>OY804258.1:22149074-23439074 GCA_963680825.1 Meiosimyza decipiens | reverse complement strand
AACGAGTTCCTTAGACGACATTAACATTAGTTGCAACAAGAATCAACGTTGTTTCAAATGTAGCACATCATGTGCTGCACTAAAACACAACGAGCAGCAAACCAAGAACAAGAATGCATTCCTGAGCAGCAACTTTTTTGTTTGTTGAGACAAAAACAATAACACAAGAAGAAAAAAAAAAACAACAAACAAACTTACAATCTCTAACATGCAGCTTAGTTCTTTACACTTGGCTTCAAGAAAAAAAAACTGGTTACTTGCAAAAGTTGTTGCACCGTTTGACAACAATGCTGCCATGCAGTTGCTGCTACTGCTGCTGCTGGCAATACTTGTTATGTTGTCTACATTTTCTTCTTGTTCTTATCGCTTCTTTTGTTGAGCTCTGTTAACAACGAAAAGAAGAATGCGTAAACAATTAAAGAAAGCTTGCAGCAACATGCAAAATGTTAACAACGTAACGTTCTTGTTCTCTTTTACCTATTGCCTGCAGCAAATTGTTGCACTTGCAGGCAATATTGTTGCACTTGCAGGCAATAAACTTTCTGTAAGCAACATATTGGTTAAGTTATATAATAAAATAATGCACACTATTAAATGAACCTAATGGCTTTCAGGGTGAAACTATTTAAAGCAGCGCGGGTACATTTTCAGCAGGTGACGACATATTGTCGCAGAAACTTTTTTATACGTAATTATGTTGCTGCAGTATTTTACACGCATTTTACAGCGTATGTAACTGAAATCAAATCATCTGAAGGAAGTAAATTTTAATGAACTCAGAACGCTCAATGTGTAACCCATCAAGTAGTATTTTTCCAGAAAAATTCGATCTGTCAGACATGTCGATCAATCTCTACAGCATCTGTTTTATGGAATTATTTGTATTCATTAACGCCCTTCTAATTGTAATATATCATTGTTAATAAAATTTTTTCCCATGTGTGTACTGTACTCTCAAAAAAGATTTTATTTTGGCATTTGCGGCATCTGCTATAGATTTTACAATTTCACATCTCTTGTAAAAATTGTAATACCAAAAAATTCTTTTTAAATGATGTATGCGATGAAAAAGTTTAAGTTTTTGCAAATAAAATTTTACTACCATTCAATTCTGCTATTGAATTTATTTCGTTTTATTTAAAAATTCTATAACTTCCAGACAATTTCTTCTAAGCAATTCATATTGTTGTTATAAATTGAATATATCGTACATTCGTAGTTTATAGTAGAATTTCATATAAAATATTTCGAACAGTCAAGATGGAAACTTTCAAAATAATTTTTTATTGAAGTTAAAATAAGTTTTTAATTATGAGGTCCTTCCGTAAGACTTATAAAATTTTGGATACAAAAAAAAATTATACTATTTATTTTTAAATATAATTTGGCAGGGATCATGTTTCAACATGAAAATTTCTCCTAAAATACTCTGTATAAGATAAATATATAATCATAAATCGTTAGTTTGGTTTTAACTAATTAAATTAAAAATATATCTAAAAGTATATCGATTATAAAAATTTGAAAACTATATTTTAGATAAATATAAAAATAATAAAAATAAAATTAATAAAAAAAATATGTAAATTGCTAAAATATTTTTTTATACCACAATATTAATTGTCCTTAATTTCAATATTTTTAAGTGCACTACTATATCAAAGAAATTTTATTCTGCAGCCTACGCGCCAATATAAAATATTGAAATGCTTTATCTCCAGACACGCACACCAACTTATTTATTGTTGTGCGTTGTAACATTGTAACCTCAAAAATTACTTTATTGTCCTGTCTTGTTACTTTTAGTAACGACAGTTCTCCTTTGTTTTTTTTATACTTTCCATAAAATATCATAACATCGCACAGTGGGCGATTTTGATTTTAATATGGCTGCTTGAAAAATAGCATTTCACATAAAAACAAACAAGTTTTACTTCTTTATGTAATATGGTGTAAAGAAGAGGTTGCCTTATACGTTGCTTTCATTTTGAGTTGTAGATTGATTTTTTTTACTGAGCAAACCTCATCTACGCCCACTGTGCCTCGTATCATGTTAGCTTTGTATTAAATTTTGGCCAGATTTCGTCTGTGCTGTTCATGAACTCATTTTTTATTGGACTTAACCTCATTTTTTTCTTGCTCCCTGTTTCTTTCATTCCCATTTCATAATTCGCATCTTCATTTCTGTTGTGTTGCTGCTGCTAATTTTTTTTTTTTTTTTGTTGTTAAGTGCTAGTGTATTTTTTGGCAATTCCGCTTGTAGCGGAATAACAAAAACATAAATTTTGCTTTCCAAAATGTTTGTGTACCACACATCTTGGTGGATTTGTTCAGCAACTTCCACGTCAGCAAGTGCGCTGCTGTTTTATAACTAGGAAAAAATTCTAATCTGGCTGCTTTTACAGGCCATAAAGTAAAATATAATTGTTATTGCCATTTCATGTTGTTACATTAGGCGTACATTTTGTAGCGCAGCTTTTGCTTTCTATACAACTTTTTTTTTCAGCATGCTTTTAGGCGCCCTAAAGGTTTTTATTGATTTTTATTTTCTTCCTTTCTTTTTCTGTTGATGGCCTGCAGCTGATTTCTTTTCAAGTAAGTGAGCGTGAATCTTAGTAGAAAATGAATAAATTAATTTTTCAGTAGAAATTGAATTTGAAAATGTGACCTACCTTAAGTGGAAAAACATCCTCCCACCTGCAAATCTCTATAAGACACTGCTGGAATTTGGCATGAACACAATTTTCTGAACCAAATGAAATGTCAGTACGACTCTAAGTTAAAAATTGAAGAAGAAGGTGACAAGTGACATTGTTTCCATTTTACTTTTTATGTAGATAAAATATCTTCTGGCAGCTTATGAAATGTGCAAGCTACTCAATTTTATTTTAGATATTAAAGGAAGCACTTTAAAGCTCATACCTATCTGTACAGTTTAAGATTTGTATCATATCATAAGATTTGGCTCATGTCTTCAATTATAAAATAGCGAATGGATCAATATTAGGATGCGAATTTTACCTTATCCTTTTTTCAAATGGTTAGTTCTTACTACGTGCAAATGATAGGAAAATTTTATTCCAAGGATATATAATGATGTAACTTTTTAGTATCAAAATTCAGAAATAAATTCAAAATTTTTGTTTGAAATGAAATATAAAAAACACCACTTATACCATTTATTAATTACTACAATTACAAACTATTTTCTTTCAGTTGAAAATCAGCTTCTGGACAATTAAAGGTAAGAAAAATAAAACTTTTTCCTCAATACTATTATCCGAAAATTTAATTAGTAATTTTATTTATAAAATCAATATGTCAACATAAATCATTTATAATTTCTCGAAAGATTCGCATTTGCCGCTGGTAAAAATTAAAGTGACCTCAGTCTTAAGTCAATAACTGCCGCATCCTGGTACAAGAAAACATCAGGGATTCACAATGACTTGAGAAGTCCTTACAGTAGAAAAATAAATTGAAAATAACATAAAATGTATTTTCAATACATAGAGCATCATCTGAGTGAAATTACTTTAAAACCCAAACAATTTTTCGCTGCAAACGAGGCTTTAATTCGACAAAACGACATGCGAGCGCTGCATCACAGTAGCGTCACTTATTATGGGGGGAGCGAGAATAATAATTCCACCACTATTAGATGGTTTTATTAAATTATATATTAAATAATAACTAGTATCAGTTCCTTGGGGAGCCAATGCTCTCCCCAGCCCTACTGAATTGACACCACTGCCTTAACCAGAATATACCGAATCGCGTATTCGTCGAAAAATGTTAGACTAACACCACACTATTATTTGCTTTCATATTATCATTGCGAAAAGTTCGCTAAAAATGGTGCTCATATGCTGATCCGATCTTCCAAATAATCATGCCTATATATTACATTATTCTTGAGACATAATTAACTCTTCGTTTGGTCAGCACTTCTAACAACCGCGTAAGGGTTTTTCGTGGTCAGATGGTTTTGTAGAAGCTTTTCCGATTAAGTAAATATAATACACAGCCAGCGTATTACGGGTTGGCTCCATACATAAGCCAAAATGAAAAATTTAAGAAATCTTTTAATATTTATATTCCGGCTTAGAGACCAGGACTAAAAATTTTAATCTATTGAAAAGAAGGAAACTATTCAAATAATTTAGGAAATTTTATGGAACTTATTCTACCATATATTTTTGAAAAAATGTGCAAATTATTTAAAAAATGTTGCCTACATCGGCGTAATACGATCAAGCTGCCCTACAATTTACTAAACTCTTTAAATTAATATGGAAAGCATATTACAATAAGTAAAACTTTGACATAAAATATCTCTCATGCATTAAAAATACTCGTAAAAATTAATTTAAATATTAATTATACTAAATTTTTTTCTCATTAAACCACCAAAAGCTGAAAAGCTTTAAAAAAAATGAAATTTATTTAATATAAAAATCAACACTCCATCAAAAACACCAACCACAAAAGCCTGTTAAATACATTAAAATTTGAAATCTTTCACATGAGAAAATAAAACGAAATTAAAAATTTGCTGCAAACCTCAAAACCTCATAAAACAATAGCAAACAAAAAAACCTAAAACGTTCAGCCACCAATCAAAGGTTGCCATTCCAATGCATCAAAAATCTTGGAGTAAAATTTCTTGGAAAACAAAACGGGCCACATGTTGAGCAATGCATGGTGTTAATAGTAATAATAGTGCTGATGTCGGCTTAGCTGGTTTTGCAGCGTAACACTAAAAAGAGTTTTTTTGAGCAACCAACACATGATACCAGCCTTCACCACTGATTTCAGCTTAAGGAGATGACCTAAAAAACCACAACAAACACTTGAGCGTTTCTTAGCAAAATTTTCAATAAAACCAACAAAAACAAATACAAAAAAAAAAAAAAAAACAATAGAAACTTAAGTCGAAATATTTGCACTCTTATATATATATTTTTTATAAAGGATTAAAGAAAATAAGAATTTCAGGCAGTTAGGATGAAAATTTTCATTCTACAAACGCATGGTTGCATGTGTACGTATTAGACTGTCCGTTATTTCTCACATTTTAATTTAAGAAGAATTTTTTATCAACGTTTTTCTTAGAAAAAATACACTTTTTAAATTATTCTAGCACGTTTTTTTCCATTTATATTCACATATGATTTTTAGCTCGATAAAATATAATAAAGAAATCTTTTTTACATAAGTTTGAAAAAAATAGAAACAACATAATCAAACAAAAACGGCTTCACTTAATCTCAACTCTCAAGAAGGAAATAAAACCAAAATTCAACTGAAAATCCATCTAAGCGGTCTGCAAAGCTTTTCAACTTCAGAGCTAAACAACAGTAACTCATTTCGTCTCGCCTATAGCTTCTGCCTTTTTTGTGTTCTGCCACAACCTTTCAGCTCGGGAAATGTAGAAATAATTGATTTCCTTGGCCCTTTTTTGTCGGTGTTTTTGAGAAGATAGAGGACGAACAACACAAACGAGTTGTTGTCAGTTCTACTGCTTTTGTTGGCATGAGTGTGATATTTTTTCGCTACTCACAGCTATGTAGTACATGCGTGCATATGTATGAGTTGTCATGTGTATGTGTCGTAAATGTAAAATGGTTTGTCTTTGAGCTGGTAAATGGAAAATAATAAATGTGATGTCTTTACTCATTGCGTTGAGATTTTATATTGTATATAAAATGCATAAAAAGCATCGATTTAACATAATTTGGGTATGCTGAAGCTTGAAGGGATTCTTAAGACCTCTTTAATTCGGCGTTTTCTTTTTGGTAACGTATCAAAGTCTTGGCTAAACTTATTCTTCTTCAATATCTTCAACATTTCCTTGACTTACGCAGTTCCTGTGCGAGTGATCGTTTACACGATTTTTTGATACGGCTGCGTTTTCTGTCACTCTGCGGGTTTCACGACAGTACTTGCCGGCAGAATTTTGTTGCGGATTTTCACATCGTGTGTCCATTTTCACCATTTGATTTGAATGAAAATCTGCTAAGTTAATGTGTTAGAGGCGTCATAAGTATTGTAAATAATTAACTATTGATAAATTTTTACTTGTAAGCAACAAAATTTAAAAAAATTGCAATGCAAATAGGATGAAAAAGAATAAATCTTTGTTGGAGAAATGTAATGCAAAACTAATATGCTGATCCCAAATCAGCACAACTTCAATTCACAGTTTTCAATATAAAAAAAGACACAAATCTTTATATTAAATTGACAAACATTGCTTCAGGGCTAAATAAAGCAAGACATCCTTTACAAGCTAAATATCCTTATAAAATATTTGCATTTAATTATTCTTAATTTTAAATATTCATCACTCAGTCACATAGCCAGCCAGTCAACGCAACACCGTATAGAAAGCGTCAAAGGCAAACGTTTATCCTTGGGAAATCAATGTTACATTTATTAAGCACACGTGTGCCCATCCTGAACGTAGTCGCAATGCAACAATAACATCAACAATAAACAACATTTGAATATTGTTGCCGAGGGAAAATGCCAACAGCAGCAACAACAATAACAGCCGCCACAATGGAGATAAAACAACAACGGATATGACGAACGCAAGCAAGCATACACACATATGCATACGAGTACATGTCTTTACATGTATTGTAAACACTACGAGCATAAACATATGTAGGTATGTTTATCTATAACATATATGTATGTAGTATTTATTTACTTATACACATAAACGGATGCTGCCATATTTGATGCTGGAAATGAGTTCAGGATGCTTCAAGTGTGGATTCCTTTTTCGTTTTCATAACAAAAAATAAAAAGTAAAAAAAAAAGGGAAAAGGAAAAATTTCTTTCAAATACCATTAACCATTTTTCTCTGCGCATATTTTTAAAAGCTTTCAAAACGAATTTTCATGGATATTATATCCTTGTTTTTTTTTTTTAGTTGCTACTATCTACTCTTACCACTTAAAATGTTGCTGACTCACTTGGCGTCAAATGTTGGTTATAATCATGTAGCTTTGGAATTTCTCCGTTCTCCGTTTTGTTTTTTTTTTAACTTTTCTTTTAGCGATATTTTGTTCTTGAAGAAAATTCAATAAAAAATAATTTCATCGCTTGTGATAAAGGTTGTCTTGTTGTTTTTTATTTATTTATCTCACAACACTTGCAGCTTCGTAATGTTGCTATTTGCATTAGCGTCAAAATCAAAAAAAAAAAATTTTTTTGTTATGCAAAACAAGAACGATTTTTTTTTTCCGAACATAAGCTATTTAAAAAAGCAGTGCCATAAAATTGCTAATTTTTCCTTCATAAGTACATAATAAATAACAAAGTATCATAAATAAATAAATAATGAAAAACCCGAAATCTCCAAAAAAAATCCTTGTTGAGAACACAAAACAAAGAATAAAAATCACTACAAAATACCATTTCTTGTCGCCCATTGAAATAACCCCAATAAAGTCATCGAGTTTCCGCTTCAATGATGCCAAACATTTTCGTAATGTTCGTAGATTTGAAAACTTTCATCTGCGCAGACTATTATCCTTCTTATGAGTCACAATTTCGTAAAGATTTTATTGAATTTTCGTCAATTTTCTGGCAGTTTTACTCACACTCAATATTTCACTTTGTTGTTTTTACGAAATAACAAAACAAAAACTCCCTCAAATTTTGCTATCAACGATGTCAAAAGAAAATCTGTTTATATCCTGCGAAAAAATCAGTGAAAAACAAAGTACCAAAAAAGCAGCACAACAGCATACAACTCGCTAACTATTCAACCCACAACAAAGTCTAACCCACTCCTCTACAAAAACAACAAAAAAAAATAAATAAAAGCATACGCACGTGTCCTTGCGCATCCTTATATTTTGTATGTTACTAAAACGCTTAACAACGGAAAAACAACAAAATCAACCCAACAATGTAAAGGAGGTAATGGGGTGTTAGGAACTCGAACTCAACGAAATTTATGCGAAATCAAATCAGTGAACATGTTTAGGGAGCAAGCGTACGAAAGACTAAGCGCAGCAACGCCATTGTTGTCGCCACTTTTTTTTCCGTTCCAATACCCTACATAAACTGAGTTGGGGCATGTTAACTTATTGATTCATTTGGAAAGTTGTGTCTTCGATAAATATTTTCTATTTTCATAGAGTGTAGTACAAGTTACCTAGGATGTCTTATTTTGAAGATAAATTAAAATATGTTTTTTCTCATTATTATTATTATTATTCTACGCATTATTTATTTTTGAAAAAATTAAAAAAAAAAATACATTAAAAAGCATAACGTATTACTAGAAGAAGGAACCGGAAGTGTTGACGCACACTCACCATAATATTGTGCGCGTTCGTGTTGATGCGTTGACAAATATTGGTGCTTACTGTTCGTACAGCCAAGAATGACGGCAACAAAGTAAAATATCGCATATCAGCACGTACCGTTGAGCACGTAGCAAAAACCTAATACCTTTGATGTGAGATTAAGGACGCGACATTTTCAATTTATGCAAATTCACATATTTTGAAATTTTGTGGTTAACCCCCACCCCTGCGTTTGCATGTATTAAATTTTAAATAAATTTCAGAAATTTTTCTACACTGAAATAAATTCAAATTAAAAATCTTACGATTCAAGAAAAATCTTAAGTTTTACAAAAGGACTAAGTATTTTGAGTTAAGTTCAGTCACTATCTGTTAATACACGGAAAATGTAATTCGAAACCCACATAATTTGGGAACTGCACAATTGATTTCATAAAGAAAGAAAATTACAGCCATTTTAAGGTAACATGAATTTGAAACCGGTTGGTTAATATTGTTGGATTGCAGGCCGTTGTAGGGGATCAAACTCATGTCACTTT
This sequence comes from Meiosimyza decipiens, assembly GCA_963680825.1. Lineage (NCBI taxonomy): Eukaryota > Metazoa > Arthropoda > Insecta > Diptera > Lauxaniidae > Meiosimyza > Meiosimyza decipiens. The sequence continues at coordinate 23,430,205 of OY804258.1, read as the reverse complement.
AAAATGAATATATCTTCTCAAGGACACATTACAGATCACCACTTGAAAGCTCATTTTAAAGAGCGGCTAAATAATATTTTTGCTAAAAATAAGCTGAAGAACTTTTTTTGGCGGCCTTGAAAGTAAATATGACATGAGAAAAACATCATGTTTTTGGTACTTAACTTCAAGTATTTCAGAATTCTGACATGATGGTTCAATTTTGAGGCCAGGTTCGGACTCAGCGCAAAAAATTACTTAAAAATCGACCATCCCTACAACGTTCATCACCTATTCATTCACATGTCTTTTAAATAAAATGTATTTTTCCATACAATTTACATGTAAAACTAACAGGCTTCGGCGCTACCCTATTAAATTGAGATGAAGAGCTGAATTTTCGTGAAATTTTTCTTCATGCCATAAACTCACTTTTTCAGTAACAGCACCTAAAAAAAATAAAAAAAAAATTGAATCACCCTAATTTACATATATACACGTGGAAAGAAATTCAAAAACAGTTTCGAATTAAAACATTCAGAGATAGCTCAATGAAGCTTTTTCCCAAAGAAAGAAATGTAGAAGCATCATCATATTTGCTTAAAATGATAAAAACAAATCCGAATTTTGACATATTCGACTTTTTTTACTGAAATATAATGAAATTAAAGTATAGCAAGCTAGCAATTGCTGTCGGGTATCGAATAATGATAATGTCCTACTCAAAAAAAGTATAATATTATTTGGAAAATGCTTTTCTGAGGAAAACTTATTAAACTTTCATGAGTTTTTTTCTTTTTCTCATAATATAAGCACAGCGATATAACAGCGTTAAGTAAAATAAAATAAAAAATTGAAAAAGTTGCGACAAAATTTTTGACCCTTTGATACGTTTGATTTCTTCCTGTCCCTCATGAGCATCATGACTCAAAAGATAAACTAGTAAAGCTGTTATCTTCGGCTAGGCCGAAGCTCACATACCGTACACTGCATTGAAAGTACTTTTTAAATAAATGTTAACAAATTTTGAAGAGGTTGAATAAGTCGAAAATAATGTAAAAAGGTTCAAAAATGTGGAAAAGTGTTGGAAAAATCTGAAAATGTTGAAAAAAATATGAAAACCATTAAAGAAAGTTGAAAGAAATTGAATAAGTCGAAATATATGAAAAATGCTGAAAAATTGATAAAAAAGTCGAAAGAATAAAGAAAATGTCAAAATAATATGGGAATGAAAAACAGGAAATATTCCACGCCCACTTCTCCAATTCCGCCCACTTTTGGTTCAATAAACAAACCAAATTTTAGCAAAATAGCTTGTATAGTTTGCGATATGCGCCGTAATTATTCCTAAAATTTAGGGCGGTGACACACCCACTGGTGCAATCCAAACCGATTTTGATCCAGAAATAGGTTTTTATAAACAAACCTCTTACACCAAATTTCAGTATGATTGCTCATATATTTCGATAGTAATGGCACTTAAGGTATTTTAATTGTATGGGAGGTGCTGCGCCCACTGTTGCTATTTCGCCAGCTTTTATTATTATTTATTATTTATTTATTTAGTAGTAGAAAACGTTATAAAACATATAGTTATCACACAATTTACAGAGATCTGATCTATTACCTTACAGCCTTAAAATTATAATTTTCTTATTTGAATTAAGTATATATACATACGTAAGCTTTTAATTCATGTGTACCTAATACCCAGTAAACCACTTACATCAAATATAAGATCAATTGATCCAAGTGCTTAAATAGCACTTACAACTTTAGGTTAATGAGGGAGGTGCCACGCCCACTGATGCAATCTTTCCAAGTTTAATTTAATTCCAAAGCTTATAGTAACCGACACCTCTACACAAAATGTTATGAAGATTACTATCATAGCACACTATCTATAGCATTAAACTTATTTCGCTTATATGAGAGGTGCCGCACCCATCGGCATAATTGTGCCAAAATTTTGCAAGAAGACACCTTTTAGCAAGTATATCCGCCATATTAAATTTCATAACGATTGCGTTGTTAGTTCTCTTTTTATAACATTTATAAATACTGTAGGCTGTGCCACGCCCTTAAAAGAAATTTTTCAGTATATTGACGTAGCTTGTATTGTTGACTACTTTCAGTGGTATCATCTCTAAAATTTTTATGAAAATCGTATGTGGCAATTTGGAGATATACGAAATCCAAATTTTTAATTGTTAAATAGTGCCACGCCCACTTTTACAATTTCGCCCACTTAATGCGCAATTCAAAATTCGTAAGATCTGTATTCGTGTACCAAATTCCATCACAATATTTTGCACGGTTAACGAGCTATGGTGTTATAAAAATTAAAATTTAGGGCTGTGCCACGCCCCTTTAAGAGCCTTTACAAACTTAGAACCTAGCTTAATCTTAATTTTGTTCTCATCTTCACCAAATCACCAAGTTTCATAAAAATTGCAGAAACCTTTTTTCAAAATGGACTTGGGTATATTTACATAGAGTTTGGGCAGAAGGCGTGGCCGTTCACCGATTTCGCCCATTTTGATGTGCTAGCAGCTTCCAAGAAGGTGTGACCTGTGTGCAAAATTTCATTGAATTAGCTTGCTTAGTTTTCCCGTAAACTTGATTTCAACAGACAGACAGACAGGCAGACAGACGGACACAGCTATATCGACTCAGGTGGTGACGCTGATCAAGAATATATATACACTTTCATATCTGCCACGCCCCCTTCTATGCGTTACAAACGGAATGACAAAGTGAATATACCCTCTGTATAGGGTATAATAAATGTGATATTTATCCTAGAAATCTGTTATCCAATTTTATGTATATATAAAAATATTTTCTACTAATTAAGTTCAATTCGGGTAGTATTTTATTTTTTTTATTTCAATAACTATTTTTTTGACTTTTAATTATAATTTTTTTTATTTCATTTTGCACTAATCCATCATCACTATTAATCTAAGAGCTAGCAACGTGGAAAACTACATGATTTTTAAATGAAAAATTTAAAAACTCTTTCGGTAACTATTTTTATTCTTAGATACCAAAGTCAACATTTTACTACTTATAGCATCTGAAATCTTTACTAAAAATTATGTATTTTTTTATTAAACCAGAAAATATTATTACACCCATGACTGAACGAATCAATTAAGAAAACCCCAACATAAATTCTGAAATATCCAAAGTAACTAATTTACACTCTTCCCTTATTCATTTTAAATATAGTTTCCCTGATAGCCTTAGGCTCAACATTATTAATATTATTACATTTTCCACATTTAACTCAACGCACGAAGCAACATTGATTTCAAAATTAATTAGAGATGCTTTAATTACACTGTACTACACAACAAAAAATGTATGAAAAGGTTTTGACTCTTGATACTGTTAGATTACCCAGAATACGTACAATTATACATACGTCTATTGGTGTTTAAAAGTCTACATATGAAATCATTTCTGCTGTGGATTGAAACATCCACATTTTTATAATATCAAAAATCAAATTATATTAATCCTCAATCCTTTGATATTTCTTGTTATTCTCGAAAATATTTTGATATAAAGCGTTAAGCCTTGACTAATCTTTCTTATGGGTCTTGGTGTAACTTTTATATAGAATGTCAATAAGACCCATAAATATTACAGATAATGGGCTAAATGCGTTTTCATTAAAATTTCCTTTAAAATTTAGTTACATGTAGCTCCCACAAACATAATTTATCCTTATTGTAGTTTAATACATGTTTTGTTTTATATAATGTCATGTGAATTTGAGCTGTGTTATGTTTATTTATTTCAAAAACTTAATTTTTGTTGTACAGTGCCGCCTTTCGCTTAGATACGCTTTAATAAAACGCATAAAAAGAAAATTAAGCTCTGTTCATTCGCTCGCTCTTTTAATTAATCGCAGAAAGTAACACCTTAGGCCGCTATGGTACATAGTAGTTCGTGCAAACATTACAGCATGCTTTTCGGCGCCCCAACAGTGTTTTGCTACACTAAATAAACGTAATTTTTTTTCGTCTTCTTTACTTTCTACAGATTGCTTGCTTGCTGACGAGGCAATTTTACGCCATTTAAAGCGCCGCAGAGAAGATTTAATTACATTTTAACATTAAATATTTAAAGAAAAAAATGTGTAGAGGAAATAAACTACGCAAGAGATAACGCAAAAAAGTAAGCAGTGTATTAGTGTTTAACTGCGCCAGAAAGTATGCTTTAAATGTTTAGTTTAGTAGTATTTTAATGCAGTGTTTTATTTAAATGCGCTGCTGATTTTACTTTTGTATTCTATTTTTCCCCCTATTATGGACGACGTTAACGTTTATGTTTTCTCTTAATTACATAATCTCTATTGCGCAGCTCTCCGTCAACCTTTGAGCTGTATAAATTTGCCTTTTCATCGGTGCCAACTGTTAAATGTCAAACAGCAATGGAATAACAAACAAATCATTTCATTTGACAGCTGTGATAAATGTTATTTATCATTTTATTTATTCTGCTTTACATCTTCTGTTTTGCATATCAACACAAGAAATTGTGCCTAAATGCGAAATGCGAAATGCGAAATGCAAATAAGTTGCGCAAGTCGCACGCACAATAAAAACAAACTTTGTTTCTCTGACAAACGCAAAAGAAAAAACATTGTAAATTAAATAGATAAACAGAAGTGTAACAAACAGACTGACAGCTAGACTGGCAGAAAGGAAGACGGACAGACAGACAGACAAGCAGACATTTAAATGAGTACGCTGTTTTATGAAAAAATTTTATGTTAGGAAATGAGTCTCTTAATCGAAATTTTCGTCCGGCTCTACAAAATTTTCAAAATAAAAAACACCCTAAAGTACAAATCTAAATGTGTGTCGGTGTTGTTTATGGACCCCTAAGCCGTTCAACCGATCGTCGGCAGATTGAGAACATATTCGTATGTTTTTTATGGCTTTCAGAAGGTGCGTAGTATAGTTTGCTTTGAATATACTGTGCAAGGTCACGCCCCCCTCCATATGAGAATAAATAAAATTCATCATATTTCATTGACTATAAAAAATGGACATTTTTATGTGTGCGCACCTATTTGACGCAGGTGAACAAGCTTGTAAAAGGTCCTTAGTATAGTTTTGTTTAGAAAATTTGTAATGCCACGCCCCTATTATAAGAAAAAAATTAAATTCATCACATCTCATCAAATATTCAACGCAGATGAATGATACTTGATGAATATATAAAAGGTACGAGCGAAAGTAAGTTTCGATTTAAAAATGGGCAGTGCCACGCCTCCCAAATCGAAAAGTTTATATATTTCAGCAACTATTTAACGCAGATGGATAAGATGTGGTATAAAGGTTTTCCATGGATTGTGAAAGTTTCCTTCTATAGTTTTGTTTGGACAAAATGGGCTATCCCACGCCCACATATAATTTTAAATACAATCCTTTTATATCTAACCAACTTTTTGACGCAGATGAATTAAACTTGGTATAGGTATGAAAGATAGAGGAAAAAGTAGGTTTTACTGAAAAAATAAGCAATGCCACGCCCCTTTTCAGAGATAAAAACCGAAATTTTTTGCCTCTCCTCATATTTAAATCCAGGATTTCATATTTAAACTTCATTGTCTTATAGTTTGAATTCTCATTACAAATATTCTGTACGATAAAAATGCGCCCAATCAACTAAATGTTAAATGTGATGTTGAAATATATCACCTACAAGGATTTAGTAAAACTAATTTCTTTAGATTTATTAATATTAAAATTTTTCAATTTATTTCCTGTTTGATTTGTTCTTCTGGCCCCTTTTCATTTCGTTTTCAAGAATAGCAACTTCACAAGTCATTTTAAAGAATACAAAATTTTTATTTTTTTATTTTGTATTCCCATTTGGTATGAGAACGAGTGATAAGCATTCCATTTGTACTCATTCTACCTCTGTTCCATGCTAAAAATTTTATTATATTTCCAAAAATTTAACATTACTTTCGACTTTGTGCGATTTAGTTTTCAAGTAAACTCAATTTCACAAAAAAAAATTAATTAAATGAATTTTCATTTAATTCAAATTTAGGGCAAATAAAAAAGCAGAAACTGAAGCAAGCTACATTTCTGCTAAATGGAAAATTCACAATACTTGAGAAGTACAAATTTCAAGAAATTTAATTAAATAGAAGAAATAGTGTATGTTGGTCCAATTGAAATTAAAAATATTTATGCTTACTTATTGAATTTCAACAGCAATTGTAAAAAGCTTTGTTAGATACGCAATGGAAAATACATAAATACTGCTCTGATTGTCAAGTGCAAGAAACTTCTGAAGATTTATTGCCCACACAAGCTGAATGTATGAAATGCAAATGTACCTACTTGTACATTTAAGAAAATTTTGTTCGTGAAGATGCAATCTGAGGCAGATGTGCTGCATGAGGAAAGTTGACTTCCATATGGTCTTTCTATGTATGCCGAGTGAATTATGGAGAACGTAAATTAAATGTCTGCATTTAGAAGTAACATATGACACATTTGCATTTGCTCGTGGGGTGTGAGTGTGTGGAGTCTAGCGGGTGTATGAGGGGCCCCATGTTGCAAAAGAAAAGGAAGTGCAGCAGTAAATTGCTATGCAGGAAAACCAGTAAATTTTGGATTTAATGATGTGCAAGAAATTTAAATTCCTTTCATGGGGGGCAATACCATGAGTGAATTCGAAATGCAGAACATAGTTTAAAGTGTGTAAGATTCTGAATAAAAATTTGTGGAATTCAATAAAGGTTGGAAGGTCATCGACAAAAGACTATTTATTCTCATAAATCAAAAATAATGAAGAATACTAGCAGCTCAACCCAAGATTTACAGTACAGCAAGGTTTTGTAAAATACAGAAATATCGATAAAATTGATATATGCTGCCATTAGCAAAGCATTAAAAATTTTCGAATTGTTTTTCTTAAATAAAATAAAAAAACTGCAGTTTTATCAAGTGAACCTGATAATCGAAATAATATTGAAAGATTGATATAAATAGGCTAATGCAAAAAAAAAAATCTTTCCATCTTTAGACCCTACTCAGAATGTAACGTTTCATGAGCCTTTCAGAAATCTTACATATTTTTAGTTACGCATCAGAAACTTTACATTTCAGAAAGCTTTCTGCAGTGTTGTAATGTATGACTTTTGATTTCATTTGAAACATTTTTGCAACGTTACAGAAAACTTATAAGATGAAGCGGAAAAAATTGTTACATCATTGAAATCTGAAAGTTTTTGGTTTCTACTATCCGCGTCATTTGCGCCCACCCCGCAAATTGATATAAAATAAACCAATGATTTTGTATTAAGTTTCAAACTTTTTCTAATAGTGTAGCATGTCTCTTATGAAATCGTTCATGTGCACTAAATTACTCATACTTGTAATCGTACTTGTACAATAATTTTTTCTCCTCTAGAGCAGCAGCAGCTCATTGTCAGCATTAATAAGTTTGCATGCAGCATGCAACGTCATGGAGACACGCTTCCACATCTTTAATGCTCATCAGCTGCTTGCGTGATTTTTTCTAGCGTTTTTTTTTTCCATACACCAGTGTCATTAAGCATCATGTAAAGTCTTTTACCAAGATTCATTCATAATGCATTTTCCAGCGCTGCTTCGTTTTTTTGTCACTCTTAATTTGCTTCCTTTTAGTGTTTTTTTTTTTAAGTTTTAATGAAATTCACGCTTTCTATTCAGTACTGGGGAATATGCTTCCCCATGCATGTATCTTGTGCTTTTTGCCCTTGCTGTTTTTCTTATGATTTTAACATTTTTATGTCATGCATTGATTTATTTTTTTTCTTCTCTTTCAACATTGTTCTTTGTGTTGCAGTTAATAATAATCACATGTGCATTTTTTCTGTATTTCATGTTGCATGCTGCATTTCTACGGAATGCTTGACAATTTGCTGAGGCGGAAACATCCATCGCTTACGCTGTGCTTGTCAAAGACCGTGACAAAGCGTGTTAATGATGCTCATGTTAATATCGAATATGAGAAGGTGCTGCGGCGGGGGGCATAATTACATGAAGATTGTTAGCATTAGATATGTTGCTTTGTAAGAACACTTAAAATCATTGTAACTTAATTCTTTGGAATAAATAAACATGAAAGAAAATAGCTGCAATTATGGTTAAAGTTATGCCACAAGAAAATACCTTCAAAATGAGGCTTGCCTCCGTTCATACCTTAAGAATTGTAATCCATTACTTGGCAATATCATATATTTGAAAGATGTATAGCTTTGTGTGTGTGTCGAAACTTCTTATACAGAAAAACGTACCGATTTCTAAAAATTACTTTTACGCTCATTATGTAGCATAGAGGAAATGAAAAAAAAAAACTTTATTTAATTTCGAAAAGCAGCTGCTGTTCCTTCAGTCTCCTTTCAGAAACACTTCTGTGAACGTTTATGCTCACTTATGAGTATTCGATTATTTTCACTTTGACGCGTGCAGAAAAGTTTAATAAATGCATTTTGCTCGTATCCTGCATCCTGGCACAATACTTTCATTTCCAGGCAATAACCGTCAACACAATGTCTCCTTTCAGTGATTTATCGTTGCCCAGCGCAGCAAAACAGCGAAAACAAATGCGCACACACACAAACGCAGACAACAGTGCTACAATAACAAAGCTGCTAGAGTCCTCATTTTTTTGCATCCATAAAAGCATGCAGAAAAATAGCGTTCGCAAAAGAAATATCGTGCTATAAATACAGAAATAAAATAGTTGCAGCAATTTAGATAGGATGAAAGTTTTATGCAACTTTAGTTAGTTTTCTAAAATAAACTGCATAAAAACTATAAATTTAAAGTTTTTGTTATGCCTTAGAGCAAAAAGGAGAACAACCTTAGTTGACTTAAAACAAATCAACTTTTCCATCGGTTTTGTACGAAATTATACTTTCCTTTCCTACTGAAAAATTGGCATTACTACAATTTTCATTAAATCGACTTATACTGTTTTCCCCATTGCATTATCTAAAACGCTTTTCAATTCTCAAATAGCTTTTTAAAATCAATTTATCTACATTTTTCTATTGGGTGTTCATTGTTGTGCCAATGTTGCATATGCAGCACAAAATTAAAAACTTCATTTCGTTGCACATATTATACTGCCAGTCAGCCAGTGTTGCCGATGACATAGAAAAAGCCCAATAAAAACACAATGAATAAACGAAAAAACTGGAACTAAACGAGTGTTCCATTTGCATGCCAAAGAAAGATTGAAAAATAAATAGAAGACAGACAGTCAACATGCAAAAGTAAGAAGAAATAAAGAAAAAAAGTGAAAAAAGTTGCAACAACTGCTGCTGTCAATTGTGTGGCATTCAACTGGAATTAATGTCTGCTCTTCCGTTCTTCGCTAAAATATGGCAGCTTCCTCCGATAAACAACAACCGAGTGACAATAATAAAAAAACAACAATAGCCACTGTAACAAAGGACAACAAGAGATATTGTAATCGATATTCACTGTGTGATTTCGAGTCCTTTCGTAATGATGCTACATCCTACCACCATGATATAGAATTTTCGAGGAGTGTGATGTGCAAAAAGAAGAAATAAAAATGTGGCATACAACTGGAGCAAAAAAAAATTACCAAACTTTCTAAAATTTATGAAATAAATAAAAGAGTACGAGTACAATGGGAAAAAGTTCAATAACAACAAAGCTATGGCAATAAATAAGTCAAATAAGTCTTGTCGGCCTAGTCGGCTTTTACTCAATCCTTAAATTATATAAAGTTTATGTTAAAATGAAGAAAAATTTAATTTCTTACATTTTAATTTTTCGTTTTTGTTTTAGTTTTCATAAGTGATTTTTTAAGCGCTTGGTTTTTGAAAATTAAAACATGAACAGAAAATTTGCAATAGTGAAACATTTTGAGTGATACATCAGTTCCTTTCTTTAATTTTTACAGAATATTTCAGGTAAATGTTGTCCGCGGCTACACCTGAGGTGGTTCATCCATAAGCCCCAATTTTGGCATACTTTTTCTAGCATTTTGGCTAACATCTCACCAATGGTATCATCTTGGCGGTCAATGGACTGCTCCATAATTTGAGACTAATTGCTCATCCAACATACCATCAATAGGTCCATAGTATCTTCCAATTCTTCCATTTTGGCCAAAAAAATTTTGATAACCATTGCACGGTATCTTGACTATAGCGTTGCGATTTTCATTATTTTTGAAAAAGTACGGTCCAATGATGCCGCCGGCCCACAAACCGCACCAAACAGTGTATTTTTCACGGTGCATTGACAGCTTTTGAGCTGCCTGTGGCTGCTCTTTAGACCAAATTCGGAAATTCGATTTTTTATACATTTGAAAAATTGGATTATGCTAGAAATTATTGAGTAATGAAATTTTAACTGATAGTGGTTTTTCCATGAGAAATATTGAATTAAAATTACAAATTTAATGCGCAAAATCACTTGTTACCTTAACCAGAAAATTTTGGGTGTTTTTTCTCGTATTTTTGGCCATTTCTTGCCTTTTTTGGGCCTTCTTGAGTCATTTTTGTTTTTGACATTTTGTTAACGCCAAAAGGAATTCATTCTAAATTCAGAAAAGTTAAAATGCCATCACTTCAATAAACATCTCTACTGAAGATAATCGATCATGCTATCCCACTCAAATTTGACACATTGACAGTTTATGTTTTTTTTCTGTCGAGTGTTTCTCAAAAAGCTTTCAATCACTATAGATTTTAAACGTAAGAGTGTGACTGCTCCTTAGTTATAATGAAAGTTTGTTGCGACTTTCAGTAGTAAGCCCGCACACTTTCTTAAACACTGCTAGGCAAGAAAGCGGCATGAACTCACATTTTTAACATTAGAAGTTCATTTGAAATTAGTGCTTTTTCGTTATTTAAGCATAAACTTGAAAAATTTTATTTTTTAAACTGTTTTCTAGACTCTAGGAACAATATTTTAGAAAAATATATAGAAGTCTACTTTAGCAAAGTAAAAATAAAAATCGAAAAGAAATCTCACTGTCCTTTTTTGTGAGAAAATTCAACGGGAGTCATACTTTCTCAAAAAGGATGAATGTCAAAAATAACATCAAATATGACAATGTGCAATTCAGTTAAGTTTGTCATTATATTGTATAAAAGTTGACAAGGCAACATCGCTTATAATTTGTGGAAATTTAATCAATTTGCTAAAATTCACTCAAAATTCATATGATTATGAAATCAATTGGCCGCTACGGTCGCATGATTTGACATCACTAAATAATTTTTTGTAGCCTGTTTGTTGCTGCTATTTTGTGCTGATAAAACAGCTTTGAAGCCCACAACGCGCATGCTATATCGCCTAATAGTTTAACTTTGAGACTAAATATTGGCCAATTCCGGCTAATTCAAAAGTGCAAAAGTTTACAAAAAAACACCCTATATTTATTCACACTCTCTTTTGCTTGCTGTTTTTTAGCAACAATTTCATAAGTCTTAGATATTGTTGCTCTCTTTACCGAATCACATTTTCTAGATATAGAGCAGATCAAAGGATTTAAGTTTTAAATTCAAATTTTCAATGTTCAATGAATGACTGCATTTCTTTGCTGTTAGCGCAAACAGTGGTGCCTACGTGCCTCATATAAAGCAAAATGTTACTGAAAGTGGAATATAAATATCCAAAAAAAAATGCAAAATAAATACTTGCAAATTATAAATGCAAGAAATGTCGCTGTAATTCGATGACACGGTCAAATGAAAATATACTGCTGTTGTATTTAACTATTGAGAAATTAATACATTTGATGGAAGTAATAAGACATTTTAGTTATTATACCAATAAATGTGAAACTATGTATTTATATAGAATTTGGTTACAAAAATTTCATAAATGCAATTTGCTTGAAAATAATATGTTCTACTGAAATATGTGCAAAATAAACTATTAATATTAAAGAAAATTTTTAAAATTCCTGTATACATAAAATTGTTCAAATTTCGAAACGCAACTACATAACAGAAATGCAACTTAAATTTCAAGTTAATTGAATATTTTTATAGATTTTTGCATAAATTTCTGTCTGGGCTATAACTCAACACGTAAATTACTTAAAATTGGAAATATTTACGCTCATGAATAAATTACAACCCAGTCAAACAATAAAACGCATTATTTGTTGCAAACATCCATAAACTATCACGATATTTTATTGTAAAATCATCAAAATTTGTAGTCAATAAATAAACAGAAGAGCAACTCTACAGACACACACTCAAGCGAAAATATTTAAAATTTTAGTGCTTATTAAGTACGCAGATCATGCATTTATGCAATGCAGCATGCAAGCAAATGCAGCTTGCAAGCAAATGCAGCAGGATAGTAAAAATTTTTATTTATTGCTGTTTATTAATGACTGTGGCTGCATGCTTAAGTCAGATAAAATTTTCAGATACAACATACATCAAGTTAATGAAAAATTTATCTGTAACTATAAAAATATATTTAACTTCGCATAACTTTAATTGTCCATAAGCAAGGCGAGCATGTGAAGCGAATTGGAAGTACAAATTGAAAAATTATTCCATTGCAAATCGAAAAATGTGGATACTCCAAAGTTTAATAGACATTGATATTTACTCAGAAATAATAAAGCGATAACGCTTACTCAATAGAGACAAAAATAATATAAAAATCTATTAAAAAATAAAGGGCTGAACACAGGAATATATAATGGCCAATATTACAATTTTTTGTGAAGATTTTTCATTTTAACTTCAGAGTAATTTTTTCTAATAATAATCAAATTTTGCGCAAAGAGGAGAAATTTACTACATAAATTTTTATCTAAGGTATCAGAGCTTGTACGATATTTCTGAAAAAACAAATTAACCAAAACCATTTCTTTTACAGAAGGTTTTTGTGCAATTCTTACTTGTGAATTTTCATGAGGTTTTTCTTTTTAAGTATAAGTTTATGGGAAAATATTTGAAATAAAACCTCAATTGGCAGGACAAAATCTTATGACAAAATTGGTCAACAAAAGTCTCATGTGTACATGAAACACTGGCTACACAGGCCCACCAAAAATTATTTTTGGCTCTGAGTCTTGGATTCCACTATTGTATTTCCATTTATTTTTTCCTGCTGAAACCGAATCTGCAACCCATTTTACCCTTATACGTCAAAGTTTTGAGATATTCTAACGTAAAATTGCAAAAGAACACGTTTTCTTGACATATTTGAGGTTATGTAGTACCGCAAATACTTTTTTTTTTTAAAAACCCATGTATAAAATCTTAAATTAGAAGTCATCCTCCTTCAAATGCCATTGAGTTTTCTGAATCATCTTTTTTCGCCGAGTTATCGCATTTTGAAACCTTTTGATATACAAATGTCCCCAATAAGTTTTCGGGTATAGAAATGAGTCACAAACATGAAAATTTCAATGGCATTTGAAAAAAAAGACTTCAACTTTAAGAACATATGCATTGTTTTTTGAGAAAAAAACCTTCGCAGTGCTACATAACCTCAGATATGTTAAAAAACCGATGATTAGAAACCAGTAATTTTTCACTTTTCATTTAATAAAATCTTAACTTTTGTATGCTGTAATTAAAAAAAAAAACTCATAAAAACATCATTTACTCTAAAATACAAAAGTTATAAGGAACTCAAATCATTAAGTTCATTTGACGCCACACTGTACTTGTTCAGTACCTATTCGGCTACACCTTGAAAATATTACGGTTTTCGAAAAAGAAAAATTAAAACCAAAAAATCCCCATCATCAAACAGAGCTGAATTTATAACTGAAAATAAAAAGATTTAACACAAAAAGTTCCTAAATAAACAACAAAATTAAAACATATTGTGTGTGCTCACATGCATACATTTTTATGTTATGTGTATGTATTCACAATTAACCACAGTACAGCGTTGTCATGATGATGCTAAAAAACCGTAAGTATAACAAGGCAACAACAATAATTCATTAAATCAACAGACAAACAACACACACTTACGCATATGTTTACACATAAATAAAAAATAAAAAACAAACAACAAAGCCGTGCTGCCAATATGCCAAAATAAAAATAATAAAAAATACGAAAAAAAATCAAAAACAAAATAATTGCTAACGAAATGAACTCGGCTGAACTGAAGTGAAATGAATCGCGCTAAAATTGAAAGAACGCAACGAATTGAAATGAAAAATAAATTCGCGGTTCACAATTTTAATTAGCCGCATATGTTGCGTATGAGAGGGGGCGGCATTAAAAAGAAGCCAGATATTTAAGTCTGACTGGATATTGCATTGACTTAATTTGGAAAAATACAGGAGAAAATCATAAAATACACAAAACAAAAATGCCATCATCTTCAATGCAATAATTATGAGGACTTTATTGAAATATTTATATACTGCAGCGTTCAATAAAAAATAAAGGTTTATCTATCAGTAATTGGATAGATTTAAAAAGAGAGAAAAACTCCCATGGATACAAATAATTCCATCGAAAATTTTCCGTTTACCTGATATTACCTTTGATTCTACTCTATTCAGCTGTTGCACAAAATTTCGTCCTTTTGATATGACATTAAGCATTTATGCTGCTTCAGTAACGTTCAAATTCCAACACACAGGGCCGTGGAGAGAGTGGAGTAAAAACTGTGGTTTTTTGAAGAACATAATATTTTTAGGGGGATTTTTTTTCTTGTGTAATTTTCATGTTCTAAAGGTAAATACTTCATCGAAAGGCTAGATCTATAAAACTTTAAAAGCACAAGGCCGAAATGCACCCAAAGTAAACTTTCGTCTCTTTGTGCGACAATGGCAGCACTTTTTTTTTTGACATCACTTTTTTCTCCTTAAATTAAAACTGAATAAACAAATTTTTGCTATTATTCTCACATATGCGCTACTCATACGATATGGTTTTCCCTGACCCGAATTTCTTTTAGGCGACTCTGTTGGCACAACTATACAAAAATTAGAACTCATTCACACATACATACATGTCACTTATTTTACAGGACATTTCACTGCATGCAGATTATTTTTTTTTTTTTGTGGCATGCTGCATCAAAGTCAAAGGATTTTAATTCATTTCAATAATTTCGTTTTGCGCACATGTTGATTTACTGCAAATTCAAAATGAGGAAATGAGAACGAGTCCATGCGAATCAGTGATGGGTGTAATGCGTGCGTTTTCCAATGCATTAAAGGTGGCTTAATGCAAATACAAAAATAGTGCAATGAATTTGAAAGACTTATTGAATGAAATTTTTACATTATTGAAATATTAAAAAATTAAAGTAAACGCAAAGCTTGTGCATTTTTTAATGCTAATTCAAAAGTTCTCTAAGCTTTTTAGGAAAAAAAATTTTATTTTCTTCATCCATAGGCAGTGGGATTTTTTTGTTGAAAATAACCAAAAAGATCATTTGCTCATATCATTTCATTAATATTTATTTTCTTCATTTGTCAGGAGAATTTTTTTTCCTTTCCTCTATGTTATTGAAACTTAACTTTGTTTAATTCCAAAACTTTAAAGAGACTTGCGAATTTTTTCCGTCGCTATTGGGATTCGAATCTTAGTTTTCTTGTTTCTGGGATACGCTCATTAAAAGTAGCTATTATTAACTATGTTGAAACATGCCTTACAACTTCATGTGCTCACATTACTTTTAAGCGTATGCATCCGCCCAGTCGTACCTCTCATCTACAAAAATTGAAAGGGGACCTCAGGCTTAACACCCGCATCCAATGTTTTGTATTCATATCTATTAAATGTACCGATAAAAGTACAAATGTGCAGAAAAAGCCATCACTGATGTAGCTTACTAACAGAAACAAATTCTGCTTAACCAACCTTTCCTCTGCTCCAAGCCAAAAATTTTAAAACGCTTAAAAATTTCATATACTATTTCTATACTTTGTTACAGTTTTGAACTTTTATTATTATTTTTCATAATTTTTTCTAGTATTCGATACTTTGAGTTTTTTATATTTTTTTTAATAGTTCTTTTTCGATATCGATATTTTTCAAGTTTTTATACAAGTCGATACTTCTTGACTTTAATCGACTTTTACGTAGTCATTCGATATCTTTTCGAGAGAAATTTAATCTTTACTCTTCTAGGGCTGCTCCAAGATTGCTTTAAGGATCATCCCTTTCCTAGTTGAGCTATAAAATTATTTCTTTTAATGTAAATTTTATGCATTTAAATCTTTGCATTAAAATTTTCATTTGCGATTTCATTTCATAGTAATTTTTTGAATTTTTGTTGCATTAAATAAATTTCCAAAATTGAATGTAATCCTTTTTCCATTTTTATTACTTACTCAAAAAATTGAAATATTAATGTAATATGCTCAACTATGATACGAACATACACATACGTATACATGTATATGTGATGTTATATGTTCTTGTGTACGTATGAGCATACTTACGAACTATTGGAGTGCCTCCTCTTTTAACTTACTTCGCTCCAGTTATTTAAACTCTGAATTCTCCTACTTAATTAGCGGAACTCGTTTGCATTTACTCAAATGGTCTGTAAAACTTCATAATAGAAATTGGATGCTAACGAAAAAACATTTTGATGCATTTTTTTTTTAGGAATGTAGAATTCCTTTTGAATTATTTATTTCTTCGATGCAGGTTTTACTCGTTGGCGCACATAGCTTTGCAATACATACTCGGAATATCGTCTTTTATCGTTAGTTACTTCTTGATATGCCTAAGGATATGCTCCTTTTTACAGATTTCTACAATGACCTTACTTTAGATATTTATGCTTTGCAAGAGATGGCGCTTTAAGAAATTTGATATTTCAGCTAAGCCATGAACCACGTTAGCGCTCCTTTTCTATTGTTCATTGAAGCTTTTGGTTAATTCTCGCAAAATGGCGATAGCAGAATGAAATCAACAAATTGAAATTGATTTTGCTCATAAAATACATAAGTGCATAATTAAATAAATGTACTCAATTGTGAAAATTGCAGGAATCTTCCTGTGTATTGGTTCAAACTATGAAGACAGTTGAATGCTAACATAACTCACCCATTTTTAAGATATTTCGTGTGCTCGAAAATTCCGAAATATTTGTTTTGGCTAACACTTTTCTAACTTTTCACTTTCACTTTTTTCACTTGTTTTATTAATTATTGCACTTTTTATTTAATATTTAAGTTTCTTTATTATTTAAGAAACCAGCAGAAGGCTGCATTTATTTCGACTGCTCCGAATGAGAAACGAAACACTTTTAGTTAGTGAGTTGCCATCGTTTAAAAAACACTTAATTCCTACTACATATTTTGGAAGTGCACTTTTTATTTGAACACAGTTTTTTAGGTCCCACAATATAAACACGCTGTATTTTCTGGCATAGTAAAAACATAATGAGAATATTTTGTTTCAAAGCCGAAAAAACAAATGTTTTTTTTAATAAAATTATTGTATATTTAACGAATCATTGATATATGATACAAACATCGTCTAATATTAATATTACGGCCAGGGCCGTACGATGAGTGAAGCGAGTGCAGCAAATGATTCCATGCCCTTGATACTTTTTTTTTAACTCATTAGTCAAGAATTTCCAGAAAATATAATTCTTTCCATAAAGCAGTTATCATACTATTCAAAAGTCAGGAAGTTTCCGATTACCACACGCATTTGTGAGAGTCCTTGAGCTACGATACCTGGTTAAATTTATTCTTTTTAACCCCACCGTTTGCCTCATGAAGCTCAATTTTTTTTGTTGACCAAGTTGTACGATAAATCAAAGTAAGGATTTGTTTTCAACCAATATCAAGTCTGTCAGATGGTTAGCTGAAATATTTGTGGTTCACGCAATGCTCTGTACCTATGTATGTATGCATTTTTGTCATTCAAAAAAACAATCTAAGGAGAAGGAGGGGAATATTTTTACATATGTAGGTCATCACAATGAGCAAAATGCCTCCGAGTGCATCTTGCTATATGCAAGTAACCCTTTTAACCTAACCTAACCTTTGTCAGTTTGGAGAGCAGTGTAAAAATATAAAGAAGTGCACGTGGTATTTTGCAACTTCATTTGCAAGGATAACACAAACTCACCTAAAAGGATTTTTATTTCTTTGATTTGTTTTTAAGCAATGGCAACCCACTTACGAAAAGTGATTCGTTTTGCATCAGTGTTGACGTTTGCTCTGCAATAGTACTTTTGTACTATTCCATCACGAATTGTATTACACTATCGTACTTTGAAGCTCCCGTGCCATTCTTTTGTATGTAATAAAGTGCATTTGACATATAAAAGAAAAGTGAATTTATGGATCGGCTATAAGACAATTGTAACGCTAATTGCTTGTTTATATTTTGTACTTTCTTAGGACATTTCACATAATCCTTCATGTTGGCTTGACAACTTGTGTGGCTGAAAATATCGCTGATGTTTTGACAACATCATTTGCAGAAAATTTTAGAGCATCTACATCATGAAATTTTTGTAAGTTCTTCGCAGTAGGAGGATCGAAAGGCGTTGATTTCTCTTTTTACCACATTGTCCTTAGCATTTGGCTCGATTTTCTTGAATTTTTCCACAATGGGCTTTACATTCTTACTATTTTGCATTTTTATTTGTACATTTTGACATTTTATTTATTGTTCCTCGAAAACTTCTACTTTATTCAAAACAAATTTGGACAAAACTGATAGTTCGCAGCGCACTATCTTGAAGTTACTTGTATGAAATATTATTTCAAGTTATAATTTGCAGTAGGGTTAGTATTTTGTATGGTATGATAAGTCAGCAAAAAAATTTAAAAATTTTGTAATCGATACAACATGAAGGGTCAGGCGGTTATTTCTAGCGTTCACGCGATCGAACATTGACTTTGCTAAACCATCAGGGATTATGTGAACTGCACTTTTGAAACTTAGTCAATTTATTCTGTTGGCAACATGGAAAAGGTACAAAATTACTAGGGCTTAAAGCGGATATTATATTTTAACGGCAGGCGCATTTTTATTTACAATGTATAGCTTCAGGGATATGTCCTTTTATCACATAAGTAGTTCACATATTTTAGTAAAATACTACACATACTCACAAAGTACTATCATAAAATCTGAAATTGAGTACTTAATATTTTTTTAAGACGACAACACTGATCAGCATCAGTTGTAAAAAATACGAACTTCAGCCGGTTGATTTAATAATAAAAAGTGAAGTAGTTATGAAAATAAGTGAAAAAAGGTGTTAGCTAAAACAATTACAGTGCATAGCGCGTGTTTTGAGGGCCAGCATCAATAAATTTTCTGAAACATAGGTGAGTTATTGTAGCATTCAATTGTAAGCAATCACCTTAACCCTAGTTACCTTAGCCCTCAATTATAATTTTTATATTTCATTCTGCTATCGCCATTTTGCAAAGGATATGAACGACAGAAAGAGAGCGCGTGTGTGGTTGATGGCTTAGCTGAAATATTATATTTCTTGAAACGCCATCTCTTGCAAAACATAAATATTTAAAGTAAGTCCATTACATTTTTTTTTTTGTGAAAAGCAATAGAGCTGTGCGCCTATAACTAGCTCTTTAAGGATGTAAAATCGAAAGCAGTTTTTAGATATATCTCATTACTAATTTGTGAAGGATTCTTACATTGAATAGATAAATATTTTAATCATCTCCGCTCCAGTTTAGTTAAACATTTCTTTTCACGTCACTGTACTTGAACTCATACTCTGAATTATATATTCTGTATTTGCATACATTTGCACTCAAACAGAAACAGAGTTATGCATACCACCATGTATGTATAAGTACATATGTATAGAACCGGGAAAACACATTTTGGACACATTGGCTACCCGCATTTTTAGAGCACAAGAGCATATGCTCCGTTTTTCCGCTATTCTGTTTCCGTTTCCCGGTTCGCATGTTCGAGTCTCATTTGACATGGATTCATTCTTTTGCATGACTAATTAAAATGACGCAGTTCAGATTTTTCTTTTCTCATTTGCTTTGCTTTTCTTTAATGGACGGAACTTTATAAGAACAGAAAGGATTTTTATAAAAAAAAAAAGTTTTAATTTTCAAAAATTTTAAATTCTCTTTTTATTTTTTGTTACAGATATCTGCGCTGAAATCCTAAAGCAAATTTAAAGTAAGTGAAATTTTTGTAACATAATAAATCATAAATTATTTTAAGCTTTTGAAGAAAGTTAGAAGAACTTAAATGTAAAAATCAAAAACTTCTTTATTCAAATGACTTTTAAGAACAAGAAATAAAATGATATAGAGTTTGTCACCTCTTGTTATTCACTACATATGTAGGTACATATTTACATATAAATTGGGTGTAATATGTCAGAATATAAATTTTGTCAAAGTTAATTCTTTTAAACTAAGCCTACCTAAGATGATTTCCATTGCCCTTGAGAGTGCAGCCGGGAAATATAATGTTTCTCTATGGGTCTGGTCTTTTCATGACGAACAACTTCACCAAAGACACCAAACCTCTCAGATATGAAATAAAAAAAGACGTTGACGCGCGTGCGATACCGTTTGAAATACCGGTAAGCTCACCAATTTATCAAAATGCTATCGTGTATGCCAAAATCTGATGCCAGCTCGAGCTCACTGACTCCAGATAACTCTTAGTTGACTTTAGACGATGTTTCCGATGTTAAAATAGGTTGTCATTTTCCGTATGAAGGTTTTAGCTGTAAAAAATAGCTTTTAAATGATGCACATAGCTAAAGTATCTGTATGTATGTCATGACGCAGCTGGCAAAGTACAATACACTTGGTATAGGCCACTTTTTAATACATCACTTAATACATATTCTAGAAAGTTGCGCCATTTCTTCTAACGGGTGATTTTCAAGCGTTTGGTTTTTGAAAATTGAAAAAACAACAGAAAATTTGTAAAAGTGAATAAAAAATTTATTGAAACCGATTTATCAATGTCTTTTATTTAGTTTTTAATTAGTTTTTATTATTTCATGTAAATGTTGTCCGCGGCTACGCCTAAGATGGTTCATCCGTAAGCTCCAATTTTGGCATACTTTTTCGAGCATTTTGACCGGTATCTCACCAATGGCAGCTGTAATGTTGTCTTCCAGGCTTGCAACTATGGCTGGCTTGTCCTTGTACACGAGAGACTTTACGGAGCCCCACAAAAAACAGTCTAGTGGATTCAAATTGCATGATCTTAGGGGCTAATGGACTGCTCTAAAATATGAAATTAATTGCTCACCAAACACGCCTCTCAATAGGTCCATGGTATCTTGTGTCATGTGGCAACGTCTTGTTAAAATCAAATGTCAACCACGTCCTATCCTTCCATTTTGATCAAAAAAAGTCGGTAATCATTGCACGGTACATTGCTCTATTGACTGTAACGTTCCGATTTTCATGTTTTTTTAAAAAGTACGGTGCAATGATGCCAACGGCCCTCAAACTGCACCCAACAGTGCATTTTTCAGGATGCATTGGCAGCTCTTGTACTGCCGCTGGCTGCTCTTCAGACAAATTCTGATTGAGCTAAAAATGAGCTTCGTCGCTGATGAAACTTTTCGATAAAAACATTTCTCACAGAGCAGGAATTTTGATAATTAGATAATTAAATTCAATAATATACAGACACTGTCTTCTGTTAGTTTATTTATAGTAAAATGGCAAACCTTAATAAACATTTTTGGTGTTAACGTATGTTACAAATAAAGCGCAAAATGCCAAAAAAATTACACTGAAAAAACAATTAGCAAAATATTCATCCGTTATAAGCTCAGTTAATACGTCGATTTCACTCTACGATAATGTAATGTTTGGAATTATAGTGCATACATAGTGGCAACATCTGGCTGTAAAACTGTATTTCTATGGACTTAAGCTACAACAAAAATTCAAAGATTTTTTCATATGACTTAAGTAAATTCTATAATTTTTTTTATAATAAATTCACCCCAAAAGAATGCAGCAACGTGACTTAACTTTTTTTGTGCTATTTAAGGCGGTTTAGTTACTCTCATTGGGAATTTTGCATTTTCTAGTTACACAGAAATGCACTTCACATGTCGAGAAGAAAGCATGCGTAAGGGTAAGGGGAGGCTCCAAAGTACGAAAGAAAACAACGCTAGTTAAACAAGTTATCCTGCCAAGATATGAAGTATAAGCGCAAAGGTTAAACAACAAGAAAAAGGAGACAACGATGACACCAGTAAACTTTATTATGTGGTGTCAAAGGGAATGCATGACAAACACGTTGCATGTTGCATGAGGCAGCATAGCAGTGACAGCAACAACAACAACAGCAACAAACACAGCAACAACAATAACAACAACTAACACTATAAGACAATGTTTACCTTGGTAAGCAAACTCAACAAAAAGTAGAAGAAGAAAAAAGCTACGTATAAAATTATCAGACAGCCCAAAGGAACAGCGAGATACAGTTTGTTGAACTATGGATGTGAAAAGTTGCTTGCTTTTGTTTGACTCTTGCAGTAAATTTTTGGTGTTAGGGTGCATTAGAGGCAGCAGAGGTTTACCCTTTTAATGAGAGGACATGGCATTTTATTTAATTTTTTTTTTTAATCTTGCAACGCTGTTTATTGGGAGATGCGGAGAAAATTTTACTTGGCTTTTGGATATTCGTTGGCGTGATAATGTCACAGAATGTAGAGTTTTGTTATGTTTTTTTTTTTGTCTTATGTTGCTTCATCATCATTATGGCTTATTCTGGTTGTTACATACTAAACATAATGGAGCTAGGAATAAAACTTTAACCAGCTGACATTTTCGTTGATATGCCAACTAAAAATTAAAAAGATTGGCAGCTAAGCTAAAAATTCAGAACTTGCGCTCGGAAGCCACATGCGAGGGCTAAGTAACGTAAGATTTCAGTAGGTTAGATCGCTTAGGAGGGAGCTTGAGTGTAGACGGAAACTCAACCCCGCAATTATTCTGCACTGCACCAATGGAGGAAAAATTTAAATTAATACAGGAAATACAGAAATCATTTATTTTTTGTCTGAGAAGAATGTGCTTATAGCCACCACGTTAAAGCCAAAATGTCAAGTCAGTGAACTTTTTGCAGCAATTCGACTTTGCACAATTTCTGTTTCTCGTTCGTAACTGAGGACAAAATTGCGCAAAAAAGGTATTCATTACACTTCAAAGAAAAATGAAAGTTTGGAAAAAAGATTGAGAAA
This sequence comes from Meiosimyza decipiens, assembly GCA_963680825.1. Taxonomy (NCBI): domain Eukaryota; kingdom Metazoa; phylum Arthropoda; class Insecta; order Diptera; family Lauxaniidae; genus Meiosimyza; species Meiosimyza decipiens. The sequence goes on along the minus strand of OY804258.1, from coordinate 23,407,010 downwards.
TGAAACAATGTACTCTGGCCATTAATTTGATATGAGTAGTCAATATCCTTCTTGGACACTGTCTATGCTTCTGAGTGTTAGTGATAAAATGGACTTAATATGATTTTTAAAAACATAAATTCGTGAATCCGAGCAACACATGGAATAGGAGTAATTTCTGTGCATTTCATAGGACCGGAGAATGCCCATCTGTAAGGGCTAGCGCAAGTTTAATAGCCTAAGCTATGCCTCTTAATATAAAAGTCATGTAGTGTAAATTCCATCTGAATCGATTGAGTTGTCTTTGTGAAATGCTACTTTTAAAAATATTTTCGTTTGAGGTCCACCCTAAATACTAACCCTAAGAAAAAGTTTTATAGCTGTATCTCTCTACATAAAAGCCACGTAGTGTAAATTTCATGTGAATCAATTACGTGGCCTTTGCGAAAATGCTATTTTAAAAATATTTTTGTATAAGAGCCATCCTGAATGTGCACCCTAAATAAAATTTTTTTCGTTTCGAAGAAAAATCCAAAAAAAAACAAAGATCCATCCGTTCTTGAGTTGTAAAGGGTGTAATTAATCCGACTTTGTTTTATATATATATATATATATATATATATATATATATGTATATATATATATAGATAAATACATCAATATCATTAAAGCTAGAGCCAATTTAGTATTTTCATGACTATATTCGTGAACTGGGTACTGGACAGAGACATCCAGGGCAACAAAACCACTGTTGACCAGTGTAATGTATGAATTTTGGAAAACAGTTGACACATACTCCAGCTCTAGACCATGGTTACAATCTTTAGTAAAGAAAAAATTAAAGCAAAAATTTAATGTCACCGAATTGTTAGAAGGCTTTTAATATCCATTCTTTACTATCTGTTTTCTCACACCAGAATTTAGGCTAATTAAATTACAGATACAAAACAAAAGCATTAAATAAAACAAATAAAAAAAATTGTTGCCTGGTAACACACATAAAAACAGTGAAATCAAATCCAAATGAAAATCGAATAAAAATCCCATAGACACAAACAATTAGGTGAAGTGGTGCTTTTGATTTTCCAGACAATCGAGCAACTAAAATACAAAGAATAACTGTGTGCCCTCATCAGCGCAAAATCATAGGAAATTCCACTCAAGTAAAAGTTAAAGAAGATACAGATACGCTCGCACACACTTATAATTATGCGAATGACTGAAGAAGCAGCACTAACATACAGACAAATGCTCTTAAAATAATAAAATGCCTTTTGCACAAAATACAAGCAAATAAACAAACAGCCAAACATTGACTGACAAATAAACTGTCAGATACACTCGTTCGCACAATTAAGGCATACAAAAACATTAATAGACTGAAAAGATATCGACGATGTTGAACTCGAAACCAAAGTAGGTCGAAACAATGAATTAACAACAACAGCATGACAGCCCACAAAACAAAAGGAGCACATTTCGGAGAAGTGGATTTGAAGAAACACCACGTAAGTAAGCCAACTCTGCCATAACAGAGCGATTAGATATGACTTCAAGGCATGCCAAGTTGAGCAAAACAAATCACAATTAATGCTTGCTATGGTTAGTCACATTCCTTAGAAAGTATAGTCTTATCAGTTATTTATTTGTAAGCCTTTGGGTCTTACGAAAATCGTAAGCTTATTGTATCATATGATTTACATATGTTTCACACTTAGAGTGACCAGGCGTCCTACTTTTAACGGAGTCTCGTTGTACTCACGAGCTTATAGGTGACATTAAAATGTCTGACTTTGCAGAAGCTATGCGGTTGCAAATATGCGGTGGCCTTACCGTTGGTAGAGTGCCACATTTCGTTTGCAAAACTCTGCTTTCAAAACTACCTATCTTGAAAGCACACTAAACATACCTAAGGTGACCAGACGTCCCGAATTTGGCGTAGTCTTGCTGTTCCCACAAACTCTTAGGGGACACGTACTTTCAAAACATTTCTTTGGTAAGCTCTTTGTATGAGAATACTTTAAGTTTTCACTTAAATGGGAAGTGCCACGCCTACTTATTTCAGTCACATGACTTATTAAAAAATGTTGTACAGCTTTTGTCTAGCTTGAATAGTTCCTAAACTAGCGTAATATTTGGAAAAGTTATATCCGAATTAACTTGTTCGAAAAATAACTTTTTTTCAGGTGTTGATTCAAGCGCAACCTTCTGATACCATCCAATATTATTTTGATAATAAATCTTTTAATTGCATACCAGCCAAAATCTAAAAGTCCATGAATTTAATAGATCTAACAAGTACTGCTTGAATTAGCAAAATAATTTAATTAGAATTGCGTACTGCTTAATTTGATTTTTAAAAACGTTAATTATATTTGGAAAATAGTACAAGACCTATGGCCTCTTAATGGCAAAGTTAAATGAATTGAAACACGAATCGCTTCCCAACCATGCTGCTTTCAAATAGAAACCCTTGCAGTTAGTTCTTATTTTTAAATTTGAGTATTGATTCCAAAGATATACAGATTATGCTAAAATATACTTACAATGAAGTTCGCAAACAATATTCCGAAAATGTTGCTAAAGAGCATACCTATACAACAAACCATGCAATTCAACTACAATATGACAGAACGTGAGAAGCCCAACAGCAGGAATAACAATGTAAATAGTAAATGATCATTGCTACAAAAGAGAGACTAACCAAGTATCACTGTTGCCATCAGCATCATGAATGAAATCGATTGCAGCAACAAAACAGCTGCTGCAACAAATAATATTTCTTGTTTTTGTTATCATCATTAAAAGCAATTTAGGTAAACAACGTGAGAGAGAGTCACAAGGACAACATCACAATTGAAACAATGACAGTTACACATACGGTCTGACAGACAGTCAGTCTGTCAGTCAGTCAGTCACACAAGCTGACAGTTGCCTTCCGTAAAGGAATACGAATTTGTGCAAAAGCTTTGTAAATAAATTAACCAAATCAATCGCAAAATTTAATGTCGGAGGAGCTATGGTTGGTTAAGACATACAACAGTGTTGTAGTATGCACAAACAGCAATTTAAATTGAAGTTGCCAAAAGGAAACTCTTACTGAAATCCAGATAAATTGTAACATTTTCAAAAGGCTTAGTTTTTTTTTCAGTTACATCTTAAATTAGCTTTGTTTTCATTCAACTTATCCCAATTTATAACATTTGTTCCTATTTTTGCTGCTCAAATGACCCCTACCTCAGGTAATACTGTAACAAATTACCAATTGAAGTGAAACTATCAGTAACTACATATAAGAAATGCGACAACCAACTTTCGTATATCGAACATCCTTGAATAAATTGCAGCTTCATGGCAGCAACAGCAAGCAGCAGGCGCCAGACAAATTGGAAAATAAGCTGCCCCGTCTGTCAAATGGCTCAGAAATTCTACTGGTTTACTTGACGCAACGACTACATAATGCAACTACCACAGCGAGATACCGCACAGCCAACGCTGCCCATGCACATGTAATTTGTCAGTATTTGTGATTTTAGTGTGTGGTTGTAATTCGAATATGGATACGACATCCTTGTGAATAGCAAGTGAAGTAGTGAAGTCGCTGATTAACCGACATACGATCAGTGCTGCAAGATTACGTGCAATAGACTGTCAGTTATTTTTCAAGTTTCTCTAATCGAACAAATCGATATATCAATGTTTTTGTTAATTAAAAAAAAATAAAGCCAAACGAATATGGGTGTCGCGGTTCGAATTCTAGCAAGGATCTGACATGAATGTACTACAATTTGCAACAAAATTTTTCGCCAAACATTACACACAAAATGTTTTACAACACTGTTCAGTTCTTTCGCCTTATCCTTAATATTATAGTGTTGCCAGGCTCTTCTTTCTCATTACTTAAAGATTACAACTTGCGCATTTCAGAGGCATGTTGATGAAAAGGAACGAGTGACACTAAAAGAAATGGTACTTAATTTTTTGCTTCTTCTATTCATTCTACTTGGCAATGCAATGATGTGGAAGTAAAGCTGGAAGTTATCATTAAGTGACATTAAAATTAATGAATAGAAAGTAAATCAGTTGGCTGAAAAGCCATAAGTTTCACAATATGGGCTAAAGCTAAAGCACTAATTGGCTGAAAGGTAGTTTTTAATTCAAGGAAAATATTTTTTTTCCGTTTAGAAAATTAGTGAGTGGAATAAAAATATGCCAACATAATTTAGTTTTGGTCTATGGTTTGGTTTGGTATGGTTTGGTCTGAATGACATATCTATTTTTTTTTTTGTGTCAATTTACGTAGCTCTTTTTTTACATTAAATGTATGGGAAATTAAAAATTTTTAATTTTCAACCTGCCACCATTTATGCCTTTTTGCTTTACAACTTGTAGGGATTACTATTAAAGTTCTTAGAATCTATTTATGGTTAATTTTTTGGGCCCACTTGAGAAAAATAGAAATGACGTGAATAGACTGAAGAGATTTTAAAAAACTGCCCTTAAAGCATTTGTTTCATTCCGAAGAGCATTTAGAATCATCAATAGCTCTGCAACTATTAAATGCAAATATTTAACTTGCAATAATTACTTTGTATAATAATTTACGATTATTCATTACGTTATTGCAAATCCTAAAATTGCTTTAATTAGAGCAATACATTAGAGAAGCTTAGTTTATGATTTATTTGAACAAAAGGCACAAGCATGTCTCATTTTACTCTTGCCGATGATGTATCCTTTGGGATGTGACTTGTGATATCATAAGCCAGAGCAATCAAATTGCAACAAATTCGAATTTCTGCAAACGAAAAAAAAAGGCAAAAAGTAAAGAACTATAGTTAAACATTTCCCAATGGACAATAAAGCAACACACACACATATACAGATGTGCACATATGTAGTACTCTATATGTATTCTTTTACTATCCCAGTTGGGAATTCAGCAATACCCAGCAGGCAATTGAGCAAGGCCTTCCCCAGAGAAGGCCTGCTAGCACTGCTCCGATTGTAAGAGGCCTTCTCAAAACTAAATTTTCATGTAAATAACAAAAAAAATTTTTTTTTTTTCTATGATTTTTGTTTTTATTTACAATCTGTCAATATTAACAATAAGTAAATTTTATAAGTAGTGAACTTTTAATTAGCAGAATAGTTACACTCCATTGAGTGTATACTCATGAAATGCTATTATGTACTGCTATAAGGCCTTCCCATAGCAGCAGTGCTATAAGGCCTTCCCACAGCAGCTGTGCTATAAGGCCTCATAATAGAAGGCAAAAAAGAAGGACTTCATGTATTTTTTTATTTCATGTATTGCAATGTTTTATGATTCGACATTACTTTTTTGTCATTGCATTGTACTTATACGACATCAATTGTTGACACATGGTTAGCAGTAAGGAACGGTGTGCATGTTGCTAGGTTGGTCTTCTGTTTCATGTTATGCTAAAGTGGTAGAGAGTTGTGTATTCAATGTGAAATTATAAATTAAGAAATCGTCACAAAAAATAAACATTAAAAATATGAACGTAAAGGAGGTTGACGCAGATAAAAAAACATTTAACTAAGAGTCTCACGACGAATTAAGATTTAATTTTTTCAAAGTACTTCTATGACCCCTTCTACGGTAAGCGCTCTTAGAAGGGTTCTTGACGCAAGCGATGTAGGACGACCTGCTCGAAGAGTACTTCTATCAGGCCTGCTAAATGAGGCCTTACTTATCGGGACGTTCCATATAAAAAGGAAAGTAAGTTTGAAAGGAGGTGGTAAGGCCTTAATCTTACCAGATAAGGCCTGCAAGCTCCTGCCCTTGCCTACTGGGTACCGTTGCCGAAATAAGCTTCCAGCAAGATTGTTGACATTGCTTCATTTCTTACCGCTTATACAAGGTTTTTTGAAAATAAGCTTTTAATCCAAACAAGGCTTCTAAATTGTGGCAGATTAGCAAGGCCAAAAAATTTACTATACTTGAGATCTTTTCACGAATCATATTATATTTTGCATGCTTTCTTTCCTCCCATCTCTGGTGAAATGATTTTATATGACTACAACAACTATTATCTTATAATTCCGTTAAAATCGTAGGGCCTGAAAAAAAAGTTTGCATACATCACTTTCTATTGTTAGGTGCTACGATGCTCTGAGTATTTCTCCATATCAATCTCGCTACGGATTCCACTTAAGCGCTGATCAACGGTTCCCCTAGCATATTTTCTGTTCGTGTGATCTATCCATTGCCAGCGTCTTTTTTTAATCTAAGTGAAGATAGAAGTATGGAGTATGCTAAATAAAGTTCGTACTTCGAAATATAGTGGGGCCACCAAAACATCAATAACTATCACAAGCAAAAATTTACAAAACTTGTGTTTTTTTCGCCAGAGTGCTTGTGAGAGACCCTGATTTGCAGGCATACAGCAACATCGGTAGAACATTTGATTTACATATTTGCAGCTTTCTCACTTTCATTTGGAAGTGATTACGGATTGCCTTCGTTTATTCATATCACCAAAGGCTCAATTTTCTTCATTCTACTGAAAACTTATTTTTGCCGGTTATTTCATAAGAAAGTAATTGAGTTTGAGGATTCAAAAAAAATACCTTCTATTAAATCTTCTTAAGTCTGGCTATGCTTACTGGGATACTACTGAATGTACTACATAAACATGCAGTCAAGTAATAATATGAAATGAAATGACCAGCACTAAAACTGATTTTGAGTATGAGTCCAGTGGAATTAGGGTGTATACGTATTATAGCAAATGTTTAATTACATACATATGTACTGTAGCAGGTTCATATACAAATATAATTTTTATAGTACACTCTAATGCAGCTATAAACAAGTATAATTTACCATCACACACACATTTATGATAGAATGTTTGGCCTTATAATAATACCACACGTAAGTTGTTACATACCCAATAAGAAGTAATGAAAGCTGCCTCCAAGAGAACATGAATAGCAGACAGGAAATATCAGTTAATTAAAAAAATAAAAGTCTTATTTTATGTAAAATTTTTTAAAATTTCGTTAAAATATTTTAATACATAAGTGATATAAGATGAGCTTCTACAAATATTAAGTGTGCTTCCATGGCTTTGCTACACTGCAACACTCGAAGCTGATTCTGAACACTTACACACTGTGTAAAAAAGGATATTCAGTTATAATGGCATTTGATTCAGTTTCTTTTAAAGTATTTTTGAATTGATATTATTTCCCGTTGGGTATATTTATGTGCTCTTGCAGTTGTATTTAGTATAAAAAAAAACCTTTATAAAAGGTGTCCATTGTTTTTCCTCATGTGTATGTGTAGTTGCTTTTATGTTCCTTATTTCATACTCATCGTGCTATGTAAACAATAAGTGTAAGATTCCAGTAAAAAGGTTGGCAAATAACAACATCGAAGAAAATTGCAAACTTGTGTTTGCAATGCCATAAATGTAACCTGATGCCATAGTTTAAATGCCTGTAATTACAGTTAATTGACTTACATTATAAATGATTCTGGCCGTTTTTCTTGGCCACACTATGTCTACAGTTGCATAGTAGGCAAAATTACTTAAATTTTGATTATAACTTAGAGATATGTGATAAAGAGTTTGAAGCCTAGGCTATTCTGGTAATCCTTAGTGCTATCGAAACAGTGAAAAATAGCTTAATAAGATCTGCTAGTTTTGCAATAAATCAAGTAAATTTTAATGGAATTTTTGTTAAAAATTTGTATATTAACAAATTTAAATGAATTGTACAACCTGTTTTACATAGTTTCAGATTTCTTATCATTTATATGGCTCCAATTGACCAATTCATGGAAACGCTCACCACAGAATTTCAATAAGCTATCATTAACATAATTCTGAGTTCTGGAATTTAGTGTTGTCAAATAGTTAAAATCTGGCATTTTGCAGCGCCACTTTGTGTGATAATTATGAAAAAGATCGTCTGTCACTTTTTGAGCCTTTTTATGCCTTTGATGTTTATGAATTTTTCAACTTTTGGAGTGATATATTCCCTCCATCCAGAGGTATCCACTGAGCTCCTAGAAATATCAAGCTGGATCTGATGAGGTGACTTTTTCCTTATGAAATTTTTCATCAACTTTCAAGCTGTTTGTTACTTTTTTTGCATTCTTGTTTCTGTTGTCATGATTTTTTTCGGAACAATGGGCTTGGATTAAAAAGGCCTCATCATCAGCATCATAAAATATAGATTATATTTAGTTTGAAAAAAATTTAATTTGAAATGGCGTTTTTATTTCATTTATTTTGGCTCACTAAGTTATCAAAGGACAAATTTTATTTTGATGGATTAAGTAGTTTTCTTGATGTGATAGTACACAGCATAACATGTATACCATACCACTCTGAAGGTCCTCATAAGCAATTTGTTGCTTTGCAGAGACACAGTAATATCCTCAAAAATCATTAGACCACTTTCTTTTAGCCCACTGTCTGTAGTATAAAACTTACTGTAGTGTCATGTAGCAAAACTTTCTAAATTTGAAAGTATGAGCTCTTTAATGATACAGTATGTTAAGCGTATTGGGACTGAGCTATGTGATTTTTATTTCCAGACATTTTATGATGCGGATTAAGATTCATGACAATGCTATCGAATGCCGCTATCAAAAACTTTGATACTTAAGCTGTGTGCTGTATCAAATAAGACATTTATATTTATATTTATGAGAATGAATACATTCCAGACTATGATATTAAATTTGTCTTAGAACGAAATTCTTCAAATTAGACGTTTGTAATTTTATTCAATTCAATGGTTGATTTAAGGCAAAAAAAAATATTGTGTTTTTTGAACATTGTTAAGATTTTAAAATTGAAAGTCACTGCACGAAATTCAATTTAATAAAATTATGTTAAAACTTAAATTTTTTCATATGAAATGTTCACGAATACAAAATGTCATCATAACCATACTATGCAATGATTGCAACATGTGCCACAGTTTTTGTGTAACACGAAATACGACAATCACAATAAAAGAAGTTTTATGATTATATTTTCGAGATACGAATCTTTGAATATAGGTTTCCTATTATTTTTAAAAAAAGTATGAAGAAGAAGTAACTTTGAAAATGCAATCGAAAACTTACAAAATTCACAAACAAAGATCAAAGATCAAACTAGCACTATAAAAATTTATGTAAAAGAAAATATAAAATTAAATAACTCAGTTTTTAAAAATATAAAACAAAAAATGTGTACAAAAATTTACCCTTTTGAAATTTCAGCTTAAAAAACATAATAAGAAACATATTCGTCTATTTTTTTGTTTTTTGCTTTTTTGTCTAAAAATTACGCCTTCGCCTAAAGTTATGCAAGGAAATCATAAAATTTTGTGTACAGCCGCAGAATGTTGCTTAGGCGCAAATGGTTTTTCCTTTGCATTAGTGTAAGTTGTTTTTGTTGTTGTCATGTTTTTCTTGTGGTTTCACTTAAAACATTTTCCTGGCTTCTATCCATATGTGTGTGCGTGTGTGAGTGCGTCGCCGTAAGTTCTGTAACCGCTAAATTTACACAAACTCTGTCACACACACACACACATGTAATCATTTAAGGCAACTTCAATGGTTTTTCACTTCCACTACAACATTAAATTTTTTTTTTTACTTCTTCATCTTCTTCATTTTTGTTTTTGTTTTCAACTGTTTTCCATTATGTAAATGCATTTTTAAAATATAAGAGTGTTTTTCCTTGAGTACTCATGTTTTTAAGTTTATGCGGTTAAAAGGCACCTATACGTGCACAACGCTAACACTTAAACACCCACACACACAACATTTTCTTGTATAATTCTTACGTTGCCACGTTAAGTGCTTGACTTTAAATACGACCTGTACTTTAAAACCAGTTGCAGCAGCAGCATTTTAGGCGCCAATGCTTCGGAGTGTGTATTCAGATTAAAGCTAAGCGCCGCCATTAAATTTAAGTTTAAAATGTTGAATGATTTTTGTGGTAGAAGCTTAGTTTAATGGGGCGCTTTGAAGTCTTTCGTACGCAGAATCATCTTGTTGGTGGCCTTATGTTACAGAAATGATATTAATATTCGCTGAAATTAATGGTAATTATTCTCTTAGAAGACGAAGAGTTCCTGAAACAGTTTTATTTTGCAGACTATTTATTTGTTTGATGAGTTTTTTTGCTTAAAATTATATCAGGAAAAGACGAATGGAACCGTAATTGAAAAGTTACTTTGCTTTTGTAGCATAATTTAATATCTTGTAAAAGCCATACACATACAAGGCCATACTAAAGAGAGACGTAAAAATGTCTCTAATATGCATTTCTAAAGCTCATAGTGTGCTGATTATTATGACATACATACATAAGTAACATGTGTCGAGCGTGTCATTACATAATAAAATGCTTATAAAGGCATAACGTGGCATGCCTTGGATGTGTCTTTATACTGTACACATAAAATTCACTTTAAAGACATGCCACCTCATGTCTTTAGATTGTTCATCTTTGTTAGTCACTTAACCGAGATAAATGTGAGAAAAATATGATTCGTCTTTAACGTAAACCATAATATATCGCATATAGCTTAATAGATTACGTGCTGTCTGGGAACGCACTGTTTTTAATTTCTTTGTGAGGTGTCTTTTGAAGACCTCAGAAAAATAGTTTACCGAGTCTCTTCATAGATAATACAGAGGGAAACCTCATAAGCCAAATGACACTTAATAAAATGATTTAATGGTGATCCAACCTTTTCAATTATCATTAAAGCTTAGTAGAAAATTTAAAGCAATGGATTACCCTCATGTCTGGCACTTATAAGCCTCTATAAAGTATTTATAAATACGATAAGTTGTCTTTTCTTTAAAAAGCCTGTAAAAGAAGCAATAAAACCTTTAATCTAGTGATTTATCTTTAAAAACCCTTCAAAAGAAATTGTAAAACCTTTTATTGCTAATAGGGACATTTCAAGTTTTCTCTTTTGCAGCAGGCTTTTACTTCTATTTCAATGTCTTTTAATCGAAGATATCTTATGCGTTTTGCCGCTGTTCTTTTTGTTAAGACCTTTGGAGATTGTGGTACTCATTTAGGACAGTTCCCAATGTGAAATACTTTATATAACTAAGTGATACAGATATAAGTAATATTTAAAAGTTAAAGAAGAGACCCACCCCGAAAGTTATTATCCTTTGATCATCACACTATAAGCACCATTAATGAATATGCCAAGCTACTAAAAGAATAAAGTCATATTAACATAAGCCATTAAGTATGCAGTATAATTATATCACAATCTAGAAGTCGTAGAAACTAAGACGATAACTTATAAGCTAAATTTCTAAATTTTCTTCGCAAATTTTCCAACACCTGCAACTTTGCCAACAAAGAGTAAATTAAATAAATGTTTTTTTTTTAATTTCATAAAACACAATAAAATTTGGCACAAATTTGTATTGTCACATAAATAACAAATGTTGCATATGTACAAAAGAGATGCCCCAAAACCTGCCGCCAGCATATTATTTTATAATTTATTTCTATGTTAGATAACTTTATCACAATTCAATTTCCGCAACAGACAAATTTGTTATGTCTCTTATGTTGCAAGAAAATGTTTCCCAGTAGAGTAATTGCTGCAAAAAAAAATAACTGAACAAGTGAAAATTAATAAATAAAACAACCACGAACAAAATATATTACTCTCAAGGTACTTATCAACAAACAGATGCAATAAAAAAAGACAAAGCAGTGGAGAAGACTCCAGCAATAGATTGCGAATACATTTCTCATAAATTATTAAATTTAAATGCTGTTTGCCTGGGGAGAGAACAATCGAAAGGAAGAATGCACTTTAATTTTCGCACAAAATTTTGGCAATACTTTGAATTTGAAAAACTTTTTCAATACTTTTTCAAACATGGTTTCTGGGCGGCTTAAAAAATTCCTTTTGACAGCGTTTCATAAAAATTGCAATAAGCGTTTTGTGCTTAAGCGCACTTTAATATGTTTTGTCTCACACAACTACTGCGATTCCGACATCTCAATTTGAAGGCTGAGACAACAGAGTCCTTTTCGTGCTTTTATTTTTAGTCTGCTCATTTCACTAACATGCCCTTGCCAACCTTGTTAATGCAGCCTGCTGTTTGCTTTTTGTGTTCGCTGAATGGGTTTGATTGGACGTTAGCAATACCACCTCAACTTTCAGTTGTTCACATTTTTTCAGCTTACATGCTTTGCATACTAATCACTTGAACATTCTGGTGGCATTCACTTGAATCAACTTCTGGTAAATCGCTATCTGAATTGAATACACTGTGCCATTGCATAGTCAATTTCAACGCTTTCCATTGCTTTCGAAAGTTTTTCTATTGTCAATGCTAATGCCGTTGATTGCCTTGAGTAGCTTAGCGTGCATTAGTGTGGAGCACAAGTTCATTCTTCATTGACTCTATTGGCTGTCATTAACATTGGTACGTTTGGATATTGAAGCATAATAGGAATATAAGGTAGTTTCAATACGAAATTCATTCAATTCGAAAATATTGGGATATTGAAACCATTAATTTTTAATAGGTGCTTCTCGGCTTTCTTTTTCAGACCTACCTCAAATGAAATCTCTTCTGTTTTGCCTTATTTATATTTAAGACCGGCTCTTCTTGAAGGCATTCATCAAGTTATACTGTCCTTATTTGATAAGTTATTGTTATTGTTGCAACTCAAAATCCAATACCAAACTTCCACACAGATAAGTTGAATGGGTTGGTGTAGTCTTCCAGCTATAGCTTGTGAATATTATTTATGTCTAATTGGAATCGTCAGTCCATGTTAATAGAACCAATAATCTTCCTCAGCGCTTTTTTCTAGCATGTCACAGTCTTCTCTGGTTCGAAGGCAACTGCTCCTCTTCTGGATTACGTTGTCATCTGCTCTTATTATAACCATGCTATTGTAGTCCTTTTGGTTTCCTTGAACACTAGTTATTGAGTTGCTGCTCTCCCTTCAAAGAAATATTACCTTTGCTGCATGCTTTATTATATCCTACAGTCAGGCTATATTCACTTTGTCATTCAGTTCTTAACGCATAGAAGGGGGTGGCACGCATAAAATAGTGCGTGTGTATTCTTGAACGACGTCTCCACCTCAGTCGACTTAGCCTCTGTCCGTCTGTCTGTGCGTATTTCTGCCCATCTGTTTGAATGTGTGTTTGTCCGTGAGTCTTTCTCTAGAAAATACGATCACGGGAAAACTAAATGAGATACCTAAATTAAATTTGGCACACAGGCTACACTTTCAAACATGATTTTTGAGTTTGAAAACATATATCGTGGACACGCCTGCCACCCACACAAATAAAACGCTTAAGACACAATATTGAGAGAGTTTTGATGTAGTTTAACAAAATACCAAGAGTAACGTGGACATGCTCTGAAAAAAAAATAAAATTTGACAAAAAGGCGTGGCACCTCCCAATCAGCGAAATCTTTAAAACTCTGTACTACGAGAATCAAATTTCACTCACACACACAGGGGGAATGATTTAGAAAAGCACTGGACAAGAACCTGGTGGATTTCTACAAGCGGGCGTGGCATTAGAATAAAAACTTTATAGCGCTTTACTGAGAAAATTATTTAAAGTGTTGAGACCAAATTAAACACAAATGCTTGAAATGGTTTGGTCTTGAATTACAGAAAATGTTGGCAAATTTCTAAAATAAGGCGTTGTTCCTGCCTTCGTTCCAGCAAATCATTTTTATGCTGTCAAATTAAATGTGGTGCGTTTAGTCCAACTAAATAGCTAGCATATTGTGTGGCTACCATTTTAATAAGAATTTAAGGCTTGCGCGCACTTTTACTTTTAATGCAGTGTGGGGTATTTAATATTTGGCTAATAAAGTCCTTTCAGACATCCTTGCAGCTTTCTTATTCACACCGAATACTGTGCATAAGTTCTCGCTTAATTGTGTGTCAAGGCATTTGAAACTTTCTACTGATTTTATAGTGGAACTCTTTATTTTAATAGCAACAAGTCCAAATAAACGTTCCTGTCTTAGTATGTTTTTCTCTTAGACCATTCGATTCTGAACATGGCGAAAGTTTTAATAATTTTTAAAAATATCTTAAAATATTAAAAAAAAATTATCTGGCCCATGGGGGGATCGAACCCACGACCTTCGCGTTATTAGCACGACGCTCTAGCCAGCTGAGCTAATGGGCCACATTGATAAACGGGTGATAAGTCAAATATCAAGTGTAGATAAGCTTTAGTTAAATTATAACAACAACAAAACGTATTATAATAAAAATATAATTAATAAAATAATCAAAATACATAAAAGATAAGAAAAATTCTAAGGAAAACGCTATGCACAAACAAAATACACTTGACCAAAATAAACTTTCAGTTTAAACATAAGACAAAAGCACAACTGAAAAACAAAAGTATAATAGCTATGCAGCTAAATCTAAACACCCCCGCCTCCCCTCTCCTTCCCGTGCAACCGGATCTAAATGCTTCATCAGTAATATTTAGTTTACTTAACATCTACAGAGCCACCTTTTGGCTGAGTTCTTAACCTGATAATTACTTTGGAGCAATTAGAGCGCGAACTACTTAAAAGCCAGCAATGGCACCAGCACACCACAGTAATAATAAAAGACAAGAATTAAACGAAAACTGTAGAGGATGGATGAAAAGAATAAGAAAGCAACAGAAAAAAAACAACGACGAAATTAAATATACGATGCGAGAAAGTCAAAGGAATTGTAATGTAAAGAAAAAGTGCAGGCTGCAGTCACGACAACTTCAAAATTTCATCAAAATGGCCGCAAATTAAAAGCGGCAAAATGTCGACAAAGATGGCGGCCACAGTAAACTTGACAATTGTAGAGTAAACAAAATGCAACGAGAAACAGAAGAAAAACAACGCACAGAACAAAAGCAACACATTTCGAAGAAAAGTTTTCTTGTTAAGCGAACAAAAGTATTAATTAAGGAAATAAATTGCGAAAGATGCAGCAGCAGTGAAAATGGAGAAAAATTAGCGCTAAAAGTAGTTAAAAGTACAATTTAGTCGTTTTGTCAGTGTGTAGAAGAAAATTTTTTTTTTCGCTTTTCAAAAAATAATCGGATTTCTCAAAATTGCAATATGAGTAGAAGAACTAGGAAAAGTTTTTAATGAGCGACGAAATTAAAAGTTTCTGAAAGGGCTATGAAAGAAAAATAAAAAAAAAAAATTTGATGACTTTTGGCGATGTAACTAAATAGCTAGCTCTTGGCATGTGCATTTAAAAGTCAAGCGTTTTGTTTTCAAGGTGACTGTGTTAACGCATAAAAACTCTTCAAGCATGGTACTGCTGCTACTACTAGTGCTAGTGGTGGCAATATTATTTGAAATACTACTGTTACTATTAATATTACTGTGCTGTTGCTTTTAGCATTACTAATACTGTTTATGTGTCTGTTACTATTTCTGTTACTATTACTTTTACCGTTTCAGTTAATGTTACTGTTTCTATTACTGCTAATGTAATTGTGACTCTAAGTATTACGGTTTTGGGACTAATATTTATTATACCAGCTAACGTTTTTGTTGCTGTTACATTTAAAGTAACAAAGAATTTTTACTAATACTGCTGTTACATTTAAAGTTGATGTATCCATGGCAAATTCAGTTAGCTATTCACTACTGTTGCTGTTACTGTTACTACTACTGTTACTATTGCTACAACTGTTGCTGTAACTGTCTATGTCACTATTACTGTTACTATAAATATTACTCTTGTTTTGACGCTTACTATAAGTTTTAATATAACGACTCATGTGACTGTTCCTATTACAGTTGATGTAACAGTTATTGTTAATTTTAACATTTTTGTAACTGGTACTGTAATTGCATATCTTACTTTACCACTACTATTATTGTAACTATAAAATCATTGATAACTGAATGTATAACTGTAACTGTTACTACTATCATTCCCTTGAAAAGCTTGTACACTATACACTAGGGTAGGTCGAAATCTTTTTTTTTTTTCAACCGGCTGGGTCTTCAAATTCTAGACATCGTCATTCTGAACATCACTGAGTGGATAACATTTTTACTAAGCGATCATAGAGAGAGCGCAAATTGCTAATTTTTGCTCCTTTTTTCATATAATCAATACTGGCTCGTATCTGTACAATAGATCTGGCTCATTTTTTTTATTTTGTATACCCACATATATACCTTTTCGATAGACCATATGAAGGTCAACTTTGCACTCATGACGTTCAGAATGACTATATCTACAATTTGAAGACCCTATTGTACATGCTAATGAAACCTAGTCTGACTTGTATTTTTTTATGGTCGACTAGGAAAATGGCATTTTCGAATATGTTGCACCAGTCAACTTTCCGTCCAAACGATAAGAATTCTCAGACTTCCTTAAGGCTCATTGTAATGTTCGATATATTCGTGAGCCCCTTGATTCGGCTTTTCCTGAAATGATTGAAACCAATTGGAGCTTCGAATGATGAATCCTCAAGTTTAATGATGTATTTTCCGACTTACCCTGATCGTCGAAGGTTTTTTCATCCTGATCTTCGGTTCTTTCTGAGAAAGTTCGCTGGTTCGTTCATTGCCTGTGATGTCATAATGGAAATGCATATAGAGCAGCCTGATTTTATGAGATTGGAAGTGGTGAATAGACTTTGCTGGTGCTTTTAATCTTCTATTTGATACGATTGGATATGATCTTAATTTCTGGCTGACTGTCAATACCATGTTGGCATGCTCGACTAGATACATTAATCGGCCACAAAATCTATTTCCGAACCATAAGTATAGTCAGAATTGTATTGCAGCGGATGATAGCTCCAACGCTCTATTATACCCTGTTGAGAATATGAGTTTTATAGGATTGATATTTCTCTGCAACCATCGAGTCATAATTGATATAAGAATGCGCCAGGCTTACTTGGTAAAATGTTAAGACCACATCTTAAAGCAGCACATTACACTGGATGGCTACAGTAGGCTGCAGATGCTCGATTGATTACTTATATTCATTATTTTCTTTTGCGCAAACTTACCTGAAAATTTAACGATTGGCGTTATAATGCCGGGTGCAGAGAAAAGGCTCAAAATAGAAAATTATTCATATAACTTTGGGATATCATTTAAAATTTTTTTGGATTATCCTTCAATTTTCAGTTGTACCTCCTTAGTAATTGAAGCACTAAATTCTTGTAATGCTCTAATATTTTTAAGTTTAATAAAACTTTTTGATCTTATTTTCAAACTTCGATTCATAATTCAATTTATATGAAAATAGCCAATAAATTTTGATAGATTCTTTTATTTTTAAATCACTTTGTAAATTATATTGCACTTGCCGTTTTTACTCAATGTCCTAATATACCCTTTTATGCAATGCATAAATTTGTACACCATCATACATTATATTAAATTTTGCACTATTTCTTGCTGCTCATTATAAATAATATTTCCTATCAATTTATGTACTGCGCGTATATTTGTTTCGTTTTCATATCGTCGCGTTATGGCTTTATTAGGATATAAAAAGCAAATGGAAAAATATATGACATTTATGCACATCTTTTATGCATACGAAAGATATCCTTGTTGCTTTCTTTTCCCCCCATTTTGCTCTGACATTTTTCACTGTCAATAAAATTATAACTATTTTACTATAATACACAGCAAAAATAAGGGAAAAATACTGAAAAGGAATAAAGTAAATGAAACGACAGAAATGCGAAACCCACTCGTTATGTCTCGTTGCATTATGCATTAGTGTATCCGCTACAAATACACAGACACTTTAAGTGGCAACGGAACAGTGGGGAAAATCTTACCAAATGTTTTTATTATTTGTTGTAAGTATTTTAAAATAAATTTTGGAATAAGCTCAGCTAATCAAGGATTCAATAAATTAAAAGTTGGTAAATGCAAGAACTTACTATAATTCCGATATTCTTGTAAATTTACAAATTTATCAACGTATTTTCTTTAACAAACATGATAACACATCGCACGAAATAATTTAACCTATTTCATCTCAAAGTATCTACGTTCATAAGATACCTTAATTAATGCAGACAATTTAACTCCGCTATCTCCTAAGCACATGCTATCAAATCTCAATAATCTTTAAGACTTACATCGCCTTTAATGTTCATTTGCTTTCTTTGGACGTTTTGTTCCTTTTTGTTGCTTCTCCTTAGCAACTGCTTGATGATGAATTTTTTGACATAGCTTCGAAAAATCGAACACCTCTCACAGTTTACTTACAAATGTCCAGTCTTTTGTATAAAATGATACATCAGGACTTTAATATATTTGGATAATTTTTCTCATAAGTTATATGCACAAAATGGGAATAAAATGGGAATAGCGTGCTTGCTGTTTGAAAAACAAAACTTTGTGTTTTTCTAAATCAAAAGTGCGAGCTCATGCGAGATTTTCCCACATACTTTTTAATTTAAGTCTACCATACCTAGATATAATTCCCAATTACTTAGATTCAAACTTGAACTTAACAACTTTTACTGATCTTATGAGAAAATGTCTCAACAAACACCCACAGTGCACTTATGTCAATACACATACATATAAAGAGGAAAATTGTCTTATATCCTTTACCCAGTGTTATTTGTATTTCGCTTTTTTATACTTAAACTCAACATAGTTATATTACTACTTTTTCAATTTATTTGTACGATTTTCCATTTTTTTTTTTTATTTAAATTTTCTTCCTTTACTATGCGCGCCATCTTTTTTTTTTTTTGAGTTAAGTGGATCTCATTGAAGTATGTTGACGATGCGTTGATGATGATGAAACAGTTGAGAATTTTGTTGTTGTTATTTTAGCTGATGATTCTGAGGAGGATGATGACAACGATGATGGCACTTAAAATATAAACCCCCTACTAAGAGTCAGGAGTCACAAGTCACATGAGTGGTATTGCATAGTGAAGTTAGGTTTTTGATTATTTTTACTAAACGAAACTTGCACAACTACTCCCTGCTACTTCCCTAGATTAACGTAATATCTTTAATAGATTCCAAATTGCAGTTTCGAAATACGGATGCTGTTTATAGTTATGGTTTGAAGTTAATGCCGTTGTTGCTGCTTCAACTTTATGTGCAAATTCTTGTATTTGTTATTAAAATGATGAATCATAAATATTTTATGAAAATTGGCGTAACAGCGTTTTCGTCTTTCGAGCTGCATAAATTTTTTTTAGCTCAATGTTTATTTTAAAAAGTCTATAAAAATATGTATGCGCTTTGGAAAGTGCAGCTATGCAAATTTCAAGTGGCGTAGTTAAGTAAAACTTACAACTTTTTTGTTACAGTTTAGGTGCAAGGATACAAGACTGTATGTGCAAGAAGTGTAAAGATAAATTTCTTATTTGTGTGTTTTGATCACAAAAGTGCATGTGCAAGTGATTTCGAAAAACACTTTATCGACAAGCTAAGTTTATATATATAATATTTTCTTAATTTTTTGTGAACCGTCGAACCCATATTTTTATAACAAAATTTTAAGAGAAAGAATAGACATTTTTCTGAGGTCAGCCTGTGCCATCAAAAATCAAAGGCTTGCTTTTTTTTCCTTTTATTGAATCTTCTCTTAAGAGACTAATAATAAGTTTTAAAATCTCAAACTAAGTAACATTATAATAGATTATTATTATGCATAATTAACATATAATTTAATGTTTCTATTTCTGTTATTTAATTTGTTAATTTAAAAATGTGTTTATTTTTATAACATTATAAAAAAAAAAAAAAAATCATAAAAATATTTAAAAAAAAATTTGCCATTTCTAGTCATTTATTAATTTTTAAGTCTTTATTCGAAGGTTTTTTACTGTATTTTCCTTCGCAAATTTCGTTGTATGTATACTTAATTCTAATAAGAATATTATAATTTTAAAGCTGTAAGGTAATAAACCAGATCTCTTTAAATTGTGTGATAACTATATGTTTTATAACGTTTTCTACTACTAAATAAATAATAATAATAATATAATTTAATAATGAACTTGTCTCCAGGAACAGCAGGGGCTTTTACTTCTTATGAAGCAAGTGCAGCTTACAAGTGGCTCGCGCTCAGCAAGTGCGCTAGAACGCATAATCTGTTTGGGCCATAGCACGGCAACAGGTTCATGACTACCTGTACATAAGCCGAGACGGGCGAGCTCCCGGTCTTGGCTTGGTGGTGAGACGAGCTAGGTCTCAGTCTATCCGAATGGGGGTTGCATGTAGCACAAAATGATGTATTCATAAACGCCGAGACAAACTTTGTCCCGGTCGACCGCGTTGGGGGTACTTACTGCTTCCAGCGCATTATTGGGGTGGTAGCCGAGACGAGCTAGGTCCTGGTCTAGCACCCAAAGGAGGCCGAAAAGCTCGCTGCTCCCCAATTCATTGGAATGCGGCTGAAACGATCTAGGTCCAGGTCTCGTGCCCTCGTCGTAAGAGGAGCCAGCAGCGATGAGGAGCCGGGGTCGGATTGTGTTGGAAAACTGTGCCCGAGACGAGCAAGATCCGGGTACAGAGTCCTCATCTGATTCACGATGATTGCATATGGAGGGAAAAACATTAGAGCCGTTTAGGTTCGGTGCTAACGACTTCCACAGAAGAAGGATTCTTTCTTTTCAGTCTGGAGCGATTCTTTATATTTGTTAAATATCGAGCCAATGAGTTTAGTGATGCAGCAACCTTATGATGTAACTTTGTTTATTTTTATTAATTTCGTCTTTTACCAAGGGGATGCATGGACCTCGGTGAATATTTTCATTCCTTATGTACCATAGAGCACCTGTAATTATTCTTAATATTTGGACTGACCCCGTTGTATTAGCTCTATGCTTGAAGAGTTGGCGTTACCCCAAATTTGGACATCATATAAATAAATTGGCTTTACGATTGTTCTGTATAAAATGATTTTATATTTAAGCTTCAAAAGGGAGCGATGATTAATTAGCCAATGTAGGCTGGAGGTTTTAAGCTTTAACTAATTTTTTTTGGCTTGAATATGGTTACGCCATAATAGTCGTCGTTCTAATTGAATACCTAGGATATGTTACAATTTCGCACGAGGCTTGCTTTTGGCATTTTTCAGTAGACTTAACTGTTTTGTTTGTCTATTTTCTAAAACATTACAAAGATGCTATATGCTATATACCAGCGGTGTAGCCAGGATTTTGGTAAAAGACTTTTTAGCTCAAAGAGGGAAACTTTGAGTGGGCCGGGAAAAAATTGCTCAAAAATCCTTCAGAGTTTCGGAATTTTATTCGATTTTACCTACAACATTAAAAAAATATTTTCCCAAAAAATATGTCCTTTGGCTCATGAGCTTATTCAGTGTAACTTTATTGTTTTTAATTTTAAAAAAAATTACCCAAAAGCCACACATTCTTTAGTCTCTAAAATAGAAAACCAAATAAAGCAAATTCAGGAATTTATAGCAAAGCATAAGAAACCAATTTTCAAATAAATTGTATGATACATCGAATATTTACACATTTATTAAAAATTCCTAATATTCAGCATCGCATATTTTTCATATACGATTTTTTTGTTTTAAATCAAATTGTTTTTCCATACTCCATGCATAAAAATGCAAAGCTTTATTTTCCTTACACGCCACCGCTTGCCGCCTCAAGGATATTCATGGCTCAGTATTTTACAAAAAAAAAAAAAGGACTAAGCCATCGAAAAGCAAAAAACAAAATAAATGTTGCATACCTTGTGGAGTGCTGCAAAATAACAAACCCCGGGAAACAAAGTAATTTATACTTGCACGCGGATCAATTTTTCATAACTGGCGGCAATGATGGCGACCACCAGCAGCACCACTACCATCACCATCAACACCGAGCGTGCAGAACCACAAGTTTGCATTGCAATGGTGCAACATCGGTTTTTGTTATGTGGTTCAATTGCGTTTTGCGGTAGCTGTGGTGGTGGTGGTGGAGAAGTTTGTGTAAGAAAAAACGTTAACGAGTTACAAGTTTTATGAAGTTGTCTCCCACACACCTACATGCCGGCCGAGGGTAAGCAGCAAGCAAGCGAAAAAGTTGTTTGGGGCGTTCAGCGCATGGTGTGGCGGATGAGTTAAAATGTTTTACGAGTGTATGCTGTGCTGCAGGTGTTGGCATTTATTTAGGTTGGGTGCTGAGCTATAAAACAAGAAGGTTTTATGCGATTTATGCTACTACTATTTTTACACTACTACGCCTTTAATGTTGCCAGTTTTACTACTTAAAGTAAATGAAATTTAATGACTTTATTGGTGTGGTGCGTTTGATAGGTGCTTTAGGGTGTTGTTAGCAAGGAATGCGTAAATTTTTCAATTTAAGAATGCCAGTAAAAGTTGGGAGCAATTTTAATATTATATTACTCACGAACGAATGAACTGCATAGTATAAGCTCTAAGAGCATGCAGCTAAGGATTACTATTTTAATAGTACGATACTTAAAATTACTGTAACGTAACGTAATGAACTTTATGCACATGAATTCGAGGTTCACTTTTCCAAAACGCAACCATCATTTAAGAATATACCCACAGACTATATATTCAAAAAATATGAGCCAAAAAGTACGAACTCAAAGAATAAGTACTAAAGATCCACCTACTCAAACCAAAAATGAAGCATGCAAGAAGCATGCATCCAAAAAGTATAGATCCAAAAATGTATGAACCTATAAGAAATTCAGATAAAATTAGCTACCACAACTCGTTTAAAGAGTACGCACACTTATTATAGATCTTAAAAAGTGCGCACATAAAGTAAATGGCTTAAAAGAGTACGTATTGATAGATAACCGATTCAAAGAGATTGTATTCAAAGGGTGTGCACCCGCAGGCCACGCACCCAAAGCATACGCATTCAAGGGTAACGCAGCGGAAGAGCACACTCCAGTGATAACATCATCTGATCTTTATTTGCCGTCCGATATGTGAAAATTTGCTTTAGCTGAGAAAAATCATCTTTTTTACACATTTGATGCAGCTAAATAAGATTTGGTAGATATGTTTGAAACAGTAAAATGTTCTTAGCATAGTTTGGTTGGATAAATTAGAATTGCTGTGTACATGTAAAAAAAGAGCTAAAAGTAAGATTCGATGAAAAACTGGGTGATGCCACTTCTCTAAAATGAGAGAATACCAACTACTTCTTTTTATATCTCTGCAACTATTTGACGCAGATGAATAAGACTAGGTACATATATAGAAGACATGAATTACAATCAAATTTAACTCATTCAAAGGTGATAATTCCACGCATTCCAATGATTTCCACCAAATATATTATTGATTTATGCACCAAATGCAAAAATCAAAAAACGAGCGCCGGGTTTGGTTAGGTTTCAATAAAAAACACATGACATTTGGCTATTAAATTCCTGTAAGTGGAGAAACTTCAAATTTTTCAAAGTTTTTATTGTAATATTTGCTGCTGTTTAAGCATTTTAAAACAGTATTTTTATAAACTTTACAATTTTTGAGGTACAATACCTTATACCATTTACAAAAAACGTTATACTTTTACTGCCAAAATATACACAAACAAATACAATCGTACTACGCAACGTTGTGTCAAACTCATAACTTGAGAAGGTCACATTCAAAGAAAATGCAACCAAAAGTACTTAATGCACTTGAAGAGTCGCACCAAAAGATTGCACATGATAGCTTGTTATTTGCATATATGCATATTTTCCCACAAACAGATAAATTTGCTCAACATGGAATAATTTTATTATTATTATTATTATACCTACAATACGGTGCATTTAATTTACCCTGCTGCAATAAATATCGTAATGAATAATTTTTTAATAGTCATCAAATTATCTGCATAGATATTTCGCATGACCATAATTTTATGCATGTTGTTCAATGTTGCAGCTTCTGCTAATTACTTGCACGAAACTTTTACTTTGATTATCTCTAATAAAAACAAAATTGTTATTGGCTGAAGGGATATGAGAAGTGCATTTATCCAACAACAACTTAAAGTATGAACTTACGGGTCATTCTTGAAGCCTGGAATCATTCACTCTCCACTTATAGAATAGAAAGCAAATTTAGGCGCGATTTCATACACAGCTTATTGCCAACCCAGTAACAATTTAATGCACAATTTTGAAGATTCATTCCCGTATAGACAAAGTTTTACAGGAAAGTACAACTTTTGGTATGTGGACAGTTAGAATAAAGACCAATGTGTAGGCGCAAATAAATTTTACAGTATCTTACAGTAACTTTTTTTTTATTATCTCTCTCTGTTGTGCTATAGTGTGTTGATCTAATATTCTTATCCGCTTAAAGCTTTTATTCTAACATATTTGTACACTTTTGAGTAAATAAAAATGTGACCTTTTGGTGAAAAATTGTATTATTATACCACTGATTATACTGTTAAGTCACCACAGTCAAGTTTGTTACAATCATAATCATCGCTAGCCGACTCCTCTTTCCTTCTCATATTTTGATCATTAATTAAACTCGTGTACCATGAGAGCTCTTTTATATTGCTCCAGTCATAATAAGAAATCTACATCTTTCTTTTTGTTCGTAGTCAGTGGTATGGTGACTAGATCAGTATTTGGGATCTCCAACGAGGCATATACTATAAACAATAATAAAGGTTTCTTCAGCAATATAGAATATACGCGTTTTTGCAGAGACAAAAATCAAATAGAAATGTGTCGTTTAGTATGAAACTGTGATTTTAATTACGAGTTTTCCTTTGAAATATTTCTTATTTGCTATATATACTATATTCAATTAAAGGATAGATTTCAGCATGATGACGGCGAAAAATCACTCCCAAATTTTGGAATAATTCCTTACAACAATGTAAAAAAAGTTCGATTTGATAATAAAAGTAGAGTTTAGCTACTACAGCCATTAAAGCCTTCTTAACTATTTAGCTGGAATCTTTAAAGCAAGTAAGAAGCTTATTATAAATAAAAAACTTAAAAGTTATGCTTGCTATTTTGATATTTTTTAATAGTTTTTTATAATTTAAATGTCTGAATCTTCTGTATTGTTAATAGACATCGTATAAATATGAAAATATTTAGTGCATACAGCTCCAAATTTAATATGATCTCCGCTGTAATGTTAAGCTACAGCCTTTGCAAACATAGCATCTAGGCCATAATAGTCCATCTCAAACTTTGTCAAAGTAGTGGTGCTACAAGCAATCAGCACCATATCAGCTTTGCATTGTCTTATTGCTTTTGATTAAAGCCAAGACCATATTTGCCTGATTTCATGATCAAAGCAAGTGCAAGTGCATTGATGCTTTCCAAAGTTTTTTTCTGTTTTTACTGAAACCATTGTTTTTCTTTTCTTCAACAGAGCACAAGAAAACAGATGATGTATACTTTTTTTCTTATTTCAAATATGTATAGCAATCGAGTTAAAACCTTTATGCAGTGTTTTTCAGCTTATTTAATTCGATTCCAAATTGTACTTTGATATTATTAAATTTAAATAAAATTGTTACAAGAGTTCCCTACAACTAAAAGTTTCCTGTAAATTTATGATTTAGCTTTCAAATGGCCTCATGATTAACATCAATTCAATAAAAGTAACTTGAAACCTTGACCAAATTCAAAAGATAGTTTGATACTAACAATAGCTCCGATCTTCATCCAACGGAATAGCGGTTAGTAAAATATTGTCAAATAACTAAGGCCATTGTAAATTCTATTTACTCAAGCAGTAATTTGCTTAGCATAACAATAACAATAATGGCCTTAAATAATATCAACAAACAATGTGCGAAACATCAAAGCCTTTAGTCAATTCAAAAGTTATTACGAATTCATGAAAATGCACCCAGCAGTGATTGAAACCACAAATAAATGCACCAATTTATAGCCTCAGTAAGGCCAAAAGCCATTATGGTCAATATTGCGTTTTCAAAATAAACAGACACACGAATACATACATACATACATATGTACATTATAATCACATTTGTACAATGGCAATTAATTAGTTTTGACATATGTAAGGTTGCGTGGAATTGTCTTTTCGCTGACAAAGTAATCTTAGCAATTAACTTGAGTCAAAGGAGATATTTCAAGTTTTATTAGCACGTGGTAAATGGTATCAAGTGGATTTTTAAACTACTGTCATCTCTCTTAATGGCATTAACATTTCATGTTTTAATTAATTGCCGCCCTTTGTGTGTTTAATAAGAAGTTAAAAACTTTTTATATTTTTTTTAAACTAAAACATTTTTGAATATAAATTTAAAAGCAGAATATTTGTTTATTTTAAGAACTAAATATGTAATTTTTCAAAAAAAGTCTTAACGACTTTTATTTGGGGGTCACAAAATTAAAATGGCGAGGGAGTCAAAAATCACCATATTCTGCGCTTGCTATTTTAAAGCTATTTTTCAAAATGCGTGAAATTCACTTTCTTTTGGGAATTGTTGTGAAATTTTCCAACACAGAAATTTTCAAAGAAAATCGAACAATCGGTACATATTTATCACCGCTTAATAACCTTACAAATAGATCGTTTTAGTGCAATATTTTTGAGTTAAATAATAAATTGGTCAACACGTCGTATGAGTGACACTAATTAAAGTGATGAAAATTTAATTTGATATTGCGCCTACGGCTATAATAATGATAGTAAAATTACTATTTATTTTTAGTAATAACATAAAACAAAATATTGTAACATATTAACATGTGTTTTTTTTTAGTTAATATGCCACACACAAGAACTTAACAAAGCAAAATCGTTAATTGAAATTTGTCGTGCACGCCTAAGCTTTCTTCCTTAGTTTTATTTTAATACAATAACAACAAGTCCAGTGAACAAAATATTTTTAATTTAAACAAAATACAAGCAAATTTCAATTTTTATATCTACAGTGTATTTTTATAAATAAATTTATTTTTAAATATGAAAATAGACGGCACAAAGTAAAATTCAATTTTATGCATTATATTAAAGAAAAAATCGAAAATATATTGATCATTTTTTCTATCAATATGTTGAGCTTTTGTAAATATTACAAATTACAACAGTATATACATAAATATAAATATTGTTACAAAATATTAAAAATATGTAGGTACAGTAGAAAAAAACAATAGAGCAATGGATGTTTAATGGATTATATTGTTAAGTTAAATGAAATATTATACAGAGCCAGCGCTTAAAAAAGGGTTACCAAAGTAATAGTAAAAATAAGGACAAAAATGTATTTATTGACATATTGCACCTACACTTTTTATAGAATTAAAAATGAGCATTATTTTATTTTTATATCTAATAAGTCTATTCTGTATGGAACATATCTTTTCATTTCTTTTAAAAATCAGATTTACTCTTATAAATGTTGTATATAGTATATTTATTTGTGAGCTATACGTCAAATAATAACTGCACTACGGCACCAAAACAAAACTCCTTCGTTTTTCATTTCAAAAAGCTATCAATTAAGTTGACAAAAAAAAAAAACAAATTAAAAACATATACACATTGATACGGCAACCCCTTCAGCGATGATATTTTTTGCATCAATCAAGCAAAAAACACGTGATATTCCCAACGCATGCTCTACTTTCGTATATTGGTTTGTTTTTATTCGTTAAAAAACTGCAAAAATTTTCCCTCCATCGATGCAATTCATTAATTTGTACAAATTTTTTACTGCTCCAGGCTATTGATGTTGTTGTTGTACTGCTAATAAAAAAATACAATAACAAGAAGGACAAACATATTGTAAACATTTTTTCTCCATCCATTGCAACATAAATCCATAGGGAATTTCTGTAAATAAAATGAAAAATAAGAAAAAATACACCAACTATGAAACAGCAATGAAAATATTGCAAAAGTGCAACGAAACTTTTAACATCATTATAATGCTGCCAACCCCACTGTATAAGAGCCCCGGCGCCCATTCACAACTTTACTCGCGCATGGAGCAAGGTAAACTTTTGCTTGTTGTCGCTGTTGTTCTTTTGAAAAATGCTGTCTTTTTTGCTTACTTTTGTTACTATTTTGCTGCTGTGGCTCTTGTTCTTTTTGTTGCAGTTGTCGTTGTTTTTCTGCGATGCTGCCTGCAACAGAATAACTAATGATTAAAAATTTTTGTCAACATTTTGAGCGTTAAGAAAACAAAAAAGTAGTTGTTGTTCCTTAAAATTGTAGCATTATTTTGTCAGTGATACTTTTCTGCCCTTAGGCATATTTGCCTTAATTTGTCTCCCGAACAAAAAAATTAAAATTATTTCATATAATTCCTGCGAGATAGGTATACCTACATATGTAAAATAGATTGAATTTTTGCTAACAAAGTTTGCTTGAGAAAACATTATTTGTCAGTTGATTTTATGTCACGCTAAAAATATCACATTTCCAGATTTGAACTCAATATCGAAAACTCCATAATATATTTACTCATGATGGACAAAAATGACGATTTAGCACTTAAAAGTAATGTATCCCAAAATGCCTTTGGTCTAATACGGGTTACGCGTAAGAAATAAGGTCCTTGAAAGTTATATGAACTTGCGCGCAAAATGGGTCGAACTTGCTTCAAATTTACCTAATTTCTTTAATTCACTAGGAAAGTGTGAGTTTCTGCTGGACTTTTCCATTTACATATTTAGAAAGAATGTAGCTCAGCTACATCAAGCCATCAAGTTTTGGAAAAAAAAATTGAATCTTATGGGAAATGAAACAAATTATTTTTTTAAGTTGCGATATTTTTAACATTTTTGGAAGAATCATCATATTAGTACCTTTTAGTTTAAGACCACTCGTCCTATGCACAGTAAAATTTTTTTGTTTTTTTTTTTATTATGATGCCATTTATCGACAAATTTTATAAGCATCTCGATAGGAGATATATAATCCTTAACTAAATCTTATAAGCTAAAACTCTCATTCGTAGAAATCAGACTCACCATTGTCGTGATTCGCTCGTATTTGAATAAATAATTGGGTGTATTACACTGCACAGCAATAACTAAAATTTTTGAGCTCTGCGATAAGGTATGACGAAAGCATTCACCCACTGCTTAGGAGTACACGAGGCTTATGCACAGTTCCTTATAAGTTAATATATGCTGCTCATATGACATGGTTAACAACATTAAGCAAAATAAAAAAATCTGAAATATTGCTCACTTCCCAAAAGGATTTATTTTTTTGCCGAAAATTATTCATTTTTAGCAAGAAAAATTTAGAAAACTCAATTAATTTTAAGTTTAGTGATGTCTCTCAAACTACACAGGCCCATAAGATTTCAAACGATAGCTATCTTTGCAAAAGCATCTAGGGTACGTACTTTTAGTGTATGCAGTTGGATGATGGTTGTCAAATATCAAAACAAAAGTTTAGTGTTCAAAAATAAAATGACCTAAAATTAAAAATATCTGAAAAATAATTAAATTTAGAACTGCTGAAACATTTGAATGAGAAAATAATGAAAATTTATTTTAGTTAAAATTTTATTGTTAAGTTTTCACAGCAAAACGTTGAAGAAAAGACAAACAATAGTTCTTGAGTTGACCTCAAAAAAACTGGTCGATTATTTGAAAGAATGAAAAACATAAGCAAAATATAGCGTACATTGAATTATCAAAGAATGTATTTCGAAAACACTCCACCTTCCATTGGACTTAGAGGATGAAACTTTTGATTTGAGCAAAGTGGGTCTCATTTGAATGGTAATTTTAAATGGTATAAAATTTTTGTGCAAAATTGGTTGACTACGTTTTAAAGTGTTATGATGTTTTCAAAATCAAAAAATACAAAAATGGAGATACCAAGAATTTTTTAATCAAAAAACTATCTGTATTTTCATTGACAAACTAAGAAAACTTAAAGTTTTTTTTTTCTAAAAACAATGATATATTTGTTAATATTTGTAAATTGGGCATTGGATCATTATAAAAAGTAGCACGTTTCACTTAGAAAAAATTAATCAAGTTCAATTCTTATTACTATTAAGAAGTTTTGATCATATTTCTCATAATAAGACATGCGTTTGTCGAATTTTCCAACATTTTTCGTAATTTTCAACAATAGCGTGGGCTTAACTTCTATTCGCCCTATATATTTATGAAAATTTCAACACTTTTAACATTTATATTGCTTGCGGTTGCCTCCTCGTCTTATATTGCAGTATCCAAGAAAGCATTTGCTGAGTGGAAAAATGTATAGACCGTAAAATTTTGTAGCACTAAAAATGCAAAAAGTTCATCACTAGCAAAGAAATTAAAAAATAAAAATAAAAATAAAAATAGCAAATGCTTGTTGCTATTGTTAGAATTAAACTCTCTGCTGTTGTTGTTTTTTAATAGTTGTTTTTTGTTTAGAATGCGCATTTTTAAGCAAAGCTCTCAGTGGCATACAGAGCAAACCGGAACACTGGAGCAAAAGGAAACGAATTTGTTAAGAAACGAAAACAAAGAAAAAACAAAACATTATAAAAACTAAAATAAAAAGAAACGGAAAAGGAAATGCATTTATTGCACTCTGCAGTGTATGAAAGAAAAATACTGCATACGTGGCGTACTTATGTGCATTAGGGTGGATTGTCAAAAGGAAAGGAAAAAAAATTTATTATTTAAAAAACAAAATTTTTCAAGTACTCTTTTAGTATGCCAAAAATAAAGGTTGTGCCAATTTGAGTCTACTTTTTTATTAAAAATAAATCATGTGTTTTTGAACGAGCTGTGATATTTTTATTGTGAAGTAGACATGCTCCGATTAAGCATGGAATAAAATATCCGGTTATGGCCACCCCGACTCTAATGATGGGTCATTGCTATTTTTATGAAATTTTCGCTGAATTTTTCACAAAGATGTGGCTGTATCTCATTGATGAGTTAAATCACATGATCTTTGTGACCACTTGACATCAAAGTTTCGTGAGATGATTTTATCTGGAATCCGTTGCTGCAATAAATTGATTGTTTCATGCGCGGTGTTTCGCCGTTCTGCTGAAACTACATGTCATCCAGATCCATGTCGTTCAATTGGGGCCACAAGAACTTCGTTATCATGTTCCTGTAGCAAATGCCAACAAAGTAAGACACAATCACGCCACCTGACCAAAATCCGCACCATACAGTTCCTTATTATATTTAGATGCTTTTATTTCTTATGAATCGCGTGATGATTTTCTGAGCCCCAAATTTGACAAATTTGTTTATTCATGAAGCCATTCAGTTGCAAATGCGGTTCATCGGTGAAGATGAATTTTTTCGAAAAATCGACAATCACTTCACTTTGCTCTATTGCCCATTGAACGAATTGCTGGCGCTTTGCATGGTCTACTGGTTCGAGCTGAAAAGTTTGACCCCTATATAGTTATGTGTGGCGCATACGAATTATACGAAAATTGCTGCCCTTAGTATAGAAATATATGTTGTTTGTATCATGAACTGACGATGTTATTGAACGTTCATTTTCCTGACTACCAACAGCTCTCTTAATCCTATAAATTCAAGAAATCTTTTTAGTGTGTCTTACTCCCAAATAGATTCGGAAAGCTCTTTTTAAGACAATAGCTTAGCCAAAAATAGAAGTTACTTAATACATATATTTATACAAAGCTTAAAATCAAAAAAAAAATATTCCACCACCCTAATGCTTATTTATTTAACACATATGATTGCACGTTAAAGTGTATGTGTGCATGTATGTATGTAGTTGTGTGGAAAGAAAAATTTACATTGCTTAATTACGTCTTACTCAACTTTATGCCAACTGTACCATAAGAAAAGAGGAGATAATAAAAATAGCAAAAAATGCAATAGAGAACGTCTGTTTTTCTTCTGCCTTTTTTCTCATTTATTTGTTTCTTCATCCAACGCCTTAGGATATGCAATACTTTTGCGCTCCAAAGCGCTTAAGTGCAGCGATAGCAAGCAGCACTCGCAGTTGCATTCCCATTCATTGTGCAGTAATGAGATTAGCAGGAGCAGTAGCAAAAGCAGCGGTATTTGTCTGCTTGTTTATGACCAGCTGGGAAAAAACAAAAACAAAAACAAAAAACTTTATATGAGTTGTGTATGGAAAGTAAATTACAAAGTGGAAAACTTTTGTAAGAACTTTTTGCTTTGTATTAAATTTTCATTTTGAAGGATTTTGGAAGCTTAAAAAATTCGCTTATAGATATATGACTATCTTGTTGTTTTTGTTATCAACTTAAAAAATGTATAAGTAAATGGTGTTTAAAATCAAAGTACTCGCAAGTTGTAGAAAACATGAATAGTGCATGGAAAATTTCAAACAAAATTGGCAGACTATGTAACCTGCTGTAAATTTGCTCATTTTGAATCACTTATAACAAGTATTTGAATCACACTTTTATTCACTGCGCCAGCTTGAAGAATGTCTCAAAAAGTCATATTTTTACTTTTATTCAGACAGCTGGTTTTGCATCTTAACTACTTATTTAATTCTTTATGCACTCAAAAATAATGTGAGTTATCTTTATTAAATAATAATCAAATATTACAACAAAATTTCATATTAAAAAGATTCACAATTGAAAGAAAAAAAAACATCTAGTGTCCTTCCAACTGCTACAAATTGCACTCCAATCCATGCAGTTTTTTGCACTGCTGATAAGCCGAAAAATCACTGTGAACTTTGTTTTTTATTTTATATTTTTTACACGCTTTGGATGCAATAAGCGAAGCTAAGCTATTGAATGATCCTTCAAAAACCATTTATCTCTGGAATACGTTCTTAAAACTGACTGCTTAGACACCTCAATGTTGGCGGTGCATTGCATTTTTGTTTGACGTTTAAAATCTTTGCGACGCGACGCGTGTCAAGTGCTCCTGCAACGTGAAGAAAATTGGATTTCAATGCGTTTTTTTCAGTAACAGCAGATGTGCTAGCAGCACTCAGTTGAAAATTTATGGTAAAAGAGTTTGCTGTTAAAGGTGTTAAAATTTTTCTGCAGAAAGGACATTCAAGGAAATTGACAGCATTTAAGCTTTTTTTAGCTTGCTGTCTGGCGTAAAATGCGCAGTTTAGTGGACTTAGTTAAACTTAATTTATTTGAAGGACATTGCCGTAAAGATTTTAAAGTGACTTTTTTTAAAAAAAGATTTTGTATTTATTTTTTTTTCAATGATTTTTATATAGCTATAATAGTTTTTAAAACTCTAGCTTTCAAATTCAAAACCGAATGTTTGATGTTGAATAATTTGATTAAAAAATTTTTATACAAGATATGCTGATTCCGAAAAACATAGTTGAAGAATTTCACCATGTGTCATTTTCGAGATATAGTGAAATACACCATTTTTCAGAAGTCAATTATGCTGAAAAAGGAAACAATATCTTATGCCATAATAATATCCCTCCCCAGGACATCTATAACGAACTCTTCCATGCGTACATTTGACTATCCTACCCCAAAAAAACTTTAGTGTACCATAGTTCCTCACACCAATTCTTTCAATTTCAGTAACGCTTTTGTTGAGTAATACGAATTTAAAATTAACGATAAGACGATTTCATCATAGGTGTCCTGTGTCGATTGTCGAAAATCTCTAAGAAGCTTGCTAAATTGTGTTAGAACGTGTTGGTCACTCTTTAGTTGGAAAACAAAACCCGACCAAAACCAAAAACTCTTTCCCAAAAGTGAGACGCAAAACAGGCACTATCGGTTTGCTTCCAAAATTTTTTTAAAATCTTTTCTCATCGATTGATGCAAACTCCCCGTTGTAATGTATAAAATATAAAAGTTTCTTGATTCTAATTTTTTGCTTCCCTGACTGGATTCAACAATTCAATCAAATTATTTATGATGGAGCTGAAAAGCTCATTTCAATTCCAATAAATTATAATATATCAAGAATTTCATTCCCAAAGAGAATTTTATGGTCTAAAAT
Source organism: Meiosimyza decipiens (assembly GCA_963680825.1). Taxonomy (NCBI): domain Eukaryota; kingdom Metazoa; phylum Arthropoda; class Insecta; order Diptera; family Lauxaniidae; genus Meiosimyza; species Meiosimyza decipiens. The sequence goes on along the minus strand of OY804258.1, from coordinate 23,373,112 downwards.
AAAAAAAAATACAAGGCAATAAATTTATTTTAAAATAATCACTAAGTGAAACTTATGTCTATTCAAATTAATATTAAAGTTAAATAATTCCGAATTTACTGTAAAATCTAAATCGAAGACCTGAAAAAGTTTTCAAAAAAAAAGTTATTCTCCGTAATAAGCCCGATGGAAATAAATGTCGACCTTTGCTTTGGAACTCTGATTTTACTAATAGTGATGTACTTCAATTTAATAACTAGAAATTTGAAAAGTATTGAAAAAGTTATGACAATAGTATAAAGTTTAAACAAAATTATTGGCTGATTGATGACATGTTTAACCAAGTATTGCATTTAAGTACGCAACTTTAGTCTTAAAGAAAAACTTTTATCACCCCCAATACATAGTAGCATTAAAAATATCAACTTTATCATACTTAAAAAAGACGTGCTAACAACAAAAACATTAACAACAACAGCATTTTACACAACAACAATTTTAATAATTGTAACAACAGCTGCGTTAAATAAAGTTTTTAAAAAATTAAGTCCAAGTTTTTTCACTTATTATTTTGCTACAACTCGTTGAACCCTAAAGTTTTGCTGTTGTTGCTACCTACCGTTGATAATAAATTAAAGTTGCTACTTTTTTTCAATACTTTGTTCCTACGACTTTTTGTAGAACTTTTCATGCAATTTTTATCTACTACTCTATGGTGTTTTGTAAAGTTTTTCTCACTCCTACCTTAAGGCGTAAGACTTTGGCGACTTGGCTGCAAAATGCAATAAAATTATCACAGTGAAAGAGCAGCAAAAAAAGTACGTAGTTGCATGGTAGTAAAACTTTTAACAAAATAACAACTGCAGTCGCTAGCGCTGAAGTTGTCCGGCCAATTTTTTTTTTTTTTTTGCTGTTTCTCATGGCATTTTATTTCTTTCGTAACTGATTTTACGCAGCTATATCTCCTGCTGGCGTTAACTTTGGCTTTGGTGTAAATGGTCAATTGCATGCGAGCTATGTAATTACTTTTGTGCACGTTTTGGACTTAAGCGTTAGTGTTAAAAACTTTTGCACAAAAATGGTTCAGTGAAGTCAGGCTTTAAATTTGCTGTAATTAACGGAGTTCTACTTTTTAATACAAAGTGAGGCAAAAGTTTTCATTATTAAATTATGTTAACTTAATTGCAGGATGACAGACAATCGTCTGTTTGATTTGCCTTAATCTCAAAGAGCCTTTAATGATAAACACTTTTTTATACAAAAATATTTCAAAATTATATTAACTGTTTTGCCTAATTTTCGCTTTTGTACGATTTGATCTACACCCGTATAATCCTGCAATTCGAATTTATAATTATTGCAAATTTTATTTTCACTTCTTTCAAATGGCAAATATTTTCTAGGTAATTTTCATACTATCATCCCAGACTCAATCTCTCATAATTTATATCTCCGTTCTCTTTCTCTCTATTTGCAGCCATTTAAGCAGCCACTTACTCGTGTTACACCGCATCTTTAACTCGCCAACCGACCCAACCAACAATAATAATCACTACAAGAGTAACCACAACAGCAACAACAACAAAAACTCGTTTCCAAAATGAATCTCGTAATGGCATCCGTTCTTTTGTTGGCCATGTTGGCATTCCAACCGACATTGATTTATGGCTCAAAAGGCTTGGTATCCGGCAGCTTTCGTAGCATTGCCGGAAACGGAAAGAAGCACTCAGCACTGTCAAAAGCTGCGTCGCTAGTGATGGAAATGGAATCCGGTGATGTTTTTGTGCGTAGAGCACGCGGTGCGAGCGGTATGGATGCACCAGCAGCAGCAGCAGCAGCATCAACAACATCAACTGTTGGTGGCAGCAACGGTAAACGTGGCAAAAATAACAATAAAAAATCAAATAAAAACGCTGCATCAGAACAGACGCCAGCATCATCATCATCAGCAGCAGCAGCATTAGGATCGTCGGGACGAAAACATTCGGATAAAAAATTTTCGGCAGCAGGCAATCAGCAGCAGCACGGCAACAACAATAACAAGGGAAAACAGCGACAATTGCTAAAATCTCAACAACATCAAAATCATGGCAAGCGCAATGGCGGTGGTTCTGGTAGTAAAGCGGCTGCGGCTGGTGTGAAAGCAAGCAATGATGAAAAATCACGTAAGCTATTTTTAGTGACAAGTCGCGGTGGGGAGGATGTGAGGGTCAGGAGAGAAGGGAATTAAACGAAAGTATTTTGAACAATTTGACAATAACAAATAGACTCATGTTAGTATTTGTGCAGCTTTGAAAGGGATTTTATTCGATTTTGATTTGAATTTAAATCACTCATACGACATGTGGTGTTCGTTTTCATTCAACGATACTTATTTGGTTTTTAAACTGATTTTTTAGTTTTTTTTTAATTAAAACGTAAATTTTGAGATATATTAAAATCACCCAAGGATAAAATTAAAAACTTGCTCTAAAAATGTTATGCGTCTTTTCATTCGAAAAAGGTTGAAAAATTTTGAGAAACAACTTATTAAATTGTTTTTCAACTTTTTATTAAATTGTAACAAAAAGTGTTTTATCCAATTTTTTCTCAGAGTAAATGCCTATATTCTTGTGACTAATCACATAGCTTTGTATCGTTTTTAATAAGATAAAGACTGTCCCAGAAAAAACTTTCGCTTTGCTTTTTAGTTATAAAAAAATATCCAGTAATTTTTTTGATTTTTTTTTGTTTTTTATTAATAATGGCTACTATTCAGAATATAAATAGCTAAAAACTAAGTAACAATTTTTTTTCCCCCATCATTAAATTTTGCACAGTTGTTTCATCGACAGTACGGTACGATCTTTACCACTTATGACTGAAGTCTTGTAAATTTTTTGCAGTCTTACCACTCTTTCGAAGATCTCTTTTCATAAGAGCCCAATCTCTTTCAATTGGACGAAGCTCTGGGCAGTTGAGCGAATTTGCTATTTTGGGTACAAAATCGATCTTTTTACTTTCATTCCATTCCATCGTAGCTTTAGAGTAAAGAGAGGTTGCTAATTCTGGCCAGAACACACGGTACCCTCATGTGCACGAATAAATGTTAAAAGACGTTTTTCGAGGCACTCGTCTATATAAACTTTGGAATTGATTGTGCCTTGCGTAACAAAAAATCTGCTTCTGAGACCACAGGTGCATATGGCCTGCCAAACCATATATTGCTTGGGAAATTTCGAAATTTTTTTTTCTTTGAATTCACTAGACACATGCCCCTTTTTCGGTGACGTATAATATTCGTGCCCAGGTAGCTGCTTAAGATCTGCTTTGACGTAAGTTTCGTCGTCCATAACACAGCAATAAAATTTAGTCAGGTACCTTTCATACAATTTTCGGGCTCGCATCTGAGCCATCAACTTTTCATCAGAACGGTCTGGTACTTTTTAAACTCTATATGTCTTTAGCTTACTTTTCTTCTTTATCCTTTGTACAGCAGATTTTGATGTACCTGCTCTAGCCGCCATACCTCACACTGAGGTGTTGGGATTTTGCTTAAAAAGGCGCTTCACCTTCGTCGCTACCTTTGGGTTAGAAAATTCTGGTTTCTGCCTGAACCTTTTTTTCGAGATTTTTTGATGCACCAACTATTTTTGCTATAGCTAAATATTTTAATTCTGAATTTTGCAGGTATGTGGACAAAATCAGTTTGCGGACTTTTTGTTGTTTGCTAGACATCTTTGTCGTTAGAAGTGCTATCTTCAAGTGTTATACATCATATTAAACGTCACTTTATATAGAACACATATTGTATATCTCTAGAACTATAAGATTATCAGGCAGAGCATGGGACAGTCCTTACTTTGACTTTGTAGCAAAATTTGGTGTTATTAAATCTTGCTAAAACAACCTATACGATCATGATACACATGTTTCATATGCTTTAGTACTGTAGCCATAAGTCACTTGAAAAACATGACGAGACGAGATAGTGTCATTATCACGAGATAGGGCACATTATTGTTAATTTTTTGTTGCCTTACCAAAACAAATGGGAGTAAATATGATTCGCCTTTGACATGTAGTATAATATATGACAGGTAGTCTTGTAGGTAGCGCGCTGGACAATGAATCGCTGGGACATGGGCTCGAGACCAACTTTGCAAATTTGAGGTCAAATTTAAGTGATAATAAAATAAAATTATATTTAATTAAAATAAAATTCTACAATGTGCATAGTAGATAAAATCAACAAAATCTCTAAGATCAAGATGTCTTTTAAACAGCTCAGAAAGATGCTTTACCATGTCACTTCAAAGATATCAAAAAGGGGAAAATGTCTTTATGCTTCATACGTCACATGCCGCTTATAAGCCACTATAAAAAATTTTTAAATACAATATGTTGTTTTTCTACTTGTCTTTAAGAGGCCTGTAAAAGAAGCTAAAAAGCCTTTTTTGCCCTTAAGGATGTTCTTCAATCTTGCATAATCTTTTGAAAAAAAGATAAATTCATCAACTTAATATTATACTCAACTAGAAAGAACAACGTTTTTTTGTTTTCTTGAAATGGTGCTTTTCCGGCCGACATATTGGATCCGCCATTTTGAGTTTCAAAAAATGTATAGATAATCTGCAAATCAAACCTGAAAGCTGTTTATTTAGTTGTTGATTTTTAATAGTATACTAATTTTTTTTTTCAAAGAGATGATGCGAGAAAATTTCGAATGAAAACTCCAGTGAGTGTGAAGCAATATACCATTTATGTAGATTTTGTATGTACTCGTACATTATTAATATTGCCAGTCCTGAACGCTTAAGCACTTTGCCTGCTAAATATTTAAATAAGTGCCTTAGTAGAGATAGCAAAGTATAGCAATTTCGTTTCGGACTTCTTTTGCATAATCGCCTACAGCTTTAAATCTTTTTATGTTCCTTAATAGTAATGGCATCTTTTGATGTTCTGTAATATAAAAACGATAAACACTGATGTAGAAAAACACTTGCATATAAATGAATTGGTCATTTTGGAAAGAGGTTATCAACAAATTTTAAAGTTTTACAAAAGACGCTAAGCACTAGCTACAGTCGATTGTATTCAGCGTAAATTGCAGGCAGTTTTTTTAATTTAAGACGAGATGAAACTTGAAAGAGACACTTATACAGTAGTTTTTAGCTAAGGGATACAGGAAAAATCATTTTCTGTTCAAGAGATGACTCATTTTCAAAATGAAACTGGTCTGTTTTTGCCTTGTACGAGGGTTGCCTTTTATATTTCGGGACAACCCTAGTGTTGCAATCTGCCAACTGACAGCTCTATCGTGAAGCTTGACATTTTTGAGGTTATACGTACTCAGAACGTTTTGACATACGAGCGCTATTTGTGTTGTTTACAGTAACTTAAAAGATTCATCTCGCCCAAAAAATGGAATTAAATCGTGAACATTTTCGTGCGATTATTTTTTACAACTTTCAACGTGGATTAACTCAACAAGAGTGCATCGATGAACTTAATTAAATTTTTGGCGATGAAGCTCCATCAAAGACCAGTGTTTATCGATGGTATGGTGAATTCAACCGAGGTCGTAGTTCACTCCAAGACGAATTTCCTGAAGGTCGTCCAAAATCAGTTGTTGTTCCGGAAACCATTGATGCTGTGTGCCAACTGATATTGAAAGATCGTCATGTGAGACAATTTTAGGCATTAGTGGGACCAGCATACATTCAATATTGCATGACCATTTGACCGTCAAAAAAATTTGTTCGCGTTGGATCCCACACAATTTGTCAATCGCTCAAAAAAAGGCTCGTGTCGATTGGTCGAAAGAAATGCTCCAAATTGGTTCAAACGCATGCAAAAGTGTATAGATCTTAATGGGGAATATTTTGAAAAGCAATAAAGCTATTTTCGATGATTAATATTTGTTTTTGTTCTCTAATCCCGAAATATAAAAGGCAACCCTCGTATTAAGCACAGACATTTATATATTCGGAAAAAATTGGTAGCTACTCTCCTATTTGTGCTAAGGAAACTCAACGCGAGGCCTCAAGAGGCTGAAAGTGAAAAGACACACTGTTTTATAACAAACTTGCAGATGATCCTTTTTCAAAATGACCATGTGCATACATATGAAGCAGCCCAACATTCATGGAACTATTATTTATTTATGATGGCATATCCTGAGCTACATATCAAAATCAAATTTATTTTTATCCAGCAGAATGTGTGTGTGTGCTTATGTCTTTATAACACATACACACATACATACACACATACATACATAGTAGCCCTTGGCAAAAGGGGCTTCATTTACATTTATTTTATGACTTTGTTTCAGCAATTTTTAGCACTTGTTTATTTTTTAAGTTATTTATATATAGAAATATTACTTTTCAAAATTATTAATAGTTCAGTGTCTGCAAGGTTTTTTTAAAGGATTTCTTTTGAAGTACATGAATTTAAAATAAAGCAGGTTAATGCTGGCACTCGTGACGTGATGTGTAACTGAATGTCTCGCTATGTATTTACGTTGTGCTGAAAGAGATGAAAATGCATTGAAAAAAAAACAAATGCCGAAATTCTTAATAAAATCGTCAAATGTTGGAAAATGTGGCGAGTCAGATGATTCTACAGGTCTTAGAATCATTGGGGTCTTTAACGTGTTATTTGCTTTGGAGTATGGTATGATTTTGATGGTTTTTCGAGAGTTAATAATGTATTGAGCTGCTAGTGAGGAATTTAGTAAGATATATCTGTGTCAACAAAAGCTTAAGTCGAGTTAAGAAAACCGAAGCTAAAGTTGAGTTAAGGCCAATTTTCCATTAATTCTAAGCGCAATTTCATTTCCATAGAAACTTACATAAAATTTTGTGCAGAAGTAACGGAAAAATGGCCTTAACTCAACCTTAACTTCATTTTTTTTAACTCGTCTTAAGCTTTTATTGCTTGTTGCCACAGATAATAGTATCATAGGTTCCTAATCGTAAAATTAGACATTATATTGCATCCAAAGGACTACCCATTGCCACTTCCGCATTGATGTATTGGGTTTCTCCATGATAAATCATATTCTCTAGTATTAAAAACTAGCACAATGGACCAATCTTTTTTGAAGATTTGTTTCATATATTATTTTTACTAAAATTTTATTACATATATTTGAGAAAACAAGAACAGTTTATAAAAAAAACTCTTGAAACACAGTTACTGTCCGCTCATTTTCATGCAATTTTGACACAAATAACTTTGTTTCAACAAAAAAAAAATCCCACTCTTTCATTAACTTCAGCAAATAATATGTGCCAATGATGCTAGCTTATTGACAAAAAAAGGAAATAAAAATAAGTTCAAAAATCGTTCATAAAGTAGAAAATCCACAGATATTTTATACTTTTTTCTTTTTGATCATGTTGACCTAAAATAAAAATCATCCTTAAGGTCCTACGTGTCTGAAAGGCGTTAATTTATATATTATTTTTTCCCAACCTTATGATTTTCTCTTATGTTTTGCTTTTTTTGCGAATCTTTTAAGACTTTTAGTAGCATCTCCTGGGATGGGTATGAGAATGTGCAAACAAAACAGCAACGAAGGCAACAACAACAGCAACAGCTTATTTTGCAGCCACATTTAATAATGTTAACGTAAAACCCAATAAAGTTGAAAATCCCAAAAGTATTGCAGTCGTTCAGCCTTTTCGATTGCTTTGCTACGTAAAGTGAGCTGCAACAAAAGCTAAAAGTTGAAAGTAGGGTAACAGGAAAGACAACATGACAAAAGGTAGTTGATAAGTATGTAGTAAGAAACGCTGGAATTAAAACTTTTAAATTATTTTTTTGTTAAAATAAAAAGTTTGCTTTTTAACGAAGAGTGACAAAAAGTAATAATAAAAAGCTTGTTAAGCCTGTCCTTTGCGCTATGTGATGACTGTAAGTCTCCAAGCCTGAGAAATTTAAAGGCTTTAATTTAGAGCGAACTTTTCATATGTACTTAAATGGAGTCCAGTTACATAAAAAAAAACTTTTAACCAAAGTGCTATATGTGCACATGAAAATAAAATACAGTGAAAGCGTAAAAAAATCAAAAAAAGTTATGAATCCTTTCTCATTTAAAAGTCCTTTAGCAATCGGCTTTTTATGCCAACTTGTCACAACTTAATTAAAAATTTTTTGTTTTTCATTACGCCAAGTCCTTAAAAAATGTTTGTAGTATTTAACGCGAGTATGAGTAACTCAACGTCAGTTTTATTATTTAATGTCCTTGCATATCCTCGTTTATTGCTCTTTTGATGTGCATTCCCATGTCTTCGTTTCGGGCGCCCTTTTATCCCCACTTTATAATTGCATTGCAACTTTTTTGCAAAAGCGTATTTTTTTTCTCATTAGGCAGTAAGTTGTTTCATACAAGTATTTTTGCTGTTGATAATGTTTCATTAATTATCGACAGTCAACTCGCCAGAGCTGTAAAATTGTGCAGTTAATTGAGAGTGTTAGCTAAAGAAGTTTTTGAGTAAATAACTGTAGAATCATGAAATTTCAGTTCTGATTAGGCCCCGTTTTTCAATGCTTACTAAGATTTAGTTAAAAATAACTATGCTTTAATCTAAGTTTAATTATTGAGTGCGTAGTACTTGCGAAAAAAGCTGTAATCGCTTAAATTTTTACATTTTAGTCGTAAGCTAAAAAACTCTTCCAAAAAAGTGGCTCTTAGGTTAGAGTGGCGGTGAGGGAATAAGGCAATAGAATCACATTAGTAGGTTGACTAGGTCTATAGTGCTGCTACATAGTTATTGTTATTAGGAGATTATTATTAGTTTCATGCAACAAGAAAGTTTCAGTCTTAGAGCAAAATTTTTTAATGTAGATAATGCTGTTTTTAATAACTTACTTATGGCATTGACCTTTGAACAAATATGCATATGAAATTAGTCCAGCATTTTTTTTTTTTACCACGGTGGCTTTTCCATCTATTTGCTGCTAAGGTTAGAAAACGATTTTCTTCCCCTACAGAATGAAATTGAAGCTGTACTGGTACCCCTTAGGAGTCGTTTGGCAGCTGAACACCTTAATTTGCTAGAACATCAACTTTTTCGCTGCCCTTTATACTGTACTGGCCGGGCATCCAAAATAAACGCATTCAATTCTTTTCGCTCGGATTCTGAAAATTGTAATAGTTTGCAACTGATCCCAAGACTACATAGGCTGTAGTCTAGAGGCCCGCACCATAAAATTGATGACCTTAATAATTATTATAATCGGAAATATTTAATTTTTCTTATGTTCAAAAAAGTTTCTTATCATTTTTTCTCCAAAACATCTTCTAATGTAAAACTTAGGGGCCTGCGGATTCTAGACACGGTGCTGATATGTACCATTTTCATTTAAAAACCGTACTTCTTTCTGAATCTCCACCTAAAGGATACTATTTTGAGATTTGAAAGAATCATAGTGTTGGAATAAAGAACTCAGCATTCTGTTAAGAGGCATCAGTCTAGATATTAATTTCATTGGACAGTTCCTGCTGGCGTGATTCTCAGTTTTTATTCACATTTTATATTCTCAGTGTTGCGTGTTACTTGAATCAATGTCATCTCAATCCAAAGGAAACTTTAAACTGCAGTCAGTGCAAAACTGCAGTTATGGCTAGGCGATTTTTTTTTTGTCGCAGTACACGACAGCTTATAGCTCCTATCAATCAAATACATACATACGAAGCACCATCGCTTGTTTCGAAAACCAGCAACCAAAACATTTAGAGCTTGTGGATCAAAAACGGATGGCACCATTTGATAAGGAAAGATTGAAAATGAATTTCAATCATCATTAGGGGTGGCCCCGCACCCCCGAGTGGCACCATTTTGGATCAATTTCCGAGTAGCAATTTTTTCCACCAATCGATGCGGAAAGGTCGAATTTCTGTGATCTACCAATGTTCAAGGTCTAAGGTATCAAGAATTCAATCTGTACAAAAGCTAAGGATAATAAAGTTTTCAAAAAACAGATTAACGGCGCTAATTACTTAAGTTTAACCGTTTTCAAAATGTTCGAAATTGCTCGAGGCCAGGGTGCAAGTAATGAAATTTCCTATGAGGTCTGCGTTCTTCATTATTCTTCTGACCAAGTCCAGTAACCTTGGATGAAGAGAAACGATCAATAGCTCTCATTTACCGGTTTTTTGACTGCAGGAACGCTGTTAGAACTAAGTCTGACAAAGTCCTGTAAATCTGACTACTTCTAACTAGTTTAATAACGAACCTATTATAGCTGTGATTAATGAATTCGCAATCGGCTACATATTTTTACAGCCCTGTAGCTCAGTCACTTGTGGTAGTATTTATTATACAAATAAAATAAAAAAAAAACATTTTGGTATCTTGTGCGTAATAACTGAAAACATGAATTTTTAAATTTCTTATGTTTCTTTTTATTTTAATTTTATAGAGTCAACTTGTCGCTACGCAAAAAGCGCCTGGTCCGAATGCGATGCTGCAACCAATTCAAAGACACGCACCCTTACCTTGAAAAAGGGAGAATCTAACTGTTTGGCTACAAGGACTATTCAGAAAAAATGCAAAAAAGGTTAGTAGTTCAAAAATAAAAATAGAGTTAAATCAAGCACGCAGCATATTTTGTGGAAGAGATTTTTTCGGGTCTAATACGGAACTGCAACGAACCATTAAAACGAAGTTAAGACAGCATTCTTTACTGTCGGATTGGAGATGAGAGGTGTTGAATAAGGTGTTTTCTCTGAAAGCGCAAGTATCACCAGAGATTGCATATATGTGATGCTATCTGCGTTAAAGGATCTTAACCTGCCTGATATCAAAATTGAGACCTTTTAGTCAAAACCATCTAAAACTTAATAAGTTTGAAGCTACACTTTGAAAGAATCAGTTTAAAGTTTTAAAACATTTAAAGCTTGCTTAAATGCGAGTATAAAATTAAAACAAAGGGGATACTGTATGGCAGGACACCCTGTGTCATAATTCAGCATAATCACAGAATCACCAATTTTGACACTGCACGACATATCTCGCCCTCTTGAAAAATTTTTTCTGCCAAGTTAAGGTTACTTTACGCAAATCGCATCATATATGAAGGTTTTCTTATCTAAATTCGTTTAGCGTTATGTTTCATCAATTCACAGACATATACATATTTTTTTCAGGATATTTCTAAAACTAAATCATGTTGCTCATGGTATACAAAAATTTACAAAATAAAATTTCATATCAAGCACTTTCTCGAATATTAATTGAAAAAGTTTTGCTTGTGTTGAAAATACTTTAAAAATATAACAAATGAATATTTCACCTTGAGGCAATTTTTAATATCCTTCGTTTTCTAAAAGAAACTTTTAAGTTTTCAACAACAACAGAAAAAAAGCAACAACAACAGCAAAATGAAGTGTAACAAAAAACTACACAGGAGTGTGTGAGTGTGTGTGTTAGTAAACTTTCCTCTAACGACAATGACAACGTCACAAGTCATTCATCAAGGAAGCTCTATCATAAATTTTCTAAGTTTTCTTGCTTGCCATTTCAATGTGTCCTTTCACTTGAATCTTTCCTCTTTAACTTTGAGCTCCTCAGTATATGACAAAAAAAGTTCACAAACAAAACAAAAAAAATTATATGTAATACATGCAAGGTAAGTTTACATAAAAACATCCTCAAGGGCTAATTAAATCCTTTTTTTCTACTGCTAAAAGGAAAACACAAAGGTACAGGACATTTAAGATGTTAAGAAAAAACAGACAATATATAGTTGCAACATGTTGCTGATAAGATTGTTCGTTTTTATCAATGTTCATACAATAAATGTTACAAGACAAACAAAAAATGAGACATCAGTATCCTGGTTTTATCTGGGGAGTTTCCTTTATCTACGGATATGTATTCTATGTCTATTTTTTCACTGTTTTTTAAGCTGCTATTTTTGACATCCGTTTTTCGTCTTTCCTTTGTATTTTCTTCATCTTCTTTAAATATGGTATTTCTTAATAGGTCCCTTGTTTTGAATGCCAAAACCATTAAAGTCCTTGACTGCGCCTTTTCACTTGCTCACAGACAAAAGCAAAATCTAATACAGAGTGAGACAGCAGTAAAGAGCCATTGGAGAGCTTGCTTTAAAGCTCTGCTAACTGCTAGGTAGATTCTAATATATTTTAAGTCATAGCAGAATGCCCAGTAGAGATTGCTTTTAGGATTTTCTTAGATATACCGTTGTGAATAAATTCCTAGTTTGTATGGGAAGTGTGAGAGCAGTCGTTGTCTAGGTATTTATGAAATTCAGTTGCGTTACATTAAATAATTTTGTCACTATAGAAGCAGTTTTGAAGTTTTTGCTCTTATGGGCCATTTTTGTTCATTTTCAATTTTACGAGTTAAGTTTTGCTCTAATTTTCTTGAAAACTAACCTGATTTCCACTAAAATTTCGTCTATATACCCGACACTTCAATTTTCGACCAATTTGATAATGTGCAAAATGTTTATGAAATAATGTTTTTATATGGCTGACCAAAAAAACGTTTGCCCAAAAAAAAAATTTACTCTTTAGCCCTGATATTGTATCTCCTTCCGGGTCTCAAATATTTTATACATGTAAAATTAAAGAGTTCTAAAACGTGTTAATTTATAATTTAATTTCCCGCTGGGTGCCTGGAAATGTTTTGTAGTTTGTGTAAATTTTAAGATTCTCCACACCTTGAGTTTTGCTTTTTGTACTATATCTTTTTTGTCAGCCTTATTGTTGTGTTAGTTGACGTCGTTATTGTTGTCCTTTTTTCGTTTATTGCAACCTTCTTGAGAAACGCTGGCGCTTTGGCCAGTTGTTAAGTTGATGTTGCAACGCATGACAACCATTATGACCGAGCCTCGCTTTGAGGCATCAGGATGGCGCACATCCGGTTTTTATCTTGTGTTATGAATATTCATGAAATGGTGCAAATCTATTCGTGTACGAGTGTAGAGTTTTTTCAATGCAGTGTCCTTTTATTCTCTGTTTTTTTTTTTTTTTCATCCTTTCGTGCTACTTGTTATCATTTTAAGTCCTATCCTCTTGGCGCATCTACATTTACAATTGTACTGCACTGAGTATTCAAAAAAAAAAAAAAAAACTTAAATTTCTTTGTTGTTTGTCAAACTTAAGAACTTTACACCAAAAAGAAGTTTACAAAAAAAAATATATTTACGAGTGAGTTAACCAATAAGGTCTAAAAAGGCGTTAAGTAAAACCCAACATTAGAGGATATTCTTAACAGTTAATACCCCTAACGCATTTGATACATGAAATTATGCACTAATTCTTACTTGCAGCATATAATATGCAACCTACTTTTAATGTAGAAAAATTCTTAACTAAACTGCTCCCTTTCGAATGTTGTCATTGCAGTCATTGTTCAAAATTTAACACTTGAAGCATTGCACTAATTGCTGTTAGCAAGAAATTAAAACCACACTCACTAAGTCTCTATCAATGCGCAGCGCATTTGGTACACTTTTCTGAATTTTTTTTTCCCCCAACATTTGCGATCTCTACATTAAGCTGCATTTTGCAAGTTGCACTTTTTATAAAACTTTTTTTTTATTATGGTTGATTCAGCTGCTGCAGGATGTGTGCCATTTTCAGAGGAAATAAACTTAATTCATTGCTTGCAATGTGAATTAATGAAAAGTAATGAAGAAAACTAAACAATAATTCCAAAAGATTAATTTCGTTATTAACTCTTTAGTAAATTAAATTTTTCACCATAAATAATGAGACTCATGAGATAATGCAAATGCATATTTTCACTCAGAGGATAAAGCATAACAGTTCGAGAGGTAGCGGCACGAAAATCATTTTAGACGAACTTTTCGATTAAATTGACAAAAACTTTAAAAAAACGCCGACTTTGTTTGAATTCAATCAGCGATATTGGTTCAAATGTTCTTTCAACAAAAAAAAAATTCCAACGAATTCTTGTTGAGTAATCAGAAAACCTTTGGAGTACCAAATTTCAACTACTTATATAGGGTGTCCCAATAAGAGTGCACTCTTTTATTTAAAAATAAAAACACGTATTATATGAGCGAGTTGTAATATTTTTATTGAATTGTAAAGTAGACAAATTCCGATTAAGTGTGGAATCAAATATCCGGCAAAAGGCCACCGCAACTCTGATCACAGGCCAAATGACAGGTGAAATTTGAAGTTGTTGAGAACGATGCCGAATTTAGGTTTTCGGGTTTTTGGCGACACTCTCGTTTGCAGCAGCAATGTTTTCAAACGACCAATCGGCACGGCGACGCAAAGGAGAATTACTGTCCATAATCGACCCATTTTTTCAAGATTTATAACCACTCCATTTTTAATAATCGTAACAACCATAAGTTACAGCTGTCAAATTTTAGAGTTGCCACTTGCACGACAACAAAATTATAAAAACTTAAAAATTGTACTGCTATTGGAACACCCTATACACATGTATTAATTTTAAATCTGAATATAAATGTATGTTAATGTTGTTCCCGGGGGAAGCATTCTTGTTGATATTGCTTCAGTTTCAGTAGTAGTAGTCCAACAGTGGCTGCCTGATCGCTGAATCTGGTCGCGTTACTCTAAACCGATTTTCTTAGGATTTATAAAGTTTTGGTGCTGCTTTTAGAGTGGAAAAAAAAATTTGTAATGCGATCATGCCACATCCATTGTACAGTCCCGAAAATATTTTTTTTTTTTTAATTCTTGCGCAGAGTTCCGTTGCAACATAAGCTTTCTGACTACAGGCACTGGACCATTGAAAGGATATTTGCATTAATAATTAAAATTTTGGCTCTCTTATCATATTTGAAAACATCAATTTAATTAAATAATTTTATTAATTCGGTAAACCATGCAGAAATAGTATTTACCATAAACAACAATTTTACTTAACAAAATGCTAACATTTCATCTGTTTGGTTTTTTTTTATAGCCTGCCGCTATGAGAAAGGCGCCTGGTCGGAATGTACTGACGGACAAATGACGCGACAGGATAAATTGAAAGCAACGGGCAGCGTTGATTCTTCCAGCTGTGAAGCTGAGCGTAGCATTAATAAGAAATGTAATCCAGGCGGCGCAGTCGGAAGCAAAGGAGGCAAATCAGCAAATAAGGAGCGTAAAAATAAGGACAAAGGTACATAATCTACAACAGCTAAAGATAAATTTAAAAAAAGATTTGCTTATTTGTACAAGAATTCTTTGCAGAGTTGTTAGAGCAAAAGTTGAAAGCCTAAAAGGATCCTTTAATGTTTAGGTTTTATTTTGTGCGTGTAGTAAAAAATTTTTATAAGCATTTTCGTAATTTGTTAAATAAAATCTTAAAATTTATTTCGTTTCTGGCAAATTCAGTGTTGACGCAACATTGATAGTAGCAGCAATTACTTTTGATTGTTTTTTCATTTCAAACTAAACATTATACAAATTTGTGCGGTCTTAAATTTAATTAAAGAAGAGATTTTAAGTTTAATTAAAATAAAATGTTGCTCATACGCTCCGTTGTTATTTCTTTATTGCTTACTTTTCTATTTGTATTACTATTTTCATTACATTTCGTGATTGTTTATTATTTCTTAATTTTGAATTGTAAATTAAATGCAAAACTTTCTTTCATTTTTCCAGCTTCGCGTCGCGCTCAACAGCAGCAAGCCTAAAAGTATGCTCACGATTTTGCGCATGCACTAAACAGCACAGCGGAAATATCCATGCAGAAAATCAACACAAACTTTTTTTAATTTATATAAATTCAACGTGTGTTAGTATTAAGAAAACGAATTAAATTTAGCATTAATATAAATACAAACAGAAGAAAAAAGTTACTTCTAGTATACGTAAAAACATAAATCGCAGTCAAAGTAGAAAAAAACTACTTAAATTTTTAAAGAAATTGAAAAGCAGTACATTTCGAGCAACGAAATATTATATATGTATGCATGTAGTTTTTATATGTAAAACTTTTTATAAAATTTTGACCCCAATACACGTACATTTTTGAAAATCCAAATAAAGTTTTTTTAACAATTATAAACTGTTTTTCAACTATTTTCAGCTTTATTAATCAATAATGTATATTAAAATGCTTGATTTCGTCAAAATAAAAAGCTTTCACTAAGCTTTCTTACAAATTCCCTTGAAATTGGCAAAATTTTTTTTTTTAACGTCAAAAACTTCAAAGTTTGCATTAATATTCAAAAGAAATATATCAAGTTCAAATAAAAAACTTAAATTTAAATTTTTTTTTTTAATTTATGAGTTTTTAAATTTTAAAATATTAAAATGGATCCGAAATGAAATTAAAACGCATAGATAAAAAAATGTCTCCTGTTTGCATTTGGTGATAAATAACCAAAATGTTTTAAATAATTCATTTTTGTCTACTGTGTGATTTGGCGACATTACAAGGGAGTCTCTTTTAAGTGTAAGGACTGCAGCTACATACCAAAGTTTATGTAAAATAAAAAATTTAATAAGATATACGATTAAACAGGAATTTTCTTTAAAATTAGTGTCGCGAACTTAAATAATTACGATCTCTAGCGGCACCACCATTCGAATAACCGCCATAACCGTTACCACCGGCCCCACCGCTACTGTTAAATCTTGAGCCGCCACCACCAAATCCATTTCGAGCATTAGAATTGTAACCACCACCACTGCTGGCTCCCCCACCATTTCTGAGACCTCTACCATCACCACCGGCTCCGCTTCCAAATCCTCTTGAGCCTCCACCATTTTGCCTGAATCGACTACCGCCGCCACCACCACGTCCTCCGCCACCGCGACCACCGCTTGAACCACCAGAACGTGCCAAATGTTCTAATTCTGGATTCACATTCTGATTTGCCTCACGCAATATTTCAATAAGCGCGCGTGCGCATTTCACATTCTTACGTGTGAAAAACGCATATGAAGTGCCGGTGGAATGCTTACGTCCAGTACGACCAATGCGATGTATATAATCCTCAGATGATTGCGGGAAATCAAAATTAATCACGTATTTAATGCCCTCAACATCCAGTCCACGCGCTGCAACATCAGTTGCTACCAAAATGTTGGAGCGACCATTGCGGAATTCGCCAAGCACGTAGTCTCGATCTTGTTGCGATTTATCGCCATGTATCGAGCCTACGCGCACGCCGAAACCATTTATAAAGCGTGACAGCTCGTCCACCTTCTTTTTGGTTGCTACAAATATAATAATTTTTCCAGGCGCGTGCGATGTATCATAAATGTGAGACAGCAGGTCTTTAAGTTTGGTTCCTTTATCAGATTCGCTGCATACTTCGACGTATTGTCGTATGTTATGATTTGCAGAGAGTTCCAAAGAGCCAATGTTGATCTGCAAAAAAGAGGAAAGAGTAATTAACAGGATGTTTATGTGCCACCTCATGCTTAAAATATGCATATTACTATACTGTGAAAGTAATCAAAACTTAATAACAAAGATAAAAAATATACTAGTCCATTAAAAACGCCCAAGTTCATATTCGAAAATATATAGTATTCTATATTGATAGCAAAGCTAAGCACTCATATGCATTCAAATATCTTCCTACAAATTGATGTGTTTTTGTTTTTGTGTACATATCAAACTAGCTAAAACCCTGCTCAACCATTATCAATCTGATATAAAAAAAAAACTCTCAGAAATAGTAAAAAAAATTATATGTATAACATGCTTAAGACCATCGAATAAATTGGTTTAATTAAATTGAAGACATTTTTCAATTTATTTGTCTTCACGCCCTTAAAATATTAAATGAAACTGAAAGCTCTTAAACTATTAAATGAAACTGATTTAAAAAAAAATTAAAGATATTTCAAAAGAATGGAACAAACAATCGAAAGTTAACTTTTCCACAACTAATTTATATGTGACTGAATTAGTTTTGATATTCGCCGATGCATTTGCTGTAGAACTAACTTAAGATAATGGTTTTGAAATAAGTTTTGTTGATTATAAGTTTGTATGATTATGAATAGAATTTCCTTTTTGGGCTCCTCAATACTCGAGCAGCACTGCGCCAGTTACGAGAAAAAGTGATAAGCAGATAAGATGTGGGGATATGAAAATATAAATGTATTTACATATATTTTAAGCTATGAACTGAGTTCTCAGTAATTAATCAATTGCATGCAAACAGGCATTGCAAAGTACGAAATTTAGTAAAACTAGCGGAGAGTTTTTTGAGGATTTTTTTTTTATATCAATATCAAATCTTTTTTTACCTCGCAGTATCCATCTCTCGTTTCAATCAATTTCATGAAAGTGGAAAAAATCAACCAATTTTTTATACCTACCTGTATATAATCACCCAGGAAGTCCTCAGCCAATTGACGCACCTCCTTTGGCCAAGTAGCGCTCCACATTAGTATCTGACGATCGGGACGTATTTGACCAAGTATCTTACGTATCTGTGGCTCAAAACCCATATCCAACATACGATCGGCTTCATCAAGCACAAGATAAGTGCATCGTTTTAAATTGGTTGTACCAGCAGATAAGAAGTCCAACAAGCGGCCCGGTGTTGCAATTACAATTTCAACACCGCGTTCCAAGTCATTGGCCTGCTTCTGCTTAGGTGCACCGCCAAAAATGCAAGTGTTGCGTACATAGACGGTCGAACCAAAATCATTTGCAACTGTTTGAATCTGTTGAGCAAGCTCACGTGTTGGCGCCAGGACTAACGCAATAGGACCATCACCACGTTGCAACGGCGGCTGATTATTAATGTGAACGATAGCGGGCAAAATGAAAGCGAGCGTTTTGCCTGAACCCGTTTTAGCGATGCCAACGAGATTGCAACCGCTCATGGCGATTGGCCATGCCTGGGCTTGGATAGGCGTAGGTTCGGTGTACCGCTGGCGGCGTATTTCGTTCATGCAATAATCGGGAAAACATGCCTCGTCGAAGAACTGAATAGGATTTGGTGCGGGACCGCGAACGGTAATTTCGTTTGAGGCTCTGAATCTTTCGACTTCGTGTGTTGGTCGATTCCGTGTCTTCGGATGTTCTTGGTAAAAGTTCTTTTGGAATGGAGGCAGTCGCATATCGGACCAATTTATTGGGCGTAAACCTATAAGAAATTAAATGTTATTTTGTACCGATATTTTCCAAGCATATATTACAAAAATCGTGCAATACGGTTCATTTTGCAGCAGAAATTTTGAATTTTTTTGGAATATTTTTAGAAAAAATTTTAGGAATTTCAAAAATTTTAAATCGAAAAAGTTTGATTTAAAACTCAAATTTAATAATATATCAAATTTACCTTCAAAATCATCATTTCCGCCTGATCCACGTCCACCAGTACTATTACCAAAACTACGACTACCAGCACCACCACTACTTCCACCACCACCACCAGGACCAGAACGGCCACGGCGTTCAATACGTCCGGAACGCACACCACCATCACCGCGGCCACCAGCTCCACCACCACCGCCACTCATGCCGCGCATTCGTCCATCTGCACCACCACCACCGCGGCCACCTCCAGTTCCACCTCTATAGCCATCACTACCACGTCCCATTCGCTGACCGCCACCATCACTGCCACGGGTGTTGCTTCTATGCGGAGGCATTTAGCTCTTTCAAGTTTTACAAATTTCTATTCTTAATTTTATCACTCTTGTATTTTTAACCAAATTTTTGTACTTTTTCTTCTAATTTGTGCCGAAATTTTGTTATTATTTGTTTTTATCTGATCGGAAAAAAGTTGGTATCGTTTGACGAATTTGCAGCGAAAGAAAAACAAAACCAAGAAAGATGGCTTTATTTGGGAGGCGTTCGAAATACGTCAAACGTGCTAGAAATACTTTAGGCATTTCGTTAGAGCCCAGTCACATGAGTACGAAGATCAGTGCAAAGAGGATCCTCTTTGGTTCAGTGTCATCAAGTTGAATATCGAGCTCATACGTCCCCAACGATGAACACAATTTAGGAACGTCAGCTCCTCGATGCAACTTAAAAAGACGTTAGAGAAAAGTTTTCAACCTTCCTCTTTAAATAATGGCATAATTTTCCTTGTGTAAGGGCTGTAGGAATCTATATGGGACTTCAAAAATATCATACAATTTGTTTGATTGAGTCAGAGCAGACATACATATTATATTGTTCTGAATCCCTTAACATATTTAATAATTCTATGCCAATTCTTGTGACATTCAAACCAATCCAGTGTTTGTTTTAAGATATCTTAGCCGTCTTAGCTCTGCCTCAACTCAACCTCTTCCTTAACATAGTTTTTTAATACCGCCAGCGGATTCACTTTAATTTTATTTTAAGCAACTTTGACATTTGAATGGCGACGCACAAATCCTTATTTACACGTCAGCTAACTCAGACATCGACTCAAAACTACTGCGAAGTGATACACCGCCGCGTAACTTCGGTGTGTGTACAGAGGCTCACCATAGCCAGGATTGATATGGCCAAGCCCGGAATTTCATGTCAAAGCCAGGAGCCTGGCAGTTATTAAAAAATTCTGAATTAGCCGGGAATTGAACGATTTTTATGACATGATCTTCAAAGTTTCGTTAATAGGCAAAAAACTAAAAATTTACGTGTGCAATTTACAGACGAAAATGTTTATTAAAATGGTAAAAGTTGACGGCGTCTAGAATCCTCGAAGAAAACATGTCGTCTCTGAGTAAAGCGCTTACGCGCTCGTATCCTGTCGTATCATCATGTTACGAACAGTCCAGTAGAATCTGTTATATGACAATTTGTGTGAGTGTTTGATTAAATCGTATCGTTTCTCATCGTGGCGTGGCATTCAATTAAAATCTTAGTGGAGCAAATGTCAAATTTTTGGGCACTGCCAATTTAGTCGTTGAAATAAGCAATAAATAAACGAAACGAAAACCAATGGGAAATCACGAAAAGTTTCAAAATTTATTAAAATAAATTAATCATGCTCTAAAAGTGGAGTAACGTTAACGAAAGCACTTTGGATTCAACCAAAATATATGAACATGAGCCATATTCCCAAAAACTCGACAGCAATTATCTTTTATACATAGCGCTCATAAGCGGATGCAATAAATCAACGCACTCTACGAAAAGTTTTGACTGGCAATAATCTGGTTGGAACAAAGAGAAACGTCAAAAGAGTGGTCGTCAGTGCCGATAATTGTAATTTTAGCATGCTTCATATTGTAGTAAATAAAACAACTGATTTCTTCTGGCTGTAATTATCAACCACTGTGCTTAATCTTGTAAGATTTTAATATACTTATTATGTGCTTTTCACTGATACTTTTTTATACATGTCACAGTTGTGCCATCTTTAGGTGAACAGTAACCGTAATGTCTGTTGATGAATTAAATGGCTCTGAACTTGGCACGAAGGAATACTGGGAAGCAAGTTATGACAGAGAAATACGAAATTATAAGAATCACGGAGATGTTGGCGAAATTTGGTTCGATGAGGATTCTCATTTGCGAGTAATAAATTGGTTAATGAAACAGGATGAGAATGCGGGTGACGGAAGGGTAATTGATTTGGGTGTGTTGGAATTTATCAACAAAATAAGTGCATTTTTTGCACTGATCTATTTTAGGTCCGAATTGCCTTTTGTTTAAAGGAATAAAAAAATATATATAGCTATCGGAAGTTGCGGATAAAGATTTCTCAAAATCTGTTAGCTAAAAACCCCAGGATAGCTTTTAAGTATATTTATATAAAAAGCAATTTATAAAGCTGTAAAATTAGCATACAAAAAATTTAAATGACTCCTAGTTCTCAAAAATGGGAATAATTTTTTAAAATATTAACACCCGCGAGACTTAGTAAAAAATTTAAGATTTTCTGTAATAACAAAATTTGTTTCGTGATATTTTGGGAACTATACGTCTGATTTCAGATATTTATTTACTAATTTTATAGTTTATTAAACTACCTTTATTTTACATCCATAATTTGCATTCCATTGAACTTTAAAAATCTATCCTGTGAAATCTTCCCAACTTATACCGCTTTTTACGAAAACTATATCCCCATTTTTCGAAAGCTATGTCTCCGAAATTAGATCTGAGCGATTTAAGATTAAAACCAAATCAAACAAAAAAAAATTTATTTTATTGTGCCTTTAATTCACAGGCTGTGGAAATGGTATGATACTCATTGAGTTGGCTCGTGAAGGTTACACAAAACTATTGGGAGTGGACTACTCACCCAAGGCAGTTGAATTAGCATCCAAAATTGCTAATGATCAAGATTTGAATATCACCTACAAAGTCGCAGATTTAATGAATGTAGAAGAATGTAAAAAACTTGGTCAATTCGATATCGTGAATGATAAAGGCACCTACGATGCCATCAGCTTATGTCCCGATAATCCTAAGCAAAAGCGTGAACTATATTTGGAAAGTGTGTACAATATGTTGACAGACAACAGTTTATTTATAATAACCTCTTGCAATTGGACAGAGGAAGAGCTGATTTTAAGTTTCGCCGAAAAGTTTGAGAAAAAATGTGCCATTCCAACACCGGCATTCAAATTTGCTGGAAAGGTTGGTAGTGTTGTCACAACGTTAGTTTTTAAAAAAAAATAAAACAAAGATTTTAATTTATAATGGTATTTGTTTGGCTCAATAATTTTGAATTGAAATGAATATTAGATATATAATAAAATTGTATTTTTATTTTAAAACCAACCAATTGCGTATTAGCAAATTAGCACAGTAGGTGTGTGCATTGCGTTAATACAATATGAAATGTAATGATTTTCGATACCCTACAACATCGAAACTTACGCATGATTGGTCTTGTGTCCATATAGAGTTTTGATCAGGACGACGTTTAAATCATACTAAAATTTTAGCCAATTCGACCGAAAACCATTTTTCACACATTACCTTCCAGTTACTAACTTTTGTACTTGATAACAAAGGTTCAAATATACTTTTAAAAAATTCGTTTTTTATGTTATGTTAAAATAAACTTTTTTGAATAATGACTATACTAACGTGCCCATGTGGTCCGTATTTTTGAGTTGTTGAACCTTATAAAAGTTTTCCAGAAATTTGGAGAACAAAATACGAAAATACAAAAACCGAAATGCAAAACAAAAAATATGAAATACTTTTAGAAAAATTGGAAGAAATCGAATAAATGCTACGGTTGAAGCATTAAAAAATTGATAAACACTACGATTTTGCTAACGTAGAGCTCTTAAGAAAATTAAGAATAGTTAAAGATCAGACTCAGGCGCCGACAACATCTATGTCCCGAGCCTTTGGCATTTTTACAATTTAGGTTTCTTAATGGACATATCTTCGTTTTTGGGGAGCTGAAAACAATTGATTTTTATTATTACAGGAAGCAGCACCTCCGCAAAATAAAAAGCAATTAAGGAATGTGAGTTTTGTGTTCGCCTTCAAAATTTTTCTGCAAATGATGTTTGACCGCATGCTGTATGATGTGAAAGCAAATCGATATTTACAGTTATTGTTGTTTGTCTAGCCATGTTGGACAGCATCATGATTTAACCCACTCCGGTGCTTGTCAACTTGACACTTACCTATTTTCGTTGAGAGAATAATTTCCGAAATTTTTTTCTTTCATCCTAATAAAAAAGTTACCACACACGATCTTAATATGATCAGAATTGAACCTTTCATTCTAAATTGATCCCTAATTAGGAGTTCTTCTGAGCATCATAATGCCTGAGCGCATAGCGCCCAAATTCAGCTAACTCCTACCGAATTTTTTGGGCACTTTGAAATTTTAATTAAGGCATTTTTGGACGCAATGCCACCATAGATTTGTCACAACGCCCAAATGAAACATTGTCAATACACCCAACTTAGTCACAAATCCCAACACTTAAGAAAGATATTCCATAGCCAAAATCTTTTTCGTGTAATGGAATAATCTCATGTGCACATTTTAATTGCTCCTTGGCGATTTTAGCTTTATTTAGCTGCAGGCAATAATGCCCAAGGATAGAACACACAAGAAAAAAAAACATAAAACAAAATTGGGTGCTGAAAATGGATTCTAAACATGATATTTCACCCAAAAAAATTAAAAAAGGTTAAAAATTCCAAATAGTATAGTGCTGCAAATTACAACGCAAAACTTTGCGCAGTTAGCTGTTCACGTCGTCTACGCTATTTTCAACTTCGGTCATCATTGCACTTGTGCTTCCGCTCCCACCGTTCCTAATTTACTAAACTTCGTCCAAAAAATTAATGTATTAAGTTATGTCTCTGCAATATATTTTTAGTAAAAGAGCAAGCAAAAAATGAGAATAGTATAGAATTTTCCTTGCACAATATATTTTCGAACAATTTTTGAACAAGGAAAGTTCGTTGTGTAATGTAAAATAATGATAAATTAAAATATTAAACGATTTTCAAACAAAAGTAGGAACTAATAAATTAACAAAATATCAAGAAAAACGTGAGCTCATAATAGAAAAATGTAAATTGCTTAGCGAAATTAAATGTTTTCTCAAACTGTCCTTTTTTTAAATGGATTACATTAAATAAGCAAATAATAGATTTCAGAAGCATGAATTTTCTTTCGCACCCTAAGTGACGTCCAATGTCCTCAACGAATGCCCTTTATTTCAAAATGTGATAACACCGAAATTTTTAGTCATAAAGCCCAAATTTGCCAACAACGAGAAATTTGGACCTTATGTCATATTTCGAAATCTTGTTTTTTTCATTTGGGCGTTGTAACATATTAGCGATTTATGACCATTCGGAATTTCTGCGGTAAGGGCCGTACACACCATCCTTCATGCTGTCCATCATGCTTGACGTACTCGAATAACTGTAAATTTCGTTTTGCGTTCACATCATACAGCATGCCATCAAACATCATTTGCAGAAAAATTTTGAGGCGTACACATCACTCGCATTACTCACTTTTTTTCTTTGTTTTTTATTTTACGGAGGTGCTGCTTCCTGTAAAAATAAAAAACAATTGTTTTCAGCTCCCTAAAAACGAAGATATGTCTCTTAAGAAACCTAAATTGTGAAAAAATGTGGCATTAGGTTCACTCATTCAATCGCTCCTAACGTTGTCATATTGTATTAGATTTTCTTCTAGTTCATCTTAATTTTTCTGTAAAAGTATCCGTTCTATGTGTATGGAGTGAAATTGTTTTTTGCAAATGCAAAATCTGATTTTTTTTTAAATCTGGCTTATTTTCATCCATATATTTTGAACCACTTATTCAATGAAAGATGTAATCACACATGTTTGTGTGTCATAGTTCAAGATATTAATTTTAAAGTGAATGGTGGTCGAACAAATTAAATACACACAATATTTCGAAAATTGTACCATTCAAAAAATTTTTTTTTTCATATTCAAATTCAGCAACAAAAACTACATAAAAAAGCAATCATGGAACATAAAAAAAAATTAATTTTGTAAGCTAGTGCTATTATTCATGCACACCGTCGATGTTCACTCCATGAAATCTTATTTGAAATGAAAAATTTGCACTAGGCTTCGCAGCCAGCGTTGTACGGACGGATATTTGAAATCCATCCATTCATCCATCCAACATGAGTGTCAAGCGGCTGGTCAAACCGTTCACATGATCAAATAGTGAAGTTTGTCAAGCATGATGGACAGCATGAAGGATAATGTGTGTACGGCCCTGTAAGCATTTGGGCGTTACAAAATATCCCTAACGAAATAAGCCCCAAAAAAATTTAGGATAATTTAGGAGCTATTTCATAATGAAATAACATCCAATGTTTTGGAATATAAATACATATTTAATTTCAGTTGATGTGTATTTCTTTCGCTCTTATACACCACCCTTTCGTTTTTCCCTTCTTGCCAACAAGCAGGAAAACTTTTTCTGAAGAGTTTTCTCGTGTGAACGTTGACTTTCTACGAAATAACTCCCAATAAAATTTCAGTCGGGGATTATTTCATTCAACCCTTTTAGGAGACATTTCATTTTTATTTCATAATTAATTTGAGTACAAATGCAACTTTTGGCAATTTTTCTTCAGGCTATAGTATATCCAACACTGGTTTCGCTAGCCACAGTAATTCTACATAAAAATTAAAGCAAGTGGGCTGAATGCTTACATTGCCACTTTTGATAATCTTGGTAGATATTTCATTGAGAGTTATTTCATAAAGAAATAAGGAATTATAAGAGATTATTTCATATTGATTGGAAATTAATTCATTGCTTTACGTTGGGCTTATGTCATATTTTAGGCCATTATTTCATTGGGGGTTTTTTAATTGGGGCTTATTTCGTTCACCCGTTACTATACACAGTTGCATAAAAGAATCCCATGAAACCTTAGGAAAACCTACTTCTCTTATGAAAACAAGCAACAAAACCACTCACATTTTTGCTTAGGTAAAAACTTATTTGATGCAGCAAACTGGCAACACTTTTCTTAACTTAAATATTTTATAAATTATTTAGTTGCTTTTTGTATGTCAACGTTTACACGAGCAAATTCGGTCTGAGAAATTCTTGTCTATTCTCTTTTGTGAATTTCTTTTGCGTTTACACACGGAAACTAGAATTTGTTTGTACAAGAAAATTTCAAAGCAATTACTGCGTCAACCCGCCACAACAAACGTAGATTCAAATCATAATATCAGCTAAAGAATAGAACGAAAGGGATTTCGCGTGTACGACAAATTCTGTACACCAGCCTTTCGTTTTTCCCTTCTTGCCTACAGACAGGGAAACTTTCTTTGAAGAGTTTTCTCGTGTAAGAGCTGTCTATATAATGGCAGTTTGACACTAGAAATTCGAAATCCGAAAAGATGACATTAGTAGTTTAAACGCATGTTTTTTGGTGCGTTCCTTTTTATCGCCTAGCCAAAAACGCTGTTTCGCGTTTTGGTTGTGAAACGAAATTGTCTTGTCAAACCTCAAACCGAAGGAAAAGCTCAGGTCGGGCGGTGGTGTGTCGTGTGTCGTGTGTCGCAAATAACATAGAAAAGGAAAAATTTCCATAATTTTTTCTTTATTATTTCAGAAGTTTAACAACGAATAATTGAACATAAAAATTAAAAAAGAAGTGTGTGTTAAATTAAAGAAACTTCCAATACCCGCAAGAACAAGAAAAACGTGAAAAATATGAGTGCACCAAACGCGGCAGCTGCTCCAACAACTCAAGGAGGAGGCAACACTTCACAACCCAAATATCGTACTGGAATTGTCAAGCAGGTGAGTTGGCAAAAAGTGTGAAGAAAAAAGCTGAGAAATGGGCGCGATAAGAAATTTGCATTAATTAAAATTTTTGTGTTAATTTAAATTAAATAAAATGGCCAAAGAAAAAAGTTGCGACGCAGCACACATATTTGTGCAGAGTCGTTGTCATCGTCGTCGTCGGCGCACAGAAGGAATTGATTGGAAAGGGAGCCTGCAACCGACGACGGCGCTGTGCAAGTGAAATGCCAACATATGGTATAGCATATGTATGACACGTTTCATATGATAGCATAAAATGAAAGTTAAGTTCCACGAAGGTGCCAACTTGGCAGATTTTTTGAAGATATTTCTTGACGTTAGCAGTACAGCAGCGTCGCGGTTTATAGCTGCTGTCTCACCGACGCCGGTTGGACGGGCTGCAGCAATGTCTTTCGTTCGATGTTGTCGACTTTGAAATTTGTCGCTGTTTTCAATGCGTGTTCAATTTAACCTCACATATGCAAGGTTCATATGAAAATGCACAAAATGCTGAAAATTTGTAGAGAATAATTTGAAAAAAATTGTAATTTAAAAATAATGTTAAGGTTATTCTCTATTCCTTAATAAGTTGGGCTTAATTTTTTTTGATCTCAAAAATAATTTCACACTTCTCCATTGCCGCAGGTATAATTTCCATATTTATTGGCATCAAACATCAATAACATAAAAAAGTATTGTTCTTTGAAGTTATTATATTCTGGCACAAGTCCACTATTTTATCGACATTTGTCCGATTAATTTTTTATTTCAAGGAAATAGCGTTTTAGGGGATAAAATAAATATTTATGTGAAAAATGTTGCTCGGATCTTATTTTGCAGAAGTTGCGGATGTAGCTTTTCTAAAAATTGGTATAAGTTGGATAACTTTTTGAGTATGGGTGTTTTATGAGGATATAAAATAAGCTAAGAAATTGCTCTATAAAAGTTTAAAATCTATCATGGATTTTTTTTCATATAAATTACGGTTTCTCTAAAATTTTTAAAGAAAACGGTGCCATCTCCATAAAATATATAATTTACTCTTAGTTTTGTTACCATATTAAGAAAGCGTTATTCATCGCCTTTAAAATTATGTGCCTTTTTATTCCTTATTTAACCTTATTTTGGTAGATATACAAAAAAATGAACTCAACAATTTTTTATGAATTTGTTGACAAGAAAAACAACACTACCACCGTCATTTTCTTGACTTCCACTGTTTTTCATAAAAAAAAAACAGAAATAAGATTTTGTGTGCATATAACATGGAAACGTTGTCATCAGATGGTTAAACTTTTTATTAAAAATCGCAAACAAAAGAAAAAAAAGCAGTTATATGTAAGACGTATGTACATAGGTATGTAAATTATTTAATGATATACATAACTGCTTTCATTAACTTATCTCGTTTACTAATTTAATGAAAAATAACGACGTCACAGGCGAACAAATTTGAAGATACATCATTGAATTGTGTATCTGATACTTCATATATTCCTGTTGTGGTCCACAAATTCCAAAATAAATGAATTTTTTGAGATCAGTTTGTTTTCTAATAAAAAAAGTTCAATTAAGTTCATTAAAAGTAATTGTAAGTTAATGATACCTTTTTTGGAGAAAATAGGTTTTTTGAAAAAAATTGGTCAGTATATTAGAAAGGGGATCATATTTTGGTAATTGCAATACATTTCAAGTTCTTATGAACCAATATTATTGAAAATTAAATTATTACAGCTATACTAGCAATGGCTATGTCTCCAGAACTAGAATCGAGTAACCATTTTTTATTATATATTCTTGCATGTAATTAAAAAGCACGTAAGAAAATCTTAAGGCTATTATTACATACTACCATTTGCTTGGTGAATAACCATTACCGTTTTGTCTAGTTTTCAGATGTTACATTATATGATGCCATGTTTCTTAAAATTTGATCAACTTTTTCTCCAGTGTGTTGTAGTGGCAAATAGAAGTCTCATATTGAATTCCATCGAAATGACTGATGTAAAGAATTGCTCAGATTCCTACGTTTAATATTTGCAAATTGTTAAAACATCTCTCGAAATCTAAAAGAAAATAGACCTTTCAACTTGCGGATCTTGTGCCGGCAGTCTTCTGACTTTGTTGTGCAAATAGAGAATAGACTGTTCACATTGCAGTTGTGCGTCATACATGGACCATTTATACTACGATATAGAAAGTTTAACATCGGCTAATATGATTTTGTTAGATTTGAGTGGGACTTGCACCCAAAAATTATTTTCCAACCCACCCACATGTCCATATATTTTTATGGTGTAAGCTTGTCCCGCATTTTCTAATTGTGTTATATACATTAACCCCCATTACAAATTTCGTAATTTATTATTTTCATCGAACTGACAAAAAGGTTTCGTCAGTTTAGATGTAACTACTAACTACGTATGTATTTGCTCATAAGGCAAAATATCATAATTATTACGTTTAAGTATACCGTTGGTTGACAATTAAAACTCAATAGGTGCATGTGTAGCTATAATGCCAAATGTGTTTCATGAATCTTATGCTTATGGGAAGATTTATGTTGTTTTGCCTTGCAAGTAAAAATGTAGTTAGTAAGTTTTAACCCCAAACCGACTATATCTTAAAGTTTATTGAAAAATTAAAATTTTTTGCACCACAGACAAAGTTTACAGTATACTGAAAAGCATGAAATAAAACTTAATTTAGAAGTTAATGATGGTTACATCCGCTGCTGACATTTCGAAACATACGGAAACATTTGTTTGAAAAATTTCTTTGTCCCTTATGCTCTTTCCATTTATACTTTTTACACAGATGAATGACGTTTTAGTTGCTCGAGATCTATGCGTTAATTAGTTAATAAACAACAGTTTTTCTTAAAAAATAAATTCATTCCTCCGCAAGGAGCTCTTCTGTCAGCTGCGTTCATGTTATCTTATATCGATTTAATCTGATAACTAAACACATTTTATTAAATAAAAATGCTCTTTGATGCAAAAAAAACTTGCATCGCTTTGAGACCCAATTTTGTATTTGATAGTTTTTCTGTTTGTTGGCTTTTTCTTACCTTGTTTTAACAGCTTTGCAGTATTTTTCATTTCCGATTCCGTAGCACCGGTTTTTTCGGAAAAGAAAACTGGTTGTTGTAGTTCTGAATTATTTTTGTTTGGTGGCTGATTTTGTGAATTAAGGCCGTTTTTACCGAAGTAGCAGTCAAAAGCAGCGAATCACATGTTACGATTATTGTGAATTTTTGAATTTAATATAGACTATTTAAGAAACCTAATTTTTTTAAAACATCACAACCCTTATCTCCAATCTAATGTGTTGCATGCCTTCTTATTTTTTATATTTTACTATAATTTCATTCGTCTATCAACAGACTTCATTTACTTTATAGTTCTGTAATCAAACCGGGTTATCTTCGTTTTCAATGATAAAACCAGTTTGAGCAACGTGTCAACGACTTGCATGAAATTTCAATCATATTGAATAATTTTGTTGGATAAAGAACATTATTAACAAATAAAAATAGATTACCTACAGTTTTGTTTTTTTCTCACACAAAATGTAAAAAGAATAAGTGACTTCAAACATGCTTTTCCTACTCACTTTGACTGGTGGTAGAATTACCATTAAACTTTTTATTTTATTGCTGTGGATGTGGCAAATTATCTTATGCTTGCTTTATTTTTATAATCTCTTTATTTAAAGTTTATGTGCTATTTAAATTGTTGACTGTGCAACTGCTTACATTTTTCAAATATGTACATATACATATTATATAAATTGTTTTAAGCTTCAGCTGCCGATTTTGATAAGCGCATTTACCTACGAAAAGATTTGATATGAAAGTTGCATACGTTGTCATTTTTAATTAGTTATTTTCTTATTGGTTATTATTTATGTGTGTATTTTCGAATATACTTCTTAAAGCATTTTCAATCATGCATTTCGATCTAGAATTTATGACAAAATACAAGTCCATTAATTTTTGGAGCAAAAATGCCAAATGAAATTATGTGCTTTTACATTTTGAAATAGTTTGCTAACATTTTATTTCACCCCATCGACATTTAAATTGTTTTTAATTAAATTTTGTTTAGTAAAATCTAGCATGCTACTTTTAAACTGATTTTGTATAAGATTGGCCTTAGCTAATAGATTAAATTCAATGTCCCAGTGCAATCAAAACTACAAAAAATTGTTTTATTTGTATATTTGTATCAAGGATGCATGAAAGTAGAGGGTCTTTCAACTGCATGTACTAAATTCAAAAGTTTTCACTCACATGTTGATAAGCTTAAATTCTTATCTCAAGAACCTGCCTTTGTTAAATTTTTTTTCAAAAAAATCTATGTATTGTTCATTGCTGATTTAGTTTACCTTCTTCCATTTTTGTTTTCGCCTTGGTGCATTTTTATGTACGAAGCCAGCTTCAATTTAACATTTACCTGTTACTTGTTGCATACAAAAATGTTGCTTACCGCCAACTCGACAAACATACCACATAGGTACACAATTGTAGTACTTGTATGCCCTTTCTCTGTTATTAATCCCTTGCTTCTTGTATTATGTATCTTCGTTTCTCTTTGATTTTTAATATCAAAACCAAAAATATCATTCAACATTTTTACGTTACGCCTTCTTATATTTTTGTTTTTATTTGCTTTATTTAAATGTCGTTGGGCTTCTTTCTATGCAATGTGACTTTCTTTTGCTGCATCTTTGTTGTTGCTGATGGTGTTTATCGTCAACGTCATTATAATTGTTGATAATACTTGCATAACTAAGTAACCACGTTTCGATAATTGTGCATTTTTGTTAACGAAACCGAATATTTGAAGTCGGTTCAAGTTTAAATAAAGGGTGTTTCAATTAGAGATTCAATTTTAAATCTGGCAATACTTTTTCTTTGTTAAAAATATACAGCTGATATATGACATCTGGTATTTTTAAGTATTGAGCATTTTAAATTATGGAGAAATATTCAATACGTTTTAATAGTTTAAACCTACCTCCAATATGGAGAAAATTCAACAATGACGGGTGTCTGCCGGATTAGATTTAATTCTATTTTATCAGTCGGTGGATTTTTTCCTATTGCATTAATTAAAGTTTTTAATGACAATTTGAGTTCTATGAAGAGTAATTCTAATATAAATAAGAACAAATGCACTGAATTATAAAAATTACTAATAGAAGAAGTATCCCTAGTAGCAAAAATGGATTTTATAGTTTCTTTTAAAGGCATTTTAAAGATAAGTAAATAGACAACATATTTATAAATTCTTTATAAGGGCTTATAAGAGCCATTTAGCATATGAAGTATCTTTGAAGAGATTCGGTAAAGTATCTTACTGATGTCTTTAAAAGACACCGTATAAAGGCTTGAAAAAGAATTTTGTAAAAAGCATCTTGCTTAGAGACTTTTTTCCTGGGAACTTTATCTGAAACTGTAGACCTTTACGAGGTACTATAAATAATTTTACTATCGAACTTAATTTTTACTAACGTTTTATACGCCGAATCGAATGTCCCAACGATCCATTGTCCTGCACGCTATCCACTAGGCTATCCGTAATTATTATATTGCACTTTAAATTCGAATCATATTTTCTTCTAAAAAACTAAAAATGGACAATAATGACACTTATTCTGAAGGACGTGTATGGATGAAGGAAAATTTATTAAGTTCATCCATTATTTCACTTGTTATAAAAAGAGCTAACATCCGTATTCATTGCGTGTTGTTAACATAAAGAAATGTACGCAAGAAATGAAATCGGACTACAGCAGGAGTGCTGACATTTTTAAAGCGGGGACCCAAATTATTGATAATCAATTTTACTGCGTGCCTAAAACAACACAAAATGGATTAATCTTTTGAATACATATTAAATTTTGTTTTAAGTTTTTCCATAATTTTAGAAATGTTCGGAGTCAAATGAGTTGTAAATAACCTTAAGACACCTTCTAATCTTACGTCCGTAATACGATATCGATAACCGTTTCATAGGAATCAGATCTATCAATTCCAATTGCAGCACTTTGTGCTGCACCCCTGGACTATAGTGTATGGCAAATCTCCAGATCTGCAAATGACGTCTTGTATAATAGACAGTGTGTGAGCCCTCTTAGCGTCTGCTTGGTGTCAACAACTTTTCATGCTGATAATATGCGCTGATTTAACGTTTGTTGTGGCGGGTTGCCGTAGTAGTTGTTTTGACGTTAACAAACACAAAAAAATTTAGTTTTCGTGTGTAAATGCAAATTAAATTCATTAAAATTATTAAGTTACATTTAAAGATAAATTAGCATGAGCAACAAAGGCCTTCGGGTATCGATGATCATATGCTATTTTCAATAATTATTCAGAATTTTTTGCTAACTTCTTCCTGGTGCTAGGTCCACTGTATGTTATCCGTTCTGAAACTGTAATAAGAAAGTTTTAGACTGTAATTTTTGCAATATCCCATGTTTTGAGTATCCTATGAAACTAGAAATTACAGGGGTATACGACAACTTTCCTTGATTATTTTGTTTTTTTTTTTTGAATATCACGATATTTTTTACAAAACCGTGTGAGCACACATTCAGCTCACGGTACACGAGCGTACACAAAATTATTCGAACATTGTCGCCGCAGCACACACTCTGTATGAAGTGCAACCGTCAAAAAATTTAAATCAGCACGAGTGAGAGCAGACTTCAGCTGTGCAAGCGCACATCATGTGTGGTACATGTAAATAAACTAATATGTATGTGTTCACGAGTTCACCGACAGAGTTCGTAATTACACATTTTCTTCAATTCATTGTGTTGCAAAGCATAGCATAGGTTATTATTATTGAGTGCTTAAATAAAATTATTTTGTTGCTATTTTTTGTTTTTTTAACCGTCCCGTTTCAATTGTATACATTTGCTAAAGTTAAAAAAAAAACATTCGCCGCCCATTGTCAATTTGCGTGCTATACAAACAGATTGTCTTCTAAATTATCAGTAGCGATTGAACGTAAAAGTAGAGAGAAATGTTCTATCATAGCTCGTATGATCATAACGTAATGTTCGTCTGATCGATTCATGGACACGCCTATTTCCGATATAAATAAATCATTTAAAATGCTACATTGGGAGAGTTATTCATTGTAATATATCCAAATTTATTGCAAATACTAAGAATGGCTTGGAAAAGCTCTGGACAAAAAGCGGCCGAATTTCGCCAAGAGGACGTGAGATCTTTTCGTATGTAAATTTTTACAATGTACTTTAAAACTTTTTTATGGGCCTGTTTTTTATTTGTCACGGTCCCACAACAAAATAAGTCTTGAAATTGGAGGATGAGGATCCATACCGTACCTATGTATGGAAAATCTAACGTGATTGAGCATTTCATAAACGGTACCACATCTTCCAGCTTCAAAACTTTTTTGTGAGCCTGTTTTATAACTGGCAATTGAAAAACAGTTCCTTGTGAATAGTTATGAATCAACGTATAGAATATTTATTAAAAAAAAAAAATTACTAGGATTTAATATAATATTTCTTACCACTAATTATTTTAAAATAACTTAAAAAATATTCCTTAAAATAAGGCATATTTTTCAATCACAATAATAGCTATTTTGGATCCCTCCGTTTTTTTGACCTGATCCCTGGCACGTGGCTTATGGACGGTCCATTATGAATGATAAGCTAATTAAACTTAACAAGTTGCTCTAACGCTCTGTCATAATTGTATGCTGAATTACGTGCACGACAAAGCCTACATTTTTAGGGACATGTATATGAGATAACTTCGACAAAATGTTGATTGGGCCCAGAGCTATTAAAATTGCGTTTAACAAACAAATATAAAAGTCATTGAGCTTTTCAAAAAAATTAACATCATTACAAACAAAAATTGAAATTGTTGTTTTAACAACTGTTCATAAGTCCAATTTCCTCTCTGTTTAGTATCTATTTTGACAGTTGGCAAAGTATTAAGACGTATGGCTACATCACGATCGTGTTATAATTTAATTTTGACAGTACTCTTAGCAGTTCACTTTCTTTGTATAGCTCACTTCGCTTGGTCGTATTATTGCACACGTGTTATTTTATAAATGAGTACTAATAACCCATTTACTTAAAAAAAATCTATTAATATAATCATAAAAAGTGTAAGATATTTTTAAAAATTTAATTTAAAAAGAAATTGTCTTGTTTAAATTTGTAAATATAGCTCTATCAATATATCGTTTCAGGTTCTTTCCGGCGATACCGTTGTCATTCGCGCACGTAATGGAGCTCCTCCACCAGAGCGACAAGTTACATTTTCCTATGTGCTTGCGCCGAAACTTGCTCGTCGTCCTGGTGCTGGCGGTGAAGAGAGCAAGGATGAACCGTGGGCCTGGGATTCACGTGAGTTTCTGCGTAAGAAATTAATTGGCGAGGAGGTGTACTTCTCCTATGATAAGCCACAAAATTCAAATCGCGAATATGGATTTGTCTGGTTGGGCACAGATAAAACAGGCGAAAACGTTGTTCAGACCATGGTGAAGGAAGGTCTTGTAACAGTACGTCGTGAGGGACGTAAACCAGTGCCAGAGGAACTGGAAGCACTCATTGAATTAGAAGACCAAGCAAAAGCGGCTGGTCGTGGTAAATGGTCTAATGTTAATCCTGCAGATAAAGTGCGTCATATCAAGTGGACGCAAGAGAATCCATCGCATATTGTTGAGTATTATGGTTACAATCCTGTGAAAGCAATCATTGAACATGTGCGTGACGGTTCAACAGTTCGCGCATTTTTGTTACCCGACTTCCATTACGTCACGCTGATGATTTCTGGCATACGTTGTCCTGGTGTAAAATTAGATGCAGAAGGTAAACCAGATTTGAGCGTTAAAGTTCCATTTACCGATGAAGCACGTTATTTTGTTGAGTCACGTCTTTTGCAACGCGAAGTGGAAATTCGTTTGGAGTCAGTTAATAATGCTAATTTCATTGGTACCATTTTGTTCCCTAAGGGTAATATTGCTGAGTCACTCTTGAGAGAGGGTTTGGCCAAATGCGTTGATTGGTCAATTGCTGTCATGAAGGAAGGTGAGTTGTACTGAATATTTTTATGAACTTTTTTTAAAATAATCTTATAATTGTGCGCACTTTTCGCTAAAATAGTACTTAAAAGGAGGTCGCAAAAACTTTTATTGAAGAGTGCATTTATATTATACTTTTTAAGTATTTGATCCTGATATGCAAGTTTCAATGTAACGTTGAGTTGAAAATAAACCTTGGTATTCAAATGTTGGTTGCATTTTTAAAATTCACCTTAAATTGAGGAAAAATACACTAAAAACTAAATTAGCGCGGTATAGTTTCCTGTTAAATAAACTTTTTAGCCTCGTATTCAATATTTGCAACGCTCAAAACTTAATAAAATGCTGCTCGAATTTGAATAAAACGCCGTTCAATTTTATTATTCTTCAAAAATGAATTGAACGTCAGTCACCGATAATTTAAATATAAGCCCTATGCAGAAGAACACTATCGAATCCATTAACTTATTTTGCGTGCTTGCTCTTATAAAGCAGGCATCTTTTTCGTTTCATGTTCATCACGAACGGAATTGTTGTGCACAGTATTCCCACTACCTTATACCCCATTGAAAAAAATCTTTTGTTGTATTTGGTTTTAGTGGAATGCTGTGCTAGATCAAACTGACGGATTCCAAGATTTAACAATCATGTTCAATAGATTGAAAAATCATTTCACCCCGTCGACATTTGTATAAACTACTCCTTTCCGCTTTCTCCCATTTCGTCATTGATAAGTACTTAATAAATTTTTCTCACAGGTGCCGATAAGCTACGCGCCGCCGAACGCATTGCTAAGGATAGACGTCTCAGACTCTGGCATGATTATCAATCTAAGGCCCCTGCCTTTAATTCCAAGGAAAAGGATTTCAGCGGCACTGTTATCGAGGTTTTCAACGGCGAAGCTATCAATGTTAAGCTGGCCAATGGTCAGATGAAGAAAGTTTTCTTCTCGTCAATACGCCCAATACGTAACACTGCTATTGGCGCTGACGGTGAGGAGGTGAAGGCTCCACCGCGCGCCAAGAATTTCCGTCCTCTGTATGAGACGCCATTTATGTTCGAAGCGCGTGAATTTCTCCGTAAGAAACTAATAAACAAGAAGGTACAATGCAATCTTGATTACATTTCGCCGGCTCGCGACAACTTTGCAGAAAAGTACTGTTATACTGTTTCGATTGGCGGTCAAAATGTTGCCGAAGCAATGGTTGCCAAGGGCTTGGCCACTTGCGTGCGCTATCGTCAAGATGACGATCAACGCTCATCCGCTTATGATTTGTTGCTGGCTGCTGAAGAACAAGCAGTGAAGGGCCAAAAGGGTAAATACGGCAAGAAGGATAACGTGCCACTACGCATCAACGATCTGACCTTCGATCATTCCCGCATCAAGGTGCAATATTTGCCATCATGGCAACGCGCTCTACGCACTGAAGCTATCGTTGAATTTGTAGCCAGTGGTTCACGTTTACGTCTCTACATACCCAAGGATAGCTGCTTGGTGACATTCTTGTTGGCTGGGATCTCCTGCCCACGTTCATCTCGTCCTGCTTTGAATGGTGCCCCTGCCCAGGAGGGTGAATCCTATGGTGATGAGGCGCTCAACTTTACACGGGATCGTGTTCTGCAACGTGATGTGTCCGTGCACATTGATACCACTGACAAAGCTGGTTCCTCTGTTATCGGTTGGCTATGGACTGAAAACAATGTTAATCTGTCTGTGGCGCTTGTAGAAGAGGGTCTCGCTGAAGTGCATTTCAGCGCTGAGAAATCAGAATATTACCGTCAATTGAAGTTCGCTGAGGATCGTGCCAAGATAGCCAAAAAGAACATTTGGGCTAACTATGTCGAACAAGTGGTTGAGGAGAAACCTGCCGCTGTTGTAGATGAAGAGAAGGAAGACAAAGGACCTGTTGAACGTAAAGTTAACTTTGAGAATGTCATTGTTACCGAAATCACTTCCGAATTAACTTTCTTTGCGCAAAGTGTCGAGTCAGGTGCCAAGTTGGACGCAATGATGGCCAAATTGCATGCAGATTTCCAATCTAATCCACCAATTACCGGTGCTTACACGCCGAAACGTGGTGATCTCTGTGCTGCGCAGTTTTCGCTTGATAAACAATGGTACCGTGCCAAGGTGGAACGTGTACAGGGCAATACTGCTACAGTGCTGTACGTTGACTACGGTAACAGGGAGGTAAGTTTGTCGTAAAATTTAGATTGAAAAAATTTTGCAAGCTCCTTAGATCCGTTTCCGTCTAAAAGTGAAACGCATGAGTCATAAGTTTGCAATATTAAAATGCTGTAAAATCATTTCGTACATGTGAAGGTGTAGCTTGGTTATAGCTTGTAATGAGTGTAAACCCTACTGACAAAAAAGTTGCTTTGGGCGCAAGTGAAACTTAAATCAGAGTTGGTAGAAAGTGCTGAGACAATATTTTTTTGTCTCGCTGTGCTGAAAACTTACAATGATTTAATGCTTCCAGACATAGAGTGGCAAGACAGTAGTGGGGCCAAATTAAACGCCAACACAGGACTGATTTTGCAGCGACACAACGTCGAATCAAAATCGCGATTGTTATTTATTACTCAGCATCTCCACTTAGTTTGTAAATTTTATTCATTTATTGCTTGACTTATAAAAATTAAAATATACTTTGTTTTAATTTCAGACCGTGCCTTTCAATCGTTTGGCCTTACTTCCACCCGCATTCACTAGCGAGAAACCCTACGCAACCGAGTATACGCTCGCACTTGTACAACTACCATCGGACAACGAAGACAAAGAGGAGGCAGTACGCGCACTTGCCGAAGATGTACTCAATCGCAAGGTGCACCTCAATGTTGAGCTAAAACAACCCGGTGCACCTAACCTTGCTACTTTGCACGATCCCGCCACCAATGCTGATATTGGCAAGCAACTTGTGTCCGACGGTCTTGTGTTGGCTGAAAAGAGACGCGAGCGCAGACTCAAGGATCTTGTCGAGCAGTATAAGGCTGCACAAAAAGCAGCCCTTGCTGCGCATTTAGCCATCTGGAAGTATGGAGACATCACTCAGGACGATGCGCCCGAGTTTAGCCGCTAAAACAAGTTCGCCGTGCGCAACAGCGAATTGAATGTTTGTCTGCCACATACCCGCCCTTCAAAAAAAAACATTTAAAAAAATCATAATAAATGAAAAACTTTAAAATAATAACATTTAAAACTATTAAGAAGAAACTATAGTAACAGTTGAACATTTATAACAGAAATATAAATGTGAAAAGCAGCAGCAACAATTAAATACAGTATCACCCAGTACACAAAAACACACACACAAACACTCGTCGTCGTTGTCTATCGATGTCCTTTGTAAGCTTCCATAAATTAAAAGATTAAAAAGAAAAGAAAAACACCAACCTTTACAACAACAAACCGTTACAGAACAGAAACAAACACTTCTTTTTTACATTAACAATTTAAAATTAAAATTAACGAAAAACAAACAAATGAAAACATTTCTGATTTATTATTGTTTATGGTATAATTTATACTACAAAAAATAATTATGATTATATTTTTCTCTTTCTTTATTTTTTATTAACTCAAACGATTTTTATGCATTGAATTCATTTCGAAATGAACTAAATATACATAAATGATTATTATTATAAAGAAAATAAAAAAAAAACAAAATATTTCATTACTGCGTCTATATGACTATTGCAACAAGGAATATATTTATGTGATATATTTTCGTTCTATGAATCAAATATGGGACAAAGAGCGTAACTAGAATTCATATCAAGACAAGCGCCGCATAGAAAATTTACTTTAGCTATTCTAAGGTTATATGGAATCCAATTTTAAGATTATTCGCGAAAATTAAAGAAACTTTAAGACAAAATTAACTACACAAGAAAGTCACAAAATATCAGAAAGAGTCGAACTTACTACGTAATTTATCTGGTGTCGCTCAAGGCACTGAGGTTGATCCTGTGAATGTCAGTTTTGTGTCGTGCTTGAGTCTATAATTAATTTTAATCTCATAATTTGTGTCCATAAACGCATACGCATTCATATTGAGCGAATTGAATACATTGTAATTATTGATAAATAGTTAAGGTTTCAATATATTGACGCCGTATGCTGTAAAGTAGGTTTTACATTAAAGAATATGTATGTTAATACATCTCAAATACAAAATTGCCCATTCTTTGTTGATGTCTGGTCTGGTCTTTCATTATATTAAAGTTTATTCTGGTATTGTGGGCAACAATATTAAGGCGTTTTTGACAAAATTCTTCGATTTGCATATGGTATTCATTGGTGCGAACATGTTTCGTAAAGTTCTTACAGTGTTCTTTTCGTATCGTAATTTCATTAAAATATATTTGGCTGTAGCTAATTGGTGTTTAATAAAAACCATTTGCCTTGGGAGACCGCAGCTGTTGAACTTTGCCTTTACTTGGTAAGAGATAAATTTCTCATGAAATCAAAAATATTACTCCATGAACGTATCTAGGATTTGGTTGCAGAGGGGGGTCGAACAGTCGTTTTGTATTTTTGGGGAAATATATTTATTGTAACCATTTTATTCCCACCGTCTTCAAAGCGATGACAGCCATATAAAGGTACTTCATCCCAAAACCCTTATAAGCCGCATTTATTTTATTTCAGTGCTCTTAGCTTTTTGGTTAACGTTATTGTTTCGCGAAAGACAAAGCAATTATGTTGTGGTTAGTATTTCTTCATAAAAATAACATTCAGTAAAATTTTCTTTAAATTAAAGAACGGTACCATGG
Organism: Meiosimyza decipiens; assembly: GCA_963680825.1. Classification (NCBI taxonomy): domain Eukaryota; kingdom Metazoa; phylum Arthropoda; class Insecta; order Diptera; family Lauxaniidae; genus Meiosimyza; species Meiosimyza decipiens. Next base: position 23,332,096 of record OY804258.1, on the reverse strand, counting down.
AGTGAGCCGCTGAATCAAAGAAGGAAGAAGATTATGATGAATTCAACAATGATCCATTGTTTCACTTGACCTATAGAAAATAGCCGCAACGAATCACAACAATAAAATATTGGATGCGAAAGTATGTATGTACGAACATACATGTAAGATTTGGGGTGGGGTTGCGGAAATACAAAATATATCCTAAGCATATCGAACCCTAACCGCCAAAATACCGGGTCTATTTTTCAAAATTGAGCTTTTAATCACAATCGATGTACATACATTATTTTGTTTATGACCACTCACATTGTGGCAGAATTTTAAATATAAAGATAACGAAATAAAAGCAAAAACATTTGTTTACATTTTTGTGTACGTATAATTTTTGTTTTAGTCAGAGGAAGCGCTATTTATGAATTTTCAGTTGCAAATTAGGTACCCGTTACTTCTTTTAATCCATCATGTCTGGTTTTTTAGGTAAACAGGGTCATATACCTATGGCAGGAACTCCAATTTTCTTCTTTTGTCAAGGGCATCAGCTTGTCTATATAAATTCCGGACTATTTTTATATGGCTTCATGTAAGCAATCCCAAAAAAGTTCAGTTCTTCAGCATTCCTGGCTGCAATTAACGCAATTATTGTAGAATTTGTAATAAGATACGTTTTCTAAATTTTCAAGAGCTCTTTTTCGCCTGATTTATTGTTTTCAACTAAAAATTTTTTTATGCAGTTTTGTTTTCCCACTCTATAAGTGCTACTAAGTTGAATATTTATTTAATACAAAAAATTATTGCTATTTTTATAATAGTTTTGAACATATGTAAGTTCAGTTAGGCTGAGTTGATTCTATTTCATTTAAATTTAAAACTAATGTAAAATTTAATTTCAAAGAATTTTCAAGGCAGTTTTTGGCTTTCCCTTCGATTTAGCTTTCAATGTGTCAACTTTTTTTATGAGCTCGTCAATATCAAGATCACCAAAAGTTTTAAGTTTGTCCTGAAAAAAAAATAAAAAAAACACAAATTTAAAATGAATTTGAAAAGACAGGTAGAGAAAATTTACGGAGATTTTAGTACCAGGCGACAAGTTTTGAGCATTGAGCATAGTTTATTGGATTGTACAATGATTAATGAACGAAATTTGGCGCCTTGGAGCTAAAATTACTTCTCAAATGACCTTTATATCTTGCCATTTTTTCAATCGTTTCTCATGTGAATCTAACGTTCGCTCCAACGTGGCCTCGGATATTGTGTTCTTTTTTGTCTCTGCAATGAATCTGCAAATGCAGAATATTGATATTTATATTATTTAATGATCAAAGCTTAGTATGCGGTATGCTCTCTTACTTTTCTAAACGTTTACATTCTTCCGCTTCCTTGGCGATATCCTCTTCTTGTTGTTTTACTACTATCTTTAGCCGTGTGATGGTGTGAAAATTATCGATGGCTTCTTTTTGTTTTGTAAAATAGAATTCTTTGATATAATTTTCAGTGAGGTCGTGCAATTGTGTTGCTAATTGCAGTTCAACGCAATCATCGAGCATTGCAGATATATCATCTGGCAAATCACAGATTTCGAGTCCTACAATCTTCAATTGGTCCTCATATTCTTCGCCTGAAATTGTGGAAAGTAAACTATTAAATTTTGTTTTAAATTCGTTTCAGCCCGTTCACGACACAGTTTGGTTGTAGTCGTTCGTTTGGGTCTCATCCATGGAACCCTTTCATATGCTTTTATCAACATGGAAATTAGTCCGACACCTTAGTTTGCCAACCCAATGGCAAAAAACAGATTCGTTTGATTTTGCGCTGGCTACTTACGCAGTTTTTTCAGCTCAGTCACCTCTTCGCATAAACTATCTGTAAATATAGTATTTTTATAAATTCATTGGCGTTGGAATTTTTCATTTTTTTGTCAAAGAATTACCCATATTTGCTTTTATAGAAATTCAGCTTTAATTCTTTTCGTATGTTCAAATTTCTAAAATTAGTTGTCAAATGTTTAAAGCGCTATCTGCATTTCATAAAACTTGTCAAGTATTGCCATATGAGAGAACAGGATCAGTCCACCCCATCTGTCAAAAAAGTTGCTTCGATGCCATTCACTCACTCACACACTTCTGTTACAATTATTTCGTCTAATACTATGCGTTGACCAGAATTGGGACGGTGTCGGGAAATCGGCAACGATTACTCGCTGTCCCGTCGGAAAGTTTTTGGAGAAAAGTACTCAGAGTAAATACAATTGCGGTTCATTTGTCATTTTGTTTTCACAAACATAAGCTGATTTAAAATGCAGCACTCATCGTCGCCTGCCGATGTTGAAAATATAATTAAATCTAAGTTGATGGGTAGTCGTCTGTAGAATTCCAGGCGTATGCCGCAATTCTGTTCCATTTCATAAGGTCAAGTGTGCTAAAATTTTTGACAGCGAGAAATCTTTGCCGATTTCCCAACCCCGTTCGCATTCTGTTCAACGTATTACGCGGTCACGATGCGACTGGCAACATTTGACAGTCCTTTAGAGTAGAATTTAAGTCTTCATATAGAGCAGAGGCCAGTGAATACGAAGTTGACTTATGTTATAGAGTATATATATATGAATTATATTTTCTTAAAATTTTATAGTATTGAATAGAAAACCTTGTGGGGGAACAGGCATATTGGCTGAAGTAAAATATGTAAACGATGCTAAGAGCTTTCTAAGAGAAAGCTTTTTTTCTTATAAAATTTTTTCGTCAATTACATTGCAACGCTGAACGTCATTATTTTTGTTTTGTTTTTGGCACTTCAAACAAATTTATTTTCGTGTGCTTTAATTTAAGACAAAATAATTCCCGGTTAGATAACAACTATTCATCAAGCTCAACTTGAAGTTAAGAAATTTATAGAAAAATGCGTAAGTTTTCGAGAACTGGAATTCAAATCCGTGCTGCTGTCAATTTAGGTAAACGCACACCGGTTCAAACAGAAGCGAGTGCAACCTCAAACAATTTTACTACTGGCGTCACCAAAGGAGTTGCACCATCGCTCGGCCTCTTGAATTCAACACACCAAATACGAAAGTATGCGCCAACTATAGGCCGTCTTAATACATGTTGGAGCTGCAATGAAGCGACAGTGAGGAAAAATCAAATGATTTGTGACAAGTGTGGACGCCTACAGGATATTGACACTGAAATTGTAAGTTCCGATCAAACAAATTCATTTAAATTTTCAATAGCAGAATCTCGTGTTGCAGAACTATTTTGAATTGCTAGATTTTCCAAAGACATTTAAACTTGAACCACAGGAGCTGACAAAGCGTTTTCGACAGCTGCAGGCCATAGTGCATCCGGATAAATACAGTAACAAGTAAGTACATTTGTGATGCAATGTTCAATAAAAAATGTAAACAATATCTTTTGAAAAATTCATATACTTTATTTTGAATGATTTGAATCAGAAATCAGAATGAGTAAGAGTAAATTGATGAAAACTATAAAAAAATTTGCAGGTGCTCACTATAAGGCTAGAATTTGAAAATGCGTAGATTTGAAAGTATCAGAATTGTCTATGACTTAAATTTTTAGTTAGCCACTGTAGCACATTTTTCCATTTTGATCCTTAAATAATTCTGGTTTCTAATAACTCAATTGATTTCGAATGCTAGGAGGCTTTCCATGCATTTTTATTTTTAAATAAAGCTGAATAACTCAAATGAATTTTTCGCTTCTTCTGCACAGGACCAGCCGCGAACAAACGAATTCGGCTGATTGGAGTTCTCTTATTAATAAGGCTTATAAAACTTTATTGGTGCCTATAGACCGTGGTCAATATATTCTATATTTACATGGTCTGCAAATACCAGAGGATAATAGCGCACTCGATAAGGAATTTCTTATGGGCATGATGGAACGTAACGAAGAGGTTGAGGAGGCACAAAACAAAGAACAATTGCAGGAGTTAATTGAAAAAATCAATCAGGAGCTTAACGAAAGTACAGCACAATTACGTATTAAATTTGATGCTAATGCTTTGGATGAAGTCACAGCTTTACTTGTGAAAATGAAATATTTGCATAGCATACAAAACAGTATAAAGAAAAAAATACTAAGCATGATGTCCAGTTAATTTGTGAAATATTTTTTTTTTGTTTTGGCTTTTCGGAAATAATGGCAATAAAATTTGTTTAGTGTAACAACTTTAAAAATTGTATATATTGATATGCCACTATCAAATTGATTTCAAGATAGCATTAAAAGCAGAACTAAGAAATTGTTAAAATTTGGTACACACGTTCTTTCTTCAATTGCAGCTTTGCAGTAGCTTAAGCATTGTCATAAAGAGAAATTCATAATGCATTGCTGCCGTGGCTTAGTTCTTCCCCTGCACTCCTTCTGGAAACTGGGTTGAACAAGTGAAATCGGGACTTCCCATACAAGGAAAAAAAATTGATTTGCCTATCGCAGGATTGATGGGTGAAGCAATCAAGCATTGGTCAAGAAGTGGACAATATCAGAAAAGTAAGAGTGGCATCTCCCATTCCAGCAAAAACTGTGAGACTCTCTATGCAGAGAAAACTATTCAAACAGCACCCTTTACCCTAACTTTAATATATGAAATACGAGTAAAAATCCCTTTCCCATACCTTAAATTACCTATTCTTACACCATAAACGTGTCATAGTTGGCTAAACAAATTTTTGGATCCGTTTAGGGCTGGAGCTACACTTCATTGTAAAATTAAAAATATCGAACTTTTATTTAAATTCTAAACTTAAAAGACCTCCACAAAAAGCTTTTGGGCAAAAAAAAAAAACAAAATTTGAAGTCATAGTGTAGTGCGCAAAAAACAGCTGTTGTTGGCCTCAAACTTGGAAAGAACTGTCAAATCCAAAACGAGAGAGTGAGTTTTAGTGCATATTTTTCATCAATTCATTATAGGAGGGATATATTTTTTGTTGTTTGTTGTGATCATTAATAAAAGAAATATAAGAAGTTAATTCTTTTTAATACATCAATATTTTAGATTAATGAAGTGAGTCTGCATTTCAGTGCTTGATGAGAACCACACGTAGTTGAATATTTACTTTGCAAAATAAAGCAAATAATGCTGCTCCAATGCTGTTCAACAAACGTAGCTGACGAAGAGCGGTGGGTAAAAAGTTGAACGTAGGCAAATTGCTTGGTCAAAAATTGAAGGGCTTATTTTTTTTTATTGTTGCTTATGTTGTTTCTTTTATCTTAAGGTAAGGCCTAATCACTATGATTGCGAATTAGCGTGACGAAAGCGAAGCGAGTATTGTTTCAATTGTCTGAAAATTTTTAACGCTATATTTCGTATCTTCGCTTATTGGCTTTTGTGACGGCAAAAGCTTGCAATATAAAAAATGTTTTAATTTTTCACATGATGATCACGGTCTCATAGTACTATGTAGTAAATATGAACCAAAGAGTATCCCTTTTGATATAAACATTGCCGATTTTGCTTGCAAACTCTTAGACAATAAGTGTATTGATTTTAACACTGGGTGTCTCATTTCATTTTACTGGGATATGAATCCCGGAAACTAAAATTTTTAGGAAGAAAGTTGTGTTTGAACATTTGCATACAGGGTTGCTAAGAAGCCGCTTTTGACGCGACCATTGGAAGATTTTGCAAAAAGCTAATAATGGCCGTTAATTCGAGGCACAATTTTTTTATATATAAAAAAAAGTCATACGCTTTGTATATTTAATATTGCTGACCAAAACAAAATGTCAACACAAAATTTTAGCATTTTAAGAAATTTCTGGTCGTTAATTCCTCATTTCCAACTTGACAACCCTGCTTACGTACATAAGTATGTCTAATCGAGCTCGAATTTAGCTTCAATCTTAATCTTTGGCACAAAAGCTTCTTTTGTTCTATCAATTGATTAAATTTTTACCATAGATACTTAGATATGTACATGCCAAGGAGCTGACGTTTTTAATATAATGATTTTTAGTATAAGCTGAATACAATTTCTATTGTTTATTATTGGGACTATATACATAGAACTAATTTTTTCCTTCGAACTATAACTCGTAGTTTCCAAATATAATTGCTAATAGTCTAGACATACACATAAGATGCATTTAATGTCAAATGTCCATATCCAAAAATCGAATATAACCGATTGAACTCAAACTTGAGCAAAGTGTTGTCCTGTTGAATGGTAATTACATACGTATATCCCAAAATCTTTGTTTCTTCAAAAACTGACTGAAGCAAGGAGTGGGTTCTACTTTGAAAGCGACAAAATAAATTTGAATGAATGAATTTATTTCGATAGATTTAAAAATTTCAGGTATTGTTCACATATGTATTACAACTAAAAAAAAGTTGAAAAATTATACCTTAACTTTGAGCCGCGTGTACTTTTAGTATTAGCAATCATTAAATAGTTAAAACTGCTACTAATGTGCTATTTAATTTGACTTATAACAAATGTTTTTTTGGCTTAATTGCACATTAAATAACAACAACAACAACCACATTACCACCGTCAATGGTAATAAGAGTCGCAAAAGGCGCGTTAAGAGATAAATTCTAAAATTAATCAAATAAACAAATCAAAAAGTATCGTAGGTAGAGGTTTTTAAACTTTTTTGCTTGAATTGTTGTTGTTATTTTTTGCAATGTTTGTTGTTGCTGTAATCAGCTCTTTTCGCTACTATAAGTAAACAAAGAAACGTTGTTCCAAATCAGTCTTTTTGTTTAATAATTCAGTGAATAAAATTGAAAACTTGTTTTTATTAGTTTGTTTCTTGACGTCGTTACAATCGGACGCTCATCGCACAACCGGTTCCTCTTTGCATCGTCGTGCACCCATTTGACTATGAAGTCCGTAGCGGTGTTGTTTGTATTATCGCTGATAAGCGCTCTCCTCATTTGTTGCACTCTTATTGATACGGCTAATGCGAAAGCCAGTGAAAATCCTTCAGCGAGGTTAAAGGGTATTGATGTTAACGATGATCCCTCCATTAATGTAAGTGGTGAAAATGCAACACCGATTATTGGCATACTCAGCCAGGAGGTCAGCAATCTGATCAAGCGCCAATATCCAGATAAAAATTTCAAAAGTTACATTGCTGGTTCCTATGTGAAATTCGTAGAGGGCGCTGGTGGACGTGTCCTGCCGATATGGTAAGTAAAGTAAAAATTTTGTAACTATAAGCTGAGTTTCTTATTCTCCTTGAAACACTGCGCACGGATAGAAATTTCAGATGTCATGGATCAAATTTTAGTCAAAAAAATATCGTTGATTTAAAGAAAAGTCATGCGTTTGCAGTTATAAATAGTAATAATTAAAAATAAAAATTCAGTTTAATAAAATGGATGAGACAAAATTATGAACATTAGTGTATTATAATGGTTTCAATTCCAGATTATTGGTGCATATTCATTGCCATTTGTAAACCCGGTTCTAAAATTAGCAACAGGTTAAGGTTGTACTTAGCATGTGACGAACAGCTTTTGGTTGTGTCCAGCATATGTTTAAGAGCTGATTCTAACTTCAGACCCGGTTCTAAAAATGCCAATAATAAGCGCCAATAACTTTTCCGTGCAAGTTGCATGCGACATTATTATTTTTTATTTAGCTAGTGATTGCTACTTACTTATCAACCGATGATGTGCCGAAATCTGGCAGTGATACCGTTATAGCAATCTAATCTTTTAATTTGTTAAATCCAACAGCTTTTGGCTGTGTCTATTATATGATCAAAATCTATTGCTATCTTCAGACCCGATTCTTAAAATAACTATGAATATGGTCCGCCTTATTCTTGCGTCTTGTGAACACAGACGTAGGTATTTCTGGAGAGTTGACCTTGTAAACCGACTTTATTGCAGGTTAAGTTGGGTAAAAACGCTTTAGCTGCTTGCGTTAATAAAATTCAGACTGAGCGCCTTCGTTCACAACTTTTTGTACTTAGTTATTTTATGCGGCTACCAATGTAGCGTCATGATTTTTGGATTAGTTATTTCTAATATAGCAATTACTTGATGTCGACGAATTCTTGATCTCTCAACGAAAGTTCGGTCTGCATTTTCTTCTCGTCCGTTTCATATTGTTAGATGTCCCTGAGATATCGAACTTAACGCCGCCCAGCACGGCTAATTTGGGATCCTTAGGATCCGCGTTAGGGCGAGGGACCAAAAAAATAATTTAAAAAACAAGAGAAATACCGAAAAAACAAATCTCGAAATTTTAAATATTAAGAACTCAAACCACAAAATTCAATTCAAAAACCAAGCTGACAATTTCAAAACCAATATCAAAACAGATGTTCTTTTCTTTCACACCCGCCCTACCTGTGTCGCCTCCGTAGGGTATTACACCGACACCCAGGCGGCTTTGAATTGAAATTTAATTTGTTTGTCTTTTGTTCGGTCGATAATTCGAAGCTTATGCAATTGACGGACTTTCACGAATATTGATCGACATATTTCTCTTGCTCTTCACAGAGCAAGTTAGTTATTATATTCGACTCCAACATTTTTATTCCTTTTAAATTCTGTAACGCTTCTAGATCTTTTATAAAAGCTCGGCTTATGTGTGTACTAAATTTGCTGTAGCGACTCTTCTCCTGTGTCCAGCTGCACGATTTGAAATTGCTAAAAGATGACTTTACCTTTTTTATCTAACATCATTGGAGACATTAAAGATCCACGTGGAATTTAGGATGCTATTAGGCATACTCCTGAAATAAAGACCCTATGAAAAATTTTTAACTCTAACTCCATATACACAGGAGTGAGAGAGCGAAAAATTCTGCTTATGCTTAACTCACTTGTCTAGTTGGTGGATCTATCCATTGATATACAGATTATTGCTGTCACTGGAGTATTTTTAAAGCCATAATTGAAATTGATGGTTCAGTGAAAATTCCAATTTTTAGCACTTATGCATTATACATGTGCTGCATAGTGTTCATTTTCAATTTAAGTGAATTCACCTAGAAATAAATATTCAAGCTCTAAGTAATATTTTACAATAGACAACTGGAAATATCAGTGACACTTTTGTACGTAAGTAATTTGCAATTTCATATCATAAATCAAAAGATACTGGTTATTAAAACAAACAAATCGTTAAAAATAAACAAGTTCAATAACAGAACGTTTGGCTTTCATCAATTTATGCATTTGGAGCAGTATTTAATTATTTTTTCTTTTAAGTTCTTTGCACTAAAATTTCCACACGATTGCGAAAAAATTCCCCTTAAAATAAACAAGAAAATCCCCGCTTTTAGCGGTGTTAAAGCTGCCTTTTCTCAATGATGATAATTAACAATCTCTGAGAACAACGATATGAAAATATCACGTGCGTACCAGCAGAGGTGCTACTAACTAAAAACAAATAAATTAAAATTAAGCGAACATTTTTAGAGTATAAGTAAATATTAAGCCTATTTCCAAGAAATATTTATGTTAACGATTGTTTGTGCTATAAAAGATATCATGCACAATGGCAGAACGTATGTGAGGATAGCATTAAGAGAAGCAGCTTCATTCGAGCAAGTAGCGAGCTGTACGAGAGCTGAGGCAATCTTCAACTTGGTATAATTAGAATCGAGAAGAAAGACGAAGTCAATATTTGTTTCCGAAATCATAAAATGGCTGACAATATACCTATGAGTTAAGTCAGCTTAAAAGATCTCGCTTCGAATAGAAAAGCTTAATAAAATGAGCATTAAATCAGGTAGCGGATTGCATGTGACATAAGGAATGAATAGCTCTAAGTCAACTTTTAATAGTATGTGCAGAAAGTAAGCGGGAAGCATTAACTTAACTTTAAATTAATTGCAAGTGATCTTTTAAAACTGGTTCTATAAGGACGACAATACTGAGAAGAATCTAGCTAAGAAAACAATTTCCAACTTCTGACCATGGGAGGAGATAGTTAATATCAGAAACGCAAGATTGCAAGAAGTCATTTATAAAGGAATATAAGACCGGCCTAGTCAGCTAAAAAATAATTAACGAAAACTTCAAAGAACAATAGAACTAAAAAATATATTCCCCAGACTCTTTGACGTGAGTAGAAATAAAATGCGGTCAGAAATGACTCACAAAAAAGAAGAAGATCTGTTGTAACATCAAGCTTTAAAGTGATTTCTGATAATTAAAATCAAAAAATGTTTCTTATTAAATTAAGTATTTAAGCTGCAATCGAAAACACACTTTTTAGTATGACAAACATAACTGCTTTATTTATTGTTCAAAACAGTTCACAAGCTTTGACAAAATTGTTCATGAAGTTTTACTTCAGTTTACATAAATTAATATTGAAAGATGTTTTGGGAAAATTCTGGCTACGCAATATTATGTTGTGAATTCGTTCATTAAATTTCAATTTGTTTCATGCGTATTTCTATTATTTCTTTTGTTTTCGTTAATTTTTCTGCATTTATTTTTCCTTCTGCGTAATTGTTTGTCTTTAATTAATTTATTATTGTTTATTTGAGCCCGCCTGCTGCTAGAAATTACTTTTTAAAAGCACATGGCTATTTTTTGCAAAAATTTTTTTTCGAAACTAGCAATATGTTCGTCGTTTAAGAGCCTGTTAAAAAAATTGTATTTGAAGTGTTCTTAACACGAATTGAACTGAAAATTGATAGCTTAGGAGAGAAAATGGTTCATGGTGAAATTTTGACCAAAACCATTTTTTTCACTAACTCAAATACTAAAAATTAAAGAGAACATTTTTAGCACAAAACAAATCAATTTTTTCCCATAAAATTCTGCTATAAAATATATTAGGATTGTATAAATCACAGTTGACCTTGGATCCACCTTGAAAATTAGTTTCAAAGCCATACAAGATCACTGTTATTTGACTCCCTAGAAACCTTGTAAGTTAAGGCTAAAACATACATATATCACTATCTCACTTAGTTCTCGATATATTGGCATGGTAAAATTAAAATGGATCACATTGTATATTTGGGTTAAAAATAGTAAAAGTTATCGGTAGATGCAGCACAAAAACCCCAAATTAATTAAAGAAAAAAAACCCTCCGGTGACTACGCTGAATAATTATTTCTGCTCATAAATCTTGAAAAATAATCATTGAATGAAATTTTTAATTATCCACAGCAGCTTTTCTGTTATAAATTAATTTATTTTTTAAATTTATTATCAACACTTAAGATAATTGCCTACGCGATACTTTGCGATACTTTGCTCCACTGATTCTGTACATAGTACATAAAATCAATGAGATACTAACCCAAATAACAAAAAATAAAAATATTGATTAACCAACGGAAATTAATGCAATAAATACGTTCACGCTGATTAAAGGAAATTCTCTTTTAATGGATTTAAATTTTTTTCGCATGAGTCAGACATGACCATAATAAGCGCTCAGTTGGGTGCAAGAAAAAATTTCAGGCTTACAAGATATTTCGAAAAAAGAAATTGCTTATTACTTTTTGGCTAATCCTTCTTAGTTGTTTATTTTCTGGTTCCCAAAATTTACAATAAATTGCAGCAAAAGAAAAAAATTTATTTTTCAATCTTTAACTGATACACTTAGCGCGGAGTCTCGCTATATAAGTGGGGCCTAGGGCGCTTGGCCCTTCTCAGTACATATCTAAAAACCACAAAAAACACTGTTTTTAAATTGATTACACAAGCTATTAAATTCATTGACATTACCGTTTGTTATCAAGCTATTTAGGTCAAAGTCATTAGCAAAGGCCCTTTTGTGAATTTTTTGATAAAATACCTATTTTTATGATTTCTTTAGTATCCGATAAGAACTGTCCACATACGGCTTAGTTATGTCCACTAAAAACTTCCGTATTCTTGTTATTTTTCAAGTATCAATAGATTTTATTAGATAAGCTTTGACGTCAGGTAAAATTCGTAGAGATTTTGTAAAATTATAAGAAATAAAATAAATCAATCGGAAATACTCATACAAATAAATTTGTCTGCACAAATCATTATCACAAACTCACACTGACTTTGATTATGATTTTTCATTGATTAAGCGCTGAACGTAACGAATAGGGTTATATGTAGTAAGTACTTTTAAAATATTTTGTACCTTTAATGCATTAAAAATAATCGATGACTTAGATTTTTTATTAAAGTTCGATCTAAAGCTACGATGTTCGAGTTCAGAAACTCCTTTATTTAAAGTTTTTTAAAAAATATTAAAAACAGTTAATAATAATAAAATATGTACTGGGATCGATAGCCTAAGCTGCTAAATCTTTATAACCCTGTATATAATTTTTTATATTTATTCTTGAATAAATACTTTTAAGATATGCAAATAAATGACCACGAGAATCAATGGCCATTTCCCCAAGTAACACTCTATAATACTACAAAAAAAAATTTGGGAACAAAATTTAAGTAGCCAGGAACAAATGGTACTGTATATAATTCCACCGAAACACTCATTTGTGGCTATATCTAGGAACGTATTTTGCTGACGGCTAACGAGTGATGGTTTTGCGTGGCTAAAAACGTGCGCAATAACTATAAAGCTAAGCTTCATAAATGTCCAAAACATCATTTAATTTTGCACCCATCAGTGTGAAAAGTTTGAATTTTAATTTTGAACATCATCAAAGGCAACCCGGATACTGACTGGGCTTGCTTTGGTACCATGTGTTGAAAGTATTGTTTTGCACCGATCCTCATAAAAAAGCGGAAAATAAAATATAAAAGTCGGGCCCTTTAAGAGTACGTTACTGTCTCTGGTGGTGTCCAAAACTCATTTCCAACCTCTGTGCATTAAGTGGGGGAAAAATTTTTTTTAAAAAAAGGGCACCAAATTCTCAGAATCAAAGCAATTCAATTTCAGTTTTGATTCCTTGAAATGAATTTGGAAATCACTAGAGACAGTACCGTGACATTTGCAATAAAGCTTCATTTATAAATTTTATTTTCACGATTATCGAGATGCACTAAATGCGAATCTCAAATTCTAAACAGTGACACGTCCCTAATGAAGGCTTCACAAAATTAAATCTCTCCAAATCTGTTTCCCAATGCTTCTTCTCCAAATTAATGTACAGCTAAAATATGCAACTAAGTGTCACCTAATAGCAAATAAACATCTTTGTCACAAAGCAAAACAGCATAAGTTGATTTGTGATCACAAGGTAAAATGTGAAAGTCCTACAATTAAATCGATACTACGATATTTTAACTACAAAATAATTAAATGTTGCGCATACGTCACGTATGACAACTTCCAGATGAAAACAACGAGAACTTATTATAAAGCGTGGGCTTTGATTTCGAAAAATGAAAAATATTAAATTCGTATCTAATATAAAAAATTACCAGCGTTTAGTTTTTTTAATGATTCACTTCCGTTCGGCACACATAAGTCTGAAAATTTGTCATTTTCATACTTTTCTATGATGGATGGACTGTAATTTATTTTCTATAACCGATATTGAATTGATGCTAACTTTATTTTGCTGTTCAGTAAGTGTGGTTTGAATAAGTAATACGAATATCTGATTAGTAATGAGACTGTGAAGATTAGTGAATCATTAAAAATTAAATTTTATTTGTTATATTTGCGATGTACAGATGTTTAACGCGTGAGCCAAAAGGTATATTGGAAATTCAATAAAATCAGTTTCTTACAAAAAAGTTCGAAAAAAATCCATGCGTACATACATTGTTAAAATAACGATTTATTTTCAAGTTTGAAAATTTTATAGTAACATCGTTTTAAAAAACATTTGTGAATTTCTTATGAAAAGTACATTGAAAAAAAATTTTAAAACAAAAAAATGCAATTTGTCCGATTAATCACCGAGTTATCAGCATTTCAAAAAAAAAAAATACAAAACAAAAACGTTTGCTTCCAAAAAATTGTATCACTTAAATAGCATGATAAATAAAATTGAAAAAAATTATGGAGAATACTCTCAACCAGTACGTAAAGAAAAAAATTTTCAAACAATATCAGAGATACAAAAGCAAAGAAGCCTCCGAGTAGACGCGAAATGCATCATTAGATTACCATCAATTCAGTAGCTGCTATGGGAAATTAGTTACAACCCATCATAGCACAATACAAAAATTACACATTTTTAGACTTATAGTGTATTCGTCCAGAATTGAATCTTTCAAAAAATTAAATGATAGATACCCCATCAGTTATGCTCAAGGATTTTCATCAAAATCAATACTAATACAATACATACCCCGTTGATATGCAATAGAATATAATTAACAAAATTTTTTCTTGCAGGATTGGAAAAACACGTGAATACTATGAGGACATTATGAAAAAAGTTAATGGGTAATTAAAATTGTTTTCATTAATTCTTTTCATTGGAAACATTAAAATATTCTTCAAATGCAGTGTTCTCTTACCTGGTGGTGCAACATATTTCAATCAATCTCATGGTTATGCTGATGCTGGGCAACACATATATGAAATTGCTATTGAAATGTATAATGCTGGCAACTATATGCCAATTTGGGGTACATGCTTAGGCTTTGAGCTGTTGGTGTATATGTCAGCTAATGATACCGAACTACGTACAAATTGTGCGTCATCTAGTCAGGCGTTGAGCTTAGAATTCAAAGAAGGTTAATTGCAAAGTCTTAGAATGCCTATTTTTCAAAAATTAATTCGGCTTTTTAATTTCATTATTACAGGTTTCAGAAAGAGTCGTATGTTTACCAATGCAAGTGGTAGTGTTATTAACATTTTTGATAAATATCCAGTTACTGCAAATTTTCATCAATTCTGCTTCACTGAGGAGGTAAGTTTTTTAATATTTCTCACAATATATAAGTACGTACTTACCTTACGAAGATCCTTAAAATAAAAAAAAAAAATAAAAAAAAAAATAAATAAAAAAAAAATGAAGTCTTAAATTCTTACCCAAATCTTTAATGTGTCGTTTAAAAATTAAACTCTTCAGCTCTATTTTAATGTCGGTATTGCAAAAGCCTTAAAGAGAAAATAATGTACTTACTCGTGATATGTTTCACAATCGCTTTCTTATACAATGACACGAGTGAGTAACTCGTTATGAAAACATATAATTCTTATCCGCATGGCTAATTCACAATGTTTCTAAATTTAAAATCAAAATGATATTCAATGTAAATTCTTGTTTAAGACCAAAACACAATGTTTGCACAGTGCGTAAGAATCAAATAGAAATTTTTGTATTACTTTCGATTTTAATTTTAAATACAAATTGTAGATATATTTTAAGTCAACTAGTTAAAAATAAAACTTATCTCTGGTACGGTTTTCGAGGTAGCGCTCGTTCCGTAGGTAGTTTCACACTTTGACTTTCAAATTTTTGATGTGTAAACATTTTTACTGGCGAACATGAAAGAATATCCATACCGGTGCAGCTATATTTGTGATTCAACGTCCTGATGCTTAATTCTGTCCACACTTTGTTTTGCTTTAAATGTTAAATATAAACTTAAATGTTTTACATTGGAGGAACAACGTCCCATTAGAATCGTTCATTTTCCCATTGATAAAATTTACATTTAAAACTTATAATACATTCTTCTTGAAATAAAATGTAATAAATTATGCAATTCAAAAATGTTTTTAAATAATAAATAATTTTTGAGAATTAGAGGCTAACGCTTTAGCAAAGTTTTCTACTTGCTATATCACAAGCTCAATTTATACCATTTTTTCTAATGATATTAATCTAACAAACCAAAAAAAGGGTTTGTCACACAATTAAAAATTTTCAGTGCACCACTTTGGCTTTCAACGGCTCACATGTACTAAATGATATAATTTAATTTAAAATCGTAAGTGACCCGAAAGAAATTGATTTTTTTTTTGCTTCCTGCGCACTGTTTGTGGTAAACGTGCTGCTTACACATGTAGGTTACTGCTTCGAAACGATTATACACAAGCGACCATACGTAACAATTTTTGACTCAATAATAGAATGCAGCAGCATAGACACGAGCAAAAATCTACATACATACAAATGATAATTGCTGAGAATTGCTTATGCAAGCGTACACTTGCAGAAAAAATTTGTGCTGAATTTACAGAATAAAATACTCACATTCACATTGTGTTTTTTTGTATTTGTAATTTTTTTTTAAACTGCTGGCATTTTAAAAATAATAATTTTTTAAGCTATCTGCAATAATAATTCAAAGCAAAAGCCCAAATATTCGTCCAAAAATTTATTTTATTTCTTGGACGGTTTTAATGAATTATGAGGTCAAGCACTTCATGGGCAAGCAGAAAAATACATAAATACTAGATTGTGTTAGTTTTTGCTCCATTCTATCAATGTCTTAAAACCCTTATAAAAGTACGATACCAAAAGTCATTGTTAAATTATGTTGGCTCTTGATGCGTTGAAAACAGAAAATAGTTTTGAATCGGTCGAAAATAAAATAAATATGTCTATTATTTTTACTCAATTGAAAACATAAGCCTTGTCTAAGAATATAAAAAATATCCACATCTGTGAAATTCCTAATTATAGTCGTTTTCAAAATATGAATATTCAAAAAAACGTTGTTACAAATATTACCAGTAAATGAATGGTTTTGTAACCAACAATTATGTATCTCACCCTAATAAAGTGTGGCGAGCGAAAAGTTTAGAATTCAGAATTTATTTTATAATTTTTACAGTGTATGTGCTTTGCTTTTCTTTGGAAGAATGAACTGAAATCATAAGCAAAAAAAAATTTTAAATCAATTTTTCTGCAAGTCTACTAGTTTTCGAACAAAACAATAACTTAAATTTTGTCCTTAAAGAAGAGGCTTAATTTTTGCATAGATAAATAGCCTCTTAAAAATATTAACGTTTAATTTTATATATTTTTTAGTGAATCGCTTATTTATCGACATATTTTATGGTCTCAAAATAGAATTTCAACCTGTATGTTGGCCCCTAGGGTTTGTCTAATACTTTTCAAATCAGATACATAGTTGGTGATACCGCTAATATTGATCTCTGTATATCGGAATCTTCTTTGGAATATATACCGCAAAATGCATTTAAATTCAGGTATATATCATTCATCATCAGTTTTGGTATCATTAATCTCAAAGCAAGAGCAAATAGCTAATTGCAACCATTTTGGGCTTTATTTTGAAGGTCACCTATGGAAAATTTTAAAAATTATTATATACACAAAATAGAGCTTTAGTTTTTAAACTTTTTTTTTAAGTTGTATTTTGATCGGCATGAACGTTTTTTTCGCAATAACACAGTCACATGTCAATAACATTTGATTAATTATTTGTAACCATTTTCTATTTTCATTTACCAGACTTTTGCCGAAAATAAATTGAACGAGCTGTGGAACGTGATGAGTTTAAATCATGATTGGAATGGTGTCGAATTCATATCGACCATCGAACACAAAATGTAAGAAAACTCTTTTTCGCAAAAACAATCAAAATAAACATAAAAAAATCATCTCAAGTCAAACTAATTAATTATTAATCGCACTGGCTAAAACTATAAATGTACATTTGATGACAGGTGACTTTTCTTATCTATTTTCTCCCTTGATTTTCGAATACAGAGAGAAAAAATACATGAAAATCATTTCTCATCAAATGTACATCAAAAAAATTTCATTTTGTTAGCTAGTGCTATTTTACTGAGCTTACTCTTCAGTACAGTGTGTGATAACTCCAAAAAAAATTTTGTATAAAAATTTAGTTTTTAGTTACCTTGCCATATCTTGTGTCTAAGTTTTATCCTTTTTTTAAAATTTTTTTCTTTCAAATGTCTTTTGCAGCTATCCCTTCTATGGTGTTCAATTTCATCCAGAAAAGAATTTGTACGAATTTATTCCCAATCGCAATATAACGCACATATCCCAAGCCATTATCACATCCCAGTATTTTGCAGACTTTTTCATCAATGAGGCACGAAAGAATTATAATCATTTTTCCAACAATACGGAAGAGATGAATTCACTCATCTACAATTACAATCCAGAGTATACGGGTTCCAAGGGGTCAGCTTTTGTGCAGCAATATTTATTTGAGCAGCAAGAGTATATAACGGTCAAAAGCGATGCGTTAAGGAATGGATTGCAGTTGACGCTGCTAATGGGCGCAATATGTCTAAGTGCTTTGGGAAGTTGGCGGCAAACGGTATTACTTTAAGTGAAATATTTTGTTTTTTGAGTTTCAAAGTTCCTATGTGTCAAGTATAAGACTTGTGTTTTATTGAAAGACCCATTTATGTTCTATGTATGTATGTAAATTGCAGCTGTAACGTAAATATATGATATATTTTTAGATTACAATCTATATGAATTCAGTTAATTTGTCATGCAGTCATATGCAATGAAAATATCTTAATTACAATTCTTAAAATTAGCGGAAAACTATAACTATTTTTGTATTGCTCAGTTTTAGGCTCGTATTTTAAATAAGCAAGCATTTGAGTCACCGATCATTTATGAGTAAAGGAATCAGTCAGTTAAGAGGCAGACACAATAAAATGATTTAGTAGTACTCAATTTTTCTATTTAAATGTTCGTAATGTTGGAATTTTTAAGTTTAGTAACAACAACAACAACATCATCAGCAGCAACAACAACAACAACGACAACAACATTGGCACAGACAATGGCAATAAGAGTTACAAAAAGGCGTGTTATGAGATAAATTTTAAAATTAAGCAAATCAAAAATGATTGCAGGTATAGATTTTTTGACTTTTCACATCTACTGTAGTGTTGTTATAAGTAAAAAACAAAACTCCAATCAGTCTTTTTTTTTAAAATAATTCAGTGAATAAAATTGAAAACTTGTTTTTATTAGTTTGTTTCTTGACGTCGTTACAATCGGACGTTCATCGCACAAAAGGTTCCTCTGAGCATCGTCATGCTCCCATATGACTATGAAATTCGTAACGGTGTTGTTTTTACTATCGCTGATAAGCGCACTCATTTGTTGTACTCTTATTGATATTGCACAAGCAAAAGCCAGTGAAAAACCTCCAGAGAGGAAAAAAGGTATCGATGTTAATGATGATCCCACCATTAATGTAAGTGGTGAAAATGCAACACCGATTATTGGCATACTCAGTCAGGAGGTCTGGAAAACGACCAAGGCGAAATATCCGAGTAAAAATATCACAAGTTACATTGCTGGATCGTATGTGAAATTTGTAGAGGGCGCTGGTGGACGTGTCCTACCGATATGGTGAGTAAAGTTAAAATTTTGTAATTACAAGTTGACTTGTAACTGAAATTATAATAATATCTGACTTGAAATTTTTGAAATCATAAATCAGTGATGACATTATCTGTACACTTGTAATTTTTTCGGTACATTTGTGTCCTAAAAAGTCGTCGTTAGTACATTCATTTTTTTAGTAAATTCAAATAAAACAATTCGAGATAGTAAATCGCAATGTGTAGGTGGACGTTTTGTAATTTATTGAGTTTTTGAGTTGCCAAAAGTGATGATTTTTTTAGTCTTAGTAATTTTACGAAAAACTTTAAAAACTTTAGTAAAAATTGGGTGTTAAAGACAAAATGTACATTGACTCGCTAAAAAGTACATTTCAAGTCTCGATTCAATACACTGTCAGGAAACTCAAATGCCATCACTGTCATAGATCAAAGATTGTATTTACTCAAAAAAAAAAGGAGCCCTCACTTTTTACATCTCCAAAACCCTAGCAAAATGAGATATATTACATAATAAATTACAAAATTTCCATCTACACATTGCAATTCTTGAATTATTCACTAAAAAAAAGGTCCACATTTCCAAAGCTAAGAATAAAATTAAAATTTCATATTACGAGGACCATTTTGCCGAACCCCAAGCAGTGTGCCCGGCTCCCCCTAGGAACTCTACTGCCTGAACCCATGGGGCTTTTGTACTTAAATTTCACCTGAATTGAACCATGAGAAAGCGTGTCAGTGGGTCGATTTGTATGATTTTTGTGAATTTTCAATACTAATTTATAGTATTGTTGCTTTTATTTAGAAAAAAAATGGTATTTGGCTACATGTCGTACCATCTTTTGATGACGGTTAACGAGCAATGGCACTGCGTGACTTGAAATGTGCGAAATAACTACAAAGCTTGAAATTGAATTTTGAACACCATTAATGACAACCCGGATACTAGGAATCTCTGGAAGCACAATCGCATCATATGATGTATGAATTTAAGTTTTTAACTTTCTGCCTAAATTTCTGTAGCCGATTACATTTCTTAAAAAATGTTGAAGTGTAGTTTTTTAAAAGTACGGTATCATCTCTGGTGATGTCTAAAAAAGATTACCAAACCTTGCTTATTGAATGGGGGAATAATTTTAATTTTATTTTTTAAAAATAAGTCTAAATTCCTTGGAATATAATCAAAAAAATTAAATTTCAGTTTCGAAAGATGTCGAATTTGACTAAAGGAAATCTTTCCAATTTGATGGAGAAAAATAAAAAATGGATTTTGGAGCCCACCAGAGACGATACCTGTGAATTTGTAATAAATTTTTAACTATAAATTTTCCTTTTACGGAAATGAAGATGTACTAAATGTGAATTTAAAATTCTAAGCGTTGCCACGTCTCTAATAAAAACTTCACAAAATCGAAACTTTCCCATCTTATTTTTTCCCAATGTTTCATAGTAGTGTGCAGCTAATACCTAAGTGTCGTCCTTATACTAAGCAAACGTCTTTGGCATATAGTAAAACAGTATAAGTCGATTTGTGTTCACAAAGTAAAATGAAATAAGCCCCACTGAGCCCGCCCTTACATAAACAAAAATTTTTTGACACCGAAAATTGTGGAGAAGTTGTTACAGCCCATCATGGCAGAGTACAAAAATTGCACATTCTTAGACTAAGAGTGTGTTTCGGCCAAAGTTAGTCTTTCAAAAAATTAAATGATAGATACCTCATCAGTTATCCTGAAATTTTTTCATCAAAATTAATACTCATACAGCACACCGCATTAATATGTAATGGAATACAATTAACATTACTTTCTTTTCTTATAGGATTGGAAAAACACGTGAATACTATGAGGACATTATGAAAAAAGTTAATGGGTAATTAAAATTGTTTTCATTAATTCTTTTCATTGGAAACATTAAAATATTCTTCAAATGCAGTGTTCTCTTCCCTGGTGGTGCAACATTTTTTAATGAATCCCTAGGCTACGCTGATGCTGGCCAACATATATATGAAATTGCTGTTGAAATGAACGACGTTGACAACTATATGCCAATTTGGAGTATATGCTTAGGCTTTGAGCTGTTGGTGTACCTCTCAGCTAATAAAACCGAATTTCGTACAACTTGTTCGTCATCTAGTCAGGCATTAAATTTAGAATTCAAACAAGGTAAATTGCCAAACCTTTAGAATGCGTTTTCCAAAAAATTGTTTCTGCTTTTTGATTTCATTAATACAGATTTCAGAAATAGTCGCATGTTTGCGAATGCACCTGAAAATGTTATTAACATTTTAGAGAACCTTCCAGTTACTGCGAATTTTCATCGATACTGCTTCACTGAGGAGGTAAAATAAAAAAAAAACCAAGTCTTAAATTCTTACCCAAATCTTTAATGTGTCGTTTAAAAATTAAACTCTTCAGCTCTATTTTAATGTCGGTATTACAAAAGCCTTAAAGAGAAAATAATGCACTTACTCGTGACATGTTTCACAATCGCTTTCTTATACAATGACACGAGTGAGTAACTCGTTATGAAAACATATAATTCTTATCCGCATGGCTAATTGACGATGTATCTAAATTTAGAATCAATATGATATTCAATGTAAATTCTTGAAACATAATGTGTGCACAGTGCGTAAGAATCCAGCACAAATTTTTAGTTCACTTCCAATTTTATTTTGAAATACAATGATAAACATACGTACATAAATCCAACTTATACTTATCTCTGGCACTATTTTCGAGATATTGCTCGCTTCATAGGTGGGTTCCACACTTTTTCCTTTAAATTTCCACTCTGCGTTTCAATTACGGCGTTCTTTTAGGGAAAATTATTTTATAAGTACATAGTTCCATTCATAAGAAACATTAATTATTCGTAATAATTTTCTATTTTCAATTGCTAGAGTTTTGCCGAATATAAAATGAACGAGTTGTGGAACGTGATGAGTTTAAATCATGACTGGAATGGTGCAGAATTTATATCGACCATCGAACATAAAATGTAAGAAAAACCTCTTGTTCGTGGTAAGAATAACGAGAAACCTCGTCACACCAAGAATTAATAATTACACTAATTGACACCATAAATGTAAATTTGATGAGAGGTGACTTTTTTTTAAATATTTTCTCCCGCTGAGTTCGAAACCCAAGGTTTTCTTATGCAACCGTTTTCGAGATATTGTAATATTTTATTTTTTATTATTCATTTTTATTTTTACTTTAAACATCATATACCAAAAACGAACAAATGCGAATAAATAGCAAAATAACAATTTTAACCTTAGTTTTCGAATTCAGCGAGAAAAAGTGCATAAGAAAAATGACCTCTCATCAAATGTACATCAAAAAAATTTAATTTTGCAAGCTATTGTTACTTTACTGAGCTTATATTGTTCAGTATAGTGCGTGAAAAAATTAAATTATTACAATTTCTTTGTCATATACTGCCTGTTGGTTTCCTCCTTTTTTATATTTCGTTCTTTCAAATGTCTTTTGCAGCTATCCCTTCTATGGCGTTCAATTTCATCCAGAAAAGAATTTGTACGAATTTATTCGTAATCGCAATATATCGCACATATCCCAAGCCATAATCGCAGCCCAATATTTCGCAGGCTTTTTCATCAATGAGGCACGAAAAAACTATAATAATTTTACAAATAGTATTGAAGAGTCGAATTCACTCATTTACAATTACAATCCAACGTATACGGGTGCGAAAGGATCATCATTTGCGCAGCAGTATTTTTTTGATCAGCAAGAGGATATAATGGTAAAGGCTGGTGCGTTAAGGAATAAATTCCAGTTGATGCTGCTGATGGGCGCAATATGTCTAAGTGCTTTGGGAAGTTGGCGGCAAACGCTATTGCTTTAAGTGAAGTGTTTTGTTTTTTGTGCTTCATAGTTCCTAAGTATAATAAGACTTTTGTTTAATTAAAGGAGTATGTACATATGTACGATAAGTTGCAGCTGTGACGTAATATATGAGACATTTTTAGCTTTTAATCAATATGAATTCAGTTAATTTTCATGCCGTCAGGTGCTTTAAAAATATTTTTGGTTACCAGTCCTAAAACTAGCGAAAAACTATAGCCTTTTGTAATGCTCAGTTTTAGGTGCAAATTTGAACTTGGTAAGCATATGAGTCCCCGTTTGGCACAAAATGAATGCTCACTTTCGCAGTTAATTTTTATGTCTAAAAGCCGCTTACTATCAGCAAACTGTGACTCGCCGGGTGGTTGCAGATTTTAGCCTACGCAGAATAAATTATTTTGGAATGCAAACTCATAGTAGCAGCGAAATATTCGTTTTCATTGCAAAAAAAAAAATAATAAATTTTTGTAATTAAAGCTCTTATATTTGTACTCAAATTAAATGAAATTAAGCAATCATTTATATAGAAGATATAATAAAATAAATTAAGAGGCAATTACATGTTAGAGATTGCTAAAAGTGTAGTAGAGCAACGATTTTTCTTTCTTTTTGAACTCGCCCAATGAATAAAAATAAATAGATTTTTCCATAGCATTTCGATTTTGTCTGGATTGGAGTCGCACTCAAGAAATTTGAGGAAGTCATGCCAACGCAGAGCCATGTTATTATGAAAGGCATTGTCACTTATCAATAGTTTTTGCTGACTCTTGCTAAGCAATTTAATTGAATAAGCATATATAAGTAAAAAAATTCAATCGAGTTATTTTCAAATGAGGGTCCATATCAAAGCCCTAGGGAAGGGTGCAAATAAAACCGTTTCTTAAGCGCCATTATGTACCTCATTTGAAAACAAATTTTCACTACAGAAGGCGTATTCGATTGTCACGGAAATATAAGTTCTTTCTAGAGAGAGTGCCTGAAGCTGTTAGATTCTCAGATATTAATATTTTTATTTTTATTTATTATAAAATTTTAACAAAAAATAGTGCGAGCACAATAAAAAAGGTTCTGCATAAATGTTAAATGACTCGTCGACATCTGAGGAAACTTGGTCAAAAGACGTCTGACCAGTCTACATCACATCCACAAAAGCTTAGATCAATATGCCTGACAGCTATTGTCTTAGGTACAGCATCTTCATCTCCACCAAAGCTTCTGGGTGAAGAGATAATTTCAGGAGAAAGCGGAGGATATATATGGGAGGTTCTTTGTCAAACGTAACAATACTCATGTTAACGAATTTTAATGATCTTGAGCTTGAAATATTTGTTATTCATCTCTCTTTATGAGCCAGTGTGGCTCTTTGGAAATATCTAAAACTAGGGCACAAGGTGACGGCTAAAAACCATAGGGAAATAGGGAATTCATCTTCGATTGGCTTTGGACTCAAATTGTTGTTTATTAACGCCCTCAAAAAGTTGGCATAATAGACTGGTGAAATCCAAAATAGTGGCTGAAACCTCAAGGTCGTTGAGAAATGGGAAAAAATCATAATTAGGACTGCCAAGGGTCGCAAAAAGGCGCATTGAGAGATAAATTCTAAGACCAAGCAAATGAAAAAAAATGTAAGTAGATGTTTTTAAGCTTTTCACTACTGTTCTGTTGATATAATTAAAAAAACGAAAAACATTGTTGTTCCAATCAGTCTTTTTTTAATAATTCAGTGAATAAAATTGAAAAATTGTTTTTATTATTTTGTTTCTTGACGTCGTTACAATCGGACGCTCATCGCACAAACGCTTCCACTTTGCAACGTCATGCACCCATATGACTATGAAATCCGTAACGGTCTTGTTTTTACTATCGCTGATAAGCGCTCTCATCATTTGTTGCACTCTTATTGATACTGCACAAGCGATAGACAATGAAAATCCTCCAGAGAGGAAAAAAGTTTACGATGTTAATGATGATCCCACCATTAATATAAGTGGTGAAAATGTAGCACCGATTATTGGCATTCTCTGCCAGGAGGTCAGTAATGTGACGATGCGCAAATATCCGGGTAAAAATTTCAAAAGTTACATTGCTGGATCGTATGTGAAATTCGTAGAGGGTGCTGGTGGACGTGTCGTGCCGATATGGTATGTAAGCGAAGTGTGAACTCTATATCTATATGGCCCAAGAGCCCGCTGTAGAAAAGTCGAGTGCATGAGACTACAGGATAGGATTTGCGGGAGAGATAGAGTTGCATTTTGGTGAAACTAACTTGGTTGCCTTGATAAAGCCAGTCCCGACGCCCGAAAATGCTCGAAATTCTATCAAAATTGTTATTTTAATCAAAAGTGTGTAAGATAACAGCTTGGAATGTATGCAAAATGATAGCACTCACAGAATATAAATAGAATATATAGGGTTGTCTTGTCGAATCCTGTCCCAAACATGAGTTTCCACCCTTTTTTGAGCCAATTTTTCTTAATTGGGTGGCAACTCATGTTTGTGACCGGATTCCACAATGCAACCCTATATATTCTACTCAGGTTCTTCAAGCTCTATCATTTTGCATACATTTGAAGCTGTTATCTTACACACTTTCAATTAAAGTAACACTAAAAATCATTAATTTAAAAAAAATGGTATTGCTGATTTTGGAATATGTTGTGTATAATAAAATGTATTGACTTCAATTGATTAGACAAATAAGGACATTGGGGTGTTATAGTGGTTCCAGTGCTACGTTCCAGCATATCATCAGATGATTAGTAACAATCACTTAGTAAATAAAATATATCGTACCTGAAACTAATTGATGCATATTTAATTAGCAACAGGTTTTAGCTGCTTCTTCAATTTGATCAAAAGATGTTACTAATTTCAGACTCGTATCTATGAATATACATATATACATTCGTATTGCTAGCGTGTTCAGCTTGTAAACTGACTTTCTTTCAGGTTAAGTTATGTAAAAAACTTTTTTTGGAAGATATCGATTCAAGTAAAACTGTTGTCCAGAACTGAATCTCCTAAAAAAATTAGATTATAGACACCCCATCACCCACTTTTTCATCAAATTCAATACTAATACTGCAGTATTCTATTGAAATTAACAAAATCTTTTCTTATAGGATTGGAAAAACACGTGAATACTATGAGGATATTATGAATAAAGTTAATGGGTAATTCAAAAAATTTTCCATTAATTTTCTTCGTTGGAAGCATTAAAATATTCTTCAAATGCAGTATTCTCTTACCTGGTGGTGCAACATATTTTAATCAATCTCATGGTTATGCTGATGCTGGCCAACATATATATGAAATTGCTATTGAAATGAATAACGTTGGCAACTATATGCCAATTTGGGGTACATGCTTAGGCTTTCAGCTGTTGGTGTACCTATCAGCTAATAACACCGAACTACATACAAATTGTGAGTCATATAATCAGGCTTTGAATTTAGAATTCAAAAGAGGTAAACTGCAAAGCCATAGAGTATTCGGCTTTTTAATGTTGTTATCATAGGTTTTAGAAGGAGTCGTATGTTTGCCAATGCAGCTGAAAATGTAATTAACATTTTTGTGAAATATCCAGTTGCTGTGAATTCTCATAAATACTGCATCACTGAGAAGGTAAGTGTTTAATATTTTCGCAATATACACGTAAGTATGTACTTACCCCATATTTTAGATTCTTAAGTAAAAGAAGACTTTTAAACTGAGGTATTGATTATTCGTAACAATTTTCAATTTCCATTTGCTAGGCCTTTGCCGAAAATAAAATAAACGAGTTGTGGAACGTGATAAGCTTAAATCATGATCGAAATTGTCTAGAATTTATATCGACCATCGAACATAAATGGTAAGAAAAACTCTTTTTCGTAGTAACAATAATTAAATATATAAAAATTGCGCCACAACTCAATATCTTTGACATATCCAAATGTCTTTTACAGCTATCCCTTCTATGGCGTTCAATATCATCCAGAAAAGAATTTATACGAGTTTATTCCCAATCGCAATATAACGCACATATCCCAAGCCATAATCACATTCCAATATTTCGCAGACTTTTACATCAATGAGGCACGAAAGAACCATAATCATTTCTCGAGCAATACTGAGGAGATGAATTCACTCATCTACAATTACAATCCAAAGTACACGCATACGGTGGGATCAGTTTTTACGCAACAGTATCTATTTGAGCAGCAAAAGTATGTAACGACCAATTGCGATGCGTTAAGGAGTGGAAGTTGGCTAAGGCACTCTTAGCTTCGAATTTTTTCATGCATTCCTGCGTAAAATTAAGCAATAAAAATTTTTGTATTGTCATTACTAAAATTTGTGGAAAACTATAGATTTTTGTATTGCTCAGTTTTAGGCGTATGTTTCAAGCAAGGCAAGCATTCGGCGTAATGGGTGCTCAATTGTTTGCATCTAACTTTTATGTCTAAAGTTCGTTTACTATCAGCAAACTGTGGCCCGTTGGGTGGTCTCAGATTTCAGCCCACACAGAACAAATTATTTTGGAAAGAAAGAAAACTCATAGTAGCAATGGTCGTAATGAGTTTCTAGGAAATATAACTGCGAATTTTGCAGAAAAAAATGTATATAGATTAGATTTGTAGTTAGAGCTGCTTTATTTATATTCAAATTAAAGCAAATTAAGCAATCATTTGTATAGAAGATATATGCACTATTATATAAAGAGGTAAAGTTTATTTTTTTGTTTTTTTTTGTATGTAATCTCTGGAACTACTGCTTCGATTCTAAAAATTCTTCTGCCAATAGAAAGTTACGCTATCCCTGAAAGACTTGGGCTAAAATTTGTTTTGATGAAATAATTTTAGCTTGAAAACTCTGTCTAGGAAATCTAGGACTTATGTAATGTCTTTGTGCAACAGTAATCTAACTATAGGTCTGTATCATCCGGGCTTTGTGGTAAAATATGAAAAGTATCCAATTGCGATATTCGAGAGAGTAAAAGCTGAAATTTCTCTGACTAGTTGAATCACCACAATTTAAGGATGATACGCGAAAATGGGTGGAAAACTAAAACTGTTAAAAAATTTGTGCTTATTTTAATAAACAGACAAGGCAAGATTCAGAAGTTAGAACCTGCCTCGTAGTTGCATAACCGTTTGGCTAATACTTTCTGAATGCAAGCGAAGTGAAACCATTTTGAGAATAATATTGATAAATGCATTTAAACTCAAAAAGCGAATGACCGACTTTAAAGTTCTGTACCTAATTTATATAACTTGAGCATAAGTTTACTTTAGAAGCGAATATGGAATCAGAAGTTGGTGACGCGCATGTACTTTCGGCCATATAGACATTTCTTAATTTAAAACTGTTCGCATCGAAAAACAATATTTCAGAAAGAATTATCTGGTTGATCATTTAGGAGAAATAAAACTCTACGATTCCTTTTCAATCAAAAATCTATCAGCTATTCAAATGAATAAATGAGCATTTACCAAAAAATGTTTTGATTTCCAGCTTTTTGTTATGTTGCTCCTTAAGACAACATTTCAACAAGTGGATAAAAATTAAGTGCTGAAAAATATTTCATGAGGCAATTGAGATAGGAAATTTCCTTGCCCTCGCTTGTCAAAAGTGAGTCTCTAGTCTCGTTGCCTACGATTTTGACAGTCTTTAAGTCTTAGCCACAATAAATTTGTCTGAGTGAAAAATGAAACTCTTTTTGGAGGGGAAGTGATCAGCACTTTTTTTTACTCTCATTTTTTCTCTCTCAACCACCACATTTTTTCCGGATGATACGCTTTTTGTGGTAAAACTTCATAAATATTTATCTATTTTTTTTTGGATGATACAGACCTTATAGCTATCCACTGTTATATTTGCCAGCTGTTCTGCCAAGAACAACCAGTGTAGCAAAATAGGTCGAAAGGTCTTTTGAGAGAAAACTCCTATGTAATATAATTGGTCCTGTATTTCGGTTTGCACACGGAAAATCTGTGAGTTTTATTATGATACGGATGAGAGTCAGAGTATAGAAGTAAAAATTAGTCGTTGACATTGAGCGACTGGAAGATAGCACAATAATTAAGAGAAGCATTAATTCACAGCTGACAGATTCGAGAGTTAGGGGCATGCCGATCATGGAACAGTTGATCGATAAAACCAAATCACTGTAAATTAGAAGTAAGTAATATTAATATTATTCCCATTTCAATTGGGTACAGTGTCCAATCAAAAGTAAGTACAATATACACACATGTACATACACTAGTAAAATTCTATAGATTGCCAGACTGATTGCATTTTGCAAGTTGTAACTGATTCACACATTTAGTAGAAATTAAAATATACTTTGCATATTTTTAGGATGCTGTGACATAAACCCTCAATCAATTTAATCTCCCAGTTGATATCAAGAGCGCAATTTCGCAAAAGCTACTTTTGATTAAAACAGAAAAATACAGAAAAACCTTATAAGCAATTTATTGTATAATTTATGCGCAATATAACGACAACATTTCTTATTAGCCTGTCGCCTCAAAATTGCAGAAAATGTAATGTTTACGATATAACATGACGTCATTACCTTGACATTGAAAAAATTTTCTTATTTTCAGATTTTATAATCAACTGTCTATTGGCATAATGTGGGACGGACATTAATTTCGTACCTAAAATGCGTAAAGTCCTTCGCTAATACCGAATGATGTAATGTTATATTTGCCGTCATAAATATTGGGCTCATAACATTAAAAAGACTTTGTATTTTTAGCTGAGCAACATAACTGAAACGTTGCTTATAGAAATGTACACAAATCGATGGTATATCAATAAAACTAATTGCATGTAAAATTGTTTATAGGAATACTTATTAAGAGCATAAAGTCCCTCTACTTTTTTTAAAAGGTGCTTTAAATTATACCTTAAACTTAGCACCATGTTTGACAATCGGTTAAAAAGTTACGAGCTATGAACCTTTGAAATTTCGAGAAAAATAGGATGACGGAAAAAAAATTTGCACTTATTATCTATCCTCAAGACAAGTTATAGAGAAAATTTAACGAAAGTCATACATAGTAAGCCAGACCGACTTTTCGTTTAACGTGAAATGCTTGCATGCATCTTTATAATGTACTTTTTTAACTAAAATACGATGGGTCACCATTTCACTTTTCTCCGAAGTCAAATATTTTGGAATTGCTTTAGATACTCCTTTGAAGGCCTGGCAGCGCCCACAAAACTTTAGCATTTGCCAATAAACATAATATTAAGGTTATCGCTAAGAAATGTGATAAGGCTACATGATAAGAGGCATCTTCAAATCAGCAGTGGGTGAAACAGTGCCAGCACAAGCAAAAAACGTTTAGTATTATAGTTAATGTAATAGAGTCATATTAATTTGGCGTAAAGATATCGTTTACCTAACCCATTTGATGACATTGCATCAGTGAGCGTGGCATCTATCACGTACACAAAAATGTATACACGTTTTCTTAAGTGAACTAGACTTAGCAATTGCTGTAAAATTTTAATATTGGCGGTTAATCTTCTAGGGACCGTCCCAGAAAAAAGTTGCGCTTTTTATATTTTGTATTATACTCTACCTGGTAATCTTATAGGTCTAAAAAGACACAATATTTGTTCTACATAAAGTGACGTTTAATATGAAGTATAACACTTGAAGATAGCACTTTTAACGACAAAGATGTCTAGCAAGCAACAAAAAGTCCGCAAACTGATTTTGTCCACATACCAGCAAAATTCAGAATTAAAATATTCAGCTATAGCAAAAATAGTTGGTGCATCAGAAAAAACTGTTTCACGAAAAAAAAATTCGGGCAGAAAACCAGAATTTTCTAACCCAAAGGTAGCGACGAAGGTGAAGCGCCTTTTTAAGCAAAATCCCAACACCTCAGTGCGAGATATGCCGGCTAGAGCAGATACATCAAAATCTACTGTGCAAGGGATAAAAAAGAAAAGTAAGCTAAAGACTTATAGAGTTCAAAAAGTACCAGACCGTTCTGATTAAAAGCAGTTGATGGCTCAGATGCGAGCCCGAAAATTGTATGAAAGGTTCCTGACTAAATTTGATTCCGGTGTTATGGAAGACGAAACTAACGTTAAGGCAGATTTTAAGCAGCAACCTGGGCACGAATATTATGCATCACCAAAAAAGGGGCATGTGTCTAGTATATTTAAAGAAAAAAAAAAATTTCGAAATTTCCGAAGCAACATACGGTTTGACCAGGCCATGTGCACCTGTGGTCTCAGAAGCAGATTTTTTGTTACGCAAGGCACAATCAATTCCAAAGTTTATATAGACGAGTGCCTCGAAAAACGTCTTTTACCATTTATTCGTGCACATGAGGGTATCGTGATGTTCTTGCCCGATTTAACAACCTCTCATTACTCTAAAGCTACGATGGAATGTTATGCAAGTAAAAAGATCAATTTCATACCAAAAATAGCAAACCCGCCCAACTGCCCAGAGTTTGGCCCAACTGAAAGATATTGGGATCTAATGAAATAAGATTTTCGAAGGAGTGGTAAGACAGCAAAAAATCCACAAGACTTCAGGCTTAAGTGGAAAAATCGTACCATACTGTCGATGAAGCGAGTGGACAAGTAAGAAAGTAAGAAATTGTTATAAAAAAAAGTATTGTTACTTAGTTTTTAGTTATCTATATTCTGAACACTAGCCCTTATTGATAAAAAACGAAAAAAGGACAAAAAAATTGCTGGGTATTTTTTTTTATAACTATAAAACAAGGCGCAAGTTTTTTCTGGGACAGTCCTTATATGGTATTTTTGAACCAAAAGTCAGCGAAATAAGATTGCTCACTCAAACTTCTGAACTGTAATCACATTCTCAATTAAAATTCAATATGATGGCATTATTTGTTATAAAATTTTACTGGATCAAGAGTGGCGTGAATTGAATCAGTGAGTGTGGTAGCTCCCATATATATATAAACAAATTGTTAACGTATTGTAGCAATTTTCAAGTTTAGGCTTTGTTACGTCATGAAGATAATTTAATGTTTCTTGTTCTTTCCGTCTTAGAAAATTTTTCTTAAAGCAATTCTTTGTATAAATATTTATTTTCATAAAATGTGTTTTATTATATGGTAACCATATTTATAGATAATATAACACAAACATTTTGTGTTGCTATTTATATTATTTTTAACTGCTTGGTTGACTCACTTAAATTTAACGATTTTGAAAATATTTTTCTTAGTTTAGAGGGGCATAACTAGTAGGAAAGCTTGCAAGTTATTAAATTCTTAGAACATTTGTATCCAGTTGTAAAAGTCTAAAATAATACTTTGTATTGATACAGCATCATAAGAGTATCGCATAATGAGTGTGTTTATAAGCAATCTTGAATAAGCTATATCATCTAGAAAATATACGCTGAAAGTGCTGCTGTTACGAAATCTATAGATATAAGCAATTTCAGCATATTATATATTTGAATACACTACCATTTAAAAAATTAGTCGTAAAACTTCAACAGCAATGTGAAATTATCCAAATATAATGAATAATAGAATTTGGTATGTCAGAGCAATTCTTTTAAATTATTTTTTAACTATGGAAAATTTCATAAGCGCACGTTCATTGCAAGCCAGAAAGCTTATGACTATGACTATTTCAATTGATAGGGTAGATTACAAAATAGTCACTTCCGGGAATAATCTTTATAAATTTATACCTGATAAACTGTGTGACGACGGTGCAAACTTTGTATGGTGAATTTGTTGAGAACATTTTGGCGCACCAAAATAATGATAAAAAAACCATATGCTACTCGTATAATAATACTTTTGAAATAAAAAATTAAATTTTTATAAGATTTCTCCAAGACTTTGATAAACAATAATTTTGAACTGAATACCCGGCGACCAATAATGGTGAAATTGATATATATATTATTTAATAACGTAATGAAACTCACACATTTGATTGATCAGAGGGGTGATTGTTTTGCTATTTGTTTTCTCAGTGTAAATTTTTTGACACCTCACGTGTGATTTGTAACATGTGTCAACCAAAAAATAATGAAAATCGCAACGTTACCGTCAATGAAGCAAGTTACCGTGCGACGATAACCGACTTTTTTTTTCCCAAAAATTGAAGAATGTGGTTTCAACTAGACGGTGCCTACCATGGACCTATTGAGAGGCGAGTTTGGTGAGCAATTAATCTCACGTTTTGGAGCAATTCATTGGCCGCCAAGATCAAGCGATTTGACCCCACTAGATAATTTTTTGTGGAGCTACGTGTAGTTTCTCGTGTACAAGGGCAAGCAACCACATAACAGCTATCATTGGTGAGATACCGTCCGAAGTGCTAGAAAAAGTATGCCAAAATTGAAGCTTAGAGATGAAGCACCTAAGGCTTAGCCACGGCCAACTTTTACATGAAATCATCTTTAAAAAGTAGATGAAAGGAATTGATGTATCACACCAAATAAATATTTTATTCACTATTGCAAATTTTCAATTCTTTTTTCAATTTACAAAAACCAAATGCTCAAAAAATCTTAACGGGTGATTCCTTAAGATTGAAAGTATTAAAATAATCTCTGATTGTAAGTACAACTTTGACGGACCCTATAGCTCAGTGGCTTTTAAGGTTGGACACATCCTATTCCAAATTTTTTTAATCTTAATCGGCTTAGCCGGACAATCCATTATATAAAATTATAATAAGAAAGAAAGTGTTCACAAATCAAAACACAACATATTTTGCTCGACACCCTCCGTGGGTAGCTAGGGTATACTTGGTGGTACGTTGTGCTAGCGAATACTTTTCGATTCCATTTTGAATTTGTCCTTGTCGATTTTATTACAGCAGTTAGGTCTTAAAAGTGAAAAATGTTCATTCCAATCAAAGCAATTGTGGAATTTGATTCGTGAAGCAGTTTTTGAAGTATCGATTTCACCTAAACATTTTTTCGAAAGAAATGTTTGCACAAATCCTTGCGCAATGATTGAAATTTTCGACATCACAAGAGGCCATTTTGCATCTATCTATGAGGAAAGGTATAAAATGACATAACTTAAAGCGATCCATATATCGGTAAGGGCTGTACTGGTATCACTTCTTGAAACTTTTTTTTTCATCAATAGATGTGAAAAGACCAAAATTGTGCTAATAATGG
Source organism: Meiosimyza decipiens (assembly GCA_963680825.1). NCBI lineage: Eukaryota > Metazoa > Arthropoda > Insecta > Diptera > Lauxaniidae > Meiosimyza > Meiosimyza decipiens. The sequence continues at coordinate 23,297,921 of OY804258.1, read as the reverse complement.
GATATTCGACATTCATAAAATGTTTGAAATCTATTTTTTGCATTATCGCGTCGTTTGTTGCAAGCATCAATAGTCTGTGGTAGGGGTAATTTCCTACATTTCCGCATCGATATATGGAAACATTTGTTTAATAAAAATAGTTTTTTATATTTTCAATACCTTAAACATGCAAATTTGATTCCTTGGAACAAAATTACATAGTTTCAATAAATTTCAGTTTCAATATCTGATTCCAATGTTTAATGAGTAAAAATAGGGTAAAAGCGCCTTCGTGCGACTTTTTCACGTAAAATTCGCTTTTTGGTCATAGAAATTAATTAATTTTGCAACTTAAATCATTACATTGAAACAGTTGCTTGTTTGTTTGCTTGTTATTTCTCTTGTCTTTATCAGTCAAACGTGTAATGAATACATATTTCATATAAATCAAAAGCAAACAAAAAAAATTATTTATATTTCAAAATACACAAATAGTTATAAACAAAGAGAGCTTTTTAGTTTCTTTCTGCTAAATATCTTAGCGATGCAATTGTGCCAATATTCCCTCGTCTTAGCGATAAAGTTAAAAAGAAGCCTACAGAGAAAAAGCTCAAGTTCCAACTCAGTGCTACCGCAGAGTTCGTTTCGAACAGCAAAGACGCTTTGAAAAAATTAAAAAAATAAAGTAATGAAATAAAAACGCAAAGGAAACAACCGTTAAGTTTAATTTTCTAATAGAATGTTCTTGAAAATTCAAAATTAAATTTACAAAATGGCAGCTGGCAACAAAATGCAACACGAAACGATGCCAATTGTTGGTGTACTTTGTATTGATGTGGCACAAAAGTTGAGTGAAATTTATGGTGCAACTGTCAAAAGTTACATTGCAGCTTCCTATGTGAAATGGCTAGAAGGCGCTGGTGCACGAGTGGTGCCAATATGGTAAGAAAAAACAAAAAAAAAAAAAACAAAAAAACAAAATGTGTCTTTGGAAAAAAACAGAAATCAAATGTATTGCATAAATGGTTTTGTTTTTATTTGCTAAAGATGAGCGAGAAAGTTCTCAAAAAGCTTTAAAGCAGAGCATGCGTCTTTTGGTGTGTTATGATGCGGGAGCTTTTAGTTTTTGTTGACAAACAATTTTTCAAAGCTACGCTAAACTTGTTTTGGGTAATTTTTGATTTTTGCGATAACAAACAAACAAATTTTGAATATAAAAATTTCCCTGTACGAAAAATCGATAGCAAATGTGGTATCTTTTTTTGTATATTTGAATTAAGTAATTTTCTCGATCAAGTTTCTAGATGTTTACACAACAAAATTTGGGGTGTGAAGTAAAAGAAAATATTAAAAAATCATTACTAATAAAAGTGAATTGGCTGGAAAGTCACGTCTAATGCAACGATATTGTTATATGTTACATATTGGATTTATCGATTATTGCAACATTATTAACTTTTTCCACATTTCTCATAATTGGGCGACTTTCAACATATGTCGACTTCTTCTAAATTTTTTTAATTAGCGCTCATCGAAATTTTCAAAATTTTTTGACTTTATAAACATTTTTCGGATTTATTTTTAACATTTTGCAACAAATTTTGACTTTTTTAACATTTTCCGATTTTCAACATTTTGCAAAACTTTGCGATATGGGACGGGCAGCTCCAGTTACTCGCTGACAGTACTGCCACTACTATTGGCAGGGAGTTTCATGATCTTTTGGCTTATTCTTTCAAGATAACCACCACAGAAATTCTTCTCCTGTCTAAATTTTTACTATGATACGCAATTATAAATATTTAAGCTATGATATCACAGAATTTCCGAAATATATGTATTTACAGGGTACACTAAAAATGGAAAACAATAAACTTTAATCCGACTTAATATTTTCAGTTCTATTTAATTATTGGCTTTTTCTAAGCTTCATCTTTCAAATGATTAAAAATATATATTTTATATGTGCACTCTTTAAGCTGCCCAGCTCTGATTATATCCCATGGAATTTAGGTATTGACAGTCGTGTACTACACAAATACATTAAGATGCTTATTTAAAAAAGTTTTTAGATTGAAATTATTTTTCGCCTATATTTTAGCTTGAAGCTTAAAAATAATTGTCCTAAAATTTGAGTTTCTAGCTCAAAGCTGTAAGGGATGCGGACAGAGTATATGTCCGATTTCGTTGAAATTTTACGTAAATTTACTATAAAGTAGAAAAAGTATGCCTTATGTGCCAAGATATAGCGTTTTAAGTATTCAAGTTGTACGGAAGCTGCCACCCACGGTTGTCAAACCACGCCCAGATATTTCATGTTGTTGAAAATGTGAACAAAATACACCCGGAAGGGTTTTTTTACTTTTGCGGTCCTCTAGGCCTATAACGGGCTTGATCGAAACAATCCCAAAATTTCAGCTTCCCAGATCAAGCCAGTGAACGGCGCAAACACTTTGTTTTCAATTACAATTCATATGCAACGCATAAAAAATTTGCCATTCTTTTTTCTGCTTTTTCGTTTCTTCGAGCGAAAATGTATTTTCCTATATTTTCCACTTGAACAGATGTCTCTAATCAGGAATCAATCTATCCAAATTTCATCAAAATTAGTGTAGTGGCGCAGCCATGACAGCGATTTAATTACAGAGTTTTTAATACCCTCCCTCAAGGTAAGGTTCAATCTGTTTCTATACCAAATCTTATTAAAATCAGTTCATTACATTAGCAGTAAAAGCATAAATTCCTGGGCGAGAAATCGCCTACTATTGAATAAAAAACCACATTCGGCACAGTTCCTCTTCTCAACTTTTTCAACAAAAAAAAAACCAAGTGATTATGTTGTGTTGTGGCAGTTAAGATGGGGTGAAACAGTTCGATCATTTATATATGTACACATAGATATATCACCGTCACCTGGTTTTATTTAACGAAGAAGTTGGTAAATGTAATTTAAAAACGTATTCCTTCATTTTATTTTTGGAATGGAAAACTTTTTCATTTATTTAAAATTTATTTAAATTTGATGCTAATAGAATTTTGCGATGTTTCACCTGTTTTATTTTATTTATTTATTTTATTTAACTTTCTAGGATAGGCCAAGAAAAAAGTTACTATGAAAACATCATGAGCAAGATAAATGGGTTGGTTTTATTTTTCTGAGAACAAAAATGCGCATTAAACCAAAGTTTATAAACAAATACTGTCTTTTTATAGCATTCTTATACCTGGTGGTGCTGTTTTCTTCAATTCCAAATATATAACGCGGCCAGAACAACACAATGATTGTGTGCAAAGTTCACAGTTTATTTTTGAAATCGCAAAGCAAAAAAATGCAGCTGGCGATTACTTTGCCATTTGGGGCACTTGCTTAGGTATGGAACTATTGCTATTGCACTCAGCTAATGGTGTGGATCCGCGACAAGATTGTGAACATATGGATTATGCGCTGCCAGTTACTTTCGAAGAGGGTAAGTAATTGTGCATAAGATTCGATTTCAGAATTGTAAAAAATCAATTCCATATTGAGTGAAAAATTTTATTGTCTTAACATTTTTCAAAGATTTCCGCAATTCCAAGTTATTTCAGACGTTAAATGCTGATTTGGAACAAATCATGACAACAATACCATTTGGATATCATTTCCATCGCTATTGTATTACTAAAGATGTAAGTCAGCTTCTTATAGGTATTCAGTAATCAGCAAATTGATTTGACTCAACTATGTACTTCTAAGGATTTATTGCAGTTTAAAATTAACAATGAATGGCAAGTGTTGGCCACCAATAAAGATGCCAATGGCTTAGAATTTATTTCTATCGTAGAGCATAAGCAGTAAGTCCCAGTAAATTTTTTCATACATCAACTCACGCATTGCCTTAACTATCTTATTTAGGTATCCCTTTTATGGTGTACAATTTCATCCGGAGAGAGTGCGCTATGAACAACTTGGTGTGGATGACAAATGCTGCCATAATGTTGACGCCATTAATGCATCACAGTATTTGGCCAGTTTTTTTGTGCAGGAATGTACCAAATCAACGCAACGTTTTATGTCTGATGAAGAAGAGCGCAGTCATATAATTTGGAATTATGAAGCGAAATATACAGGAAAACATCCTCAGGTACATTGGCTGCAATGCTTTTTGTTTGATGGTATGAAAGGTGATATATATAAAGAGCTGGACTTTGATTAGAGGTGTCAATATTTTTTATTGAGCTACCGAACTGATATGCTAGTTATATGTGATATTTGTATGTTATTATAAACTTAATAGTTTTGATTTTAGTTCATATACTTTGGTTATATAATAAACCAACAGCATTATAATATATCATTATTATTGTAACTTGTGATGTTTAATAAAATGAAAATGCTTGAACGCACTTGTACTTAAATTTTATGCAGTCAATAGAAAGCAATATATTAGCAAGAAATGGATTTTTGCGTCTTTTGCTTCCTGCTATGTATATGAACCATCTTTATCCGGTTAACATATCGTCATCAGTGGACAAGCAAAACTCAACAGCAACTCTTAAGATACCTTCTGACCTGAATGTCTCACAGGTACGGATGTGAAACTGCCCGATTACTATCGAATTTTTCGCTGTTTTTTAAATATTAATTGATACTTTACAATATTTTCATATTTTGTTATGCTATTCGACTTAAGTCGATTGATTTTGTATTTCGATACTATTTCACTTATTTTCGATTCTTTTCAGTCTTCATACTTTGAACGTTTGCCTAGTTATGGCTTCATTACAATTTGTTTATTTTTTAAAAATTGTTATCCCACTCGACATATGAAAAGAGCTTACAAGAAAAACAGATTAATTTTTGAGAAATAAACACAAGCGGGAAACTTATCTGAATTATTTTGTTTACATATAAAATGTATCTCAAACCTATCACTTTTGTCTTAACCTACAAAATTAAATTAAAGAAGTATATCCGATGAAGACGATTTGTTTACAAAAAATTTCGTTGATTGTTTTTAAGAAATTATTTTTGCGTGACACATATTCTCAAGAAGAATAGTGAAATAAAAATTGTTTATTCTAAACTATTTTGTAATGTACATCTGTTACACGTACCAAATATCGTGCTTTTTTTCAATAACAACAGCCAGCGCACGATGACTACAAAGTAGAATGTCCGTCCATTCAAAATTTATTGTTAAAATTGTTATGGATATTTTTCATTTCATCATTCGGCAATATTTACCACGTAAGTGGCATATTGATTAAAAATCACAATTCGGAGAGGACAAACTATGTACCATAAATTTGTTTATAATAATTCACGAATTTAATTTAATGGTACTATAGAATATTTGTTTTTAAACAAACTTTAAGCGATTCTGAATTCTGGCTCCAAAACGAAACATAAGATATAAATGTGCTAATAAAACACTGTCCAAATGTCAAAGTGCTTATACCGTGGTGGTTTTAGAGTCATTAGAAGAGCTGCTCAGCAAATCTTCTGTTGCAAACCCTTACTTCGGGAAATTTTCGGTTAATTTGAAAAATTCAGTCTCACTAATGAAGACAACAGGAAAAAACCCGCTGCTTGTATAGTTTTAAATCGAGTATATTCCAAAATATCGGGAACATATGAAAATTCTCGTATGTATGTCGAAAAATTAACAACTGGCAGAAAACACGGGACGAGCGCCCTTAGTGATAACTTGAAAAATCTGATCATGCTGTACATAGTTCATCAAGATTATAGTTAACAATGGATTACTCGCTTAGCGCACAAACAGCTGAGATATGGTTATATAAAAGCAAGGAACATTATCTCTAGTCTATGTAAAAGTAAAATCACCCAGTCTAAAAATGTAGATCTTGAGGCATAGAGTCCCTTTAATTATATGCGTTATCAACGAATCGTTTCAAGACACAGATAATGGTTTAGAAGGGCGTATGAATAGTTCCAGCACTTAAATTTGGAAAGGCAAACGCCTGCTTGATGACTGTCCCACTTGGCGTGCAATGTTTCGTAAGCCGTTCAGAAATCTTTTAAATGAAGCCTTATAGAGTTTCAGTTACACATCAGAAATATTTCATTTCTATTTCAGAAACCTTCTACAATGTTCTCCTCTTGATTTCATTTGATATGTTTCTGAAACGTTATAGAAACCTTGTAAGATTAAGACCACAAACATTTTCTGTCATGTCATCGGACTATGAATTGTTTTGGTTTTTTATATCCGCATCAACTTGCACTGCAATTTTCTTACGTCGTCAGGACTCTGAATTATTGTAGCATTTTACCCAGTCATCACTGCGTGATACTCACCTCATATGCAGTAATGTGACGTGTGACGTTTCTTAAATTATGATTGACGATGATTACACAAAAACTATACTAAACATAGCATCAAACAGAGAATTATCCCAGTAAAATTCATATACTTGGTTCTTGTATCTACATTTGATATTGTATATCATATTATTTAGAATTCATTAGAAAAATTGATTAAACATTAAAACTGGAACCTTTCAAAAACACTTCAGAAAGATTTCATGTGAAACATTACGTTTGAAATATACTTACATATAAAGAAATTTGCTGTAATGTTTCGTTCGTAATGCTTACTTGGAATGAAATATATCTGCTACGTTCCGTATATAGTAAATGTGTAAAAAATCGAAAAATGTTGAATAAGTTGAGAATGGTTGAAGATGTGTAAATCTTGAGAAAGGTTGAAAAAAATTAAAAGAATGTATAAGTCGGGAAGTTGAAGAATCTTGAAAAAGTCGAAAAAATTGAATAAGATTGAAATAGGTTCAAAAAGTTTGAGGGAATCGAAATAAGTGGAATGAAATTGGAATATATTTTAAATGTTGGGATATGTTGAAAATTTGAAAAATTTTGAGAAAGACTGATAATCTTTCAAGAACATTGGAAATTGTCAATAACTGAAAAAAAAATATTGGAAAGGTCGATAGAATGTTTATAGAAGCCTACATAAAATGTCGCACTAACGTTACGTAAGCATTAATGTGAACGCTGACGTTATTTTCAATATACATATGTACATTCTTCCATACCCGCCCGTAAATATGCTCCAGTTTCTTTGGTCAACAAGTATAATTCCGCAACATTGATTAAGTGGTGTAGTGGTAAAGTAATTCAACAACTTTTATCGCCAATAGTCTCAAGTTAGTCATTTTTGATCTGAGTGTGTTTTATGTGTTGTCAACTGTTCAAAACAGACATTTCATAAAAAGCAGATTAAATAACATTTTCATGTACATACACGTACCTACTCACTTGATGATGACCTTAATGCAGTAAATTTGTGTTGCATTTAAAATTTCTTAAGTTAGTCCACGGTTGAGCATTCGCTTTCATACATATAAATTTGAAAGATTTAGTAAATCACTTGATTATAATTTTTCCATAGTTTAATAAAAAGGAATTCATATAATATGTTTATTATTTAAATCAATTCGAAAATATTGCGCGTTGTTTAAAAGTGCGCTCCGTCATGACGTGTATTCGTTAGTACAAACGCGAGCGTGATTATTGTTATTAAGCTGTTGCATTTTTCAGTTAACTTAAAGGAATGATTGATTTAATAATGTAAAAATATTCATCAACTTAATAGGCTGCACAAAAGATTTCGACAATGAAAAGTGTATTCAGTCTTAGTATACTATTGGTTTTTAGCCTAACTGCAATGGCTGCTAAAGTAGTAGAGCGTCAAAGGACTCCAATAATTGGGATACTTACTATCGATGTTGATCGAGAGTTGTGTAACGTCTATGGGGCGCAAGTAAAAAGCTATATACCAGCATCTTATGTTAAATGGTTGGAAGGTGCTGGAGCACGTGTCATACCGATTTGGTAAGATAGATGAACGGTGTGGGTGAAATTGCTCTAAGGATAATCGGCAACACAGAAAAAAATGAATTTTCTCAAAAACTGGGCAAAAGTTTTTTACTAACAAAAATGGCCCAAAGAATTTTTCAAAAACATTCAAATATAATTTAGTGTAATAAAAATGAGAAAGCGCCGAAAAACTTAAAAAATTTAAAAAATTCAAAAAACATCATCTCCCGTAATCGAAATGGATGCAGTTTGCTGATCAGTGTCATACATGACATCATGATTTTAAGACGGATTTAGTATTCTACACATCCTTTCTGTTTCTGTTCTACTCTTGCTAGAAGTAGGCTGACACACCACGATCAAACCTTTATTATATTCCTAATAGAGCTCCATATAAGTTACATAATATGTAACTAAAAGTGACACTTCCTATCTGGAGGAGTTCCTTAATGAATATATAATTTTATAGAAAGTGTCTCGATTTTGTATGATACTTACATTAAAATTCTAAGATACCATTTCACAACACATTAATGTTCTGATTTTAAGATTATCAATGGGCTGAAAAGAAAAATAACTGATACATCCATACTACTTATTTATATAGAATTATTTATATGGAAATAGTTTGTAACGCTTTGGCGCCGAGTATACTGCACCGATTTTAATAATTTTTTTATAAAAGCAACATGTTTGTGCTAAAAAAGGATATTGTATACTTATTGTTTTAATTTTTTAAAGATAAATATCCTTTTTTTTAGTACTAAGGTTTTGAAAAATCACGCACAAAAATTTTCGTTCGCATATTCGTTGCTTTTGCATTGGCTTTTTCTTAAATTATGTGTTGTTATTGTTAATTTTTACCCTTTTTTTTGTACCATTTGGTTTGGCTTCGAATTTCAAAGGAGAACTCTCTTTCATTTGTTTTCCTTTTTCGAAGTTTAAAGAACATACTCACTTACAGTTGTTTTTTATTTGTTGTGTAAATGTATATGTGTATTTCAATACTTCCAGCAAATAAAATAAATTATATTTTTAGAATATCAAAGTAGAATTTCTCTTAAGAAAAAAATGAATGTAATCCACTGTGAAAAGAATACCCGATTTTGGTAATTTTTTGCCAAGAAAAAATAACATAGTTTTCATCTATTGGGTGATTTTCCCTATTCAACTTTTCAGGCATTTTTTTAGAAAAAAATTACTTTAAGTTATGCGGGAAATTTACAAAAATTATATGTTAAAATTTTTGATTAAAGTAATGCTTATATTTGCCAAAAATTTTTTGTGCGCGGTTTTACCTACTATTTTTTTTGTCAATTTTGCCTACACCCAAGACAAAAAACCAATATTTTTAATTTGGATGGCATAAACTTTACAGGGCAGATAAAGACGAAAGTTACTATGAGGATATTATGAACAAAGTAAATGGGTTTGTACAAAACAAATCCAGCATTTTAAAGAAAAAACCAAACCAATTCAAAATATTTTCTTTATATTTTTACAGCATATTGATACCGAATGCCAATGTACAACTCAGTAACATTACGGTTCCAAATTGCGTTGGGAGCGGCAATTATATTTTTCATAGCACAAAAATCATTTACAAAATTGCTGTACGTAAAAATAACAATAAGCACATTTTTCCTATTTGGGGCATAAGTCAGGGAATGCATCTGTTAGTGATGCATTCGGTAAAATCGACATTTGGCGTTGATCCACGTTGGAGCTGTAAATTAATGGATGTTGCATTGCCACTTCAACTTCGAAAAAGTATGGCTATAACTACATTTATATATATAAGTTAAAAGATGTGTAAAAAGTGTTGACCATGTTTTTATTTAGATTTTCGTAGGTCAAAAATGCTGAATTCAGTAATGCAACATGTGGAACGTTCTATGCGTACAGTGCCATTTGCTTATTACTTTAGTAATAATTGCATAGTAGCTGATGTAAGTTCAATATTACACTATTTAGCACCATTTATACAGTTCATCACAACTTCAAAAATAAATCAACACTAAGTTTCGCGTCACTCATTCAGAGTTTTCTGTTTTATTAAGTAAAATCTCACTCGCTGTTATATATGACGACTGGTTGTTTTGGCATTTGAATTCAATTTGAACTTCGGGGTTAGTGTCGCATAACCTTTTTATTTCGTCGATGAAGTCTTTCATTCAGAAATTACGAGTGCTTCCTTACAATATAACATTCTTTATATTACTTTAGGATACAATTTGGTTTCATTTATTTACCCTTTCGTTCCGACAGGTGTTAAAACTTCTTCGCCTTGATAAGACCTGGAAAATTTTGGCTACCAAAAAAACTGAAATGAAATTGGATCTCGTAACCTTATTGGAACATATTAAGTAAAATTTTTCAGAAATATACAATATTATTAACCTTATACGTATAAATATTCACAGATATCCCTTTTATGGCTCACAATTCCATCCGGAACGTGTTGGCTATGAGCAATTGGAGGGATTTGATACATGCTATCATACCGATGGTGCAATAAGTGCTGCGCGATATTTTGCTGAATTCTTCGTTGGCGAGTGTCGAAAGTCACATAATAATTTCACTTCCATTGAGGATGAAATGCAACAACTGATCTGGAATTATGATGTAACTTTTACAACAAGACGTTCGTTGCGCTGGACGCAATGCTATCTGTTTGAGGATGCTGATATTTCATATCAAGGGTCAGAGGATGAGTCCTTAGTTGGGGAGCAACTTAAGGGTTGCTGTACTTAAGTTTAAAGCAGTCATTTTCAAAACTCTTTAAATCTGTCTTTAGATAATTGTAACCTAATTTTAAAAATTATAGTTATTGCTAAGTTTATTATGTCTGCAAGTCATTTTTGTTTTTAAAGGGAACCACTAAGAAATCTCAAGTTTTAATTTCTAAAGCTTACAAAATTATAAGATGCTGTCAACCAAACGATGTCATTTTACATGCCATAATTTTTACGGAATTTTCAATAATATCACTGTTGATGCGACTACCAAGAACCAAATAATATGCGCCCAAAATCAGCTCAACTCTCATTCTGGGAGCAGCCATCAAGTTTATTGAAGTAGCGTTCAATAAAAAAACAAATCAAGAGAAATTTGATTTAATCTTGACGAGTAAAACGCACAATATCAATGAATATTAAATAAGTAAAATCTATGTATTCCAAGAATCAACCGATATCATGTTTCAAAAAGGAAACAATCTCACTTCACCACAATGTAATCACGTATAAGTGTGGCGAATGACAGACAACTTTTCGCCGGAAATTAAGCTCGATATGGTTAAGACTGTTTAATATTACAATTTTTTTTTTGTAGCAAAAAGGAAGTCACTGACGGCTAGGTAGGTATCTGCGGATGTAGTCAAAAGGAAAACTTATCGACGAAATATAAGATGAGCAAAGTATAGCATAGCAAAATGAAGATGAAAAATCATAACTCAAAATTTCCATGGAAAAACTTTCAGATAAGAATGAAATGTGAATGTGAGCACATTATGACCAGCACTCAAGCAGAAAATCCACGATAGGAAAAATACCTAAATGTTTTCTTTGGTATTATAGCAGAATACAGTCGAAGTGTAAACGTTGACAGAATCAACAGTTGTTGTAACACTTGCAAGGGAGGCATTCATAGTTGATGGTAGTAAATTTAACAATGCGTTCAAGTTAATCATAGCTTCACTTCTTAAATGAACTTACATTTTATTTATTTTGAAAATTGAAAAAGAACAGAAATCTTACAGCAATGAATGAAATATTTATTGCTAGCAACACGTCAGTTCCTTCCACTTATTTTTTAAAGATTATTTCATGAAAATATTGCCCGCGGCTACGCCTGAAGTGGTTCATCCGTAAACTCCAATTTTGACATACTTTCTCCAGCATTTTGGCCAGTATATCACCAATGGCAGCTATAATGTTGTTTTCCATGCGTGTTCTTGTACAAGAGAAACTTAACGTAGCCCCACAAGAAATAGTTTAGTGTAGTCAAATCTCAGGATCTTGGCGACCAAAGTCGCCTCTCAATAGGTCCATGTTATCGCGTGCCGTGTGGCACCGTCTTGTTGAAACCACATGTCAATCAAGTTCTTCCATTTTAGCTAAAACAAATTCCATCACAGCACTGTAATTTGCTTCATTGACTGTAACGTTGCGATTTTCATTGTTATTGAGTACGATCCACGAAACAGTGCATTTTTCATGGTGCATTGCAACTATGGAACTGCCTCTGACCGCTCTTCAGACGAAATTTTATTAGTGGGCGTGGTACTTCCCAATCAAGCAAACAACTTCAAAGGATATTTTTTTGAACTTTACGAACAATTATATTAAAGTTTGCAATATTGATGTCAATTACGTTAAGCTTTTACTGACTCAAAACTGAATTGCATTGCATCAGTAGCATAGATGGGCACAAGCTCTTCTACAAGCCTTAACAAGAGCGCAATTGAGAGTAACGAGTGAGCATTTGTGTATATATATACAAACGTGAGCGCACAACATCGACTCAGTTCTAGTTCAGCAGAAGTGAAACTCTATACAGTTGTTGGAAACGAAGTTTTGTGTGCATGCTGGTGTCCATCAGTGATCAGTAGGTGTGGCATCTCCCATATATAAAGGAAATTATTAAAGCTGTTTTCAGTGATCTCTTGCGACAATTAGCGTAAAATAGAAACAGAAACATTGCAAGTTTGTGTCAGTAGGCGTGGCACATCCTACATAAGTAAAATACATTAGTTTTTAAGAGTAATTTAAATTAAAATTGATACAATGATATTAGGATCTTCACTGTATCAAAAGTGGACAAGAATGCTGCAGTGGGTGTGACTACTGTCGTACAAAAAAGTAGAAATGTTGGTCTTACTGAGCAATTGCAGCAATTGTTATGAAATTGGGTTCAAGAGCTTGCGTTGTTACAAGCTTTTTCAAGATCGTTTCTGGTTAGTAGAATTTACCTTAGTATGAACTTCCCATGTATGCTATATATGTTATATTTAATGAAATAAATAAGGAGTCAATCTGTACATAGACTTCGTTTTAATATGCTTTTGTTGACGCAAAACTTGACTGAATTTCAATTGCAGGCGTGGCACATCTTATACAAAGTGCACGGTCCAAAGTAGATTTACGTTCAAACATATCAACCAATTGCGGATTTCATGTGAAAGTTGTAGTTTCCAAAATCGTTTGACTAAGACGTCTGCATTTGCTGCTACCCTAAGGTTACCATGCCAATAGAGCTGGGTAGAAATGCGTAAATTGGTAATGTTCAAAATTGAAATGAAATGAAATATTTCAATTTCAAATTTTTTCCTCGAATGAGAGCGACAAATAAAACAATTCTATTTGCCATGGTATTGAAATAGATGTCTCCAAACTGATAGGAATGGACATTTTTAAGAAAATTGATTCATAAAGAAATGATGTCTTCATAGCATTCTATACCAATGGTTGTTCTCGGTAAACTTTATATGTTGATTTTCATATGATGTGTCCAATGCATTGCTATTTTTGACGTTCGTGTCGAACCGAAATGGCATCTTTTCGGTGGAGGAAATTCCTAAAAATTATTAATATTGATGACTTCAAAGTAGAGCAAGCACCTACTGTTTTGGTCGGACAAATCTTAAGGGATGAACAAAAAATCATGTTAGCAACTAAACGTCAAAGAAAAAAACAAAAAAAAAATATTAAAAATAAAACAAAAACTTGGTAAATATTCGTTTGATGCTGCGTGTTATCGTTGTTGCCATTTGATATGTTAATTGTAATTATGGTTTTATGCGTTCGACATGATTGGACGCAGATATACAGAATGATGAGCAAATAATGTTGAAATTTTCCTTTATGGAAATTTGCTAGTGGTGCTATTGAATTGGGCGCTAGTAAAAAAAAAAACAAAAATTTGGATTAAACAATGATAAATATTCACTTTATGCTCAAACCTAATGAGGCCACCAACATTAAACATTGAATAAAATTATTTAGATGCTCGTTTTGTTTAGTATTTGCATAAATAAAATGACTGCAAAATTTATCCTTACATTTGTCAAATGTATATAGAATAATAAATTTTGAAATTGTGCATTAGAGCGCAGATTTTCATGCACTAAAAAAATCAAAAATCTATGCATATAATTTACATCTGAAATTGATAAATATGCAATTAACATCACTAAAATAATTTACTCTTAATGGATATTATGAGAGTTAAGTATACTAGTAATCTTACTTAAAACTTAAAAAAGGAATATTTTTGGATACCTATTTGTTGAAACCTGATTAGGCTAGGTAGTGAGAGTTCAATATTAAATTGTTTCCCACTAAAAAATATTTAAATATAAGTTAACACGAAGCAGTGAACAATATTATTAGATTAACCATTTTTTTTCCGTGGGGGAGGTCGTGGGAACTGTATTGCAATAACCCTGCAATACACTAACCTAAAGCTACCATCATAGTATTCAGAGTGTGTCAATTCACTAAAACCTACACCGTCTTTTCAGACCTCCATCTACCCTTGGATTGTGTAAGCATTGCTTCGGGTTAGTGCCCATGATCTGTCCTCAAATCATATACCTCCGTCCAAGTCTCACTTCTTTTTCCTGAGGATAACCTCAGTAAGTCCTACAACTGCATTACAGCATCCTTTCTATCACGTTGTTAGTGGACCACTGGCCAACTGATTCCTGCAAGAATGCGCGTTCGTTGTCCCATCGACTGCAGTTGAAAAAGGTGTGCTCTGCGTCGTCTTCATCAGCGTCTCCACATATACAGAACGGGTGCTCTGTTTTGCCCATTCAGTGTAGATACTTCTGGAAGTATCAAAGTCCAAAGGCCAAAGTCTCTCTTGACCCATTTTCTTATGCAAGTGATCAGTCTTTTTCTACACCTGCCACCGACTTCCGAGCAATATTTGTCTTGCCATTTACAGAGGGTTTGCTGCCTTATTTCCTCAGAACTTATAATTAGGTTTCCTTCCTTTTTGCCACCCAGACCATTTTACGTTCGCTGGCTAGCAGATAAATGGGGATATCCCCGCTTATTATTAGCACAGCCGTCAGGAGTTTCCGTTTACTCTGCCTTGGTCCACCGTTGTTCGCCATGAGCTTACTAAGCATGCCAGTTATCTTGGCTGCTTTTGTTACTGCGTGTTATAATTGAGCCCATATTATTGTAGCCCATATAAACCATAGATTTGGTAAAATTACCGCATAAGGTTTTGGTTGAAACAAATATTTCTTTGTCCTAAACCCTCAATATTGATTATTACAGAAAATATCATGTTTGAACCAATAAGATTTCCAATAAAGGGCGTAGTAATATCTATCAAAACTTGTTTATTATTAAAAAAAGAATTTTTAAATTATGTAGTAAATAGTTTCAAAACATACATATTTTTTCACACAAGCAAATTATAAAACAGCACAGTGGTCATACAATAAGAAAAAAATATCAGTAGTATGAGGCAAAATATTCACCTGAGTTAATTTAAAATCCATAAAAAACTATGTTATTTTTATGACCACGTGCTTTACTTTGAATACGAGTAATCCAGGTCAACAAAGTTCAAATTAAAAATAGTAAAGGTACTATGCTTTGCATTGTCAGCAATAAAATACCCTACAGTGCATAAACAGTAAAAGTGAGCGTAAAAGATTTAAGCTCTTATTCAAGGGTTTCTTATTGTACCCAGTTTTAGAAGTACTCTACAGTGCAATATGTAAAAATATTCACTGCCATATTTGATTGTTTCATTAAATGTCATTTATGATTGTAAGGGAGATGCCATACTCAATTTTCCAACCTCTCCTATTTACATACATTAAGGTACTTATTTGTATCACCCATCATTCCAATGATTTTGCTGGCTCGGGAGGCATTGCGCACGGTATCTTATTTTCATATGCCTTTTTTTTTCTAACTTGGCGTTACCACAACCACTTGTCTATAGTAAGTTCGCGCACTTTTGTCCAGTGCTTGCTTGTGTCTTGATATGCTTCCAAGTTTGATATAATTTGCTTGAAAATATTGCGCATACCATATAAAATTTTCTACTCTAATGGGAGATGGCACGCCCATCCAGTTTTTTTCTCTAACCATGGCTTATGACGTCTTAATCATATTAGCTGTGCCACGTCCACTTGTTCAACCCCGCCTACTTTTTATCTGTTACTTATCCAAAATAATTTTTAGTACTTTAATGACATTTGGTTGCATTGTTTTAAATATATGTTAGGTGCCACACCTTATTTCTTGAACCTACCATCTTTAATTCTAATATCTGTGTAAAGGTTGATTCCACAAACAAAGCCCATGGCATAGCGTTTTAAAGTTTTTGCTTGCCAAAAAGTTTCAGCGCACCTTTAAATATAAAAACAAATCAAACAATTTTTAATTACAAATCAAGCACACTTTCCAATGTTATGCTGAAGTAATCTTATATGCACATTGGAAAAACCACAAGGCAGGCGTAGGTTTATGTGGGCGGTAGGCGTATTATTTAACTATTTTTGAACATATTTTTCAATTTCACTATCTTTAATTGAAAAAGTACCCAATGTACACAATCATATTCAATATCCAGATTTATTATCACATTATCGTGAAAACGCAGACAGACACTGACCTACAGGTGTACATGGCTAGATCAACTAAGTTTATAAAGATTTTATGCATTACAAACTGAAGGTCAAAGTCAATATAACCTGTGTGTAGGGTATAAAAACAATCACGCCAGAGTTCAACTACGTTCAAGTATTTATATGCTATATCAACATACAATTAAATCAAAATCAATTGTGTCTGACGCTGTGATGGAAGCTGTAAAACATCCCGACACTAAAATACAAACAGAATTGAAGGGACAAAAATAAAAACTGGCATAGCAACAATTAAATGCTAAATAGGTGAACCATGTGATTGGAGAAATATCATTTAGACATTTAATACATATGCTAGTGAAATTATTAATTTTATATCTTACACATAGGACATTTTTTTCGCTTGGATGATTTTTGTGCATAACAGAGGGCGTTTACCATATAACCTAGAAAAAAATGTATTCTTACAAAACGTTATCTTCTCAGAAAATTTTGCTGAACTTGTCTGTTGAGTACAGTAATAGCTTTTGCTGTACTTCTTTTGCGACAACTAGCGAAAAATAAAAAACGATTGTTTCCATCAACAGTTAATGAACAACTAACTTTAATTATATGCTTAGTAGCATCAAAAAACCTGTTTCCATGCACTTAAGCAAGTGCATGACATATGTATGTTCATGTTTATGATATGAAACAGTTAAAAGTTTTAGTACAAAATAGTTTATAATGTGGAATATAAGTGTGCCTGAAGGGCCAGTTAGAAATTAAGCTTAAAGTAAATACTGATTTGTTAACAGATTGTTTTTTTTAAATATAATGATTTAAAATATAATGATTTTTTAACATTGTCAAAGGGACCACTGGTGACACAAGCTATTTTGAGACTAAAAGTGGATGAGATGAAATTGCAAGGCGCGGCACCTCCCATATCAATAAAAAACTTGAAAACGCTATGTGCAGATAGCTACTTACGCATATTATATTACATTTGGCAAGTGAACATTTGGTACAATTGCAAGTACTGTAGAAAAAGTGGTAGGGGTTGGACAAGTAGGCGAGCTGCAAATTTA
Source organism: Meiosimyza decipiens (assembly GCA_963680825.1). Lineage (NCBI taxonomy): Eukaryota > Metazoa > Arthropoda > Insecta > Diptera > Lauxaniidae > Meiosimyza > Meiosimyza decipiens. Next base: position 23,280,412 of record OY804258.1, on the reverse strand, counting down.
ATATGTTAAGCGCAGAAAGCTATTCAAGCAAGTCTTAGCAAACTTTATACGAGCATTTTTGGTGTTACTGGACAAGAAGTGGGTGAGGCAAGGTATATCCATTACCAGAAAAACTTTAAAACATAATGTGTAGAAAACTCCTAACACTTATATTACCAAACGTAGGAAGGAAACATCTAGTGACACAAGCAATTACAGTACTAAAAGTTGAGCAAATGAGCGTAATACTCCCCATAAGAGCTGCAAATTTGATATGCTATTCACAGCAATATATTCAAAGTAACTTGACATGAAAATATTTTTTAATATTGGACAAGAAGTAGAAGAAAACACTTTGATATGCTATTTTCTCATATCTGCTCATAAAAATTTTAAAAATATTAAAAAATCATAACTTTCATCGAAGCAGACTGCCGTGCCGTGGTCGCCACTCATTGTTAATACAGTGTAGCTATGTAAATCTGCGCCTGGCCCAATATAACAACATTACCAGCTTATTTTAATACCAGTGTTGTTTTTAAAATTTTATTTTATGCTCAAACACTAAAGGTGGGAGGCATACAGATATCCAAAGGTATTTGACACCTGCAATAGAATGTCATTGTTTGCGGCTGTTGATGTTTTCAATAAAACACAGTGGTTGTTGTTATTGCTGTACGTAGTTATTTAGGGTCAAAGTTTAATATTTGTATTTTTGAGCACCTACAATTGTAAATAACATGAAATTGTGGTAAAAAGTATTTAAAAAAAAGCATTTGAAAAGCATAAGAAAATGATTTTATTAACACTGACACCTGAACTCAATAGCGCACACGGTTCGCTGGTGGAGTTTTGAATAAAATTTTTGCATATAGCGTGAAAGATAAATTAAAAATTACTACGAAGGTGCTGAAGAGTTGTTCTTTTGATTTGTATATATTTTACTTTGAAAAACATGTGGCAAATCATAAGAAAACCATCCGAACTTTAAATTAATTTTTTATCATGAAAAAATGACTTTGAACAATAAAACTAATGATACCATTGCAATGAGCGAATCAATATCTTTCGATTAACACTTCGAGCACAGCCGCCAGTTTTTGTAAAAAGCTGATTAGCTTTAAATTTTGTTTGGTCACCAATATTAAACCTTTTTTTTCTCAGGCAAAATATTATGCCCTTTATTTTTTTACTTGTATAAAAAGAACTTTATCTCAATTCAACTTAAAATCGGCGACTTGACAATCACGACCTCATCAAACATGGGTAAAAAAGAACAGTGGGTGCCAGATCGCCCGCTGTCATATTAGTGCAGAATTATGTTTCTGATATCAATAGCGTTTTTGATCTCGTTTCCCTCCATTTAAAGTTCAATATTTTTTATATTAAAACCTACATATTCTTTCATTTCATTTAAAAATGTTACTAGCACACTGTGAAAATCTACAGAGCGAAAATAATTGAGGAGTCATTCGCTTGAGAAGTCTTAGTTGTGATTGGGCAAACTGGAATCTTCTAAGAAAACGCTGTTGGTGGCTGTCGAAGGTTCATATATCGCGTCACTCACGTTTAACCCTCAGTTGCCCTTAAAAGAAAAAATCACACCTGATATATTCATGGGTAAAAATTTGCCAAAGCAGACAACATGAAATAAATTATAATAATTCATTTGAACAAATATTTTCAAGATATACTGTAAGTGCAAAATTAGACAGCAGTTTTGTGTTCACCGCGTGTGTCTATTTTGTAGGAATTCTAAGAGGAATATGCATCTCGACCTTTTTTTCGCCAAATTGGGCAAAAATTTAGTGTTTTTTTCAGCCTAGGTTTCTGGTGAGGAAAGCTTACTAGATTCTGATTGTCTTGAGGTAACTAATTGGCGTAAAGACTCATTTCGGTGTTCGGTCCTAAACTCAATCTAAAGTCTTCCAGAAGAAGATGTCTCATATACTTTTCTTAATATTTCACTCAAAATTGACTTCCGATTCCGAACGTCGCCCAATGTAGCTTTTAAAATTTTTGATGTGTAAATATATTTACCTACCTTACCTTACTATCGTTAGTTCGATTTCGTTCTGTTCCATGAGCGTTAACTCTTTGATTTAAACACGAACCCATACTTATAGCAAGCAGAATTAAAAGAGAAGGACAGAATGGTATGTACAAAAAAACCTTTATTCGCTTTGTTGTAGATTTCACTGGCGATTGCTATTGGAACCCATACTAAATTTAATGATCGTTTTTGTTATTAGATTCGTATGAGCAAAATTTTTTTTTTAAAAGAATGATAGCTCGAAAAATAGTTTTGGATATCACTAAGGGAGGCTCGGCACCCTAGAAAGAAACGTTTTGGACTCGAAAATGAGTCCACGAACCATAATATCTGTTTTTGATCCATTTTCGGGAAACATTTTTTTTTTAAACGAAAGATAGATCGAAAAAAAATTCCCCGGACCATGGTACCCTCATACGAATCTAATGACAAAAACGATCACTACCTTTGGTACGGGTTCGGGTAGCAATCGCGAGTCAAAACTACAACAAAACGAATAAAGTTTTTTGTACATAGGTCAGAACGTTACCATTCCGTTACGTTCCTCTCTTTTATGACTGCTTGCTATAGTACGGGTTGGTGTTTGAATCAAAGAGCGAAACAAAGAATGTGAGCAGTATAGTTTGCGTTGTGCGATTTGAGCGGTACGATAAGGTGCGCTTTTTTTTCATTCCCAATATATAATGCTGTAAAATGTAAAACGCATCGTTGTTTATTATACACCTGCTAAGGGTAATACTTTGAAAAGTAACATTGTGAAATAACATTTCTTGGTTTTCTGAAATGATATTCCTGTCTTCGATATTCTCAACGTTTTATTTAAATAGTTCTTGAGGAAAATACTATCAGAGTTATTGTGCTCTCAATTTTAAAGCAAATTCCTTAACACTCCAAAGAGGGTTAATAAGAATTTTTTGACAGGTATTGTGTTAAAATCCGTGCGAGTTCAATGGAATTTAAATGTTAAAGGGAGCGTTCAATATTTCCTTATTTTTGAATTAATGTGTGTGTATATTTTTTCTTCAATAAGTAGGTTAAACACCTCGCTCTTAGATTAAATATTGGGTGTTAATTTCACCTAAGAGCTAATTGAGTTCATTAGCATTGGCAATGAAAAATGTTCTTTCCCGTATTGTATTCGTACACGAACCTTTCGTCTTAAAAACATGAAAACAGTTCATAAAATTAGTAAGCCTTCAGATATTTAATGGTTGGTATGTTTTTGAAACATTTTTTTTTTGTATTTCACTGTGGGCTTTGAACTCGACAAAAACTGTAAGCTGCGATTTTTGGAAAAAAATTTGACTTTTTCAGTAAATGAGTTAAACGACATATTTATTTTAACAACAAATAGTATGAGGTTATATTTTTTCTAACTCTGAACTCATGATACTTTGAATCAAAATAATAACATAAACATATTTTCTCAAATAAAATTATGTTAAGGTTAATGACTGTGTCAATATAAGGGCAAATCACCTCCTGAGCTAATCCTTAGATTGTGATTATTTTAGAAAATTGTTTTGGTTGTAACCGATAATTAATTAAATGGTTATCTCCAGTTCACTGCAGATAAAGAAGTTTATATGTAAAAAAACGTTCAATATAAAACGTAATGCTAAAATAAGACTATATGTAAATAAAATTTTTATAGGCAAGAAGCAGGTTCTTTAGAACTTCTGTAATGAAGCGGTGGCACATAGTTTAAATTTTTTGTAATTGATGTTGACTGTAAAAATTTTTTTGCATATGCATACGCTGAACAGATTAGTGGCTTTCAGAGAAATGGTTTGTCCATAGTGTGAAAAAATTTTAATTCTAGGGCAAAAAAGTTTTTATTTATCAACACAGCCTCTTTTTAGTTCAATACACTTAGTTCAATAGGAATTCTCGAGATACTCAAAATAGGCATTTGTTGGAGTTAAGTATCTTTCCACGGAGCCACTTCGTTAGGTTTGGATATAAAAAATCCAAAAAATATGGCAAAAGAGGTAACAACTCGTAGTCCAATTCATGGAATTATACCATTGAGACTACATACGTCTCACGATTGCGTTTATGGTCAATTGAGAGTAAACGCAGCACCCATCTTGCGGATAGCTTCTACAACCCAACTGATGAATTAAAATCAAAACCACAGTGCCATATCAAATTCCTATGGCATCGACAATCTTATGTACTTTCACTTTCCGATTGGCCAACACCATATCGAGAACTTTTCCAACATTCGCTGTTGCAAAAACAATTTACATTACAGCTTAAACAAATTAAAAACTCATAAATCTCATCATCGAAAACAAAAGTTTACTACCATTTATTATATTCATAAAAAATTAAGCAACCCCACAACTGAACAGCACTGATGTCTGTTTGTCTTAAGGAAAACCATAATTCTGCATCATAAGTTCCATACACTTTACTCATTTCTACAAAGATATCGTTGCAAATTGGCTAAATCCCATTAAATATTAATGTTGACGATATTACACGTGCTGGGATTGCACGTGTTTTGGCTTGAGTTGTTGATTCCTTTCCAGTGCTATGATACTTGCAAGCTCGCGCCAAGCTAATCCTTCATCATTAATTTACACCCAGCACAATTGTAAGAATATTTTACTGAAATTAATTGTGAACAGCGTTGCCAAGAATTTATTTAGGCGAAAGTGTTTTCCGTAATTTTAATATTTCCCAAATGCGCTATTGCCATTTACAAATGGCTACTTTATTTTTGAGCTACTGAGACATTCAAAAATTGGTGGTGTTAAAGGTCAGACACTATGAAAACAGCTGCATTCCATGATACTCTTGGTGGGTTCAAAAATTTTTTGCACATATACAGTTCGAGGCCAGTAAAAGAAGAATAATTTGCTCAAGCCGGGAGTAGAATGTAAAAATTGGTTAAAAATTCGTCAAAATTTTTAACGAATTCGGGCTAGTTCTATTGATAGGAAATTTGAAATTGGGCCTTTTTAATGTCTCAACAATTGGCAACGTTGATTTTCAAGTTGCTGGCTGGTAGTTGTCTGCATTTTATAAATCTGCAAACACTTAGGAAATTATTTGCTCAATTTGTTAAGTAACTAAGATTAAAAAAAAAAAAGGGGGATAAGCTATGTCAATTTACCATAAAAAATAAAATGTTATTGCAATCATGCTTACCAACTTTGTATAAAGACTCAATGTCTTTTGAAGAAAAGTTTCATAATAATGCCAAAAACCACGCTTACTTGTCTCAATATTATGAACATTTAGTGAAACTGTACAAATGTTAATTGTTTTTAAACAGTTTTTTTTGACTTTGTTGTAATTGCGTAAAAGACCAATCCCTTAAAATGTTATCCTTCACATCTGAATGCATACTTTCTCATGTTTCATGTTGTATGGTTTGCATGACTTTATATCTTGATTTATTTATTGCCAGCTGGTTTTTTACCTTACCATTGCATAGACCAACATACTCGCATTTTAAGGATACATCTCCTTTATTGTGCATACATAGCAGTGTCATATCGATATTGCTGCTGGTTTCATCGTTGCTATGCTTTTTGTTATTGTTATCTGTGTGGCATTAGAAGACGAATACAATATAGCGGTATATGTTTTCGTTGAGTGCGCTTCACAGAATTTCGGCGGTGATGGTAGCGATAGCATTGTAAAATGTCTTCTAAGTCAAAGCTACAGTGGTAAGAAATATCATACTTTGAAAAGGTTCTCATTTCATTGCAATATTAAAAAAAAATTACAAATATCTTAAGAAATATTTTTCTATATCAAGATATAAATGATGGTGATACATTTTTATAAGTGATAATTTTTTTTGTGGTTTGCTTTGAGCTAATCAGTCAGAAAATATGACTGATCAATTTTTTTTGGGATTAACTTCAAGTGAAAGTTATTGTTTGTATTTGATTTAAACTTTTAAAGTTAATAAACAGATTAGAGATAGAAATACTCTGTTTTTGACATCTGATAATTTACCGCTCTCATCACAACTTTTATGCCTTATTCACATCTATATCGTTCTGCAGGTAACTTGTAAATGGAAGCCTGCCAGCTGCAGAAAAGTGCATGATCTCGATCAGTGTCACCTCTTCAGTTGATCTAACCATGTCCACTGTTCTCTGCTATATATAAAATTATAGCTGGTAAAAATCGGTATTTGGATAAGCTTTAAAATTTAAATTCATCTCGAGACTTTTTATGTACGTTAGGTTACCTCAGGAACTATTAAGCGAAATTTTAAAAATTTTATATCATAAAAAACAATAACATTACTATATCTTAAAACATTAGAGAGGCGCTTCACTTCCCAAAAAGCTAAAACCTTTAAGTCCTATGTCATTTTTTCATTTAAGTAAATGTAAGCAAACTTCAAACAGATATTATAAGTTACTAAGACAATTGAATAGGAGGGCGTGGTATCACCCATTTAAACTAAAACTCTAAAACAAGCTACACCGTGAGATTTATTTAAGGTATTTTACCCCAATTTTACTTAAATACTAAATATAGTTAGGTATAGATTAGGTATGGTAAGAGCTTCGATAATGGGGCATAGGGTAACCCATAAAAATAGAATTCAAAAATATCATATTGCGAGATTAATTTATGGTATTACTATCAAATTTCACACGAACACACCTTAGACAAGAATTTCAATAAAAAGCGAAAACATTTTGACATGAGGTTTTAAACGCTATACCAAAAGAGTTATCATATATTATCTAAGACAATACAACAAAGTTTTGCATAAAACTAGAAATGGTTCAGACAAGCAATTAATACAAAGCGGGTGAGTTTTGACAAGATAATTCAATAGAATAACTTCAAACACTACATACATATATATGGTATTGAATTATCCCGGAATCACTGAGTTGTAAATATAGTGCACTATTGCTGCAGCACAAAGTTTTTGAATAAGTTAATGATACAAGAATAACAATGTTTGTATAGTAAATCCTCTGTAAGCCAAACTTGAAGGGAGACGCCGAAAAATTCGAGTTATAGAGCTTCCGCTTTATAGAGGACTTTGACTTAAGCTAATTTTGCATTTCCGGCATATTCTTAAAGGCGGTATCGTATTTTTCTTCGAGCTATAGAGGTAATTCGTTCCAAATAATCGAGTTGTAAAGATTGTAAAATCAAACATTATAGAAGGGAAAATTTCGAACAATGGAGGTTTTGAGGCTTGAGGGAAAGGAACACAACATTTTTTCGAGTTTGGGAGGTTTTCGACTTATCGAGGTTTGACTTAAATATTGTGTAATATTTTTAAAAAACTTTAGTTTTATTTGTGGGAGAGTTTGTCTTACACAAACTATTGTCTTGCTTTTACTTTAAACTAAACTGTCTTTCAAATAAAACTTTTATTTTCCAAGTTAAACAAATATTCCATTTAATATCTTCAAATATTAAACAAAATTTAACATTATCATAAATTAAAGTAAGATTTATTTTCTATACGAGTACCACTGTGTGAGAGCAATATATTTGCGGCACGTGTATCCTGTCAGCATTTAATAATGCAATGATATTTGGGCGGATGGAAAGAAAATTAAAAAAAAGTATTTATTTGCAGTAAAATAAGATTTTTTCCACATAACTTATGGTTGACAAAAATTTTGAAAAAAAAAAATCTAAGAAAATCCCCGGAATACAAACACGTATTTGCGTGTGTTAGTATAAATCAACTCATAACATATACATACATATAAACATAAATAACCGTGCATACGTTAGCTCATAATTTTCAAAAGAATCAAATGTCGCCGAAGTAAACAATAAAGGATTTTGTAACACGCAGTTAAATGAGAATTAAAATAAATGTTTTTAAAATTCTTCATTTCTAATTAGTTAGTTCCATACGGTTCAGTTTATTAATCTCTCTTTTGCGAGTCTTAACCCACAACACGTACAATGTGAAAAAGGTTTTGCATACACGCGCAAATTAAGTAAGAGAAAAAATTACAAATTTTTATTATAAATTAAAAAAAAAAAACAAAAGTGACTTAACGTATGTGTATATAGCAGTTGTAAAATATAAATCCTCATCATTCCTAATTAAGTAAATGTGTATGTGTGCATGTATAATAAAACACTTACAATGCAAGTCCTACATACAACTGCTGCGCGCACACGTTTGCCTTTTAAGCAAACGGAAATCAAATCAACTTCCGTTACCGCCAGCTTAACTTTGATCTACACAGCCGCATGCATAAATAAATTAAAAAAATAAATACTAAGGAAACTCATATCTTTTTTGTATTGCGAAATTTATTTTAAATTATGAGATTAAGATATTTGACATACATAAATGTGCGCATAATGAAATACTCAAATAATGAATGTCATTATGGCAATGAATATGAAGTTTGATTTTATTAACTTTTCGTAAACTCATTAAAAGTTTTTCTTATAATTCAGCTACTGGTATGTCCTTTTGTTTTAATTAGATCTGCTGGTGTCTTCATTTCTGTAGACTTTAAAAGATAGCACTTTACGACTTAATAAAACATTTGTTTAGAAAATATGTAGCAAAATATTTATATGCCAACATTGTGACATGGGTATTATGAGTCGATGCTTTGAATGTAATTGTGTATGAAAGCAAAAATGTCTACGTCTGCAAACACTAAACGTGCGTAACTTTTTTCCATTGTCAATTTAAATTGAATTTTGATATTAATTTCCACAGGGCAATATCTCGAGAACTAAGTAAGATAAATGTTTGAATGAAAATTAACAAAAATTCTTAACTTTATTGAGCAGAATATAAAGGCGAATATTTTTTTTCCGAAATACTTAACAGTAAAATCAATAAAACTGAAAAAAGAAGTGCACTCTGAATATTTTCAACAATTGTGATTTGAGAATTTTTTTGTTTCCTAACATTTAAAAGCAATTTCAAACAGTTTGAACATCTTCTCCTATTCGTTATATTCATCTTTTTCGTCTGTACTAATGATAAAAAGTTATGAGCTGAAATTTTTTGGGTTGTTGTAGGGCCTTTCATATATCTCTTAGTGAATAACCATTTAAGATTTAAAAAAAAAAACCTTTAAAAATATAGAGTAGGGTAGAGTAAGGATAATCTTCCTGGTGTACAACTTAGAAAAATATTTGGTTTGTAACTCTATAGCACCATAAAGATGTTTCACACAATGTACAAATCGTCTATAAAGTGATAATGTGCCACCATGTGCAGCGAGGGGGCTTGGTGCAAAACTACTTATGTATATTCATAAAACTGATGTACATTTTCTGATCTCCTCTAGAGCTGTGCACATGCTGTAATTCTTGATTAAAGACTTAATTTCAAGGAAGATAAAAATAAAATCCCTTTTCGGCCTTTTTAAATGGTGCTATGGCAATGTTTCATCATATAAAAAAAAAAAAAATTATACGCAGAATATTATAATATTTATCAATTGCAATCAAAATCAATGGTACGCTAAGTATAAGTCAGTGAACCAAAAAAGTAGGACACTACAAAGATATTACTTTTCACTGAACTCGACGATCCACTATACGACTTAGGATTGCTGCTTCGTATTGACTCGCCAAGAAAGCTTGCAACAAAGCGCCTGCTATATGTATAGTGTAATACCTAAGGAGTTACAAAAACAAAAGTAAACAAATAGAAAGATGAATTATTTATTGCTTTACTATGTTTCTCTATTTGGTTTGGTTCCCAACAAATCTATGCAAAAAGAATAACATTTCAGGCACAGAAATTCTCACACATCCTCTCAAAGGTCACTGATGATTCCATCTGATGAAACCAGTATGAATATCCCAAGTCGATTTCTTGTTATAAATTACTTTTTTATGTATATTTTTCGATGTTATCACACACAGCAAAAAGCTCAGTAAACTAGTATAGTTGAGTAATCTTAAGTCTTATAAAATGTTAAATAATTGCGTCAGCATACTTCACAGACTACGTTGACCACAAGAACTGTTTAAGCGAGTAGTCTGATACCACAACTTTGATTTCATATCAGTAGTTTTTTTGAAATTTTTTCACTGCTCAAATGAAATTATTACTTATATAAATAATAGACATTTACAAAATTCAATAGATAAAATTCTCCTATCTCTAAAATGCTTGCAAATATTGTTTTACACTCAATCCTATGTTGGCCTTATTGTGTCGCATTTGTAAACGGCAGCATTTTCATTTAACCTTTTACATCCTTCCGAGCTTTCAAATAAAATTTGGGTCACTTAAGCCTCCTCAATAATCAGTGAATTTTATTCTTAGAGCACTACTTAATGTACAAATGAAAGCAGTGTGAGCGAGGCAAAAAAATAAAACAGAAATCTTCCTATATCTCTCATTGCAACTTACACCAGCCTCATTGCTATAAATGCCCTTGCAGCCTTAAAATAGTTTACTGTAAATGTGCCTGAGTTCGTATAGCCAATGCGTTCACCAATGAGTTCATTGTCCTTAATGCAGTTTCTCATTGAGCAGACTGTGAAGGATAACGATGACGATGATGCTGCTCTTTCCCAAAATGTGTATCTGCAATTGCGGCTGCAATACGCTGCATTACGGTCCACATAAACAGTTGCAGAGAAAAACTGCAGTAAGCCGCCATATTGAATGTTTGTAAAAATATATATTGTGGTGTGTGTGTGTGTGTGTGTGTGTGTGTGCGTGTATGAGTTCAAAAGTTCATTACACTAAAACTAGGTTAAAAATAGGTATCCATCGTAAGCATCGCACAAAAAAAATAGTTGCCTTTCAGTGACATACCAACCTACTCGCATTCTAATGCCAGTGCATTAATGCATGAGTGTATCATGTAAGCAAAAGCAACAACAATTTGTCTATTTACTTGCAATGACGTCATTGAAATGTACCGCAAAATACCATTTGAACTACAAAAACGAATATAAATACGGCAAATTTGCGTTAAAATCGGCACAAGGACATTGAGTTCTAGAAAATCACATTTGTTTTATCTTTAGTATTGAACTAGGTGGAAAATTTTGCTTAAACTCTAAAGTGTATTAGAGTTGACTTAAATAATACTAGAAAATGTATATCTGTACAGTGGACCCTCGGTTAACGTACACAATTGGTTCCAGCATCTTGTTCGTTATGCGAAATGTTCGTTAAGCGAAACCATTATTCCCATATAAACCAATGTAAAATAAAATAATGCGTTCCAGGCCGAAAAAATACACTCTAATATGTTTCAATTTGAACTTTTATTGAAAGAAAGAAACATAAAATGCATCAAAACTTTTAAAGAACTGGAAAAATACACCAAAATATTTTAAGTTCAGCTTTTATTGAAAGAAAGTTAAATGAAACGTATAAATTTTTTTAAGGAACTGAATATGTATTGGAGGGTAGGAGACAATCTGATCTGATCTATTTTTCTCTTTCTCCGAATCTTTTTTTGAAGGCATTTCGTATGTTATTTTGCAATTTTTATAAAAACAAAATTAAAAATAGAACATTTTTATGTTTCAACACGTCTTGTTAATTTTACGAACACAGCTGATGCAATTATGCACAAAAATAAAGCAAAATTCACAATTATGAAACAAAATCTAAACACATAGAGCACTATAATGTGTATTGTGAATGTAGATAGAGCAGTTCGTGTAGCAAACTAAGTATTGTATTTTATCTCAAATATTGCGAAACTGTTGAGTCTGCAGAATGCTAAACACAGACAGAAATTTTACATGCAATTAAGGTTTCCCCCCTTTTCGTTGGTCGTTATGCGAAAATTCGTTCGTTAAGCGAAACTTTTTTTCCCAAAAAAATGTGTTCGTTATGCGAAATGTTCGTTATGCGAGGTGTTCGTTAACCGAGGGTCCACTGTATATAGGTCCTTTATCTCTTGGAAAAGCAGAAGGCAGTCACAAAACTTTTCACTGTGCATTAGAGCATTAGCTCAATTTTTTCCCAACACTTCATTGATTCATTATCGAGCGATCTATTTCAAAATTATTTAGGACAACCTGAAGATTCTGCTATAATGCTTGCCATCCCGCCCATTTCCGTTGTAGTTAATTTGAATATAAACTGGATTTTTTCGGCACCTGAAAATGAACATTGAACATGATCCTGGAATACCGCGATCTCAACTATTGGTAAATACTTGAGTACAAGAGAAAACATGGATAAATTTTTCAGGGATGGTACTCCTATATGTTCTGAAAATTTTGAACCTGAAATCAATGATGGAGTATTTGGGAAAGTGATGTTTTTTTGGAAGGTCAATTTTTTTATCTTTTACCACATAGAAACCGTTCAGGACTTCATTTATTCAGATTTGCAGTTTTTTTGTCATCTACTGGTACACAACTACCTAAAAATAATATAAAAGCTAATTTGGATTTTGTTGGTTTGTTTATATTCATCAATGAATTTTTTGTTTTACTTACGAGTTTTTTTTAACACAATTTGAAACTTTTTTTTTAAGCAATAATACTGGTTAAAAAAATTTTATCGATTTTTTTTATATATTCTACATGATAGACCAATCACTGAAAAAACTTTCAGCCTATTTAAAAAACATGAAGGTAATGATAGTCCCATTATAGATGGAATGACCCATATATAAAATATGTTTCTAAGAGAACTAGAAATAGTGCACAATCAATGCGATCAATCAATATACCCTGTGGAAATATGGTCTGGAAGTACTTTCGTTTGAACACTAAGGAGAGTAGAATAACGAGACTCGTATGCTAGCATAAGCTTCCAATGAATGTGAATTTTTTCGACCATCCATTGTGTATGTAAAGTGGACCTCAAGCAGCACAGACATATTCAAAAACCAATCTAGGAAGAGATTGGTTGTACGAGTATTATTTATATAACTAAACGCTGCATAATTTTCAACATCTGTTTCACTAATTATAAGAAATACACACAAATACAAGAATTGACTTGACCTATCACCAGAATTGGCTTGACTTATCACCAGAAATTAACTGGTTATATTTTGACAAGAGGTTGTGAATCTTTTCATATCATTAAAAACTTAATATTGTTAATACAGTCATATGAAGTAATGCAACATGATTTTACACAAATGCTAGCAATGGTTCGGACAAACTCTGATTCCTGGAATACAATCGACGAAGGAAAAAATTTCTTTTGCCATGGAATTCAAACAGTAAGTTCCAGACTCTAATGCTACCGAATAAGGTACAGCATAGTATTAAATCAGCAAATAAGTTGGCTTATTAAAAATTAATATGAAAATAATTTAATTCACCTCTAAGTAAGCAAGTTAGCGAAGGTTTTGGGAGTATTATATTGCTTTTAAATATACAAAAATTTTTTAGGGGTAAGAGATTTAAGAAGATTTTAAAATATCCTTTTATGGAAACAAATACTAAGGTACTATATGGGTGCAGTTTGAACAAATATTTAACACACTCTGCATACCATAGGTTAACAAATTAAAACAACATGAAATAAGGTGTTGGCAGAGAGTACTTACCGCGTAAAAAATAAATATATTGATGAAAACCGCATGCATGTGCCACTTCATAATTCGGTTTTATCAACGTTGTAATTTAATTTGGTATTCTTCCACGTGTGATATTCCACATTAATTTGTTAGAGAGCTTTTACTAAACGCAATGTTGTCTTATTTTTAACTTTTCTATTTGCATACAATTTGACTCACTATTTTTAGCCAACAGCTATGGAAATTCTAATGCGCCAATCCGGTCGTGTTTACTCTCTTGTCGCAAATGTTGCTATATATACTAAACATACATTTGCATGCAGCAACGCAGTCTATCATAAACAGCTAGTTAGCATTAATTCAAATATTAGTATGGCGATTAAGGGTGGGTCTGCGGATTACTGACAAAGTGTGACATGTGCCAGTTTTTATGTAATTTTTTTTTTTTTCGAAATAAGAATATTTATTATGAAATTGATATTTATCATGGAAAACAATCTATACTTAGAAAATATGACTTTTCCCTAAATTCCGTTGAGATATGTAACAATTGAATAGCATTAAACGTTTAGGGCAAACTAATTATAGCAACAGCACTTTCTAAAAGTGCAAGCACAGTTTGAAAAGAAGGGGTGTTTGGGAGAGTGGGAGTGTTAACTCTCTTTTATTCCAAATATTCAGTTGTTTAAAATTGACAATAATCTGATTTATTTAATGTACTTTTTCTATAAAACAAATAACTAAGCTACCTGAAATAATACACATGTGACGGTACTGAGGGTGTGAATGGAGAATATTGCAGTCTACAAAGTGCGAAAGTCACGTTAGGTTGTACATAGGAGAAAAATTCCTAAGTGAGAGCTGAGAGCTTCCAGTGACTTCCAAAATCTGTTTTCAACATTGTCTTATCGATTGGAAGGCAATTATTATATTCGGCAAATTGGCCAAAACAACCCCATTGGAATATGCATTCGAGAAGCGTGGATCATGGTAGTGACATTCAAATTCCATTTTCGTCCTTTTCTCATCGATTGGTGCAAAAAATCTATTTTAAAAAATGTGCCCGAAATCGTTGATGATACTCCGTGGCAAAAAATTGTTTGAAAACATTTCTTCGTTAGAGTCGAGGACCTCGCGGTAGCTTCCAAATTAATTTTCGTCTGTTTCGAATCGATTTAGCACAAAAAGTTTTTATTTTTAACCCAATACACGTTTCTTAGGGGAGTACGGTTTCGCTGGTGATTTTCAAGATCTATTTCCAACCTTTTCCATTAATTATTGTAATGAATACTTTTTTCGAAGAAATGGTGCCTCCCAAAACAGATTTCCCAACTTTCTGTAGGTTGGTGCATTAGTTATAACTCTCAACCTTCAGTTTTAACATTCCGTCCTTTTCGCATCGCAAGATATATTTTTATTTTAAAATGAATTCAAAGTAAGCTGGAGCTAAAACACACCCTCAGTATGTTTGAGGAACATAGTTTTTTTGTTGCAAATAATAAGATTATATCACTCCTCACGGTGATAAGGCACAACCTGGTGAATCCCAAAGTTCATCTTCGACCTTATTCAATTTATTGTTGCATTAACATTTTTCCGAACAATGGATCCAAAACAGGGAAGCTTAGGCAACACCGGTGCCTTCCAATATCCATTTTTGTCTTTTTCCCATCTTCTGTTGTAGTTATTTTATTTCGGAAAATGAGATCAAAACACACTCTCAATGTCGTCGATAATCCGAAACAAATTCTTAAAGTTTTTCTCCATATGAAAGTGCGTCGTATATTTCTTTTCATTTTTTTTGTAAATTATCCGAAATATTTTTTTTTTGACTTTTCAATGCTTTAGTAATCCAGAGTTGATTTAATATTTCATAGCTTAAAAAATCGATTTGTTGATTTTCGATTTTTCGCGAGCATGTCATCCATTTGATAGATTTCTGATGCTTGAATTATTCAAAAATCCAATTCAGCCATTGAAAATCCAATTCCACAGATTGTTATTTTTCAATCCGTCAAAAATACAAAATCACAATGTCTTATTGCCAATTCGTGTTGTATGAATAAAATATTCCTCAAGCTTGTATAACATTGTAAAATATTCCTCAAGCTTGTATAACATATTCATGTAAGTTTATTCTTGAAAATTTTCCTTTCCTCAGGCTGCGTAGTTATGAAAAACAAAACAAATTTCCGGTTTCATATTTCACTTCCATATGCCACGTTAACTTCTGGACCTTGTGTTCTTCTGCCGAAATATATGCGGTAATAAAATGCTAACAATTGCCAAACAGCAGTTTCTTGTTTCTCAAATTAAATAAAAAACAAGGGAATAATTAATATTTTATTATCTATCAAGCCCTGGGGTCATTAGCCTACACTAACGCTTTATTGTGAGATGCAAAATTTGTTTAATCTTCGTTAAATAATACTGAAGATAAAGTTGTTCGATGCGAAATGGGAGGACATACTGAAGCTACAAGTCGCGTTAGTGCTGTTTTTCTATTTTTATTGTTGTGTCGTTGCTGCTTTCTGTAATTATTCAATTTTTGGAATTAATATTTTACATAATAATTACTATACAAACGCTGGTACAACATTGGCGAATTAATTTCAATTTCAACCTCATAACCTTGAAGGATAAGAGTTCACTGAACCGATAAGTGTTTATTTTTTCTATATCGCATCTACCATGCATAGTAGGTCATTACATTATGAATATTCAATTCGGAGAAATGTTAATAAATATGAGTTTAAATTTTCTTATTTTATTGTTTTGGTTATATATTTTTGTCAGTTTATTGTCTACAGGATATATTGTTCAGGTTGCTTAGTGCTATAATGGTTGTATGTACAAACATATGTATTCATATTTCATATATGGAAATGATATTTATAGAGAATGCTTTGAGTAGCTTGAGTTTATCTTACCAATGTGATATGAAAAATTTATTTTTCTGAATTGAAAACATTTTAATATCACTTTTCGACATAGAAATAAATTATCCTTGTGCTAATTATTTAAGAATATGCAAAAAAGCATTAATAAGAACACTCGGTAGCGGAAAGAAGAACGAATGCATAAATAAAACGGCAACAGCATAAATTAGGTAGATAAATACAATGGCGCCACTTCAGCAAGATTTAGGCCAACATAAGATTAACGGCGTTTGTAAAGATGCGCTGAAGGATAAAATGACGAATTGTTGAAATCTGAATAAGAACAAAGCCTAGAAAATTAAGTAACGAGAAGAGAGAAATTGCAAGCGGTAGTAAGTCAGAGAGCTATGACAGTGGGACTTTTTGACATTTTCTGTCAAATTTACAAAACAAATATATTGTATATAATCTTCCCATATACCATAGCATAGTTTCCTTAGGTTGAATGTATATTTTATCACAAAAAATTGAGTATATATCAGACCGTCTTTTTCTCTCAACCACCACAGAGCTTGAGCTGATGATCGATAATACCATGTCATTGATAAAAACAAGACGGGTATAGGTCAAAATCCTTGGGAACTCCAGCATCGCTTGAAGTGAAATCGTACATAACAACTTTTATGAAGCGTCTAATGCAGAAACCCATTCTCCCACAAGTGAAAAAGTTACCGATGCCATATGTAATTAGTTTTAATAAATTGCCATGGCGCGAGGCCACACTACTTCGAATGCCTTAAGAATATCCAGAGCTATAACTCTACTTCCACTGAGAAGTTCAACATTTTGGTTACACTCTTCGATACAGAACGCCATCGTATATTTATTATTGCATTCTCTGCCGAAGCTGTCTTAATGAGCTTCAGGTAATTCACAAGGTGAGAGCTTATGTTGTTCTCCAAAGTTGTAGATCATATCGAAACGAGCCAGTTTTAGTTAGTGACTTCGACTTTTCTGGATATCACTGGATGTCAGCAAACTTTTAACATAATGGACATCTACCACAAGTGAGTAGATATTGAAAAGACTATTAGATTTCTTTCCTAAAATATGAGCTGATATGCTCTCTAGCTCTCAGATTTTGTAACTATTGAGCTTCGCAAAGACTCTCCTTTCTGCTCTTATTCGAAAGTACATAAGTGTTCGGTATAGTCGTTGATGCATTCTCGACAGTGAGCAATAGCTGATTGCTAATTGGGAGTCTTACATTCTTTGCATAGCTAATAGCGAAAGATTAGCAAAATTTTTATGTTATTAAAGAGTTTTTAGCTCACCGTCTAAATGCAAGTCACTTCTGAAAACGTTATTTTTATGAACTCAATTTGAAAAAAGTTTTACTGTCACATGACAGTAAGGTCAAAAAGCGCCTGCGTGTAAAAGGATTGCACTTTTTTTTTGTGTTACCTATAAAAAAACATGCAATTCAGAAATGTTTTGTAAGACTTACATAAAATAAATGAATTTGCATGAATATAAAAAATATGCAATTCAGAAGTGCACTAAAAATTCAATGCAAAAAACCTTTAACACTTGACCCAATATCGTAAACAAAAAAAAAAAAGAAACATGGCATACAATAAAAAGCAGATACTTAAAGCAAACTGTTAAAAAAGGTTACTAAAAAGTTTTGAATACTAAAATAGATTTTTTAACAGCTTTCAACAAGTAACCACTTGATGAACAATAGTAAACAGTTGCCTGTGCTTGATGTTCATTTTATTGTATCCGAAATAAAAGGGATTTATTCATGTAATAAAAATCACTTAACACCAAGGCACTCGTATACATTTTCAACAACTACCGTCAATACAAAATTTTGTATTATAAAAAGTTATGGAAAAATCCGAGAAGTTTTTTTGTATGCGCATTATTTTGCTGACCACATAATAAAAATTTAAATACAAAATCCCCAAATGACGCACACGCCGGTAGACTGAATGTCACCACATATTGCTAAGGAGCGCGTGTATTTTTTAATATCTGCAACAATGTGAGAAAATTTATAAGACTCCCTAATATGCGCACAGATATAGGGTGAGTTAGTAAATTTGTTTGGATTAGAAAAAACCAGGTGTAGATAAAATTACAAAAAGATTGAAGACAAAATATATAGCTTTGAACCGATTTCATATAAAAAAGTCAATTAAATAGCGTCCCAGTATTCGTGCTATTTTTCAATAATTTTACTATTTCAGTTTTTTGAACGAATTTACTTAAAGAATAATGGCTCAAAAATTAGGAAAGCAGCATTCACTGCAAAAATGTTATACATAGAAAGGACCGTAGAGAGCATGGAGTAGGCGGGGCGGTGATCCAGGGCCCCCAACAGGAAGGGGCTCCTTCTTCGACCACTTTTTTAGTCCTGAAAGAAACTTACCTCGGTAAAGACTTTGGGGTCTCCTGAAAGTGAACACGAGAAATTGAACACGGTGATCTCCCAGAATAAAACAATTCTACATTTTTATGTAGTTTTATTAGATGATGTACAAAATAACAAAATAACGATTTGCATGCCGCAAATAATTCTATTATAGGACAAGAAATTTCCTTTATTACTATCCGAGAGTTTATGACCTTGTCCTCGAAAAGCTAAATTGCACGTGGCAAGCATTAACGTGACATCGAAAACTCTTTCAAGTACCCTGCGCCAAAAATTATGATTTTTTTTAAAATCCTCTTCAAGAGCTTCGTCAAACGTTCCGTGTTTTTGCCACTGCTCGTAAACGACGCAAGCGTGAGCCTGGGAATTTTCATGGAGCTTGATGTGGTCTGAAAGATGTTTCCAATCGCGAAATCCTGTAGCCCAAACACTTTTGGTTTCGCTTGTCGCTTTTTTAAGGAAAAAGCCAGCAGGGTTGACAGTACACGCTGTCATGCTCAGTCGAATAGCATAACCAATTTCTTCTCAGTTGAAGTCCCGAATTTGCGGTAGAATAATAAAAATTTTTTGAGAAAAGACTTGTTTTGTTTATCATCTATCGGAAAAGGACCAGGAGGTTGTTCGAGGCCATACGAAATTACAGCGTGTTTGATGATTGGGTCCGTACTAACGTCAGGAAAAGTGACTCTTGTTTTTGTGTTAGTAGGAGGCAGTGAGTCTGTTCCTGTTGTAGTGCTCGCGTTACTCGCATCAAACGGAGAAGTCTGTACCTCGCAATCTTTTGCATTTTATTCTTGTTCATTTTGAGATGATTCTGGCTGTGGTTCTGTGGCCAATTCTGAGAAATAATTTATGGAATATTTAAATTATTTGTTACCGTTATTAAGAATATTAATAGGAGGAATTCCTATAAGTTTTTTTGTAGAATGTGTTATTTATTTTACTAGTTATTTTATTGTGTAAATTTTTCTCATACCTACCTTAGACAGTTCCCGTATGAACAGACGACGAAGGCGTCTTTGATAACCAATTCACGAACTTCCCGGAAATATTTTTGGCTTCATTTTCTTTTTTTCGGTTTGCTTCCCTTTTTTTTGCTCCACTAAGATAAACACGTTTCATGGCGCAAAATGACAGTTATGAAACTGCACACAGAGTCATTATATAATTCTCTAATCCGATTGTTATTGTCAATAGCACCTGAATTGGGCAGCTGATTCGCGGTGATCGAGGTATCGAACAGTGTTTGCGACCCCTATACGCACGGGAAATTCAGACGTTCTACATATGATAAATCCTACACTGGGAAAAACGGTTCCACGCTGACTCTTTCCCGTTCTGTGTTGCGCGAACGGGAAAGAGGTAGCGTGGCTCCCTGCTCCCTCCTGCTGATGGGCCGAGTTTTATCCCAGTGTAGGTCAGTGTTCGTAGATTGTAGTAGAATTCTGTATATAATTCTATAGAAATTCTACTACAATCTACGAACACTCGTGTAGTGGTACTTTAAAATTTGAAAAAAGATTTCCGTATGGGGGGCCCCAAATTTACTTGTTGCCCCAGGGCCCCCGAGGCTCTAGCTACGGCCCTGATAATATTCCATATACTTTGATACTTTAAGTGTTTTTGATTACGCTTGTTTGAGACTTACTCAAAAATTTTGAAGTTTTCTGAAGATTTTTGAGTTACTGATCCTTCTTGCTGTTTGAGCGATGTTACTGCATCAAATTTTAAGCCTAAAAGCCACATAGCTAAGCTTGAAATTTATTTTTCAGTATTAATTTGTTGATTTGAAACACAAGCTTGTCTTTAAGTAAATAAATCAACTTTAGCTCCAGAGTTATAATCAACGTAATAAAAAACACACCCTGTATTGCTGTCACAGCAACAAACGTGTCCATTTAAAAATAACTTGCTATTTTAGACAGAATTTTTTCCGTTAATAAAAATAAGTCCTTTTTTTATAGCAGACATACATACCCTTACCTAAGCTAACATTGCAAGCAAATTTTGTGGTTATCCTACGAGCAGAGCATATCCTTGCTATACAATATTATTTAATATCACGTGTATGCGTAATTTGAGTGTCGTCACAGCTGAGTTTATTTTATTATAACACCATTCAGTGCTTGGGAAGAAAAGATTCACATTCCATAGCTAAATTTTAATGGGCTATTAACCACATAAAAATGAGCTTCTACCTGAAAAGCGTGGATGGATTATAATATTTAATAGCCGACTGCCAATGTTCTCTGTTGTATTTTTAGCTACATTCATCAACATCTTGCATTGCATAGAATTCAAACACGCGCATCGAAGTAATTTAAATATTTCCTTTCGCAGGATTTCGGCGTAATAGGCCAACTAAAGTTATAGGAAATGTTGCTTTGTTTGGTGTTTTATTGTATTTGGTACGGGTTTTCTATGGTAAATGTTCTCTTCAACTTTTAAGTTAAGGTTTAATTTTTAATTGGGTATAACTTATTTTGGAACAATCGTTTAGCCATAAGTCAATAGCATATTATTTTTGAATATATTTGTTTATTCTTAGAATAAATTTTTTATATGCTCCAAATATTATGAAAGCTTTGTTTCGTATGTTACATTTCATTTTCGTCTGCCAAGGCAAGAAAACATGAGATTTTACCATTTTTTGCTTAGCTTTCTGTCGTTTTAATTGCTGCTTGCTCTCACGAACTTTCTATCACTATTAAGTTGGAGTGGACAGTTGTGTCGGAAGTGTTACGCAAATTGTAACACTTGCGATACAAAAATCTTTTAGGCTTTTGCTACATCTATCACTGCAAAGGTTTGGGTAGATTTTTAGGGTATTGGATGTTTTAAAATACATTTTATTGCTATCACGTGTAGTGAGTGTTATGTTATTCGTACTATGACTAAGGCGTTAAGTTGTAATAAATTTGTATCCCACTATCAGAACATTTAATTGAAATTTACTGCACTGGAAAACCCACTCTGTAGCTAATAGAAAAAACCAAAGTAACAAAACCAACGCATAAATACAATATTTTAGAATATGTATTTTCATTATATTTTCAGTGAATAATTTAAAATTTCTGAGTATAGAATAAGAATAGCTAAGTGAATTTTTTTCTTTTCAAAACAAAAAAAAAAAAAACACATTTCCCATACAACTTTCTATAAACAGCTGTTTTTTAAATGCATTAGTATGAGCCTTTACACACTTTGTACTTAGGTATGAAGGCCAAAGACTTCGTCACTAAAAATGTGCCAAATCATAGAACAAAAGTACAACAGCAAGAAGTGCAAAGTACGCGGAAATTGTCACAAGTTGTGTGAACGACCGTGCTCCTTACTCCACTCTAATGTCTACACTAAATATCTATTACGCATAGTGAAACTCATTTTGTGACCTAGTGACTGACATAATTTCTTGGCTATATATCTTGGCAAATGTTCTTTTAATGTTTGTACGTTTGCAAGTTGTAGCAGCTGTGAGCTTTGTTATTGTCTTCGTTGTTGTTGTTGTGGATAAATAAATTTATGAAATCAAATATGATGTTACAGTAATGGAAATTCATATTTCGCATGTTTTTACAATTTATTTTTTATTGAAGAAATCCCTTTGGAAGATGTATTATGCCTTTATTTTTCAATTCCCAAAGGATAATTTTGACAACTTATCTCTGTCTCTCTCTCCCTCTCTTACATGCTAAGCCAAGTTTTCTAAAATATACTGTGCTAAGCGATTTTGATTCATGTTAAATTAGCTTAGAATAACTAGTTGTCAACTTACCAAAATTTGGTTTTTACGAAAGAATTATTAGGGAAGGTCTATTCCAGAAGTCTGAAGTGCACTCTGTAACGAAAAGAATCAGATTTCTGAAGAAGTCTGGGTATTGTACAAAAAAAAAAAAATTAGAAACAAAAACTCAGTGGGTTGAATGTGCAGTTCTACAGAGAAAAACGTGAATGAATGCAGGTATCTACACATTCTGTTCCTGGTGATCATCTATTGATAGATTAATAGGAAAACAAGCAACAGCTGCTTCATTCAATAAGAAAATTCCGTCAAACAGTCTGAATGAGATAGGCTTATCGGTAAAAATCCAAAGAGTAATAAAGCCGGCGGATGAGATGGACTCTTTCAACCCAAGAAGTAAGGATTAGGTAAGGTTGCATTTGCTTAAGTCGCTCTTTTCGTATAGTGTTTTCGAAATGTTGTTTATATGGAAGGTACCACGCCTACTTGTACAAGCTCGCCAGAGTTTTTATTATTAGTTGGCGTATTTTACGTTAGAGTCATGATTTAGATGCAATTCGTGACAGAACTGAAGTCTGCATATCTTCCAAAAGGTCCCCGGTTCAGCTTTTGGGCTCTTGAAAAGCTCTAAGAAGATCAGTGATGAGGCCCGTTTCGGGCTAAGTCTTTAACCTAAATCCAATAAGCAGTCTCAATATATTC
Organism: Meiosimyza decipiens; assembly: GCA_963680825.1. NCBI lineage: Eukaryota > Metazoa > Arthropoda > Insecta > Diptera > Lauxaniidae > Meiosimyza > Meiosimyza decipiens. Next base: position 23,257,167 of record OY804258.1, on the reverse strand, counting down.
TGAAGCTGCTATTACAACTGGACAAAGCAACGACTTAGTGTGATTTAAAGGTTGGTGGAATCACCGGTCAATATCTCTTCAAAAATGAGACCACACAGATCGTAAATGCGGATGCTGAACGATATCACACGATATTTGCTGCCTGTGCTTGAAAGCCTTGACCTCAACGATATTTGGCTACAACAAGGCGGAACTAATTGCCACATGGCCCGTAAAACCAAGGCTTTATTGCAAGAACAATTTGGTGAACAGTTAATTTCGCGCTTCGGACCGGTGCATTGGTGGCTCAGATCAAGTGATTTGCTTAAGAGCAATTGTCTATTTTGCAATTACTTGGATGATTAGTCGTAAATAAAAAGGTACCTAGTCCAAAATAGCTGAGCAACTGAAATCACATCAAGTTTAGCTTTCATTGAGAATCTACGAAAAAAAAAAGTTCTTAACCTCTTGGACCTTTTGTCTATTAGTTGTGCTTCAATGCAATGTGTTTTCTTTGCACAGACACAAACAATTAAAAAACTTAACAACTACCGTCATATCTCGAGGACATTTAGTGTAAGATGTACAGAAATTATTTACATTGAAAATGGCATTCATTAATAATTTTCTACTATCTTCTGACGTCATCATATGGTTAAAAATAGCAACTAAAGTTGAAGGTTCTCATGCGAAAGTGCTAAATGCGACTGACATCAGTCAAAAAATCGGCAATTCAATGACAATATGTAGAGGAAGAATGTAAAATACCATACTATTTTCTAACAAGGACAATTACAAAATGAGCTCCTGGAATTTTTTCGAAAAAAGTATAAAATTCATTGAAAATTTTCAAAAGCTCCAACTGCAGGCAACATTAAACGTCATTATAAATTGTTACCGGTCGATGACGTAGCAGAAGTGTAAATGTTGCTGCTGCTAATACACTGCCCCAGTAACATCGTGACATATACACGATGACTTTATCATTCTCGTTGCCATTGTCGTCGTCTTCGTCATCGTTGTCCGTTATTTAGGTCAGGGATCCTGCACTAACCTTGCTGATGCAACTGTGCAAATCCATTGCGCCTTTGTTGCTGCTGCATCGCTAAGCTTTACTTTGCCCTGCACTGCTGCATTGTGCTTTCCTGCTTACTGCTGTTGTATGTTAGATTTCCGATATTTTGCATTTTCATTCTAGAATATATAGGACGCTGAGGCGGTGGCAAAAAGCTTGAATGCGGCATTTTGCGAAGGACATTGCGTTATTTCTACTATTACCGGTTCAATTTTGAACTCAAAGCTTTTTATTCAGTATTTTTGTTTTTAAATTTTTAGTCGTCGTAGTCGTCATCGTATAGCCAGCCGGCCCTTGAGATCCATTTGTAAGCGGCAGCCCAGCATGTGCATAACCCATGCTAAATTGACCCTGGCTATGTTGTTAGTGTTTCTATTTTTACGCAGTCGTTGAAAAACCTTCCGTTCGAGGCTGTTCAAGATTTGACATTATGACGCTAATATGCTCAAATTTAATAACGTACCGTATATTGATTAAGTCAATAAATGTTGAAAATTATCGAAAAAGTCGATAAAACTGACCGCGAACGCAAGCGTTGGCTTTAGGTTTTCAGCCAATTCCCCACACTATGTATACTGTGCCAGAAGACCGATCATAATTCTTAAAATTGATTCAATAGATCAACTAAAATATCACCAACAATATTTTGTGTAAGTAAGAAATGCCATACCTGCAGTCAATCGAATTTTTTCTAATATGATGGTGCACCATATGTTATTATGAACGCTCCCATAAAACACTAAATTCAAAAATTTAACAAATTTTCTTTGCATCACCCATACACACGTTTTGCTGTAGTAAATCTTACTAGATTGCTTTATTACTTCTCTTAGTTTCTCAGAGACTAAGATTGTATAGATAAAAGTTTTTAAAAGTAGTGTCCCTTCTAGTTGGAAGGATGATATTTTTATTCCTCGAATAATCTGGCAACTAGATACAAACGTTTAGAAAAGACCCGGTTTTGAAGACATGGGGTCTTCGAGCCAATGTCATTTAACAACTTAAATAGAGGAAGACAGTTCTTATTAAAATTTACGGGCTCCTTCGAAGAGCTACATGCCTGTGAAGAGTCTACCCTTCATCCCCTTCCTCAGTCGTTGGGCCTGATATACGCTCCAGTTCTTTAAATGCTTTGAAGTTCTCGATCTCGTAAGCCTGCTGTACGGAGGTAGAAGAGTGTATGAAGAAATCTTTTTCAAAAGTCTTTAACAAAGCTCTAAGCCAGCGGTGGGCATGGAAAATTAGCAAAAGAACGCAACAACAAAATCAAGCAACATAAAAGTGTTATTTAAATTTTTTTTGCTCTCATCTCCAAATTCGCCAACAGCACAAAAAAAAAACAAATTGCACTACAAACAAAAAAAAATTGCTACATTAATGCCTTTGAGTGCAGTTTTTGCTTTCATTTGAAATCAAGTCAACGCTGTGCGTCGATAGCATTGAAATTCTGCGAATTGTTATTTGATTACTTTTGCGTCGAGTAACTGTTCGGGCCATAAGGGTGGAAAGTGCCGCTACGTGCCCAACGCTGTTTTAATTTCGATATGTAATAATTATTATTGCCAAAAAATTGCACACGATTAAAAACTTTTACGTTTCGCAGATTTCTTATTTAATATTTTCCTATTAATATACACAAAAGATCTCATAACATTTAGTGTTATTATATACAATATATAAAGACTGAATTTGAAAATACTTATTGCTAAAAAATTATATAAAACTTTAATTTCTTTTAAAAGCAAAGTAGTATAAAAAAATTAAATGCTCTAAACAAATTGCCTCTGTGACAGATTTTATTGAGATAATTTATTAAAAAGGGTTTTTTGCAGAAAATAACAACCCAAACTGACTTTTGCTATCTAAAACGATTGACAGCAACATCGAAGCTAAAATCAAAGCGAACAAAATCTTCAATTGATTAAATATTAAAATTAATAACTTTCGCTATTGAAAACCTAATGAAGAAATTCGCATGAAATCTGTGTGTGCTCTTATGCATTTCATTTAATATTTATAGACATTAAAAGGACCATCTTTTCAATTTTTAATACTCATAATATTAAGTTTAACATACGGGCAGTTGGTGCATACTCAAATATTTATGAATATAAACGATGCTTTTATGATATGCCAAGGCATGCAGAATAAACCTTTCGAATGCAAAATCAAATGAAACGAATTGCTTTTGCAGTAAAATTTCTAAAGGAAATGTACATATGAAGCAGAATCACATGCACAGATATTTGGATCCCCTGTACTTAAGGAAAAGTTTCTTCTTGTTACTTCACAACAAAAGTTAACTCATATCTATTAAAAAATAAAATGCGAAAAAGGTCAAAGTAAAGAAAGTGAATTTTCTTTAAAGGACTAAGTTAAAATTATGCGGACATAGTAAAATATAAATAATGAAAGCAGATACCCAAATACTTTGTAATATGGTAATATATAATCACTATGTGGAATAGGTGTATGGTGAAAGTGCGTATAAAAATACATTATAATAGGGCTTTGTTCTAGTATCTTCTCACAGAAATTTTTCTTTTGACCATTTGATATTTCTATTTTGGTGGCAACCTACATTTTAATGTCAAATCTGAGTAGCTCTATACTCGCGATTAATTCGCATTGACTTTCTATAGCAATAGCTGTAAAAAAAAGAAGAATACTGAACTCCCCCATACAAAATTAGGTAGCTCACAAAACTAAAGATTCATTGCTTCTAAGATACAGAATAGATATTTTAAAAAAAATAATCTTATTATTTCACTGATAAGATTAGTACGGGAAAATTAAAATCAAAAAATTGTTCATGAATAATGTACCCATCAATATCACTGCACGACTGTACTCATAGAAATAAGCATACTCTTTGGATTTATTGTAGCCTACTGAATCTCAGAAACTTGGCTGACTAGCGAGTATGTTCATTTTTGTTAGTAGATCCTTACAAATTTTGAAGTCAAATATTCTATAGAAATTCAATTGAAAACCAATAAGATTTAAGTGATCATGGGCATTTTATCCAGAAGATGCTTGGGAATATTTTAAAAATATTAAAAATTAATACCGATACTTCTCAATTTATCAGACTTTTTTATTACTTTTCAAAATTGAACATTCATTCCGTATTATTGATTTTGCATTTTCTGTTAGTTCATGCAGAAAGCTCATTTTCTAGCATTTGTTTCAATTACACACAAATTTATTATACTATAACACAAAATATTAAAAATTAAGGCATACACATTTTGAAAACATTATGTTTTTTCTTAAATTTTCCTACGAGTTTAGCAATGGCCTAGTAATATTACTTTCAATTGTATCAAAACCAAAAAAAAAGAGTGTCCATAAAGAAGCTGATATTCTGCTCACACGCAAGTCAAGTTGTATAAGGAAGGAAATAAATTACGAAAAATATGGTAGGGGATAAAATAATGACCAACCAAAGTAAAATTGAAAGAGCAATAATTCGTCAACAGAATAACGCCATAGTAGGCCAACGATGTCAACTCCTTACAGCACGTACGATACGAGAAAATGTTTTTTTTGCCGGATTTTCTGAAAAATTAGGTCAACTAGAAACGCATTTTATGCGACAGCATAATGTTGCCTAACTTTTATGACCATGTGGGTTGTTGTATTTTAATATGTACGAGTAAATAAAAACAAATCAACGTATGTAACGTACGCATTTGAATGGATTTCCATATAAATAAACACAACATTAATTTCGCAGTGAAATGCGGTTGCTTATTTTTGCCATTTTTACTGAAACTTTTCGAAGAAGAATGCACTGCTCAAAGCATAATTAGAGAGAAAAAAATGTACATATCCTTAAAATTTATGAAAAATCTGGCAAAAAAATTTTTGTATAAAAAAGGTGCAGTTTTCTTCAAGAAAAATCATTGAGCCTTAATTATAACATATCAGAATTTTCACCGTGAATGATATAAGAAAGTAGTTTTCTTAGCCTTAGAAATGCTCCCTCTAATGAAGTACATTTGTATTAAGTTTGTCAGCCACTTTTCCCTTTTGATTATTGGCGAAAAACCATTGTATTAATCAGCTGAATATTAATTTGGTCAATTTTGCCATTAACTGCCATCAAGGCTTCATTTTTCCACTAACAATGTTTTGCCCAAAAACGCCAAGCATTTCAAAATGTGTCACCTTAAAGCACCAACTACTGAAACTGGGTTAAATATTAGAGCATTGCGCATATGATAAAAATAAATAAATTTCTTCATTGTCACTGTGCATGGCACACATGAGGGCTATCTTATCCAAATTTCATAACAATAACAGCAACGAGATCATAAAAAATAAATCCCATTTAATAAAGCGACAATGAAAGCAGTAACCCAAGAGAACCTATGACGTTAACAGCAATGACAACGATGAAAACAACAGTTGAAGGACAATGTACGCCATATCAGCTCATTAACGTGCATATGTACCCGCTATTGCTTCTGCTTTACCCTTTACTCAGTCAACTTCTCCCTTGAACATAACGTGCATTTTCATTCACTAAAGTCTTGCTGTTTTGCTGTGCCATTTCTCTGACCTTTATCTGCTATTTGTTTACGTTTACTGCCACCGTAAGTGAGCGATACAGGATAGAAAGCCTTTCCCGAAGGTTAACACTTCATTGGTGTTGGTTGTTTTTATTGTTGCGCTGTTCAATGTCCAGCATAGCGATGACGAAATGCACCGCAAGGATAACCTATGCTATTTTTAGTTTTATCCTTGCAAGTTTATTGTGCTCAATTTGAAGGAGTTCAACAGCGTTTCATTCCCATTCCGCAACTCTTTTAAGGGAGTTTCATTCATAATTGGTAACAAAAATAAATTCGGATTTTGAGCATGTAACGTCGTACGTAGTACAAGTTGAGTGTCTGGGAATGTTTGGCATAACGACAACACAATGTGGCGTTTTGTATATAAGTGCGTGCTTGGATTGTTATGGGTTTTTACAGTGACGCCTTGTGACCTACTTTGCTAGGGAAGAGCTTATGTGTTGCATGCCGGGAAAAACATTTAAGTACGTACGCGGGAACGTTTATCTTTGGAAATAGACAAATATAAGTGGATACATAAATAAGCTTTTATTTTGCTTGGTATATTAATTTTTAATGAAGCAAACCATTGTTGCCGGCAATTAAAAACCTTTGACGTATGAAATGTCGATTTGTATTTTGTATTGGAAAGAAACAGAGTGCATGAAATAGCGAAAAAAGTATAACTTTCGTCGTAGCCTTGATTTCTGGTGACTACAATCGCATTGATGGTGCTTAGATGGGATTACTGGCTGATGGGTGCCTTAAGAGTTAAGAATAGTGTTTTTATATACAAAGGTATAAATATCGCAACGTGATGCATTACAAAAGATTTTTTTTTCTATTAGGAAAATGAGGCAATATCGCTTGTCCAGATGATCCATTTATTCAATTTACAAATTTTATTAATTGTTTCTTAATTAACATAAGTCACTATGAAAGTTCACAGCCTACGCTTACGTATTCGGTCTTTGAATATAACGCTTGTTTTTCTTTCTTGAAACTTTTAACTCTGATTTATAGATTTGCTCAGCTCTAGTGTTGAAAAATGAACATCTAGGGCGTGAGAACACACATTTTGACCAACAGCTTTTTATTTCTCGACAAATCCTAATTTTAGCTCGTTGCCTTTCGTCCAATGACACTTCAACCAACTGATTGTTTCCGCTTAATAAATACTTAATGTCAAGCTCCTCTGTGACGACCTCTTATTTTAGCTAAAACCTTTTTCTATGAAACCATTTTTTTTTAATTTTGAAACGAATATTTTTCGCACGGCGGCAGGTCTAGAGAATATTCTGTATACGTAAAAAAATCGTAGTGCGATCGATATATTTTTGCCCCAGCGACTGCGCACTTGTGTGCCGGTGCGTTATTCGGCTGACAGAGCTTTTTCTTCTTCGTCAAATGCGGTCGCTTTTGTTTCCAATCAGCACCGATTTGCTGTAACAGCACAGTGTTAATTGTGCCTTTTTCAAAGTAAGCGATGTAAATGGTTTCATGCACGTCCCGAATAACAGTCGCCATCAATTTGTTGGTCAACAATATAGGTTTTTTTGACTTTGAATTTCTAGTAGAATTCCACTTCTTCGACTATTCCTTGGTTAATGGTATGTTGTGATGGATACGTCTTGTGTCCACTGTTACAAAATGGCGGAAAATGTCCTTTTCGCAGTTGAATATTGTCAAATACTCCTTCAAAATGGTCACACATTTGCAAGACTGCAGTTTCAAAATCATTTAACTATTGGCTTTTTTATTCCGCTAAGTATGTTCATAACTTAAAAGCTACTGACATTTAACATTTTCACAGAATATATTGTGTTCACTCTGCCTGCTATTAAAAACCCTACTAAATGATATAATTATGACATAAGAACGCGCAGTAATCACTGCGGAAACAACATGCAAAAATGTCAGTAACCAAAACCTTTACTCTTTAACATAATACGCTCCAACGCCTTGCTACATCATGGTACATTTAAAAGTAACTACAAGGATGCACACAAAGTTCATTCACTGAGCTTGATAGCGGTAAGGTCACTTAAACATAAAGTAATTCGTTTGCTCAATTGAACAATTAAGAGGGAAACGGAGAGTTTTAAGTGTAATGCTGCAACTGCAAAATTAACATTTTAATGACTTAGCAACAGTAACAGCAACAATATCGACGACAGCAAAATTAATGCAAAGATAAAAACGTCACACTTAAAATGTTGGTTGTTGGTTGCCACTGCTTGCTTGCTTGCTTCATTGCTTGTGGGCCTTTGTATGTGCAGCTGTTTGTGTGCTTACTAGGGTGGCTCTTAGTACGATAAGAGTTATGCTGCTTTCTTATGGATATATATTTTCTTTTTCTCTTTAACTTAGGACAAATTACAATTTTTGATTTCAGCATAATTTTCGAGTGTAGGCCTAGTATTTCTTCATTAAATGAGGGTCAGTATCATCGATTTTTTTTCTGATGCTAAACTAAGCATTTCCCACAGTTTTTATTATTTTGATTAATTTTTTTCATATGTAAGTCTTTTCGGAATTAGACCATTGCTATTTTATAGATAATGGCAGAAAATCTTTGACCATTCTTTCTATTATGCTGGAGCACATATTTTTTGTCATAATTTTATCTTGTAACACCTTAATGTTTCTGTGCTTGTGAGCGTCGATTAAACAATTTTGTTTGATGACGATGTTGCTAACCTTTGATAAATGGAAAATTTTTAAAATTTTTGGTTGCTACGTACAACATGTCGTATGAGGGATTTAAAATTGATGCTAAGAATGTAAGGCTACTCACACATATGGAACACGACGGTGTTGGTTCAGTAACTTTAAGGCTGAAGAGTTAAACTTTATTTGCCTCTATTGTTCTTATGATTTCGAATAGATTTGAAGTAATATATATCATTATCAAAGGAACGTATTGTGGTAAGTATATTAATTTATTAAATATTAATTCTTTTATTTTAACTTGGTATATTAGAAAACTGAATGATCAGTATATATATTTATATATTATTAATCTTGTTTGGCCAAAAATCTGAAGTTGTAATATGTATTATTTTACTAACTACAAACAAGTTCTTGGAAGACTACAATACCAATAGTTTTAAAGAAAATGCAAATGATTGATATTTTTGGACCTCTTGGTGCTCCAGAAAGTTTATCTCACGCAATACGGTTGGCCTATTTTGTGGCAATGCCTTATGCAACATGAAAAATTTTTAAGAGTACTCAGCTGTTTCAGATTTTTTTAGAAATTAAGATGCCTTCTTGGCAAGCTTTGTCAAAATCTAATACCACAACAATGACGTTTTAACGCATTGAGAAAAGAAGGTGTGACATTTACATACACTTTAGGCTATTATTTTAATAGTTTTTTTTTGTATTTGGATTACTGTACTGAACAGTAAGCTCAGTGAAATAATTCGTACGATGAATTTGATGTGACAAGCAACAACTGCACAAAATCTAGGTGAATCTTGATAATTAAAAGTGGCAACTCATATTAAAGCATTAGCTTTAGTATGATTGGTATAGGAATATTTGGTGACACCATCACCACAACGAAATGTGGAAGAATTTGATCAACTGTGTATGCTACATCTAAAGTACAAAGTGGCATACTTTTAATGGGATAATTTTATTAAATTATTAAAACTTTGTAAAAAGATGTACAATGATGTAGTAAGCTTGATTTCTACTTTGCGCGCTTTGGCAGTATTAAGAATCTAGATGTCGCTTACCTTCAGACCAAGGATTTTTGGTAGTTAAAATTAAAAGTTGCTTTCAGTTAAAACTTTTTTGAAATATTTTCGGCAGTTTCACAATTTTATTTGAACAAACAAACAAAATTTTTCCCATTTCAATTACTATTAATGTTACTCATACGACATGTTATCTTCAAATTGAAAAGAGTTTGAATAATTTCTTGCAGTAAATAACTTTTTTTAAATTTCTCACACTCTTACGGAGATTTTATTTTTACATAGCTTTCTCATATAATTAGGTGTGAAGAATAAATGGTTTATTTCATGTGATATTCCATGATATCCATGTCATGTGGCTTCTGATTTCGAAATCTCAATTCCCATTGTCAACATAAAAGTTTATTTTATGTTTTAAGTGCTGCACTCTTACTTAACTAACGACTTAGGTATCATATTGCTGCAGAAAAACTTACGAAGAAAATTTACCGACTGTAAATTTAGAAACAACGCCACTGAGGTGTCGAGTTTCAACAAGTGTAGTTCTTACATAAAATCAATTTGTAAAAGTTTTCCGTCTACTTAAGTAACGTTGTGTTATATTTTTAGCATTGTATGCTTATTATAGAATTGTTTGCCAAGGAGCTTCTTCTATGTACACTACAGGGAATAAGTTGTTGTAAGGAAACAGAACCATCAAGTAAATTAAATTAGAATTTTAAAATTTTCTTGCTCTCAATTGCTGTAAAGTGTGTATGAGAAAAATTTCTAAATTGCTTATTTGATTTGGGAGAAATGTTCGTTTAATTATTTAAACAAATATTTGAAATATTTTTTTATGAAAATTTTATTTGTTCTATAATAGAATAAAATGATGATGCTGGGAAAATTAAAATTTTGACGAGTCTGCAATGAGACATTTATATTGGCATCAATCAGCGGCAAATTAAAATACACGACCATATATTATTACAAAGAATTTTGTCTCTCAAAGCAAACACACAGATTTTTACTGCATGTAAAATCAAAAACACAACAATAAAAGCAATCTATCCGCTGTCAAATTGTATATGTCAAATAATAAATCAAAGCAAATTAGAATAAAAATTTCAAATGACAATATGATGCGCTATGTAAACATGCACAGTACAAAGTGAAAAATAATTCAATGAAATTCGCAGACTTCAATTCTGTGGTAAAGAAAGATTTTAAAATTTGCATAAACGAATGTTTTGGCGCCTAACTTTGCCTGTTGTCTTATATGTAACACATTCGAAACTGTATTTCATGTCTGTTGATACAAATCCCCACTTGGGTTAACAGTGCGTATGAGTAACATTTAAATATAAATCAAATAAAATATTAATTCTTCGTTCACATTCACACAAGCCACAACTTGAAGAAGAAGTAGAATATGATGAAGCTAATACGGTATATACATTCCTTTGACTACAATGTATGACTTAAAAACTTAACATGTAACAAATCGGTACACGTCAAAGCCTTCCTTACTCCTAATCTCCTCAAAATAAGTGAATGAATAAAATCATAAAATTATATTCTCTCTCTGCACAAATGCAATATATTTATGACATATGATTTATTAATAATATGAAACGTTGATATATTGACAATATATTTTGAAATGATGCAGAAAATAAAGGCGATGCAAAGAAAAGAGAAACAAAACAAAACTTTTGTATTGTTGTCACATATCAAAATGAAAATGTTCATGAAAACTTAAATTTCCCAAAGGGGACACAACGTTTGGGTGAATATGATGACTATGTATGCAGGGGTTGTTAGAATATACGAAAAAAATGTGCCCTTAAACAGCACACGTAAAGAGGTTCGTATGTATAAACGAGCTCACACAAGCTTCTTCGAGCTTATTCCTTTCGCCTAAAATCCATGCAATCAAAATATTAACACTGTCTCGAATACTAATTTTCACATTGACCTAAATGCAAGTTAAGTAACTCTAATAATAGCTACAACAGAATTTAATGTTGTTTTCTACATCAGCAACAATGTTATATTAAAAAAAACCGATTGTTGGTAAATCTTTTCACAATAAACAGCTTAACTAAGTATAAGCGGAATATGTAAAGTAAAAATAATGGAGCTAGTCCATGAAAATATGAAAATAGAATTAAAGTAGGTTAGAGAATGAAATGAATCTGAGTTGTTCATTTTGTTTCGGGTCATAAGTAGAACGATGTCATTGTAGAATGACGAAAACAGCGACTAAACTAAAGTACTTTATTGTAGCATTTACTAAAGTCTTATCAGTCAAGAGACTTGCATTTTGATATGTGAGTTTTAACGTGAAGTGTGACTAAATTAAAAAGGTTTAATGAATATTTATTTGACTGAATTTTGTGGCGCTTCAAAAATATCATTCCAACATAAATAGAGTCTTTTGTGATGTTTTCCTTAGCCTTGGATAATTATAATCCAAATATCTGCTAATAGGTTTAGAAGAAAAAGAAGAAGAAGAAGGAGTAAAAGTTTGCCAATTATGTGACTAAATCTTTTTTTTTAGCAATAAGACGTGAACGAGTTGCGTCATTTTCGCATTTGTCATCAAAATTTTATTTTCTAAAGATAAAACAATTTCTTAGCGCTTTATGTCCAAAAAAGTTCAGCACGTTGCAATTTGATCAAGTTATAGTCTTTTGATTTCAAACAAACACCTTGTCGATTTTTTTTTGCCATTATTAAAAAACCTATAATATGATGTACATAGCCATAATGAAGTCCATACACACCTAAATGCTCTTTTTGCAAAATATGAAGAAACTACGTTTGTATTAGATGGCACTTTCCACTGCTGACGAATTAAAGACGACGAAAATCACGATTTTCTTTTTGATTTGAATAAGCTCCTTCGAAAAGTATGGATCAAATCAAAAAATTTATTGATACAAAATTGTAGTTATGAAGGAATATATCCGTTTCGTGTTTACAGGTCTTTTTTACAATGAGGATTTTCTGAGCTAACATGCTCTGAAAGTTTTATCAAAATATTCTTAAAAAGGTCAATTTCAAAGTACTATAACTTGATTAAATCGCAACATTAGGGAATTTTTGCAGTAGTAACCGATGTAAGCTTTTTCATCCTATAAGTCTGAATAGAAAATTTCCTTGAGCGATTGATTTGTTTGCCGAGAAACTTTCTCATAAAAATATTTGTTCATAAAGACAAATTTCAATATGTTGTAATTCGGTCAAATCTTATCGTGGAATATATTAGAAATATATACGACGTATGTTTTATTATTCTACAACTTTGAACTACATATATTTTTTTAGTATAATTTAATCAAGAAAACTGGGGATATACTTTAGGGCGCATATTTCGCTGCACAGGCGTCACTAGAGATTTCCTTTGGAGTGGACGAAACACCCTAGATATTTGTTTGTCAACATGTCGTATGAGTAACGTTTATTAGTAAATGTAGAAAAGGTTTTAACTATTGTATTTAGTTTCGAAAATAAATAATAAGCGAATGGAAAAATTTTGTGTACCAATTTGAAAAAAAAAAACTTAAACTTTGAGAGAATAGTTTTTGAATACAAAAATGAAACAAGCAATTAACCTAAATCAGAGAGCACTTACTGTCTGGTTTTTTTTTCTTGTCTGAGTGGCGTATTTTAAATATATGGAAAGAGGTAACATAAGTCCTACTCAAGGGAGTAATACACGATAGCTATGTTTTATCCACTGTACCGTTAAGTGCAATTAGAACACATTCTGAAAGTATAGTTATGAAAACACCTGTCGTAAAGAATGGGAAGGCAAACTCATACTAGAACACCTTTTCTGTAGTTGTTTTCTATAAGCTCTCTCGCAAGTGATGTAAGAGTATCTGCTGATAAGCGCCCTACATCAGATGTTCTTCAGAAGGCAGATTATTTCATCTAAAATCGAAATAAACATTTAAAACTAGCTGCAAGTAAGGAATCTATGCACAACGCCGCTATAAACTTTTAATGTAAATGTACGTTGCTCTTAGTTTTAAACGCATAATGGGCAAATTTATAAGCTCTTCAAAAGAATTTCCTTAGAGTATTAGACGCCAACTAAAAGTAATAATAACTTCATTTTTAAATTAATTTCATTACTTACTACTAAGGTCAAGTGTGAAATTGCCCATAAAATGAAAAATAAAAAAAGTGCTATGGAGACTGAAATGAAATGATGAAAGCTGTTTCAAGATGATAAATCGTTCAGAATGTTGCTCAGAAGCGTTAAAGTGATTTTCGTGCTATTGTGCCTGCGTGCTTGCGTCTCCTTGTGTACGTGTCTGCGATATAGCAAATAATTAAGATGTTTCTTGCAACAAATACTAAATAGTTATCAAAGACAGAAGTGACAAAAATATATTTTTTTTTGTCATAATTCATGCAAATTAAAAATAATTGAAAGACTTAAATACTGAGCGAAGAACATTTATGAAAAAACCTTACCAAAGGTCATTGCTACCAACATAAGCTGAAGGACAAATAATGTTAAACTTCCGGCCGTTGACTTCCAATAAAATAGCAATTTAAACTCACACGTACATATGTGATAAAAGTGATATACGCAAAAAAAAATTTTTGTGTGCTATCTTTGCATTATCCTGATGAAAATATTCCTACTGTCTACAAATGCTGATAATTTCTTCAGAAATAGTGACAACACGGTGTTTTATACATAGAGCATTTAACTTCTTATCGAATAAAAGCTGACAAATAGGCTTTGTGTTCTTAGTGTAAGTGGTTTTTATGTCGGTCACAATTTTTATAATTTTTTAGCAAAAATATTTTTTCCAACTTAGTGACAGTTCCTATTAAAGAAAAAATCTATTGAGATAGAAAGCAATGATAGCATGACAGCATGACAAACTGCTGTCTTGTTTTTCTCACAGCAATTTGTTGCTTTAAATTGTATGATATTTCCGGTGCAAATGTTGGGTGCTACTTTGCCATTATTGAAATTGAATTATTTTGCTTTGTGTTTTGTGTCAATGTCAGTTGACATCAGCAGCTGTGATTGCACTTTAGATAGAGATTATGTAGGGAGTTATTATTGTCCTAATTTCATTGTTATTAGATTTATTTCGCTTATCTAATTCCATACAAATGTAGGTTAAGTATTCATTAGGTTTGAGCTATGTACGATTTTGATATATCATTTATCATTAGGTTCAAGAAAAATTGTACAAATTTAGTAAAAACTCGGTAGGAAATAATAATGGTTGTCCCAGAAAAAAATTTTTTATTTTTATACTCCACACAGAGGGTATATTCACTTTGTCATTCCGTTTGTAACGCATAGAAGGCGGCGTGGCAGGTATAGAAAAGTATATATATTCTTGATCAGCGTCACCACCTGAGTCGATATAGCTGTGTCAGTCTGTCTGCCTGTCTGTCTGTCTGTTGAAATCAAGTTTACGGGAAAACTAAGCAAACTAACTCAATGACATTTGGCACACAGGTCACACCTTCTTGCAAGCTGCTAGCATATAAAAATGGGCGAAATTGGTTAACGGCCACGCCTTCCGCCCATACTCTATGTAAATATACCCAAGTCCATTTTGAAAAAAAGTTGCTGCGATTTTGATGAAACTTGGTGATTTGGTGAAGCTGAGAACGAAATTAAGATTAGGCTAGGTTTTAAGTTGGCAAAGGCTCTTAAAGAGGCGTGGCACAGCCCTAAAGTTTAACTTTTATAACGCCATAGCTCGTAAATCGTGAAAGATATTGTGATGAAATTCGGTACACGAATACAGATTTTATGAATCTTGAATTGCGCATAAACTGGGCGGAGTAGTAAAAAAGGGTGTGGCACTTCTTAACAATTAAAAAATTGGATATCATATAACTCCAAATTGGCACATACGATTTTCATTAAAATTTTAGGGATGATACCACTGAAGGTAGTCAACAATACAAGTTACGTCAATACACTGAAAAATTTGTTTTAAGGGCGTGGCACAGCCTACAATATTTATAAACGTTATAAAAAGAGAACTAACAACGCAATCGTTATGAAATTTAATTATGCGGATATACTTGCGAAAAGGTGTCTTCTTGCAAAAGTTTGGCACAATTGTGCCGGTGGGTGTGGCACCTCTCATATAAGCGAAATACGTTTAATGCTATAGATAGTGTGCTATGAGAGTAATCTTCATAAAATTTTGTGTAGAGGTGTCAGTTATTATATGCTTCGGAATTAAATGAAACTTGACAAGATTGCATCAGTGGGTGGGGCACCTCCCTCATTAAATTAAAGCTGTAAGTGCTATTTTAAGTGAACTATTGGAGCAATTGATCTGAAATTTGATGTAAGTGATTTACTGGGTATTAGGTACATATGAATCACAAGCTGGCAAAATAACAACAGTGGGAGTGGCAGCTGCCATACAATTAAAATACCTTATGTGGCAAAACTATCGAAATATATGAGCAATGATACAGAAATTTGGTGTAAGAGGTTTTTTTATAGAAAGCTATTTCTGGATCACAATCGGACTGGGTTGCATCAGTGGGTGTGTCACCGCCTTAAATTTTAGGAATAAATACGGCACATATCGCAAACTATACAAGCTATTGTGCTAAAGTTTGGTTTGTTTATTTAACCAAAAGTGGGCGGAATTAGAGAAGTGGGCGTGGCGTGTTTTTTTTTTTTTATTTATATTCAATTTTTTCAACATTTCCCAAATTCTTTTGAAATTTTCAATCATTTACATTTCCCCATCAATTTCATTCGAAATATTCTTTATTCTTTCGACTTTTTCATCAATTTTTCAGCATTTTTCATTTGTTTCGACTTATTCAATCTCTTTCAACTATCTTTGATGGTTTTCATATATTTTCAACATTTTCAGTTTTTTTTAACACTTTTCAACATTTTTGAACCTTTTTACATTATATTCGACTTATTCAACCTCTTCAACATTTTTTTAACATTTATTGAAAAAGTACTTTCAATGCAGTGTAGGGTATGTGAGTTTCGGCCTGGCCGAAGATAACACAGTACTTGTTCTATATAAGGTGACGTTATGATGTGAAATATGATGTACAACACTTTTAATGACAAAGGTGTCTAGCAAGCAACAAAAAGTCTGCAAACTGATTTTGTCCACATACCTGCAAAATCCAAAATTAAAATATTCAGGTATAGCAAAAATAGTTGGTGCATCAGAAAAATCTGTCTTTGCGGTTATTTTTAATTATAAGAATGGTCTACCTGTTTTACGAAAACGGTTCAGGCAGAAAACCAGAATTTTTTAACCTATAGGTAGCGATGAAGGTGAAACGCATTTCTTAGCAAAATCAAAACACCTCAGTGCGAGATATGCCGACTAGAGAGGGTACATCAAAATCTAGTGTACAAAGGATAATGGAGAAAAGTAAGCTGAAGACATACAGAGTTCAAAAAGTACCAGACCGTTCTGATGAAAAGCAGTCGACGGTTCAGATGCGAGCCCATAAATTGTTTGAAAAGTGGACGACGAAACTTACGTTAAAGCAGATTTTAAGCAGCTATCTGGGCACGAATATTATACATCACCAAAGAAAGGGCATGTGCCTAGTAAATTCAAGGGAAAAAAATTTCGAAATTTCCGAAGCAATATATGGTTTGGCAGGCCATATGCACCTGTAGTCTCAGAAACAGCTTCTTTGCTAAGCAAGGCATAATCAATTACAAAGTTTATATGGTGCCTCGAAAAATGTCTTCTACCATTTATTCTTCGACCACATGAGGGTACCGTGCTTTGCATAGTTGTGAATATATAACAAGGGAAATAATTTTGCGTTAAGTATTTTTGAATAGTTGAAATCTTAAACATTAATCATCAAAAGATGATGCTGAAACGTCTTCGTGGATCATATAAATTGGTTTGAGTGCTATTGAATGCTATTGAGATTCAGATTAAGAAAAATAAATCTTCAGTTTGCCGCAGTGTTGAATCTTGTGAATCTAAAAATACAGAAAAAACAATGGATTTTATGTTGCCATGTCTTAAATCCTTTAAATCACAATTTTTCTGCTCTACTTACGAGCTGGATTAACTTAATAGACTTTGAGTTGAGTGGTCAGCGCCATAAAATAGAAAAATGTCGTAAAATACTTGGAGCAGAACGTTGAAAGTGGAATAATAAAATTCCATTGAAAACCAGATTTTAATTTGCAAACAATAAATTTAAATTAAAAGTTATTGGTGGATTTTGAGAAGTGCATTTAGAAAAAAAAACCCGTATGGTATTATTGGGAAAGCAAACAGAAATTTTAAATTTAATCCATCATGGACAATTTTAAATGAAAGTTTCAGAGTTAAAATTAAGGGGAATATCTTTTGATTTTATTGTTGAATTTATTTTTTATTATAAATGAGGTAAGGAACATATAAAAAAGAGTAAACTTTTCATATTTTCATTATATGTATTTAAATATAATAAAAATTTTTTATGAGAGAAGGCATAACAGGGTTGAAGGGATTTTGGGCAAGGTTTCTTAAGAAAAATTCGGGCGAAATTTGATATCTCTTTTGTAAAATATTCTCTTGAGCGCAGTTTAAAAGAAGGAAATTAAAAAAATAAATAAAATTATAAGGGCATAATCTCTATGGTCGAAATTTCTGTTACTCTATGGACTATCACTTTTTAACTATCATTTGATGAGAATAGTCAAGTATTTTTTAGATATTTGTGAGATTTTTAATGCATTTAATGGAATATTTTTTATATTAGCATTTTTTTTCCCTTCTTAATTTATTCGAATTGAACTTAGATAAAATTTCAGTTAACATTTAATGGGCATGTTTTCATTTTAAAACGTTTTACTCAGCGAGCTATAATTTGTGTTTGAGTTGTTTGGATTTTGAAAATTAAAAAAAGAACAGAGTGTTTGCAAAAATGAATAAAATATTTATTTCAAATGATACATGAATTTCTTTCATTTATTTTTTGTGGATTATTTAATGCTAATTTCGCCTGTGGCTACGCCTGAGGTGGTTCATCAGTACGCTCCAATTTTGGCATACTTTCTCCATATAGTCTAGTGGGGTACACTAGTTGCTCATTGGTTCCATGATATCTCGCGCCGTGTAGCATGTGGCAACGTCTTTTTCAAACCGCATGTCAATCAATTGCAATTCTTCCATTTTGGGAAAAAAAAAGTCGGTAATCATCGCACGGTACCTTGCTCCATTGACTGTAACGTTGCGATTTTCAGTATTTTTGTAAAAGTACGGTCCAATGATACCGCCGGCCCACGAACCACACTAAACAGTGCTTCTTCACCCGTTATATGTATTTTTCAAATAATTTCCAATTACTTTGTAGTGTACAACTGGTGGCTGTTTGCACATTCTTTTCGGATAATTATAGTATTCAATTGGTGATGAAAGAGATTTTCGTCTGCCCAACGCGACTTAGCTCCGTCAATTGTACAGAAGAAAGGGGTGAGCAATTTTAAGCATTCATAACTGCGATTACTATTAACACCTTCGATGCTACCATATAAAATCAATGCCACTGCTCCAGTGCCACTTAGCGAACTACATTGCATAGTGATTGTTACTTATAAAAGAAATATCCTTAGATAATATTTTCTTTTTTTCTGTCATTTTATGTTTTTTTCAGAGTGTGATCATTTAGAATGTCACATGGCCTACCAAAAATGATGCCATCAACTTGGCGCCATGTGATCCAATCGTTGGTCACACAATTTTATGCTTTCGCGTCTCGGCTCACGTTTTTGACTAGAATGTATGTGATCCACGGGTGGGTCACACGGCTGCGAACGTGTTAATAAAAACTAATGTCTTGTGGAAAGCTTCAGTCAAATTGGTTAAGTGGTCATCAAGCTATTCTCATGATGATCAAAAGTTAGAGGATGAAAAACAATAATGAACAGATAATGTAATATTGCTGAAACAGCACTCTTGTGCTATGTGCACACATATGCACATAAGTCTTTTTGCTTTGGTTAAAATGTGAATGACCTTTAATTTGCTTTTTGCTAATACTATCATTGTAGGAGTTTTACTGTTTTTCTATAGAAAAACATTTTTCTGTTATTGTAAAGTATCAGGAAAATGATAAAATACTTGATATTTGATAAAATACTTGATTCTTCAAAAGAAACAACAATGAGGACACATTACTAAAGTAACGATGACAAATCATCGTAATACCAACGAATAAAGGAAACAATAATTTTAGCCAAAGGTTTCATAGAAATGGTTGCCGAGTTCTACTATGTAAGTACACATGTAAGTTGTGTCCATCTAATTCTAGTAATTAGTTTTAAATGATGAATAACCATGACGTTTAACTGAGAGAAAATACTGAGGAAAAAAAAACATTGGAGCGTCGTTTGCGTTACAGACGTGACAGATAAATTGTAACAACTAACAAAAATACAACAAAGTTGAATAAATGAAAAAAACAAAGCAATAATGCTATGGTATGAGGTTTGAGCCTGCATGTGTGAAGGTAGGGTGGAACTATTTTTATAATTTCATAACATTTTTATAGCTTACATATTTGGAATAATTTTTTGACAGGCATGTATGCGTAGGAAGGCGAGACAGGGGAGTGGAAATGGGCTTGAACTATAGAGCAATGTATTTTTATGAGAGTATTATAACCATGGTGCTGTGAGGTAAGTGTTATGCATTCAAATTTTATAGCATTTCAACTATTCATGTCCGATCACAGCTCGCAAGCTTTTTGAGCTGTTAATTTTTTAACATATGTAGCTTGAATAAACCAAATATAAATCTGAGTTAAACATTTTCATTATGCTTATGTTATCTATTTTATCCACGCGTTTGTATTTGAATGCTTTGAAAGCCAAAACCTTCATTGCATAAGATGCTGATCCTTTGCACCACATCAATCCGGTTAAATGCTTGGATTAAAGATGCGCAAATAGCTGTTCAACATCCAAAAACATCAATTACAATCGATATACGTCTTCAAACGTTTCATGAAATGGAACTTGTGAGATATTGAATAGTTCGATACTGCTCTCATTTTAGAAATTTTCCAGGATATTTAGCAGGGCCGTAGCGAGCATGGGGCAGGCGGGGCGGTGCCCCAGGGCCCTGAAGGGGTCTGACCTCAGTAAAGCCTTTGAGGTCTCCTGAAAATGATCACGAGAAATTGAACACGGTGGTCTCCCAGAATAAAACAAATCCTTATTTTTTTTTTGTAGTTTTATTAGATGATGTACAAAATAACATACTTTTGATTCATTTTAACAAATCATAGTATCTAAATAGTATTAAAAACGCCGCTTTCTCGATTTGCAGCGTGGCTCCCTGCTCCCTCCCGCTGATGGGCCGAGTTTTATCCCAGTGTAGGTCAGTGTTCGTAGATTGTAGTAGAATTCTGTATATAATTCTATAGAAATTCTACTACTGTAGGGGTACTTTAAAATTTGAAAAAAGATATCCATATGGGGGGCACCAAATTTACTTGTTGCCCCAGGGCCCCCGAAGCTCTAGCCACGGCCCTGATATTAAAACATATTTCAATTTTGTAAGGTATGTTAATCTCGATACTCTTAAACTGACTGGATCGAATTCATCGTTGGAGTCCAAAGCTCCAATTACATCAAAATATTCTTTGAATCGCCTGTTCATTCCATTTGTTTTTTCTAAACAGCATAAGGGACACTCCAGTGTGTTGGCTTTAAGAAATTAATTAAAAACAGGATTTACTGCGTGCCCAATAGATTGAATGTCCAAGCTGAATGCAGTAAATGTTTGACCTACTTTCAGCCTTTTTTTTGCTATGACAGACGATTTGGAATAATAAAATTGTACGCAATGTTTCACAAACAATAAAATGTCGCGCGGGCAGGTCCTTACTATGTATTAGAATTTAAGAATATGTAACAAAAATAAAAAAAACATATGACTTTTGCTTGATGTTTTCAAGTTTTTTCATTTTAATTTTGTTAATGTTAACGCTTACATTTTCACTTCTCATAATTGCGCGTCTACATGCGGCACCATTAACAAAAACGCATAAATAACCTCAGCATGGGGAGACCATTTGCTTGTTTGTCTGCCATTGCTTTCAACAAATCTATTGAAGTCGTCATGTTTGAAAATTGTTACGCTTATAAGGTCACGTAGGCACTTCCTTATTACATTTTTGGATATGTGAATTTTGAATGATTTCCTTCACTTCCCTGCACTTGCTAACACGGTTTTACATAAATACTAGCAATGTTTTGGAAAAGCTCTAAGCGAAAATTTGACAGGGCGTTACCCCTCCCATTTAAGAAGAAACTGCAAAATGCTCTGAAAAGAGAGAGAGAGAGAGAGAGAGAGAGAGAGAGAGAGAGAGAGAGAAAGAAAAAGATTTTGACAAGCGTACATTACACCACTCAAAAAATTGAATACTTAAGATCGCTATACTGACAGCTATAAAAGAAAATGTTGTCATACGTAAAGTTGGAAACTTTGGTAAAATTAAACAGCATATGACGTGGCGAAGAAAAGTAAAATCTAAGGCTTTTAAACGCACTTCAACTACTACTACGGTGTAGGGTACACTAGTTTTGACGAGGCCAAAAGTAACACCCTATATAATTCGATTTTAACTTTGTGAGTTTTGTTTTTGCCTACGGCTGACGGTGTGCTTTTAATGACTTGAGTGGCATTTGAAGTGAAACATTAATTTTTAAAGCAATTATCGTTAAACTGAAAATATTGTTTTTGTCAGCTACTCTCTTTGTGAAAAGTTTCACTCAATACATTTCTTTACTTGTGCTTCATTTTTATGATTTGTTCTGAGCTAGCTTACTAAAGTTGAACGTGTTTTGACAAGTAAGGACATCTGATTAATTTTTTGTCAGTCTCACTTAAATCAATCACTTACATTCCGATGTGTATATAAATTTTTGGTTATTTTAAACATTACTTCGAAAAAAGGCGGTGAGCTCATTGAAAAAATGTAGAACATATATGAGAAAAAATGTCTAGGAATTTTATTGAATATTCTCTTATTCTTTAAATATAGTGTCCGAATTTTTTCGTTTGTCTTTAAAAGAAACTATGCGAAAAAAACTTTTAAGTCGCTTTTAACTATCTTAAATGCTTTCCATACAGAAATATACATAAAGTCAGTGGAATATGGATGATAAGTGATATAAAGTCATGAGTAAGCCCGATATTGTCAAAGATATTTATCGAAACGAAATGCCACCAAACAGGTTAATAGCTCACGAGCTGGCATCACTGCTTCAAATATGTTTTTCACACTTAGATTTTTCTTTCTTGCTAATTCTTTTCAAAATTTATTCAGTAGAACAGCAAACTGTTAAAAACTCTTTCACAACGGCGAAAAACGTAGTTTTATTTTAAGTAAATTTTTTCTTTCTATTCAACAGGGGCATGACGATGCACTCAGCTTACTTACTTCTTTTACCTACAAGAGTTTTTTTTTATATATAAAAACAGTGAGCGTATTCCTCTAAACGCGAAAGCTCGAAGTGCATGAAACTCGAAATTTTTCGAGCTTGTTTACGAGAGCTCTCTCTATCCATGATTTAACTAATAAGGTTCTTGCAAACTGTCAAACTCACATCTGAAAGTGCTGAACGTCAGAAAGCTGGAGTGTAAAAATTGATATTCAAAGCAAAAAACCAAAAAAAAATCTAATACAATTTGACATTAGACCTACTTTTGCAAGAAGCAGCATTTTTTTCGTAGTAACCTTATATACACAAACGTGCAAATGGAGAAGCAATGGCAATTTGACAGTTTGACCAGTGCTGCCGAAGTCATAGAAATAAGTGATCATACCAAAATGAGAAAATGTGTCAGTGTAGGTAGAATTAAGTCAATATACATACAGTATAACATCGCTCAACGCAACCCTCGATGAACGCAACTCCTTGATTATTGCAACACCTCAATTGTTTACATTGCTGACTCTGTTAATGCAACTTTAAAAAAAAGCAGTACGCAATTATCGCAACTTGAATTTTTTAAGTTTTGGTCTAGTTTACTTTGACTCCTTTTTTGATTTTGAAATGCTTCCTTAAATGTTATTGCTATTTCTCAGAACAAATATATATGTATATGTATGTACAATATTTAAGAACTACGTGTACATTTATTTCGTGCTTATTCAGTTTAATTAAATTTATTTTACGACCGGTTGCTTTCTGTGTGCTGCAAAATGCCAGTTGTTAAAAAACGAAGATCAGGTGGAAGAAATTGAAAGTGCAGACGAAACCAATGTTTCACTCCACCTGTATCGAAGATTAAGGCTAGCACTGCTTTTAGTTCATTCAGCCCTTGTATTCAATGAACTGGAGAAAATGGCGTAAAAAATATTTTGATTTTTCAAGATCTTGGCGAAAATGCAGTGCAGCATATACCTAATGGCATATAATAAAATGGTGTCAAAAATTTCATATTTTTTTAAAAAAAAAATTTTACCAATAATATCTTCAACATACATATTTTGCGTCAGAAATATTCATTTTAGTTTTTTGGTTTTAAATAAAGAATGCAGTATTTTCAATAAAATACTTTTACTCTCATTCCAATGCGAGTTTATTTTAATGAATAGTATGCATTATTATTCAAAATCAGCACCCTTGAGCGAAAAAATTTCTTCACTCGGTTTTTGCAACAACCTCAGTCATCCCAACTGCCCGAATTTCTATTAGTTGCGTTGAGCAAGGTAGTACTGTATATCAAAACATCTATAGGAAAAACACACAAAATCTCTGAGACTCGCGTTTTTAATATACATATATAAAAACCGTAAGGTTAGACCTATGTCCAATTTTCAAAATAAATTTTATAAAAACTGGAAATTGCTTAGAAAAACGGCAACACTTATGCAATTCACAGTTCATTGTAAAATTAGAACGTGGCAAAATTACAATTTGTCAAATCATGCAACGGTGAGCTCAAAAACATATTGCTTACAAATAATGTTTTTTGTCACTCTCTTTTCCCATATAATTCTCTCACCAAAATTGAAAACGACTATCATGAAACGAATACCTATTAAGGTTCTCGTAAGCTGTCAAACTCATACCTGAAAGTGTTGAACGTCAGAAAGCTGGAGTGTCAAAGCAAAAAACGAAAACCAAAATCTAACACAATTTGAGACAAGGCCTACTTTTGGAAGGAGCAGTATTTTGTTCCGCAGTAACCTTATAAAGTTAAAACATAACGAATACAACTTCCAATATACATGGTTAAAGGAATGTTAAAATTTATTGACTAATTGTAATTTGCATTTAAATGGAAAACAAAAACAAAACAAGTTACCAACTCGTAAAATATTGTAAAACTACAACATTGTAATTTCACCAGCCCAATTTACAATGAACTGTGAATTGCATAACTGATTCACTTTTCGAGGCTGCCTTATCATAAAATTTGCCTCGAAAGATTTCGGCCCTTGCGTAAGTTTTGCTCGATACAAATCTTTCTCGAGGCTCGAAAATGTTTTCAGCTTACGCAGTTTATATAGTTTTCAAGGCATCTTTACGCCTAGAGCAATACTCTTATTTATCACCTTTTCTGTATTGTCAATTCGCTTGAGAGCCTTAAAACCTGTGTACCAACTTGTTTGTCAAACATGTGCAGCTAGCTGCAAAACGTGCCAAAATTTATTTCATCATGTTTTGTTAACAAAAAATGAATCTTCAAAATCGTAGTTTCCGTTGTAGAAATAAAGCACACAATTTACACATATTGAATTTTGCACTTTCTACAAGTGAAATGTTTTAAGTGCAATACTTGCGTCTTAAACAAAACACACAAAATTTTATTAAAATCAAATTACTACGGAGATGTGAGTAAATAATATTTAATTTATTTACAGCGCCGTTAAATAAATGTAAAAATAGCGCCACATAATTTTTTAAAGTCGATTGAATGGTTTCCGACACAACCAACTTATGGACAGAGCAACTAGCAATTAATCGCACAGGTTTGCACGACGCACAAGTCGATCGCTTAACTCCAAAGCTGTCATTCTGATTAAACATATGGCAACGCCAATCAACTGGCACCGTTAGATTTATTTCGTTTTGCAAAGTTAATTTCTCGTGTTAATTTGTGAATATTCCGAATAAATAACAAATATCAGAAAAAATTTGTTAAATTTTGACTTTAATATTGGCTTTATCTGTTTTTGTGATGTTTTCAAAAAAATTTGATTGCAATTGCACGAAAATGCAAAATCTTATTGCCGTCAAAGGAGCCTCAAGTGCAGTGTTTTGTTGTTTTGTTTCTTGGTGTTTCTTTTTAATGGTCAATTTAAATGTGCGCGATTTTGTTGAATGTTTTTTATTTAACAAAATGCAAAAAGAGTTTTATTAAATTTAATCGTTTTTGCAATTAAGCAATATGTTTGCTTAAGTTATTAAAATTTATTCGCTTAAAATTCGTCAATGGTGTAAGTGCGATGCAGTTGCTGCCAAAATGCAGCATCCACTGTGGAATATTTCAATGCTTTCAACAGCTTTTAGTATGGAGTCCTTGACTGTATGATAAAGTTCAAGCTCAAAATCGGTAAGTCCTTTGGTGATTTTAATATTGTTTTAAGTTCTTCATACAAATATGAGGTAGAATCCCTTTATGTAATCCAATAAGTAATTTAAGAGGTGGAACAGTTTGTACAGAGATGAATTTTGGGGAAATGTTTAATTTGGTGTATCAAAGTACAATCATGAGAGATACGTCTGTATCTGGTGCCTGCTTCCACTGGCGGAAGAGAGTTTACGTTAGCGACAATCATATTTTTAAGCGTACTTTTTCTTACGTGGTTACTACTTAGTTATAAAAGAAAAATTTGTTATTAAAAATTGTCGTTCGGATCTATTTTCGAAGATATAACCATTAGAAGTTGCGGATATAGCTTTTATAAAAACCGATATAAGTTGGAAACTCCTAGACAGATTTCCAAAATATGGGTGTCATATGAAGGGCAACTTTATAAGGTATAAAGTCTGTGCAGAAACATTTGAAATTTCTTCTATAGTTTTCGAAGTATAACGATTTTTTTAATGCACACTTACAGCGCTTCGACAGCTGGTGTAGGTATCTACACGGTGAGGTTGCATCTGCATCTGGTGACAGCTTTCACTAGCGTGAGAGTGTTTTTGGTAATTTATCCAAAAGGGTGTATTCAAAAATATATCACGCAAAATAGGCGGTATTCACGAATAAGGTCAAACTTTGTGGCAAGTAACTCAGCTGATTTCTGTTGACAAAGAAATCAGATTTGCTGATATATGGTTTTTGCTCATATTTGATATCTTTCTAAAGGTACTAAAGGGGTTTTTTTTTAGAGCTATAGAACTGGTGTTTGATAGCTATTAGATGACACATATTTATATATTTATTTTAGTAAGGCTGAAATGGAGTTACAACTGCTTTAAGCTTTTAATAGTCAAAGTTTACAATTTAAATTCATTTTACATTATAAAAACTAACTCTTGTATTTCCCATAAAAGTAAAGAATAGTAAACATCTACTTAATTAAAAACCCTAAAGTTCAGCTTCTTTCGGTTTGAATTGTGGTGCCTCACATATACTTTTCTATATCCGCCATGCCTCCGGTTGTGTATTGCAAACATTAAGACCTCAAAAAACTTTTATAAAAAAAAAAAATTTAATAAAAAAAATCAAAAAATCTTGAAAAACCATTTATGAAATTGAGGTAAACAATTTTAAAGAACTTAAACTTAACTTCTTGGTAAATGATATAAAAATTGCTAAAAAAAATTTTTGACTTTGAAAAAATGGCAAAAACAGAACGCTAAAGCTTTTAAAAATTTCCGCTTACAAGACAGACTTTATTGCTGTATGCGAAAAAACATCAACAACCAACTAAAGTACCTACTCCAACTTTAATGCCAAAGGGAATCAAAATGTTTTTATTTTTCATTTTGGTCTTAAGTGCATTTATTTGATATAAATATTAAATAGGAGTGTCTCAACTTCACAAGGTTTTTTTTTTTTTTTTTTTTTTCTAAATATAAAGCATACTTTGTACTCGTAGCTTCTTTTGTCCTACGACTCTCTATCTACTTCAAGTATTGTTCTTAACGTAAAGTGGAAGCAACAGATATCCAATTTAAGAAATTTCCTTCGATTTGTTGTCTTTTGTTTTTGTTTAATTTTGCAACAGCTATTTATAGCCCCAATGCTACTAACTTTAAAAGAATACAAACAAAATCCACAATATACTGCCGCTGGCTTTGTCTGTGGCATTGTTATGTGTATTTTTTGTTGGTTTTTTTAGCACATAGCGCCATGGCTTTAATAAAACGCAATAAACAGAGCGTAGGGTAGAGCAACAAATTTACAAAAAGCCAGTGATGGGTAAAGTTGCCTATGTGTTTGCGTGAGTATGTGTGTGTGTGACTGTTAGCTATGGTTTGCCTTGCGTAGGCCAACAGGATAATATCAGCGGCATTAACAGAAGGATACGGAAATTAATTTACAATTTGCAGCAATACAATTTGATAGTGTGGTTTATTTTGCGCTGCCACAACAATGACCGCAACGTGTACGAGTAGTGTCATCCCATGTCTATATTGACAGTTTTCGTAGTTGAAAATTAATTTAAATTAAATTTATAGTGGTAGCATTTTGAATAATTAGAAGGTCAATTGATATATTTTAATTTGTAGCTATTTTTAACGTACTCGCATTATAAAAATTTACTCAGCTATTTTTAGAAACGTTTTCAAACAGCTTTACTTTGTTACATGATATTCCGCTTTGTTTCTAAGGACATTATCCTTGATAGTTCTTGGTCTCTGTGCAAGGGAACTCCAAAGAGTGGGCTCTTCTCCATATAAATGTAATTATATCTATCACTGAATGGGCATTGTTTCAGAACCATTGCCTATACAGCTGATGTGGAAAATTTTTTACAACATTCTTCCAAACGCCTCCTCTCCTGAAGCGTACCGTGCATATCGGGCGCCCGGCGCAAACATATTATTTATCACCCCTACAGAAAAAAATTTTCGTGCGTACCTCACCAAAACAAATAAAAAGGTTTTTACTTTTCACATTCAAAAACTCTAGCAAAATGATATTTCACTAAAACTGTGAAAATTTCCACCTACACATTCCAATTTACTACATCGATTTAGTTTCATTCACTAAAAAAACGGGTCTCATATATGACTTTCAAAAACCCTAGCACATTGAGATATATTTCACGATCATTTTGCCGCCCCTAAACCCTTGCGCTCGGGGCCGCTGCCCTCTCTAGGTACGCTACTACTACTGCCACTCGTTTATTTGTTAATCTGCCACAAGCCTTAAAATGTTGAACAACCTATACTTAATGTTGTTAGACCTTTCTTAAAAAAGTTCAAGTTATTTTGAATTAATTGAACACTAAATCTTGTGAAGAAAGCTCTCTGCTTGTGCACAAAACTTTTAAAAAGTGACCTACTAACACTTGGTAGAAAAGGGTAATTTTTTTCTTGAAAAAAGCTCCTTTTAAGGTCGCCTTACAATTCGAAATTCGAATTTTTTAAAAATAATGCACAACCTACTTTAGCAACTCAAAAACTTTAAGAATGCTCAATTTCATTAAACCTCATTTAAATTATCCATATAGTCTCCAGAATCTAGTTAACCGGTGCTCCTAGCCTAGTGCTTCGTCCGAGGCGAAGCGTGGCGAGGTTCTAGTTGTTCTCGGTCTCGCCTCGTTTTATAAATTTGAGTCTCGCCTCGCCTCGTTCTCGGACGAGGTCTTGTAATCACATGCCTCGCCTCGGTAAGAACCGAGGATTTTATTAAACTGAAAAAAAATTATCAGGCCTGTATATTGTCGGCATTCAAGCAAAATTGACTATCTGCAAACAAATAATAAGTGGGTGGCGCTAATTAATCATTTAATTATGTTTACATTCTCTTAAATTTGTGATATATTATTTTCGGTTGTTAAAAAAAAGTGGTCAATTTCGCTTGTATGCCAACGATATATTCAACTAGCAAAGCCGGCACTCGTTGCTACGGCTCAAGAAGTAAAATAAAATATATGTTTTTATTTTTGGTGGATTGAATCATATATGATGATTGATGAGCTATGATGAATTTAATTCTTTGCTTAGCTGGGACGGCGTGGCATCGTCCATTGTTATTCAAATCAAGCTAAGCTTCGAACCTTTTACAAACTATAAGAATTATATGTACCAAATCTTCTCTATTTACGTCATATAGTTACTGAGATATAAAAAAAAAGTTTATTCATCTGCGTCAAGTAGTTGATAATACCAAAGTATGCTACGAACCTTCCCCAAATCATAAGAAACATAAACACATGCCAAATCTTCAGGCGATCGGTTGAACGGTTTTGGACATTAACAACAAAGTTTTTTACCGAACGTAGGGGTCCCCTTATTAAATCTCTCATCACATAATAATAACAAAAGAGAGTAGTAGTAGCTGTATTATTCTAACTCTCATTCGATTAGAGATCATTTTAGTACTACTGACTCTGAAGACCGAAGATATGACGAAATATATGAACTCTAAATAAAAGTAGCCTAAGCTTCTTAATGTGAAAGCAACGTGGTGTGAGTTCGGTAGGAATCGGTTAACCGGTCTTCGAGAAAATGATATTTAAAAAATATTTTTGTATGAGGGCCACCCTAAAGATGCAATCAAAATAAAAGTTTTATAGCCTTATCTATACTTTCCAATAAATAAATATCGAGTCAAATTTCAAAAAATAGTATCAAAACAAAAAATACTGCACTTACTTCCGATACGAGCAAGTGTTAAAGCGAGGCTGCGAGGCACCTCGTTCTCAGAACCGGAAACGAGGCGAGAACGAAGCGAGTACGAGGCGAGGTAGCGGTGTGATCTTGCCTCGTACTCGGTCGAGCGAAGCAAATTTATTTTTCCACCTCGCCTCGTCGTTCTGGCCTCGGTCTTGCCTTGTTCTCGCCTCGTTGAACGAGGTTGCCTCGCAGCCTCGGTGAAGCACTATCCTAGCCTCAGCAGATAGTATGATTTGTAAATAAAAAAAGTAGCCGGGGGACTTATTGTTTTAAGAGATAAAATAGTATTGTGATTATGATTTTATTTAAACATTATTATTATGTAACATTATTTATTAATTAATAGCTTGTTGATATATCGACTATATCTCTAATCAAACAAAATCTCTTAATCAAAATTTAAAAAAAGTAATAGAAATAACTAGCTATTTATATGTTGAAGTTTTCCTTTTTTTATCCGAAGTATTTCGAATATTCACTGCATTTCAACATTCAATCACCCACTCACAAGAACAAATTACGAAATAAGACCGAAAACTACAAATGTGAGAACAAGAGGACAATAAATAAATTTGGCAGTTAAATACTTGAGCACCCACTTAAAGCAGCGCAAAGCTTCTATAAAATACAAATCACTAAATAAGTTCTAATTGAATATTCTTTTCTTTTTATATATTATTGCCATCGAACAAATAACTACACAAAAATTCAGCTATTTATTTTGGAATACTTTTAATAGGACTTCAAAAGGCATTTAGTATATTTGGTAATAATGTGAATTTTATCATAAGGAAGAGAGGGAGAGTGAGTGCTGTAGTATAAATGCCAGTTATTTATTATTAATATAAAGAATTCGAGCAATAATTGTGATGAAAATAGTAAATTATAGCACAGGTCAGTAAAATTTGGCTTAACCTTTTACCCAGAAACCAGAATACACTTTTCCAAGGGTTTTTAATGCACTTTGCTCAAATCTGAGGTCAGAATTTCACTGTGAACTCCGCTTTGCGAGATATTCTATCCAAATTGTGCGGAAATCACGGCTTTTCGAGATATTTAAGATTATGCTACAGCGAAAAGTATTTTGTTTTATATAAAACCATTAATCAGGCCCAAAAAATACTCTTTCTCCTAAAAATCCATTGAGAGTTATATCGATATCTTTTTTGTTTCTCCCGTTCACATTCAGCGAGAAGATGGCTTGCATCAAGTTTCACAATTATAGCTGCCAAAGATGATGCCAAGATATAGCATTTAAAGTGTTTTTGTTGCATAAGAGCTGCCACGCCCCGTTGTCTAATCCCGTCCATATTTTGTGAGGTGCTTTGTAAATACCATATACATCCCAGCACTTAATTTAGAAACTCATGATATCATAGGTGTCCAGATATAGATATAGCTTTAATGTGGGATATGTGCCACGCCTCGTTGGCTAATCTCATCCACATTTACTGTGGTGCTTAGCATAGAGAATATACATCCTTGAACCAAATTTCAGAGTTTCGGCTATCAAAGGTGTCCAGAAATAGTGTTTTAAGTGTTTTTGTGGTATAGGAGGTACCACGTTCTTTGTCTTATGCTATGCATATTTCGTGAGGTGCTGAGCATAGACATTAGACATTAGACTTCCTAGTGCAAAGTTTCATAACTCCTGCTATCATTGGCGTCAAGAGACGCGTGAAGAAGCGTTTCAAGTGTTTATGTTGAACCCCTTCAGGTGAGTACCTTTACCACATCCCTTATATACCCTATATCAAAATAAAATATATATGCTACTCAGAGATATTGTAGCTTTCTATTAGTAGAATAATTTTTAGAATCGCTTCAGATGTTCCAAAGATTACCACCTATATACAAACTAAAAACAAACTTTACCTCTATATTTAATAACATTGATATAGAAACCAATTTTGGAACAACTACGGAAAGTGGCTTAGTGCTTTTTAAAACATACGAAGTTTCAATTTTGTGAAGGTTTTACCCCAGGCATAATAGCACAAAATCTTCAAATCTAAATTAAGTCTATCTTAGGTATCATTAAAGTTATTCCAATGAATTTTAGTAAATCATATTTTTGAAATTGGCGTGGCTTTTTTGTTTTTTTCCCTTGTTCAAGAATGCCACCAGTAATTTCTATAAAACTTTTAATAAAAGTAAGATTGGGATTTAGTAACAAACGGTAGCTAGACAAATCCTAAAATAAGTAGAGTTTGTCATACCTCAGAAACTATAAACATCTGTACAACTATTACATAAGCAGTGCATAAATTAACGAATTACCAGATTTTGGTCCGTACTTATTAACAAATTATAATGTTGACTTCAAAAAAGAGTCCTTTAGTACCTTTTGGAAATCGACGTCGCAATTGCACCAAAGCTTTTGTAATTAATTGTGTGTAAGAGGAAGCATTCTTGCGAAGAATTGCTCAATTAATAATCATTAAAAACATCATGTCCTTGATCAGAAGCCTACACGTAAGTAACAGAAGCAACAATCTAATAAATTTGAACTTGAATTAAGAAGTGTCAATAAACTTCTGCAACACATACACGCGTTTTGCACTCCCATTGCTCCTTCCGCATATTTCATACATATAGTGTGAGGAAATTAATCCTTATTTCCTTATTTGCTGGCAAACACAAAGATTTAATCGAAAAGCTTTCGTAATCAATGCCACTTGCAATATCTATAGCATATTGTTGTTATTGTTGTTAGTTTGCTTGTGTGACCACTGTTGTTAACTGTATTAATTGCTACTCATCCATTATCAATTGCTCTGTTTGCTTGAGTATGTTAGGGTGTAAAAAAAAAATATATTTTCACTGGTCCTCTCGAGAAGTTTAGGAGTTGGTTTGGATTTGGTCAATTTTTTCAGTTTTCAGAAATATGGGGAAAAAGATATTTTTAGTAGCTTGACCAAAATTTCTCTGAAAATCACTATTTGCCAAAAACCATATCATCGATTTAAGCAAAACGGATGAGCTATAAAAAATGTATTCAGATTTTAAATGGATTTGCTATTTTTGATATTAAAGCCAGTTTTTTATTTAAGAATATGTCAAGTTTGGGCGGTGACAGCTTTAGATTTTCAGTGATTTCCGATAATTGTATTTCCTTCAAATGTCAAACTTTACTTTATAACGCCTAACTGGAAGGTTGTCCAAATACATGTTAAACCTTGTACCTAAGACACTGACAAAATATTCATAACTCATAGGGACCACCAACATTGTTTTTTTCACTACACCCTAAGGCATGGTAAATATGTCTGTTTTTAATGTCTTTGTGCGATATGTTGGAACTTTGACGTCAACTGATGTTTAAATACGAATTTAATGAATTTCTATTCTTAATAAAATTGTAATAAAGTTTTGTGGTTTGTTTGTTTTATTCATTATTCATAAGAGAATTTACAAAGAATTTGCAATAAGATATTTTTATAAGAAAGTAAATGGTATTATTGGAACTGCGAAAATTTCGACACATGTTTTCGTATTGCATTTGATGCTTGTGTTGAGCAAATATTTTATTTAATTTAATTTTGAGACAAATCAAATGTTGGCACAACAGTTGGGCGTGAGTGACTTCGACGTTCTGTACGTTATGTATTTAAGATTGTCAGACATCTCGAAAGTTTTGTACGAATGAAATGCGTAATTTTTCTTTTTGATTTGAGCATTGAATTTTGTCGTACCTTGTTAACAAGTTCCTTAAGTCAAACATACAATCTCATTTATTGTTACTACGGTAACAATAGTAATAGTTGAAGGCCAATTATTTTGATAACTTTTAAGTCCTACTCGAACTTATGTATAGTTAGGGAGCTGGTGAACATTTTTTGTACTGCTCATATTTATGCAAATTAAAAAAACTAAGTGTAAAGTGCAGATAGCGTTGCTTTTTTCAAAATATTGATTTTCTAATTGCGAAATAAAATTTCTTTTCAATTATTATATTGCGTCTGCCTCTGATAAATTTTGTTGAAAGCATAGCAAATCAACATAAATACTAAAATCAGACGTCCATACTGCTGCATTTTTAATAGCAGCAGTTGTTAATGTGTAAAAAAAAACTCCATTAAATAATTTTATCGTTTATTTTCAAGCATTTCATTTCAGCATTGTCCCCAGAAGCGCTAAAATTATCTGCCTTTTCTAGTTTGATGTTTTTCGTAAGGAAAAAAATCAATGACTCAAGTGGCAGACGCATTAAATTCACTGATTACTTAATTTTTTCTGAACATGTTTGTCAAATTGTTATTTTTAAATTCAAAAAACATTAAGCGGCATTGCTTGGTTTGTATGTGTCAAAAAATTAAAAAAAAAATTAACTACCCTTAAACACATCAATAAAAACGTCTGCCTCTTGCATTTATCTGTTAATCTTTTTAGTCACATTTTTTATTATAAAAGGCAGACGCGTATCATGTTATACATTTTTTTCAATTTTAAAGAGCTATCAATTAATAAAACAGAGACAACGCAATGACAGTGACAATTCATACTCGTACTATTTATTATACTTCGAACTACATCATTTTCTGCCTCTGTCGCACGTTTAAATTATATAAAAATTTCGTACATCGGCTCCCGAACTATTAGAGCATATTTTATATTGCGCTTTTAATAAAATACCTGTAAATGTTTGTCTCTCATGAAGTCAGACATTTTGCTATTTTAATGGTCAATTAAATAATATACATTATAACATGGATTCTATTTGAAGAGATTTTCTTTTTTTCTTTTGTTTTTGGAAATGTTGGAATACTTACTTAATATTCGTAGAATTTCAATGTGACCCAATTGACAACTTTCGCTTTGATAAATTTATTCACTTATGATAGATTTATATTTAGAAAGTTCTTGTAATTTGCTCAATTGCACTTAAAAATTTTCTAAAATAAAATTGTTGTATGTGTACTTCGATAGCCAAGGGGAAAACAATGTGGATTGATACCCTTTTTATTAATTAAATGATATTTATCCTATACTTTTCCTTCTAATCATATTTAAAAACCATGCTCATATGCAACCAAACATAATATTTTATGTCATCTAAACTCGTCATGGTATGTGAAAGTATTACTCTTCCTCTTCAAAATCTATTTTGAATTTTTTAACATTTATTTTCTTTCATAGACGTCGTTAGTAAAAGAATTCTTACTTTCATAACTTAAATGTGACATACGAGCATATGTCATACAAAAATGGACAGATGCAAAAAAGAAATAGGATCTAAAAAATTCAAAATAGATTCTGAAGGAGAAAAGTAGTACTTTCTCATACCGTATCGACTATTGATGAAAAAACTATTTCGCGGTGTGTTTTAATCTCGCATATAGCAAATAAAAGTTATGTTTGCATTTTAAGGTTAGGATATCTTAAAAACCTGATTTGGAAAATACAGCTCACCAAAAACTTTCAGGAAAATATACTCTGTTGCTGAAATTTCGTACAATTTTGTCGGCCTGCATTATCGGTTGTATTCGGTATTATTAAATTTTTTTTTGTTGGTATTAAAGGATACTATTTGTTACCTAAACCTTGGAATTTTTTCGAATTATTTCGAAATTTTATTGATTTTTCGCTATAAATTGATTTTCAAATGAACTGCTCTCTAGATGTTGTCAAGATCAGACTTCCATTCAAATCAATCGACATAACTGGAAATGGATTAGATTAAACAAATCAACATCTAAAGTCTGCCGGCAAGCTTTGGAGTGGAATCATCAGGGTTGCCGAAAACGCGACCATCCTAATTTATTGAATAAATGATTGCTAGTGTAGGAAAAACGTGAATCCGGAAAATGTTGGAGAACTTGAAGGTATTCACTACTGATTCTGTACGTTGCTAGAGATTTGTAGAGGTCTTATGCTCCGTGTGAAAATAAAGGACATAAGAGCATTGATGTGCAAAACATTTGGTTTTCAGATTTCATATTTCAGTACTGTACAATTTGAAATACCTCCTTAGTTTATGATTTAAAAAAGCTCAAAAGTTCATATATTGATAATAGTTGAGCTCGTCTTTCCTTTAAGAAATATTTTTAATACGAAAGTGGTCGAAATTGTACATATTGAAAAAATTTTGTGCCGACTAACTATGTGTGATGTAAAGTTAGAATATTCGCATGTAGATTTCGTACATAAAATAATTTCATCTTACCAAAAGCAACTCCATAATAACTGCGTTATCTAATCAAAGAATAAACAAATGAATAAATCATACATAGCAATATCTGAGGCAAGCCACTGAAAACTTAAAATTCAAAATACATTCGTATGAATATAAGAAAAAAATATTAAAATAAAAATCGCAATCTAAGAAAAAATTACTACTATAATAGTAGGCAACCGGTTACCTTTAATAATACTAGTAAAATCGCATGAGTTGTGGGAAAAAATTTTTACACTAAAAAAAGTGTGAAAAAATCACACATAAAATGCTGTAAAAATCACACATAAAAATGTGTTTATTTTCGCTAAATAATTAGTAATTTCCAGTGTAGTGTGTCTTATTGCACTATCAAAATAGTGTAATAAAACACGAATAATAGTTTTGAAATAAAATTTATATTTTTATTTTGCTCAAATTGTTCTTTATTTCAATGTAAATTTAGTTAAAAAATTCAGTCTTTGGAAAAAATTATTAGGATGTATATATAATAAATAATATTATACATGTTACAAAAAAATTACATACTAAAAAACATTTTATTTTCATTTTTAATGCAACTTAAAAAAAAGTAATAAGTGATGGAAATTGTGCCATCTAATGATTCAATAGGTGAACTGTTACATAAATTTGAGTCGCCTTGTGCTACAACATAAGAATTAGCGACGTCTCCTGATTGACTCAAATTAATAGTTTCATCCATGAATGGCAATACTATATCATCAGTATTGTTTTCGACAGTAGTTGTTGATTCAGGATTCCATTTCTCATTTTCATTAAGTATCATGAAAACTGATTTTTTGGTAGCAAAACATTCCAGGATATCGTCATCTTCAACTTGGGTTCCATTGTTTTCCAGGACGAGATGAAATCCTTTTAAGCCAATACTATTAGCTGTAATTAAATATTTTAAAAATTTATTTTACACATCTTGTACTAAGTTTTTACCTTTTTCTATCAAATCATTTATTTTTGAACAGCACATAAATGATTTTTTAATTTTTCTGTCCGCACTCCATAATTGAATTGGAATTTTCGCCATTTCAATTAATTTGTATTCCTAAATTAATTGTAATATTAGTTTTTTTTTTTTTTTTTTTGCAAAACCAGCCTAAGTTTAATTTATATCTAAATGTAGTTAAGAAAATGTGTATGTAAAATATGTTCCATTTAGGATACGCAATGAGTGCAGTTTGGAGGGAAATAATGCTTATTTTGAATGAATTTTATAATTTTTATAGGCAGCAAATTTCCTACAACATTTCTCCCACAAACAATGAAACTGCGCTTTTTTTCACGATGCACATTGAGACCACATGAACACAAACTACACATAAACATAATTAACTAATTTATTAAAATTAAACTTAATATATTGCTGTACCTTTTATTTAAATCACTTCTGTAATTTTAATGAAAACCACAACAACTGAACTGATCACGCAAGCTATAACTGATCGTGTTGTGACAAGTCTTTGCTAACACAAAATATGTACACACAATACGGTCAAATACGCATATTGTGTAAATTCTCACAAAAATATCGGTAATGCAGCAGAACAACAATTAAAGCACGAAAAACTGTGTGGATTCACGCAAAAAAAATGTAAATTCCCGAATATAAGGGAAAAACACACATTAATAGTAAAATAATGAAATTTTCGTATAAAACATTAAAGATGTGTGAATTTACTATTCAAACTTTTTTAAACACAAAATTATATGTATGTATATTAACTACTATTGTAATAGTAATTTTACTAATTTAAAGTTTTATTTTTTAGAGTGTAGACTATAAATAGCAAATCGTACCCACATTTATTCAGTATCCAAAGGACCAAAACAAACAATTCAATTTGTTTTCAATTCTCTTTAAATAAAAAAAAAATTTTAAGCTGTGACCTAGATTTGCCGGCAAAACCCATAGTTACTTGCATATATATAGAATTTTGCGAACTTTTTAAACAGTTATTAAGAACTCAAACCATCACCTGCAATAGAAAATAAAAACATTCGAATAACAACAAAATAAACAACGTAACACGAATAAGTCATCGTTAAGTTAATGTGAAAAGTTTTCAACGTTTTGTTTATGTAACAAATCTAAGATACATCGAATCCCACAAACTAAATAATGAAGATATCAAAGTGCGGCAAAAAATACGGCTGATGAAGAACTATAAAGCAGATAAAGCCTGTCTGACCAAATGTAATTATTTTGCAAATGCTGACACACATGGAACTTCATTTCAATGATAAGCGTATAAGGATTTGGCTTTGGTGAATATAGAAATAGAAAACGGAAGAGGTATAAATTCGATTATGAATGAAATCATTAAGCAAACAAATGCTAAACTAATCGTAACTAGAAAAACTGGACAGTCACAATAACTAGGTCAATGCATAAAATTATATGGGAAATTCCATAGTCAACTGTCTCGTAGATTTTATATTATAAAGTTTGACTTGCTTATTGATTAAGATATGAAAAATTTGTTTGGTATAAGGCGGTCATGGGCGCTACGCATAATCAGGCTCATTGAATCAAAGTAAATGACCAATAATTTTCTAACTTTAATTCAGATATTTTATTATGCCATTCGGTAATAAAACTTCCCACTAAAACTAATCAGCGTAAAAAAGTTCATTGAATATCATGTTAAACGAGAACCAAATTAATGTTTATTCGATGCAAATATGTAAATAAACATATAATTGAAATTAATATAAAAAATGCTATTATCAAAAATTTTTTCTTTTGAATTATTATCTATATGAATCCCGAAAATAAATCAGTAATCTCTTCAATCTATGAACTGGTAATTTTTAGAAAAAAGGTTTCAAAAGTTGAAATCGGCCATATGCTGAATCCTCAGATTAGTGACATAAAATTTTTCTTTTCAACACGAAGTATATATTTATATCTTATTTCAAATGTATTTTTACGTACTAAATCTTTTACTTTAAAATCATTATCATTTGAGCTTGTGAATCATATGAACCATAATCTGCTTAAAAGTATTTCGAGTATATTTGGTGAGGGACGTTAGCAGAAACTATATCGTGAATCTGCTTTTGAAAGGCCTATGACCACACTTAATTTTGTATTTCACAATGAATGCAATTGGATTCTCAATGGTAGTTTCACAACAGTTTTCAATGATAAGTGGGATCAAGAAGCTTTGAATTATATCTCCATGGTTTTCGAATGGATTACTAAAATGAAAAATTCCGAAAAATGTCAGGAATAGCTTTCAGTACAAGGAGTACTCATCGACCCTTTATTATATTCATTTCGACTGGAAGTAACAAATTGAAATAAAAAAAAAAACAAACAATTCTTTGTCTCATTCTAATGGATATTCCCTTCAAAGAATTGATTAAGTTGACATTGATGTGAAATTGAACTCCATACCTTAAGAGTTTTGGTTTTCAGAGCATAACGAATTCTATACATTTTTATTAGGTTCTAGATTAAACCCGTAAGATAAAGAAAAAAGCGGAAGCAAATTTATGGCTGCAATCGAACGATTGCTGTAAAATTTTATGTTCGAAATAAAGAATAAAAATATCTAGGTTTTGTGTTATATAAATTTGTATATACATTTGAAGACAATTTAGAAGCAAAACTTAGTTCAGAGAATACAGATATGAAAATTTAACATTTTGTAGTAATTAATCTAGAAGGCCATATATTTATATTTATTGTCAGACGTGAGAAAACATTAGGGGCTGCTGTTTTTTTACTGAGCATAGTAAACAAAATGTATATTAATATTTTGCTCAGTACTTGTGCTGTTTGGTAAATTTATTAATTAGATGAAAATGTTTCGCTGAAGCGGCCTTTTTCAGTAATTAAATATTTCCAATGCAATGCAATACGAAAGACAGCAAATTAAAGGGTGTTTTTTTTAGAGGTTTGTTTTTCAAATAGAGATAAAACTGGCATTTTATGGTCAAATCTGGCGACTCTAATGTCATTTATGTTCAGTTTGGTTTGCCATTTTATCACGCACAGGTTGACAAAAGAACAACGCTTGCAAATCGTGCAAATTTATTTCGAAAATAATGGTTCAGTTCGCGAAGTTTACCGCAAGCTCCGTCCATTTTATGGTCGACATAATCGTCCATCAGAGCAATTAATTCGGTTAACCATGGATCGTTGTCGCACTACGTTTACTCTATGTGATAATACGCATCCGCAGAGACGTCGAACAGTGCGCACCGAAGAAACAATTGCCGCTGTAGAGCAAAATGTTGAAGAGGACCCGAATGAATCGATTCGCCACCGTGCACAGCAATTGGAGCTTTGTCCATCAACTTTATGGAAGATTTTGCGCAAAGATCTTGGCTTGCGACCTTACAAGATCCAGCTTGTGCAAGAATTAAAGCCGCGAGACCATGCAATGCGTCGTGATTTTGGTGTATGGGCCGAAAATGAGATTGATCTCGATGCTGATTTTCATCGCAAAATTTTGTTCAGTGATGAGGCTCATTTTTGGTTGAATGGCTACGTCAACAAGCAAAATTGCCGCATTTGGAGTGAAGAGAATCCACATGAGACCCTTGAGACGCCATTACATCCACAAAATCTGACTGTTTGGTGTGCTCTATGGGCTGAGTCATTGGGCCATACTTCTTCCGAAATAATGCTGGAGAGTCAGTTACCGTTAATGGAGACCGGTATAGAGCCATGATAACCGACTATTTTGTTCCCGAATTGGATGGCATGAATGTGGATGAGTTGTGGTTCCAACAAGACGGCGCTACATGCCACACAGCGCACGTCACAATCGATTTATTGAAGGAAACATTCGATGAGCGCATAATTTCGCGGAATGGACCTGTCAATTGGCCACCAAGATCGTGTGATTTGACACCATTGGATTATTTTCTTTGAGGATATGTGAAGTCGCTCGTCTACGCCAACAAACCAGAAACGTTAGGGGACTTGGAAGCCAACATTCGTGGCGTTATTGCCGACATACGGCCCCATATGCTCGAAGAAGTGGTTCAAAATTGGACCTGTAGAATTGGCTTTATTCGAGCCAGCCGCGGCAGCCACATGACCGAAATCATATTTAAACATTAATGGCATAAAATTATCCTTCCAATAAAGCCAAATTGATGGACATTAAAATGATTTTCTTGTGTTTTATTTCAATTCGAAGCTCTATACCTCTAAAAAAAACACCCTTTAAAAAGCAAATTACAAAAGAAACGCTATCACTCTGTTAGTAAAATCACTGATGATTAGTGTCAAAACCCTTCTTTTAAAAAAAATTCGTATTCTGCAAAATGGATTATAGCTAAAAATAAAAGCACAGTGAAAAAGTATAGTTCATCATAAGTAAAAGCAGAGAAATTCGCATTGGATAAGTGATTCGAGCTCGTTTATAAATCGCTTAAAGCCTCTCTCTCAATAGATGATAGAAGCACAAAATCAAATTTTGAGAAGAAAGTTCCCAAACTATCTACGAATTTTATTGATTAAATAGAAAAATCAGACACTCCAATTCCTGTAAAATAAATTTGCTCTGGTTAATATGATATTAAAGTATTCTCATCCAATCAGATTTAAATACATACAAACAAAAAACGCACATATTTATTCTGAAATATGCAAAAAGCTTAAAAGCGTATATACTTCTTAGGGAAGCTTTAAAGCTTTTTTTAAGACTTGCATCCATTTGGAGAAGCAAACAATCGAAGAAGTCGGCATTGTGCAAAATTTTTCAAACGAAAATTCAATGAATGGCATCGATTTTATTCAGCTGACATTTTCCAGTTAATGACGCTAAAATTACCACTTCAAGAGAGACAGTTGATTGAAGCCAATCCTCAATCAGTTTAAGTAAAATGTATGGAGGACTGGATTAATCACTTTCATAGAGGGCGGATTGATAATGATGCGGTTTTTAACAGATGGCAACACTAAGCATCATATGGTAATTTTTTTCCCCGCGTGTAATCTGTCAATAGGCTTCATGGAAATTTTTGGCGCGATATGTCACTTAGTTTTTGCTTGGCAGCCATATAACTCGGATAACTTTAAACTTTTCTTGTAAAATGGATAAAACCTACTTTCGCTCATTGATTAAACTGCGAAGGAAACAAAGGAAAAGCTTGGTAAATATTATTGCTCATCTGCTCCAGCGAACTCAACCGTAATTTATTGGTTTGCTGAAATTAAACATGGTCGTACGAGCACTGAAACAATGCCATCATCAGGAAGGCCAAATGAGGTGACTACTGAGGAAATGATCAACAAAATCCATGATATTGTTTTGAATGCCCGTCGAGTGAAGTTGAGAGAGATTGTTGACATTGTAAACATTTCATATGAATGTGTATTCAACATCTTACATGAACATTTGCATATGAAGAAGCTATCAGCCAGATGGATGCCGCGATTACTAACAAATGATCAAAAACAAAATCGTGTGACTATCTCAAAGCAATGTTTAAGTATGATGAGGCATAACCCAGATGACTTTTGGCGTCGAATAATAACGGTTGATGAAACATGGATTCATCACTACACACCGGAAACCAAATATGAATCAAAACAATGGGTAGAACCTGGTGGAAGTGCACCGAAGAAGGCAAGGACTGTGAAATCAGCTGATAAAGTTATGGCGATTGTATTTTGGGATTCCCATGGTTAATACTGATCGACTATCTTGAAAAGGGAAAAACAATAAAAGGAGCATATTACGCTGCGCTTTTGGATCAATTGGACGATAAAATCAAGGAAGAACGACCACATTTAAAGAAGAAAAAAGTTCTCTTTCTTCAAGACAACGCACCGGCACACACATCAACAATTGCAATGGCTAAATTCCATGAATTACGTTACGAATTGTTGCGGCATCCACCTTACAGTCCAGATTTAGCATCGAGTGACTTTTTCCTATTTCCCAACTTAAAAAAATGGCTCGGGGGAAAGAGATTCACATCAAATGATGAAGTAATCAACGAAACAAACTTATATTTTGAGGAGTTCGACAAAACCTACTATTTGGTTGGCATCAAAAAGTTAGAATATCGTTTGACCAAATGTATTGAGCTAAAGGGGACTATGTTGAAAAATAAAACGAAATTTAAAAATTAAAGTGTGTTTTCATTGTTGAACCGGACCATTATCAATCCGCCCTCGTTGCTATGTTGCAAGTGGTGGGACGTTTTTTAAAAACGACAAACTATATTTTGGTGAATATATAACTTTGTTTCGTTTTATGTACCAATTTCGGATAGCTTTTGTACATTATGTAAATATGTTATGCAGAGTGAAATAGAGCTTTTTATAAGAAATCGTATGCGTCATGTACCTAAAATTCGTTTTTTTGAAGATCACTATCCAAAAAAAAAAAAAATGGATTTTGTACAACGCTTGCTTCTGCTGCCAATTTTCACTTTAAAAATTTTATAAAAATAGATTTTTTTGGACTTCGGCTCGTTTTAAATACTCTTCGCTCGTTTGTATGTCTTCTGGGCTTAATAGTAGAACACGGTTAATTTTTACACATAATAGTACCACGCAAATAAAATACACTTTCCTTACACAAATTAATATACACACTGAAGAATAGCTAGTTATGATTCTTTAAACTTATTGTTTGTATAAAAATTTTATAGTTTCGGTACATTGCATATTATTATTTTTGATCTACCATTACTTTTTACTACTCGATATAATATCGCAAACAGCAGCATGCTAAAATACAAAATTTAGTGGGTGAGCAATCCG
The DNA here is from genome assembly GCA_963680825.1 of Meiosimyza decipiens. Classification (NCBI taxonomy): domain Eukaryota; kingdom Metazoa; phylum Arthropoda; class Insecta; order Diptera; family Lauxaniidae; genus Meiosimyza; species Meiosimyza decipiens. Next base: position 23,213,122 of record OY804258.1, on the reverse strand, counting down.
CATTTACTGCGATTAAAGCATACTAAAAAATGCATGAAATTTCTTTATACCAAGAACGGAAAGTTATTTTTAGCTTCGTTTGCTTTTGAGTTGGTAACCAAATTCTAACAAAAAATTGTATTTTCCTTTCCAGTCAGCAATGTAATAACTCATATGAAACAGAAATACCCATACAAATGTCGGGGTATGTTGTGTGGCACCTTTTTCTGAATATTTGATGTGCTTCTGTTTTTTTTTTGTTTTTTGTATAAATACATGTGGAAAAATTTTTAATTTACATTTGTACGAAATTCGCTTACATAAAAAAGAAGCAAAAACGAAAAAAAATGCATTTAATATTTATGAAACATTATGAAATTAATTTTGTTGCTATGATTTTTATGCCAAAAAGTAATTTCAAAATATTCCATTCGACAATTTATGCCATATGAGCCAGTCAATAGAAGTAGTAAAATTATAACACCGTGATTCTGAAATTCTATTAATAGGGGTATGCTTTCTCAGTGTTAATCTGAAAACTAGACGTTGTAAACTTTTTATTGACTCATGAAGTATACTGTGAAGTGCTATGTATAAAATAGCATGACGGGCAAATAACCTCCATGGCTTTGCTGGCACATATTCACTCTTTAGCCGAAGTTTTCCATGACCGTTTTGCATAAATGTAGCCGAATTTCATTGATACAGCATTCAATTTCCTTCTTCAAAGTGTGGGTGGTCGAGTGCTTGTTGAAAGAAACCTTTGATTTTGATAACGATGTTTAATCGCATTATCTTGGCGGCCAATTTTGATTACCAAAACGAACAATTAAACGAACAGGAATTGACTCATGAGCTAATTAAATTATTTCTCGGGCTGTATGGTATGTGACATGATCTTGTTGAAACCACATGTCATCCATCTTGCAACTAATGCACAAAAAACTGTCGCGACAGTGAGTTCCATTAATTGTTTTTGCCTGTCCTGTAGCATTTTCGAAGAAAAATGGTCTAATGATGCCCGTAAGGATGTTTCTGTACCCTCACTCCATGCTCATGTGCTGCTTCGATTTTTTGTATTAAACGACTTGATAAAGAAGGGCCAGAGTGTCTAAGATCACTTATTGATCCATATCTTTGTAATTAATCTCTTTACATTTGGCTTAAATTACTATCCTGAACATATTTTGTGCAAACGTTGCGAACTTGAGCTTTCAAACTTTCATCATTTTAAAACTATTGCTTAACGATGAAAACGCGTTATATGTACTTTCGTATAACGCTCCATTTTTAATACCCTGTACACTGTCTTATTTTTTCAACAAAAACACTGACTACCGCACAAATGGGGCAAAATTAAAATTTTCCGTGAATTTTGGCACACTTTATATTACACACAATATTTTTTACTACTTAATTCTTGTATACACCCACTATATTGCAATTAAATGAGAAATTAAGATAAATGTAATAGATTAGTTAGTAGCCTACTCACAAATATATATGCAGTAGGCCATAATTACATGTATTAGAGTTAGTTGTTGCATTATTGTTTTCCGCAGTGAGTCTTTAATTCGACTCATTTCGTAACTGTGCAAAAGCTCATGGATGTTTCAAAGCTTAACTCAAGTGTTCTATTGTTTGCTTCAATTGCAGTGGGCAATCTTGAGCACAAACAAGATGGAATTTATTAAATGCCGCACAGTACCTCCACAAGTGGGGAAAAAATGAAGCACTTTTAAAGCGTTGATTCGAATTTATAAGGATACCACCCTAAAAAAACGCACGTATTACATTATCTCAAAGACGGTGTAGAAAAGCGCTTGAGTATGAGCAACTTTAATACGTAAGCCAATGCTTCTGTGAAATCATGCATAATCATTTAGAGTTAGATGAAAGTTGAACAATATTCTAAAAGCTTATTTTCACAAGCGCAGCCAACTTGTTCAGTTTCTATAGATTACGGTTGATTCTACTGAAATTCGACATGAATTGCATACCTCCAAATTTGATGATTATGCTGCCGCAGCAGGTGGATTTGCCGGTATGACGTTACTACTTGGATAGTTGTTTAAATACACGAACGTTTTAGTATATATGATCGTTGAGGAAGAAAACGTTTGCACCGTTTAATGCAGTAGGTCATAAACTTAGGGATGAATCTGATAGATGGCGAAAGCTTTGGTAATCAGGTAGACTTATATTCAGTCGGCACTCACTAAACTGGTATTCATATTCCTTTAGTAGCTACTCATTTTGAGTACAGAAGCTAACTGGTATGGAATGTTTATCTCTGCGTCCAGGATGGATCTGCGGCTGACCAAGAAGGCATCACTTCTGAGTCAGACGATTCTTGGGTCTTTGGCTTTTAGATTTTCAATAGCGTCAATTACAATTATATGAAAGACTATGGAAACTCTGCATTTAAGAGAAGAGCAATACTATTCGGAAACCCTTTGAAACTCTCTACTCGATAATCGCTCAATATTCGCAGCCTGTGACACATCTGGTGGCACTAAGCGGCGCTCTCTGTAACATATGCTTTATATTTTCTCACCACATTTTGCCAAGATTCGATTTCGTAAAAATAAAACCTCGAGACTGAAAAACGAGCAGTTCCACGTTGCGAAAGTCACGAAATGAAAACTGCCGGCAAATATTGGAAAGGTATCCTCAATATAACAGAAGACTTGGACATACTAAAACCTCTCGGCAACAATTGCTAGAACAGAAAATGCGTGCATCGAGGAATCGTAGCCCACGGGAAATTTAATATGTTCAAATGCTTGGTGAGTGAGGTTCACCGATTCCAGATAGAGTTTTGTAGATTAAGTACCAAGTAGCCAATTGATTTTGACTTGGCTTGAATTCAGTTACTTACCTTTTACTTGGATAATGTCTAAAAATGTATTGTTTTTCAAAAATGAAAATAATTGAGACATTTGTTTGTATTTTTCGCATATTTATTCATTCTTTCTAGGAAATCGTTCGGATATATGTAGGTATATCATAAATGCTAGTACAATATTTGAATATTTTTTAAGAAATTTTTCTTTTATTTGAATTACAATTTATTTATTTACATTGAATTAAGTATCGGTTTATTTCGCTATTATAAAATAATTTATTACATTAAATATTGAATTGTTACGGATTTCTATAAATTTAGCTTGAAGTTTACTGCGAGCATGCCATTTGCTTTAGTACTAAATAAGAAATATTTAAAAACAAATTGTATTATTTATAATGATTTTTTTACTGTCTACTTAAGTGCAGTTCATAAGATTAATATTTGTATTCAAATATAAAATGTGACTTAAATGTTTGTTTAATTAAATATTATAGTAAAGATTAAAATTTTTAAAAAAAAGTACTTTTAGGAAGAATTTTTCGGTGACTTATAACAAATTAATTATTACAAATATATACATTAATTTCTTTGAGAAAAAAATTTTATTCCAAACAATATTATATCTTTAAAAGTAAATATTTTATTTGATCCCATTAATATTTATTATATAAGAAGAAGTTAAGTCTCCTGCACCATATGAGATATGTTTGATTTAAAACAGTTATACAAAATAAAATAAAGTTTGAAAATAACTTTTAAGCGTTTATTTCAGAATCATGAACAAAATGTCTTATGCTGTTTAATCCTTAAAATTTCCATCTAAAAGCAAAATGCAGCGTCATGCAATGCGTCAGTAAAGCAAATATTCATGCCAAAAGTTTATTCAGTTTGACATTCATACAGTGACGCATGGAAATGTAGCATTCTCCACATTTGCTTGTATGTTAAGTTAAACAATCACGTGCTCTCAGACGGCTTTACTGACGCTTTTGCTGTTGCAAATTAATATTTACATAGTGTCGCGTTATACCAAAAAGAACTATTTACAAAACAATTTTGTAGTTCCTTAATAGAACCTATATCTTTTAAAGGATTGTTGGTAATTTTTGAGAAAACTATATTAAAATTTTTTGTTTCTGATTTTGATTCTGATTCGCACAAAAGAAAAATTGAATTTTTTAAAATTTTTTTTTTGCTCGCAATTTCCTTTTTGTTTAATTTTTTCGAGATTTTTTCTTTTAAGATGTTTTTTTGTGACGAGTTTTGTCATTTATTGTAAGTTCGATATTTCAATAAATTTTGTGAAAAATTTTCGCCGTTATTGTTAATAAGCGATTTCAAAATTTTATATGAGATGCATGAAAATTCCAATGAAAATTCAATGAACTTTTATTTTGGTGCAGGATGTATCTCAAATTAATTCAAGAAATGTGAAATAATCCATATTACAACTTAATATACAGTAAACTTTGTGAAATGATACATTTTTATTCTAAACCTTATTTTAATTAGAAGAAAGGCACAATAATACGTTTTAATACATAGAGTACGCTTAGATACAGAAACATTTGAATCATAAAACTGAAATGAAGCAAGCTAATATAGATCTCAAATAAATTAAGATAACATTTAAAACAGTCTTGGATATTTTGTTTATTTTATAAACTTTTTTTAATTAATCGCATTTGATTTTTCAAATCTTTTTTACTTTTTAAATTTGATCCCAAACATTGAAAAATTTAAAAGTCTTTCGGGAACGAGTGAAATAAGTGAGTCAATTGATATTCTAAATTTGCAGTGAACTAGGACTTGGGCAAATATTCTTATTTATGCTTACAAAACTTGAATAGTATTCAACAAATTTGTCGGTATTTGAATGTAATATGACTAAAGTTTTCAAAAATTCATTTGAAACAGCGATGGGCAACAAAATCAAGCAATAAAAACCATAATTTTAAAGTTTTTTTGCTTTCATCTCCCAGTTCGCAAACACCACAAAAAAAAATAAAAAAAAAAACAAATAAACGAAATTACACAAACAAAAACAATTGCTACATTTGTCGAGACACAATGCGGCACAGTCGCTTGTGCCTTTGTGCGTTGTTTTTTTTAGTTTATTTGACGCAGTGGGAAGATAGCGTTGAGGCTCTGCGAATTGTGTATTACTTGTTTGCGCGTCGATTATCGGTTCACGCCATGAGGGCGGAAAGTGCCTCTATGTGCCCATCGCTGATATAAAACATTGGAACGTAGTTTTTTCCTACTTAAATTCTGAATTACCATAATAAAATGAACATTTTTAGTAATTTCACTGTACTACAAGCAAAATTAGAGTTATTTATGCTCTTCAAAATATCCTTAAATTATTTAAATAGCTATCAATAGTGAGTTAGTATTTTAAGCAATCTATGTAAAAAAGTTTAACTTTAATATGTACACTGGCCTGCATTTAACATTGTTTTTGTGCTGATGCTTTGAATACAACATTATTCCATCAAACCGTAAATTTCATACCCAATATATCTGAAAGTTCATCTAAGACAGAAGATTCAATGTACGAAAGCCAGCCCATTTCCAGACCTCAAAACCAGTGTTTTGATATATTTTTTTTGTCAAAAAATCAAAGTTTATAGTAATTTTTATAAAAGGAGGCTTGACTTAAAACTATTTATGTATAAATTTCTAATTTATTTTTATGTGGCGCTTGTATAAATTTGCAAATGTTTTATTAAATATTTTTTTCTTTTTGATGTTATATAGAGTAATGGAATATAAATTTGTGTTACAAGAAATTTCAGGTGTTTGAAAAACACGCAAAAAGCTTTGAATCATCAATTTTAATTTTTGTTCAACTTTTTGTTTGGAAAAGCTACCAAAAAAGGCAAAATCGAACAAATAAAATAAGTGAAAAGTTGTTCAAGACCTTTTTTGTAAAAAAGCAGAAAAATCGCTTTGAAGTAAAAATGGAAAGATACTTCCTTCGAATCCGAATTTTTTGAGGTTTTATTTTTATGGATTTTTATTTTTTTTTAATTAATTTTTTCAAGAATTATTTCTAATCCAATTTCAGGCTTCTTTCAACGTTCGATTTTATTCGTATCGTTTATTTTTAACACAAGTTTATATCCCAATATCCTTGCTGGTCCTACATGAATCTAAACTATAACAACATACATAATTCGTATTTAGTATGTTTGCATCAGTATATATAAGAAAAGTAGGCGTGATGCAAGGCTACGCGCTATTTTTCGCTAATTTTGCGTTATTCAATATTAATTCTTTAGGTAAGAATGTACGTTTCACTATTTCGCGTTTTTCTAAGATGATTGCAAAAACTTTATTTATTAAGATTATTATAATGTACGTGCGCCTGAAAGTATGCAGCAAATAACTGCTGGGACTCAAGGCATTAGACCGTAATTTTTAACAGGATTTCTTTAATTAACAAGACTACGCGCTACCTTTGTATTTAAAAATTCATAATTTGTCTTTTCAAAAGTAAAGCCTTGACAACCCAACAATCCTGACATCACAATATTTAGTTCTTCAACACGAGCTATAAATGTTTTTCTTTGCTTACCGTCTTACATAGTTACAACAAACGGCAGTTCGTGGCACACGCTGTGTTGGCAAACCCGATATTCCTTTCAGATATGTATACGACACTGGCTGGCGCAATATGCGTTGCGGCGGTTGCTGCGACTTTGACTTAGTGGCACCACTGCTTGCCGCTGCCGCTGCCGCCGCTGCTGCTGTCGACTTTTTGTGTAATTCCAATGAGGAGGCAGTTTTTAACGCCGATTTCGCTGGCGAACCACTGCAGCTACCTTCTTTCTGTGGCGGTGTTGCGCCGCTGCACGATAGCGAACGCGATGATATTGAAAAACTTTCAAAGGCTCTACGTATGGATGAGGTTGAACGGCGATGCAAACGTGAAAAACTCGAACGTGTCGAATGTTTCGAGGTTGACGATAGCTTACGCTCAGTTTTTCCAACGGCAGTATTTATGGCAGTGTTAACGATAATCTGTTCATCATTAATATCCAAGGTGCTGCTGGTTTCGCTTGATGCACACGATAGATGTTCTAAGCTAGAGCCAAGTTGCTGCAACATTGCTGCATCTTTGACATTGCTGGTCATAGTTGCCGTCGACGATAATGACGTCGATGTTGATGTCGATGAAGATGAGGGCTGCTGTTTCTGTTGCTTGATGGGCGGCAATGTACCGGTGGTGGAAGAGCACGAATCGGTCGATGAACTATGCGAATCATCTTCGCCTGCAGTGTAAATTAGGTCATCACTTGACCTCAAGCCAAAGCGACGGCTTAGTTGATGGAAGAAGCCCACATTACGTTCATAGTGGGGTGAACTGTGTGCCGGTGACATGGGTGAGAGACTGCGCTCTTTGTTGCTATGATGGCGCTGTTGTAATTCATTCGAGCATTCGATTATGTCACTGCTGGAGTCCTTTTGTGGTGGAATGTCAATGAAGCAAACGCGTGTCGCCATTTTTATGGGTGTCGATCTTGGAGAAAAGTGTTCGCACTACTTCCACGTCAGAGAGTGTTCTTGACTATATTAAATACTGCATTGAATAATTTCAGGACCACAATTGGGTGGTGTGGGGTAGGTGTGGTATTTTGAACACAGTTGATTAAGCCTTTAGTAAACAGTTATTTTACTGTAAAATACTTTGGAGATTTCCGCACAATTTTCAAATTACTTGTAGGTTTTATGATTCACAATTGACTTTTCATTTAATTTTTTTAAAGTTCGCAATCAACTTTTCGGTTGGTGCATTAAATTCTTAAGTTTACGCACTGCATCTTTGTTTTTCTTATTTCGTTTACAAATCAAGTCAAATTTGTGTTTTCTTTTTTTTTCTCGCACAAACATATGCTCGCTCTCTCTCCCTTTCAACTTTGTTTTTGTTTTCGCTCAGACGGTTTTAGTTTTGTTCACTTTCTTTTATTAAAACGTCATAGCAGCAACGCCGCTCCTTTGCGAATGAAAACTTTTTTAGTTTACCACTTCATTTTATAGCCTCGTCAGTGCTCTACCACTGCACGCTGCAAAGCGTCGGCGTGCTAACAAACTTACGCTCAGCCGCTCTTTGTACTATAATACTAAAGCATTTTGCGATCTCATTGTTTTCCTTTGTTTTTGCAAAATTATTTCCTGTAGTATCCATTGCTGCAGTTTCTTTTTCTGCAATAAGGATATGTTTTGCATTGCGGTCAATGTCCTTAGAACTTCGCTGCAAACATTTACCGTAAGATTAATTGAAGCCATCTTGCACTCTGCACTCTGTAAACTGCAGTTTCGTGTCTCTTAATGTCGGTAGTGTGTTGGGTGAAGTGAGGTATTGCCAATGTCAGTGAGTGTTTGCAGAGAGACGGAAGTGAGTGTTTAAGGGCAGTTAGTTTTTGTTGCTGCTTGCTATGCATTAAAATGATTTTTGTTGAAATCATTGTGTTTTCGATAGTTTTATTAATGTGCGTGTATACACTTACACTTAGTGAAACAAAGGAGATAACTTCTTTGTTTTGAATTGTTTAATTATGAAATTACAAAAGTCGACTGAAAAACTGTTCAAACCACATTAAAAGGATATCAAACAATTCATCAAATTTTCTTTGAGAAAATCATTTCCTGATATTTCTAGATAACATTGGGCAACGAGTTCTACGATAACGCTGATTTGTGGCATTTTTGAAGTTATCTCATTACTGGAAATGAATTAATTTCGATTTGTTCTTACGATTTAACTTAGCTGTTTTCTTTTCGAAATTTTTTGCCTTTCAATCTTTGAATAATGTGCTTTATATCCTTTATATTATGTGAGATAATTCAGAGCATGCCACAAAACAGCATATTTTGAACAAGGACACCTCCAGTCATGACCTCAAGTTTAAAAAAAAAACTAAAATGAGATCGAGCTAAATGCAATCTTATCTGATTTTTGGATGGGATCAGAAACCGTTCAGGCCTTCATTTATTCAGATTTGCAGTTTTTTTTGTCATCTACTAGTACACAACTACCTAAAAATAATATAAAAGCTAATTTGTATTGTGTTGGTTTGTTTATATTCATCAATGAATTTTTTTGTTTTACTTGCGCGCTTTTTTGAACACAATTTAAAACTTTTTTTTAAGCAATAATATTGATCAAAAAAATTTTATCGATTTTTTGTATATCTTCTACATGATAGACCAATCACTGAAAAAAGTTTCAGCCTATTTAAAAAAACATGAGGGTAATGATAGGCCCATTATAGGTGGAATGACCCATATTTTGATTTCATTAGAAAAATTCAGTAAATATTAAATTTAGAAGCTCTAAGAGACACTCCAGAAAGATTATATGTATTATTGCTGAAATTTTTTGAAGCTTTATATGCCGAGTTTGTGGCCTGATACTTGGTCACAATATGCTGTGGGATTAGTCCATGGTTATTTTTTAAGTTATTACTTTCCACCTCCTATACTGAATATGGTCACTGGGAATATTGTAGTATATATGATCTTACATAACTAACTAGAATTTTGTTATATACTCGGTATAGAAAATATATCACCTCAAAATAATCTGCCAATATAATTTGTGCGAAATTCGTCAATATTTATTTCCAGACGAAACGAGCAAAATGAAATATTATAAATAGGTCTGTAAGAACCTAAGTGACCTTGCAAAAACACGATTTCATAAATCATTATTAAAGTAACAACCCTACATAAGTAGGGTCACATTATAGAGCCTTATTATTCCTCAAAGGCTGCAAAAGATATCGTCATGTTATTCATTGAAACAAATGCAGTACAATAACTTAGGTGGATGAAAATCACTTAAATCGATAGTAAATCAAAATTAACACTTCGTCAATAGACCATTAATTTCTCATTATATTTGCCTTGGTGTATCTTCTTTTGCTTTCAACATTTTAATTAATTTTGTTGTGCAAGAGCTCATCCCTTACATGAGCGGTATTATTTGCAACGACATTTTAATCGTTTATAATAAATAGAGTGATTTGAAAAAAAAAAAAATTAGTTTTATAATGAACAATATGAAAATATTACTGTCTATAATTTAACCAAGTGTTTGTGAAATATCTTTATTATTCTTTGGAAAATAAACAGCGCCAACTTCAAAAACCTTTGACATAACTTTTATATGACTTCTTTTGAAGATTCAATGTACTGGTGGTCATCAGGTTCTAGAAGTCACAATAGCCGTAGTTGCCTTTGGCACTTTCCCTGTGATTTTACTATAATATAAATAGAGATACTTTGATTTTATGTACCATTATATACAAAACTTTTGCCGTTTCTGGTTAATAGATTCTTGTTTTATTTATTTGTTTCTTGAAGATATAGTGCAACAAGATATAAAATCTTATAATTAAACCACTAGTAACTCATATAGCCAACATTATCATTTACAATTAAAATTTAAACTTTAGTTATTAGTTTTATAAACATAAATTTAAATATAAACATGAAAAGAAAACCACATTAAAAAACATAAAAAAAAACATAAAAAAAACATAAAAAATCATAACTCTAACGAGATTTCAATTATAATAATAATAAGTCCATGAAGATTTTAAATATAATTACAGTCTATAGTAATATTATTTCATTAATTAAATTAAGCTCTATTGTATCAAAGAAAAGTGAGTGAGTAGTTGCTTTTTAAAATTTATTGCGCTACTTATTGATCTCGAATATTGAGGAAGTGCGTTCCAAAAACGAATAGAATGTATATAAAATTGACGTTCAGATGTCAGGCAAGAGTGTTGGAATGGAATCAGTATCGTATTTCTATTTGAACGAGAAAATACAAGTCTATCATATAAATAAGACGGTTCAGCCGTATGTATTAGCTTATGCAGAAGGATAATACAACGAGATTTAAGCAAGTTGTCAAAAGTAATACCATATATCTTTTTAGCATGCTGCGAGACATGGCAAACACGTACCGTGCAACATTGTTAAACATGACATTAAATCTCCTTCTACATACTGAGTCACAATTGGCAAAAATTTCACAGCCGTATGATTGGAGTGAGATATGTTTTTGCCAGAAGTATTCTTATGTGTAGTGGCGTAAAATGTTGCGTTGACCATAATGCTCTGAGTATCCCATAGACCTTACCAATGCTATTATAAATATGGTTATTCCAAGTTAGCGTCCTATTAAATATTACCCCTAAATTTTTTGCAGTGTCCACATACTCAATGTGACAGTTATTTAGTTCAAATTTTGGTAAAGATCGATTATTAATAGATTTTCTAGTTATAACAATACACTTCGACTTCCTTGGGTTTAGGCACAATCCATTTTTCGATGCCCAGTGTTGTAGTTAGTGTTCTAGTGAAAATAAACACCAAATAGGATATTTATAGCTTTTGAAACTATTGTAGGCACTTTTTTATTGTTAATATGGTAATATTTCCTATACATTGCGCTAAATTTATGGAAAGCAATATCTTTGCTATTATTAATTTAATTTTGAAAAATCTGGTTTTTCGAACCACTCTAATGATGACGGTGTTCACATCGATGATGTTGGTGTTGTAGCTTCCATCTTTAATTGCATTTTCATCACCACATCGTGTCATCAATCTTTTAGTTTGTACGGGATAAATTGTTTTATTTATTAGCCATGTTAACGACACTAAACAAAATGACAGTGCGTGAACCAGGATGACGAAAGATGGCAATGCTATGTTTACTCCCGCGTAAATTCAGGGTCAAATACTGTAAATTGAATTTGATGTATTTGATGCGACAAGTAGTTGCATGGGGTAGACGTTTCTTTAGATTGGGTTATACATGAACTGTGCTTTATTTTATATGGGCAACAATTTATTTATGAGCTCTATTTTGTTGGATTCATTTTAAGAATGCGTTTAAAACGCTTAAATAAAGTCTGCCAAACCTTACGAGAAAAGAGCCTTTTCAATGGCTTGAAGTCGAAAAATAATAAAAGTTTTTGAACTACGTAAGTCAGACTTGGTATTGATGTGGATATATTCGAAAAAGTGCAAAACTCTCTTATAGTAGCCAATCTTGTCATAAAAGAGCGAGCATTAAACTTTGGATCACGACATAACCTGCACTTGATTGGTTTTTGAAGAATACAAAAATTGTATTGTGACAAACGTAATCTTTAATGTTTAGTTCAATAACTTCTTATAGCTGTTTTCGTTATGATTTGAAGCCAATTAGAATGAGATGTGTCGATGAATTAAGTCGTGAATTCGCCATCATCATTTTTAAAATTAAAAAAAAATAATTAATAAATGCTTTGCAATATCTCTTTAAAATTTAAAGATATAGAAAGAATTTCATTCTGTTTGAATACTTTTTTTATGCATATCTTGAAGTACTTTACGAATTTAAGATTTTGTGAACGAGTTGGTGGGGTATTCTTACGTAACCTGTATTTACTTAACTAAAATAGTTTAGCGCAGAAAGTTATCTTAAATTCATTTTGATTAAATTTGCTTAATGCAGGATATATACACATACATAAACTATGTAAAGATGATTGTGTGCCAGCAATTAAATATATGGCCCATTCTAATGCCATCTTTGATATTTTGTGTGCAGGAATAAAGCTTTTTAATGGAATCTTAATATTTTTTCTTTCATATTTTCGAATTATGTTGTAAATCACCTGCAAACAATTGAAGGATATGTTTGCGTTTTTTTCGATGTCTTCTTCACTGCTCGCACTTGAGAATAATAATGCAAGGGAGTTTAGATGTTACAGTTTCGTAGTACTCGCAAGTTTTTGAACCAAAATAAATTTGAAAAAAAAAATTTTTTTCGGCATTTAATCTAATAAAATAAAAAACCAATACATTTCAAAATTCGGGCTCCGACGATTTATTGACATTTTGACTAGGTTTTATTCAAAAAAAAAAAAAAATTGTTCATATCCGATAAGACTAGCACCCCCTCTAGCATTTTTTGAACCCAGACATATTTTAAAAAAAATTTTTCCGCGTTTAACTTCAAATAATTAAAAACGATTTTTGTTTTTCGTTGTCTCGTTGGCATTTTAGTAAGCTTTCATTTAAAAACTGTTCATTTCCGACAAAGTTTCCGGTCTCTAGCAATTTTTGAACCAAAATATATTTATTTTTTGGCTTTTTCCAAAAAGCAATATTTTCATTTCGAAATTTGGGTTCCGAAGATTTGTTGAAATTTTGGTAAAATTTTATTAAAAAAGAAAAACTTGATAATTTCTGAAAAGATTTGCGCTCTCTAGTCATTTTTGGACCAAAAAAAATTCCAAAAAAAAATTATTTGTTCGCTTTGAACTTAATATAATAAAAAATGGAAACTTTTTTCCAAAGTTTCGGTGAACTTTTATCAAAAATTGTTCACTTCCGACAAGATTTGTGCTCTATAGTGATTTTCGAACCAAAAAACTCTATTTAGGAGCACAGTGCAGCGGCTCGCAGTACTTTCTTATCTGCGCGAAAGAAATAAATTTTTTGGGTTAGTAATTATTTTGCAACTACTCGAGAAAAATATGTTTTTTAAAGAAAATTTAACGAGAAATTCAGCTGTTTTTTATAGTATGTATCGAATGATACATACGTTGACTCTTAAATTCAACTTTTAGCAATTGATTTGTTCTGAACGATATGAATTTTTAATGTAAAACAATGGACAAAAATTTAAGAGGAAAGCTAATCATTTCAGCTTAAAAACGTTACAAAAAAATTATTTTTTCGCTAACATTTATCAGAGAAACGACAATTTGAATATAACCATAAAACGTTTAAACTTCACAACTCCAAATCTCTCGATATCTTCGATAACACAAAAATTCCTGCTAAGCGTGTTCACACTTGGGAAATGTAAAAAGTTTGGAGCGATTTAAAAATGAGTCGATCAAAAAGTGTTCGGTTCGTAAAAGAACGGCTCATATGTGTATATATATTTTGAGAGAGGTTTCTCTAACACAATTAAAAAATGGTATACACGCAAATCATCAAGATCCAATTTGTTGCATTTTTAAATACTTATATATGAGGGCCTCAGAAGCCAAGGGGCATAAGTGCAAAAAAGCTATTTTCGAGATATTTAAGTTTAAAGTTAACACGCTACATCAACATTGCATGTAAAAAAATTTTTTTTTTTCACACCTATTTTGTTTATTAGACTATAAAAAAGTAATCCTTAAGTGAAAAAACCTTTACAATATGTCATATCGGAGTACCAGCATGCGGTAGGAAGGTATTTTTCACTTATGCCCCTTGGCTTCCAAACACTTTTGCACTTATGCCACAATTTTAGATCACTTATGCCCTATGGCTTCCAAACTTGAAACACTTATGCCCCTTGGCTTCCAAACTGGATCACTTATGCCCCTTGGCTTCCAAATTTTTTTTGAATCTATGGTACCGTTATCTTAACGAAGCACGGTAAACACTGCGTTTCATGGAAAATTGATATTTGTGCAAATTGATTTATTTGAGTCTTGAATACTGCAGCGACATCATATATACAAATAAAGGGACAAAATTATTGAAGAGGTTTGTAATTATTTATACAAAAATTAAATTGTAATTTATGTGTGTTGGCAAATATTTATTTTAGTTCAATATGCCTCTTGGTGCCGCGAAGCAGTACGAATCCTTGAAGCAGCTAAAACAAGCAATTGTTATGGAGTGGTCAAAGATAGATTTATCGGTTCTACAAATTTTGGTGAATTCGATGTCCCGACGGTTGTAGTTAGTTGAAAGGCAAAAGGGCAACACCATCTCATACTAAAATGACCTTAAACTAAATTTATTTTTAAGTTTAAAGTCAAAATTTAATTTAAAACTACATAAATTTTTATTTATTATTTCTAGATGTTAAAATGTGAAGAATTAAAAATGTTTATGCTTTGATATGTTGAACTTATTAAAGCCTTTATTAAAAAAAATAAATCATAAGAAAAAGAACTTAGTGCTTACACTAAGTTTAAAAAATATATTGCACAAATATCAATTTTACTGAATTATATCGAATAATTAAAGCTATTTATTTTTTTTTTATTTATGTTATTTACTTTAATAATTATTTAAATATATACAATTTACAATTATTGAAAATATGTGAAGCGTCACAGCTGTACAGTTGAGAGCAAACAGGTCTTTAGAACTTTGTTTGGAAGCCAAAGGGCATAAGTGCCACTTATGCCCCTTGGCTTCCAACGTAACCGCAACTTAAATTTTTTAATATAATTTGAAAGCACGAGATGGCGCGGGGAGAGCTTAAAAGTTAATTTTGAGTAAATATACATGTTTTCTACGGTTTTATGAGTACTTTGCACGGGCCAGCTCAAAATATTCAAAATGTGCACTTATGTGCCTTGGCTTCTGAGGCCCTCATATATGCATCATGCTAATAAACTATAAGTAGATATGACCTGCCAACAATGAGTGTTGTCATCCACAGCAGAAATTTATGTTATTGAACTTTCTGTACTTGACGCTAAGTATCGTACGTGTTTCGAAGTAAATCAATTTCCAATGCAAAATATTTAAATGCAAAATATTTATATGCAAAATTCGCGACAAACATTTGTTATATTAAATATTAGAGAAACATTTTAATATGCTGGGCATTACACCGACTCCATAAAATTCCTCAAAAATTTTCACAAAAAATGTTATGTATAATACATTAATAAGTCTGGAAACGCAACACAAATAAATAGCCATCGAAAGTTGCGAATTTATCTCTAACGTCAATTTATATTCACTAAGAACCCTTAAAATCATTTCAAAAAAATTGATGTATCATAACGACATCAGCTCAATTATTTTTGAATTTATACTTACTAACTTTTTGGAAACTGAAATTTTTGTTAAAAAAGCAACTAAGCCATTCAAATTAAAAATTAATAAAACCCATTTATCTTCTACTAATCTACTCTTTCCGTTGCTTTCTTTCATTACCAACGTCATTTATATCGTTACAAAGATTTTAATCCGCTATATCAATATCAATACTAATTAGTTTTATCACACGCATATTACATCAAAGGGTCAACGTCATCTTAAAGCTGCATTCCTTGCGCGTTACTGTCGTTATGATAAGAGAATAGATAGATATCTATTGACAGTATGTGTGTCGTAGTGATTTTAAACTGTCATTGAACTGCGCTGATGTACCGCTGTGACAATGCAGCAGAAGAGAACGTCATTGGGGATTTACCCACGTACGCATGCAACAGTTTGGCGTGCCGAGCGATGACACTCGCAAATGTTTCACGCGACGATAGCAACGACGACCGCTTTAGAGTCTGTTGCTTTGTTTTGCTTACCAGGACTACATTCAAATTCTAACGAGCGGACAAACGTTTTTTCAGCACAGAAAACACGCTACGACAACTGATGTGTGAAGGTATACGTCAATTGTTGCTGTTTGCGTCGTTTAGTGACGAAAATTTATTAATATACTTTTTTTGATATTTATGGGTTCGGTTCAGATCAACGCTTTGCTATTGCAAAGTTATTTTTCTTCTGTTTTACAAGTGAGTTTTTGTGAATGAGTAGCGTTGTTGCTGCGAGTAAAAAATAAATGCGTGACTAGCACGTAAGTAGATTTTAGATTATTCTGGATTATTTGGCTATCACGTTAACAACACGCAGCGTTTTTACTGAACTTAAATATAGAAAGTATTCATAGCTATTAAGAAGCAATTGTAATTTTGTTTTGTTCTACTAACAAAATTAACACTGGTATTTAAGTTTCAAAATTTTGTTCATAGGGAGCGCATTAGGAAAAATATTTCCTTTTTGTTAATTAAAATTACTGCAGATCTATACTCCAATTGTGATCAAAAGGGGATATATCTTAGTCCTAAACTGCACTTTTTGCTTTATCTTAAAAACATGATACAGTATGACCTCGCTCAACGCAACCCTGGATGAACGCAACTCCTTGATTATTGCAACACCTCAGTTGTTTACATTGTTGACTCTGTTAATGCAACTTTAAAAAAAAGCAGTACGCAATTATCGCAACTTGAATTTTTTAACTTTTGGTCTAGTTTACTTTGACTTCTTTTTTGATTTTGAAATGCTTCCTTAAATGTTACTGCTATTTCTCAGAACAAATATATATATGTATGTACAATATTTAAGAACTACGTGTACATTTATTTCGTGCTTATTCAGTTTAATCAAAATTATTTTACGACCGGTTGCTTTCTGTGTGCTGCAAAATGCCAGTTGTCAAAAAACGAAGATCAAGTGGAAGAAATTCAAAGCGCAGACGAAACCAATGTTTCACTCCACCTGTATCGAAGATTAAAGCTAGCACTGTTTTTAGTTCATTCAGCATTTGTATTCAATGGGCTGAAGAAAATGGCGTAAAAAATATTTTGATTCTTCAAGATCTTAGCGAAAATGCGGTGCAGCATATACCTAATGGCATATAATAAAATGGTGTCAAAAATTCCATATTTTTTTGAAAAATAATTTTACCATAATTGTATTCTACATACATACTCGTACGTACATAGCTACTGCGTCAGAAGTATTCATTTTAGTTTTTTTGGTTTTAATTGCAGTATTTTCAATAAAATACTTTTACTCTCATTCCAATGCGAGTTTATTTTAATGAATAATTACATTATTATTCAAAATCAGCCCCTTTGGGTGAAAAAATTTCTTGACTCGGTTTTTGCAACAACCTCAGTCTTCGCAACTGCCTGAATTTCTATTAGTTGCGTTGAGCAAGGTCGTACTGTATTTTTTTTTAACACACGTTGACTTAGTGACTTTTCGAAAACTTTGCTTTTTCGGCATTATTCGATATATTTCGATTTTTATCGTCACTATTTGCATAGTTCGAAACATTTCGATATTATTCGATATTCTCTAAGCTTATCGAATTAATCGATAAATTCACTAATTAAACTTGTAAAATAATAACATAACATAACTTTAATATATCACGCCGGATATATTTACCATCACCGATTTTTCATAAACTTTTTCATTTCATATGATAATTAACTTATAGTTCTAATATATCTCTCTGCTTTCAGAAATGGTGAAAAACTATTTAATACTCACAGTTAATGCTCTTTCAATTGGCCTCAAACATGCGTTTAGGCTATGAAATGTTCCAATATTCACAAATAAATGTTTGATATTATTATCCCTTGTTGATATTACTTTATTTATCAAATGTTTTCATTGCGGAAAAGTGTGCTTTTATGTAAATTTTTAACAGCACTTCTTAGTACGTAGGACTGCATATGAACTTTACACAAGCGTAAGTGAACTCAACCCTTTCTGTACTCGAAATATTTATTCAGCTGTAATTTTTTTTCTACTGCATATTGGAGTAGCCAAAATCAGACCAAAATATTCTCTATGGTATTGGTGGTGTAGTGAGTTTCACTTACTACGAAACGTAAATTTTAAATTTTAGATCTGAACAGGGCTGAATGTTGCTAAGTTAACGACATTTTGTTTGTTTTCGTATGACTGGTTAAAATGTTGAATTCATCCTGAAAGTGCAGCTGTTGATAAGTAAACTTTTTGTGTTTAAGTTTTTTTCTACCTTTCCTTTAAAATTGAAGAAAAATAGAACTCCTCTTAGGAATGATGTTATGTTTGATTTATTTTGATTTCGGTTCAAAAAGAATTCATTTTGGTCTAAATTGATTTCGTATATGACTCAAAGAGACAAAGTGTGTATTCTATTACTACTAATTTTCGGTTTTTGTCTGTCTGTCTGACTGTCAGTCTCTCTGTCTGTCTCTTATGGAGGCAGAAACTATTCGACTGAATTTCATGAAATTTTTCAGTATGATAGTACCGTTAAGGAGGGTGTAATAGGCTATTAAACGTTTATTTAGGGTGGTCCTTATACAAAAATATTTTTAAATTTTCACGAAGACCTTTTATTTGATTTACACCGAATTTACTCCATGTAGCTTTAATATTATAAAGCATAGCTTAGGCAACAGTACTTTTGTTTAGAGTGGGCCTCATACATATTTTTTTTTTTAATATTATTTCCTCGAAGACCGCTTAATCGATACTCATGGAATTTACACCATTATGCCACGCTCCCCCATGTTAAAGTCAAATAAAATTCATCATATCTTATCAACTATTTGATGCAGACGAATGCAACTTAATAAATATGTAAAAGATAAAGACGGAAGTAAGATTCAATGAAAAAATGGGCGGTGCAAGGCCTCTATTTCAGAAGATATCAACTATTTTATAGCTCAACAACTCTTTGACGCAGATGGATAAAGTTTTGTATATAAAGGGTGTTTTTTTTAGAGGTTTGTTTTTCGAATAGAGATAAAACTGGCATTTTATGGTCAAATCTGGCAACTCTAATGTCACTTATGTTCAGTTTGGTTTGCCATTTCATCATGAACAGGTTGACAAAAGAACAACGCTTGCAAATCGTGCAAATTTATTTCGAAAATAATGGTTCAGTTCGCGAAGTTTACCGCAAGCTCCGTCCATTTTATGGTCGACATAATCGTCCATCAGAGCAATTAATTCGGTTAACCATGGATCGTTTTCGCACTACGTTTACTCTATGTGATAATACGCATCCGCAGAGACGTCGAACAGTGCGCACCGAAGAAACAATTGCCGCTGTAGAGCAAAATGTTGAAGAGGACCCGAATGAATCGATTCGCCACCGTGCACAGCAATTGGAGCTTTGTCCATCAACTTTATGGAAGATTTTGCGCAAAGATCTTGGCTTGCGACCTTACAATATCCAGTTTGTGCAAGAATTAAAGCCGCGAGACCATGCAATGCGTCGTGATTTTGGTGTATGGGCCGAAAATGAGATTGATCTCGATGCTGATTTTCATCGCAAAATTTTGTTCAGTGATGAGGCTCATTTTTGGTTGAATGGCTACGTCAACAAGCAAAATTGCCGCATTTGGAGTGAAGAGAATCCACATGAGACCCTTGAGACGCCATTACATCCACAAAAACTGACTGTTTGGTGTGCTCTATGGGCTGGTGGAGTCATTGGGCCATACTTCTTCCGAAATAATGCTGGAGAGTCAATTACCGTTAATGGAGACCGGTATAGAGCCATGATAACCGACTATTTTGTTCCCGAATTGGATGGCATGAATGTGGATGAGTTGTGGTTCCAACAAGACGGCGCTACATGCCACACAGCGCACGTAACAATCGATTTATTGAAGGAAACATTCGATGAGCGCATAATTTCGCGGAATGGACCTGTCAATTGGCCACCAAGATCGTGTGATTTGACACCATTGGATTATTTTCTTTGGGGATATGTGAAGTTGCTCGTCTACGCCAACAAACCAGAAACGTTAGGGGACATGGAAGCCAACATTCGTGGCGTTATTGCCGACATACGGCCCCATATGCTCGAAAAAGTGGTTCAAAATTGGATCTGCAGAATTGCCCGAAATCATATTTAAACATTAATGGCATAAAATTATCCTTCCAATAAAGCCAAATTGATGGACATTTAAACGATTTTCTTGTGTTTTATTTCAATTCGAAGCTCTATACCTCTAAAAAAAACACTCTTTAGTATGTTTCCTTGAGTTTGTGAAAGGTCCTGATCATAGTTTAGTTAGGAAAAGTGGTCAAAGCCATGCACTCCGATATAAAAAAAATTAAATTCTTGATATCTCAGAAACTATTTGTCGGGGAAAACTGAATCTTGGTTTGTATATATAAAAGGGAGGAAAAAAATGGATAGTGCCTCCAAAATGAGAATAGATTAATATTTTTTATGTCTCTGCAACTATTTGACGGAGATGATTGAGATTCGGTGCTTACATAGAAAACAAGGACTATCAAAAAATTCGACTGATTCAAAGGTGTTGATTCCACGCATTCCAATAATTTTCACCAAATCAATTGTTCATTTATGTACCAAAATGAAAAATTAAAAAAATTTTTTATGCATTTATGAATTTAAAATTGTTTGTGCTTAAAATAATGGTTACAAAGGTTATTTTTAAAATGTATGGCTTCAAAACTTTAATTCCAAATAAAATTTTAAATGCCATTTTACCGCGAATACAGGACATTAATAAATCTAATATGCTACTTTCTTGAGTGTGGGTTTATTTGTTTTGTAGCATTTGAAACTTTCATATTCAATTCAATCGTACCGCAAAAATATTCGGTCATAATTTAAAAGCAACAATTTTTATTTTATTTCATTGTATATCAATAAGCTTTTTTTCCAAATCTCATCGAAACTACATGGAAAGAAAATGTCTGCAAGGGTTAAGTAGCTGCTTTCCTAATCATGTGGGAAAATAAGCACACACTGAAGGGGATGATAAGCAAATAAAAGCAATGCATCTTTGTATAGCTAATGATGTTCTTTTTTTATTGGAATCAATGAACCTTATAAATTTTTTGGACATTGCTAAGAATATCATTGTCTATTCCGTTAAGTTGTGCATTATTCTTAAAATAATATTTCAATTTATAATATTTTTCTCTCATGAATTCCTTATTATTGTTGTTGGTTAGGAAATTATTCTTCTTGAATTTAATATTGACGTTAAAATAATACTTAAATCATATTGATTCATTTTTTCTATTGATTGTGTCTGATTTTTGTTTATTCACTAAACAAAAATTGAATTTATTTGTAGAATTATGATATCTTAGCGTTTATTTTGCGGTATGTTTATACAAAAGACTTTTGTATTTTAAGTGCATCAACGAGTTAAATTCACAAGAAGTTGAGTTCTTTATATCCAAAGTTGAATAAAAAGAAAAAACAAATATTAGAGAAATGAAAGAAGTTGAAAATAATGCAGAGTAATCAATGGGAATGCTTTATATCAGAATTGGTCTTGCCCCAAGAATTTTATAGTAAGCCTGATATTAAAAAAAAAAAAAGTTATTTTCACATTGGAGCATTGTTTTAATGATCGCAATGGTTGAATTGTGTAAGAGGAGACATTGGATGCCTGATTTTAATTATTTATGTGGATTTTGAGTAACTGCATGGTATACACTAAACTGTGCTGGTGTCTTTGGCCCATATTGTTTTGAATATTACACAGGATTTTGATCTGAATAATATGTGATTTCAGCAGGATGGCATCAGAAGCCATACAACACGGCATAAGATCGCGCATTTTAACGGCTACATGTGTAGCTATGCGAAGGTTGAGTTTACGCTGATTATGTCCTAGCTCCAGAGCAATTAAAAATTTACATTTGTCAAGCTATGGCCAAGTTGCGGACATGTTCAATTGTGCAGAAAAGTCAACAAAAGCAGGCATTTTAATGATGTTGCATTTCATGCATAATGCAAAAGCACAAAAAAAAAAATAATGAGATAAAAATTACATCAAATTTGAAATTTTAAATTTTATTTTCTAACCCTGGATAGCCCTGTATAACAAATATCTAATTTTTCGATAATCTTAAAAATGCTTTGCTATAGAACGAAAATTCTCTCTAAATTTGTTATTTATGGGCTTAAAGACAGAATGTTCTCGTCCTTCACTTTTTGAACTAAATTTGCTGCATTCATTTCATAACAAATGGAAAATAAAAGTCTTCCCAAAACAAAACTGTTCCCAAGCACATGTTACCTACGGCGCATGACATTTACAAAACGTAAACAAAATGTAAATAGAAAACTTTGCAGAAACGTCGATGGCACTAAATGCATCAAAATATTTCAAATAGTAGCCCAAGGCTGTGTCGCTGCAAAGTGCATTGTCCTTTGCTGTAGAAGAGCGCAGCTGTAAATGAGAGAAAATATGACTCTCTAACGCTTTTTTCAGTGAGCGAGAAAGTTGATGTGTAAAACTGCGAATCACAAAATTTTGCAGCTTTTTTTATGTGCCTCCTTTGTCGTAACGCGACAATACGTAGCAGGAAAACATGTCCTTAAGTTGCTGATATCAAATAAATTAGAAATTTTTTTTCATTTAATTTTTTAAATATTTTCTTTTATTGTATAGTACTTACTATATATTTGATTTAATTACAATCATTTTTATAAACTACAGCCTTAAACATTTAATATTAATATAATTGAAATTTTTCGTTAAATCTAAATGTAAATATAAATAAGTTGTTTATTTTAGTTTTGATGTCATTTCTACTAAAATTTAATAAGTTTTTTTTTGACATAAATTCCAAATATTTTTAGAAAATTCGGATTTTTTTGTTTTTTAATTTTGTAAATTGATGATGAAGAGTTGCAGCTATTGACTTATGATATTTTGAAAAGCATTCAAAACTATTCAATGAGATATGTTTTAGTTCTCTTACAGCAGTGTATAGAAAAATAAGATTTCTTTAGTGAATACTGCAAATTCAGTTTAGCCAGTAGTTGCACATACATCCATTATTTTGAAATCATAAAAATCATGGGAAATGTGAAAGTATTTTGATATAATACAGTGAAGCATAAAGTTTTCTTTTTAAGAAACATGAGGTGTTTGTTTGGATTTCTTTTTTCTTATGTTAAACCAAAGTTTGGATAAATTCGTTAGTTTAATTTTGATTATTAATTGCTACTTTGAGTTCCTAAAACTATGCAAATAATTAATTACATATTGGTGTACTGAATATGTGACAAGCTTGAAAGAACAATTGCATAGTCTTGGGTGCTTATATCTTTCATATGAATCAAAGTTTAAAGTTACTACAATTTTATTATTTTCTATTTTTGAATATTGAAAAGTTGGTGCATAAAAGTGAGAATTTTTATTTGGTGCTATTTAATTGGAAACTTAAATTTTAAGTCAGTTTGTTAAGAAAAAAATTGTTAAATTGTTTGTTTATTTCAAACAGCTATCTGTTTCTTTTTTTGAGGCCTAAAAATATGCAATAAATTTTATTTTTGGACGAGAACGTTTTCTACCATAGTTTGTATAATATACTTTTAGGCACTATTTTGATATTATTTTTAAAGCAATTTAGTAACAATTTTCAGTCTCAATTTTGTATTTCTCTACTATTCATCAGTAAACACATTTTTATTTTAATATCACAAGCAAGTGCCTGAAAGTATGCAATAAAATAATTAAGAAAATTTGTCCTCACATACATCAGTCATTTGTCACTGCAAACTTTTCGGCGAAATAAGCTTGCCCCGAAAAGTGTGCAATGAAAATTTAAGCTGAATCTTATTGCATAGCCTTAGAGTTTTTGTTTTAAAATTTAGTCTTAGACCATTTTTTATAATAATTTCATTGGTATGAATTAAGTCAATTAATCTCCGCTATTTTCAGTCTAGACCTCAAATTCATAGTAACGTAAGATTTTTTGTAAATAATTTTATACTTTTCGTTTTTTTATATAATGTACAGTACTTAGATTAAAGCAATTCTAAGCTTACAATTTTGTTGTAACAATTTCACTTCGTTAATTTGAACTCATCAGTGCCATTTTATATATTGTTTTCGATTTGCTACTAATTTTCTAGCTATTAAACCCTAACAATGTTGTTACACGCTAAGTCTAAGCCTATTAATGTCCCTAATATTCACCAAACTCATAGTTTGCGGAGGCACTGCATCACTTGAATTTGGAAATTAAAGCCTTGTTTTCAATTTCTCTCGCCTACACTAAACATCCTTACTGCAACAGTTTGCTTGATAAACTGCTTATCTGCAAGCATAACTGCAGCACACCGATGAGCGTGGCACACGTCGTGTTGGCAAACCGGACATACCCTTAAGATAAACATAGGAAGTTGGCTGGCGTAGTATGCGCTGCTGTTGTGGCTTTGATGATTTTGATTTCGTTGATGAATTTGCGCTAGATGAGCAGCTGTCAGTGGATTTCTTATCGGCGGAAAATGAAGATTTCTTCGATTCTGACATGGAGGTGCGTCTCAATGGCGTACTGTTGCACGAAAGTGACCGCATCGATGTCGATGATGATGAGGAGGATGAAATATGCTGAAGAACGCGACTCACCGATGAAATAGATATGCGGTTTAAATTTAAACCTTTGAGTGGAGTACGTCTGGCAGAATTTGAGGCGGCGACTGTGCATTTCGTCAGTTCATCTTGCGTATCGTCTTCATCGTCAACAACATGATAGCAATGCGTATCATAGCTGTGACGATGTGACTGCCGCTGTTCTACAACAAGTGCTTCATTTTCATCTGCACCACTGGAGGAGAGACGTGAACTACTGGAACTGGAGGAATCGCGCGATGAATCACCATCACTGAAGAGCTCAATGCTGGAACTGCGTTTATGCTTTTCAGAGCTGGAGCCACGATCGAGGCTTAGCGAAAAGGAGTCAGTTGAGGAGCTGCGTAAGTCATCCTGACTGTTGTAGACAAGTTCGTGTTGTACACGCCTTCCTAGCCGTTTGCTGATGCAGTACAAGAAGCTCATGGCGCGTTGACGATGCGGTGAGATCAGCTTGGGTTGCTGATGCAGTTGGTTGTGATGCAACCGTTGGTGGTGCAATTCTGCTTGATGCTGTGAAATAGAAGAGGATTTGAGCTCTTCAGAACACAGCGAGTTTTTGTAGTTGCAATTATTGTTATTTACGTTATCCATTTCGTAAATGTTATCCTTGTAGAATACACTTTTTCTAATGATATATTTCAAGTTAATAGGTCTTTTATTTTTCCTTAGAAAAATCTTTCAAAGTTCTTGATTTTGGTAAAAAATAAGGATTTTTTAATCTATCCTTATTAGCACTTTTTATTGAGTTTTGCTATTTATATTTTCACACTGATTTGAAGGTTTTTAATTGTTTATATTTTTAATCCTTAAAGTTGTCCTTTTACAACACTTTTAAAATTGTCAATTTTTAGGTGATTTTTATCAGTTAAATTGTCTTTGATTTTAACTCTTTGAGACTTGTTGACACTTAACCACCGTTAAGCTTTAACCGTGAGACTCTTTTTTTTTAAAGCGAAATATAAATTTTTATTTTCTCTCGGTTTTAGTATGCGAACTCTATGAAATCCCGTTGAAATCTAACATCAAGTATGCATTCTTAACTGCTTTTATACCCAAAACATATTGTTGTGCTCGCGCTAACCTTCATAGCTCACGATGCCTAACCTTCGTATTCATTTACGTTTGTTCGTCAAAGCTTTCCCTATTCGGCCAGCAACTGCGCACTGTTATCGTGCGCGTGACCATGGTGTTTTCAATGTTCTACAACGTTCGTCACACGACCGTAATAGTACGGCTCGTATGTCCTTAAAGTGAAGACAGAGCAACGTGATTTTTGGCATTACATCGTCATTTTGAGGCATCGTAAACAACGGGTAGGACGGGTATAACAAACAATCGACACCAACAAACCCATTCAGTGCTTTCAGGACTTTTGTAAATTTCTTCGCGTGATTTCTATTGATTTCTATTGCACGCATCACTTAAGGGCTTGACTGGGAAGCAAATGTCGTTTTGTCACCTGTTGCTTGTATTTCCGTTGGCATGTCCTAGACATTGTGTCACAGTGTAATAGCATGTGCAAAATTTAAAGTTTTTTTATTTTGACTAGAATGAGTAGAGTTTCTGTATAAATTAGCGAACTTTCCTAGTCCACGCTAGCGCTGAACTTTCTTCCATGTTCCGAAACTTGTTACTGTGGCGATTGAAAGGGAGCAAACAAATTTTGAACTTCTAACAGATCAGAGTTCGATAAGTACTTCTATCCAGCATCCTTGACATTATTTGCATTTAAGCCACGCGCCAGATTTCTAATTTTCCGTTCATTGCGCATATATTTTGGTTGAGCTTCTAATGATGAGATAAGTCCGTCATGTTATGTTGGCTTTAGTTTCTTGATCGATTTTTTCGTGTTTTGTTGATTGCAGTTTGGTGACAGATTATAGTTCTAATTAATGTTTGAAATCCCGGAAAACTCGGCCTTGTAGCCACCAGTGGTTTGAGAATTTGGAAGCTACTCTGCCCAGTTAAGTTAAATAGCCATCGCTCCTACTTTTTTCTAAATGCTTCTTTATAACGATCTCGAATTGGTCTAAATTAATGAACATTGCTATATCACTAGAAATTCTTAAGTTCAATTCAGTGATGAGTAATATTAATCCATATTTCAGTTTGGCACCTGAAGAAATTTGTTAAAACATTTTCAAAAGAAATTTAAATATTTGGTGCAATCAGCTGTTGGTGTCCGACAAGGCCGAAACTCGTATCTTGGCGGTCCTGGCGCGAAAAATGTTTCGGGGGCAGCTTTGATGATTTGTTTTTTTTTAAGCATTAGCCAACGTTCTGGCGATTGCCCCTATAATTACAGCGCACTATGTTGATTTCAAGAGAATGAGAAAAGTTAAAGGCAATGGGGATAAATGGAGTAGTACCGGTGAACATTCTTCCTGAAGACATTCGCTGGTAGATTCTTCAAAGATCGCATTATCTCAAAAGTGCTATGTCTTATTGAGTGATTTTATAATTTTGCGGGATATTTTTGCATGCAAGAGATATAGAAGAAAGATCTAGATCTCTGTAACTGAAATTGTTCTCCATTGCCATTTGTTATTTTCTTCTTCTTGGAATTTCGCTTCATATATTTTACTCATTTGCATTTTTCTTATTTAATTCTATATTTGAATTTAGCAACAAAAAATGAGAATGCCTAATGACAGTGACTACCAGACGACGCTAGAGAGCAAGACGCGCATCGTTAAAATTTGCCAAAATTTTTAAAACACATGCTATCGTACGTTTCGTCGCATAATTGATGACGTTACGGCATGAACGCATGACGTACAGAATCCGTAATGTTTAATTTTTAACGCAGCGCATAATCATTGTGTGTTCGTGCTCACCTTTTGTTACCAAAAGTTGAGTAAATTTTGTTCCCGTACTACAAAATTTAGTCAAATGAGTGCGGAAAACATCAGAGACAGAAACAGCTGATAATTCTTCTTTCAAAATGTGATAAGTAAATTTCAACCAAAGAATTTATGTAGACAGAAATTTTAAGGTATTAAAAAAGTAACAGTTGAACGAAAGAAATAGAATAAAATATGAAATTTATTAGTGACAAATCGTAATGAAAATCGTGATATTTAAATGTGAAACATATATAAAATGATACAAATAAGAGTTTTCATAGAAAATGAAAAACCCCAATCATTTGCAATTCGTAGCTTAATTTATTTAATAAAAATATACGCGAGGATAAAGTATTCCATCTAATTGTACCCAATTTTGGACACTTATCTCAGATATCCAAATATGCTCTAGCTGAGAGCAATTTCACAATTACGTTCTGAAATATTATGAATAAGAAATTAACTAAAACTTTAGTTAAAAATGTACCAGAACACTGAGGAAGTTTTCGTTCGCTCTCGCAGTGTGGCATTAGTAAATTTGTCAAATGTCAACCAAAAAAATATGTTCCCAAATGGTTGGGGCAAATGGACAGCTGAGTTATTTTTTAATCAAGTAAACGTTTAATGTCATCAATAAAAATACCGAGTTGATTACTGCCTAAAATTATGCAACAATTGAATTGTGATCGAAACTTCCGAAATAGTATACATTATTTATTATTAGCAAAATATTTTCTAAACTCTTTCTATTTTTTTTTTGGATCACTTTCTATGCGCCAACGCACCACTGTGCAATAACTCCTTAGTAAAAATTATTTCTTAAATATTCGCATTTTAAACTGTTTTCATTATGTTTTATTATGTTTCGAAATACACATTTTACGTGTAGGTTTTTATCTGACAATTAAATATTGTAGGACTGTTTTTTATTTTTTTGCCATCTTCGAAAAAAATGTAAAAAATGTAACGTGACTCGCTTTCACTCTGTTGCGTATTTCTTGTGGAAAACTTTTCATTTCATTTTTCCTTTGCAAAAAGGTGTTGCTTTTAATCGTAAATGTTGCTACTGCTGATGCTTGTATTCGATAAACGTGATTTTCATGCGTCATTTGAAATTTGTTTCAAACAGCAACAACAAGCAATTAGCAGACTTCCTTTTGAATTGTTTTTTCTTCTTCCATCAAAAGTACAAGATGAACATTGCACATTGCATTGCAATGCATAGATTTGCGTGACACATACATATGTGTGTGATGCATTTGTGCATTGACTTCTTGTTTTGTTTAAAAAAATAAATCAAAAGATATTAAAAGTTGTGCTACACCCAAATATAGCCGATTTAACGGTCAGTACAAATTTTATGTGCTTCGAGAACGATGCCTATTATGGTAATTGAAGAAGTTCTAAATTGAAAAGGTTTTTCTTTGTTGAAAAACAGGCTGTTAGGTCAATTTTGATTTTATGAATAAAACAATGTTAAATTCAATGTTAAGTTCTATTTAGACCATAGATGGACACAATTTTCGAAGTTGGAGATAATTACAATATAAGCAGAAATTACAACAGTTGAAAAACCTCACCATAAAAAAAGAGCTAAAATTTGCTCATTTTCCATATTTTGCCTATCGCTGATTTAGACAGTAGCCAAAAGCGACCTTTCGACACTAAGAGTACCTTGAAAGAAATTCATAGGATTGCTTGCGACTGTACAACTTAAATTGTGCAAATAGCGAAGGTCTTGCTACAGCTGATTTAACTCAACATATGTAGGGTGTGGAAACGTTTATTGCTAGTGACTTTCAATCACCGCCGCGCGCTTGTCAAATTAATGAACAATTAACATTAAAATTATCATTACATTTTAGATTCTTAAAACTTTGGCAAATTGGTTGCGCGTCCTCTCACTCAAATTCTACTGCAACCGGATAATACCACTGGATTTTAATCTCGCTCGCATTTTATGCAAAGTAACAACTAATATTTCATTGCTATGACTACTAAAGTTAAGCATCAATATCATTGACAGGAACATCGTACAGTTCGTCGAAATTTGTCGTTTAAGTAACACCATAATCGTAATGTCAACTGCAGCCCCATACCGAGCGTCATCCGTACTCGCTACAATATCTGCACTTTGCATTATCATCATCGCAGTGGGAATGTACCAGGAATCATTGCCAATAACACCATTTAATGAGCAGTACAATATCAGCATCGCAACATTCTATCACTTCTTTACTGTCATCATTAACAATGTGCCGTGGGTTGCACTTTCATAATTCGTTGCAAGCATTTATCACCGTTTGCATTATCATCATAGTTGGCACCATTTCATTTGTATTATATAAAAAGCCTAATGATTGCCTAGAAGATACCATCGGCCAGCTAACACCAATATGATTAGTGTCAACACCAATGTAGTCCAATAAGCGCTACAATTAACAAAGGTAGTAAGAATTCCGTTCCGTTCATGGCATTATCTTGAAATAATGAAATTGTATTTTTAAGAGTTTAGAGAGTTCAATTAGAGGTCTTTAATTCAAATGTGATATTTAACGCATTGAACTTTGATAAAATGTTGCTGTTTTTATTTATATATGCTGTTGAAACACCCGGGTGGAAATGGCTCTCACTCTCTTGTTGAATTCGTCGTTAATTGATTCCATAAGCTGTTCGATTAGTCCACGTACAATGCTACAAATTTCGTTGCTTAACTCTGAAATCATTTTGAGGTCATTGGTAAGATCTTTTACTTTGTATTATCCCCACAGTAAAAATTTATCACTGAGCCGATTCTAGTGAATTTTTTGGGTTACATTTCTATTCATGGTTCGGAGACAAATGATTATAGGTGCTGAATTCATTTCACAGTGTGCGGATTATATTTTAAGTTTCTCTATTTTGGAGATAATTTTTAACAACACACAACAAATGAATATCAGCTTAAACTGGAACTCATATTGAAACATCTTTTAGTTAAATTATCGAAACAGCGAGAATAAGTAATGATGTTTCTAATAAAACTTTCTCATTTCCCTCTCGGTGGTAAGGTGCATACGCAAAGTTCCCGTATAAAGAGCTCTAAGAACTGTGGTCAATAATGATGATTTCTCAAAAAAATTTTTGACCATTCCTTATCAGTTAGTTTTAGAAAATGTTTTCCAAACATGGAACAAAAACCGTTCCCTGTTAGTGATGTCCAAGAACGGACACGTTAAATTTTTGGAGTTGCTCTTGTTGATATTGAAAATCTATTTTTAACCGTTCCCTGTTAATTGGTGTTAACATTTTTCTTTCCAAAAAATTGACCCTTGTGATGTCTGTGATGATGCTGATGCCTAAGTTTAAGTTTTGTACTTTCCCGATGAATGGGTGAATTTGTTTCTTAAAAACAAACATTTTCGGGGTTCAGTCTAAAATAAGTGATGCTCAGAAATGATTTTTCAAATCGTTTTTTGCAAATAATAAAATGTTTCCCATCAAAAATTTTTTGATTAAGAATCATTTGTTATGAATTATTATTGTTTTTATAATTCTTAATAATTTTTATTTGTTAAGAATCTCTTAATAGTTTTTAATTATTAAGAATCAAAAAGGTAAGTTAAAGAGCACATGAAGAAAATATTTTAATTAGATTCCCAAAAGAATCAAATGCTAGAAAGCCTTTTGTTTTTGATTCGCGAATTGGCCTTTTTTGTACCCTGTTAGCAAGCTCCTTAAACTATGCATTCCATTTCACTTGTTGTAACTACAGTAACAACTAATAATGGCATGATACTTAGGAGGCACTAAAATATATTATAAAACAATCATTTGCAGTAATAGTTGAAGGCTAATTATTTTGGTATTTTTTTAAATCCATTTCGAACTCAAAAACATTTTTATTTGGTATTGCGCTGTTAATATAATACCATATAGTTTGCCACTTAAAAAGTAAAGAAACTTTATTCCCTTATATTGTCAGTCCCTTATAAATAAATTTTATAAATAAATATGCTATTACAGTAATTTTACTATTTTAATGGCAACTAAATAACATGGTTTGAGATGGCTTTTATTGAAAGCGATTTTCTATTTTCTTCTAGAGCCACTTGGGGCATTTGTTTCTACCATTTTTGGGTTGTTTATTTTATATTCGTTAAGAGACTAAGTGATCCAATTGATGACTTGTACTGTCCTTTTGATGATTGAATACCTTTACATATGTATTGGAAGGTGCATGTTGTGTGTAGCTTTGCACTAGAGCTCTTTAAAAATGCTGAAAAGGCGAAACTATTTTGTGTGATGGTGTAAATACAAATTATATGGAATATTGCTGCTTACTTGAATAGTTTTTGGGCCTGTTATAATGAAATACTTTGCAGCTGTTCAGCTTTAGCCAGAATTGGCAAATATGCTTTGGAAAACCTTTCTTCAATGATCTCAGCGAACTTGCCGAAGTTGTAATCGGATCTATGCTTTATCTTAATAAGGCACTATCTTAATAAGTCGAATTGGATACAGCTGTCTTAATCACCGATCATTTTGCCTGGTCACGTAATGTGTTATTAAAATGGCACATTTAGTGCTACTTATGACTTCAAACCTGTTTTGCTAAGCCAACACTCTGACCTAACCCATCATAGAACCTAGGCAAACTTGCAGTATCGCTCCAGGCTATTTTTCAAGTGTGCTATTGTTGTGAAGTCAGTTGTTCTATTCGTGCTACCAAGGGTCGCATTACATTGTTTGCCATCCTATGTTTGAAATCACATGACGGAAATGACCTTTTTCATTGGTCGTTAATATTAAAAATTAAAAAAATTTTAATTGGGTTTTTTGAATTAACTCGGTTTGGACAACTTGAAAAGAAAAAAATTTAGAGAAAAGGCAACAGTTGGCATTGTGCTACTTTTGGATGCATTTGCAGTCATAGTTAAAGGCCAATCATTTTGATAACTTTTTAAAACCTACACGAACTCAGAAACACGTTTACATTGCCCTTTTAAAAAATTAATTTATAGTTCGTCAGTTAAAAAACTTAGAAAATACTTTTTAAGAATAAATATTTTAATGGATATTAAATAATATATTTGGCATTTACTTGAAGAGTTTCCTCTTTTATAGAGCCACTTAAGGCATTTGTATTTATAAATTTTGAAACGTTTTCCTTATATTCGTACAAAATGCAAGTTGAACAATGATGATTTTTACTTTCCGTTAAGTGTGACTATGGCAAAATTTTAAAATTGAATAAAGCAAAATGCATTTGCTACTAGAGATCATCAATTTTCCATAAATAAGATTGATAAACAGCATACAAAATTGTGTGAACTTAGATAAATTAAAAGAGATATTTTTACAAAAAACCTTTCAACAACTCTCTCAAAATTCGCGTTTTTGCATTGAGCCGACACTGTGTGATAAGCATTCAGGATTCAGGAAAGCAAGTTCCACCTATTGGTACATATTAAAAAATCAAAATATAGCTTTCAAAAGAAGCTATCTAATGTACATATGCAGGGTGTCGCATAGACCCCCAAGGCGGGTCAGAAAAAGTAATTAAAAGTGTTTTCGAGAAAGTTACTTTGGTACCACATATCCACAAATGAAGGTTTTTTAACCATTTTTTTTGCATAATATTTTCAAATAGTTATGATATCATATGTGATTGAAAATTAGACCATAAATACAGTGGTTCTTCAAAAATAGATGCTGAACTTAAAATTTTTGCTTTGCCTTACACACATTTTCTTCAAACCTTAAGTTGGTATAAAAAATGTATTACAAGCTGAGTGGCCAACTTACTTAAATTGCCTATTTAATACAGATTCTAAAAGATTAAAAATATAAGCTATAGCTTTTATGGATATAAAGATAACTATTGCTATTTTAGTGGTCAAAGGCCTGTTGGCATGGAACTTAAATTTCAAACAAATCCAAGTCAATTTCGAATTTTATTGAGAAATAATGTATACAAACACTCAATAACTCATAACTATTTAAGAATATTATGAAAAAAAAAAATAGTTGAAAAAAACCTTCATTTGTGTATGTGATACCAAAGCGACTGACAAAAGGTCGCATTTTTTCGAAAATATGAAAAAGGCCGATTTTCTCGAAAACGGTGAGGCATTTACTAAACATGGCCCGCCTTGGGGTCGCCCATCTGTTATCTATTATTTTTGAGACACCCTGTATACATACGAATTTTGACACGAGCATACTAAGCTTTGGCAGTTTTTTTCCTCCTGATGCTGATGAAAGTTTTTCTAAAAGTTTGTCATTTCTGTCCATCCTTTTTCTTCTTATTTCGCATTAACAAATAATTCACGTTTATGCACCGCATCAGAGCGATTTATTTTTCCACTACCATACGCAATAGGTAGCTTCTGTTATTATGGATTCTTTTGTATGACAGGTATGTAGTTCATGCTGTATTAACGTTTATTAGGGCTTATGTTGCTTAAGATTTTCAAAGATTAAATATTGAAAATAAATATAGTGATTAGCAATAACATTTTTCAATAGAAATTTTTGCCATGTAAATGGCGTAAATTAAATGACTTTTAATTACTTATATTGTGAAGTTTGCGATATCACTTATATATTATCAATACTTTTTTATTGCTTTTATCTCACGCCTAAGCTTTTTCAGGTATTCAACATATCAATATGCATAGGTATCAATATGGAGTAATAGCCATTAGCTACCAAGACCAGATCCTGAAATATGCGAAGTTGCAAGCGAATTTTTTTTGTTTCTCAGCATACTCTCTTATGTATTATTTCAAAATCACTCTCAAAACACTACTTACAAGTTACGAAAATATTCAAAATCGATGTTTTGAACTTAATGAACCATAAAACCAGGTATAATAGAAAAACCATTAGAAAAAACAGTGGCAGCTACGTTATTGCTCCGGTGGAAGTTATAGCCCTGATGTGCGTTTGGGTAGATTATGCAAAAAGAGTAGCGATAAGCAAAGACATTGCTTATGCGCATTCCCGGGAAATAAGCATTTTATGTCAATTGAAAAAGTGCTGCCAGCCATAAGATTTTGCCTAAAACTATGCTGCAGTTTATACATTACACAGGCCGACAAAATTTGATCAAAATACATACCCAGAAACCGGACTATATATTTCCGTAGGTTTTCGATGCGCTGATTCCGAATCTGGTCGCAGAATTGCTCCATCACGTCAGGTTTTTGAGATATCCTAACCTAAAAGTGCCAAAAATGACGATTTTTCTCAATTTTGAGGTTAAATAGCTCTAAGGATTTTATTTTTCTTGGAAAACTATGAACGGCATCTGAAAGTACTAGTCTTCTTCTTTCAAATGCCGTAGAGTATGTTTGAATATCTTTTTTTTTCTCTGAGATATGGCATTTTGACAAAGATTGACAAAGACAAAGACACAGACACAGAAACAGTGACAGACCTTCACAGACAGACACTGACGCAGGTAAAAAATGCCATATCTCAGAGAAAAAAAAAGATATTCAAACAAACTCAACGGCATTTGAAAGAGGAAGACTAGTATTTTAAGATGCCGTTCATAGTTTTGCTACAAAAATCAAATCCTTAGAGCTATTTAACCTCAAAATTGAGAAAAATCGTCATTTTTGGCACTTTTAGGTTAGGATATCTCAAAAACCTGACGTGATGGAGCAATTCTGCGACCAGATTCGGAATCAGCGCATCGAAAACCTACGGAAATATATAATCTGGTTTCTGGGTATAATTTTTGTCAGCCTGTGTTATTATTCAGCACTCATGTTTTCGTTTATCGTTATCTACAAAATCCTATGCGCATATGTCCGTTTTTCTCATTTCCGAGCGCTTTTTTTTCTGAATGCAAAAGCATCACTGCGGCATATCTCTTTCAGTAGCAATTATTTTCCATTTCGCAATTGTTAACTGCCATTCATTTTATTCTTTTCTGAATCCCATGTTTTACGTGTAGGTTTCATTCCTTACACTTAAAAACTGTTGGGCTGTTTTTTATCATTTGCCATCTTCAAAATATAAACGTGACTCGATTTTACTCTGTTGCCTACTTCTTGTGGAAAACTTTTCATTTCATTTTTCCTTTAGCAAAAAGGTGTTGCTTTTAATCGTGAATTTTGCTACTGCTGATGCTTGTTGTCAATGAACGTGATTTCCATGCGTCATTTGAGATTTGTTTCAAAATCCAACAACAGTAAAAACGAGTTATTAAAACTTTTGTTCTAGAATTGGTTTTCGCTTTTTATAGTTGCATTTTTGCTTTGGGAAATTTGATTGCTTATCTCTGTAGAGAAATAAATCAAATAATTTTATGAAGTAAAGTTCTAAGCCATAAAGAAATTACTCGAAAAATAAGCGCTTTTAAAGATAAAACCACCATAAGCAATTTCACATAAGATGACGTCAAGGAAGGATCAGCTATGAAACAACCCGGTTAAAATATGTGTGAACCTGGTCTGAAAGTGGCAAAGGGGCTAATTGTAAGCTGGATAGAAAAGGAGATGGTAAGCAGACAAAATATTTTATTTCAATCCGTTTTATTATGCCTACGCACAAGCACACGACGTGAAGCAGGTGTTATGCATGTTGGTTGAGATTTTCTGCATTCTTATTAAAGATTTCATGTGCTCGTAAAATAAAAAATTTACAGCATTTTTGGTATTCGTTTTAAGTTTAAAGTAATTTTAAGCAAGATATTTTCAATATCACCTGCGATCAAATGCAAAACGATGTGTTAAATAAGTCATTTAAGGTGGTGTAACTATATTAAGCGTTTATAATAGGCATGGTTCGGACAAGCTCCGAACTAGCATTGGATAAATTTCGACCAAGGCGTGACACCACAAATATATGAAATAGTTTCTCAGCAGGCAATTGAGCATGGCCTGCCTCAGAGTAGGCCTGCTAGCGCTGTAGCGATTGCATGAAGCCTTCTCAAAACTAGATTTCATGCAAATAAAAATATGCGTACTCGTGATGTGCTATTTTGCCTTCTCACAGCAGACGTGCTTTCAGGCGTGATATTAGAAGACAAAGGAGAAGAACTCCATTTACTGTAAGACTTTTCATGTATTTTTTTATTTCATATATTGCAATGTTTTATGATTCGACATAACTTTTTTGTCATCTGCATTGTATATATAAAGGGTGTTTTTTTTAGAGGTATAGAGCTTTGAATTGAAATAAAACACAAGAAAATCGTTTGAATGTCCATCAATTTAGCTTTATTGGAAGGATAATTTTATGCCATTAATGTTTAAATATGATTTCGGGCATGTGGCCGCCGCGGCTGGCTCGAATAAAGCCAATTCTACAGGTTCAATTTTGAACCACTTTTTCGAGCATATGGGGCCGTATGTCGGCAATAACGCCACGAATGTTGGCTTCCAAGTCCCCTAACGTTTCTGGTTTGTTGGCGTAGACGAGCGACTTCACATATCCCCAAAGAAAATAATCCAATGGTGTCAAATCACACGATCTTGGTGGCCAATTGACAGGTCCATTCCGCGAAATTATGCGCTCATCGTATGTTTTCTTCAATAAATCGATTGTGACGTGCGCTGTGTGGCATGTAGCGCCGTCTTGTTGGAACCACAACTCATCCACATTCATGCCATCCAATTCGGGAACAAAATAGTCGGTTATCATGGCTCTATACCGGTCTCCATTAACGGTAACTGACTCTCCAGCATTATTTCGGAAGAAGTATGGCCCAATGACTCCACCAGCCCATAGAGCACACCAAACAGTCAGTTTTTGTGGATGTAATGGCGTCTCAAGGGTCTCATGTGGATTCTCTTCACTCCAAATGCGGCAATTTTGCTTGTTGACGTAGCCATTCAACCAAAAATGAGCCTCATCACTGAACAAAATTTTGCGATGAAAATCAGCATCGAGATCAATCTCATTTTCGGTCCATACACCAAAATCACGACGCATTGCATGGTCTCGCGGCTTTAATTCTTGCACAAGCTGGATCTTGTAAGGTCGCAAGCCAAGATCTTTGCGCAAAATCTTCCATAAAGTTGATGGACAAAGCTCCAATTGCTGTGCACGGTGGCGAATCGATTCATTCGGGTCCTCTTCAACATTTTGCTCTACAGCGGCAATTGTTTCTTCGGTGCGCACTGTTCGACGTCTCTGCGGATGCGTATTATCACATAGAGTAAACGTAGTGCGAAAACGATCCATGGTTAACCGAATTAATTGCTCTGATGGACGATTATGTCGACCATAAAATGGACGGAGCTTGCGGTAAACTTCGCGAACTGAACCATTATTTTCGAAATAAATTTGCACGATTTGCAAGCGTTGTTCTTTTGTCAACCTGTTCATGATGAAATGGCAAACCAAATTGAACATAAATGACATTAGAGTTGCCAGATTTGACCATAAAATGCCAGTTTTATCTCTATTCGAAAAACAAACCTCTAAAAAAAACACTATTAAAAAAACATCAAAAGTAGATAAATGGTTGGAAGAAAAGAACTGTGTGCATGTTGCTAGGCTGGCTCTCTGTTTCATGTTATGTTAAAGTGGTAGAGGTGTTGTGTATTGAGTCAATTTATGAATTAAGAAAATGTCGCAAAAAATAAAAATTAAAAATATTAAGGCAAGTGAGAGGTGACGCGGATTAAAAAAAGCCTCACGACGTTTTGAAATTTCAGTTTTTCACCTGCTACTTTAAGCGGCCTTAGAAGGTCTACTTAGGAGAAGGGACTGTCTTATCGGGACATTTCATATAAAAAGGAAGTACATTTGAAATGATGTGGCAAGACCTCATATTTACCAAGAAAGGCCATATAGAAGCACTGATAGCTCCTGCCCTTGCCTACTGGGTTGTTCTAGCCTCAGCAAAAAAGTGTGATTGAAAGTGAGGGCATTGCACCTCCCATACAAGCATATTCTTAAATACTTTATTCAGAGAGAGCTATTTAAGTAAATGCTGCTGCGAAATTCAATGTGCGTACGTTTAATCAAAAAGAGTGGAAGAAATAGCACAACAATAAAAATTGTAAAGTTACGCGCATCTTTGACGAGGCCAAATATAGCAAATCTCACTTATTTTATTGTATCCCACTGTTTCGTGTCTTACCGTGTCAGGCTGTGAGGCAGTAATGCCTCGCAATGCCGTTTGTTAAGAAAAATAAGGTACGATAGCAATGAGGAAAATCAACCATCTCTGTTTGCACAGGCAGCCATGCTGTCATTTTCCCTAGTGTGCGTACTGGTTCAACTGAGATGCTTTATATTGAAATACAAACGCATACAATGTAAAAGAAGAACAGGTACAGGTAAATAAAAAAAGGAGAGTAAAAATGATTGTCATTAAAAAGTATAAGGGAAAATTTTGGTGGCGTAATTTTTTGATTTTTGAAAACGTACTTAGTTTTCAAAGATTAAAACAACACGAATATTAATTAACATTCCAAAATGTGTTTAGGACGTAGGCAAAATTGGAAGATCGAACTCTGAATTAGTGGTCAGAATATACCGCACGTTACTAAACGCAATTGTTTTAATATTAATATTTATTTTAGTTCGGTGCCAGCTTGTAAGGTAACTGTAAGCCTAATAAATTTGCTACAAATTGGACAACTTCAAAAACTTGCTTGAAAAATGAATTTGTTGGCGTGACCTTTATCGCATGTTGTAAGGAACTCAAGTTAAAGAGCCCTAGGATGGTTTTTGTAAAATATACTATAAATAAATGATTTACCTTTTATGATTTCAGGAACAATTACTTAAAAAACCTTTATTATAGCTATCGCATATTTATTATTTTTTGTCCTCAAATTTTCAAAAGAAAATGACTTAGTTTGATCTTAAGTTCTTATAAAATCTCATCATACATCGTCATAAAGTCAGCTTCAAATAAACACAGTCTTTTATCATAAACTCTCTCTCTCTCTCTCTCTCTCAATTTTTTTTATTACTTCACAGCTTCAGTCAGTTAAATCGATATATGCGCTCCGAAGCCAACACCTGGTATTGCACCATAACCACCATATCCATGACCACCATACCCATAATCAGCATATCCATGTCCATATCTATAGTCATAAGGTTGAGAATAAGGATAGGCATGCACAGTATGCGGTGAATATACGGATGGATAGTCCGAGTATAATAAAGGTGATGGCGCCACAATATGTGCACCAAAAGATAATGCTGGTCCAAATATAGGTGCTGGTTTTGCACAAACCAATGCCAATATACAGCAACAAATTACCTTTGAATTGTAAAAAAATAAATATTTAATTATTGAGGATATTCGATGTGAAAATTTGTCTACTCACAAGCTTAATCATGATCTTTTATTGTTATTATTTATCCTTTCGCTTCGGCAACAACACTGTCCGATGTTTTCAAGTGTTTACTTAAAATTTGTACAATTGCTTGGCTTTT
This sequence comes from Meiosimyza decipiens, assembly GCA_963680825.1. Lineage (NCBI taxonomy): Eukaryota > Metazoa > Arthropoda > Insecta > Diptera > Lauxaniidae > Meiosimyza > Meiosimyza decipiens. The sequence goes on along the minus strand of OY804258.1, from coordinate 23,173,076 downwards.
ATAGAATAATTTTTCTTATTTATTTGATGTATACACTGGAAAAAGCAATGAACGAAAAATTTATGATCTGAATCTAGCATATTATACCATATTTCATTCATAAAAGAATTTTAAAATTGTGAATATTTTTTAAGTCAAAAAAAAAAAAAAAATGTTGAAAATATGTTTAGTTTTGATAAAAAAAAAAAAAAAACAAAACCATAAATAATATTTTTTATTTTCGAACAAAAAATATAGTGGCCATCAAAATGGCTGCAACTACACTTTTCATAAGTCGGTTCGTAGCAAAAACACATGAAAGTTTTACTAAATTTTTTTGTTATTTTTAATGCATATGAAATACTTAATATAAAAGCATCATAACATTATATTTTGTGTTATATTAAGTCGGTATGTTCAGCACGCCGCAGATTCGTGTTGAACACAATAACATCGGCTTATGCGTTGCAGATTTCACGATTGACTGAATGCGCAAGGAAACTTCCCGAATGATATTTGACACTTGTTTCAAATCAGGGAATCCCTGGCATTAAAAATATACGATATTTGATATGCCTTCAGGTCAGTAGTAATATCTGCAACGCATGAGCCGGTCTTATTGGGGTTAATATGTATTTGTATCAAGACTTCTACAATGTGTATGTGAAGCGTCATCACGACGAGGTGAAACAAGCGTGGAAGGTGGAAAATTTGAATGCCATAAATGACGACCATACAAATGAAGAAATTGAAAAGCTACGGAATGAAACGGTTTAAAGGAAGGCACATACAAAGTTGTCTTTAATCTTGACAGTAAGTAAAGTTTCAATGACATTATATAAGTGAAAACTATATTTTTTCCGTCAAAACATATACTACGTTCGCGGAGTGTTTTTGTCTGTCTTTCTCGATATGTCTGTCCAGCGAATATAAACAATAATACACTTTATATACACTTTAAATACACTTTAAATACACTTTCTTAATAAAACATCACAATAGAGAAGTGAGTGGTGTTTCTAAAAATTTCGATTATTTTGCGTAAAAAAACTACTTAGGCTTTGCTTATTTTTCTCGAAAAAAAATTAATTCATCCATTACTTTGCTCAACACAAAAAAAAATTTTTTTTTGACTCGCTGAGTTCAAAAATTGCCAATATGCTCGATCAGCTTCTTTACTGAAGGAACTTGAGTACAAACAAGTTTGATTAGCATAACGCATTTATTTTAAGAATGAGCATTTTCCCGAATATAAGTGTTGTATGCTTGAAATGACTTTGTTTTTTCCGTGTACAACTGTTGTGCATCAAAATGTTGTTGTCTCTATCTTTCTCGCTCATTGTTAATTTTCGCTTAAAACTTTTATCCGCTTGACCAGTTTACGTGTCTATTATTAGGAAGACCTTGTTATTATTCTGTTGACTTCTTTATTTTAGCCTTGAACTTGTAACCAGCTATTGTTGCATTTTGTTGTTGTTGCTGTTGTTGAAATACTTTTGCATTTCCAACAAAACAAGTTAAAGGCATATGTACAGAGGATGCGCACCATTTTTCTTAAGATGCAACGTTAAAAAGACGTTAAATGCAATTTTTTTTAATGAAATAATTCAAAGTATTTTTCAAAAGTTTATTTCTTATATAAAGATTGATATGGATTCATTTAGGAATAAAAACTGTAGTTTGATACTTCAATATAAATAAAATTAAGCTCTGAGTCAGGTTCATCGTTTTCATCGTGTTTTGCACTTTTTCAGCTTTTTATCACTAAAATGATTGACCACGCTTAAGAATTCCTAAGACCTATCTAAAAAAATTTTAGATAGGTTCTTGCTAAGTCAAGAAGTTTTTCAGATGTGATTCAAAATTTCTAATTATTTGAATTGATAACAAACCAGCTACTTCAACTACTAAGTAGTTAATTGAATGAACAAAAACATTCGTATAACAGAAGTTCCCAAGACTACACCATTAACTTTATGCCAATGACTACAATTGCGCTACTTTTATGCACTTACTATTGGTACAGTAATAGCTGATGATTCAGAGCAATCAAAATATTTTGAATCGCATTTGAAAAATTTCTATAACAGTTCAAACCCAATTAGATACTTTTAAATGGTACTCATACATACATACGAACACATACATATTTATATTGCGCCGTTGAAATAATATTCTATAATTTGTCACTTGACATAGTGCATAAGTTTCATTCGTTTTAAAAGTCAGAAATAACATTCTAAAAATATGAGCTTTCTACAATAGTTATGCTATTTTAAAAACCTCCTTACAAAGGTTTTGTTTTGAGATGCACATTTTTGTAGAGTTTATTTTTATTCTTTAAGTACCAATTTTGGGCAATTTTGTTTGCCAATTATGAAATGCTTAAGTAATATTTAGAAAGCTTAAACTTACCCAATAATATTTCAAACTTTTACTTTTGTTTTGGCTCGTATGTTATCTTATCGTTAATTTATATCCGATACTTGCTTGTCACATGGTCCTTTGAACTAAAGTTTATGTCTCTGATATTGCATCGTCAGCATTTTTCTGCAAATTTAATTTCATTAACATCTCTTAATCATTACATACGTAGTATGTAATATTGTAATACATAATAGTGCTAAGAAGATATACATATGTGAGTGTATAGGTTTTTATTGAACCTCCCCAATGTGCACAAAAACGGACCTCAAAAACGGAAAAAAACCGGAATCCGCTTTTTCGTATCCGTAACGGATCCAAAACGGACCTCAAAAACGGAAAAAAACCGGAATCCTCTTTTTCGTATCCGTAACGGATCCGAAACGGACGTCATATACGGATCCGTTTCGGATTCGTTTTTCGTGTCCGTAACGGATCCGAAACGGACCTCAAAAACGGAAAAAAACCGGAATCCTCTTTTTCGTATCCGTAACGGATCCGAAACGGACGTCTTATACGGATCCGTTTCGGATTCGTTTTTCGTGTCCGTAACGGATGCGAAACGGACCTCAAAAACGAAAAAAAAACCGGAATCCGCTTTTTCGTATCCGTAACGGATCCAAAACGGACCTCAAAAACGGAAAAAAACCGGAATCCTCTTTTTCGTATCCGTAACGGATCCGAAACGGACGTCATATACGGATCCGTTTCGGATTCGTTTTTCGTGTCCGTAACGGATCCGAAACGGACCTCAAAAACGGAAAAAAACCGGAATCCTCTTTTTCGTATCCGTAACGGATCCGAAACGGACGTCATATACGGATCCGTTTCGGATTCGTTTTTCGTGTCCGTAACGGATCCGAAACGGACCTCAAAAACGGAAAAAAACCGGAATCCTCTTTTTCGTATCCGTAACGGATCCGAAACGGACGTCTTATACGGATCCGTTTCGGATTCGTTTTTCGTGTCCGTAACGGATGCGAAACGGACCTCAAAAACGAAAAAAAACCGGAATCCTCTTTTTCGTATCCGTAACGGATCCGAAATGGACGTCATATACAGATCCGTTTCGGATTCGTTTTACGTGTTCGTAATGGATCCGAAACGGACATCATATACGAATCAGTTGTCGGCTGAAATTCCTCTCGAAAAAACGGAAGGATCGTCAGTTTTGTCGGATCTGCCTGCCTCCAAAAACCATGATAACGAAAGAAGTTAAGAAGAAATTTTAATGAAATTTGGTGCTGCGGTTATTTTTTCAACTCTATATTGTATATAGCGAAAAACAGTTCATGGACACGCCTACCGCCCCTTTAACTTCGGATATATCAGTAAAACCTCCGATTGAGAATTGTAGCAATATCGACAGTATCATATCTTAATAATTTTAAAGAGGCTTGGTACCTCCTCTACTAGTAAACATTTAAAAAATTCATAAGGAGTGATACATTTGAGCAGATTAAATAAAACTTATAATTTGTATGTTTCATTCAAATTGACTAATTTCAGTCAGCGCAGGCATATTTGGTTGTCCTGTCTTTGTTTCGATAACACTCAAAACATCTTATGCGGTATACTGATTGCCTTACTTTGTAGTTGCTCGGAGCATTCTTCAGAGCTTCAACGTATTCTTTTACGTCGTAGTTTCAATGAGGTGGGGTGGGTGGCGTGTGACATACCCCACCTGTTTTTGAATGCGTGCTTCTTCTTCAATGTGCTACGCTCGACTGAGCGTATTTGCTATGCCCATTGTACGACTTTTTCGCTTCAGCTACTGAAAGCGCGATTTTCTTGTGAGGGAAAAGTTGGATTTGTTTGGAATAACGTGTGGCATGTCGTACCCCTCCATCTCATTGGAAGCAAATTAAAAAAACATATACTTAGCCATCAAAATCCAATAGAAATCTTAGCATCGCGAGCATTTCCATCAAGAAACTAAATATTTCCTTGGGAGACATTTGTTCGGATTTACAAGAAGAAGCTCATCAAATTAAAGTATCACAGAACTGGAAGTGCTGTTTTGCTGACAGTTTTTAAACATTGGTTAAAACAGTTGATGCTGAATTTGCGAAGGACTTTCTTTGCGCTGATGAGGCACCGCCACTTCCACCTCTACGGGTACGTTATAAAACGAAAATTGCCAGATGTGTGGCAAGGAAAATTCGTATGCAAACTATTTGCCCAAAAAATAAACTATTTGGTGCTTCAGTAACTCTTCGCAAACGTCGATGTTGGGACTGTAGCAATGAATGGTAATCGCATGATTATTTTTATGTGCGTTTTGTAAAATGCCGCAAATCGAGTACAATTTAGCGTAAAACATGCCAGGTTGTATATTTTAGTGACATAGATATGCTGCCAAGATTATGCAACTTAATGCTATTGAAGTTTTTTTGGACGGTTAAGCTGAGTACACCCGCAAAAGTGAAAAGTTGAAGAACGTTAAAACCAAAATCTGTCAAACAATGACCGAACTGCAAAAAAGTACTCAATGCTTACATCGAAAGGATCGACAATTGCAAAACTCTCAAAGGCGGCTCTTTAAGGAACATTAATTTTCATTAAAAAAAATGAAAAAAGTTTCAAGCATAAGTGATAAGCATACTTTTTGTGTTCACCATAACACTTAAGTTGCTTCACTCATTAAACTAAAAAAAGATTTTAGCTTGTGTGCACTGTCAAAGCAAAAGACAGCAGCGCAAAAAGTTAATATGCTTACAAACTGCTATTTCCAATCACAAATTTCCGTTGAACTTTAAAAGGCTTTATATAATATCTATCAATAATTTTTAATTATAAAGGAACTATAATTAACCGCACATTTCAAAATCATAAAGACACAACCCACTCAAAAAAAGTCGTGGAAATTGCATTGCTGCAACATAAAGACTTGATGCAAACGAAACATGTGACATGCCAGAGGTCACGTGTTCTAAACAAATTCATAGCGGTAATACTTTTCATCACAGACGTTGAGGTAAATGATTTTTAAGTGTAAAAATCACATCGCAAGTCATGCAGCAAAGAATTCACATTGCAATGACCGACGACAGCAGTATGGAAACGACAACATCCTCCGCAAAAGCACACGGCAAGGAAGATGCGAACGGCAAAAATTGCATTTGAAAACTGAGATTTCCTAAGGATTCAAATTGTAGTTTCTCTTCAATGAGCAGTCAAAGTAAACGTGCAATGACATTGTGGGTTTTGTTTAAAACAGTTAACAAAGCATTTCAAGGAAAAGCGTTCATTTAATTATGACAAACTTAGAATATGTGCAGTTGAGGGAGAGACGTCTGAAAATATTTAGATTATTTTTACTACAATGCGAAAATTCATTGAACATTCTAGGTCTTACAAAGTTTTTACTGCAATGGTGCTGTTTTATATTTAAATATGCGGACTTGGCAAAAAAAAAAAAAAACAATTGTAAGATAAGTTTTGATATTTCGATTGAAGGCGCATACTTTCATTAAAGAGCTAGCTCGTAACTCTGAGTCCTGATTCGAAAGCGATACAATGCATTTAAGAGTACAATTTATTCAATTGCGTATTCCATTGCTTACGCATCGCATTATAGAGTAAGACCAAGAATCTAAGAACCATTTTTGAAGAAGTTCAAATTCTTTTTGCTTCCCAAATGTACAAGCATTGTCCTTATTCAAGGTTTTCCATTTGTGACCCTCTTGTTATGCATAGCTTGTTAAGGTCAATGCTGCGTTCAACTGAAATATTTTTTTTATGAAATTACTCCCTCACCTAAGTTTAATGTCCTTAACATACACATTGTTATGGCAGACCTGAAAGCAATTACTTATACAACTACAAACTTGATATCCTCTTTTTTTTAGCAAGTATTTTTGGTACGAGTGTCCTTTTGCTTATTTGTTTAAACAATAGCCATTTTCAATACATCGATTATTTATTTTTGTAAGCATTTGAAGGGTAATTTGTTTTGCAGGTCACAAGTTCATCAGACATTTGATGAACTAAACACAGGTAAATAACGGGCAGTGTAGTGCAAAATGTGTCATAAATTCGAAAGGATTCAGCTGTTGTTGCTAACTGCCTATGTTATTTAATCAACAAGCTATTTAAAATTTTAATGGCTTCCTATTGTGACTCACAAATATTTTGGACAATTGACATGATTGAAAGATGATTCTTTCTATGGCTTAGTTGTAACCATGTCTAGCTTTTTGCACGGAAACAGCAAACGAGTTGAAAGAAAGCTGCACGAGCCGGTAAAGTGGCGGTTCAAGTAGTGAAATAAGTTGGATAAAATACAGTAGTTCAGATGTGAATTAAATTGAAAACAGACAAAAACTTGAGTAATAATGAAGAAAAGAGTTCTTATGCCGAACACAAATGTTATTCGCATAAAAAATGGCCAAAATCGCAAGGTTTGGTCCTTAAAGAGATTGTTAACTTTAATTTAATAATTCTTTAAAGGATTTAACAAATGTTTAGGAGATGATACATTAAAAGCATCAGTAGATTTAATATAAGTTTTTATCCCATTAAATAGCGTGAAACTATTTGCATTAATTTTAATTTTTTTAAATTTAGAAAACTATTCAAGATAAGATTAAAATATTTTTGTTTCGGTACCACCTGTTATTCTTCTTTAGAAGTGTGCTCCGGAAAGTGTTCTGAGTCATAATCTTCAGTAAAAAAAAGTGTGGAACCTAATTGTTTCTTAGAAAAAATATCTTTTTCCCCTTGATACCATATTGTTTTTTTATTGATAAGTTGTTCCAAGCCTCCTTTCTTATCGGTCGTTCTTTTACAAATTGCAGACCAATTTAGACTTAACATTTTAGAGTCGGTTGCTTTCCTTTACCTTATATATGTTACTGGCCAAACTAGTTTTTGGGAAATACTAGTTTTTTCTAGGCTAAACTAGTTCATCCGATGCGTGTTAGGATGAATCAGTTTAGCCTAGGAAAATTTCGTTGCTTCTGTTCACTGTGGTATATTCAACGCCTATGTATAGGCAAAGGCTGCCAAAGTTCGCCACGAAGTCAGCATTGGACATATTTGAGTATGTAAATCCTAAGCCCAACCGAAGTCCTCCCACTTTCCCCAACATACTAAAATTTCAAGAAAATCGGGAGTCCTAGGCTTAACTGGTACATCCAACACGCTTTGGATGAACAAGTTTAGCCTAAGAAAAACTAACTTATTCTAAAAACTAGTTTGGCCGGCAACATATACATGAAATTACCTGACACGAAAACATTTTTCTGATAACCATTTTTTTCGAAAATATCTACATATGAATTTTTAACATACATAAATCTTCTCATTCTCTCTATTCCGCCCAAATTTCGACTGAATAGTGCGTTTTTCATATTGTAATATATCCTTGAAGAAAATTTCGCTTAAGTTTTTTTGCACAACTGGAGGTGTCACACCCACTTTTCTAATTTTGTCAAAGCAATGCCTTTGCTAGTTTGTAGTGTTGAATTTAGTTTTATTAGAATTTGTTGGAAAGCTCTTAATATACTTATGATAACTTCCAGTTTTTAGATTATCTGTTTGTTCGTGTGATCTGTGAGCATGTACCAATGGACCATGTAATTAACATCGCTGGGTCAGGTTTGATTAGACAAAATTAGGAAATTTAAGTATTTGCCACACACACAGAACACTTTCTTATAAGAGACACAAATCACATCTTTGAATTGCTATCTCTATCTATCTATCTACTAAAGCACACTCTACTGATGCATATAACCAACGCCTTGATGACGCAACGTTTTAAAATACGTAAATTTAAAATACATAGCAAAAAATAATAACAAAACCTTGAAAAGGATTTACCGCAGCACGAGCTGTCTGAATGATTGACATCTTTTCAATAGATCTAAAAAAGGACGTTTCGATTTCTCGCATTAAATTTAATTTGAGATTTTACAGTCTTCTCGTAAAGAAGAATTAAAAATAGCATCGCGCGAACTTGCTGCCATTGATTATAATGAAATGTCAGAAAATAAAACTGTTGCTAATTTAATTTTTGATTTTTCCTCGAGGATTCACCATTGGCTATATTATAGTAAAATACTAAAAAGTGGCAAGAAGTTAAGTTGCTTAGTCCTATGTTAGCTGTTGTATATAAAAGGAGCTTTAATCTCAGTTGCCGCATTAAAAGTAGCTTCGGGCGGTATTGAATGGATAAAAATAATTTGAGTGAAATGTCAGAAACGACAAGAAAAAAAAAACCGAAAAACGTTTTTAAATTTATGCAATGTTGCTAATTAAGAACAACCTAAGTTGTGCTTACAACATTTGATATAAAAATGGTTCTTGTAAAATATTGGAAAATAGTTGAAACTGAGCTGCCTTAAAAGAAGGTAATAACCCTTCTACACTGATAATGTTTACAAATGTTGAAAATAGTGAGTTTAAAACACAATAAAATTAAACATCTTAATGCATCTATTAAATCTTTCTATTTTTAGTTAATTTTTTTATGTATCTACTGTGTTTTTTCAACATTAGTGCAGACGTGCATCATAGTATATGAAAGTGCAGAAAATATTCCAGCTCTAATAGTTAGAGAGTCGAGCATATATCAATATGAAACAGATTATTCCAAGTCTTCAGACACTCTAATAAATACTGCACGTGAGCTTGGACAAAAAGTTTCAACACCTTACGGCCAAGGATTACGACCAATTTCACAAGATATCTATGTGATGTTTGTGCGGCGTCCTTCACATGATCTCTACTATGCATTCTCAGAGACTTTAACGCGGAAGAAGAATACAAATTATAAATTCAAACCATATAAAATTTTCTATAAACCTCTTAGTAATATTTCTATTGATTTTGGTTTTTCTTTAAATTTTCACGGAAGTGGTAATTTCGGTTTTATTAAGATACCTTAATTTTTTGTAACAAAAAATAATAAATGCAATATATGAGTCAATGTTGTTACTATTTCACAGTGAGCTTTGTGATAAGCGAGGATAAAGGTTTCATTAAATTTTATCCGAATCAAATTAGTTACATATCTCTGTGACTTTGACCCGCATATGCAAGAAGAAGTTTGCAGAATGTGTTGTACTTATAACTGGTGCCATTCCTGAACTTACAACTACCCTGACTACTAAGTCAAACACCCAGTGTGTATGCTTTTCCGTCTTCAAGATTTTGAGGAACGTCATTATAATATTCACCTATCTCGGCCTAACTATCGCGCGTATCTACATGCACTCTCACGCCAAATAAGTCGTCCCCGAAAGCTTGCTTGCTGGAATATTTTGAATTTTGATATTGTTCGTCATTTTGACGAATGCTTAGCTTTTGGCTAATTTTTTTGTTTTGACGTTTTTTCATGCGTTCTTTCTATTTTTTTTGTAGCCTCAATGGTCTTAATTTAAAGAAACCTATTAAATAAGCATAAAATGTGCCAAAAAAAAGAAATTATTTCTAAGCTATTGCTCAGGTGTAAGCTTATCTGAATACTAATAGAAGTTCCAATTTGTTCAAATTTTAAATAAATGCTGTCATTGTTTCTAAACTTTTATTAAATTAATTATCAGTAGCTAGTAATAAAACGATAATACAAAAAAAAATTTATTTGTAAGTCAAAATGACGAATGGTTAGCTTTTAAGGAATATTAAACAAGGTTAGCTACATAGGGTTAATATCTTAAAAGATGTCTTGGAAGTAACTCAATAAAACTTAACATTTGGAAAGCTTTAAAGTGAATAATTTGCGGATTGACTTCTGACTTTAATAGGCGCCTTACATACAATGAATCCAAAAAATTTCAATTACACTCGTATTAGTCACAGTGATTTTTTTATCAAATAGTGACCCTTCTAGTTATTACATTCTGTTGGTGTTACCTTTTGTAGCAAATTCTAATTGCAACATCACTATCATCAAAAAGAGTTCATTATGCTCCATGCTAAGTAAAGGTCTTGAAAGTGATATCTCTGTTGTGGTCATTACTCTGCGCCTCTTGTGCGTTACAAATGCCTACACATATGCAGGTTAATACCACATGTTGCAACTGCGATACTTGATACCATTGCTGGTGTAACAATTAGACTTGAACATGCAACAGATTTGAGTTTTTTTGGATTTTTTTTTAGGTTTTTATTTGTTGGTACTTACATGTATTCTAGTTCCAAACAAGCATTTTTCTGCTCTTCACAAGGTACAACTCTTTGAATTTTAAGTATAAAATAAAGTTGCGTTTCCTTAGACATCAACAGTTGTTTTGTTTGTTTATCATCAGCAACAGTGAAGTAAAATTAAAATAGAAAAAATGTTTAAATTGGTGAGTTTTTGCTTTTGATTTCTTTTTGTATGGAAAGAATTTTATGTCTTTTCTTATGTCTTCCTTATCCTTGCAGTTTATTGTACTCCTGTCTCTTTTTGCTATGGCATTTGCTAGGCCTGGCTATTTACATCAGCCAGTATTTGCTACCTCTTATCAGCATGCACCAGTTGTGCATGTTGTGCGTCCATTGTTGACACACAGCATTGTGGCTGCACCAGTACTTCATACTCACGGCTATGGCTATGGCCATGGCCATTATGGTTATCATTAAGCGTGAAATGTATTTTATGTTTAAACCGAAGGGAGCACATGAAATGATAATAAAGTTTGAAATTTGAAGGGGCTTAATGATATATTTTTAATGATTGTTTTCAGATCATGCACTGAAGATTTTCTGAACTTCCAAGGGCAACTTAGTTTGTTTGAAAAAATCACTCCAACAAATAACTAACGCATAACTGATATTATGCGTATGCAAAATAACTCAACAACACTAGAAAATGGATACCTGAAAGCCTGATGATTTTTATAATTTTTTATGGGGCAAATTTCTTAAGGCCTTTCCATATATTCCCATTACAATCTCCCAAGCTATGACGTGTATATTCTTTGGCATATATGGATACCGCATCCACTTGCTTAAAACCACCTATGTTATTTAATGTCAACTTATGTATCTATATCTTTATTAACATTGACCAGCTGAGACTATTAACTTTTGAAGCTCCATATCTCGAAAACTTGACATAGAACTTTGTTGCGCTAATAAACTTTTTATTTTTCTTAAAATAAACTCAGTAAAGTTCACTTCCTTTGAACAGACTGTGCAGAGATTTTTAACTGCTGCTTTCATTTTTTCTCAAAAGATAGTCTGTTAATGTTGTCTCAACTATCATATGATTTGTTTTGCTCATTCATTTGCGACAGTCCAATTATAAAGTTATGCTTGCTATAGCTGCCAGTATAAAGCGAAAAGAACGAAAACTAATCCATGCAAAAACCAAAGAAACAGAAGTTTTTATACGAAAACAAGTTTAGGTGCATCTCTGTTGATTCCCCAAGAAGAATCAAAAATAAAATTCTGACGCTCAGATTGTTGTAAAGGAATAATCATGAGCATGGGTTAACAAGCCAGACCGAAGCACGACCGATGCTCTGCTAATTTGACCTTGATTTATTCAGCGTAGTGCAAAGGTATAAAAATGTGTTGCTACAGCCTGCAGGATGCATAGTTAAAAACCAGTGCTACAAGAAGGTACAACTAACTTTATTCGTAGAAGACAGAAGCAGCAAAAATAGCAGCAGCAACAGCATCAGTAAACAGCATCAATATGTTAAAATATGTAAGTGCAGCAAAAAGTATTGGCAACTAACTGGTTATGTGACCAACGATTGCATTTAACTACAAGAAATTTCAAGAATGGTGATGGTGTTAAATTGTTCTGAAGAAAAAGTGATATAAAAGTCTTTATGAGAAATTGTTGGTATATGCTGCTGTTTTTATATGCAACAATACACCGCTTTATAATTGGAAATGACAATAAATTACACAGGTATTTAGTAATTGAACTTAGTTAAAAAGAGTACGGTGCCTGATTATATCTCATTTTCTGATCTACTAAGCATAGATCGTTTTTGTTTTTCATAAAGTGTCAGCTTGGTTTGGTTCAGTTAATTTCACTTGGGTGAAAAATCAATAAGAATGTTATCGCCTCATTTTAATCACACAGAAAATTAAAAAGAAATCAAAATATTAAAGATGAGAAACAAAATCTCATGTGCATATTACCATTGATTCGGCTCGTGAAACGGATATGGTATTACCGCGATAACTCTTATTGTATTGTTAGTTATCATATAGAATTTTAGTCGTTTCCGAATAGTTCTTAAAAAGTATTTTAAAATGCTAAATTTTGATTGATTTTGATGCCATATTTTCAAAAAAAAAAAAACAGTGTAGTTTTCCAAATTTACTTTTTGCGGTAGCTAAAAGGAAAAAAATGTATACGTAGATGCTAGAGTAACTCAAAAAGTTCTTACGGTGACCACTTTGATCACACAATGTTCGATTTGATGAGCACAAACTGTAAGAAGATTAAAAAGTGGAAACAGAAATTTTTTTATTTTATTGCCAATTTGAACAAGGTGAAAATGAAAACGGATTTTGAAAGATACTTTTTATAAAAATGTAATTTTTAATCGTTAGAACTGGTAACTTTTCACCTGCTGCTGAGAGTTTGGGTTTCTCAAAAACCTCTCATAGCTATGGAATACAATCGTTTTGGTCCAATTGACCATATTTTTAACCAATATGCAAGACCATCATAAATCCTTGACTCAACAATATGACGTGCCAGATTGTATCACTAGCTCACAGACTTTATCACATCACATTCAAAAAGAAGCTAAAAATCGTCCTCTTTGAATTTTAATATAATTTTGGATTTCAGCTTATTTTCCTGTCCCTGATCGCATTTGCGATTGGAGTTCAACTTTACAATTCACCGATAGCATATGCTGGTCCATCCGTTTTTGGTATTCGTCGCACACCAGCTGTGGTACCACTTGCATATGCACGTGCTTTTGTTCCATCAGCCGCTGTCGAAACTTACAATAGCGTACACACACCGGACTCATTTCAGCAGCAATACCGTACCGACTATAAGCCACTGTCTTATGAATACCTCTACTAATTGATAACGATGATGATGATAATGCGCTCAACATAATTAACTTATAAATATGTGGATATGTAAGGATATAACATCTCGATTTGTGCTTGTAAAAAAAATATAAAAATAAATTATGTGATAAGGATAAAAAGCATCATTGTTTTTATTAAAATTCTTGTTCTGTTTTTTCAAATAATAAAAAATTCTTTGCAGACGTCTAACATAAATAGGTATTCTTCTCAATACCCTTGTACTTAGCTGAAATACAAAATCTGAAAATGCCAAATTTAGTAATGGGCTTCAATTGTTCAATTTCCGCTGCGCCATGAATGTAAACAACAACAACAAAAAATAGAAAAGTTTCGTGATTTCCGGCCCTACTCAATGTACCACAATAGATTTTCTTTCATCATTTTCAACTCACAAGTGAAATGCTAATATTTTTTATTTATATTTCGTGCCTGCGATACCCTGAAAAGTTATGCCGGCAGTGATGGCTGCAAGGCGTTAAGTGATATCACACAACAAACAAAACAGTAAACAAATTGTAATTACCGGAAATGCGCAGAATTTAAATACTACGCACCGGAAATATTAAGGCGTTTCAAGGTCAATCAAGTGCACGTAGGCAGCAAGGAAGAAAACAAAAAAAAAAATCAAATTGAAAAACAAAAGTCGGAACAACTGAATTAATTGTATAAATGAATGAATGAAGAAGAGAGAATAAAGAAACTCCGACGTGAAATCCTTAAAGTGTGCACAATGAGGACGCCTTCATCAACACTAAAGTGGCAAAAAAAAAACAAAACAAAAAAATTAATTGTCGAGAAAAAATAGAGTACAATAACAATATTAAAATAAAAGAAAAAACAAACACAAAGTAACATAATTTGTTTTATGTCCAACTTATCGACAATAGTGATATGCTGGCCGCGTTATCAGTCGAATATCGTACTAAGGAAATCAGGACCTGAAACTGTTTTGTCTTCACCTATTTATATATACATTACTAACAGAAAACGTTCCTTTTTATAATAGGAAACCAGAACATGAAACAAAGTAAACATCGTCATAAACGTTTGACCCTCAGTTTCCAGTTATTTTCGATTTTCCGAACAAAGTCCTTGGTTCGAATACTCTCTAAGTGAAGATTCGTAAGTATTTGGTTCACATATCAAGATGGTAGCTGAAGGCTCCTTTACTCAACTGACATCTGTTTGGTGCAGCTATTTATTTGGAGTGCTTGCCATTGCAGTAGTCTCAAGTTTAGGTCATATTCATATTGATCATATTTGGAAAGTCTGTTTTCATACGTCTGTGAAACAGTAGATAGGCTTTGCTATTGCTAGCATAAAAGTCGATCTAATAGATATATACATATATGATACATTAAGGCAGCGAACAATATATTTTTCAAAACTGAATGATAACTGCGTTTACTCGTACCTTGTTATGCTCCTGAAAATCTATAGAAGTGACAGATATGTATTTTAAAGAAAAAGAATTATCGAGTATAAACAAAATTAGTTAATCTTTAAAACACAGGAAATCGTCTGCTTTAATAGAATATCAGATTTTCAACATTATTTCTAATTTAAAATCAAACAATATTTTATATACATATTTTGTACCCATACACACATATGTACTGATTCAGAGGTGTGTTTGGCGAAGTTGAACAAAGATAAGAAGGATTTTTTCCGTCGATTAATAACCGTGGACGAAACATAGATCAATCACTACATACCAGAGACAAAGAAACAGTCGAATAAGTAGACTTCGCCGACTGAACGTGCTCCGAAGAAGGCGAAGACGGTTTTCCGACGGTATCGGCCGGAAAAGTTATTTCGACTGTATTTTGGGATGAACGCGGTATAATCTACATCAATTACCTTCAACAGAAAAGAACGATCAATGGTATGCAAAACGATCAATGCTATGCAAAATTGCATGAATTGAAGTACGAATTGCTTCTTCATGCAGCATATTCTCCAGATTTGGCCCCGAGCGACTACTTCTTGTTTCCAAACCTGAAGAAATTGCTTGGCGGAAAGAAATTCATCACCAGAGAGGAGCTCATCACCCAAAATAGTGGTCTATTTTGAGGACCCTCCGAAAACGTATTTTTCGGATGGGATCGAAAATTGGGAGGAACGTTGGACAAAGTGTGTCATGCTAAACGGAGACTATGTCGAGAAATCAAACGTTTTTTGCCGTAAAAATCATTCCTTGTTTCATTTTTCACAGAATTATGAAACGGCCCTCGTATATGAATATGTGTGGTAATTTTTTTGATCCTTTCGTTTGCTTTTGATTTTGTAAAAATTTTAGCTACAAATTGTTTCGAAATTGAAATTTGTTGTCTTGTGTACTAATTTGAATGTAAATTGAAAAATAATATCAGTCTTTGTTTGAAAACGTTCAATAATTAAAAATAGCTTTATTTTCGTGTTTATTAGCAAATATAATGTAATGGTAAACAAGTTTTTATTTTTGCTATTCAGTATTCCATTAGTATAGGTAAATATGTTGCCTACTTTTCGGCGCGTGATTTTGAGAGATATGCATACGTATGATACGCGATTGTATTAAAATAATGGGATGTGCAAACACAAAGGTTTGTTACTTGTTTATATGAGAAGTTGTCGTGCAGAGGTAGTTCAGCGAAAGTGAAAAACTGATTTAAATTTGTTATTGTGAAAACCTACGCAAATAGCAGACAAACTGCTATTATTTTGTAGGAGAAAAAAATTGTATATCAAGACGATGCAATAACATGAATGCTGTTAATATTGGCACAATAATAAATTGCGCCTAAAATTATGCAAAATATTAATGAATTCATAATTGATTAAAATTACAATTTTTAAGGAGCGAGATAAAAAAATTTATAAACAATCAGAAAGACAGTAACAGCTGCTGCCTACAACTTATTGTCAAAAAAGTATTTCCGAAAGCAAACATAACTCACACTGGTGTAGCATAGTTTCATATTTCTATACTTGTCACGTTTTCATGCCTTCAGACGTAAAGTCCCCACTACTTTATGCCGATTTCAGTAATATCTATCATCAATAAATTTTTTTACTGAATACTTTTGCTATTTTTGTTGTCAATTGTGTCGAGTTTCAGTCGCAGTTGTCTACTTTTATTTCCATAGAATTTTAAAATTGATTTTTGAAACGCAATTTCACACTGAAACGCAATTTTCCCGCAATTTGATTTATTTTATCGTCTTCTTTGCCGCTTGCAGCATCTTTTGTTTGCCTCAATTTTTTAATTTACCCACATTTCCTCTATATTAATATTTCAATTACGATTTTATGTAGAGTACAATTTACAATGGATAGTTTAAGATTCCATTCTATTAATTTTATAATGTTGGTATCGCTTTTATAAAACAGTACCAGGAGACCGAGCATAGTTCGGTTTTTCTTTTTGAGATTGAATGTGTCGTAAAAATATTGAAAATATTTAAAAAATGGAAAATATCTATGTTGTTGAAAAATTTTTATCTGTCGGGAATAGTGAAGAAGTCAGAAAAAATTAAAAAAAATATATCTGAAATGTTGAAAACATTTTAAAGAGAAAGTTAAAAAATTTCGAAAAAGGTAGATAATGTCAAAAAATGTTAAGGAAATGAAAAATATTCAAAAAAGTTGAATGAAATTGATAACGACTACAAAATAAAATGTTGAAAAATGTTGAAAGTGGTTGAATAAAGTCGAAGAAATATGGAATTGAAAATGTTGGGAAATATTGTAGAAGTTGGAAATGCTTCCAAAACTGATATCTGCATGCCAAATTTTATTCAAATTATTTCAATAGTACACTCAATATAACATTAAACGTGTATTCTTTGTATGGGAGATGACACGCCCACTGATGCAATCTTATTGAACTACTGAGTCCTATGGGTTTGGTTTGCAAAGTTGAATGGAAATTGTTACGTATTTTTGACTATAGACAAAAACTGTAGTTTTTTTATTTTTTGGATATTTTGCTTGATTCTCATTACAGTGAATCGGAAAACAATAATCCTGCCTCAAGCTAATTGAATGGCAAAAAGTCAAAAAAATTGAAACTTTCTCAGTATAACAAAAGAAAAATTCAACTTTCTGAATACAAAAAGATCTATAACTTTTAAATTGCAGACAGATTTATTATAAAAACACAAACAAAAAATGTCCGATAACCTACCTAAAACAAATATATAAAAAACATAAAAGTAACCCATATAAACTTTACGTAAATTTTAACAAACAGCTTAGCCCATATAAAATCCATATGAACTGCTTACAATGCATGGGATATTTGAAAGTTAGATGCAAAAACCTGAAAGCTGCGATTGTACAAATGAAAACGCGATCACTTGGCACTCGTAAGAAAAATGCCACACCTCTGATAAGAAAAACCGTGTTTTTATTCGATAATAAGCCTCGTCATCAACTATGCCACACGTTTTCAATTATTTTACGATCTTGACTATGAATATCTCAGGAATCACCTTACTAACTAAGCAAAGTTAATTCAATAAAGGCAGCAATATAAGGCGATGTAATATCATATGATGAAGCAACAGATTGTGTTCCTACATACGATAAGGCAGCAATAACAAAGGGGCAGTAAACTTAACATTATATTCACAACAGTAGACAGCAACCCACTGGACCAGCAGCAACGCAAATAAAGTGCTAATCATAATTTTGGCTAGAATTTTATTGTTCTACATCTAAGCGAAGAATAAATGCTGTGTACTAGTTATAAAAATTTCCAAACTTTCTTAACAAAAAATGTTTTTTTTTTTTATTTAACATAACAAATCTTTTTAATTAAATAAAATTAAATTCATTTTTTATTTTTTTTTTATTTAACATTAAAAATCTTTTTAATTAAATAAAATTAAATTCATTTTTTCCGCTTATGTTCTACATCTTAGCATTTTTAAGCATGAGTCATTATTTAGAAACCACCTTACTTCCTCAGCAACAGTGGTGCAGTATAGGCAGCAGCATAAGGCGATGCAATAAATGGAGATGCAACGTATGGAGATGCAGCATATGGTGATGCGATATAAGGAGACGCTGCATATGGTGATGCGACGTAAGGTGATGCTGCATATGGTGATGCGACGTAAGGAGATGAAACGTATGGTGAAGCAGCATTCACATAGGGTGCCGCAAAGTTGCCATGATATTCACGTGAGTAAACTGCAGCAGCTGGAGCAGCAGCAATCAATGGTGCTGAATAGCTCAATGGAGCAACTAGTCCTGGTTTGGCAACAGCAAAGGCAACGAGTGCCATAAGGATAACAATTACGAATTTGAACATTTTAAATTAAGTTTTAATTTTACTTTTAATATGTTGCTAATATTGCAAAGGCTGGAGAAATGTGTTTAATGATAACAATGAAATTCCGCTAAGGTTTTATAGTAAATAAATTACCCATTGATAAAACAACTATACCTTGAGTGTTATGGTAAAGCAAAAGAGAATTGATGGACACAAGCATTTGGAAATTCAAAGAATTCGGCAGCGAAAAAAAAAAAATGCTGAGTAGCACAAAATGACAAGTACACTGGTGATCATATATTATGGTTGCAATTTATTTTCGCATAATTATTATTTTTTTAAACTTACTTTTTTTTATCACGATGCGGTTATTATTTCAATGATGATATCGGTCCATAAGCTAAGTAATTGAAATTTTAATAGTTTTGAAATAATAGCAAAAAAATGATTATCGATTTTTTCGATACTTTGAATTTCTTCGACTTTGCCAATACTGTCAGGAACATTACGATTTCTATTCACTTTAGGATAGTGTTTTGTACTGTTGACTTCAATTGAGTTTTCGATGCTGCTCAACATTTTTTGTCATATCTTATGTGTAAATATACGAAATTTCGTATGTCCGGAAGAATTTGGGAAGTTGA
The DNA here is from genome assembly GCA_963680825.1 of Meiosimyza decipiens. Taxonomy (NCBI): domain Eukaryota; kingdom Metazoa; phylum Arthropoda; class Insecta; order Diptera; family Lauxaniidae; genus Meiosimyza; species Meiosimyza decipiens. Next base: position 23,153,765 of record OY804258.1, on the reverse strand, counting down.
AATCGATTTAAAACCTCAGAACAAAATTAAAAAAGCTAAGCTCTCTCAAACCTCAATATTTAAATTTCTGAGTCCTTATTCAGATATTTTCTTTTTGTTACCAAAAGTGTTCTAGCTGAAAATGTCATACTAAATGTTATTTTTTTCTTTATTTTCAGGTAAGTTTATGAAGACAATCACTATTAAAATTGTGCGTACTTTTACATATTTGGTAAGGCTGCCCCATGAACATATAAACTGTTCTCTCGATTTGTAATTTGTATCATTTTAGTGGGAACGTTTTGTAATAATATTGTTGCTTCTTGAATAGAAAAAAAAATTAAAAACATAAAATTGAACGGTTTGGTAGAAATTTTTAATAATATCGATTTCTTAGATTTCAATAAAAATATTTGAAAAAAAAACCTTTAAGAATTATTTCTAGGTCTTACTATCGATGCGTTCTTACTCCATTTTTTATATTTTGTCTGTTGCTGATTAGTGGGAACGTTTTGTAATAATATTGTTGCTTCTTGAATAGAAAAAAAAATTAAAAACATAAAATTGAACGGTTTGGTAGAAATTTTTAATAATATCGATTTCTTAGATTTCAATAAAAATATTTGAAAAAAAAACCTTTAAGAATTATTTCTAGGTCTTACTATCGATGCGTTCTTACTCCATTTTTTATATTTTGTCTGTTGCTGATTATAGCAATATTTTTACAAAGAGAATTTGTAACAAAAATCGTTCAACAGCCTTTGAAATATTGGATTAAAAAAGGTTAAGCAAAAATACATACCCAAAAACAGCTTCTTGCATTTTTAAATGGGAATATCATAGAATTGATGAAAAAAAAAACAACTCATATTCTGGTCTATATAGTTTAACCTATGGGTCTGTAGAAAAAATGTTGTTTGCCCCTGTGCGTATTGTCATTAAAAGCAAGATATATACATTAGGGTGTTTTTTTAAACTTTGTAGATGGATACATTTTTTTGCCTATCTTTTAGCTTGAAGTTTAAGATTAATAGTTTCAAAATTTCAGCTTCCCAGCTCAAACCTGTAAACCGGACAGAAACTCTGTCTGCAGGAAGTTTTTTTTTGCAGCACTGTGTACTATTCAAATGTTGTCAACAATAATGTGCGCATTGCGCTTTTGCGTCCATGAAGGTTTTGCCGGCTACGTGAGCACAGAACACAAACATTCACTTACATTTTTCTCCAAACTCATTTGCAAGCGAGTCACGTGTGCCATCGAAAGCAAAGTAAAACAATTAAATTTACCTACTTTTATTAGAATTGCCTAATAATTGATTTATGGGTTCGGCATGTGCTGCAAAACCAACTAGTTATACGCAAATTATTGTTTACACTTAAACATTTTTTTCCTTTTGACGAGATCTCTTCTACAAGCTCTCTGAGCTCTCGAGCGACTAAGTACATTGTATTTAAAAAATGTCTTTTGTCGACCTTCAGCAAAGGTTGAATTTTTCCTTTAGCAAAATTTTTTGTTTTTTTTTGCTGTTCATTAGTTTTATAGTTTGGGGTATATAAACTTCTTTTACTTCTTAGCCGACTATCAGTTGAGTTTCACTTATTGTCACAGTAACACCAATTAAAAAAAAAACGAAGAAATAATCAAGATGTTCAAATACACCGCAGTTGTTCTTTTGGCTCTCGTTGCTTTTGCTGCTGCCAAACCAGGACTTGTGGCTCCATTGAGCTACTCAGCACCAGTTTATGCTGCTGCTCCAGCTGCTGCAGTTTACTCACGTGAATATCATGGCAACTTTGCGGCGCCCTATGTTACTGCCGCTGCACCGTATGTTGCCTCACCATACGTTTCATCTCCTTACGTTGCATCTCCATTTGTTGCATCTCCATACGTAGCATCACCATATGCTGCGTCGCCATACGTTGCATCACCATATATTGCATCTCCTTATGCTGCTGCCTATACTGCACCAGTGTTGCTGAGGAAGTAAGGTGATTTGTAAAAGATGCACTGCGAAAATTTTGACCTTAAACAGTACAAATGTTTTTTTTTGTTAAAAATAAGTGTTAAATAAAAAAACTAACAATTTTTGTTAAGAAATTTTTGAAATTTTTATCACAAGTGCCAAGCTCTTATTCTGTGCTGAGCTTCATGAATTTTAATGACGTTTTAGTATCAGTAAAGCTGTGATAAACACGCGTGGATATTTATAAGAACTATTTTTTTTTTGTTTGAAGCACGAGTTTGTAGAAAGTACAAATATACTGCTACATATTCACATTGTATTCCGATCCGACCCACAGAATTAATCGCTGTTTATCATATAGTTCAAAACTGACCTATGTGCATGTTAAAGACACATACATTTACATATACTCGTGTGTGTATTTATTTTATTCAGATAAAAATTAGGATGAAATTTCAATCTCTCAATGAAATACAATGAACTTTTGTCTCGATGGTTTTATTTTTTTTTGCGCGTCACTATTGCTTACAATTTTCGCTATAGGGGAAGTCTGATAAGTATTTCGCATGGGTTCTTACATGAACTTGACGCTAGTTTTGTTTTCTGTTATTATTGTTATGATTTTTTTTTTAAAAAACTAATTAATCACTTTATCAGCATAACTCGAGAGTAGCGGATAAATTTATATTTTAATAGCCGGAAATATATTGCTAGGCTTTATGCGAACGTTCTCGATGGTCAGAATATTTAACAGATTCCACTGAGATACTAAAGTGAAAAACTGATTTTTTAAGTTAAAAAAAAAAATGGATTTTTTACTGATTTTTGTACATTAGACATGTTCAAAATAAGGATCGCTCGAAATTGTAAAACTTATTCATATTCCAGTATGTATATCCTCATTTATGCAACAAAAAAAATAAAAAAAATACTCTACGGGTTGCTACCAGAGCTGCAAAATTTTAATTTTTTTGGATTTTGAGTAAAAAAATTAGGAATTTTATTTATTTTTGATTTTTTTTTTCGATTTTCCTTATGAACACATAAGGAAGTATCGAAAAAAATTTTACCGCTTTTAAATATGGACTCTTGGAAAATCTGATATCAAGTCCATAAATGCACTCATAAAAATAAAAAAGTAATCGAGGTTAAACTTCATACTTAATGTTAATTCGAGGAATTAGTGTATTTGTGTAGAGCCATAGTACATATATTTTATCAAGTTTTTCCCATAAACACGTTAGAAGCTTAAAAGATTCATGTCTTAGCTAAAAATGCTATTTAATTTAAAATATCCATGTGTTAGTGCTCTGTATTAACTGTATTTGTTGAACGAAAAACAATGCTACCACCAGCACGTTCGGAGAAATAATTAGGACGACGTAGTTTCTTATAATGCAGCGAAAGTACAGCAATTACAACTCCGATCAGTAAACAAAGCAGTCCTATCATGACCACTTTCATTAGCAGCAAATGTAACTCCAATTTCTTCTCATGCAACCGCATCGTTTCCATGGACTGTTGCATCAGCAGTTGCAACTGTGACATATCACTTAGCTCTTTTTTGGCGCTATACAAAGATTCATTCACATTACTGGTGCACGTAATATCACGTATATGTGATGCTTCTTCATTACCGGTAACAGGTTCAATATGCAGTGCCACTGTGGGTGATAAATATGGTGGCATCAGCAACGTATGTAAATAGGAACAGTTGAAACGATTCTCTGATATGCCCAATTTAACCAGATTCTGAAAGGCAAAGGAGAAAGGGATTCTGTCGCGTATTTCTGTCAAATTGTTGCCATCGATGAAGAAACTTTTTAGTTTCGCTAAATATGGTATGAAAACTTTTAAATTCAATTCAGTCAAACTGTTGTAAGAGAGATCAAGCACTTCCAGGTTAGTCTGTTTGGAGAACATACCATATGTGAGCTGACGTATGCCAGTAGCACGCAAAGACAGCTCACGCAGTCGCTTCAATTTGTCGAATGTGCTGATATTTAACATTCCAATGCGGTTATATGATAAATCCAAATAAAGTAGGCCGGTTAATTGTGTTATGTTACTCAAATCGGTAATATTATTATTGGATACAACCAGATCTTCCAGATAAATTGTATTCAACATATTGATCTCTGTGATGTTGTTGTATTCAGCATGCACTGTTTTTGTTGCATTGATGGATATATTGGTTAGATTATTGTGATCAACGCGTAATTGCAGCAGTATACTCTTATTGCATAAATGAAATTCACTCAAATTGTTGTATGATAGAACCAGAGTCTCGAGCCCATAGGCGGCGTCAAAAGTATTTGGATGAAATTTATATAGCCTATTATTTGCCAAATTAACATCACGTATACGTTGTAAGTGTGAAAATACTTCTGGCTCAACATATTCGATGAGATTGTTATCCAGTACGACGGTTTCCATATGATTGTTGTCAGCAAAGAGATTTTTCGGCAGCACTCTGATGCGGTTGTAAGACAATTGTATTTTATCCAAATTGTTGAGTCCCTGAAATAATAGATAAGATTTCACTTTAAGTTGAAGATACTTACAAAATTGTAGTTATGCGGAATAGATTGGAATGGTTTTGTTTTTTTAATATTTTTGGAGCTCATGATCAAAAACTGAAAAAAATCTGATTTTTGGCCAAAATAAACTTTTAATAGAACAAAAACAGCGTGGAAATGGCATTATAATTTTTGGTGCATGCAAGTATTTTATAAAAAAAATATTTTGGCAAAATTAAAACGAAATATCGCCATTAGTGCCAAAAAATTAGATTATTGTGTAGGTTTTGATTTACACTCCTTTTCATATTTCGGTAGAACGAAAACATACAAAAAAGTGCAAAGCTGAGTATGTCCAAAAACATTCGTTTGTGTGAAAGATCGGCTGGACTTAAATCAAATCAAAAGAATATTGTATATATTTTCTTATGAAGCGTTCATAAAACTAACAAAAATTATTATTTCATATTTAAAACAGTTATCTCTACCAGAAATAAAAATTCTAGTACCATAATACCTTATCTCTATAGCTTTCTCTTTTTTAGGACTGAATCTATTTCCTTACCAAATCATATCAAAATCGGAGCATTAGATTATTTGTGAAAACAAATTTTCCTGTTAGTGGCGTGTCAGCGCCTCTCTAAAAACAAATACCTATCTTCAGGATTTAATCTACTTCCATACCAAAATTCACGAATATCGGGTTATTAATTTAGCTGCGAAATCATACTTTATGGTTACAGGCGTGCCAGCATCCATTGAAATAATATTTTTTTAAATTCAATCTATCTCTGTAACAAGTTTCATCAAAATCAGTCCATTATTTTAGCAAAAAAAACGTTAGAGACGATGTTACGCCTACTTAGTAAGCAAAGAATTTTTGTTATAACTCCGCCGTGGAAGCGCCCGCCTACTTTAAAAAAATATCATTCGGCACTGCCTCTCTCATCCTGTCGATTGACGCAATAACTTTTTGTTTCAAAAACTTCGAGCAATGATTCAGGGACTTCACAAGTCATTACCAACCACATTTTCACTTTAGCTCTAATTTTCAAAATATATTGGGTTATATATCGTCAATTTTGGTGAAATTCGAATGGACATATATTTATTTTAAGGAACCGATTTTTTCTGAACTTATTTTACTTTATAGTCGAAAAGCTTAAACCTTTCCCATTAACCCATCATATAAATATAATTTTACAAAAAACAAAAAAAATAGAGCACTCTAATCTACATAAATACATGCTACTAGTTAGTTTCAGTACGTCAGGATAATTGCGAAATTTCAATTTACCAAATTTCAGAGAAGAAATATATAGATTTGATTCAGGATTGTTTTTATGGAAAAATGTTAAGTTTTTCAACCTTTTAACTTATTATTTTCAGAAGAATTTTGCCCAAAATGGGCGATTTCAATAAAGGCATACAGCGTCTCAAAATTAGTAAGACGACGTTTAATTTGTTTAAAAAGCACAAAAAAACATCGTTGCAATTTAATATTTTTTGATGTCTTTCGTTAACAGCTTAAATCTTCGATGCCATGAGATGTAATTTGAACCATTCTCCATCATTTGATGCTTTATTATTCGTCAGATCTGATTCCATTCAATGCCATGGTATGCTACCTGATACCAAAACTATACGCTTCTTTCCGATGCTAATCCTTTTCTTCATTTATTGAAGTCATATCTACCAAACCAAGAACTTTTTTATCTCACTGTAGTTTTATTTAACGTAAGATAAATTTTTTATTTTCGCTTTTTTGAAGAATTAAAACGAATTTTTTCCCAGTATTACTACGTCAATACCTGAAATGCATGTTCATTGATATCCTCGATAAAGTTGCGACACAAATCCAAGCGTTGCAAACTACTGGCACCCATAAAAACCGATGTAGTAATCTGCGTTATATTATTATTGCTCATATTCAAAAATGCCAGGGTATTGGCAGCAGCAAAAGTGCTGCGCGGTACATCCAATATTTCGGTAAATGAAACATCAAGTGTCTTCAAGTTATTGAAGACGTCAAAGAGCTTAAACGGTAGATACAACAAACGCGAATCGTAGAATTTCATAAATTTTGTCATATTGGCGCGAATATATTTTTGTATTTTAACATTTTGATTATGCGACACGCTGAAACCGGATACAGTGCAAAAGGATTCACCGGCGACATCGTACATACGTTCGAACTCATCGCACTTAAGTAAAATATCCTCAGCGCTAATGCAGCTGGCCGCGAAAGCTGTGATAAAAAGCAGCAAAAATCCTTTTTTCATTGCAGCTCCGCTAAAATTGAAAGTACCGCGCGCCATTCTACATTAATACAGACTGATCGAACTAAATACTTTGCGAATTATATCTGCATTTAAGGAAATGCAGTGATTTTCTTATCAGCAAATTTTTAATTTTTCTTTACATTTTTTCATTCTTCAAAAGGCAAAGAAAGTTTGATAAAAGTCATGTAAAGTTTAATGTAAGCACACTACTGATAACAAGTGAGAGATGTATATGGCTTCTGGGATAACGTGACGCGTTATACATTGAGAAAATTTTCTTAATAGTATTTAAGATTTTAGTTTTCTCTCGTAAAGCTTATCGGAAACGTATATTAAGCGACTTTGAAACGGTAGTCATATTTTACAAGAAAATATTAATAGCTCCTGAGTTGCTATGTCGATTTTAAGAAAATAATTATTATTATTCTTTTATAGCTTTAAAATCATTTAATTAATAAAATATAGTTCGAGGGCATATTTTATTTGGGCGCTTTAATTATCTAATCAACTTATCGGATAATTTTGAACGTACATTTATTCTGTCTGTCATTAACCCTTTCACTGCTACTGAAGTTTTCGTTACTGTAAACAGCTACCGTTTATTTTAATGCTTTTTGGTACTCTTAGTACGACGTTCATAATTTTTTCGATACTATTTGATATTTCCTATTTTGACTTTTCAACTCGATTTCCACGCACTTCGGAAATGCTCGACACTTTTCAACTTTTTCTATACTACTGAATTTCTATTGAGTTTCTTGATAGCTTCAGTTAACTTTTCGATACTATTCAACTCTTATAGACACTTTTATTGCCTTTTTGTGCTATTGGTTACTCATCGAGTGTTATCGCTTCTTTGAAAACTTTGTCGATTCTATTCAATGTGTTCAGAACATACCTATAAACTTTCATCGACTTTTTTGAAACTTTTCGGCTTTATCAGTTCTTCGATTCATTTAATGATTTCCAAAACTTTTCAAATGCATAAAATTTTGTATGAAGGTAGATTTAATTCAATTCGCTCGCAGTCACTGCATTCCGTAATTTAAAAAATTCAACCACATTCAATTTAAATATTTTGCTCAATCTCGATAGCAAGAAATCCGATTCCTAAGATCATTTTATTGTTCGGGAGGGTACTTTTTCGATACTTTTCAAGTTTTATGAACTTCACTGATATTTTCTGGTAATGTTCGATATAAATCAACATATCGTCGTTATATGTAGTTACTTGACTGTTAGCAATTTTCAATACTTTTTGGTGCTATTATAAATTTCTCGACCTCGACTTCGAGTTTTGTTTATTTTTGATGATATTTAATACTCTTTGATATTTTGATATTTGCTCGTTACAATCAACATTAATTACCTTCTTCAATTATTTTCGATATATCCCGACATTAAGTGAGTTTTTGGTTGGAATATTTTTGAACTGTTCGAAACTATGCGATACTATTCGACATCGATTTACTTATCGATAATATTCGATACTAACAAATATTTCTCAACTTCTGACGATTTATTTGATACTCTTAGACTTCGTTATTTTTTGTGTTTCTTTCATGCAAGCAAATGCTTTTCTTTTACAAATTTTTACAATACCTTTTGATATTATTCGATTGTTTTCTATTTATGTAGCTTTGTGAGATACTTTCAAAAACTGTTCGATTTTTTTCAACTTTTTGGAAAATTATTTGTTTTTGATATATGTCAATACTGTCCGACTATTTGCCATTTTTTTCAGACTTAGCCACTTGCATTTTATTGAGATTTCATCATTATTCGATATCTTTCAGTACCTTTAACTGCTTTCAATGTCTATTAATTTAGTCATACTTTCAATAACATATGATTTTTTCGAACTTTTCGATAACATATTTTCGATACCATTGGCTTCTTATTTTTACTAGTTATTGTCGTGTTCTTCAATATTTCACTTCTTATAGAGCTTTCAGTACTTTTCAATACCACTCGACATTTTTAACTTTCTTGATGTGTTTCAAAGTAATTTTATGACATTACTTTGAAACTTTCTTTCTTTCTAACGAATTATCCAACATTTTTCATTTGTAAATATATGATGTACTTTGAGTGAACAACACTAACAACACTTACAACACTGAAACGGTATTACATGTCGAGTTCTTGCATTCACTAATTTTAAAATAAACAAATTAAGTGTCGATTCTGAGATAACACACTTTTACACAAATTTTTTTTAATCAAATCAGCTGGAATATGTCCTTCAAATGAAAGTCTATATTTGAGCAGCTTTAATTAGTATATTTATTAAAATGGCAAAGCAACTGTAGCATTCCAATTTAAATGCAGTTTTCTTCCATGTCATTCAATAAATATTGATAGTAGGAGAGATGAAATGCGTTGATAAACAACCCATTGACCCAAATATATTATGATATTTTAACGCAAAAACAACAATTATATAAAAATTACTGCATTATTTTGTTTTTTTTTTTGGCTCGTTGAAATTGGCCACTTGTTGGGCTTAAGCCCAACAATATCTGTCTGTCGATTCAAGGCCTCAGAAATTTTTGCACACATGACTGCAATTTGATGCATTTAAAAGATAGGGTAACGTTGGCAGATATGGCACCTTTTTTTGAACTTCAATAAAAAAGCAAGTAAGACAGATTTTTATGGGAACTAAGAATGATTTATTCTTTAGTAAATAAGAAACAAAAGAAATATTTCAAGATAGCTAAAAATTATTGAATTAGTGCTTTCCGTAACGGATCCGAAACGGACCTCAAAAACGTAAAAAACCGGAATCCGCTTTTTCGTATCCGTAACAGATCCGAAACGGACATCGTATACGGATCCGTTTCGAATTCGTTTTTCTTGTCTGTAACGGATCCGAAACGGACCTCATATACGGATCCGTTTCGGATTCGTTTTTCGTGTCCGTAACGGATCCGAAGCGGACCTCAAAAACGGAGAAAAACCGGAATTCGCTTTTTCGGACTCGTTTTTCTAAATAAAACGGATTCGAGACGACCTATTTCTTTAATAATGCGGATTTTACTGAACAAAAAAACTAACGCAATTAAAAAAATTTTTTTTTTATTCTTCCCAAATCTAATTTTTTTTTAAATTCTTACTTATTTTCCATCTATTTTATTTCTTTTAATGCTATTTCATCAACTTAGTTTTATTAGTACGTATCCGGAAAAGCGGACGATCCTTCGGTTTTTTGAGAGGAATTTCATCCGACAGCGGATTCCGTTTCGGATAAATAATCCGCAGGAACGGATCCGTTTGGCACATTGGGTAGTAACTACGGCAAAACGCACAACTACATTAAATTTTGTCTACATTTGAATGAAACGAAAGCTGCAGGTGCCAAATACTCCGACCTTACCCTACACAAAATGAAATAAAAACATTTACATTCCAGTAAACATATGAAATTCCATATGTATTTGTATTGCAATGCATGTGTAGGCGTAACTTTGCATCAATGTGATAACACGTACTTGGTTTTACGAATGCATGCGCGATCCAAATTGTAATTTATTTATTTATGAAAAGTAAACACTATAAAAATTTAATCAATTTATTACATGTAAATATGCTAAATTAATAGAGTATTCTAATAATATGTTTGCCCATGCCGCAGTAAAATGATAAATTCAAAAATATCAGTTTCTGGCCCTTAGACCTTATGGTGTATATGAAGTAATATCGCCCGAGTATACTCAGACTGTGTTAGATAAGAAAAACAATTCGTTAAAACCTCCACCAGTGATACTACACCTGTGTTTTAAGCAACAAAAACAAAGAATGCTAAAAAAAAATAAAGCCGTCAAATCAACAGCCGTATGGCCAATTTGGTCAGCTCTAATGTCGAATGTGACAGGCAAATTTTGCACGCAACTTTGATGCAGTTGGCAAGCTAAAAGTTTTGAAATTTAAATTTTATTCTGCGCATTTTTTATGTCTAAATCAATGAGTTAAAACTGCCAAAGTGATACCTATGGCCATCATATTGACTGCCGCCAAAGTTGACTGCACTATGAGCGAGCAAAACTATTGCTGTCCAATGCAACAACAACAGCAGTAGTAGTAGCTCAAAGGAGCTTAAATATTCAACAACATCAACTGCATATATGGATAGTGATTTTTTTTTTGTCTTGATTTTTTATATAGGAAAACGTGCTCAAAATAAGTTTACACTATTTAACCGACTTGGCCGGACTTAAGAATAAATTTTATATGGTTTGTGTGAAGACATTACAAAAGTTTTTTTGTTTTTAATTTTTGTTTGACTTTGCTTAACGCGCTTTAATTAAGTGTGTCACGTACAATTTTGCGGGATGTTCAATTGCTGTGTTTTCGTTCGTATATTTTAAATTGTTATAATAGAACTTGGCACTTTAATACAAATGCAGATTTGAAATCAAAATACTTTTGAAATTTTTGGCGAACATCTATTTTATCGTTTCATTTTTAGCAAAATGTAAATCAGGGTCTGACTTAAACATTTTATTTTTGATTTGACTATAAAAAGCAGCGCACAAGTAATTAAGAATCATAGTTCAATTGTGTTGCTTTAACAAAAAACATCTAACAAAAATGTTCAAATTGGTAATTATTGGAGTATTTTATTAAGTTTTTTTAAAGAAATTATTAAAATTCCTTTTGTTTTTGGTTTCCTCCAGTTTGCTTTGTTTGTTGTACTCGCTTTGGCATTCAGTGTCTCAGCTAAACCTGGTGTTTTTGCCTACAATGCACCATTAGTTGCTGCTGCACCTGCCGGTGTTGTCACGGCAACAAGCTCACAATACGTTGCTAGAAACTTCAATGGTATTGCTGCTGCGCCTGTTGTTGCTGCAGCTTATACTGCTCCAGTTGCCGCTGCCTACACTGCTCCATTTGCTGCCGCTGCATATACCGCACCACTAACTGCTGCCGCTTACAGTGCTCCTATTGCTGCTGCTTATACTGCGCCAGCATATGCTGCTCATTATGCTTCGTATTATCCTTATGCTGCCGGTTATACATCAGCTTATAGTACAGTTTTCTAAAAATAGAACTTAATATGGATATATTTTGAACGAACTTTGCCAATGTTTATAAATTTTACCTGCTGTTATAAATAAATTTTTTATTAGTACAATTTGAAAAAAATGTGTTTGAAGTGAAGAAACTTAAAAAAAATTATGTGTGATATTAAGCCTCATTAATATTATATGTCACTACTTGAAAAAGTGCAATAAAATTCATTTAAATATTAAGATTCTCAAATGCTTTTGCCATTGATGTTTTATTCTCAATTAGTAAAAACTGCATTCGATGCAAATAAAGGTCTTATATCATGAGTTAGAGCTAATATGAAAAGGCAACACACGAACAATAAACGCTTTCCCACCTGAGCCACATCGGGTATACCTCCTCCAATAATAACAATAGTAACTTGATTCCAAGTTACTTAACGGATTCTTCTTCACGAAAAAGGACTTAGGACCATTTGCAAAAGATATGGTTCATGTTATAGATTTGAATGCTAAGCGAAGCATTTAAAAAGTCTTTTACGACTTCAACAATTTTTTAAGGGCCTGTCATGAATGACATTTACTTTTCACAAATTTATGTTTTAGTGTTTTTTTTGAAGTGTCGAGAATAAATAAATAATTTGTTGGCTAAGGAAGCAAAAATACTCAAAGAGAAATATATTGGAATATGCACCTTAAAGTTTGAAGTTTAATAGTATACTTTGGTTTGGTCCCATTATTAGAAAATAATTATTTGAACCAACCAATAAAGAAGAAAAATAATTTTGTTCACCACCAGGGGCGGCCTCGAACCCCGGTAAGATCCGTTGTATCTATAACTATGCATATTTAAAAAAAATAATTTCTGACATCACCAGAAATGATCTCTTTTTAAACAAAAATGTTTTTGCAGATGCTGGATTTTCAACATCAGCACGACGCCAGGAAGACTAGTTTTAGAAATTTGGCTCTCTCGATAGAGAAATTCGAAAATTTATTTTGATATCACTATAAGCAGCCGCCACAAAGACCATTTTGGAAACTTTTCTTGCACCAATAGATGGAAATAGTGCCAAATTTTTTGAACATCATATTCGACGGCCACGAAGCACAAAAATTTATTTTTGGGATCATTTTTGTGAAGAAAAATTATCATATTTACTTTCCTAATTGGTGTACTAATCGGTGAGGAAAAAGAGTAGCTCAGATTCGGTTATCTTGTTTGTTGTTGGCATACTTTCTTCACGAGGTACTTCTCTACATCTTGGAAAGACTGCCATAGCCCAATTGAAATGATTGAAAAGCGTCGAGGCAATCAGAGAGATTCTGTTCGAATACAGCTAGTAATACTCCTATGGCTTTGATTATACTTAAAATTTAAAAGGAAACCTCATTCAAGGAAAGTGGGCAGTAAGAATTAATTTATAGCTCAACAGTTGCGTCAACGTAGGATATTCAACTGAAATTTTCAAATAAATGTAATCAATTGTTAGATCTGGCAGTAGTGAGTTAAGCAGAACACTATCTTATCGAATAAGACCAAATGCAAAATGTGGTCATGATTTGATTGTGAAGTTTTATAACTCATTGTGAATAATAATATTAATAAATGTTTATTTATTTTTTGTTTCGTAAGAAAGCTATTCAAGTACATATGCCCTTTTGAATATTAAATTAACAATAAAAAAGTAAACGTCAACAACCGGAAACAAGCATTAGAGTCTGCTAACAATAAGCAAAAGCAAGTTCGAGGTAAAAACTATTATGTAGTTCATGATACATGTACATATAATTTTTTAAGTATGAAAAATCAATTAAAGTTTTATTTACGCCTAAAAATATTTAAAATTTTTGTATTTTTATTTTCTGTCGTTGCAATCAAAAATCTGATATTGAACCATCAATTTGGAATCGGATAAAACAACGCAATATTGATCAGGCATATTAAGTATATCAGCCACGCTTTTCTTAGAAAAATGTACTTTGTCGAAGTAAGCCAGCTTCTCAATCAATGCATCCATGTGGTTTCTATCTTGCTCAAAATAGCTGTTACCAAAAAAAGCCGCTATATAGCCAAATATTCTACCATATACAACCTCGAGAATAACTTCATCAATGAAATAAACAAAATTTCTTAGCTCCAGAGCTTAATCGAATCTTAATTGTAGCTAGTAAAGGTATATTTGGCCTTGTCTAAAAGTGAGTACCATGCACTGTATTTACAGTCAATTAGCGCATTGAAGTCCTAAATCAAAATCCATTTGAATGATTTTATGTGATATTCGTTAGAAGAGAAAGTATTTCCGTCAAAGGGCAGCTTTTTAGCGAAAAAAATTATGTCCGTGTAATTGTCGGCAGTATTTTTGAAATCTAAGTTTAGCCCAGGTTTCAAATTGTTATCATGGCTGAGTAGTTATGCATTTGCTTAGAATTTATTTTGATAAAGTGTATTTATTTTTTTTTTTAATTAAAAAGGATAAACATTAAAAGTATTTAACAAATAATATAAACAATTATTAATAGAAATCACTTAAACAACACTAGCAGCAATAATTTCAATGGACTGGCATCTCACCATCTACTGCGCAGCATTGTTCACAACAAAGTGTTGCACCGTATGTCCGTTGAAGCTGCTGCCTAAAGGCACAAAACCTCCCGGGTACAGACCGTACGGCGGATAAAAGGCGACAGGCGGAACAGCTGCTGTTGGTATATGCGGTGGTGCAGCAGGTGCTGGAGGTGCATTGGCACCTACAATCTCCACAGTTTCGGCAGCATCTGGAATGTGACCCGGGTGTGCAACAGCAATTGCTGCATTCATTGACAACAACAGCAGCAGCAGGAGTGGAATCGCTATCGAAATCTGAAATTTTTGTATAACGAAAAGACGAGTTTTCATCCTGACTACGTAGATGATGGCGCGTTAAACTTACAAACTTCAACATTTTCTATGAAATGAAACAGGAATTTGATGTTGCTCAGTACGAAGCTAAAGAATCAAAAAACTAAAGTCAAATAATTCAGAATTCATGACGGCAGCTGTTTTTTATAAAATATAGAACACAATATGAGAAGTGGTGGGGGAATATTCAATTGTTTCTTACTTTAATTATTCAGCTAAATTCTACTTGCCATAATTTGGGGTAGAACTGCCTTCAATTGTCAACTGCTCTGATTTACCTCGTAAAATGAGGGTGTGTGCATCCCAGTGGAAAATGAATGAGATGGTGACGATAGTAAGTTATGATGAAATTGATGCATCAAACGATTCATTTAGGTTGAAAAAAAAATATTGTTGAGAGCGTCAGTTTCGAAGAAATCAGTAGTATGAAATATGTTGTAATGTTGAATCGTATTAAGTACCGCTTTTACAATATTCGCTTACGTTTTAACCAGGACTTTAGTCGGTAGCTAGACACAAAATTTCAATCTGATATTTAAAATTCAGGCAAAGTTAAATTGAATAAAGCTACATTTGCACCAATAACAACATTGCTCACTCGAAATATAAAAATTGTAAAAAATTTGGATGATACGCAAATCGATAACATTGATGACTATATAAAATATCGAGTGTTTAGTATATATTGGCATTAAAGAAAATATTAATATATTCAAAAATATCAATGATAGAAAGAATATAGATAAAAAAGAATATCATGTTTAAAAATAATATTGATGATGTATAAAAATTCTATGATACCGAAAATATCATCGCATCGAATGGAAAATGTGTTTGATATAGAACTTATAAATAGCAAAAACTATTTAAAAAATGTAACTAAAACTATAGTTCGTAATGTATTTATCGATGGTTAAGTATATAGTAATGGCCTAAAATATATCAGAGATATCGGTTATGAAATATCGATGGTTAAAAAATACAGTGTTATAGAAAAATACTAATGAAATAGAAAAACTCACGTCTGCTTCGAAATAATTTGGTCAAGAAAATATCGATGGTTAAGGAAACAGTGATGATAAGGAAAATATCAATGATACCGAAATTGGCGATGATATTGATCATTTCGAAAAAGTATCTACAGTGCTTAGTAAACGTATGATATCGATAGCAGCAATGGCATTGAAATCTTTAGTGGTATCGATGGTGTCTGTAATATAAAAAGTAAAGGTTAAGTTTAAAGTTCGAACATCTCGATGCTAAAAGAATCATTGCAGTTACAAATGTCTATAAATATATGAATAATACCAATTATGCTGAATAATACCAGAAGCTTCGGCTATTTTGAATTTGATGATATCAGTAAATTGTTTAAGTTCAACATTCCAATTGGGTTACATTGTTTTGTATTTAGAAATTTTTGTCATACTGATTGATTTGGTATTCCAAATGCGCGCTTTTGAGCAGCTCAATACGTCGATTTTATTGTTGTTATTGTCTGTGAGTTCTGTATTTCGTTGCTGTTCTGCTGTCATTTTTATTTCTGTTGCCTTCTACGAACGATCGCTATTTCTTGCCAAAATGAAAACAAAAGTTTTCAATTCGTTGTCGGTTTTTCAGTTTTCGCTTTCCTTGAAGATTCTTAATGGCCCATGTGATATAGTGTTGCGTTACCTAAAGTGTCAACCTTAACGTCAGTTGGGATAAGCGACATTCGTAATGCATAACTTTTAACTTTTTTTTTTAATTGGCAACAGAACTTAGCTGCTGTGTTGAATGTAAAGTATTTCATAAAGGCCAAAATAGTTAAATGACTGGAAAAATTATTATTGCTAGGCTAGAAAATGTGAGGGATGACACCAACAGCAATAATACTTTGAAAGCCAATTGTTTTTTGTATATAAAGTGCGAGCCTAACTTGAAAATGACATCAGTTTGAATAGAACTTTAGTTAAATACACAGTTTAAAGTTGCAGTCTTTAAAAAACCCCATAATGTTCAAATTCGTAAGTTTTTTGAAACTTAAAAACTTTTTTTTTCAAATAAAAATAAGTTTCTTAAACAATTTAAAAGAAAGTGTGATAAAGCGAAAATAATATCTATTTCAAAATGTTTTGAGAATAGTTTGTTAAGACTCAGTGTTGAATAGTGAAAATGTTTTACATCTTTTGCAAAAAAAAAATCGATACTATAACTCATATAAAGCAGCACTAACAATATTAAACATCCGTACTCCTA
Organism: Meiosimyza decipiens; assembly: GCA_963680825.1. Classification (NCBI taxonomy): domain Eukaryota; kingdom Metazoa; phylum Arthropoda; class Insecta; order Diptera; family Lauxaniidae; genus Meiosimyza; species Meiosimyza decipiens. Next base: position 23,136,869 of record OY804258.1, on the reverse strand, counting down.
AAAGTGTTGTTTTTTTAAGTGGCTTAGTCAAAAAATGGTTTTTTTTAAAACTATTCGCAACTTAAAAATTACAATCTGATTTTTGTACTGAGATTTAAAATTTATGTCCAGAAAGAAAAAGACACAAACAAAGTTTTCATATTAGAGGATTATATTCAAAAGCCTCTAGCAAAAAACTAACTTCATTCTGAAGTTGTCTTCATTGAGAGTTAATACGCATAATTGCCAAAAATTTGTTATTTTCATAAATTTGCTTTTCGGAAAATGTTGGTTAAGGAGACTTAACGCTTAGAAAAGAAAATTTTTTATAAGAAAATCTCCTGAGAAGACGACAAAAATTAATTTAATGAAATGCTAACGAGTTTTGTATAAAATAATTCAAGCGTTGCCTCAAATGAAGAATCTCTCCACAGCAAAATTATGCTATCCAATTATTTCATATTACAATTCAGCAATTTACTGTCGCGATACTCAAGTCCTAATGATCTGATGTGGTAATATAACAAGCTTTTTTGTTTGTAGCGAATACAAACATTTTTTTAACGAAAAATATTTGTAAGCACCTACAGATTCTAATACTTTGATGAAAATTTTCCTACATAGTGCAGAAGTCTGTTATATATAAATTTTTATTCAGTTTTTGAACAAAAAAAAAATCCAACTGAAGAGTGAAGTTATTGGAAAGTATTATTATGATCAGAGACGATTAAGTCTCTCAGAAAATTGAAGAAAAAGATAACTCAAAAAATTATTCATAAAATAAAATAAATAATTTTTTTTTTTTAAGTGAAGTTAATGCATCTGATTTTAGTATCTTTCAGTAAATTTATCTATTGTTTAAAAACCACAAAAAAAAACTTAATAGTTTCAACCAAATCCTTCTTTTTATTAATTTTTACAGTTCGCTCTCTGTTTGTTCGCCATCGTTGCCTGTGTGGCAGCTAAACCTGCTGTGATAGCTGCTCCATTGGCCTACTCCCCATACTCAGCACCATTGGTAGCTGCATCACCCTACAGTGCTGCCTATACCGCCAGTTATGCTGCACCATATGCTGCTTACTCTGCCTACTCTGCATATCCTTATGCTGCTGCCTACTCTGCATATCCCTATGCTGCTTATTCCGCATATTATCGTTAAGGAGCACCATTGTTTTCTTTCGAAATGAACTACAAAGTATTAAAGACTTTGGCATCGTTGCAGGACTAACGCCAACATGATTTTGTTATCTGATACTTAAGCATATGAAAAACAAGATGAAAATAATTAACTCAAACTGCGTTAAGCTTCTTTGATATTTTTTAATTTATCCCCTTATACGAAATTCCTTATGTTTTCTTTTGTTAATGCAATATATTTTATAAAACAAATATCGAAATAAAAAAAAAAGTTACTTTGAATTTGCGAAATTTGTTTGGTTTTTCGCCAAAATTTTTGCATTATATGTTGCGCAGTTGAAAGGACAAATTTAATATTGAAAATACGAAAATACGCCGAACTCAATCAATATACTAAGCGTGTTTGTGAATACATTATTTAAGGGATTTATTTTTAGCAGCACTTTATAATTTTGTGTGTTTTGGTCATGCTGCAATATGGTAATTAAGTGCCTAAACTTTAAGTTTTTCTTCTGTGATACTCTTGTAATTATAAGGCTAACGTCTTGGTATCGATAATAATGCGCATTTTGTGCTCCTTTGTTATACTTAGATAGTACTTAAAATTATGTTTTTTTTTTGCTAATTATGCACCCTGCTTAGTTTTTTGTATCCTGAGTTTTTTATCAGGCTTTTTTCATATAAAAAAAAAATTTCTTCAGCAGTAGAACGCAGCTTATGTAGGGCATGGCCTGCACTGAGCAAGAACAAAAAATTTATGTACAAAAAAAGAAAAAAAGATATTGTTTTAAAATGAATGGGTAATTACATAATATTTCAAAGGCAGTAAGTCGAAACAAGAATATAAGTTTCCTCTTCCACAAACTTCAACAGTCATTAAAATCGCATCAAAAATTATGAATGTGAAACTGTCTGCTTCGAATATTTTTAATATATTAAGGTATAATTCGAAAACTATTAAGAATAGCTCTGTGATGCTTAGGCTTAAGAAAGCTTTTATTTTATTTTATAGAAGTCAATTCAATCAAAAAATAATATATGTTTCAAAAAACAAATGGCTCTCTCAAGTCAACTCAAGCTTTCACTTGAATATGGTAATTGGCAACAATTTCAGAATGGCAGTAACTTCGATATATTTTTTCACCACGCCACGTCACGTCAGATATGGCATTTTCGGCACATTTGTACTTTTTTCGATACATTGCATGCTGAAAAGTCGTCGTTAGTACATTTCAGCACATATTCAGTACATTTTCGGTACATTTGGACAATTTGTAATAATTTCCTTTTTTGTCGTGAAAATACTTGCAATGTGTAGATTGAAATTCAAAGCGAAAATTCTAAATATATATCTCATTTTGGTAGGGCTGTTGGGATGATTTTTTTTTGCTAGCGAAGACTAAATCGATTCTGCACTTTTTCACAAAACCTAAATACCATGACTGCGCTACATATGAGTATAAGTTGGTTTCACAAAATGTTACCTCATTGAAGTTGAATTATTTACTTATATAGATTTTGGTATAGTGATTAGAAGTTAAAGTGTCTCTGGTTCGAGGCCAAACTATTGCTCATGTTTATTTAAGTTTTGTTCGATTTAAAAACGTTTTAAAGTCGCACTACGTTATACAATTCCCTCATTAAAGGGCTTCAAAGTCTTCCTTGTATGTGAATGTAAAATCTTCTTTTCAAAATGCATCCACCTTTTGACTTTTAGTTCAAACCATTTCGTGTATTTGCCAGATATTTGTTTACATTATCTCAAATAATTTCCTCAATTTTTATGTAAACATACTCGCAGTCTGGTTTTTGGATAAGTATTTCAAAGCGTCGCTCGCTTTAAATTTGTTCACTATCAAACGAACTACGAAAAAGCTGCCAGAATATTATACGACAACACAAATCTTACGGCCGAGATATTGAAAATTGAATGCTAAAAAATTTAAAAAATTTACATTATTATAGGTACTTAATGTTCGGCCCCAAAATTTTTGGTTTAAATTTTACAATGATGAAATTTTTTTCAACCACTTTATAAAGTGCTTTTCTTATTCTATCGACATAACTTTAGCCTTATTGGAAAGGTAATGAGCTATTCTTTCTATTGATATATCATTATATTTATAATATCAGTGTCAATTTATTAGCTTACGTTTGTAATGTCAATTTGAAGTGAGTGAGAAAAGCCGTCGTACATCGTACGTTGCAATTCTGTTTATTCGAACTGGTTTTACGACGGCTTTACAGTTCAACGTATTTTAGGCTGGCGGTATTCACGTCAACCGCCGAAATTCTGTTTAACGCCACTATGTACCGGGTTAAAATGATTCATCTGCTGTAAGTGTACAAGAATATTTGTCAATGCAAATGACTGTCAGTTCAATTAAAATAAATTTCATCTGGAACTAAAAAACAAAGGATATTTTCAAAATAAATAGAAATTTAAGACAATTATTATCTAGAAGTTTTTTTTATTTATTTATTTGATGTTTTTATTGAATCATAAGAAGAAATTATTTCCTCAATACAGCGACAGCGGGTGCTGCAGCATAAACAGCTGGGAAGGCAGCAGAATGTGCTACACTATGTGCTGAATAACTGCTTGCATATGGAGCAACATATGGTGCATAACCGGCGGTGTATGTGGCATAAGCAGGCGCAGCAGCAGCAACAACTGGAGCTGAGTAGGCCAAAGGAGCTGCATGATACGCTAATGGTGCTGAGTAGGCGAAAGCTGCTGGGGCAGCCAAAAGATGAGGCTTAGCAGCACCCAAAGCACCAGCGAAGAGAGCCAACATGCAGACAGCGAACTGGAGAAAGAAATAATTTTTTTAATTTAAATAAGCAAATTTTTGAAAGAAACTTTATTACCAATTTAAACATTTTGTATAGATTTTAGTTATTGAATTTGTTGTAGCTTAAAGTGGTAATAATATTGTGATGATTAAAAAATCCAACACAGCTCTTTATATACAAAATTTAAAAATTTCAATATCACTAGAGGAGAACTCTATACGCCTTGCGTTAAAACCCTTTAGGAATTCGTAATTTTCAAGCTAACACATTTTGTTCAAAGCACTTGTAAACCTTGGCCCAATGAACGATATAAAATTTGTGTGACCTTAAGTGAAAAATTAATTTCTAATGTCACGTTTTATTTGGTTAGTTTTACCACAAAATTTTCAAAATATATCAAAGAGTAATTTTAAAAAAATGTTCCCTAGAACTATTTTGCCTTCACCTTGGTGCTTGCACATTTTATTTTTAAATTTTTTACGGTAGCACACAACAAGAAGCCGGCTACCCTTTTATGATATATCATTAAATTTATTTGCTGAGCTTTAATTTGAAGTGTGCAAGCATTTGGAATAAAATCACGTTCATTTAAACAGTGTTGGTAAGTGACAGAAATAGATTGAAAAAGCTAAGAAAAAGTTATAAAACAATAATGGTATAAGACTTTAACCATCTTTTAATAAAAGTGTGAGCTTCAATTAGGGACTATTTGGAATGTAATTTGGAGTCGATATATAAAAAATAATAAAAATCATTAGAACTTTTTTTTTAATTCCATATTTACTGTTTTTTAATGATATTACATATGTAAAATATACGTATGAAATTTGTAAAACGTTCGAATGTAATACGTCAAAGTACTTTAATACGTTTAATATAGTCCAAATTTCAACTCTCTATGTGGTCGAGATCTTGAGAAGGAGACATATTTTGGCCTGAAAATAGTCGTCTTAGTAAAATATGACAACTTTGAAAATGGTGCCCCAAATCGAAGTCTTACTCATAATATATAAATTATACTTTATATTGTTAAAATTTTTAAACCTTTCAAAATGAGATACCACATAGTGAAAATGGTTGACTGAATTCAGAAATATTAGACATTGAATTCGGCTGTGTTCGCAAAAGTAGCGTTTTTTCCAAATTTTGATCTTACAGTACTCAGAACTCTGACTACCTAAAAGCTGAAATTTGGGCTGTGGGGTAATCTCTCAATGTTCTTTGACGTTTGAAAAGTTGAGAAAATTGGAATATTTTTACGTATTTCTTCGTATGTAAAAACATTAGAAATCAGTAAACATGAAATTAATAATAATAATTTCCCATTCAAGTTTTTGTAATAACTCAACTTGTCATTCAAACATTGTGAAGGCCCACCGTGGAAAATCAAATTTTGTTTTAATTTCCAGCATTTATTTTTAATAAGTTTTTGGCTAGATTTAAAGCTCTAAGCTTAGTAGCTAAGAAGGCTAATAGCTGTAATAGCTACACTCTATTATTATTGTTATTATAAAAACAACTAACGTTAGAGAAAAAAAGAGTATTAGGCGGAGTCAACGATCGTAGCTAAATACTTTTAAAAATTTAATTTTTGTAAAACAAAGCAACAAAAAAAAATTGTAATTGTCATTTTCAGCCCACATGAAGGAGCCTTTTCTTATACTACCACATGTGTAATGTTATAAGCAATTCCCAGCACTGAATTTTAACAATATGAGTAAATCTTTGGAGTTGATTTATTTTACGCAGATTTTCACACATTTATAAGACGTGAGATGCATTTTTATAAAAGTAAATTAGCAAAATTTTTAAATCGGCGCAAATCGCTTTAACACAATAAACTGAGAGTGTTATTTCATTCACGAAACTACGAAAAATTTTTAAAAAAATCTTCAATGGCTATTAAATTCCTTGGAATTCGAGTTGGTTAACACAAGTCTCCGGTGTATGTTTTATTCATTAAAGAGAATTGCTGACCGTGGCGGTATGTGTATCGTTTACGTGAGACGGTTATTTGCAAAATGATATTTTTTCTCATACAAGTGTACCTAGCGATAAACCTTTTCGCATATGAAATTCGAAAATATTTTTAAATTGTATCAAGGATGTCATTTTAATTACCATATTAAAGTGCACGTTTTTTATTAGTAGTAGAAGTAAAGTGAATATCACATTTATTCTATAAATACGGTAGCAAAAAAGTTTTAAACACTATCTCACCTTATCAGCAAAGTACTGCAGTTCATTCTTTAGTAAAATATCATCAATCAAATCAATATATCAAAATGTTCAAATTGGTAAGTTTGCGCTTTATTTTCATTGTATTGTAGTTGACTTTAATTAATTTCTTATTAATTTTTTTTCAATTTTAAGTTCGCTATTTGCATGTTGGCTCTCTGCGCTGGTGCCTTTGGTGCTGCTAAGCCTCATCTTTTGGCTGCCCCAGCAGCTTTCGCCTACTCAGCACCTTTAGCATATCATGCAGCTCCTTTGGCCTACTCCGCACCATTTGTTGCTGCTGCTGCGCCTGCTTATGCCACATACACCGCCGGTTATGCACCATATGTTGCTCCATATGCAAGCAGTTATTCAGCGCATAGTATAGCACATTCTGCTGCCTTCCCAGCTGTTTATGCTGCAGCACCTGCATTAGCAGCTTCACCTGCTTTTGCTGTATTGAAGAAATAAAACGGATTGACTTAATTTTGCATCAGTCATTTGATTAATAAAGTGAAATGAAAATATAAAATTTTTGCTTTGTTTTGTTATTTATGAATACTTTTGCGTATGATATATTCCAGCAGGCAATTGAACAAGGCCTTCCCCGGAGACGGCGTGCTAGCACTGCTCCGATTGTAAGAGGACTTCTCAAAACTAAATTTTCATGCAAATAAAAACATGAATGCTAATTTTTTGTTTTTGTTATTATGAATTTTGTTTTTAATTTTATATGTAGTGAAATTTTAATTAGCAGAATAGTTACACTCCATTGAGTGTATACTCATGAAATGCTATTATGCCTTACCACGGCAGGCGTGCTATTATGCCTTCCCACAGCAGCAGTGCTATAAGGCCTTCCCACAGCAACAGTGCTATAAGGCCTCATAATAGAAGGCAAAAAAGAAGGACTTCGTGTATTTTTTTTATTTCATGTATTGCAATGTTTTATGATTCGACATTACTTTTTTGTCATTGCATTGTACTTATACGACATCAAAAATAGATAATTGGTTAGAAGTAAGGAACGGTGTGCCTGTTGCTAGGCTGGTCTTCTGTTTCATGTTATGTTAAAGTGGTAGAGTTTTTGTGTATTCAATGTCAGATTATAAATTAAGAAAACGTCACAAAAAATAAACATTAAAAATATCAACGCAAGGGAGGTTTGACGCAGATAAAAAAAAAAACATTTAACTAAGAGTCTCACGACGTATTAAGATTTAATTTTTTCAAAGTACTTCTATGACCCCTTCTACGGTAAACGCTCTTAGAAGGGCTCTTGACGCAAGCGATGTGGGAAGGCCTGCTTGAAGAGTATTTCTATCAGGCCTGCTAAAGTAGGCCTGTTTTATCGGGACGTTTCATATAAAAAAGAATGTAAGTATGAAAGGAGGTGACAAAGCCTTATTTTTACGAAGGAAGGCCTGCTAGAAGGCCTGCAAGCTCCTGCCCTTGCCTACTGGGATGTGACGCAATTGAGAAGAAAAAAGTGGAGAAAATATTTTGAATTGACCATCAAACTTAACTCAAACATTTTAATTTGAGCACGGCTATACAACACTCTCATTTATTTTCATTTAAGTGTCTTTAAATAGTCGAGTTTCGATTTCTGGAACCGTAGCTTGTTTTTTTATCCAAAGTCCTTTAGTGTGTACAAATAATTCTTACTGATTGCGCTTCTACCATTAAGCCTAAATGACATGAGGGGTGAAAAAAGTTTGTACACAATTAATTTATCTGTTGTTTGATATCTTATTATTGGTTTCTTGAAATCGTAATGTTGGGAAAAGAGTGCACAAAAATTTTAAAAATGTCTCAAAAATATATTCATAAAAAAAATTTTATTCTGATTATTATGTTAAGCGTTTCAAAATTTATAAGAAAAGTAAAGTAGCATCTCAAAGAGACGTGTAACGCATAGTGTTGTTACATGGAAATAATTTTTAAACAGCGGTAAGGCCCGGCGCACCTAGGGTTGGTAGGCATGACAGTATTCGAATACAACGTTTTTCAAGGGAGACGCGCTCAGTGAGACGAAGCACACTTTTGAAGACGACACAAAAAACATATCACACAGGACGCAGCTTAGTCCTATGATTTAAAATTTTAATTTTTTTCTACTCTCAGCGGAGATCAAAATTCATAATAAATTCATTTAGTAATTTTTTGTTAATTTAAGGTCATTTAGTCGCTACGGAGCATTTCTAAGTATTTTTTTTACTTATCTATTATATTTTCAGTGATGGCATTAAAGTTATCATTTTGCACTATTCTCCACTGCTGGCCACAGATATCATACGATAATCTTCCACAGCTATACTTTGAATTCATTTTAAATGGCAGCATTTTGTGACGTTTAACAAACAACCCCACACCGCCGCATTATTAGACAACATAATACTTATCTTCTACCTACAACTATGGTATGCTTCTATTGGGGCCACAAAATTCATTGCACGCTAGCGTACAATTGACCGGACTAATTCGTCGTTGCACGAATTTCTTTGCCATTGGGCACCACGATTGCACTCGTTGTTTGCTGCAAACTGTTGTCTGTGCGATTTTAAGAATTATGAAGATTTAATAACAATGGGCGTAACGCTGTGTTTGCTGACAGCAACCGGTGCTGTTGAAATGATTTGTGTTCGGCATTATTAGATCGAACACATGCAGTTTGCAACTTCGATTTAATTGTTGCGTCAGTGCGCGGTGTGTCTAATGTTGCCACCAGCAAGTGCGTATATCTCACGATCCGCTCTAGCGCGTATGTACGCATATGCCTACCAGATCTAATGCTTTGGGCGTAATTTATCAAAATTGTGACAATGATCGGTGCTACATTAAGGATCAGGTTTGTTACACTTGACTATACCTATAACCTATAATTATGCGTAATATCTGCGTGCATGCAATGTTCGCAATTTAAGTGAACATTTTTTATGTTCGAAATATTCCCAAGAAGTCAAATTGCAATGAATGGATCCGGTTGTGGAAAGTATGCGATGTACATGGTGAAAAATTTAAATAATGTTTTTCATTTTTCAAATTTGTTCACAACAGTCGGTTTTGACAAAATTCAGTTTTCACAATTGGATTAAATGTCAATGGATGTTCAAATACGTTCATTACGCATGAAATCAAATCAAGTGCTTAAAGTATTGATTGAATATATTTCCTATAACCAGTATCGTACCTAGGGGGAGGGTGGCGAGAGTTTGGCGTGCAGTATATCTCATTTTGCTAGGATTTTTAGAAAGTCAAAAATGAGGACCCTATTAGTGAATGAAACTAAATCGATGTGTAGGTGGAAGTTTTCGAAGTTTTAGTGAAATATATCTCAGTTTTTGAATGTGAAAAGTGAGTACCATTTTTTTAATTTTTGGTGATGTAAATCAAATTTTTGTTAAAATACACGAAAATTTTTTCTTTAGGGTAGGTAAATAAGTTATGATAGATATAGATATGCGCAGTACGCCTCTGCCTCTAACAAATGTTGTCTCTCATAGGTATTTCCCCTTCTGAACAAAATCCGCAGAATTTTCATTTGTCTCGATTTAGAGCCAACATTAAGCTTTTTCCCTTGAAAATTTGGGGGGGGGGTAAGGTTAATTCGTACGAAGAAAGGCATGTTTTTGTGAATTTTTTGTGACGACTCAGTTAATATCTCTTTATTAAAACCAATAGTATATTAAAGTATGACATTTGAAGAATATTATATAAAATGTTCACGAAGAAATATTAAAAAAACACGGCAATGGCAGCAATTATTCGGACGTGTCTCGGAAAAAAGTGGAATTTCGGTGCCCCTCATAACTTGGTGCTGGATCATCTGAAATCAAAATATCAAAGTTAGTTCGTTAGATAATAGTTTTTCCCAGGTAAAGCTGGGAGGGTCTTTCGAAATTTTAACTTTTTTTTTTTGGAGCACTGAAGTGAAAAACGCTATTTTTTGCAAAAAAAATCGGCTAAGTTGTTATTGTAAAATAAAAATTATTAACAAATTTGAAAAAAGTCTAAAGCGTTACCTCTTAAATTATGTACAGAAGTAGTCTTCAACATTTCAAAAGGATCAGTGTAGTAGTTTTAAAGTTATGAGGGGCACCGACTTCGAAAACGTGAATTATGGGGAAAGCGCTTTAAAGATTTGAATACAAAAAAATCAGGTATGAAACGTTCATCCGACAGGTACAAAAATACTCGTAAATTCGTCAATATTGCTCCAATCGACTTGAAATTTTGACACAATAGTCTTAAAAGTTTTACTAAAATTTTTAGAGCAACACGCCCATTCAGACTTTTTTTTAAGTGTATATACATATTTCATAATTTCATTGCATCAAATTGACATAATAGTGAGTACAGCCTCAAGTTCCATGGGCTGTTATTTTAATCACACGATGTAATTGAAAAAAAGATCAAGTAAAAAATTAACAATTTAATTCAAATTAAATTTTTTTTTTAAATAAAATGGGTTCAGCATTCGCATACGATTTACTAACTATCATATATTAGCAATTAAGAATCCATTGACAAGCAGATTTAAAATTTTAAAATAATTATAAGATTCATACTTTTAATTAAAAGTTTTTTTCTTAAAAAAAAAACATCAAATTACTTAAATGAATGCAAAATGCAGGCTGCTGTGGTACAAAAACTTTGAGGACAAAAAATGTGATCACTTCAGAAGTTTAATAACAACTTTGTACAGAATAAAACGATTGAGCACGGTTACAAGAAAATCGTACTGAAATTTAAGAGTATAGCAAACAAAGTGTGGCACATCAGCAAATGGCCAAGCAGGCGGGCGAGTTTGAGGTAGCAATGGTGGCAACATTAGCACGATGCAAAATAAAGTGGTGGCGCAGCAAATAAAAAGAAAAAGTTGGAAAAAATTATATGCCCACTTTAAATGAATTGGGTTGGGTTACTTCATATTTCTTTGCGCGTTTGCTTTACTTTAGTGCGGTTTTTTAAAACAAACTTTATAATTGAATAAAATTGCGCACAATTGACGCGAAGTCTTTGCCTGAAGTGGGTTGATAGAGGGAATTCCCTCGTTTTTTCATAATTTTGTTTTTAATTTGCAAACGCGTGCAAAAAACCAACTGTGATGGTCATTTGATTATTTCATTAATTAAGGCACGTTGTTGCTTCCTGCAGTTTTTTATATACCAATCAGCTGTAATTAACACACAATATTCCCGTGTTAATGTTAAATAATATAAAGTTAATTCCTGAAATTGAAGCAGCATGTAGCTTTCAGGATTTCATGATTTGTGTATTTTGAACAATAATGACTTTTTTGTGGTAAATAATTATTTTTGTCTGAGAAAAGTGTGACAACAACAGAAAAAACAAACTTAGATAATAAATCCTACAAAAAAGGGGCTACAGCTTGTCATACTTGTTTCATACATTGCAAAATGGAATCATCAGTGACTTTTAAGTCGATTAATAAAAGTCACTGATGATTCTGCTTAGAAATGGATGAAACCAGCATGACCTGCCTTAGCCCTTTTTTTTTGTTGAAAACATTTATGTTGCGTAATTTGTTGGTATTGACACACACCGTACTGAGAGTAGTAAGCTAAGTTAACTTAAATAATTAATTTGCATTTTTGTCTTACAAAATATGTCTGCAAAAATATCGATTGAACTTTTATGCAAAATTTATCACGTGTCTTTTTATTGTATCTCATATGCATAGATGATATATCGTTTATCAAAAGAACACCTCAACTTCTATTAAATCCACTTAAAACTCATACGAAAAAGTAAACACAGGAGACATGTCATAAACTCAATTTATAAAGTCAACCGACTACTACGATTTTTTAATTAAATTTTACTCACCTGGCTTATCATTCCTATGCCTGACAATCATTGCGCTATGACCTACCGTAGCAAATTACATCATGTTTTACTCCACCCCGTCAGCAGCTCGACACTGGGTGTGGTGCGTGCGAAATAAACTTAATTTTAAGCGGACCTCCTTAAGTCACCGATTTAAATTTTGTGTATTAAAATTTAACAACGCGTTACTAGTTACTGCCTGCAACAACTTTTTAAGTGCTGTGATTCAGCGTCAAGCAATTGGGTTTTTTTTTCACTATAAAGCAATAGCTGCCGTCGAGTAACTAAGCCATTGACTTTATGCGAGTATATCCTATGTCAGCGTGTTTCAACCTTTTGGGCTTGAGCTAAAGTTCTTTGTTATATGTTTTTTTCATCGAAGGCTTATAAGTTGTTTTGATACTACCGCCTTCACAAAAATAGTTAAGAAGGAACGTTTTTTTTTTTGTAACGAAATAACTCTCTTAACAACTCATTCTATCTTCTCTCTTGAAAAGTAAAAAACAAAAAGAATGAAAGTTTGTCTAAAAAAAAAACAACAATATCAACACAGAAGCAGAATAAGCAACGAAAACTCATCAATTTTCGTGGGACGTTTAGAAAAAACTTTATCCTGAAAAAAAGGATACATATAATTTAAAAAAAAAAATAAGTATCCAATAACGTTCCTTGGCACAAACATGCTTATTTAAAAAAAGATTTATTAAAAATTATACAGTTCATTTTGCGCCAAAGCGTTACAAACCATTTCCTCATAACCAATCAAATATAAATAGTATAGATATGCTATTCAAAGAGCTGCCTTCTTTCTCGATAAGTTTTATAATAAAAACACCAAGTGTTAAATTTTTTTTTTAAATAGCGCTTTGTTTGGATCACAGTAGATCACTGTGGTCTTTGTAAGACGACAATGCCACCATTCTAAGCTAACCAATAATATATTTGAGCCAACTTTCCGATTTTAATTATGTGTACAGAAATCATAATTTCAGCAAAAGAGCTGCCTTTATTTGGCTTAAATGCTTTCTGGTCAGAATATATTGGTATTAAAGTGCTCTTTTCTAAGCAAAGTACTTCATCATTTCTTGTTGCTTGGGTCACTATTTCTCCAAATTGTGAAGCACTGTACCATATTCGATTTATGCGGAATTGTAATAACAAAATTTATACAGCTTCTTGGAACACTTGGTAAAACCTGCTTCAAAATATCAAATTTTGAGTGCCAAAGGAGAGTAGAACTGCTTTGATGGAATCTTGTTAAGCAACAGCTGAACCACTTTGCTGCAGAGAGAAAAAAGCGGCATCGTCTATTTTCCGAACATTTTCGTTGAAACTCTGACAAAAGTAAAAGTGGTGCTGTTGTTATAAGAGATCTATGTGCTGCATTTGAAAATTGGCCACAAACGCAAGAGACCTTTGCAAAGTAAAATGCAGTTTGACTTAACTTAAGACTATAAAAGCGTTCGACTGCCACAATAACTAGATCAAACGTGTGGTTCTTGTGAGAAGCGTCTTAACGTTGTAATAACAAACAAAAAAAAAAAATGTTTAAATTCGTAAGTATCCTCAGTGACAATGTTGTGCTAGATATAATTTTGAGTTATTAATTGTACGTCCTTTTTGTAGGTCATTTTGGCTCTGGCACTCATCGGTAGCGCTTCTGCAGCTCCTGGTTATCTTGGTGGCTATGATGGCCATGCCGGCTTACTCGGTGGACACGGTGCACTGTTGGGTGGACATGGTGCGCTGTTGGGTGGACATGGCGCGCTATTGGGTGGACATGGTGCTATACTAGGAGGACACTATGCTGCACCAGCACTAAGCTATGGTCATTCAGCTCCTGCTATATCATATGCGCATGCTGCACCAGCCATTTCATATGCTGCTCCCGCTATCACCAAGTATGCCACAGCTAGCTATCATGCACCGGCTATTGCACACGCATCGTATGCTGCTCCTGCAATTCAATATAGTGCTCCAATTGCTAAATACGCCAGTTATGCTACACCCGCCATAGCGCATGCACCAGCTTTAGCTTACGGTTATGGTCATGGTGCTGCTTTGGCGCATGGCGGCTGGTAAAAAACTGGTCATCAATCCATCACTATTTCATTTGTTTGTGGGCGTTGTGCATGTTACAGTTCTGTAGTGTGATTTTTTTGTTTTTCGAAGTTTTTGAGAATATATTTCGTTTCAATCTGTTTAAAATTTTTCCTGTTTTGTAAATAAATACTTGATGTTATTCGATATGAAAAAAAGTGATGTTTTATTTTCCATGCATAGCGGAAGTTCTTCTTTGAAAGCTAAGTCAATTGAAAACCAAATAGAAAATGTCCAAAAAGAAAATGTGTGTTGCCAAAAAAGTACTGGGATCAAACACAAAAAGGTTGATTTTCTAGTTGTGAACAAAATCGATTTGTCGGCAGTGCAGCTTTCTCAATATTTATGAAACATAAGTTTGAGATTTTTGTATCAGCCCTACATACAAGCTTGGAAGAGTTGGTGACAAAATCGACTTAGATTGCAGCCATGCGAGGCTTGCTACTTTATAGAAATTTTATAAATCGGCTAAACTTTCAATTATGGCTCGTGTGATTGCAAATAGGCGAAATTTTATCACGAACCCTCCTAACACATATATCACACAATTGTCAGGAATAGTTCAGACTAGAAAGTCGTATTGTAATTTTTTCAAGCCAGACAGTTTATTCATAAAACGCTTTCGGCATGGTCTCTTCTCACACTTCGACCAACGATTCTCCAATTCTGAAAAAACATCCTTTATTTTGAGCCCATCATTGGAAAAATTTTCATGCCCAACCAGACATTATTTCATGTTTTAGAAGAGCAAAAAGTCGCATGTCACAAAAAGATCTCGAACCAAAAAAAACTTAACTTTTACCATTTCAAGGAAAAATTATCTTTTCAACTCGGAATTTCTAAAATTGTTTTCTTTCAAATGAAAAATAAATTTACTCTGCACACATTTGTGTGTGACTTATATATTTTTATTGTAACAAATCAAAAACAAAAATACATTCATATCTTTTTTGGTACTAATTAATGACTAAAATTAATATACTTGAAAACGGAAATATCGATGACCGTCTCATGCTCACTACTCTTCACCCACACAATACTTAAGACTAAAAATTTGAATAAATTCAATTTAAATTTACCACCCATGACCATAACCATAACCGTGACCATATCCAAGACCATGTCCATAGTCTAAGCCATGACCAAAACCACCATATCCATAGCCGTGGCCATAGCCATAACCATGACCATATCCATGTCCAAGTTTTGTTATCACTGGTGCAGCAATTGTTTTTGTTATGATGGGTGCTGCCGCAATCTTGGTGATAATTGGCGCTGCATGTATTTTTGTTATTAAGGGTGCAGCAACATAGTGGCCACCATGATAGCCATCATAGTGACCAAGTCCGCCATAGTGTCCATAACCACCGCCGTAGTGTCCATAGCCACCGTAGTGTCCTAAGCCACCATAGTGTCCATAGCCTCCATATCCACCATAGTGTCCTAAGTCACCATAGCCACCGTGATATCCACCATACCCACCGTGATATCCTCCATAGCCGTAGTCATGTCCATAGCCGCCACCAAGGTAGCCGCTCAAAACACTTTCGGAAATGCACACCAGAATGGCAGTAATTAGGATTATCTGAAAGAAATCAGAAATTATCTTCAGAAATTTTTGAAAAATACTTCAGATGGATTCAAACTAAGAGGCTGAAGATTATTTGTATCTACTACTTATTTTAGTTTTAAGGAACTCAGACCAAATTTCTTACGAAACTTTCTTAGGGTAATTTCATAATTCAAGCTTACTGCGTGTTTGTTATTCTCGGTTGATTGAGCTAATACTTATGACCTAAAGGAGCAAATATATAAATTTGAACTTTCCATGTCTTAATTACATAAAATTGAATGCTTCGTTAGACAGATGGGTCGTAATGGCGGTAAAGCTTTAAAATTAGAGTTTGAAAAAGAAAATGAAAATAAATATTTTTCTTACTGAAAAACCGTCTTTTTTACTGATAAAAGTAAATTTTGAATATTTGGAGTCTATGACTAGCATTTAAGAAACCAAAAATCAACATTAAAGCATGGAGGTGGTTTGGTAATGGTGGGAGGGGATCCTTTTGAGTCGATGGAATAATGCAGCAGAATGTATACCTCGACATATTAAGAATTAATTTGTCACAAACGGGGAAAAAACTTTCTCTTAGAAACGTCTGAAATATTTTATCACTACAATAATTCAAAAGGCCTACAAAGTGCAATCTTGGGTTCTCTGTAACTGTCCACACTTTATCGACACTCCGCCCCAAAACACATACATAAATACAAAAGAAAATTTCTGGATACATCTTGAAAGAATGAAGATAGGGAACTGATTTTCATTTATCAATACAGAAAACTTTATTACCAGCATTCCAATCTCCAATATCACTCTGCACTTGGAAAATTGCTTAAGATTACTTTTAAACCTTATAGAAATTAAATGACTATTAAGGAAGATTGACTCCTTAGTAAGGTTGACAGAAATTTCCAATCTAATCACTGTCCATTGTTTGCTAAATTTGTTTCCCAAATTCTTTAAAAAAAATACAACAAATTTAATCTCTTATCTTTTTCACTAATGTTTAAGAACAAAATGAAGCACAAGAAAAAAAAAATGTCTTCTTTAAAAATTCTCGCCGAAATTTTTCCCACTGCATTTTAGTTTTCGTTAAAGCTCGATAAATAATGAGCAACAATATTTATTAAATTTTTTCTGAAGTCTTACTAATTTTCGAATAAAAAATTATTCAAAAAAGTATGTTCTCGTTGCCGTACCATGCAGCACGGTCTAATGTGAACGACTTTCAACTAAGTCTTTACTAAGCCACTAACACAACACACTCCAATATCTTTACTCAAAGATCACTTTCAGAGCAGGAACCACAATTTCTTAGTGTAAAGAACTTTTCCAAAATCGCTTTATTTTAAAACTAAAAATTGTATTATCCTTTGAAGTTACGACCATCCAGTTATAGCTTATACTTAACGCACTGACTTGCTTACCGACTTGAACATCTTGATCCTGCTGATTTAACGCACAAGCAAAATTATTGAATATCAGACTGCTGCCGGCGAAAGAGTTGAACGTTTGAGCAAATAGTTAGCCGTTCGTAAATTCCGTCGCGTGTGATTCACCAACGTTATGACAAGTGGTTTTTATAGGCAAAAGTTATCAAAGTGTTACCAGTGCGATGCAATCCCAACTTTCCTTACAAGGAGTTCGTTGTTTGATCAACTGAAACGTTCCAATAAAACGTTAAGTGTAACAAGTTGTCACTTATCGGCATAATTTAAATTTTTGAACAAACACGCGCAGACATGTACACGATTGAACACGTAATATCGTACAAAATCCATCTATGTGAAGTAGTTTTCCAGCCTAATTCCTTTGTTGAGCTATACAACTGTTGTTTGGTCCAAATTAATGGAAAGTTACTTCATAACAATTTACATCATCGGCTACATCTTTTTGAACGACTTAATTTTTTATTTATCTTTGAAGTGTCTCAATTTTTAGTGATTATTTTTTTTTGGAAATTTTTCATATTTTAATAAATGCTACATGAATATAGTTAGTTGAAGGGAATGTGCTTTCAGTAAGACTGATAGGGTTGAATACAACATATTGCAGTCGTGTGTTTATTCTTTTAGCTTTTTTCCCCCTAATAATTAAAGTTATCGGTCGTATAAACTGAAATTGTTTGAGGAATAATAATCTAATTCGCGAATTCTGATAGAGACAACCAGTAAACCTTTTGATTGTCCATTTGATAAGTAAATTTATTTAACAAAATTTTTTCCCCAATTCATCCTTAGCCAAAATCCCAAACGACCTATCAAAATTCTCGTGCACTGATCCAAAAATGTACATAAATTTTTAAGAAAAAGTTTCTTCAAATTATTTATGTATTTTTACTTACACAATAAATAAAAGTTCATATGAATAAAGAAACGTTCCATAAAATTAGATTTATCATAAGAATTGTTTCTTATAAGTTAAAGTATTCGATTCATAAAGTTATTGAGTAAACATAAGAAAAAGTTGCTTATTATGAAATTTTCTTAAAATATTATCGATATGTAACTTTATGAATAAATTTTCTTAGATTATAAGAAATATTTCTTTGGCTTGGATTTTATGAATTTTTCCTAGTATATAAGTAGCTTTTCTTGGCCCAACAATGTCGCTCGTCTCTAAACGAGATGGCTCAACATTTTCATATTCACCTCATCTGGGTGCCTGGGCATAGGAACATTGACGGCAATTGCAAAGCCGATGAACTTGCTAGGCAGGTGACTACTGCACAAATTCCTCAGGACAAGGAAGGTGTTGGCATGCTACTTGCTACCTGCAAGTTTCTGCTTAAAGAAGAAATGGTTAAAAATGCTAATAAAAGATGGACTGAAGGGTCAACTTGTAATATAACTAGGCAAATCTGGCCGAAATGGGATGCTAAGCGTTCGTCAGAACTAATTTCTCGCACTAGACATAGTGTCTCGTCAGTTGTCGCAGTCATAACTGGCCACTGCCTCATCGGCAGACATGCGGAGAGATTAGGTGTTAGGTCCTTTGACTTCTGTAGAAGTTGTGGAGATGTGGAGGAAGAGGAAAATATTAAACATCTTCTCTGCTCCTGTCCCGCACTTGCTAGAAAACGGCACAAAGCACTTGGGTCGTTTTTATTTGATGACATGGATGACCTTAGACATGTCAGTATAGGTCAGCTATTTAGTTTCATAACGAATTCTGGCTGGTTCAACGACAGGGTATAGTAAAACACCCTGTGGTATCACAACGGATCATGTTTGGTCTAAGTGAGTCAGTCTTTCGTAACTGACTGCCACTCCTACCTAACCCTAACCTAAGTAGCTTTTCTTATCTGACAAGAACAATTTTGGTTCAGTGTATAGTTAATTTTTCTGTGCATGAAACATAAATAAATTGCATGTCACTACAATATAAAATGTTGCTATTTTAGGATACATTTAGTAGTGTGCGTTGACTGCGAGATATATCTTTAAGCTTAAACGAACTAAATCCATTACTTTACAAGGAAATATCTGCAGCTTTATTGCTCGTTTAATTATATTTCTTTTTCAGTTCTTACTCAATAACTTTTTTTTTGTTTGTTTTGTAGCAGTAAACGCCTTCCCAGACAGTCGTAAATGCTTGCATGTTTCACTTTGGGTGTGGAGAATGTAGCATTGCAACTTGTTGATGGCATGTTTTTCATTTATTTCATTGAAAGCATTTTGTAAAAATTTCAAATTGTGAGTTTGTGTAACAGAGTTTGGACAACAACTTTTAATTCAAACACAGACTGCATTCCTACGGGGACCATATGCATTCATGATTTTCATAATCAAAAATAAATTTCTTGAGTGATGTTCCTTTTACTTGTGATCCAATTTCCACTAATTTTGGGCAAATTTTCACTCTAGTTTTGGGATGTGAAAATTTTTGATTTGTGAACATCTTTTTTGATGGGCTTGTAAAAATATCTATACCACTCGGAATTTGCAGAATTCGTCAAGGTAACGTTAAAGCTTAGTGTTACAGAGGTTACGCTAAAATCGTATAGATAAGTGCCTTATTAATTCTATAATAAATAAGCTAATCAATAAATTTTAAGTTAACTTATAGATAGCAGTGCTGACCAGAATTTTTAATTATTGTTGTATTAGTAAAACTGGCAGAAAAGCATATTGATCTGGCAAATAGTTTTTTTTTTTTGAGAGCTTTTACAAGTAGACGTACTCTGTGTACTTATGAAGGGTGTTTTTTTTTAGAGGTATAGAGCTTCGAATTGAAATAAAACACAAGAAAATC
This sequence comes from Meiosimyza decipiens, assembly GCA_963680825.1. NCBI lineage: Eukaryota > Metazoa > Arthropoda > Insecta > Diptera > Lauxaniidae > Meiosimyza > Meiosimyza decipiens. Next base: position 23,116,969 of record OY804258.1, on the reverse strand, counting down.
GTTTTAATGTCCATCAATTTGGCTTTATTGGAAGGATAATTTTATGCCATTAATGTTTAAATATGATTTCGGGCATGTGGCCGCCGCGGCTGGCTCGAATAAAGCCAATTCTGCAGGTCCAATTTTGAACCACTTTTTCGAGCATATGGGGCCGTATGTCGGCAATAACGCCACGAATGTTGGCTTCCAAGTCCCCTAACGTTTCTGGTTTGTTGGCGTAGACGAGCGACTTCACATATCCCCAAAGAAAATAATCCAATGGTGTCAAATCACACGATCTTAGTGGCCAATTGACAGGTCCATTCCGCGAAATTATGCGCTCATCGAATGTTTCCTTCAATAAATCGATTGTGACGTGCGCTGTGTGGCATGTAGCGCCGTCTTGTTGGAACCACAACTCATCCTCATTCATGCCATCCAATTCGGGAACAAAATAGTCGGTTATCATGGCTCTATACCGGTCTCCATTAACGGTAACTGACTCTCCAGCATTATTTCGGAAGAAGTATGGCCCAATGACTCCACCAGCCCATAGAGCACACCAAACAGTCAGTTTTTGTGGATGTAATGGCGATTCAAGGGTCTCATGTGGATTCTCTTCACTCCAAATGCGGCAATTTTGCTTGTTGACGTAGCCATTCAACCAAAAATGAGCCTCATCACTGAACAAAATTTTGCGATGAAAATCAGCATCGAGATCAATCTCATTTTCGGCCCATACACCAAAATCACGACGCATTGCATGGTCTCGCGGCTTTAATTCTTGCACAAGCTGGATCTTGTAAGGTCGCAAGCCAAGATCTTTGCGCAAAATCTTCCATAAAGTTGATGGACAAAGCTCCAATTGCTGTGCACGGTGGCGAATCGATTCATTCGGGTCCTCTTCAACATTTTGCTCTACAGCGGCAATTGTTTCTTCGGTGCGCACTGTTCGACGTTTCTGCGGATGCGTATTATCACATAGAGTAAACGTAGTGCGAAAACGATCCATGGTTAACCGAATTAATTGCTCTGATGGACGATTATGTCGACCATAAAATGGACGGAGCTTGCGGTAAACTTCGCGAACTGAACCATTATTTTCGAAATAAATTTGCACGATTTGCAAGCGTTGTTCTTTTGTCAACCTGTTCATGATGAAATGGCAAACCAAACTGAACATAAATGACATTAGAGTTGCCAGATTTGACCATAAAATGCCAGTTTTATCTCTATTCGAAAAACAAACCTCTAAAAAAAAACACCCTATACATATCGTCGCTCTCGGGTAGAAAGACCCTAACTCATTTATTTCTCGAATTTGACTTTTTTGTCGATAAACCAATAGCCTCCCCGCAATATTTTATCGATGTTGATATCGTTAATTAGGTAAAGGTCTAAGCTAGAAGACGCATGCCAAAGCTCCTCCCTAAGCCCCCATGTAGGCGAGTATATAAGGAAAAATGGGGCGAAAATGCATGTTAACATTTGAGTCCATTTTTCTGTAACGGCTGTATCGATTTTGAAAGTGGTGACGTCATATTATAGATAATCATAGGAGCTATTATTATGGTATTCAAAACTTGATATAAGTGCTGTCGTTTTGAATGTATGGCGAATACGCCAATTTGTGGTGCAAATGTTCGAGTGTCAAAAAATCATTGATGAAAATTACATTTTGGGAATTTCTCACCATGAACTTTTACGTCAGAACCTCTTCTAACCGAGCCACTTAAAATTTTGGGAATCGCATTTAAAAGACCTCTTTATTTGGGAGTTTAAAGTTTTTTCTCCTACTGTAAAATTTCAAAAATATGAGTCGGCCTTTCTACCCGAAAAGCTTATTTGGGAAGCAAAATAATGAATACATACATGGTGGCTTCATATACCAAACCAAAAATATATGCAGCATATTTCAAACTTAGTTGTATCAGCATTGCAGATGAAGAGCGTGAAGGGTAGTTCTTAAGATATAGTTGACCAAGTATAGGATATGATAATGAAATATCACCTGAAGACGAATTTTCCATAAGCATTTCACATGGTTTAGTACATGAGATCTTAACTAATGTTTTGGGTATAAGAAAGCAAATGCAAAGATGTGTGGCACATTTGCTAAATTTGGAACAACAACCCATGCAAGTGAAACATTCTAAAGAATATTTGAACCGTTTTACACTGAATAAAAAATTATTTGATCATCGGTTTGTAACTATGCATGAGACCTTGGCTTATGATCTTCAACAGAGACAAAAACATCTGAGTGAACAGATTCTAGTTGTTATTTTTCTGTGTGTTTAGCAAATGATTAGCATTAAATCGAATCGATGAATTTCAAGAGAGTGACTTTTCAACGTTTTTCGGTATTTATGAAACCCAATCGATAATTCTCAGCGTTTTTGATACTCTTTGACATTTTTGGACTTCAACGACATTTGTTGAATTGAATCAGCTTCTACCATGTTACTCGACATATAACTAGTCCTTTGTTGAAAGGGTGATTGGAGCGATGGAATAAAGAATTGAATTAAAAAAGTCTTGCAAATCAGGCTTGGAATCAATTTTTTGTTTTAAAGATTGTAAAATTGGTTGTAAAATATTTTTGACAAATTAACTATTTACTTAAATATTACTTAATTTTTTTGAGCCTTTGAAGAAAATTTTAATAAGCTCCGTTAAGACTAAAAATGGTTTTATAAATCAAGTGACCACTTAAATGCATTACAGCTGCAACTGTCTTATGTCTGAATTAAAAAACTTAAACTTGAACTTGGAAACTGGTTCCATTCTCTATTTTAGCAAAACTAAATGGTAAATCACTCAAAAGAAAGAAAAAAAAATGTAAACCAGTTCGAGGTAGCGAAGAAACATTAGTCACAGAAATATTAAAAAAGGACCGACTAAAAGGAAAACGTCATTTAATACGCAGTAAAAAACACGGATATAAAATGGCAAAGCAACGTGAAAATACCGGACAGTGCAAAATCTTCATTCAAGGTTGCAATTATTTAGTCTATTAAATAAATAAATACTCGCAAATGCGAACAATGCGTCTGGTGAGTAATGTGTGTGAAATTTTAAATTATTGAAAAAGAACTCTAACATATCAATTTTTATCTCGTAGGTTTTAATGATACGTTTGCTCTTCTTTCTCTATACGACTGTCTGCGATTCAGCTGTGATTTATCATCATGATAGCATTCCTGGCTATAAAACTACAATTATTCATGCAAGCGCTGCGCACGCGTTGCCATACAACTACCATGCGGCCTATACAATTGTGGCACCGCTCACAAAGTTAGCGCACGTTACTTACGATTCGGTACCCATAACGCACACACCATATGAACATTTGCCGCTCTTTCAACGTATCAGTCATGGCAAAGTAAATTAACACTAAAGCTATTGATTTAAATAAAATAAATTGTGGGCTGTCTCTTAAGGCGCAGAATATTTAATTGTGGCTTCTTGATTTAGCTGAAAGTAAAGAATTTTTTTTACATTTCAAAAGTTATTTTCAGCATTTAATGCGGATCTACTATTTGATGAAGTTGTTTGGAACTCATTTTTTTTTTAGATATTACTACAGTATATTTATTTTTGTAGTGGCCCGTTTGTAGAACGAAATAAGTGAGTGTATAATTTTCGTCTTATTTAAGGAGTAAGTCCTTACTTAAAAGTTTCAAATGGCTGTTGTGAGCGTGTCATTACCATTCATTCAATTTTATCGCCTAACATAATACGGCGGTAAATTATCCGGGTCCGGAAGTGACAATGACTGCTAACAAATCACTTAAGTTTCCATCTCATTCAATAAATATCATAAACTTCATTTTTATATTATTTTTATTGATAACTTTGTTTATTTTTTTTCCATTTTTTGATTAAAAATGACAACAAAACATTGATCACATTGAGTTCTCTGCTCTGGTCAACGCACATGATACTTATTTATGTTACACTTAAAAAAAACTTGGACTAAACTAATCTAAGCATTCACTATGTACAGGATTAGTAGAAGATTAGTTTTAAGTTTCTAGAAATAGTAAGGTGATGGAAGTCCAAAAGCGGCTACTCTACCAGCATGAAGATGTGGTGCTGCAAAGGCAACTGGTGCTGGAGCAGCATGAAGATGTGGTGCTGCAAAGGCAACGGGTGCTGGTCCAGCATGAAGATGTGGTGCCGCAAACGAAACTGGTGCTGGTCCAGCATGAAGATGTGGTGCCGCAAATGAAACTGGTGCTGGTCCAGCATGAAGATGTGGTGCCGCCAAGGCAACTGGTGCTGGGCCAGCATGAAGATGAGGTGCTGCAAAGGAAACTGGCGCTGGTCCAACATGAAGATGTGGTGCCGCAAAGGCAACTGGTGCAGGAGCAGCAAAAGCAACTGGTGCAGGAGCAGCGACAGCAATTGGAGGGGGTGCAACTGGATAAGCTACAGCATGGTTAATATGATGTGCATTGTAAGTGGAAGCGTAAGGTGCCACTACTGCGGCGGAGTGAACCACTGGTGCTGGCGCTGCAAATGCTACAGGTGGGCGTGCAGCAAAAGTTACCGGAGCATGAGCAGCAAAAGCCAATGGTGCTGGACCCACAGGCAATAACCCAGCTTGAGCTGAAGCCACTAAAGCGAGAACGGAAAGGATCTGAAAAATGAGAAAATTATAGCAATCAGAACATCATTTTGGCTTAAATAATATGCATGAATAAGCGCCCTAAGCTATGCAGTAAATATTAAAGCAAATTCCATTGCAGCTGCAATGACAACACAACTTAAGTAACTTATGCTGCTTAAGATCTGAATGATTTCATTAAATCGAAATTAATTTGACTCTGCCATTTGTTACTTACCAAGTATTGTGCCATCTTTCTGCTTAATTTTGGAAATTTTTAAAGGGGGAGTAGTACTCGGGTTGTTATTTGCGTAAAGGCAAAAACTGTTATGATGTCAACTAATCCAATAGCAAATGCTTATATAGTCCCGCACATTATTTATTATTATTACAGCTAATCAAAGTTACACAATTGCAACGCCCAAATTCGAACTGAAACATAAAAATGATTGCACATTTCTTTCCACGAGGAAGAGGGCTAATCGCGCATACGCTGCATAATAAACACCTCCGGTGCATATATTTTTGCATGGGAGCTACTCACCTATTAAGGGACAAATTGTCTTCGTTAACATTGAAATCAATTCCATTATCATAAGTGCTAATGTTGCTAGTAAGTTAGTGGATGGTTGCCATATTTTCGATATTGGCAATATGTACATAGGCCACATATTATTGAATCTGATCGGACCTACCATAACTTGGTTGATGTCGTGAATAAAACATAATAATTAGTTCCGCTGCTTTTATTGATAAAATGTCGCATTGCACAGTGGGTTGAAAGCAAAGAAAATTTGATTTTGACAAATGCTTGTAGTAATTCAAAGAGAATACTACGTAGTGTATTGTATTTTTACACAAAATCCAAATGCCACAATTGGGATGTGGTGCGTCTTCTATTTAACAGGTCATTTCAAAATTCCCCAGGCAACCATAGCAAAACACATTTTTTTTTTTTCGCACAATTCGCTCTATTTATTCAACATAGTTTCCTTTGAGGGCGGTAAAAAAAAGGAAAAAGGAAAGAAAAAAGTCGCTAGGGGCCACATCTGGAGAATACGGTGGGTGGGGAAGCAATTCGAAGCCCAATTCGACCATTTTTGCAGCTGTTTTGATTGACTTGCGACATGGTGCATTGTCTTGATGAAACAGCACTTTTTTCTTCTTCAAATGAAGCAGTTTTTTTGCGATTTCTTCCTTTAAACGCTCCAATAACGCTATGTAGTAGTCGTTGTTGATTGTTTTTCCCTTTTCTAAATAGTCGATTTAACAAAATTTCATGTGCATCCCAAAATACAGACGCCATCACCTTGCCAGCTGACTGTTGCGTCTTTCCACGCTTTGGAGTCGGTTCACCGCGTGCCGTCCATTCAGCTGACTGTCGATTGGACTCCGGGGTGAAGTGATGGAGCCATGTTTCATCCATTGTCACATACCGCAAAAATTCAGCTTTATTACGCTTCATGAGCCTCAAACACTCCTCAGAATCATCAACTCGTTGTTGTTTTTGGTCGACTGTGAGCTCAAATATTCATGTACGATAACACGTTCCGTTGATATCTCGCTCAACTTCACTTTACAGCAATTCAAAATTATTTTGTGGATTTTTTGGATGTTTTCTTCCGTAACCACCTCTTGTGGGCGTCCAGTGCGTTTGCCGTCTTCGGTGCTCGAAATTGAGCATACCAATCTGTTACGGTTGCTTTTCCTGGCGCAGACTCCGGAAACTCTTGATCAAGCCATTGCTTGGCTTCAACTATATTTTTCCCTTCAAAAAGCAATACTTGATCAGCACACGAAATTCCATTTTTTCTATTTTTTGCACAATAAAAAAAGTTGCTTCACTCAAAATGCTATAACTCTCGAACCAATCAACCGATTGCTGTCAAATTTTGACACTGATCGTTTGAAGGTTGGTACTACCTGAAAATCATATGGATTTAATTCAAGTGGCGCCATCTATGGGTTAGTCTGGGAAATTTTCAAATGACCTGTTAGTTTATTGACTGTATTGTGAGTTTGAAAGCACAACCCTATTTTCAAAATATTCGTTCGGGATCAACTTATCCCTTGAAATGAGCAAAACCCACAAAATGCTAACACTGCCCACACAATTCACAATTCATAAAACTGAGTGAAATATTTTAATCCGATTGAAATAAATTTAATCTAAATATTTCAATATAACCCGCAATTGTCGACAAGAAAAAGTTTTAATTTTGTTGCGGATTTTTCATTTCTTTTTTTTTTTTTGATTTTGTGTATGTTTATCTCTGTCGTTATATCAATTACTTTATTACTATTGATTTGTTTTCATTTTCATTTGTGCATATTAATCGAGTTTTGTTGATATTATATTCAAAGTTAGCAATAGCTATTTGCGGTATATATCAAATTTATATCATATGCTAAACATATCCAAAAGCTGTTGCTAACTTTAAACTCAACTTATTAAAATTTCGGTGAATATGCACCATTGCGTTGCGCATTTGTTTGCCTTACAAGTAAATGGTTTCTGCAGACACTTTGGGCTTTTTTTCCATGTTGCAACAATTGTTGCGTTGCTAACGCTGCTGCTGCGTTTCGGTGTGCGTGGTTTCACGTTATGAATTCCTAATTAGTTTTCGATGTTTGCAATGTCGTATTTGTTGTTGTTGCTGTTGTTACTGGTGTGGTCGCATTTCACTGTTGCTGTTGCTGTTGCCGCTGCTGCATTAGATCGTTGCTGTTAATACGGTTAAATAATGTTTTGTGCCACCGTTTAAAATCACGTACTGGCCTACAGTGCGCGCGTATTGCGTTATTTACAGGCGTTTTGTTTTTGCCCCTGTTCGATAAATGACTTTTTGTTGTTGCGTGTTATTGCTGTTTTTGTTTTTGTGTATTTTGATTTCGCTTTTGTTGCTATGATGTCGGTGGGGGATTTAGTTTTGGCTAATTGATTTGTTGTCTCATAAATTCTCGCTACAGCAAATTTATTGTGACATTAATGTCTAAATTTAATGATTATCCCCGGATTGCAAATCTAAGTTAATGAATTTGCTATAGTGACCTTTTAGTAATTATCCTTCATTAGAATTTACATGAAATTGGTTTAATAGAGCATTTACCTAATTTGTTTTAAAATTTTTGACTTAAAAGCTTTTTATTAATGTGTACATAAAAAAAATGTACGAAACTATCAACAATGTAATTTTATTCATCGAAAATATAAATTTTACAAGTAATGTGAATTGAGACAGAGTCATAATTGAACAATTTTTTGCATGCACATGGTAAGTTGTAACAAAGAATCCAGAAATTATACTTCACATTAAAAATGACTTACTATTTTGAGCAACTTTCAAATGGAGTACATACTTAGTTTTAGAGAAATTCAGAAATATTGAAATATACTCTTTCGATTTCGATGAAAAGAAGCTTCAACATCATTTACTTTCTGAAGGGGCAGTTTAGAGCTGCAGGCATTCAAAGACTTACAAAATTAAGTTATTATATACCATTGAATTTAACTGCCAACATTTTTCGGGAACAGATATCCAATTGATCTTTACCAGGTTTGAAAGTTGGAAGATCTTTATTAATAAAAAATAAATATATAAAAAAAAAAAATGTTTTTTATGTTTGTTTATTTTTTGATTTATAAAAAGCTCTCTTGCATTTTCTGTTAATGCTTTTTATCTACGTTTTTATAGACAGCATGTCTGCATATAATAATACCAATAATAAATAATATAAAAAACAATCTTCGCAGAAGAATTTTTGGAAACTTGGGTGCCAATCAGCGTATACCGCCGATTGGTACGAAAGTTTTTAATTTTCACTCTTCAATGGTGGATCCTTGAAAATTCATAATTTTCAGTTAGCTCTAGTTCAACAATGTTGAAATTAATATTCTTAACGTTAGTTTCACAAAAAATTTGCTCAGTTGACACCAGCGCCGGCTGAAGATTTTGCGAACCGAAAGACTAAAACGTGGTCTCTTATAACTAAAACAAACTTTATGATCATAATAAAAGAGGTCCTTACATATTATAAAAGTTCATACAAATATCAAATAATGTACTGATAAGAAAAAAAAAGGTTATTCAGAAGCCAAAAATGGTGTTTGTTGTGTCGAAAGAAGCGTCCAACTGTATTCGTTTCTTGAAACGGTGTAAGAAAAACAACACGCCAGTTTACCTTTGAACTGTAGGTATGTGAAATAACCTTAGAACAAAACTAGAGTACAATTCGCAAATTTGAGCCGGGGCTCCAAAACTACTTTAGAGCTGCTAGATCAAGCTCAGCGAGTCGATGAAGTTATCGTCTACTCCACCACCGGCGAAACGTAAGCTGTTTAACCCTTTTCTGTAGGTAGTATAGTGGTATGTGTTCTAGAGAAATCTGGTAACTGGTTCCATTAGTTCAGACTTTCTCTAGCAGCACTCGAGCATCTGCGTCACGCCGGTGTTTAACAGCACATCATACTTTCATGATAATTTGTTCTTTAACTGTATGAATAAGTTGTAGAACAGTCTGCCTGCGAATGTTTTTCCCGGCAGCTGGGACATCGGCAAATGTTCGCCGACGCTACTCCATCTATCGCTCTTATCTCTAACTTTGCTCCTACTTTTCAAACCAACACGATGCGTTGCAATTATAGGGGTCATTCCCTAGACGTTGGCTTATGTAAAAAAAAAAACAGTGAAGTCAATTTGAGTGTCCTTAAACTCAATCGATTCGATAAGTATTAACCTTTTATCTATTTCTGTCGATTTACTTAAAAAGCTCTTCTTAATTAAAAATAAAAACTGTGATCAAAATTGAAAATGAATGAAAAAAAATTTCAATTTTTAATCAAAAGAAAAAAGTTGGAGCTGAAATTTCTCTTTAGACTATAAAAAACTAAAGCTCAAACTCGAAACTCGAATTTCGGATATTGAAATTTCCTTATGAGCTGGGAAACGAGTTTTGTTTAAGGAATTTCAATTTGGCGGCAAGCCAAATCCAATTTTCCAATGTAGTTAACTACATGGCCACATTGGAAAAGTACGCAAAAGGTATAGATTTTGTTGCTCTATCTTCCAAATTAAATAGAGTTTATTTATTTGGGACATAAAGTACTCATCCCATTCGAAACGCAATGGTACTATATCGTTACTGAACTATAATTTTCCATTGAAGAAAAACGTCTTGAATTTTTAAAATTTCTAACTTGGCTCCACAAATTGTAATGTAGAGAAAAGTAATTAGCTTTCGTGACACGTAGTTTCTATATTTAGCTGTTAAAATATCGAATGAATTCAAAGAAAATCATAAAAATTGACAAATTAGAAAAATATTGGAAAGTGGAAAAAATTTGAAACATTCAAAATTGGTATAGCACTTGGAAACTTGCAATACAGTCTCAAAGTAACAGCACGTTATAAACATTTTTTTCTTCTCGAAACACCCTAATGATTTACTTATAAGTAATTTAGAATTAAACTAAGCGCGTATAAATTAATTCTTATATTTTGAAAAAGAAAAAGAATAAACATAAATAATTACAAGTTAAAATACTTTACAAGTTTCGTTATTTCTAATGTGTGACTTTGTTAAAAATATTATCCCGGAGGACGCGAGCTTGCAACTCTTTTTCAAAGTGGTACCACCTTTGTATCCATGCAAAGGACTCTACCACAATGATTTCAAGTGTTTCAAATGATGATGATGTGATAAAGTTAAAGGTGCAGCATGTAAATGTGCATGTGGCGCAATGATTTTTGCGTATGTGGGCTGTGGAAATGCATAACCTACGGATACATGATGTGTTGTAGTCTTGGGACCAAAAGTAGCACGATATGTTGGTGGCGCAAATGCAACCGCTTCATAAAGTGGAGGTAAAACTTTCGTCAGCGGGAGTGGTGCAGGCAAAAGTGGTGATGGTGCAGGAAGAAAATGTGCAGGAGCTTGTATAAAATGATGAGCAGCTGGAGCTGGCCAAAGAGGTTCAGGAGCTGGTAGCACAGCTGGATGAGGTAAAAATGGTGCTGGTTGAGCAGGCCATAGTGGTGCTTCTGGCGTAGCCCATAGTGATGCTTCTGGTGTAGCCCATAGTGATGCTTCTGGTGCAGTCCAAATTGATTCTGATGCTTCTGGTATTAAGTGTGGGGAATGTGCTGTATGAAATTCAGCTGGTGGCAACACTGGTGGTGAAAAATCAAAATGTTCTGGTAGCGCCGATTGATGAAATCCTCCATAAGGATGTGATGGTTTTGCGCTGACCGCCAAAATTGCAGTGGCGAGGACAACAAAGGCCTGAGAGAAAAATTTAATTAAAATTTATGATAATAATAATCAATTTGCACATTATGCAGCGTACCGATACCTTGGGTGACATCTTTGGTTGAATTCTTATTGTGTCCCAAATTGTTGTTTGCGTTGAAACGTCTGAACCGAACAAGTGTTTGTGGTTTAATAAAATTATAATTTTGCTTTTGCAATTTATATATCAAATACAATTTAATGCCACTCTTAATATGCAAAACAGTCAACGTTATTTTACTTTCATTTTTGGTGATAGTGTCAACCATTTTCGGGAAGTGGGCGCATTTTGGACGCACTTGTTAATTACATAGTTAAAAAGAAAAAAAATAGTTGTGTAACGAAATGTTCGTGACTTATGGTAATGACATATCGTATTGTCCATTAGTTTGAAGACATAGCTTCTTTATTAAGGTGCGTGCTAGTCCAAGTAATTGGCCACTGCTTTAAATAAAAGTTTTAAAATTCATTTCTTTTGGGGTGCATAAAATATTATGTAACAAGTACTGTTGAAAAAAAAACTGATATAAAAAAAAAAAAATCAAAATCACTTTGTAATAAGTTTAATTGGTTTCTAATCCTTATCGAGCCATACATGTACACCTACCGTGAGAATCGTTTCGAGGTTGTGATAGTGAAGTGGAGATTTGAAAGAACTTAAATATTCATTAAGGGTGCATTTTGCTAGGTGGTTCGTATACTATGTGTCAAGGCCGTATTTAGGGGCGGGATGCTAGGGGATAGAACCCCCCCGAAATTTTTTGACAGACACTATATAGAAACGATTTTGATGGGAATAGACACTACCTTAAATCGATTTCAAATCTAAAACCCCCCCCCCCCCCCGAAATAAAATCCTGGATACGGCCTTGCTATGTGTAACAGGTTGTTGCTATGCTGTGTCAAAATTTAGGTTTTCCTTAAAAACCATTAATAATTTTTTATTTTTGAAATTCATATTATTTAAATATCAAATGTTACTTTTTTAATATATGAAAAAAAAGGTTTTTTGACAACGTAAACCTCAAGGAAATTTTGAACCACTATTCGAAAAAACGGGTTAACGTAACCTAATGTGAGCCTTGAAGAATTTCAAGAAAAAACTTGGCGCTAAAAAACCCTGTATTTGTTAGCATTGGTGTTTAATTGAGAGATGATTTTTCAAAACAATACTGTGTTTGTAGACATTATTTTTGGTCCATAATATTCAGTTTTTCAGTGCCGGGCTTTTATGTTTCAGTGAAGAAATAAATGGGTGGAATTAGGCAGATTTTATTTTTTTGATCAACGCTGATGGTAATGGGGTGTTTTAGTTTAATGTGCTCAGCATTTTCGATGCTTAAATATATTAAATCCATCGGTGTATTTTTGCTTCTTACAGTGCATCCGCATTATTTTATAAGTGCGCACTTATTTAGACAAAATCCGTGCACTTCACCAGGTGTGACTCGGACTCCTAAAGTGCTCTTTTGTTAAATGTGTACGCACTACGGTCGATTATTAAAAAAAATGTTAATGTCTTTTTGGTCGACTGTTTTTGTTTTGGAAAGCGGTTTTAAAATTAAAAATATAACTCGATCATAAGTGCAATGACTAATCGTCCAATTATTGAATTTGGCAACATTTACTTTCTGTATAGCATTGTTAAGCATATGCGAGATGCCGCATACTCTTTTGTAAAATTCGCTAACCTTTATCTGATGCTAGACCGAACCATTTCTTGTATTTGTGTAAAACTTTGTATTAATACCTTAAATAATTCTGTCAGTTAAGCATTTTAAAGATTTCGTTAATATGAAGCGTTCCACGCTCACTTATGGAAATTCGTTGAGCTATTGTACAGAGCTTTTCCGACTTATTGCCACTATTTGACTGAAATTTCGTTCCATTATCTTAAATAATTCTCTCAGTACAGCGATTTAAAGATTTTGCTTGTACAGGTGGAGCCCTCTTGTAAAAATTTGCTTTCTTTTTCTTAAGCGCTTGTGAGAAATTTGTTTTATTTACATGGGCAGTAGGCGTATCCATTATCCGATATTGTCCATTTTCGATTCGCTGAACTCTGTGCACTAAAATTCATTTAATGTTCTTCCTCAGCTTTTGCCATTCCCATAGACAGGCAAATAGACAGATATGGCTTAATCGACGCAGCTGGTGACGCCTGATACAGCTCTACATGCCCCTTCTATTTTTTAAAAACGGAATCAGAAAGTGAATTTAAAAAAGTTCACATAAAGACGTATGTTCGAAGAACAATTTTGCTACAGGAATGAGAGTTTTTTGGAGGGTCTGTCCGTAAGAGAGAGTCCTACGTATATTCCCACTGGAGCAAATTTATTTTGGACGATATTTTTCCTTAAGTTTTGAACAAAATGCATTTCGGTTTTTGCGATTTTTCATTTTCGTTCGATCTCAATGCTGTTTATTGCGATTGCTTTATTTGTGAACGGTCGTCTTTGCCTTAATCTTAACCTCTTAAATAATAAAAAAATACTCTTGTCAAATCTTTTAAGAATTAAAATTTATTTTCTTTTAAACATGAATGGCAACAAAACGAAGACAGTCTTAATTTGCAAACTATTAACAACATCAGCACACCTCAACTTAGACCAAAACTGGTGCTGGAGCACCAAAAGGCGCAGCGCCATACGGAGCGGCAGCAAATTGGTGAGCAAAAGGAGCAGCAGCATAAGCAGCGGGCAATGAAGTTGCATATCTAGCAAAAGCTGGAGAGTTAGCAGCAAATGGAGCAGCAGCATATGGAGCAGCAGCATATGGAGAAGCAGCAAATGGAGCAGCAGCATATGGAGCAGCAGCAAATGGAGCTGCAGCAAATGGACCAGCAGCATATGAAGCAGCAGCGAGTGGAGCAGCAGCATATGGACCAGCAGCGAATGGAGCAGCAGCAAATGGACCAGCAGCGAATGGAGCAGCAGCAGCATATGGAGCAGCAGCGAATGGAGTAGCAGCAGCATATGCAGCTGGCGCACCGGCTACATAACGACTGGAAACTGGACCAGCATAACCAAAGGGTGCGGTTGCATAAGATGACAGCGTACCATCGTAGTTGTTGCGAATATCCACTTGATTGCTACCGCCTGCTGCATACAATGGTGCATTGGCATAAGCTAAGGGAGCGGATGCTAGCAGACCAGGCTTGGCAGCAGCGCTGGCGATCAAAGCGAAGGCAACAATCACCTGTTAAGTAATTGAAATTAAGGTTAATTAAATAATTTATAGAAGCGAACGGCCTTAACAACTTACGAATTTGAACATTTTTAAAAGTTTATTTCGGTAGTTCAATTGCAGCTTGTTAATTGAATTATGTCTTGGTTTTTGGCTCAACAAACCTTTTATACTCAAAAACTAAAAGTTTAACAGTAATGCGAATATTTTAAGACATTTTATTGTTATTACCACAAATTGTTTGAATAATTTGTATCAATTTGCGCTACAAGACGTGCTCTGTTTACTAAAAAATCGAAAAAAAAAAAATAGTTTTCGCAAAAAACTATGCTTTGTGAAAATTTTATATAGCCTCGCAATTAAAATATGTAGCTCCCCCAGGGAATTAAAGCACGTGCCTGAAGAATTTGCATGCATTTCAACAATCGTGAGTCAATTATTTTTTTTATTTTTTCAGTTACAAAGATCGTAAGAATAGGTTTTTATATGACCCCTCATTGCTATTAAGCCTTAGATGCAATAATAGGTCGAATAATTCTATTGACAAAAACAAAAAACAAAGAGTTCGATAGAATGACCCACTAATGCAGAATCCTGAATAAGATTACACTCATTTGTTTTTTTTTTCATAACGAAAACAATAACGAATCTTCATGAGTGGTCAGACTTCAATTTTTAAAAATAGAATCGGGTTTTTACTATGTACCCATATTGAATAATTGTTGGCCTATCCTTTTGCATATTTTGTGGAATAAAATGGAATTGCATAATTTATTAATGAAGTGTTATCAATTCACTAAAGTTGTATATAAAAGCTAGATGTATTTAAACCCTGTTTGTCTCCCTGTTCAAAAAATTTTAAATTCTGTAATATATAAAATTAATTGAATTTTATTGAATCCATAAATGGAAATGCACTAAGCTTTCACCCGACAAAATGCACTATACACATGGGGCATACCTCGTAAAATAAAACTTAATTTTTTCTCGGAGTTTATCTATTCAGTGTTGAAAAATATCTTTGAAAAAATTATGATATATCTTATCACAGATAATTAAAAACATGAAAATTGAAAATTTGAAAATAAACGATCCCATCGTTTGCACATTTTTAAACCTTAAGTAGGCTCACAAAGACTTTTACTTAAGTGGACGCATGGGGTCAACATAGAGCAAACATATTTTTTAATTATTATATGTGGCTAAATAGTTATGAAAGCAAAGATTAAAATAATTTTTTTTTTTAAATCATCTCTTATTCATTCAAACAAAAAATACAATATTCTCTTTAAAAGTAACAAAAATACTCATTCTTCAAATGTATATCGTCTAGTCAGAAACAATAGAAATTTATTTTTCCAAAATTTTCTGACCCCATGCGACCACTGAAGGGTTAAACTAAACTTACAATTTCAGAGATTAAAAAAACAATTTTATAAACAAAAATTATTGCAAAAAAAAACAAACTCGAGGAGTTATGAGCATATCAAAAAAAGTATCGCTATTTTCCAAAAATATATACATTTTTGGAATAGCTTGACTAGAAAAAATTCAAAAATCATGGAGGGCAGTACTAAATACAAAATAAATTCAAGAAAATTAGTAATGAAAATGCAAAATGGTGTCCGAGTTGACGTAGAATGACCCATATATAAATTTTAATCGTTAGGTACAGGTGCAAACAAAAACAAATAAAAGAAATTCGAGCAATCGAAAATCGGTAATTTGAAAAAGATTCATCTCTAAGTTTTCAAATTTTATGACTACACTGAGAAAACGATTAGTTTGAATATACCAAATGTATATTTGATGTAAACGAGTGGAATATTCATTTGAGTTAAACATATTGTACATGGCTCGAGTAAGTGTTACTCGAAGCATTTTATGTTTGACTCACTCATGTATTTAACTGCTCTTTATTAAATCTAATTCAATATATGTAAACAAATCGTTTTCTCAGTGTATAATATTTCAGTTTAAGCTCTCTATCATAGTTGAGCCATATTCTATAAATGAAATCAAAATACATAGCCATTGATACTTTTACGCATATAACGCATATTTTAATTATTTAATTCAATTTTTGCAAAGCTATTTGATATGCTTAGTGATACTATACGTCTAGTTAGTTGATTTATGATTTTTAAGGCGTAACATTAACGATTTGATCAATGGAAAAAGATAATAAACAAAAAAAAAAAAAATTAAAGTATTAGCGCGTGCTAAAGTTTGCTTATGCCTTTTGAGTTTATTTTGAGATATAGCTACATATGGTTAAATAAATTAAATTAACGAATAGGCGCAACGAATTGAAATTTTATAGAAATTTACGTGAAGTTTTTTAAAATATAATATAACATTAATTTTATTTTAAGCTCGTAGTCCGTAAAATATTATTTTATATTACAAGAGATTGCGGCCTAAGGTACACTTAAAGCGAATTTTGTTTTTCTAGTCCAAATTTTCTTATTATAGTAAGCCCTAGTGTATTTATGAATCTTTAACGAACTTGGCTTGGCTGATATCAAATCCTGAATCTTGAAGTTCAAGGAATTTTATGTTTTGCATATTTTCAAATAACATTCAACACCGCGCTACTGTGGTCCCTAAATTAGAGCGTTGGGCGTTGACTTTGCTAACACTACGCTTTTATGTTCAGCGCCAAACTTAAGTGTAGAGTTTATTTGTTTGCAGCAAAAAAAATAAAAACAGTAAAATTAAATATTAGCTGCCAATGTCTGTCAAAATGGGCAAATCGAATAGGCTGGCGTTAGCGCGTTGCTTATTTCGGGTTGATTCATATAAAATTTTTGTGCATGAGAGAATTTTGACAGATAAACGATGCTGACACTCGAATTTAGGGACTACAGTTAGATTTTAAAACTAGTCTTATTCTCTTACAGGACTCGCGAACAAGCTTGCTAAAGAAGACATCGGTGCAAAATGGTTAAGGTTCAATTTCAGTTAAGGCAGAGGCTGTCATGTTTTTGATAAACAGTTGTGAGATGTCAACCTTTTCTTTCCAAAGAAAGCGCATTGTAGCCTCAACAGGCTGTGTGTTGGTAGAAGTAGAACATTTGGAATACTTATAAATAATATAAGGTCTAGTAAGCAGATCAAAATAGTTGCTTCTCATTAAACAGTAAACCGCATGCTCACTGAATTCTCGCTGCTATTCTTCGCATAGAAGACATCAACGGATACACGCGTGCTGTCGTAACGTGGTTTAATGCTTCTCACGAACAGTTGCACCTTATTTAATTTTCAGATTTTTTTATACCATTAATTCGTACATTCAATAAGATAAAATATTTACTAGTTACTCATAGTTTCAGGAGTTGATTCAGTTTGAGACCTGTTTTTAATTATAGCCCAAGCATTTAGCTGCAATCAATTGTATGCAGCTTTGATGCTTTTTTAATTGGGCAACTTTTCGTTTATTTTGTTTAAATTAATAATAAATTCATTGTTTATTTTTTAATTTTCACGAATATGCAAATTGAACTAATTTCTAGAATACTGGTAGTTAGAATTAATAAACGAAATGATGAATTAATTACTAAATTTGTTAATTAAGTTTACGGAATGCTCGAGATGTATTTTTAGATGCCATAACAAATCTGTTTGATTTGCAAAATTGATCGTATTAAGATATTAGTGGAACTATAATTGATGCCGGCATATCCTTTGAGTTCAATGATAATAAAACCCATTCATCATTGGCAAATTTATAGATTTTAATCGTTCAAAAATGTTATTTACTGTTAATAGTAAGCTTAAATACTTGTGAAAACAGCTAAAACTAGAAAAAAATCTTGAATTATTTTAAGGGGCTTGCTTTACTTAGCGGTGAATTTTCTAAGCTTTATATATTTTTAATTAGAACTTATGGAGAGTAAAACGCTTCATAGGACTTTTAGCAAAATATCTCGTTGTTTAGTTATTAAAAACATATAGTTAATTATGGCCATTTGAGTTTTTAAAATGTTAAAAACATGATATATTGCAATGATTTTTCATTCTATTTCATAAATTTCAAGTTTTAGTGGACTTTTCAATAAGAGTGACATGTTTTTTTAAATCAATTAATATCGAAATTAGCTAAAGCATTAATCTTTATTTTATTTTGGAGTTTTATTCACCAAACGTTTTCGGAAAATAAAATCAACTCAACCCAACGTACTTTTTTCATGTATATTTGAAGTTAAAAAAAAAATTATGCAACAAAAAAAAAATCGTTTTATTTGCCGAGCTATAAACAGATTCGTTTAGCGCCTTGCCACTTTCGATTGACGGGAAT
Source organism: Meiosimyza decipiens (assembly GCA_963680825.1). Taxonomy (NCBI): domain Eukaryota; kingdom Metazoa; phylum Arthropoda; class Insecta; order Diptera; family Lauxaniidae; genus Meiosimyza; species Meiosimyza decipiens. The sequence goes on along the minus strand of OY804258.1, from coordinate 23,098,604 downwards.
GATACAACTTGATATTTTTGTGAGAAATAAAGTTTGACAATGTCTTGTTAAAAAAAAAAAAAAACAGAAATCTGTTTCCACAATCTTTTTATATAAAATAGAAGAAAATATAATATTGAATATTGATTGGGTAATTTTGTTTTGTTGCAATCTCTCCCGCCACAATTCCCTAAAATAGCAAGTGTTCAAACTAAAGGCAACGCGCTTCAGTTTTCGATAGGAAAACTTTTCAACCCAAAAATAGGTTCTGTAATGAGACAGACGATCGACACCGACCAAAATACTTTGAATTTATCCTTGTAACTTTGTATACACATGCATAAATGACTTAGGTAATTATTTAAGCATTAAAAAATCTTAATCTTCGGACCTCATAATTCAGTGCCCGCTATAATCAATACCTGCCGATTCAGTCCTTAAAAAATCTTTTATCATAGATTTGTACCGCTCGCCATTGACAGTAATTGCAACTCCATCCTCATTTTAAAAAAAACAAGCATAATTTTTACGTTTTATGGGTTGGCTTTCGATATTCTTTTATTTCTGAAATTTATTTTTTTATCCCTGTAAATATCATCCCCACGAAACTTCAGACATAAAATGTTTGAAATTAGTTGCATTCCAAAAAATATTAAGAACAATTTGATGTTTGTTAATTTTATCAAAAATTATGAGTTATTGAAAGAAAAAGAACTAAAATAATTGAATATACCAACGTCTGCGTGTTCTAAAGACCTGCATTTAATTCACTCATAAATTTTCCAACCGATTTTTTGCAAAACAAAATGTAACACATTTTCAAAAAAAGCAAATTGAAAAACATTTTTAAAATTAATTCAGATGATGACAAGCCCCATTTCAATGAAATCAAAAAGTCAAAAAAGAGTCAAAGGATCAGTCAACTTGCAAAAAATTGTACGATACGAGTTACGGGGTGTGGTAACAGGTAACAACAACGAAACGGTATCCCCTTTTTTTTATATTTTTTGTCTTTAAAATCAACATCATTAGCCACCCGACAGCTCATCTGGTATGAACTAGTTGTAAACGATCGCCTCAGGTGAAAGGCGTTCAGTCATGTGACCTTAAAATAATCACATGAGCCGTATTAATGGCACGAGAACTGAGTGTCACCATAAAAAGAAACAACAAAAAAATTCAACACTTCGTAGATACGAATACATAAATTAAAACAGAAATTGAAACAAAATCAACATTCCAATTATTCCAAATAAATAAAACAATAAAATTTTTTGTTTTGTATGGCAAGTTATTTTTTCTTCTTCTTCTTCTTCTTCTTCGATCGATCGATGAAAATCGGTTAATAACACAGTTGTTTAAATGAATGCAATATGAAAAAAATTTTAAAATCTAAATATAAACAATTTACTAAAACTTAAATATAATTCTCAATGACTTTTGCACGCAAAGCCACTTGCACAGTGGGTGATTTTTGATTTTCGTTGGACAAACTAAATTTTATGTACATATGTATGTATATAATGAAAAATTGCACAAAAAAAAATGGAAACAACAAAATAAAAAATAAAAACTTCAAAAATGTAAAAAACTCTGCTTGGTTGTCTACCATGGAAAAAGAATGTTGTTAGTAATTCTCTCTTTTTATATGATCGGATGGTAAATTGATGCAATAAAGCACAAAAAATTGTTTTTCCAAAATAAAAACAAAATAATAAACACCTAAAAGTTACTTTGGTAATAAATAAAATAAATTTATACCTGGAAAAGTAACAACCCAGTTTAGAACTTTGTATAGTTAACATAACATAACATAGAATAAGAAAACTACAGGGTTTTTGGAAAAAGATTGCAATAAAAATGTATGTAATGTAATTTTTTACTTTTTTGAGCGATAGTTTTGATCTAAGACACGGATGCCAATACTGGTGTGTACTACTACAAAATATGTGAGTTTATTATCTAATAAAATCCTTTCGGTTTATTTCTCCAGCTCTTTAACTCAGAAAGCTTGAATTAATCTTACTTTGTTAGTACAAATCTTAAGAAACTTTGGTTAAGGGAGGGGTAAGGTATTAAATTTTTTTTTTTTGAATGCATAATATTTCAAGAATATTGTGTCAAAATTTCAAGTCTATTGGAACAAAATTGACGAAGTTATGAGTATTTTTATACCTGTCAGATGAACGTTTCATACCTGATTTTTTTGTGTTCAATACTTTAAAGCGTTTTTGCCACAACTCACGTTTTCAAAGTCGGTGCCCCTCATAACTTCAAAACAACTACACCAATCCTTTTGAAATTTTAAACACTATTCTTGTACATAATTTACTAGGTAACACTGGAGAGTTTTTTTCAAATTTGTTAATAATTTTTATTTTACAATAACAAATTCACTGATTTTTTTCGCAAAAATTAGTTTTTCCCTTTAAAGTGTTCCAAAAAAATGAAAAATTAAAATTTCGAAAAACCCTCCCAGAGTTACCTGGGGAAAACTATTATCGAACGAATGAACTTTGATATTTTGATTTCAGATGATCCAGCACCAAGTTATGAAGAGCACCACAATTCTACTTTTTTCCGAGACACGTCCGAATAATTGGTGCCATTGCCTTGTTTTTTCTTCGTGAAAATCTTATACAATATTCTTCAAATGTCATACTTTAATGTACTATTGGTTTTATTAAAGAGATTTTAACTAAGTCGTCACAAAAAATTCACAAAATAGTGCCTTTCTTCGTACGAATTAACCTTACCCCCCACCCCCCGCCCCCCCTTAACAGATAGGGTGCTAAAGAATCCAATGTTGTTCACAAGTGAAGCTAAGCTTAATGACAGTCTTATTAATCTTCAACATTGATAAAATAAAAATACGCAAATGCTACGGAGCAATTCACAATAAATTCGATGAAGCATGAAAAATACTTCTATTTTCTTAGTAAGCTGTGATTATGTGTTAAAGATTTTTAGGAACTTTTCTTAACTTGATATGATAAGAACTACATTCACGATTAAAAAAGAAAATACATGTCGAATCTATATTCCGCAGAATCCAAAAGAACCAAAATCCCATCACTGTTCTTCTACCGAAGTAAAACACTAAAATCCAGAAATATTCAGTTACTCATAATAAAGCTTACAGCAATTTCGAATATGTCCCGTATCATCATATACTACTCTGAAAAAGTTATTGTCCAACAAAAATTTAAAAAGCGAACACTGTGCAGCATTAAGCTCTCTCTCACTCTCACACTCTCTCTCTCTCTCTATCTGTTATCTCTCTGACGATCTCATCGTCGCCGTTTAAGCGGATGATTTGTACCATATGACGTTATTTTCGATACATGACTAAGGGAATCAAAGGGGGTACCAGCCTGTATGGGCAGTGGCTCAGAGGTGATCGGCGTTATGCCAAAGGGCACTGGCAGCTTAACATTTAAAGACTGCTCGTCATTTGACGACGACGCTATGGATGGCAACGATACTGTAGACGCTGGAAACGCTGAAGATGATGCTGTTGCTGTTGCTGATGCTGATGGTGATGATGGGCTAAAGGCATAACCTTGACTTGTCAAGGCCATCGAGAAAGCCGCATTCTCTAATGCTGGTGAGGCAAATTGCTGTGCTGCAGTAGCGCTATGCAGTTGTTGTGGTTGATATGACACTGATGTTTGCTGTTGTTGTGGTTGATATGATGCTTGTTGTTGTTGCGGTTGTTGATATGATATAGCTGGTTGTTGTTGTTGGTATGACACTTGCTGTTGCTGTGGTTGATGATATGACACTTGTTGTTGCTGTTGTTGTTGGTATGACACTTGCTGTTGCTGTGGTTGCTGATATGATATCTGTTGTCTTTGTTGCTGAGGCTGATAGTATTGTTGTTGCGTATTTGTTCTTGCCATTTGCTGTTGCACTTGTTGATATGTTGCCAACCTTTGTGGCATCTCCTCCAATTGCTGATTACGTTGCGGCACTGGGTAGTAATAGTAAGCGACCTGTGAGCTTGGTGTTATCGTGTAATCCGATAAAATACCAGCTGTTGGATATGCAGCAGTTTTACTAAAAAATAGTAACAGTGTTGCCATTGCGCAGAAATATAACTTCTAAAGTAGGGGAGGAAGGGCATATAAGAATTTTGCTTTTATGTATTTTTTTTTTTTTGAACTCACAATTTCACACATTTTATCAGAATTTTTTTTTTCTCTTGCGTTACACTTTTTACACTTTTTATTCTCGTTTTCGAAATCTCGTTGTCGTTTTTGACGTTTTCTTTTTTTATGTTTCTGCGTCCGGTTTATACCGTTTCGAGTCGGTCTATCACAATGCCGATGTCGCTATGATGAGCGATTTAAACTGATTAAACTTTGTTAACGCGCTTAAGATGCTTTTTATATGAAATTTTAATGTATTTTTTATATTTTTTTAAATTATTCACTAAATTATTGCTTTGATGGTTTTATTTTTTCTGCCCAATTCGATTTTTGTGTCTTAGTTGCACTTGCTATCTCGCTCATGCGTTTTATCTGTTCAACTTAATAAGTTTTTTGCTTCTTCTTCATCATTTGTTTTTAGTTTTTTGTTTTTGTTTGCTGTCATGCTCAGTCGTATTTTTTTTGTGTTGGAAATTACAAAAAAAAAAAATTATTTAACATTATTAGCCATCGTTTTTGGCATCGAACATTGCATTTACAGTGACGTTGCTAGAGTGGTGTTTTTTGGGTCAATTAAAACCCTTAAGGTGTAAAATAATTCAAATTACCTTTCTTTTTTTTGGTTTTGCTTTTTTTATTTTTTTAAGTCAAGGCATTAAAATTTTCTTATAGTTAGTAACATTTTCAATAACAAAAATTATAAAAAGCTTTTTAAATCGAAGAAATACTTAAACTTTAATTATTGATTGATATATAATATCAAATAGTTGTTAGGGGCCATCCATAAGTTACGTGACCGATTTGGTGGATTGGGGGGGGGTCATGAAAAATACTACGAAAAGTAACGACGGGGGGTGGAGGGTTTCGCGAAATACTACGTGACTTCAAATTGTAAAATTGTGGATCGATGTAGAAGATACAGAAGATGTAGAAGCTGTTGAACTGGAAGACGAACAATTAAATATAGAGAAAAATATTACTTTAATTGAGGATATACCTTCTTGAATAGATGAGGGAATTTCTTTCTTGGAAGAAATTTAAATATTGAAAATTATTTATTCATTTTTAATACGTTATATCTATTAAACTATAAAATGTTATGTTTTATGTTTAATATTGTCTATAAACCATGTATTTTATTTTAAAATTCATAAGTGGAATTTATTTTTATAAATCATGCTGCAACGTAATTAAATAGGGGGAGGGGGGGGGGGGGGGGGGGGAGGGGGTCAATAGAATAAAATCACGAATCGTCTCTATAGGGGGGGAAGGGGTTAAAAAAAGGTTTTTTTCGGTCACGTCGCTTATGGACGGCCTCTTATCTATAAATAATTGCAGGTAATGAAATTGATTTAGTAGCTATTTGGTTCACAGCTCAAAAAAGCTGTTAACACAGATTTGCTTGACTACACAGGTAAAGTCCCGAAATGATTTTCGATAAAGAGTCAACATATATTTGTTTTTGTTCAGAACATTCCATGCGTTTCTGCCACACGCCTAAATGCACGAGAGTGACTTTCGTCTAATATACGGATACGTGACCAACTCATAAGTGAGTGTTGATATGTTGTTTTCATATATAATCAATAAGGGCACCAGGAGTTTTGGCGCCTGGGGCAGAAGGACACATTTGCCGCCCACTACCGTGAAAATTTAAAGTTTTCAGAGTTCAGTTCACCAGTAATTATTTTCCATTAAAATTGAGCATAAGTGTTCACCTTTTCACTGAACAGTTCTATGGCAGTTCACAAATTTTAAAAATTCAAAGTAATTTTCAACCAACTGAAGGTAATCTATATATAAATAGGCGAAGTCAAATCAGTACCATCCCATTTGAACTATCATAGCACCAGGCTGTGAAGAGAGTAGTAACTTGTTTTCTAATAGTAGGCAGTGCCACGCTTCTAATAGGAAAATACCTGTCTAAGGTTATATTACTAATCGGTCGCCTTTGAACTTTGGTACAGATATAGATTGAACTCTAAGAAAGTGTACCAAAAACTTTTTGTACTTTTATTGGGTGTGGCACCACCTTTGATATGAACATTTTAATATACTAATTTTGATGAGATTTGGTACGGAGATAGGTGAATTAAGAAAAGAGATTTTTTGAGCGGTGCCATACCTCTAGCCAGAAAATATCTTTTCACAGCTAAACTAATAAACTGATATTGTTAAAAATTCGTATAGAGATGGAGTGAACCCTGAAAAATAGTATATATATTTAACTGGTTGGTGACATGGCTCTTACAGGAAAATATGTTTTCACAGATAAACTAATAGACCGATATAGATGAAATTTGACATGGAGATAGACTGAACTTTTAGAAAGGGATAGAGATAACTACAAAGCAACATGATATGTCTCATGATTTTTATTTTCGGGAGCGATGAAAATTGATCAGTTAAAATGGTACTGAACTGTTTTACTCTAACAGTTGAGTTTGAACCAGTGGGTAATCTCTAGCTATTATTAACTTTGTATTGTAAATTTAAAGCCAGTGAAACATCTTCTTACACATCAGATATGTATGTGTGGTAAATCCAAATATCCAAGTTTTAATTTGCAAACAGAATTTGCGAATGTTTCTTGGATTTTTCCCCGATGTCCCAGAAAACTTTATTGACGCGCACGGAGAGCGATTTAATCACGATTTAGCGATATTTGGGCGTTACTTCAGAGGCTAAGATATTTACTTTATTGCACATTTTTTTTGGACCAAGCGTGTCATGCCTGGCCCACTAATAAGTTAAGTAAGTGTTAATGATTTATTTTCAGTTTTTTTTTGTGTTGTGTGCAAGCTTTAGAGCGTGTGAAAGTACTGCTAATTTTAAACCTTTGCATTAATAACTTTTATAAATTACAGCACAAGGACAAATAGATAGTGGCTTGAGAAATTTTGCATGTCTAACAACTTTCAAAATATTTAGTTAATATATTTATTAAAAAACTATTTGTTTTTTTATTATTGTTAAGAGACAAAAAAAACGCCATTATTAAAAGTCGAAAAGAAAAAGATAATATTGCGAAGGTGTTAATAACATTCGCAAGTAAGTAATTTATTGAAATAATGCAAGTGAATTAGCAATGATATACCTGTTTACAATTAAACAAAAATCAAAACAAAAAAATTTACCTGTTTGTCAACATGATGACAAAACGAGATGTTAAATTATCACCCAATAAAATTTTGTTATTTCTTTTATTTTTCAAAACAAAAAAGCCGTCATCTACTAAGTTTCAATTTTATTTAAAATCAAATAAAGTAAATTCCAACAGAAATATCTTTATTTTACATAATCTCTCAAAAACACTACTCCACGGCCTTAAGGCGTTGTAACTGGAAAAAATGTCATGACACTGTTTAACAACATACAACATGCAACACACTTGTATACGTGTAGCAAAAATATTTGTGATAATTTAACAACATTTATCACAAGTCACTTGGCCAGCAGGTTAATTTTTTAATCAATCATCATTGAAAGCAACACAAATAAAATAAAAGCAAATGGTTATTTTTTGTTTTTTTTTTTCTTTATTTGGACTTAAAGCCCAATTTGAATGCAAGTCGTTGAAATATCAACAAATGTGTAGAAGCCGCATTTGAAGACCATCCAAAAAATACAATAAAATATTTGTTGATACGCACGAATAGTCGCATCGCAGAGTAGGTAATCTAAATAAACCCAAAAAAAAAAAAAAACATAATAAATTAAAATCAACATAAATGACGCTAAATTGTACATTCAACTTTTATGGTATTACTACTCCTTGGTATTATTTAATATGTTATGGTATATTGACTGTTTATTGTAAACATTATTTTTGTTTTTATTAAATTTTTGTAGCTTTGTTAATGAAACCTCGCCACGGCCAGCTAAACATTCCATTTATTTGGCTTTTAAATATCAATAACACAGTCATGTGACCAAGCTAACGCTGTCGTCAGCTGCAGATTTTGCATTTAAATCTAAGATCTAAAATCTAGCTGAGTTTGCTGAGTTTACGTTTTTTGACCAAAGAAGTTGTGTTGATCTGATAACATATTGGCCCAAGTTTTTGAAGAAATGTTCGAACATTTTTTTTTATTTTAATTGAAAGTGTATGAGGTTACAGCTTTAAATATAAACCAAATGATGAAACTTGAAAAGCATAAGTAGAATATGTAGCGTTGTCTTGTGGAATTCTGTTCCTAACATAGGTTGTCACCCATTTTAGAAAAATTGTCCCGAAAAACGGGTGGCAGTCCATGTTTCGAATAAGATTTGACAAGACAATCGTATATATTTTAATTTGGCTCTTCAAGCTCTATCACTTGGCAACATTTTACTATCTTTCCAGTGCAGCCCATTCTGTTATCTTATGTACTTCACTTTTTTTACAGCCGGCTCTCCGCCTATTTGTTACATTTCAAATCAAAAATTATTTTCTTGTAATCACAAAATGACAGCTGTATTTTTGGTCGCCTGTAGCATTTGTGTTTTCGTTTTTAAGTGATTTTTCCTTTACCCGCTGGAATTGAGTTTCAGCTAATTATTTGGGAGGCAGCGTTGTATTTTTCAAGGTCTTTTCCTGCCGCTTATTTTTTTTTTCAACTCATAATTTAAGTAAGACTGATGATAAAAAATCGTAATTTGCCAGAACCGTGGTGGGTATAGATGTGGGAGGCCGTCGAAAAAAGTTTCGCTAGTATTTGTTAGAAACTTCGAAATGGTAAAAGTTGGGTCAAAACTTATCGTATGGAGATTTTCCGGACATAAAATTGATGATCTACAAACTGGTCCTATTATGTTTGGCTACATGTGGCTTACTCTCCGAGTTATTGCACAAAACTTTTTTCTTCGACCTCTTACAACCAAACCCACCACATGACGCTTATTTTCATTCTCAGCCTTACTCAAACTCTCAATTGCAAAAAAAAAAAATTAAGTGGGTGGAAATGACATTGAAAAATGCAACGCTGCCTAACAGGCCGGATTAGAATAATTTGATATGGAATTTTTGCTCTTCGAAGCTCAATATTCAAACTCAATCTAAATTAAATAAGTTAAAAAATATCATTTGTTTTTGATTCTATTGTTGCTTAAAAAATTGCTGTGCAGAAGATGCGGGTTTATGAAGCCTTGTCCATTAATAAACAAATTGAAAAAAACACAAAAAAAAAACAAAAAGCCAACAACAAACTCAAATTAAAATTTAATAAAAACTGCATAAATTTGAATGTTGAATAAAATGAAATACAAACACACCAAGCCACCCAGGGCCCTGGTCTCTTAATTAAATGAAGACGATGCGACAATGCTGTTGTTGCTGTAGTCGTCAGCAGCATATTTGACGTATGTATGTTACTAGCTAAGCTAAAGGCTGTCCGAAAAAAAGCTTTTCGTTCGCTATTTTAGCATAAAAATGGTTGGAACGTCATAAATTCAAAACCAACGACAATCGATTAAAAGTTGTCTTAGGTTCAAAACCATTATGCAGCAGAAGCAGCAGCCACACCAACTTGTGCTGCGCCTGCGCAGCTTCAAATTATTTTTGTTTTACTGTTGATGTTGGTTTTTATCTATAGGTGGCTTAATAAGTTTTGCAATCGTATTATATTGATCAATTTTTTTAAAAGTTTATTTTGCTGCTGCTGCACTGCTGTCAATTCATCATTTTTTGGCAAACATTTTGAAAGTTTTTTTTGCGTTTTAATTTTAAGTTTTGGCGCTCATTTATTATAATGTGATAAATAAATTGTGGATTTTTGATAGCTATAAATTTCAGGTTTAAGGTTTTTTAATAACATTAATTTATCTTTATTGATTTTGCTACTTAATTGGATCGGAGAGTAAAATCCATGCAATTAAAAGTGCAAAACTTTTTTATTATTTTTGTTGAAATGTTCACAAGTGTTTGTTTTAAAAATGTTAGTAATTAATACTCCGATATAAAATCTTTTAATTAAATGAAACGAATGTATGTAGGTTGATATTTGTTTACCTTTATTAAGCAATTAAATTTAATTGGTATTCAAATAAATTTGCCTATAATATATTGTTTTGATAAGTTGTGAAGTACATTTTCTAAGTATTCCAAATTTATTATCTCAAATTATTCATAAGCTTTGGCTTACATAAAGAAAGCAATACTTGAGGTCATTAACAGGTTATAAAAAATAATATCGGTGATAAAATGGTATCAATTCGGTAGATAACTTTCTTCTAAGCAAAACCATAGCTAATGCAAGAAAATTCGACCTTTCGACCATCCTTGAGAAATATTTTAGAGCAGTTTAAAATATATATTTTTTTTTATTTAATGACCAGCGCCCTCTAGAAATCTTTTAAAAAATTCAAAAAAAAAACTTTGCAATGCGGTTGCAGTTGCTTGTGGGATCTGATGTTAAAAAATTAAAGTTTTACCTTCAATGCTTAAAAGTAGTTGCATTGTTTTGTGTACAGAAAGTACATTAAAACAATACTTTTGACTACAAGCAGTGTTTGGGGGGACATAAAAGATACATCTAAGGAAATATTACAAACTAGTGATGTGAATGAAATTGTGCTTAGAATTGGTCAAACTATTCAGAAAAATAATTTTGTTGTAATAATTTTTTTATGACGTCATAAACTATTTCCGTCTAAGAGTAATTTTCATTAAAAATTGCTGGAGAAAAAAGTTCTTAAAATTGGTAAAAAAAAAACATACATATTTTGAATATTATTTATTTATTTAATAATGAAAAATATCAATAAATTGGTATGCTACATAAAAAAAAACGAGCATAGCTGTCAGAACTATCAGCTCTTGTTATTACAAGTATAAAAACTTAATTATTTAAATAAGATGGGCAATATTAGCTTTTGAAAGGAAATTGTAGACTATGTCCAAAGATGATGCATTTGAATTTTTTAGAAGTTCCAAAATGTTTTTGTCGGTGTTCGATGCTCTCGCAGAAGCAGTTGTTGGGCAGCTAATTAAGATGTGTTTCAGAGAATAATCGTCGCCTCCGCAAAGAGCGCAAGTGGTAATCGTGTTTCCATTGAGGAGATGTTGGTGGGTTATAATAGTGTGCCCAAGCCGCAGTCGGGTCCATGCTCTAATGGCATTACGATGGCAGCTAAATTTAGGAAATGTAGGCTTTTCTCCATTTGGGTTGAAAAGGGTGTAGTGATGCGAAATTTTTGAGAAATTGCTCTCTCTAACAGTGTTTGTAATATTATTGATAAGGCGTACAATGTCTTTAACTTCCACTGTTTCAAAAGTATGTAGTGGTTCGTGAACTGCTAGTCTTGCCTTTTTATCTGCTAATTCATTGCCTTCTATTTTAGAGTGGCCAGGTATCCACATCAGCCTGATGTTTTTGTGTTGGAATAATTTGTCTCTTATTTTTGTTATGGTAATATTTTTGTTTGAGGGGCTGCGGATTGCCTCGATTGTAGCTATACTGTCAGTGCAGATGATGGTAGTCTTATTACTGTCAGTTAATAAATTAACGGCCTGTAAGACAGCAAACGCTTCTGCGGTAAAGATAGAGCAAAACTTATGAAGATGACCTGCAGTTATTGTTTTACCTGTGTCATCGACAACAGCAAAAGTAGTAAAGCTATGCGTTTTTGAGCCATCTGTAAACAGGAAAGTGTTTTGCCTGTTAGGAAGTTTTTGAATATTAGTAACTGTTTATTCGGTGAAATTTTTACTGAAAATTGATAGTTTCGGAGAAAAAAGTGATGAAAGGTGAAACTTAACGCATTTGGTTTCTCTTTGATCAACAGTTCAAACTCCAATGAATTGCCGCTCTATAAATATTTAAAATAAGAAAAATATTCAACTTTGAAAAAAAAAATGTTAAATTAATTTATGATTTTCAAAATTTAAACCAAAGGAAATTTTTTTTTTTTTAAGTACAATTATAGTCCACTGAAACTTAGTAGAAATCCCCCATTGAAAATGTCGTAGAAAAAAATTTGCAAAGCATCCAGTAAAATTACAAGCGTTTTAAAATAATGCTTTTCAAGACAAGTTCAAAAATTGTACTCACTCGATGTTGGTGTGAGAAGTATCATCTAATGGGATTAAAAATTCTTTGTTTGGAACTTGGCATCTAATCCTCATCTAATTTTTGACTAAAACTTAACGAATGACATAAAAAAATCAATGAAAAGATTATGAAATCGAAAATATATTCTGATGAAACATGTAAATTAAGCACAATTTTACCAAGCAGCAAATGGCGCAATAGCGGAAGTGCGATAAGCAGCTTCAGCAAATGCAGGTGAAGCAAATGCAGCTGTTGCATATGAAGTAGGTGAAAATGATGCCCCATAGCGCGCGTTTCCAGGAACAGGACTAACATAGGCTCTTGCATAGCTGGCAGCAGGCGTCACATATCTTACAAAAGGTGACAAAGCAGCGTTGTTAGCAGTAAAACGTGTCGGAAAGGTTGCATATTTTAAATATGAAGCTGGTGCATGCGCAGCATAATAATAAACAAAAGAATTGGGTACAGCATATGTGGCGGCAAATTTGTTCACTGGCGCAGTTGCATATGCAGTGGTATACGCCGCGGCAGAAATCCCTGTACTATATGTTGCAGGAAAGCCGAATAAAAGACCAGCCGAGATTGATTGAATAGCGATGATGGCGAAAACAAATGTTAGCTAAAAAAATAATATAATATTTATATTAACTACATTTACAAGTTTAAGACATTTTATCTTACCTCTTTAAACATTTTCATGCTTATGTGGTTTTGTTATCACTAAAATTTAGTTATTAACGGTTTAAGTTAACAAATGGGAATACAAAGTTTGTTGTGAATCACAAAGGTTTTATATTAAGTGGTCTTGTAATGGTTTTTCAATGAAAAGCAAATATATTAACGTACTGCACGAAATCGTGCTTTATGATTCTTACAATCTTTTTGGTTTTTTTTTTGTTTTCCAGTTTTATTTTCAGTTTCACCTTGACAAAAAGTGTCTTTCTTTACTTTCTTTTTTGTCTTTATTTTTTGGTGTGTCATATGAAGGTGTGCGCCATTATTTCATAGCTAAAATTAAACCTGAAAATATTGAACTGTTTCAAAAAACGTCTTACTATTTTTTTTTTTAATTTTACTGGAAGCTAATAACCGATTTTCTAAATTAACATAACTATATAGCTGTAGCACTTATTTTCTTAAAATTCACTACCACCTTCTGATTTCCAAAATTTTCATTATTTTGTGCCGTTTAATCTTTCCTACAACGAATTTACCTTTTAAACATGATAAGGCTACTGAAATCAAGTGTTTCACATTTGAAATTTAAAGCAGTTGTTGCAAATGCTTCTCAAAAATATCATACATCGGTGTGGTACAACAAGAATATTTATGCGCTTTAAGCTTTAAAGGTTGATAATGTCATGCAGTTTATCACCAAGGCTTTTAATATCGTAAGTGCAAAGGTTTAATTCAACGGCAGTTCTAAGAATTCTTTAAGCTTATGGATGCAATTTTTGATGGCATTGATGATAGTATTTATTTTTCTTAAAATCTTTATGATTTGCGAAATCAAATTATGTCGTTGATGAAATCAAATTTTGTCGTTGATGAAATCAAATTTTATGTCAAAACTTTATGATGAATTCTTGCTCTTGTGCTATTTATAATGTTACAAATAGCATTCGAAGTTGAGTAAAATAAATGGAAATTTCAAATGAAAGCAAAAAATATTCGACATTTTGGCACATTGACTCAACATGTATATATGAAAAGTCTAAATTATAGAGCTTTTCTATTCGCGATAGCAATTTAAAATAAGATTTTTTTTTTGAAAAATCATCAATCTTTTGAAATATTTTCGACTTTGTTTTAGTCGATATCAACGCATAAGCCGGTAATTTTCAAACGATATATGTACTTGGTGGCCTTTTTCTGAGCGACTAATTGTCATGTTTTTCACTTTAATAAATTTGATTTTGTCACTTTAACCTTAATATTCTAAGAATTACATATTCAAAATTTTGTTGGCTCGAAACCATTTTGTGCCTAGTAACTATTTAGCTTAAGTTAGAAAAATTATAAACATATGCTTAAACACTTTTTTGAACACTCTATTAAGTGAAAAATTCAGAAAAATTGTCATTACGAACAAAGTTTTCAATCACGTCGAATATCCACACAAAAGTATCACTGATAAAAGCGAAAAACATCAACTAAATCGTGAGTTGGTCATTGTGTGATTTAACCACCAAATTAAAAAATTTACGACATTATCGGCTTTGCATAACAAAACATGTGCTTGTGTGTTTCGACATGAATTGGTTTTAATTAATTGCGATCACCCCTTTTAGAACGGGCTCATGTGCCATAAACATTTGTCAACTGTAAAAGTGCTAACTGAACTGTAAAATATACGACATTTGAATAATGACGCTTTTAACATATGCTCAAGGTCACCAGATATTTTTATATTTTAGAACATTTCAATATGCAAAATTATTCTTAAGAGAAGACGAATATAATAAATTCACAACCTGTTCGTTTTGAAACGATTTCTTTACCAGCAAAAACATATCCGCCTGCTTTATCACTTTGTCTATTTTTTTATTTACCTAAGTAAGTAACTAAGTATTATAGTCGTGCCTTAGTCAATTTTCTCCAGTAAACATAGATCATTTCAAAAATCATTTTATCTGATTAGACTTATGCTTACTTGAAGCTGCTTTAGGTACGCCAGATATCCGAAGTATAACGTTTCACGTCAACCGGATTATCTACATTACCAAAACTGTTGGGTGGTTTTGCATATTTCAAAATGGCGGCATTAGGTGTCGCCCACAGGAGTAAGCTTTTGTAAAAAAACATACAAAAATATATCGTGGAAATGCATAAATTGGATGATTTATTTATTTTTTTGATTTTAAAAATTTTCTGAGAATTTTTAGTTTTTACGTTAGTAATGAAAATGGTATTGATCAAAATTTCTATAAATTTTCAGTGAAAAATCGGCCGTGGTAAAAAGTTCTCAAAATTGGTGAAAATATTCGGAAAATTAATTTTGTATTTAATTTTCATCAAAAGTTGATTTGAGTAAAAAGTTCTGAAATTGGCCAAAATACTAGAAACATTTTTGCTTTTTTTTTTGAGATTTTTTTTTAAAAATGAAAAAATTATTTTTCTAAATATTTTAACTAATTTTAAGAACTTCTCAGTCAGTGCGATTATTATTGAAAATTGATAGCTTCTAAGAAAAAGTGACATAAGATGAAATTTTGACCAAAATAGTTTTTTTCACTAATGCAAAAACTGAAAATTTTCCAAAAACAAAAATATTCTAAAGAGTCTAAGCTATGCTTTCAAACCTTAAAACCATTTTTGCTTTTCAATATTTTATAAAAATTAAACGTTACCTCTTCCATTGTGGATGCAATCTTGAAAAGTCAATTTAAAATTTGAATAAACGTCTAACGACATTTGAAGGTTTAGACTCTGTAGAAGATTTTCGTATGGAAGCTGGTTGACTTAAAAAGTCCTTTATATATATATATGGGGCATTCCATACTATTCCAAAAAATTTTATACATTTTTGAGACAGATAAAAAACGCATTCATAATTTTTTTAAAACTTTTTGGACCATCCATTTTAGAGATTTGATTTTATTTTGAAACACGACTTTTCATCAACTTCGACTTTTTTTTCAAAAGCTCATAAGCCACTTAAGATATGTTTATATATATACATAGATATATATATATGTGTGTATGTATATATATATATATATATATTTTACTTAAATGATACGAAAAGAATTAATTCTATTAGAGAAGTGTAGTTATTGAAAATATATTGAGCTCTTACTACCATAGGAAGGATATTTAGTGCAAAGTTGGTGTTATTTTCGGGAATCTGAAGAATCACACTACAAAAGAGTTTAACACGTTCGCTGCCATGTATTCTACCGGTGGGTCACACGCATTCCTATCGAAAACCAAAACCGATAAGCTAAAGAATAAAATTGTGTGACGAAAGATAGATCACGTGGTGCCAAGTTAATGATGTTATTATCCGCAGGCCATGTGACGCACTGGTGGTTAGACACTTCATGTACAAATACAATGACAGAAAAAAAAAAAAAATCTAAGTTCAGAATATTTCTCACATTGGAAGCAGTTAGTACGCGGCACTAGAGTATTATTTTTTTTAAGGATGATGGCAGCCTATGTGTTAAGAAAGATGCGTATACAATTTGCGTTATAACTAAAGTTAAAAACTTTTCATACAAACTGTTGTACAATAAATAGCAATGCTCTACAAAAGAAAAGTTCGTAAAAAACTTCTTTTTTTTTTAAAGAATTTTCATAAGATTTAATTTAAGTCAAATACTAAACATTTTTTACAGAACTATAGGTACCACATTTCGGTTATATGCACGTCTAGTGGGTTTTTGTTTATACAGGGTGTTTTTTTAGAGGTTTGTTTTTCGAATAGAGATAAAACTGGCATTTTATGGTCAAATCTGGCAACTCTAATGTCATTTATGTTCAGTTTGGTTTGCCATTTCATCATAAACAGGTTGACAAAAGAACAACGCTTGCAAATTGTGCAAATTTATTTCGAAAATAATGGTTCAGTTCGCGAAGTTTACCGCAAGCTCCGTCCATTTTATGGTCGACATAATCGTCCATCAGAGCAATTAATTCGGTTAACCATGGATCGTTTTCGCACTACGTTTACTCTATGTGATAATACGCATCCGCAGAGACGTCGAACAGTGCGCACCGAAGAAACAATTGCCGCTGTAGAGCAAAATGTTGAAGAGGACCCGAATGAATCGATTCGCCACCGTGCACAGCAATTGGAGCTTTGTCCATCAACTTTATGGAAGATTTTGCGCAAAGATCTTGGCTTGCGACCTTACAAGATCCAGCTTGTGCAAGAATTAAAGCCGCGAGACCATGCAATGCGTCGTGATTTTGGTGTATGGGCCGAAAATGAGATTGATCTTGATGCTGATTTTCATCGCAAAATTTTGTTCAGTGATGAGGCTCATTTTTGGTTGAATGGCTACGTCAACAAGCAAAATTGCCGCATTTGGAGTGAAGAGAATCCACATGAGACCCTTGAGACGCCATTACATCCACAAAAACTGACTGTTTGGTGTGCTTTATGGGCTGGTGGAGTCATTGGGCCATACTTCTTCCGAAATAATGCTGGAGAGTCAGTTACCGTTAATGGAGACCGGTATAGAGCCATGATAACCGACTATTTTGTTCCCGAATTGGATGGCATGAATGTGGATGAGTTGTGGTTCCAACAAGACGGCGCTACATGCCACACAGCGCACGTCACAATCGATTTATTGAAGGAAACATTCGATGAGCCACCAAGATCGTGTGATTTGACACCATTGGATTATTTTCTTTGGGGATATGTGAAGTCGCTCGTCTACGCCAACAAACCAGAAACGTTAGGGGACTTGGAAGCCAACATTCGTGGCGTTATTGCCGACATACGGCCCCATATGCTCGAAAAAGTGGTTCAAAATTGGACCTGTAGAATTGGCTTTATTCGAGCCAGCCGCGGCGGCCACATGCCCGAAATCATATTTAAACATTAATGGCATAAAATTATCCTTCCAATAAAGCCAAATTGATGGAAATTAAAACGATTTTCTTGTGTTTTATTTCAATTCAAAGCTCTATACCTCTAAAAAAAACACCCTTTATTTATATTGTTTTTTATCAAGACATGTTATTCGTCTCAGTTTCAAGGAATTCAAAGAGCATACGCCTTAATTACTTCGAATGCTATTTAGCTAAACAATAGTCATTTATAAATTAATTCATGCAATCATTGGAAAAATTTGACAGCACTTAATTAAAAAATTAGTGCTTATGTTGTTTATATTAATTTGACATTTCATCATCAGATAATGCCCAACAGTTGCCAATCAAAACGGCACACTCAGACATTTCGACATGAGTACAATGTAAGAGGTATAAAAACTCCTATATTTTATATGCATGCATGTTTGTGTAGGTTACATGGTACTTAAGGGTGCTCAAGGGAATTTACACACAGAAGTGTGTCATGCATAAGAAGATTAAGTTGCTCATATCGATGCTATGCGTGTGTGTGTTGCAACTTGTTGCTGTTGTTTGTAAACATGCTTCAATACTCATCGATTTCAGCTGAACTCATCTCGATTGTAAAGAAATAAGCCATTGATGAGATGACTCGTGGCTGTGATTAAAAGGTTGTTTATGTGATTGGCAAGTATTTATCTTGTTCTTACTATGAAGATAATATTATTATTATGAAAATATTTTTTATTGAGCTATAAATTAATAAGGTTTAGTGAATAAAAAGTAAATTGTTTGCCAAGAGTGAACTAAAATTTTTGAATGAAATTTTTCAGACTCAAAATTTGGTTAAAAGTTACAGGATAAGAATTTTTAGTTATCATACTATCAGCAATTTAGTACATAAACCAACCCAAGCCTAATCAAAGCATCACAAAATTTTTTGCAATTTACAAGTTTTTTTTCTAATAATGCTGTTTTCATCCTATTGCTTCCAATGATGCAAACATCTTAAAATAAAACGTAATATATCTTTAACACCAAAGGCATGACGAAAAAATCCAGTACAACCTCTCTCGATTTTGCTTCATCTACCCAAGCAAAAGTATTGTACAAATATTGCAGACAGCAGCACCTTCAGCAAGCGCTACAAAGTTTATATGTACCATTGTATTTACCAACTTTTGTACACTCCTTGGACTCCTAATGCACCTTGTTACACAGCACTTAATTTGTTATCATCTCAACACTTTGGCAGAACAGCCTGTTGTCATTTTCAATTCATTTGTTGCTGCAGTTGTTTCAAAAGCTGCTGCTTATACCAGAGCTGCTGACACTCACTACTATGTGGCGCACCAATTGTACTTTCATCAATTAATGATAGAATTCCATGGGTGCAACTTATTCTATAGCATACATCACTTACTTATGAACCACCCGCTTGAGACAGTCGTTACTTACTAATTTGTCAAAGTTGAATTGTTGGATTTTTATTGCAATACTAGTTTTCTGATTCTTACTCTTATTTGAAAAAACAAAAGAAATAAATATTATATCACAGTCTCCATGATTTGTAATACGCATACAGGAATTTATTAATAAAATACGCCAACATCCGTCTGACGCATCTCTTTACTGATGACAACTTGAAATATCCAATATATGTATCTAATCATGTGACAAGATTCTATTGGTCTCGATATAACATCTTCAATCAATCAAATTTTGATTATCACCAGTCCATTGAGCATTATGTTGTCAGCACAACTTTTAAATTTAAAAAAAAAATATATCAAATTTTCAGCAGCACTTGTGTGCAAAAATGAGTTGCTTCATATGCCACAAGAATCACTTGAGTCTTTTTTCAAATACTTTGCGGATTGAAGTGCGAAGTTAATTATTAATATTTTTATTTGGCGATCAAAAATTGTCAAACAGAATGTCATTAGAGTGGCTTAAAATTTTTGCTAGTTTTTTTTTGAATGAAGTTTTAATTCTGATAAAATTGCTGATGACATGCCTTATTTTTGATTTTTGCAATAGTAAGAATTAATTGGGCTAGTCACATTGCATTATTTACTTCAGAAAATATGATATATTGGATCTAGAACTTAGTTAAAAATACGTCTGCATTATTTTCTTAAGATATTTGTACATATATGTCTCGATGTATATTATACATATGCATTAGGGTGGGTCAAAAAAATCAAATATTTTTTTTTTGGATCCAACACACGAAAACTAGTTCCTAGGCACCTCTAGAAAGTACTTACCAAATCTGAGCTCTTGATATTAACGGGAAGATTATGCTCATCATAGTTTTCCATTTTTAATTTTGTCTCATATAAAAATGGTCATATCTTATTACAATAGATTGCTAAACCAGTTGCATTGTCAATATTTATAGGAAATTAAACGCTCTACAAAAATGATCTCAAACAATTAATCTTACCATTTGAAAGATATTCAAATTATTTTTTTGTTTTGAATTTTGTAACTTACTAAAAAATAGTTATTGTTAAATGAGCTTCAATTATTTCTTTAGGAAATTGAACGCTCTACAAAAAAGGTCTATGTGGTTACTCAATTCTCTAACCATTTAGAAGATATTTGCAGTAGACAAACTAGGAACTAGTTTTCGTGTATCGGATCCAAAAAAAAATATTTGATTTTTTTGTTACACCCTAATATACATATATATATATATATATAAGATTGACATAAGCTCTCAAATTATAAATTTAATAAAAAAACCACTACACTACTGACACCCATTCATAACACTGACAATCTCTTAAAAGTGAATAAAATTGATATGTCAACAACAACAAATACAAAAAAAAAAAAACCAGTAGCTGCAAGGCAAAAATGCTGTGATAAATTACACAAAAAATTACAACAATTATATAAAATTAGCCATAATTACTCCAAATGCAGCAAGCTCAATGAATCACTGACTCGAGCTTTAGGCTAAGCTAATCAAAGCTGACAATTTAACTATGCGTATGATAATATTTTGGATCAACTCTTTGTAGCTGCATTTAGCTAAAGGCTGTAAAGTTTTGTCAAACTACTGTGACATATGACCATTAAAGTTGCTACGCAATAGACCATAATACTGATTTAGACTTTGTATAAATTTATACCAATTTATGAGTTCTTTCCGTATATATTCTCTGTGCTATTAATTTTTTTAAATTATATGCAATTATGCGTTAAAAAGAAAAAAATCAGCAAAAACAACATCCGCTTAAAAACTGGAACAGCGCAATTTTTTTTAACTACTCAATTTATCATAAATTTTAACCAATTGGTTAGTTAATAAAAAGCAAGCAAGATAGTTAAAATCAACATACAGTTTGTACTATGATTAATGACTACGAAATGTAATGCAAAAAACAATAACAACAAATAAAAGTTGGCACTTCCGTGAAAAATTCTTTTGCAATCCATCAGATTGACGATAGTGGAAGATAGTATCAACAAAACGAATTTTCATCGATGCAATTTCTCATAAAAATTGATTGTTTTCCTTTGCGTCACCGCAAAGAGTAATGTCCTTTGAAGGTCAGCTACATTGCAAAAATTGCAACTTAATTTCAAAAATAATGATTATTGAAAACTAGTAATTTGTTTAAACAAAAACACTCGAAAAGGAAAAATATTTTTTATTAGCAATATGGCAATCCTATGACATTTTTTTTAGTGAAACATAAAGTCAAATATATTGACCAAGGAATATAGGTGTTATTTATGAATTAGACTCATAACAGATTTTATTTCTTGTGTAAATGTTTATTCACATTGAATGACGTCGGCGTCATCTATAAAAGGTTGAAGAATGTGGTTCTCTAGCGATTAGTTAACTATTTCGCTTTACAGGAAAATAACACAGACCAACATCCTTAATACCCAGAAACCAGAATATGAATCTTTTCAAAAGGTTTTTAACGCCCTAAACGTGAATCTGAGGCCTGCAGTTTTGTTATAGCTCAAGTGTTTAAAGTATTCTAACCTTAAAGTGCGAAAGCCATGGATTTTCCAGATATTTGGAGGTGCGATAGGACTACTCTAACTCTTTTGGTGAAACATTTTCTCTACGTGTACGCGTGTAGCTGCTTGGCCTTATTTGACCCTGTTGCACAATAAAAAGGCAGTAAAAACAAAATCAATTCCACGACATCCTCTTCGCCGTTGATTTTTTACGCCGAGATTCACTCGATTATTTTTGCGACACAATTTTTTTGTTAAATTATTTACAAACAACAAGCAGCGCGCATGGATGTTCAAATGTCCTTTGCACACACATAGCAGGCCACTGAACATAGCGGCATTTCGTGCGGTTTTATAAAACAATTCATTGCAGCACTAAAGTACTTTCAAGGGCTGCCGCAGTTGTCGTTATTTGTTTCTGTGTCCGTTTTTCTCTGTTCGCATTTTTATTTTAATTTTCCATTTTATAAAAAATTTTTGTTTTTAAATTCTAAATACAATGGGCTTTGGCTGAGTTGACTTCTTGTTGTTGTGTGTAAATAATTGTGTGTTGTTTGTGTGTGTGTGTGTGTGCAAATAAATTGTTCAGTGGCACAGTGACCGCAAATGGTATTGATGTAATTTGCACGCGCAACTGTTGGTATTTTTATTTTTTCAAAAACATTCCTGCTTTTCTCCTGTATGGGAATAAATATTTTACAATTAAAAAATAAAATAAAAATGAGCAGCAAATATTGCTCTTGGCGGAGCTTGACAAAGGAGTGTGATTTTTCATCTTCCTTTAATCGCCAACTAAGAGATTTTTAATTGGACTTAAATTTTCTGTGATACTGAGAGTTTCATCAGAAATGATTAACAATAATATTAAATGAAATGTTAAAAATAAATGGTTGAATATGTAGATATGTACGTAGTAACGATCTGTGACTGTTGCCAGGCTGGCTCTATTGCGCCTTTGTGTGGCACATAAGCACGAGCAGTCGCTCAAAGATCATAAAAATGAAGACGAGAAGGCACTTGAAAACGGTCAAGTGCGTAAAACAGCGTCATATTATCAACATATATTCTTATCGTTGCTTGTGGTTGTGAGCGCACCACTGGTGATAAGGAAATTTTTGGCTAAATATATACGGGAAATTAAAGTTGGTCCACAGTAGAGTCAATCGATCGGTCATATTAGAAACATGCAACAAAAAGTGATTATGCCATATGAAAAAGCGCTTATATAGGTGGAAACTAAAGTTGGGCTGATCTGGACAACAGAGGTGTCGATCGATGGGCCCTAGAAACACGACCAAAAAATAATTTTTTGAAATTTTTGCAAATTCCTAGTTAATTTATATAGATTCCTGGTTAATATTATAAACAAGCTTCAATTGAGTTTAACTATCTTATAGCTTTGAAATAATTGATTGATTTTTGCTATTTTCATTCAGATTTCTGATTAAATTAACTAAATTTTTATCTTGGCACCAAAACATTACGTCTTTTAGTTGAATCAACCAGGTCCTAGTTAATTTTTTTCGTAGGGTAATGTTGAAATAACACTTCAATGTGACCATAGAAATATCTTGAGCAAAAAATTTTTTCGGATATTTTTCATGCTATCATTTGCAAAAGTTAGGTCAGAGTTAACCTACAGAGTTTCATAGTGATACCACAAGACTCTATATTTAATGGAAATAAGAACACTTTTCCTTTCATTGTTGAATTTACCCAGCTGGAAAATGTTTCTCACAATAGCATATTTTTTAAAAAGAGATGGTAAATATTTGGCGAAAGTTTAGCGAAAAATAAGAAAAATCATAACCCCCAGTCATTGCAGCTTACTACCTCATTCAAAATTTGTATTTGATTAGATTCTTAATTTTAATTGTGCAATTTGGTAACAAATGGGTGTCGTTGTTTGAAAAAGTTTAACAGTCTTCAATTGTTATCATATAGAAGGGATCAAATTTTGCGCTGTGCTATATTATATTTATAGAATAAAAGACTTGGACATATTTCATTTAATCAAATAAAGCCATTAAATTAATATTTAATTAAAAATTAAAATTTTCCTATTAGATGGGGACAGCATTAAGAGTTATCCTCGTAATAGCCACAAACTAAATTTTAAATACTTTTGAACGTCATTTGATATATCTTTATCACATATCAGCATATATGCATGAATTCAAGTTGCTTTCATGATTTATTGCTCATTTGCTGCAGAGACCATCAGTTTTTATGTCAAATTGTATCAATTTACATAATTATCACAAATCTTAGATTGAATATTAAATTATATAATGAATGGCTCTGCATTAGTAGCGTTTCAGTTCTTATGTGCTCTTTGATCTATAAAAAGGAGTGTCACAAATTATTGCTGTCAATATGCAACATTTAAATATTTCGCTTAACTTGCCACAGGCTTGTGATTAATGCAAACCACAAATTAAATTTATGCTATGATTTTGATTGATATAATAATGGCTTAGGTTGTTGACTTTGGTTGAAAAGAAATTTAAATATTTAATAAAATTTTTGTTATTCACAGATTACTGCTTAAATGATAAAATAATTTGAACTTTTTTTTCTTCTGAGACTCATAATAAACGTACAACACTAACTAAAGGCCAACAGTTATCTATGCAAATAATTCATAATTTTTGTCTATGAATTGCAAATTAATAATTTTTTAAAGTTTTAATATTTTTCATGATTTTTCGTTGTAATATTGGATCATAGTTTCCTTAAAGCATTTAAGGAACGTTGCGCTTGAACGGATTATCTGGATGTGGTTTTATATGTTAATCAAGGGTTGCAATTACAATGCTAGAAGCCATCTCTAAAATTTTTTTTGTTCAATGTGTACTAAGTTTTCTTTCACAGCATTATAATTGTTCTTCCAAAAATAAGTTTTTGCCACACTCATCTGTTCAAATTAGTTCAGGCTTTGCTCAGTGCTCGTTAGATTCACTGGACATGTCGTGCCGAATGTGATGAAACTTAATTAAATCTCAGTATTCCTATTGAAGAAATAAAGAAAAATACGTGCTTGCTAAGTTTTCAAAAATATTCAAACCTGGATCCTGAGCTGTACAGCTTTGTTGAATTCTACATATGTACATTAGGGTGGGTTGAATTTTTTTTTTTTCAAATAGCTTGGTCTTAAATCGTAGATATCGTTATTTTGAGTATCATTGCAAAAAAGGATTTTTTTAAGCGTTATTAAAGGTAGCTTTGGCAGTTTGTAATTTTTGCTGCTTTTTCATAAATTCGATGCTGGTACATATCTGTATGAACAGATCCGGATCGTATTTTTATTTTAGATGCCCACATATATACTCTTTGTATAGATCATTAGAAGGCCAACTTTGCACTCTTTATCTGAGTGGTAGAATAAATTTAAAATTGTATACAGTTCTGTGTTCTATGAATATAGTGCAATTTGGGGGCACTCGCGCTCCCTCTATGAATGCTTAAAAAAAAATTTCAAGTACACAGTGATGTTCAAAACGGCGATATCTACGATTTAAACGCCGAGCCGATTGAAAATGAAAAATCCGACCCACTCTTATGTACACAAAACGTCAAAGTTTGGTAACCAGCGGATTTTGAGCCTTCAGCAAGACAAGGTCTTGAAAATACTTCTTAAAGGTGCATCTATGCTGCGTAACCATATACCCTCCAAAACTCGTAAATAAAAATTGCATAATTTTTTCATCTAAGCAATTTATTTTCTTTGTAATTTAGTTTAACGCCATGAAATTGCTAGCAATACTTAGCAAAAGCTCTTAAGTTAAGCTTTATGAGAGCGCCAGCAAAGCGCAGGCGCAACGACATCTTGTGCTTGCGACTATAAACGACACCAAGAGATATCGAATCCATCAAAAACTTGAATTCATTAATTCATAATAAATTTGCCAGTAGGTGTCGCCACTGTATAGCAGAAGGCAAAGCATAAATAAGAAATAATTCGCGAAAACAAACAAAAAACGAAGACAAAAATAGCTGCGTGCGTAAACAAATGGCAAAAGCAAAGAAGATTTGCGCGTGCTTTTGTTTTTGCTGTTTTTTTTTTTTTTTAGATAAACAGTGTGGGCAACATTAAAAAATGCAAATTAAAAAAAAAAAAAAATGTTAACAACATGTAACACTGGCAGCAACAAAAGCCAGCAGCAAGCAACATTATAAATAATGTGCAGAAATAAATGAATTTTTATTTTTTTTTTTAAATGGGACTCCTACCATTGTGAGTAGGAAGTAAAATGTTGTTGCTATTTATGCAATTAGGCCAGAATTGCAAAAATGCATACCAATTATGTTTTTTTTTTTTATTTTTTTGGCATTCATTTTTGATTATGTACCAATTTTTCTAATTTGATTTGTTTGCCATACAATTACGCATTAACTTTGATTTCTTTTATTTCAACTTAATTTTTATAATTTTCTTCCTGCTGCACAGTGGTTAAAATTTAATGATATTGGCAAATAAAATGTAAATTGCTAAAGATATTTTTGTTATAGGGTAAAGAGAATGTGTTTTGTGACACTATTGTTAATACTGCAATAAAGAGCTTAGGTAAAAATAAGAACTATATATTGTATGTATATCATTACAAAAAACCATCTCACCTTCGGTGCGTTAAAGTATTACGTAACGCAAGTAGTTGCGTTACAAGGGCCGGGGAGCGGTAGGTAACATTGTTTTTTGAGGTGAAACTTCCTTAAGGGGGGTGACTTGAAATTAAGTGTGTATAATGAAACGTTTTCTTTATATGTTTATGGAATAACTGGAGCGAAAATCTTTTATTAAAATGAAAAAGGCTTTTAAAACAATAACAAAGGTACTGTAGCGACTTTCCGGTACTTTTTGCAACATAATTGTGACGTTTACGTAAACATGGTCACTTGAGTGTTTCGTAACGTTTAAGGAGAGTGGTGGGGAGGGCGTTACATGAAAGGGAAAAAGGGGCCAAAAATCTTCAAAAATTGCGTTACGTAATACTTGAACGCCCCCTTATAACGAAGTGCAGAACACAATTTTTGTTTACTTAGTTCTCTTGAAAATTTCAGAGCTGACGTCTGTAATAAGTGGGTTATATAATAATGGATTTGGTCAAACATTTCAGGTCGTTATTAAGTTGAAGTTACCCATATGGAGAAATATGTTCTCGAAAAATTGAACATTGCTTTAATGAAAATTACTAGTTGCTGAAAATCCCTCCATTGATTTTTAAAAAATGGTTTCTATTCAACTGCTGATACCAATTCAAGAATTCCATACCGTAGGGCTTGCAATAAAAATTCACTTTGCTGTATGAAATACATCAAATGATTACTGTCACGAAAAATTTTGCTGCATCCTATTGTTTTTAAGCTGAAGCAACATTTTCAAATTTAATTTAAACTAATCTGCAGTAATATCAGAAATGTGTTAATCAGTCGATGCAAACATTAAAAAAATTACTAAAAAATTTTTGTAGTTACACAGTTTAATGAATCTCAGCGATTATTATCGAAAAATAATGAAGATAATTGCAGGCAACTTTAAAATTCACATTAACTGTTTTGTATTTTGCTGCATTAATTGTTTTAATTCGATTTGCATTATTTTTAAATAACTATGGCTGATAGAATATGAAGCAGCATGAAAACATGAATTAATCAAATTCTTGAGTTTAAAAATTTCAGCAAATCTAAAGAGATTTCTAGCATTGAATATTTCATAGGAAAGTTGAAATTGTACATGCAGCTGTGAACATGAAAATAGTAGATTCATAATTTTTTTTCATTGAAGCCCGAAATAACGCTTTGAGCACATATTAATTTCAAGGGGTTCTGGGCTCATGGTGGTGTTAAAATATCACAATACAAAATCTGAACTCTGTAGATAACGGGTTTTACATGAAATATGAAAATAGCAGTGTGATTATCTATTTTGAATTTTAGTGATAGAAGTGTTATATTTTTTTTTAAAAAATTTAATGAAAGTAAATTGAATATTATTTATTGGTAATCTTTTTATAAATTACACTTATCGTGGCTTTTTTGGCCACAGTATGGCGCGGCAAATATTGTACTGCTGATGAGCGAGAATGAATTTTAAAGTTGAGCAAAGAAGGGAGGTCTTATAAAGAATGTTTAGAGTCTCTTTGTAAGACCTCCCTTCGTTCGTGCTCAGAAAAACAGGAGGGATATATCGCAACATTTCGTCGGAAGAAGATGGCGAAGCTGTGTTGCTGCCTACAAAAGATCCGATGAAATCGGCTTGGCAAATAAATTATGATAAAATGTCAAATTTTGCCCTAGACTGTTTTGATCATTTTTTATAAATAGATCCAAAAATATTTTGAATTATTCAATAAATGCTTTGAAACCATAAAAAATATTTTATGATTATTTTTACTTAAAATTACACTGTAATACGGTGCAATTCATTCTGTAGTTCATTCTGTGCCTAATGAGCTACAAAGACGTTCTTCCGATTTGACTCTATTTTTGGTTGCACACAGTACGTAATTTGATAAGGATTTACATACCTACTAAGTGAATAAATTCCTCAAAGTTCAAGAGTCCGCAAACGAATGTGATGATTTTGGTGAAACTAACGAACCAGGATTGCCCTGCTAAAGCCTGTCGTGATGCCCGAGTATCGAAAAATTTTTTATTTTAAATAAAAGTTTGTAAAATTACAACTTAGGATGTATGCCAAATGATATAACTTGAAGAGTTTAAACGGAATAAAAAACGGGCTACGAACAGGAGTCGACAGGGCAACCTTATATTTTTTTTTAGCCTCTTGAGCATAAGAAAGTACAACAGGACAGGCAATTTCGTCCTTACGCGGAGTGTGCTTGCGGCTGGTGACAGCTTGCGTCTGTTCCAAATTCAGTTCCAATTTTTTGTCAAATACCATGATGCTACTATATCTACCTTCCAAAAATTTTTCATTCGACTAACCATTGGAAAATACTTATTTTTCATTTCAAAAATGAACTTTAAACTTCAAATAACTATTTTGCACGACTTTCACGGAGTTTTCAATTGGAATGGCTGTGACTGCTATCACCTACAGCTTTCAAGCAGATATTGTCGCATAGAAAAAAGTTTGCTCAGCAAATAATAGCGGAAAAAAATAACCGCAAAAATGCCAAACAAATGCTGCATAGGTTTTTTATCTGCTCGTAGGGTTAAGGTTTAGGAATGATAAGTTTGGCTTTTGTCTCAGGCACAAATGTGACCACCACATATACAACTGTTTCATTAACTACCTTATCTGCTGCAATTATTTAAATCTGGAATTATTTAAATCAGTATATCAAATGCAATATTCCACGTTTGTCGCAAATATTATAACCGTTTACTTAAGATATATCACAGATACCATCGTAATTGAATTCGAACGCCAATCAGTTCATCAATTCGAAAATTGAATTGACCAGGTTTGTAGCTTGTTTTTGCCAATATGCGACAGTTATATAATCTAAATGATTGCTCTTAATTTATAAATTTTATTGCCGATGTGTCAAAATTGTAGCGCGCTGTGATGTTTTGCTGCTGCTGCTGTTGATTTCTCGTAGCAACACCTGTCTAGTTAACGTAACTGGAGGCACGCAAGTATTTTTACAATTTTTTCTTGCTGCTGCTAAATATTCAATCAAATCAATTATGAAATATATTAAAAAGTTAAAAGCTTTCAATTAAATGAAATATATTTTTCTTAAATGCTGCTATTAATTTTAAGGAGCTGCAATGTAACAGACATTTTTTATATTTTTCTTAAGAAAATTTTTATTATTTTATCAAAGGTTTGATTTTTCATGGCATTATTTCAGCACAGCCTTTATTTATGTTAATGAAGCCTTGAATTTTCCACAGATAATAATGTGAAAAATTCATGCACAGTAAACCATGAGAACTTGGAAAAAATCAATGGCAAAAAAAAATTCTGTAGCGCTCATAAGCAAATTGGTAACACAATATTCATATGCAACGCGAATTTGTTCAGCTACACGTGATACCTCAAAAGCGAACAATAAAAAAGACAAATGCGTGCAGTCAACGGTACTTAACTTTGACATTAGTTTTGGCCGCCAGTCAAAAATTTAGCAGTTAAGTTGACAACTTCATTAGCGGCACGAAAATAAAAATCTCCAACTGGAAATCTAAAGTTGTGGTCTTACCTCCAAGGTTGTATGTGCTGAAAAAGCACTTAATTGCTTTGGTATGACAAATTTATTTCTTTATTTTTCATGGCAGTCTGTCAGAAATAAAGGCAAAATTTAATTAATTATGTTATCATTATGAAATTTATCATTAAACTAAAGAGGAAAATTTTGTTTGAAATAAGACAGGCACAGTTTATAAAAATTGAATGCACCAAAGTAAAAAAAAAAAAAATTTGTAAAATCGTCAAAAAACAAATTCGGTCCAATTCATCATGTTTTAATTTAGTCAAATTATGTTCAAAGGCTTACCTTGGTTTTAATTGAACAAACTCTTTTTTGTTCTGTGCACTTTTAAATATTTTTTGCCGAAATTTAAGAAATTGCAAAGCTTTATAGAGGCTGAAGGTAATTTGTTTTAATTTTGGGAATGAAAAGAAATTTGCATTTTTGAAAAACAAAATCCGCCAAAGTTTGAATGTTAGTTTTTGATGACTTTTTGTTAAGTGTAGCTGATTTAGATATATATTCAATCTTCAACGACTCAAACCATGCACGAGCTACTGTAACTTATGTCAAGATAAATGACAGCATTTTCTAGTATAAATTTTGACCCGATTTAGGCCATTGGAAAAAAAAAGATATTCACAATTCCGCTGATCGCTTATACTCTAGCAATATTATGGTTAATGGTAAGATTCATGATCACTACACGAAGATTAACACCTTTTGTGGTGATCTGCGATACCGTGCCACAAGCCATCAGAAGCGAAAGTTCACATCATTTGCTACAACATATGCTAAGTTCATTTCTTTTTTTAAAGTTTTTTTTTTAAGCAAACAACCCGCTTCTCCTGTAAAAATATGTAAAATATCGGAGCAGCGAATTTTTTGATATACCGGATATTTGGCATTTCTGCCAAATTTCTCTTTCCGATCGAAAAACAAACTCTACAAATTGTTTTTGGTTTAAGGAATCCCATTTTGTTGTGAAATGTTCGTGAAGGCGGACTACATTTGTACAAATAGAAATAGTTGCTCAGAAGCAATAACTATCTTATACCCTGCACTTCGGATATTTTATTTCGTCATTCCGGTTGTAGTTACCACATAAAAGTGTAGAAAAGTGTATATGTTACCGGCCAAACTAGTTCATCCGAAGCGTGTTAGAATGAACCAGTTAAGCCTAGGATGAACTAGGGTTGTTATTTACTTTATCACTCCCGATTTCTAAAAATTTTAGTACGTTAAGGTAAATGGGAGGCCAAGG
Source organism: Meiosimyza decipiens (assembly GCA_963680825.1). Taxonomy (NCBI): domain Eukaryota; kingdom Metazoa; phylum Arthropoda; class Insecta; order Diptera; family Lauxaniidae; genus Meiosimyza; species Meiosimyza decipiens. The sequence continues at coordinate 23,067,505 of OY804258.1, read as the reverse complement.
CTCAGGGCTTACATGCTCAAATATGTCCAATGCTGACTTCGCAGCGGCCATCGGCAGTTGTTCACTGTACTATGTCCACGACAGGTTGAATATATCACAGTGGATCATTGCCGAAGCCGGTGTTAGACATATTGTTGGACGTAAATCCTGAGTCGCACCCGAAGCCGCTCACTAACCCCAACATACTAAAGTTTTTCTAGGCTAAACTGATTTATACTAACACGTGCCGGATGAACTAGTTTGGTCTAGGAAAAACTAGTTTGGCCTAGGAAAAAGTAATTTATCATAAAAACTAGTGTGGCAGGCAACATATATATTCTTGATCAGTGCCAAAACCTGAGTCGATTTAGCCTCTGTCTGTGTGTTTCTCTATAGAAACAACGATTACAGGAAAACTAATTGGATAATTGAATGGAATTTGGTAAACATGCAACACTTTCAAACCACGCTCTTGTGATTGAAATAAAATATTTGAAAATGATATTAAGAAAGTTATTCGATGTCGTATAACTAAACTTCTATGAATAAATTATATAAACTTTGAACAAAATTGCAATTTTGGCTAGAGGGCGTAGTACATCCTATGCAAATAAAAACTTCAAAGCGTTATAATGAGAGAACTATTTACGATAACGGCAACAAATTTCACATAAACACTTTGGAAAATAACTTTTACAAGTGAGTGTGGCACCGTTCAGAGAAAAAAAAGGCTTTAAATTCCCATACTCAGAAAATTATTTCAAGTTATAATACTAAATTTCACACAAATACCTGAAATGATTATTTGGTAGTCTTAAAAAAAGGACTGAAAATTTCAATAAGGTGTGTAGCACCTCCTATAGCTTTAAAACGCTACACAGAATTTAATTAAAGTCGATAGTTATCGATATCCTTGCATTTACAATTTTTACGTAGTGTTTGAACCTACAATTCCTATATCTTGAAATATTTGGTTAAATTGTAAAAATAACTTTATTTAACTTTTTAATTCAATTCATTGACCAAACACTCATTTGCTATGAATGACATAGTATTAGTTGTTACCTTAATCTCTTTTTTTAGCCTACACTATAATTCGTTAGAACACCTTTATTCCATTGGAAAAAAATGCATAAAATTGATTTTCATTATAACAAATTTTATTTACAAGCAAGCGATTACAGATATCGTTAAAAAACATAAACTTAAAACAAACAAACAAACAAAAGTTTTACGTTAAAAGCAAAAATAATCTACGAACTTTACTCCTTTCCTCTCTCTTGACACCACATGTTGATTAGGACTGCCACTGCAGCTTTATTCTGAACGTAAGTATTTACATGCATTTCTTTTCATTTTACCATAAAACAAACGATTTTTTAACGATGACCTTGCACGGGATTTGATGAGTATGAGTCGCGTATTCTCTTAAGCGTTTTTTCGGATCGATGACTTTTTCTTTTTAGTGATAAAGCGAATGTCCATAACCTCCATAACCATAACCACCATAACCATGTGACAAACCGCCATATCCTAAACCTAATCCGTGTCCTCCTAGACCATGATAACTAACACTGGAATGATAGGCGGGTGCAGCATAAACTGCTGGAGCAGCATGTACCAATGGTGCTGCATGTACTACTGGCACCGATTTAGTGGCAACTTTGTAGGTATTGGCATAAGATGTTGCCAATGGTGCAGCATATTTGACTACAGGTGCATGTACCAATGCAGGTGCTGCATAGGTTTTAACAACTGCTGGTGCATGATATATAGCTGGGGCAGCATGGTAAGCTGGTGCAGCGTAGCCACTATAGCCACTATATCCAAGTCCATAGCCACCGCCATAGCCGCCGATATATCCAGCTGAAGTGATGGCGCAGAGTGCGGAAACTAAAATTGCCTGCAATGAGATGAATTAAATTAATGAAAGTTCTGAAATCCATTTATTTATTTAAAATTGTTTTAATTTACAAAAATATCACAAGCACTCAAAGAGTAAATATCTCAAGGCGAGATCAAAATGGACGGTTCCTGAAGTTAAGTCATTTTTAGCATTATTCATTTATGCATAATTCTTTCAAAACATAACTTCTTCTTTAGTAAGATGGGCCCAAATAGCGCTTCTAGATGACCATTTTACCATTTATGAAATTAAGTGATTAGAAGTGTTAAATATGGAGATTTTTGTACAAAAAATGGGAAATTTAGAGTACTTTCAACATAAGTAAATATTCTAACTTGGTATTTTTTTTTTGTACCAGGCGCAACGTGAGAGAAAGACTCATAGCGTGAGGTGAAATCGGAAAGTAAATTCCATCTAGTTCAGTTATAAAATGTGATCTGGTCTTTGTCCTCTTCTTCATCATCAAATTTTCCTTCTGTTTTCTAAATTTTTATTTAAGACCAACCTAATTGATTCATAACGTTAAAACTTTGTATTTTTCATGATAAGAAAAAATGATTAATCTATTAATTAAAACCTAATAAAAGCATATGCATGGCGAAATTCAGCATGTCCTTCGATCAAGCACAACTTAAATTTCATATGTGTGTAAGGATTTTACAAAATTAAAATGTATTGGTTCAAAAGGTTCAATTAATAACTCTATGACTCCTTAACTGTAACTTTTCAAAATTTTTATTTATTTCTGTTGAGCAGTAACTCTAGAGCTTGATTTTAATATTTTTATTTGTTAGAATCTTTTGCATTAATTCTCTCATGTAAATTGATCAAAAGCGGTAATTGAATGAAAAAAGTCCTGAAACCTAAAAACAAACCAAGAAAATCTTCTTTTAGAAGGACATTAGAACTTTGGCGATAGATAAGATTTGTTATAAAATTATGTGTTTTTATAGAAAATGTTTAAAATTTTTCTTTAGAAAAAATTATTATAATAAAATTTCTCGTCTATTTTTTTGACTATGGGACGTTCATGTAATATTTTGGTCATATATTGAATATATTGAATGTTGTTGTAACTTTACCTATAATGCTGAATATATGTATTTCTTTTAATTTTCTGAAAAATTTTTAAAATTTTTTTTTTAAGATATCTATGCTTTGAAAATCTTTTTTTTAGGTTTGAAATATTGTTCAGTTAATCAAGATTCAGATAAACGCAATTACAATATTTATAGATCGGATGTGTCATAATTTAGATAATTTCAATTTCAGACGATATTAAATTCGGATGGTTCAATATTGGATTTTGCTACAATATCTTGTGACTATATGTAATAATAATTTAAACTATGCTATACTAAAAGGTTCCTGAACTTTTTTCTAATTTGAAATAGCTCTCCTATGCGGCAAAATTTAGTTTAATATCAGAATCTAAGTTATGAATAATTTAAGCGATATCGAGAATCATATGAAGTATCATTAGCTATATTCAGACTATTTATCAGATATAAGCACAGGTATATTAAAATTTCAATTAATCTGACCGAAACATTTCACTAGGCGAAATTATGATTTTGTCAATTTTTTATTTATTTTTAATGTTTATGGATAACTGCAATTTCGATATTTCTCATTTAAATTGAATTGTGATTATCTTTCACACATATTTTCCCTCAACCAAAATTTTTCATTCATCTCTTTCTTCCAAAAACGTTTTCGAAATCATTCAACGAGTGATTTGTTTACTTCTGCATTTATTCTTAGTTGAGAAATGTATAGTTTGTTGTCTAAGTCTTTCATTTTGTCAACATGTGGAAGTTCACTCACAATTTTTTTGTCTTATTGATATTTTTTTCAACACATTTATAATTTTTCGCGTTATAAAATTCTTAAAAAATTTCGAAAATCACAATCAACCGTGAAACTTTTGAATAAATAAATGAAGTTCGTAGCTTAAGTCTTTCGTATTACACATAATATTTTTTTACATTTTAATATACATTTTTTTTTTTAATTTGACACAACTCTTTTACACTAACAGCATAAAGCACAATTTTTGAACCCGCATATATCCTTTTGACCTTAACGGTGTGTCCACTCTCACACACGCTACACTATTGCAGCAGCAGCAACACTTACCAATTTGAACATTTTCGACTGTTAAAAAAATGCAATTAGGAATTGAATTAAAAACTTTGTTTGTTATTTGTTGCTTGCTGCAAAATTTTGTTATGCTTTAAATTTATTAAAGCAACGCATATTTATACAAAACTTGTGGAAAATTCTTAAAGCAATGAAAAGTATAAAAACAACGACAAAAGCTGCAGCAGTGGCAGCAACAGCAACAAAAACAATAATATTGCAGACAAATCACCACAAAATGAAACGTCAACAGAAAAATCAAACACATAGAAGAGAAAAGAAGAAATATAGAAATAACCTGAGCTATTTCCCAGCATTTGAAATGGAAAACGCCTTAAGAGGTAACGCGACAGGGAGAAGGTTGGTTTCAGCAACAACAAACAATAATGACAACTGCAGAAGCAGCAGCAACAGCTACAGTAGCACAACAAATAAGTAAAACTTTGTATATTATGTGATATAGGAGATGTGTGGTGAGGAAGGGTGCAGCAGATATGTTTTAGCAGCAAAAACAGTAAATTCTCTTTAAACCATAAACAACCGCAAATATCGTGCTATAGCAAATGCTCTTTGGTTTTTAGTCATAAGCTCTGCTTAGTTCTGTTTGCGCTCGTATATGGCCGATGCAGTCAACCGCTACAATACTTTGATCTCTCAAAGTTATAGGCTTGAGGTCATGTGATTAATAGTTTGTTTTCTTAAGTGACTTTTAGTGATAAAACAAAATTTGCAAAAAAATTGCATTATTGAACTTTGAACTCCTAAGTACTGATAATTCATTACTACAAAACGACCACAAAAAACTATAAGAGAAATTTGCTACCTTGTAAGTGTATTAAAAAAATAGATTTATTTCAATTCGAAAATATAAGAATGAGTATTTCTTCAAGTTTTTCTTTGGTTAAATTTTGTGCAAATTTTACTCAAGAAGAATCACTTAAACTTTTGCAAGTAAAAAGTTGCTACTTAGAACCTGATTTAGCTTCAGGTATGAAATATTTTTATGGCAACAAATGTTAAAATTTCTTATTCTTAGTTTGAAAAAAAAATGTGTTAAATTTTAATCAGAAGCTAAAGTTTTAATTGTGGAATAGACGATTATCCAGTATATTTAGCTTACAGAAAATCTGATGACCTTTTTTAATTAGAATTTAAAAATTTTTCTGGGTAAATGACCTAAGAACTATATCATTCATCCAGTGTATTCCCAAAAAATTCAAATATCATCTTTCTTCCACACTAATTTGGCATCATAGATATAGTTTTATAAAAGGTAGTAAAAGAGGGGAGCCGTCAAATTGTAAACTGGTCTCAGCAAATCATCGTGGCACCACTCCTATACTATGCCAAGTAAAGTTTCCAACGCTTAGTATTTGTATAAATAGATTCGTCAAAGTTCATTTCATGGTTTTCACAACATTAAATAGCACATTATTTTTAATCAAGATATAGTGCCCTCAGTAATGCAAAATTGGACTCTCAAAAAAATGCATTTCTTAGATTCTTATGCCATCGGTTAGTTCAAATTATAAAACATCTATTAAAGTACGCCAAATAGCGATATCTTAGTTCAAACTTATAAAAAATATCCTAAGAAAAGTTCCTCTATCTCAATTTTACATGTATATCACGAAATTGACGTAAGAAAAAACATCAATTTTCTCGAAATTCACTTTCACTGAGACAACGCTTTTGCGCTTCTGCGGGCAGTATAGGTAACAAAAAATATTTAATTGATTTTGTCAATTATTTATTTTGTGTTAAAAAATGTTTTTTCCATTATTTCTGTCTTCTTCAGTCTTCAGGGACATAAGTTATCATAAAAAAAAACTATTTTACTTCCATTGACCGTGTCACGCCCTTTTCGATTTGAAATCGAGCCTTAAAAGTTTCATTGGGACTTCTAAAAACTCAACATACGTAACTTGATGTTTCCAGTATTACCGGCGATAATTATTTGAAAAACTTTAATGTAAGCAAAATATTCGAAAACGATTTTTATACACATATCTTTAGAGGTAAACTTAAATTTTTTTTTTCAATAAAGTGCAAGGCAGTCGATTCATTTACTGGCGAAAAAACCCAACGCGTGAACAATTCGTAAAATTCGAAGACTTATGATAACCTTTAGAGATCTTGCAAGTGATCTATATTGATATATTCGATTTTAATAAATGGCATGAGATATAAGTTTGCATTTGACTTCTGAGAATCAGTTGGATTTTTCGCGAAATAAAAAAAAGTCGTTTAACCACAGTCGTTAAAACCCAATAACACTTACTTTTTTAAAACTTAAGAAAGAAGATACAGCTTTCAAAGCTATAATTAATCCTAAATAATACAATGCACTCCATTTATTTCCTATCTAGTAATTTTCTATCAATCCTTTTGCACAGAAATTAATTCGAAAATTAACTTAACTGATCTTAGACATTTCAACAGCACCTTAGCTATCAATTTAATCGAAGTGATAAATTATGGAAAAAGACAAAAAAGAAATAAGTTGAAAGAAATACCTCCTTGAAATGTTTACAGATTTGTCAATACCGGCAAATTAAAATCCGATTTCAAATTAATTGTAATTGGTCACCGTAAGTAGTAATCATAGCAGAAACAACAACAGCGGTAGTGCAGCAAAGAAAAAAGACTCAGTAACTTCTGAGTAATTAACAAACAGCAGCTCAAGCAAAGACCAAAACGGCAAAACTGCATGTTTGCTTATGAGTACAGTAACTATTTTTAATGCTGCATTTGCGGCAAGAACTTTCCGCTGCTACAAAAAAAATTTGAGAAAAAATTTTTGCGTTGAAATTGATTTAATTACACAATTACAAGTTGTTCGTAGTGATTGAATTTTAAATAACACACTGAAATTTCGAAATATATGAGAAAGATGTTGATTTTTTTCTTCGCAAAAAAAGTTCATGGAAAATTCATAGATTGGAATTACGACTTATATGCAACTAGGTCCATATCGGTTATTACTGCAAGCAATGTAATTTTCAATAGATCTTCTGTTGCAAACGAAGGATATGACGCATTATTATTGTGACCGAAAGTTAACCTAAGAAGTTGCGGCATTTCCGCTATAAAAGATCTTACAAAATATCGTGTAATTTTCACAAATATTTTTTCCCTGACTAAGGCAACATAAAATAAAAACAAGTTAACCACATTTAATGCATGTAATAATTGGTTTTTAATTCTAAAAGCCGACAATTAACACAGATTAGACACAAAGAGGTGTTTGGGAAATGATTTAATTGAAGCATTAGTGATACTACAATTCAGTTAAATACTTTTTAAAGACCAACAAACCAATGCGACTATTTAGCGCCAAGATAATATGAACAATATCAGACAAAAGCATAAACCACAAAAACGTGCCAGCAACAACAAAAACTTAAAATTATTTAACGCTGCTCACTGCAAAAAAAAAAAAAATAGAAAACCGCAGACTAGGCGGCAAATTAATTTTCCTTGAACACAGTGACCTATAAGGATTTAGGTGTTGGTAAGTGGACCATTGGGTTACTAATTTAAAAATCAAAAATTCTGCAAAATGGTTAAAGCTTGAAATGTCACGCGTGGAGCAAATCTTTTAACCTAAAACTGATTTTAGTTTGAGATGGGATGTCATATTCGCTGAATGGGTGTAACAAAATTCTAATGTAATCTACATAGCTATGTATGTCCTAAATTTTTGTATCTATAATACTTTAATCAGTTTTAGTGCTTCAACTTAGTGCAGTGTTCTGACACATCATTTTTTTTCCAGCTTGATAAGAGTTTTCCGTATCAGACTTGTTTTCTGTAACTCCACTTCGGAAGTTGTAGATTTTTTCTTCACTTTTTATTGGAACAGTCGAAATGGAAAGCCTTGAACAGGGTTGATATAAAATATATTTTCACTTGCATTATCTGTTTTCTGGTTTTTAATACAGCTGAATTTTTATTTTATTTTTATTATTTGATATCTATCAACCTTTCTCAACATTTCGACTAATTCGAGTTTGTGTCGAATATTTCGGCAGTTATCTAGTTTTATCGATGTATTTGATTATTAGCAAAAAGTGACTTTTTAATAATAAATAAGATGAAGTTAGTCATAAGACTAAGACTATAGGTTTAATCCTTGCATTGGTGTCGCTGTTAGTCAATATAATACTATGAGAAACAATGTTGTTGCCAATTATTTGGTTAAAGTTTTCTTTTTCTCAGTAACGTACCAATTAAGCGGCACTTTCTTGTCGTGAGCCATATATGGCGAAGTTATGTGCAGAACTCTGTCCTACCTATACATACAGTAAACTATAGTATATGGCGTCTAAATATATTTGCGAAGTCATAGCCCACACGGTCCTATAATTAAAAAGAAAAAAAAATTTAAGATTGCATTTAAAAAAATTAATTTTTCATTAAAAAACTAGGAAAAATTATGTATTTTTAATCATGAAATTTTTTTTTTTTGTTTAATTCAATTGATTTAATTCTTCTGAAGATGTTGGTTATCGAGCCCGTTACCCTTTTGATAAACCATAATGCACACATAATATTATTACTGATGCAAAATTCTATTAATGTTTGTGCACTCCTGTAACGCACAGATAAACAAGACAAAAGCGAAAACAATTATTACAAAATCAAAACTAATTATTCATTATAACCACCCAATTCATTAAAAATGTGTCCATTTTAAGTCCAAAACACTAATCAAAACAAACAAAAAAACCGCACTTAACATTTTCAAATCATATTCCCATGTAAGGTGCTGCCAAAATAACATTTCCGCTCACACAGTTAATTTGCCAGAGCACATTCTAATCGTTGCCTGTGCGCTAAGAAAACGCATTTAAAACGCAAATGCCCGAGCGCAGCATGCAAAGCACAAAACGCAACTACATTAAAAACCCCATCGATCATTAAAATCACCAAATCAAAATGGCAACAACAAATTACATGCAATTTCATAGTAAATACAATCAGCAACAAACAACTGAGGCTGGACATTAGAAAACTGCAGTAACTGCAGCCGTTGAATTGCAAACGCCAAAATATTTGAATGCGCCAAAAGAAATCCGCATTTTAATTCATAAATAAATTTTTAACTTTTAAATTTCGTATTTCAAATGCACTGACTGACTGTATGAGTGATTTGTTATCTTGCGCCCATTGGCACACGCAGGCGGCTTTCAGCCATTTGCGCATGCGTATCGGCTTGTTGCGCTGCATTAAACGCTGTTAATGGTAACAGCGTGGAGCCAACAATCCAAACGCGAATAGATGAAATTTGAGTTTATTTTGTCGTTTCTTATGTACGCGTGCTTATTTCAATCACACACACAACTCGGGAGAATTGTGTGGACGTCCAGATCAATCGCTAAATCATAAATAATGGCAATCAAATGAAACGCAACGATTACATAATTAATTGCGTGGTTCAACAGATGTAGCATAAGCGATAAGCAGACCATGGGTGTGATCCAGAAGTTAAGAAAAAAGAATAATTCTTTGAGATTAAAAAATTGACGCTAATTAGTAACACAGCTGCATTCACCAGGTTGACAAATATTTTGTCACGAACTCCCTCGTTGTCTTCAGTCCAACACTACTGGCGTTCACCTTGTGAACTTTGTAAATTAGAGTGCTACAATTTAGCATACGTTGGGTACATTGCAAAAGTTTGCATTTCATTCAAATAAAATGAGTTTTTTGAGATAACATACCAAGGGAGATGTCGTTCAACAAAGCATTGAAACAGTTCATAAGAGTCTTCTAAGAGTTTAGTAACATCACGAACAAGAATTGCACTTTTCAAATAGCTCTCTAAAGCATATTCTCATAAAAAAATTACACATTCAGGCTTAAAAAGTTCAATTGACTTCAATATTGAAGCTTACTGACTATGGACAGCGAAGATACTCAGTTCGTTGAATGGATTATGAATCAACAACAAGTGGATGCTGATCTTTCGAGTGAAATCTTCTTGAGCCATGAGGCTCATTTTCATCTCGATGGCTTTGTTTATCATTGAAGCACTCAAAATTTGGAGTTCAGAAAATCCACCAATGTTTGGAGCAAGCTTTGGGGTGAGGTCCAGTTTTTTGTGGCTATAATGCGAGATATCAATGTGAACGACATGTGATTTTAATATGACCATACAACCTGAACACAATTTCAATAATTGCAAGAGCTAGTTTCTGGCCATGTAATTTCCCGTTTTGATGATCCAAATTGGCTACCCAGGGACCCTACTTTGTGAAGCGATACGCTAGCAATGTGATTCGAAAGGCATTGCAAACTACGACGGCGGATTGATAATGATGCGGTTTTCAACAGATGGCAACACTGGGCATCATATGATAATTTTTTTCGCCGCGTGTAATCTGTCAATAGGCTTCATGTAAATTTTTGGCGCGATATGTCATTTAGTTTTTGCTTGGCAGCCATATAAATCGGAAAACTTTTAACTTTTCTTGTAAAATGGATAAAACCGATTTTCGCTCATTGATTAAACTTTATTTCTTGCGTGGAAAAACCGCGAAGGAAACAAAGGAAAAGCTTGATAAATATTATGGCTCATCTGCTCCAGCGAATTCAACCGTAATTTATTGGTTTGCTGAATTTAAACGTGGTCGTACGAGCACTGAAACAATGCCATCATCAGGAAGGCCAAATGAGGTGACTACTGAGGAAATGGTCAACAAAATCCATGATATTGTTTTGAATGACCGTCGAGTGAAGTTGAGATAGATTGTTGACATTGTAAACATTTCATATGAATGTGTATTCAACATCTTACATGAACATTTGCATATGAAGAAGCTATCAGCTAGATGGGTGCCGCGATTACTCACAAATGGTCAAAAACGAAATCGTGTGACTACCTCAAAGCCAATGGCTGAGTTCCATAAATTACGTTACGAATTGTTGCCGCATCCACCTTACAGTCCAGATTTAGCACCGAGTGACTTTTTCCTATTTCCAAACTTAAAAAAAAGATGAAATGATGAAGTAATCAACGAAACAAACTCATATTTTGAGGAGTTCGACAAAACCTACTATTTGGATGGCATCAAAAAGTTAGAGTATCGTTTGACCAAGTGTATCGAAATAAAAGGGGACTATGTTGAAAAATAAAACGAAATGTAAAAAATAAAGTGTGTTTTCATTGTTAAACCGGATCATTATCAATCAAATATATTTAAGGGTATAATTTATTCATTTTTGTATCGCAATTCTTTCGTGTCGTATTACAGAGTAGGGCCACAGGTCACGTCATTTAAAGCCATTGGTCTATTTATTAGCCGTTTTTTGAATTATACGGTCTATAAAAACTACGATCATGGAGTATATTGACACAAGAAGGCAAAGCTTTGGATGCCGATTAACAGATATGATATTCCATTTTGTTTAATACAAAAAAAAATAATAATTTCAAATAATACGGAATTACCTAAAGTAAATCTTATGTTTCATTTAAAACATATGTAACAATTATTTAACATTTCTTTTAAATCAATTTTAATTTTAACAGTACAATAATTTAGAAGAAAATAAAACTCTCTGTGCATTGCATTAGGCAGTTAGCTGCCATTAGCATATGTCTTTTGACTGTCAAATTGTTATTATTAGCTTGTTTTTTTTTTTGCCGTGCGAGCTTATTTTTGAGACACATAGGTCTATGAGGTTCACTATTCTATACGCCCAATAACATGTGTGCTTTTTTGATCGCAAGATAACTTAAGACTAAATGATCCCTTCACTCATACGTAATTGGCACTTACGTTTAGGCCTCTGGAAATGATTTTGCATATATGTTTGTGTGTATGCAGCTGTATATGTGACTTAATAGTTTGTCATTGAGTTGATGCAAATCGACGCCACCGCCACCATTGCTGCCAAAACTTAAAATTTCGATGTTGACCAGACGGCAATTTATATGGCTTTAGGCTGTCTATGCAAAATAAAATCATTGCTGACATAAAGTATCCTGTGAGTGACGTTAGCAACTTTAAATTATTGTTATAGACAGACAAAAATTGTCGTAACAATTTGCGTATTTATATTAAGTTTTTTCAATTAAAAAAGAATAGGTGTACGAGTATTCAGATGATTTGACTTTCAAAAAATATCTAAAGTTTTTGTGGCCAATACTTTCTGATATGTGTAACATATCATAAACTTAAGTCAGTAGTCTGTATTTTATGAATCTTCAATCAGTTTGGCTACATTCGCAAAATCTTTGGTACGGATTGAAATCTTCCAAAACAAATGTCAAGGTCATAAAATTTGAGTATTGTAAAAAAGTACATGCCAACTCGAAATTCAGTACATATGTCAAAATATAAAGTACCATCACTGATCGACCAAAGCCAATCAAAAAAAGTGAGTACATATTATCAAAACCTTTACTAATTGCCTATCAAACTTTATGACAGTTCGAACAACGGGGTGTTGAATTTTTCAACAACGTTGCAATGGCAATAACAACAACAGTAATTGACCTAAAAAACAACGAAAATTATAGTATCCTTTTTGTACACGACCCAAACAGAAAATGCAGCGCCCCAAGGGAAGCCTCACTCAAAGGCCAAAATGGTCAATTGATCAACGGATTTATGGTGAGAGAAGCAATCCGCAAGAGTTATTGCTGTTGTTGTTGCATTTAGCTCTGCCTATTAAATCATGTTATTAGTTTTATTTATAGTAGAGTAGGCCAAGCATGAACTGCATTGTTTTATTGAAAAAACAAAAAAACTTTCAGCATTTTATGGATGAATGCAGTTTTTGTTTTTGTACATGAAGTCTTTATCTCTTGGGTGCATTGTAGGCGATGTTGCAATTAATTTGTCATTACTTAACAACATTGTTGGCAAAATAATTTTGACTTATGTGACAGTAAATAAAAAAAGTTTTGAATTCTTGCGAACTTAACGCTTTGAAATTATTGGAATTATATTCAGCTGACAGTTAGACTTAAGATCGAAATACAGTTATGCAATTTCTAATGCACTTTAAAATCAAGAAAACGGCTTATGGTGCTTAGGGGATTCTTAAAATAGTGTTCTGCATTCTTGCAGGGTCTCTTATTGGGCACTTTACAAAGTGTAAGTAAGAGCATATCTCGTTTGGATTTTTCGTGCACAAGGGTTCGATGGACTCTTAATCGAGGAGAGTGGCTTGTTGGTCGTTTCAAGTGCACACGTGCAGACCTCTATTGAGAAAGTAACAAAAACACTGACACACAGAGCTAATAGTTTTCGAGTTATAAGAAATGAAAAAAGGTTATTGGTCGGCAAAGACTCTAACGATGGTCTACGGTTAATATAGTTTTAGCTAAAATGCTTGTGATCAATTAAAAACACTTTTGTGAAAATTTTATCTAATGACGTTAAAGCAAGTGAGCTAAGCAGTTGTGTTGGTATGAGGTAACTTCAAATATTTTAAAAAAATACTGAAATTATAGAATAATCAAGTCATTATGAAAGATAAATATGTAACAAATTATTGTGATTGTACTTTATTTTAGTGTTGTTAAAGACAAAATTTAAGGAAGTAAGCAACGATGATATTTACAAATATTATTTGCACACAACATTAATAATAAGAAGATAAAATATGTGACAATGCAGAACTCAAATAAACAAAACCATTTCCCATGTAAGTGTCAGTACTCAAAAATGTCGCAAAATTCACTAAGGACATTATGCAATTTAACCGTTTCCAACATAACACGTTAAAATCAACATGTCTTTACGCCATTTGAACCAAGCACGTAATAAGAAAAAAAAAAATCTTTTAAAACCATTAACGACAATTTAGTACGTGTTACCGCTCAAGTGTGAAAATGAAGTAATGAAAAAATATCTGCAAAAAATCTGAAATGTTGTAAACGATTGTTTTCTTGTTATTCCCACAAAAGCACCGGTAATTGACAAAGTGCTGCAGAAACGAAAAAACAAAAAAAAACCATCAATGAGGGAACATGTGTTGGCAAGCATTGTACTAACGTTGGTATAACTGTTAAGGCTGATACGAGTCGTATTGTTATTACCAATGTTATTGCTAACAGAGAACATTACGTATTCTTTTTTTTTTATTGTAGTCTCAGTGAAAGAGTTTGTTTTAATGGCCAAATTGAAGGTAAAAAAATTTAGTTAACTGAAAAAAATATATCTATATTTAATATGCCTTGGTATATTCTTAAAATTTTTTGTTTTCATTTTTGTTTTACATTTAATTAATTAATAAAACGCAATAATTAATTTCATAGCCTTACATGATTTTCATGCTACAGTCTTGTTGCTATTGTTGTCACCAATTTACCTTGACCTAGTGGGTAAAAATAATTGTTTATTGCAAATGTTGCTCTTAATTGTAACAAACAATTTAAGCAGAATAAAAACAACGCACGAAAATTGCGTCAACAACAACAACTACGGCAAATACAACATCGTTAACATATATGCGAAAGTTGTTATGATTATCAGCAGCACACAGCCCAGTAATTAAGTTTGATCAACAAACATTAAACTGTTAAATGTCGATCAATGTCTTGTTTTGCCTCTTTTAGGCCAACAATCAGTGTACACTTGACATGCGTTAAGATGAACTTTCTTCGTTTTTGTGCTATAAAATTGTTACTTCATTTGAAGAATACACTCGGAGGTGTGTTCTCTATGGACAGAGAAAGTACCAAATAAACTTCGCTGCTTAAAAAAAAAGGACATAGCACATGTGAAAAATTTTTATGAAAGACTTTTTTAATGATGTTGGCTGAAATTAAGATTTATAGGGATGTTAGATTGCAAATGCTATTTTCAAATAAATGATTTTTTCTGACAACCTATTGCACTAAAAAAAAATGTATTTTTCATATTTTCAAAATTTAAAAATTTTAAGAATGTTTCATTAATGTATATGAATTTTGGGTTGACCCAATATATTTTCTAATCATAAAATCCAATTTCGAAAATAACAAATTTTGTTGCATACATAGTTGGAAAAAGCAATATTAATACCTGCTCTGTAACTTACACGTCAAAGAGCCTGGATAATTATAGCGTAGAACACACATTTAAGCAACATTACCAATTTCTCATAGTCGCTTATTCAACGCTACTAACGGAACTACTTGGAAAATATAGGTCAACTCCAAATTAAAGTGTTTTTGCTAATGCCGCGGATTAAATTAAAGCGTCATAAAATAATATTTTACGAAAATTTAATAACTTCCTAACGTAAAATGGTGGTAGTTGAAGACCAATGATTAATTTTAACGCTTTCTTTGTTAAAACGTAGGAAAATAATTTGGTTTTTTTTAGTTCATTTTCATTTTAATTTTTATTTTTATTTTTTTGTATTTAATAAATTCAATATAATTATTTGAAATTAACTTATGGCTTCATGGGAACTTTGTGTGTCTTAAGTGACTAACTGAGTTACATTTAGCGCACAGGTGTGGCCTGTTGGGTGTTTGTTAGCTAATGATTATTATATTGTTGTGCAGCTGATTTAAATCAGTTAATAATTTCATTCAGAAAAAAAATCTATCCATATGTATTTATAAGTAACGTATACGGTCTATATGACCATTTATTAAAGCTTCCTTTCAATGCTCACTCCATTTCGTTTAATGTAAACAATAGTATCAAGTGACATTATTCCATTTAGTTAACGTAAACAATTCATGCCTCGAATGACGAAGCCTAAATATATGATGAAATTGAAAATGGAATAATTATGCTTGGATTGCTAAAAAAATGGAATGAGGATTGGAAGCAACAGCAGCTATTTTATATTTAGCTTAAGATAGAAAAATCAGAAATAAAATTACATCTGAACCAAAAAGTAATCTTTTATTTTCACTGGCGCAGTCGGTAGGATACGCGCAAAGTATCCTTTAAACGAACTTACATAGAAAATTAAATTAAATTAAACGTATAAAAATACGTTTCATCATCAATAATAAAATATAAGTAAAATTTATAATAAATCAAAGATCGATTTAAACGTAATAAATTGAACCACGTATATTGTCAAACTTATCAACAACTTTAAATTGTTCAGCATGGCAAACCTAAGTGAAAAAAGGGAATTAATTTTCAACACCTTAAGAGCAACTAATTCATTCAACGGAAGCAGAAGTGAACTTGTGCTTTTCTTATCAACGATGGATTCCTTAGCAGTCGAGATAGCTGTCTTCCCAGCATCAGAGAAGGAACTAATATTTAACTGTGTACTGCAAAAATTGACCGGAGCCGCTCATGCTTTAGTAAGAAGGGAGCAGCCAACCAATTGGGCTAACTTAAAACAAATTTTAATAGAGGAATTTGGTGAGTCAACACCCATATCTACCTTAATCTTGCAAATTTGTAATGTTAAATCTCATGATGTTAAAAAATTATGTGAGGAAATAAATGTAAAATTATGTAATATTAAGGATTGCATTAAACTAAGCTCAGATAATATTGATATTAAAACATTCTATAAAAATGAAGCTGAAACAATCAGTCTACAAACTTTAAAAAGAGAACTCCCAAATCATTTGACATCCTTGTTAAATGCAAATCTAGTGACAAGTTTCAAAGTGGCTCTTAAAGTGTTAAAAGAAAACTCTTCTGAATTCGAAACAAAAGTTATACAAAATGATAATATAAAGCACCCACGAAATTACCACAAAGTTGTTAATAATGAATATAGAAACATAGCGATCCCACAACGAACTTATTACAGGTCCAACCACCCACAGCATAATTTCCAAAATTTCAGGCCCCAATATCAGAATCAATACTATGATCCTAGATCCAACTTCGCACAACCAAACTTCCAAAATCAAAATTATAACCCTAAATTCAATTCAGTACAACCCTTTAAAAGAACTCGAGAGTATGATTCGAACCAATCGCGAATCCGTAGACATGGCCCCCCACAAAATATGGAAGTTGATAATCAAAATTTTTATTTAGCAGCTTCGGACCATCACTCCCATACATTAAACTAAAAATTACAAATAAAATATTAACTTTTTTATTAGATACGGGTTCCTCAATAAGTCTAATAAACCCAAACAAATTGGCGTTGCCAATCTTTTTAACAAAACCGACAACAGTAAAAACTGTTAAAGAATCCCTAACTTTAAACCAAATTCAAATAATCGATGAAAATAATATTATCAACGGTAAATTAAAACTGTATATATGTCCCTTTTCAAGTCACTATGATGGCTTACTAGGCTACGATGTTTTAAAGGTTTTGAATGCAACTATACTAATTGGACAAAATACTGTTATGTTAAATGAAAAATCATATCAAATTTTTTATAACAACAACCCTTCGCAAATCCACTGCGCGGATATCAATCTAAATCAACAAAACGAATTATCCAATTATTTGAAACAAGAAGAAAAGGTTAATAAATTTAGATTGGGTCATCTAAATAAAGAAGAATTTAAAGAACTAAATAAGCTACTGCTAAAATATGACCATTTATTTTACGAAGACGGGGATAATCTGAGTTTCACTAATGCAATTAAACACAACATAAAAACTTTTCACGAGGATCCGATTTATAGTAAATCATATAGGTATCCTCAAGTCCATAGAGACGAAGTGAATAAGCAAATAAAGGAAATGTTAGACCAAAACATTATCTGTCACAGCCAATCTCCATACTCAGCACCTATTTGGATCGTTCCAAAAAAAAAGGATGCTTCTGAAGTACAAAAGTGGAGAATTGTAATAGATTATCGTAAGTTGAACGATATCACTATTACTGACAGATATCCAATACCTAATATGGACGACATATTAGATAAATTGGGAAGATGCATGTATTTTTCCACTATTGATTTAACCAAAGGATTTCATCAGATTGAGATGAATCCAATCGATAGAAGGAAGACTGCATTTTCGACACAAAGTGGGCACTACGAGTTTTTAAGAATGCCTTTTGGTCTTAAAAATGCTCCTGCAACTTTTCAGAGGTTGATGAATACAATCCTTGGAGAGTTGATCGGTAATTGTTGCATGGTTTATTTGGATGATATCATAATATATAGCACTTCACTTCAAGAACACATCCAATCATTGGAAAAAGTATTCAATAAACTTGAAACAGCTAATTTAAAAATTCAACTCGAAAAAAGCGAATTTCTTAAAAGAGAAACTGAATTTCTCGGGCACATAGTTACCCCCGATGGAATTAAACCTAATCCCAACTAAATTAAAGCTATATCAAATTATCCTATACCTAAAACTGAGAAGCAAATTAAACAATTTTTGGGATTAGCCGGATTCTATAGAAAATTCATAAAAGATTTTTCTAAGATTACAAAACCCCTTACAAGTTGTTTGAAGAAAGGTAATAAAATCGATAGTGCGAATAAAGAATTCATTAATGCTGTAGAAACAATTAAATTATTAATTACAAAGGAACCGATTTTGGTATATCCAGATTACGAAAAAACATTTACACTTACAACGGACGCTTCTAACGTAGCCCTGGGTGCCGTCTTAAGTCAACAAGGACACCCTATTTGCTTCGCCAGCCGGACATTAAATGAACACGAACTTAACTATTCAACCACTGAAAAGGAATTACTCGCGATTGTCTGGTCCACAAAATACTTTAGGCCCTATATATATGGAAGAAAATTTTTAATAAACAGTGATCATAGGCCCCTACAATGGCTCCACAATCTTAAAGAACCTAATTCTAAATTACAACGCTGGAAAATTAAATTAAACGAGTACGATTTTGAAATCAAGTATATTCCCGGAAAGGAGAACCATGTGGCTGACGCACTATCGCGAATTAAAAATGAAGAATGTTATTTTAATGAAGAAAATGGAACAAATGTTGCGACTATTCATTCAGCGAGTGAAGATAATGAAAATTACATACCTATATCAGAAAGACCATTAAACGTTTTCAAATATCAACTAAAATTGGTTAAGGGAAACCAAAACAGAATTCAAACTAAAAAGATTCATGCGAATTATTTGACATCTATAACATATGACGAACTTACTACAGAATCTATTAAAAATATTATTAAAACTTACCTTTTACAAAATAACGTTACAATATATATACCAAATGATAATGATTTTATAAAATTTCAAAATATTTACAATCAAATTGTGTGTAACAAAAAGAATAAAATATTTAGAGCTATGAAAGTGCTAGAAAATATTGAAAACTACCCAGATTTCAAGGAAGTAATCCTTAAAATACATCTTGTTGGTCTTCATCAGGGTATTGAAAAAATAGTAAAAACTTTTAAACAAAAGTTTTACTATCCTAATTATGTTAAGGAAATTACTAAAATTATCAATGAATGTGAACTCTGCAACAGATGCAAGACAGATCATATAACACACAAACTTCCTTTCAAAATTACACCCCCTACGTATGAAATTCGCGAAAAATTCGTAATAGACTTTTGGCAATGGGACAAAGAAAATTATCTTACCTGTATAGATGTTCATTCAAAATTTGCAGCCGCAGAGCAAGTAAAATCATTGAATTGGATAGAGACCAAGAGAGCTCTACTTAAAATTTTTAATGTAATGGGTCCGCCAAAAACTTTAAAAATTGATCAAGATCAAGGAATGAATAACATCAATATTAAACATTGGTGTGACCAATTGAATATAAAACTTGAAATTACAACTGGAAAAACTGGAATCGCGGACATTGAGCGATTACACAAAACTTTAAATGAAAAATTAAGAATTATAAATACATCAAACGACAAAGAACTCATATACTTACAAATTGAACAAACACTTTTTACATACAATCATAACATTGTACATTCAACTACTGAAGAGACTCCTTACAATATATTCTTCAATAGAAAACCCCCTAGAATAAACCCCCAAGCTGTAAAAGAAAATAGAATAAATCAAATAAATAAAAATAGGAAAGAACAACCCATAGATACAGGGTTTATAAATGCAGAAATTACAAGGAAAAGGTTACAGAAAACAAGTAATCCCTATAGGAAAGCAACTGTAGTTCAAACAGAAAACGATCAAGAACATTTTATAGTTAAATTCAAGGACAAAAGAGTTAGAAAATATAAAAATCAATTCAAAAGAAAAAAAAAGCTAGTTAATTAATACATGTGTGTGTTTTATTTCAGGACAAAAACCAATTCATTTGAAAATAAGAAACATAAATAAAATCATTTTTATTTTGCTTATATCAACATGGCTCTTACATCCAGTATCGGCCACATTAGAAATTCACCAAATCACAAGCAACAATGGGTTTGCGGAAATAAAAGTAAGCGATCAATCTTTAGTTACAGAAACTGATCTTATCGTACATGTGATCGACCCACAGGAAATATTATATATTATTAATAACATAACAGTTAATCTCGAACCACTACAGTCGGACCATAGAATAGAAATTCTTTCAGAACTAAAGGTACTTAAGACCAAAGTTATAACTTTGATCCCAAATGGCAAATTTAGGAAACGTCGGGGATTAGCAAACATAATTGGAAGAACAATGAATTACCTTTTCGGAACTATGGATGACACAGATAGAAAAGATATTGAAGATCATTTAAGTGTAACGGAAGAGAATGTACATAACACAATAACTGCACTTAACCAACAAATTAAAATTAATAACTATTTCAATCAAACTATAAACCATATTAGAGATATGCTTTTACTTAAGAGATATGGGTTGATAAACCAATTAAATAATACAAACTGGACTATAAAAAATATAATTTTACAAAACCTATACCACGAATATTTATTTAAAATAAATTCGTTACGTTCAGAGATCGAAATAATTCAAGATAGCATTGCCTTGGCCAAAAACGGGATAATAAATCCTGCAATTCTAACAAAAGAAGAAATTAGCAATTACAATATAGACCTTAATAAATTACGCTATTTACGGTTTTGCGTTTTGGACTTCAAAAATAAACTACTTATGTTTGTTATTAAAATCCCAAAAACATTTGTCAACATCGGAATAAGACTACTAATACCTATCCCAAACTCCGAACAAAAAGAAATAGACTCGAATTTAGAAGAAGTATTTGATTTTGCTAATAAAACATACACTTATGAAAGTTACAAAACTTTTAATGAACTTAAACTTTCTAAGCATTGCGTTTTTAAAAATAATTGTAAACTTATTATAAATAATAACACGGAAATCTTAACCATGGATGAAACATCCATTATCATTAAAAATGCTAAAAGTTTGTCACTAGAACAAAATTGTGACAATAGAAATATTGTATTGAATGGAAACCTTTTAATTAATTTTAACTATTGTCGAATAAAAATATTAAACCAATATTTTAACAACAACAAAACAATATATCAACAAAAATTCTACTATCCTAACTTAAAAAACAACTACAATTTTACACAGAAAACTAATTTTGAAGAAATAATTGTTTCGAATGAAGAAAACTTGAAAGAAATAATAGAATTAAAATATTATAAAAATATTACTAATGGAACTTTTATACTGTTTTTTATTATTATAATTTTAATAATTATATTTATGAATAAAATTTTATGCTGTAAAATTCCTCAATGGTTCAAAAAAAGAAACACAAATGAGAAAAATTCAGACAGTATGGTTTTACCTACTACTTCTCAAGAGAAAGAATCTAATAAGCAAAACTATGAAATAATGAAACAAGTTGAAAGTATTTTTTGAATATTTTTTATTATTACTATTTATTTATACCTACCTTGATCCAGGAGTATCATTATTCTTAGGATGGAGGAGTAACGTATACGGTCTATATGACCATTTATTAAAGCTTCCTTTCAATGCTCACTCCATTTCGTTTAATGTAAACAATAGTATCAAGTGACATTATTCCATTTAGTTAACGTAAACAATTCATGCCTCGAATGACGAAGCCTAAATATATGATGAAATTGAAAATGGAATAATTATGCTTGGATTGCTAAAAAAATGGAATGAGGATTGGAAGCAACAGCAGCTATTTTATATTTAGCTTAAGATAGAAAAATCAGAAATAAAATTACATCTGAACCAAAAAGTAATCTTTTATTTTCACTTATATGTATGTATATTGATCTCAAAATGAGAATAATTGATGCTGTTTAGTAGGGCATTAAATTATTTATCATGTTTTAAGACACTTGTTGTTCAAAGCTTTTGTTTGTCTGTGCGAAGTCACGATTGAGTCACCAAAATTAACTTGAACTCTAATTGAAAAATAATTATTATGTACAATATGAGTTGTAAATATGTAAATAAGTATTTTATTCACTATTCTGAAAACAAAACTATGATGTGATTGATCATAGTAGATTAGAAGGCCAACAAATGGTGCTGTTAACATAGATTCAGACATTCAAACTCTAAGCAAGAAATTTTTCATCGCTTATTCGTCCAGAAAATATTTCTTTAAAAAAATGTTCGAGCAATAATTTTCTTTCTTTCATATTCCTCCTATATGGAACATTATAGCAAAATTGTACATATAGTATTTAATTTTGATGCATTATCCAAATTTTCAGTGGGAAACTTGAATTTTTTTATATCTTGGCAATTGTTTTCGAATTTTTGTCTGGACAGCCATATGATCTGCATTTTTTCTGGATAGATATTAGTATATTGAGATATCCCATATGCGATAGCCGTTTCTTACTCAAAATAGTTTTCAAAACTAACAACTAAATAAATAATTCACTTTGTTTTTGCATAAGATTTTACCATAAGCAAATAAAAAAAGTTTAAAAAATTATTTCATAAACTTCGCTTCATTTGCTATGAAGTCCAACTGACCTTCATTTTCTAGCAAACAGTGTAGTCAAGTGGCTATGTAGTAAGCCAGGCACTCACAGTTATGACTCCGAAATTACTTTTTTTAGGAAGTTTCTTGAGTATGCCCATTAAAATGTTTGAAAGTTTCATTGGAGTAATTCATCATCAGTCTCCAAAACAAACCTATTTCGGAGATCTGTATAAAGATTAACACACTCTTCGAGAACGGAACTGCTCTTTTCTTTGAGAAATTGATCATTTGAATTTTTCATGACCGTAATATATACATGGTGATCCGGTTACGATGTATCATCCGGAAAAATTTTACTCTCTGGTCCATTTTCAGTAAAAATCGTGTGGCAGAGTATCTTGAACACCCAAAGAGTGATAGGGTGCTTAAAAAGCTCCTTTAGAGGTGTACTTACCAGCAGAGATTGTCTGCCAGCTAAGGGGTATCGTTTGTGAAAATACTTAAAAAAATTTCCAACTTTTCCGTCAAATTCTTGCTTTTTGGTGCCTGTTCTTACATATTGGCTAGTAATCTCTAGCTATTTGATATAAAAAACTATAACTTTTGTATGTGGTTTTTGTTGCACTTTACCACATAAATTTCCAAGTAAATTTGCGCAAATTCAACACAACAAAAAAAAAGTTCTATCCAAAAATTTTGTAAAACTTATTTTGACATCATCAACACCAAATAAGCAACCGTTAGGATATCGATTTAATTAACGCATTACTGAATGAATAGTTGTCAAAATGACAGCTGAATTGAGTTGTAAATAACAGCACGAGAAACTATGCTACCAAAATAACACGCACAAAAAAAAAAAACAAAAAATATCTTATCTATGAAACTGACCGCCAACTATGTCTAAATAAGTCATGAAATATATAAATCAAGTTAAAATGACAAAATTGGTAGTGTATCTCAAAATAAATTAAGAAAATTAAATACAGTCGCTCAACTTGATGAGCAAAAGCAATAACACTTACACCCTTATTATTTATATGGTTAGGTTAGGTAAAAGTGCTTTGCAACCATGCTAGAAGCCATTAAGTAGCACTTATGTGCCGTTTTATAACCACATACGTGACCCTACAAAACTGGTAAGAGGATTATCAAAAGATTTTTATCTGAACTCTGGTAACGATAAAAGCCATATCCAGTTAGTCCTGTTGAGGTAGTTAAGCAGCAATCCGATTTCTGTTTCGGCCAATTCGCTTAGGTTGTTATTGTTCATATACATTCTCATGAAAGTTTTTCTCCAATTTCTTCCTAAGAAATCATGCATTTTTTGAGGAAAGCTTAAATTTCATTGAAAGTGAAATTATTGGTAACAATTTTGGTATGGCTGGGCATTTT
This sequence comes from Meiosimyza decipiens, assembly GCA_963680825.1. Classification (NCBI taxonomy): domain Eukaryota; kingdom Metazoa; phylum Arthropoda; class Insecta; order Diptera; family Lauxaniidae; genus Meiosimyza; species Meiosimyza decipiens. The sequence continues at coordinate 23,043,319 of OY804258.1, read as the reverse complement.
CTCTACCTAGAACATAATTTCAAATATAATGTGTCATGCGTAATTTTGCACTTAATTTTTGTCAGGCCAGTACAAATGGTAGTTTTCATTTACCCAAAAAATTTTGCTTAAACATTTCTTACAAATCTAAGCTTATTTTACCGTATTATTCAGCTTGTAGACAAAATCACCAATTTCATCAATATCGGCCACCGATTTCTATTCATTTTCATAGATTGGTCGATTTTTTCCAAATTTGCCAATAAATTCCAAAATTTCTTTTATTAATATTTTTTTTATGTAAAGTTTTTTAATTTTTCTTTTTGGCAAAAAATGCAGAACTAAGTTTTTTTTCCTTCTGTACACCCAAGTTTTTTTTAGCGGTAATACCCAAAAAAATTCTGCAACTGTTTTGTTGAGCTACTGTAACTGCAAAGCGAACTTACTATGAAGTTAGTCAAGTTGCACTATTTGTACCGAAACTGCTAACGAATCAATGGAAGCTTTTGTTTCAGATTAAATCAGATTTCGATGTTATGCTATGAAAATATCAAAAATAATTTAATCTTAGATTTAATTGCAATTATAAATATTTACATATATCTACCAGAGCAGGCAAAAATAACTACAAGATTATGTTAACCATATCGTCTTAAGCATTTCATAATTCATAACGTGTTAACAAGCCATTAACATTTGCGACACCTCTTTTTTAAACGCTTAATATTTTAATTTAAACATTAACTTTACTGCAGTAGTTTTCTCACAGTAAAGGCATACAAAATGTTGCATGGTTCCAACTTTACTTTAATATCCATGCAAAAGTTTGCTTTTTAGTATAACAAGTTAAGCCTACTTATCGGTAGAGAGGAAGGCACTCTACATTTATTGTTTGAAAAATAAAATATGTAAATGAAATGCTGTTAGCCATACAGATGTTGATATTCGCTGAAGGCAGACTTTTACATTCGTACTTAACATAAGTAAGTGATCATAACATCAAGATAAAAATGCGCTAACAGTTTTAGTATTCTGCTACAATAGCTTATGCCTAAAAGTGTGCTACGTTTTGAAAAAATTATTGTTAAAATAAAGTGTTACCGTTTTGTAAGTAAGTTTTAACTTATGCTGGCACTTATAAATATGAACGTCAAAAAAGACACTAAGCTATTAAAAATAAGCATACTAAAATCTTGTGATATGTAACTCATTGTAAAGGGGTTCCTTTTTTGGTACTATGAATTAAGCTTAGAAACTAAAATCATGGCTGTAAGTTTATTAGCCTCAGAGGTCGAAATATATCGATATATGTTCTCATTTTCAACAATGCAGTCGCTCATACGGTATATCTATAATATGTGTCCAAGTATTTTTTTGTTTCAAATGTGTTTTTCAGCGCTTTAGTTTTTCCTTAGAATGTATTGACCATATTTATGCGCAAAAGACATCTTAAGTCAAAGTATGTAACCGACCTATTATTAAGGGTTTTATTTTTATCTTTTGCTAGTGCAGTGCTTACCATACTCTATTTACAAGATTAACTTAATGATATAAATTTTACACCTATAAAAATGACGGTAATCGAGTAGGAAGTGATACATGACGAACTATGTTGAACTACAATATCATGAAACCCAAATATATGATGTCACTTTTCAAGTAAAAATGAAATTAATATCAAAACTTATATAAATATAATATAAATTTATCTGCGAAGCTTTTCTAGTACAAATAAGATTAATATATTCCTTAGAAGGATTTTAAACTTCCATATATCTTTCGAACATACAGCATATCAATACCAAATTATTTTGACAAATTTCCAGTTTGTATGGGACTACGTGGTCAATCAGCGACCTCAGGCTGTAAGAAGCCATGTTCGGCATAAAACTGGATTATGTGCCACAAAATCAAATGAGAAAAAAATGTCAAGTCAAATACGTCCAATTGGATCTATATATATATTGACCTGTGCGATTACTTCATGTGAACAATCTTCAATGTCAATGGACATTATATTATTTTAGTAAACTCATGCTGACAATATAATTTATTATTATTCAAAATTTTCTGAACAGTCATTATCTCAATTTCGGTTTTTCGAAACTGATAAATTTTTAACTCTTTTTCACTGAGGAATGAGGAATAACTCTCTCAGTAAAGCGTTGTAGTGTTTTGCTTGAATGGGTGGAGCCACGCCCTTATGTTTAAATTTGCTTAGTATTTGTTCAAAACTTTTTCAAATCATTCTTTTATTCATATGGAATTTCGTTTCATAACCATATAGCTTTTACTGTAGCACTTTACATTAAGTTAAAGTTTGTATACGAAGCACTACACCCATATTTGTCTAAACCATTTCAGTATGAATGAATAACTTCTTTTTGAAGTTTTTGCTAATTTGGGAGGTGCCATGTCCTCCCATTTTTGAGTGCTAGCTAAAACACATAAATTTTGATGTATTGCCATGAACAACTTTCTTAGTATGAACAGAGGCTCATCAACAAGAGTTCATGTACTTTTCTATAACTAACACGTTCCCTTCTAAGCGTTACAAACGGAATGACAATTTAATATACTCCAAGTGTAGGGTATAAAAATAAAACGGCTCTATATATGAACTGCTTGGATCGTCATTGTAGATATGAATTACTTAAAATAATTTGAAAAGAAATACCCAGTATCTCAGCAGTAAATGTGTCTGTCACGCTGGTGACTGCAGATCGAATCTCATGGCTGATACAGATTTAGGATCCCTCGCAATTCGTAAGCTTAGATTTTTCGTAATGCAATGTTTTCAATTCGAAGGACATAACCCACTTCTACTCATCACCTTCAATATTTCTTATAATCAAAACAGAACTAGCCACATTAAATTTTTTATTATTCTTTTGATTTGCTTATGAGAACATAAAAATGTCTTACTGCAAATTACTGTGACAAGACTTAAGTATTTATGTAATTAATGCTAAAGCTTTATGCCTCATAAAAAAATTAACAAGTATAATCATTATAAACACCTGTTAAGTATCATTTAAGCTGGAAATAATCCAATTACCGCAAGTTTTATTGAACAATAAAATTTAAATGGATATTAAAGTTTTTATTATTGCGAACATATCTGCGAATTATTAAGATTTTCGCAATTTAATTCACAGCCATAAAAATATAAACAAATGATGCATCTATCTTAAGTATTTACATGGTCATTGTGCAAAGTCTGCAATGCTCAACTTTTTCACACATTTTTATATTTTAAGCGGAAAAAAGTGCAATTTTTTGTAGCAACTTTTAAAAGCTAATTAACCTCATTTCCATTATCAGCCGACAACACCACTTTTGGCAAATACACGCATTTTGTAATCTATCACAATTAACTTGGCTCACAGTTCATGTCCAACATGCTGATAGACATTTGTAAACAAACATTTAAAGTTGTTGACATGTGTAGAGAATTGTGTTTCCCCGCTTCTTCTTCTACTTTTCGTGCGTGAAAACAAACTACGAATTTGAATTTTTATACAAAAGATTTAAAAAAAAAGAATAATATTATATAAAAAAAAAAAAAAAAAAACAAACAGACAATAAGCATTTGTTGGTTAATTTAACACTTACCACCAACAGCCTCATCACCATCAGTTGAAGTGTGACAAGTTGAGTGTGGTTCAACAAGTTGGTAAACAATTGAAGATACTCTTGATTGTTTGCCGTAGCAGATTAAATTGAAATGGATATGGCTCGATTGGAAACAATTGGTAAGCACGTTGGAGGCAGCATTCAAACTTTAAACATTTAGACTTTTGTTTGAATGAGTAACAATACAACAATATGTGTATTATTGAAACACTGAAAGACGAAAATTTAATTTTTCTATATTGATAAATCAATGTTTGTTGTAGCCATATACGTCTTTTCAAAAAATATTGCAATAGATCTTTATAAATGTTACCTCCAATTTAAAATATTTAATTTATTTTGTATGATATTTATTTTGCTTCCTTTAACTTTTATTTTTAGAAACTAAATATTTTTTAACTAAAAATTTTATGTACAACTGAAAAGAAGTTATCAAAAGAATCTAACAAAGCTATTCGATACGAAAATCAAAATCAACATGAAAACGTTTTGCTTGAAATTTAAGATTTAATTTTTTGGAACAATTTTCGAACAAAAACTGCAGATCACTTTAAAATTCACTAAAAATCGCAAAGCACTTTTTTTCTTTATCAAATCTTTTATTATTGTAGAAAAAATTTCTGTTAAAAAACAATTTATTTGATAAAAAAATATGAACGTTCTTTAAACTGTTGATTAGGTTTTCTTCCTTAATTAATATAGGTGTGTTGGGATTAACGACCCTCTTTTTTTCCCCTAAATGACGTAGTAAGCTTTCAAAAAGTCAGTACAATTTAATAAAATTCATGTATATTGTCTACAAAGCATATTTCTTTTAAATATAGCTATGAATTCATTAAGACAGCACCTAAAAACAACTAAGTAGTAAACTAAGACTTAAACTCACTATAACTAATTTAATAATACCATTAATATTAACAAAATACTATTAAATCATTAGTTCACTTAGTGCTGCCAAAAAAAAAAAGCTAAAAATAATGTTGCTGATGAAATATGTAAGAAACTATGCAATTCATGCAAAAAAAAAAAAAAACTTAAAGAATGCTTCCTTAACGCCAATGTATCTCAGCTATGTTAGTAGCATATATATACAAACGGCAGCAGCATATTAGCCACGCCTGAGTGCGTTGGTGTTTATCTGTCTGTACCATTACAAATTTGACCAACTAGCAAAAGCAACAACTGTCTGCCCTAGGGCTTCGATTTGTGTTTAGCGCAACGTCCATAGCAACAGCATTGTATACAGCATTGTATACTGTTTTTCTGACAAACTGAATGAAAATAAAAGATCACACTCTGTAGAATTTTTTCTTACAAAGTTTTAGGTTTTTTGTTTAAATTTTGTTTGATGTTTTCTAGTTTATTTTGTTTTTTCTGAATACCGGACCCAACAAACATTTGCATAGGTTTGTGGAAAATTGAATTTTTATTCATGCTTCTGGGTCGATAAAGCACAACAAATTTTTATGAATGTGATTTAGGATGGTGAAGAAATTTTTTTCACAATGCACGACATGAAAATAAAGCGGAGATTTCTGAAAAATGTTAAGAAAAAACGATATTAAAATGATCCAAAATTGTTTACTAAAGCACAACTCTTAAGCGTTTTTGAAAAATAAGTTTATAAATGGATAATTTTAAAATACTTTTTTTCAATATGCGCCTATTTGGGGCCTTCGACAGTGTTTTATGACTGGCACTTATCACGATGGCCTGATCTGTCACCTTTCTGAGATGTAGCAAATAGAATTTGTCGTCCTGAGTCTTTATATGACATGGGCGCATTATTTGCAAGACTATTCCAAAGATTTGATTTGCTAGTAATATTAATCAGTCAAAGTTTTAGTTCTGCTTCCAAGAATCCACCTAAAATGACTAGTCTGATTTCTTATTCAGCTTAAATTTTATTTATAAAGGACTCAAGTACAAGTTATTGTATCTCGATAAAGAAAAGTTAAATAGGAACAAACTTAAGTTGAATTTCAGTACGTTTTGCTAAAATTAAAGTCTTCGCCGAATGGAGCTTAATCAATATGTTGCAGAAGCTCAGAAATAACTGCCATTTAGGTTATAATATTCCAAAATCGACGGGATTTGAAAGCAGTATTGAAATGCTAAAAAGAAATTATAGTTTTTTTTCATATCGAGGAGAGGCTAAAAATCTACAATATAAAGACACAAATTATGTTTAAAGCATTCAAAGGTTAAGTATGATATGATGTGGTGATAATATGATTTCAGTCACTGTATTCAATATGAACAAGGCTGTCTGCATACTAATATACACCATTTACTGGCAATAGTTTTTGAACGGTTTACCACGTGTAAACTTGGTCAGTTACAAATTAAATAGTGTGAGATTTTAAACAGCGAACACAACAAGGTAAATTATTTGGCGATTGTTTAAGACAATTCAAGTGAAGAAAATTCGCACAAATTTGTGCTACTTAAATTTTTCAGAAAAACTGACGGACGATGCCAAAAGATGTTGCTCTATAAAATGTTAAATACAACATTGCCCCGACACAGTCTATACACAACTGTTAAACACTTTGGATTAATTGGATTAGCTGCTCATCTTTAAAAATTCAAAATAAAAAATGTTGAAAGTGGTAAGTAAGCATAGATATCTTGGAATCATATTAATAAAAAAAAAATATTAAATTTTCTTCTTTAGTTGGTTTATGCTTTAGCTGCTACTGCTGTCGTCCTGGCGCGTCCTAGCCATTTATTTACATCAGTTATACCCTCCTATGAACATATTGAATACGCCCCCAATGTAGTGGAACATGAGTTGCACACAATTCCCACTGTTGTGGGACATGAACTGCACACAATTCCCACTGCAGTTTCACATCAGAGTCAGACAATTGTACATGAGAGACGTCCCTACTTACGTCCCATCATAGAGCACAGACCATTTATTAATACATACACGCCCACATCGAGTGAAGTATGGCCAGCTACCTACTCACCATTACCATATTCGGGCCTATATGATCATGATTGGAATCCTAGCTTGGGAGCAACGTTTTATGATGGTTGGCATAGATAGTGTGTGAGAAAGTTAAAGCAATTATTGTGAATAAAAAAATACACATAAATCAATAAAATGATAAAACAAGAAATGAGTGTTTTATGTGGAAATGAAGTTCAATCATTTGCCTGGTTTGTAACAGATTTGAGGTATATTCTGAGGTTAGTATTTTAAGTTTTTAAGTTTCTTTATTTAGTAGCATAGATTAGGTTGGGTTATATTGATAAATTAAAAGCTTCACGTAGACATGGTCCATAGTGATACCACATCTCTCAAGACTAAATCAGTTAATATCAGTTGTTTGGTTTATGGTAAAAATATTTATCTGTTTAGCAGTATTGATAAGTACTGTTTCGGGAAAGCCCTTAGGTAATATATAATCAGAAAAATAAGGGAAACTATACTTAAGTGTCAAGAGAAGGAGTACACTTTTTCTGACTGTGCCCAAAATGGTAATCATTTAGTGTTGTGCAAAGAAAATTATCAGAAACTTCGGGAACATTCTGTATTATGGTATGGTTTACTGAAATAATATTTTAACTTTGTAGAATGATGGAAAGTTTTCTGTTTTCAGTAGAAACGCGATAGCTATGTGAAATTTATTTTTAAAAAAATAATTACAAAAACGAGCTAAATATGAATCGGGCTATTTTTTAATGCCAATGTGAAAACCTCATGCTAATTCAACCCTCCCGATCAACATAATCACTAACTCATTGATAAATATTTTTGCTCTAAGTTCGAATTACAATAATTTTTTCGCCACGGTTCAAAAATTTATTAACTTTTTTTTTAATGGTCATGAAACACCCCAAAATCGTTTTTTCGTCTCTGAAGTTTGTTGTTTACCTTTAACTCAAGTTTATCACCACTATATCATCTTTTATTGAAACAATCAGAGAAATCAGCATATCTCCACAGATTTCACTTTTGCGCTAAACCTGCATGCGGCATGGACATTTTTTTGAGCAAAATTACCACCGAATTCGTTACGCAATATAACAATTCTACCAAGCACATGATTCCGAAAGCAAATAGAGTTCCAAGCACTAATGTTGCTCAATAAATGTAAATGCAATTGATTCGAGTATTTAATTAATAATTTATTTGGGAAACAATTTTTTACATAAGTCAACAACTTCCACTTTCATCAGATCATAAAGATCTTACCAAAAAATACGAGTACATAAAATCTTTTGTCCTTTTTCCTTTCCATTTACCAAGCTGAATAATGAGCTGGTGCTCCATATGTCTGAGCATAACTCAAAGGAGCCGCATAGTTCAATGGTCCAGCATAACTGTTGTAGACAGGAGAAGCACCATATGAGTGTACCAAGGGGGCACTGTAATGAGCTGGAGCGCTGTTGTAATGAACTGGAGCACTATAGTGAACTGGAGCAGCAGCATAACTGTGCACCAATGGTGCACTGTAAGACTTATACACTGGTGCAACAATTGGTTCCACAACATGTGCTGAACTGTGAACAATCGACTGGCTCTGATGTGAAACAGCGGTGGGTATGCTCTTGATTACAGCCCCAACCTTGGCATAGGTGGGCTCCTCGATGTATGTGGTTGGTGCAGAGTAAACCAATGGTGCAGATTCGTAATGACTGGGGCGAGCAGCAGCAATGGCAAGGAAGGCAACGAGGACAAACTGTTTTAAAAAGAAAATAAAAGTTTTATTTAGTAAATTTAAACAATAGATATCCTATAAGTCACTACTAAACCTACCAATTTGTACATTTTGTTGATTTTGGTTTTTCTTTTTGGTTTGGGAGGTTCTTTGACTTATGTGTTTCCGTCGGAAGCTGTGGAAGCTGATTGATACTTTTGCTCTCAACGCTAGCATTATTTATACTTAAACTTGACTTTTTGAAGAAAAAAACTAATTGAACACTTAAATTATTCTGCATAGTTCCCGTAGCCGTACACGAACTTGTGTCATAATTTCAATATCAACACAAATTCTGACAACAAACGAACTGGATTAATCATCATAGTGCTGTCGTGTGCTGTCTAGGTTAAATTTGCCGAACGTTGTTGCACAGTGGGACGTTGAATAAGTTATATCGCTAAGAAATAATGCAATCAGCAAAAGAAATGAAAAACAAAATTTGAATGATTTTTTTGGTAGATTTGTGGAACTATTTTTGAAATTTCTTATTCTTCTTTGGTGTATTTTGAAAGTATTTCTTCTTAAAAAATAATCATCGGCAGCCACAAAACAGAAATACAATTGAATTCAAAGAAAAGCCACCATTGCTGTATAAGGAATTCTGACGCCAAATTTGAAAAATTTCTAGCCACTCAAGATTATGTTTGTAATATAAAAGTTTCAAATTGGTATTATTTAATTTCTTATAAATATCTCAAAAACAAAAGCTAAATGACGCAAAGTTGGGTTCAAAGACATACTGGAATAGGACTTTGAAATCACTATATTGGGTTTTTTTCTGTTGAGAACTATATTCTTATTTACATACAATTCTTTGGTCAATCTCATTTAAGGCGATTGTACTTTCGTCAATTTTTCTTAAGCTGCATCAATTTTCGTTCAACAATCCACTGTGCAACGCACGCAATGGCACGTCGTAACTGGCAAAGTCCGAAAAGAAGCGTGCAAGTATTTGCGAACTCTAGACTAAATTCGAGCCCACTATTATTTTCATTTCATTCGGACTCATTACGATTCGAGGTTAAGCCAACGAAAAGTGAGAAGAAAGAAACGACGTTTCTTAACTACCAAGCGCAAGACAACGTCACGGTTGACGTCAACGCCAAATTGAACAAAGTCCATTAACAATAACTGAATTTAAAGAAAAAAACAAAGAAAAATCATTTGGTATAAAATGCACAGGTAAGAATTTTAAGTGAGATATTTCAGCCAATGATTTGGTAATTGAAGTAACATTGTCTCTCTCTCTCTCTCTCGCTATTAGATTGCTGCAAAATGTACAATTTTTGATTTGTCATGGTTGGGTTTTTAGTGTGCAAATGGTCTTAAATTCCTAACAGGATATGTTGTTTGTTTTGTTAAATATTATGATAGCGTTGGGTTTTCCTAGGCTGCTAATTATATGCCGACTCCGGAAATTAGAGTGATCTTTACTCACAAGTATATATTTTGTTAGTAGAAATATTAAAGCTTTCTTAGCATTCACTGCTTAGGACTTCTTAGAATATTTCAGTCAGGTTTTGGTCCTTCCAATAATATCATGTTATAAACTGAAGTTATTATAAAAACACTTTAATTTGCAACAACCGTTTTAGTGAAAAATATTTTGTTATAAAAAACTCAAACCTTCATTTGCAAACTGTTAAAGGTCATAAATGTTCACAAGAAGCCCTGACAGTAAGACAAGCCAAACTTGCTCTGAACACAAGTTGTAAAGGGTGTTTTTTTTAGAGGTATAGAGCTTTGAACTTAAATAAAACACAAGAAAATCGTCCATCAATTTGGCTTTATTGGAAGGATAATTTTATGCCATTAATGTTTAAATATGATTTCGGGCATGTGGTCGCCGCGGCTGGCTCGAATAAAGCCAATTCTACAGGTCCAATTTTGAACCACTTTTTCGAGCATATGGGGCCGTATGTCGGCAATAACGCCACGAATGTTGGCTTCCAAGTCCCCTAACGTTTCTGGTTTGTTGGCGTAGACGAGCGACTTCACATATCCCCAAAGAAAATAATCCAATGGTGTCAAATCACACGATCTTGGTGGCCAATTGACAGGTCCATTCCGCGAAATTATGCGCTCATCGAATGTTTCCTTCAATAAATCGATTGTGACGTGCGCTGTGTGGCATGTAGCGCCGTCTTGTTGGAACCACAACTCATCCTCATTCATGCCATCCAATTCGGGAACAAAATAGTCGGTTATCATGGCTCTATACCGGTCTCCATTAACGGTAACTGACTCCCCAGCATTATTTCGGAAGAAGTATGGCCCAATGACTCCACCAGCCCATAGAGCACACCAAACAGTCAGTTTTTGTGGATGTAATGGCGTCTCAAGGGTCTCATGTGGATTCTCTTCACTCCAAATGCAGCAATTTTGCTTGTTGACGTAGCCATTCAACCAAAAATGAGCCTCATCACTGAACAAAATTTTGCGATGAAAATCAGCATCGAGATCAATCTCATTTTCGGCCCATACACCAAAATCACGACGCATTGCATGGTCTCGCGGCTTTAATTCTTGCACAAACTGGATCTTGTAAGGTCGCAAGTCAAGATCTTTGCGCAAAATCTTCCATAAAGTTGATGGACAAAGCTCCAATTGCTGTGCACGGTGGCGAATCGATTCATTCGGGTCCTCTTCAACATTTTGCTCTACAGCGGCAATTGTTTCTTCGGTGCGCACTGTTCGACGTCTCTGCGGATGCGTATTATCACATAGAGTAAACGTAGTGCGAAAACGATCCATGGTTAACCGAATTAATTGCTCTGATGGACGATTATGTCGACCATAAAATGGACGGAGCTTGCGGTAAACTTCGCGAACTGAACCATTATTTTCGAAATAAATTTGCACAATTTGCAAGCGTTGTTCTTTTGTCAACCTGTTCATGATGAAATGGCAAACCAAACTGAACATAAATGACATTAGAGTTGCCAGATTTGACCGTAAAATGCCAGTTTTATCTCTATTCGAAAAACAAACCTCTCAAAAAAAAACACCCTGTAGATAGCGGTTGCATAGGTGATTGGTAGAAGATTATGTCTTATATTCAATTTAACTGATATATATAAATAAGTATTCAAGAGCATAAGTGAGGTAGATTGTTGTTTTAACTAGGCAGAAATACACTTTACGCATTCCAGAAAGTTAATTAGTATGCACCTGGCTTACGAGAATTATAGAGCTGCAATGTGTGTATATTCCTTGAATTCGACATACTGGTTGAGGAGAAATACTGATTTCAATAAGGACAAATGGCTAAGATCTTTATAATGCTACAACGGATATTGCTGATTAAATCTGCTTACTTGCAGAATTTGATAAATCATCATACTTATCGAAATATTTGCCTTATTTGATTGAAATAAGTACCACAGGGAAAATCCACACTAACGCAGGAATTTTTATGATAAATAGCAGAAAACTCTCACCGGTCCTCATTCTTCAAGCTAAAATATTCAAAATGTATGGACATATTTTCGAATTAAGTAAGGCTTAAATTTTCTTGAAGTGGCAACATCAAGCCAATAGAAATGTCGAAAGCAAATTACCCCACAAACCGCTTACGTTCGGGTCATCAAGTCACCCAATGATATGTTCTAAATTAGCGGTGGGCATGGAAATTTAGCAAAAGGCCACAGCAATAAAATCATGCAACAAAAAATAAATTTTTAAGTTTCTTGTTTTCATTTCAAAATTCGTCAACAGCACAAAAAAAAATCAAATTGCATTACAAACAAAAACAATTTCTACAATCGTCGAGACATAATGCGGCACCGTTGATAATGCCTTTGCGTGTTGTTTTAGTTTTTATTTGAACTCAAGTCAACGCTGCGCGTCGATAGCGTTAAAATTCTGCGAATATTTTTTTTGCTTGCTTGTGCGTCGAATAACGGTCCGGGCCATGAGGACGGAAAGTGCCACTACGTGCCCATCGCTGTTTTAGAGCAATGCTGCAAATAGAAAACGAGCCTACACGTACGCTACCTTGACTTTATTAATGCCTCTGATAGCAAGCATTGAGAGTCGACACATCTTCATATCAAATCGTCCAGAAAAATAATTTCTTACAGCTATTCCATGCAAACACAGGTGCTTTATATCCCCCCCCCCCCCCCAATAATTTCTATTCAATGATGGATAGGCTGCATAATCATGAAACACGCTAGGAAAACTTTTCGATCTACGTTTTTATGGAACTAGTCGATAGGCTCATGCCGAAGGAGACCCAGAAACTGTTCTTTCAAAAATCGAAACGAAATGGCACAGCTGAAAGCAACAAGCTAAGCTTCGAAAAAACTATAGATTTGTTGAGCAATCTCTCGCTCTTAATTGATTTGTAGAATAACAGTAGTATTGGCTTTTAAGTTAACGTATTGAAATTTGCAAAACTTGCAAGCTATAATTGTACGATATACGAGTAACGCTCGAGTATTTATTTAAAATATGAAGATTATTATTTCCTGAACTAATTTTTTGCATCTATTATTTTGCTTAATTTATGACTTTTAACAAAAAACTATTCATTTGCTTAATTAGGCAAAATACTCACCGCAAATTTCATCTCTGTTATAAAAAACTTTGCATTAATTTCTTATTACAGATTGCCTCAGATGTTTTTTATGGCGATTCATAGTAAAGTTATATTGCGCAAAATACATTATCTTTCGTTTTTCCAAAAAGAAAAAACGCTTAACAATAGCTGAAGCCCTAATGTTACCTATTACCAGAAATGCATTCAACAAAAATAATACGTTAACACATGTAATGCAATTGCAAAAGGGCATAACCACACAAACAATTCACCCACAGCATGCAATGAACCTGCTCGAAAACTACCCGTTCCACTTCGTTTCTTTGACCACAATAAGATCCCAACAATCAAGCAATACAATGTCTGTCTCATAATCACGTTACGCAGCAGTAATTACACGTTCGCACGTTTGAACGATTCGATTATTGAACTACTTGATTTGCAAACAAGGTCGTGAAAAATTGTTATGATTGATTTTTATCGTAAGGTGTAGTAGCTATTTGTCAAAGATATAAAAGCTCAGTGCATTATCCAGAACAACATCAGTTCTCTAACATAATCAGTCAATACAGACCTACTTAGAACATTAACTAAATCAGTCCAAAATGTTGAAGTTGGTAAGTGATATTTGAAAAATTTTACTCGGTGTCATTTTATTTATTTCCTCTATTTATTTAATTTTCAGGTGGTATTATCTGTTCTCCTTGTCGTAGCTGCTGCTCGTCCAAGCGTCATTGGCTCCCCTCTAATCTACTCTACACCAGTGGTACATGAACCTGTACTCGCCAGAGTTGGTGCTGTTGTCAAAAGTATACCAACGGCGGTTTCTCATCAAAGCCAATCGGTTGTGCACAGTCGTGCACATGTTGTTGAGGATATTGTTGCACCGGTCGTAAGCACCTATGCTGCTGCACCAGTATTACATTCGTATGCCTCACCTATTGCACACTCTTATGCTGCACCATTAACTTATGCCGCGGATCCTTGGTCATCTTATGCTGCGGCATCGCCATTGTCTTATACCTCCACTGGTGTATGGTAAAATTAATGTGCTCATTTACGTGTTGCATATTAAGTGAATTTGAAGAACTGATCAAAAATAAATGAAATAAACCAAAAAGTGAGAGAATATTTAAAAATATGGCTTTTTAATTTGCGTCAGGTTTAAATTCTATTTTGCAGATCCACACTTCTTGAGGTTTTCGTGTGTACAAGCACATTTTTTAATTGTGCTCTTCATATGCACTTTCACCGTAGAAGCTACTCGCTTCGATTCACACCAAAATATTTCGTTTTATCGTAAGTTTTGACGACGATTAAAGACGGGTACTTTTCCATTAACACTGGTCTCAACTAAAATGCTTGTTGGCAGATTTCAGTTGGTTACTTGCAAAACGTGTGTTCAATTCAATTCGATTTTTGTTATTTAATTTCAATTGAAATCTGATTTGTTTGGCATAGAAACGAGCAATTTAATATTTGCCACCAAATTTAAAGAATACGATGAAAACAATTTGATGGTGAGCACTTGTAAATTATATAGCAAAGTGGTGCTGCACTTAGAAAACGATTTGTTTCAATATGAAAAATGTATATTTGAATATATGATGTTCAAACAAAATTTGCTAATATTTCTTCCAAATGAAATTGTGTTGACAAAGTGATTCATTTGTCCTCAGATTACAGATCGACAGATATGTCCTCGCTCCGGGAATAAAATCATTACATAATTTTAGCAGTCTTTATGCATGCAATTATAACTTTGCACAGTGGATGGGTTTCTCTGGAACAGTGGCCATAAATAGTTATAATAGCGCTAGACTCTTGGTAATGAAAATCTTGAAAATGAAATAAAAACGGGTCTACCTATGCAAAGGTAGGATGTGGTTGAAGCATTTTTTCCAAAATTTGTATCAATTTATTTTAACTTTGCAATGCTTTCTGCAATAATATTAAAATCTTTCATAGTTTTCAAGTTATTGGAGAAAAAAAAATAGCTTTGGACTACTGAAAGTTGGTACAGATGTTTGTCAGGTTAAAACAACAACGCTAACGTACATGTCTACTTTCCATGCAAAGTTGTGACTTTTTTTTCAAAATGGGTATCAATTTTCATTAATTTGACTTTGCTGGCCTAAAAAATGCAAAAAATTGTGCTGGAACTTTTATAGCTGAAGTTATTGGAGAAAAAGACATAGCTCTCCTGTTTTTGAAAAACATTCAAATTTATATCTCTTATCTCAAGACGGATGAGAAGACGATACATACCTGCTTCCTCCTATGAATGATACTGCCTTCAGAATCTAAGCATCTCAGCAAGCTTTTACAGTTGATACAATTATCGTAAAGGATTGCAGAATGTGAAAAAAAATCATAAAATAAAGTTGAGAAAAACTTCAGTTAGAATGTTTAAAGTTTGCGGAATTCCTGAAATATGACTTTTGAAGTTTTAATTTTCAAAAAAATCAGCATAATTCACACATAAAATATTAAAACATAAACAAATGGTTTTTAAAAGTATAATGTATGAGTTTTCTTCCCATGTGCTACTCTAGTAAATTTCGATACAAATGAATTTGTTTTTATAAAAAGTTCCAAAGAACATTGTTGGTGTTCAAAGTTCAACTTTAAGCCCACTCTGTCACTAAACTAAAAAAAAAAAAACAAAAAAAAAAGCAACCTATGTATTTTTTTGTCAAACCATAATTCAAATTTTATTCAATAAAGTAAACACAAGTCGGTCCTTATTGAGAAACCCTTTACTTAATTTTATTTAAATAGTTTGCTGCCAGAAAACATCTATTTGACTTTGTCTTTGTTAATCGCCAGTCCGACTCATGTTGTCATATTTACAAATTTTTAACAAAATTTTGCTTAACTTAGTGCCTGGGCAAATTTTTAAAATGCAGAACCTCTTAATTTCATCCTTGGTCAACGCACTTTCTCTTTCAATTATTACAAAAATCTCTTACTTTTGATTTTTCAATTACACTAAGACTTAAGTACATTAACACTTCACATACTACTTACCAATGTTCATAAATAAGTGACCAACTGAGTAACCTTGAACTTGAATGTTGTCAACAGATTACATATGCCATACATCCGTATTTGCACGAACACACCTTACTAACAAGGTCGACTAATCACTCCTGATTAAAGTCAACACTTATTACTATCATTGCTGAAAGACTTAACAACAAACTATCGGTGCACTGCCAACAACAACAAAAAAATATTGATAAAAACGACTAAGACAAGTGAACCAACCTGAAGTCAATAACCGTAACACGGAAGCTTAAAAAGGGTGCGGCCGGCACTAGTAGCGCAAAAGTAGTTTGCTAAGCTTGTAATTAGTAATAATTGTTATGTGTAGGTGAAGAAAAACTGACCAGATAAATGAAATATCAAAAAAAAAATAAAAACAATTTCTAATTAATTATTTCGTGAGTTTGCTTTATTTTTATCACATGATCAATTTGAAATCACGTCCAACTGAAATCGTTCATATTTTTTCCCATTACATTTCGTGATCAATTACCAAACACCAGTTGCTGTGTATGAAAGTGGTGATGCAGCAGCATAGGTGGCATATGGAGCAGCAGCATAGGTTGCATATGGAGCAGCAGCATAAGATGTGTATGGAGCAGCAGCATAGGTCGCATATGGAGCAGCAGCATAAGTCAAAGGTGATGAATGAGCAGCATAGGTCAAAGGTGATGAGTGTGCAGCGTAGGTCACTGGTGCAGCGTGCACAACTGGTGCAGCAGCAGCATATGTGTGCACAACTGGAGCAGCAGCATGTACCACTGGAGTTGCAGCGTGAACAACTGGTGCAGCATGTACGACAGGAGCAGAATGTACGGTAGTTTTCACAACTGGAGCAAGAACATCTTCAACGACATGTGCAGAGCTATGCACTACAGTTGAACTCTGATGGGAGACAGCGGTGGGAATACTTTTGACGACTGCACCTACTTTGGTTAATACTTGCTCATGCACAACAGCGGCTGCTGGAGCTGAGTAGAGAACAGGAGATTCACCGATACTTGGACGAGCAGCAGCTACGGCAAGGAGTGCAGACAATACCACCTAGAATAGAGATTGAGGGTGACTTTATTTCTTTGGTCTTTGGTAAATTACTACAAAAAATAAAAAATATCAATTATCAGTCAAGAAAAAAATTGCGCTAAAATGTTTTGCATTTTTTCTCAAGCTAAAGTTTGTTAAAATATTAAAATTACGCCTTGGATTTGAGCAGTTGGTTCGAAAGTGATTACACTCTAAAAACTGCTTTCATTTTACACTGAAAGGATTAGTAAATTTTGAGTGAACTTTATTACTTTTTTCCTGTAATAGAAAAACTTTTGAAACAAAAATTTACACTCTTTTAGAAAGAAAGTGCCAAAGTTACAAAATTTAATCTTTACTGATCTTTTAGTAGTAAATTTCAATAAAAACGCGCCGAGTTTTGATTTTAGTTAAAATTTGTACAATTTCGGTTTCTACACTTGTGATGGTAATTTTCAACAGAATTTTTCTAGCGTGTTGAAACTTTTATATCATATAGAATTAGCACATAAAACACTATATCTAGGATATACTTTTTAGATATATAGCTGAAAATTGAATGCTTTCTTTAATATATGCGTAAACATAGAACACTCTTAAATCTGAAACACTATTTAGTTCTTTTATCAATTTGAAGAACACAAAATTTGATTACACTTACCAACTTGAACATTTTGTATGATTTATTTTATTTTTTTGTTTTAAGAAGGTCTGTATTGACTGTAAGAGTAGGTGTTCGAGAACTGATGCTATTTTCAAGAACACAATCGACTTTTATAGCCAAAATTTTAAATTAATTGAATACGTAGCGACCTTCCCTTAATGTTGACAAATCAATACGTTCAATACTCGATTAGTTATGTAGGTGGCAATTATTAGAGCATATGTTGTTGTCAAACGCCTTTTGAGTGACAGAATCAAAGCGTGTACAAGTGGCTTAATTGACGCAAACAATTGTAAACAGGTCTTAAATAAAATCACAAAAAAAAAAAATTGTGGTCAAGCACAAAAAAAAAATATCAAACTTCAAATGAAATTGAAATTTTCAACAAAATTGAAGTTCTTTTACGATCTCTATAATAAAAATCTCTCATACGCTTAAGTGAAGGTCTTTTGTAATTAAGCTGCCCTTTTTGACTTGAAAGTACACTTTGTGCTGACAAACCCTACAACTATGTATATGGTGCTATATGCCGCAAAAAGGTCTTTTGTGGTCAAATTATACCACACATACTGTGTGCGTGTGTGTTTGTGCGTGATCTTAGTGCATGATTTCGACAACGATTGCTACTGCATTACTTGCAGTTTAATTGCCAAACTGAACTCTTTCATGGTCAATATATCAAGCGTAATATGCGTAATAACAAATTGTAGCTGGTCAAGAAATTAACTTCAATTTTTGTATAAAAACCGCGTATGCAATTTAGTTTAGTTATCAGTCAATCATTTGAGCTTCTTACAACACAGACCAAACTAAACAAAAAAAAAAAACAAAAAACAAAATGTTCAAGTTGGTAAGTTTCCTTATGAAATAGAATCTGTGTATCCTTTATTATTATCTTATCCTATTTTTAGGTGGTGTTGTCTGTTCTTCTCGCCGTAGCTGCTGCTCGTCCCGGTCATCTTAGTTCACCTTTGGTCTATTCAGTTCCTACATTGGTGCATGAGCCTGTGTTCACTAAGGTCGGCGCTGTTGTTCACAGTGTACCCTCTGCTGTCTCACATCAGAGTCAATCGATTGTGCACAGTCATGCTCATGTTGTACAGGATGTTGTTGCTCCAGTTTTAAAGACATATGCCGCTCCAGCGGTACATACATATGCTGCTGCTCCTCTGTATAAGACTGTACATGCTGCTCCTGTTGTGCATACATATGCTGCTGCTGCTGCTCCAGTCTTCAAGACTGCTTATGGTGCTCCAGCTTTGTATAGTGCTTGGTAAAAAGCATATTGTGACGGGCATTTGGACGTTTTTGCTTGTTGTTCTGTAATATGATATTGTTAAATAAATTAAATAAAAAGACCTTCATGTTGAAATAAAAGAATTGGTTACAGTTTTTTTTATAACTTTAATGCATGATCTTTTCTTTCTAGAACAAAAATTTTCTGCTATTTATTTTATAGCTATGATTAATGAAAATGGTTCTGCAAATACTTCAATTCAATATCCATTTATTCCATGCAGTTAAACGAAAACCAGCATTTAAAACACAACTTGTTTTATTATTTCTTTACTATTGCGTTTGAACAAATTGATTTGTATCCTTAAATTCAGTGATTTTTCTTTAAATTTTATCAATCAATCAAATAAACTTTAAGTGATTATCCAGTATATAATTTACCAAAAGCGCTTCCGTGAAAATTTTGACAGGACTGCTACAAGTAACATCAAAACACTTGTCAACATTGGTGCATACGTGAGTAAGTAAATTTTGTGCCTTTTTCTTACAGGTACTAGTTAGCACGAATGTTTCTTCAGGCATAAACTAAATACATTTCGGTTAAGTGAAATGGATCTTATTTTTAATGTGGTGAAAGTTATTCAGAAGTTGAAAATCAAAATGGCAATGCAATTACTGTGAACGGAGCTCAATATCGCGAAAAGATTAGAAAGTGTTTGTTAAGTTAATTGGAACACATTAATGTGCAGAATGTATGGCTTTAACAGGACGGTGCAACATACCAGACAGCAACGGAATCAATCGATCTTTTGAAAAAGAAGTTTACTAATCGAATTATTTCTCGAAGAACACGTGAATTGGTACCAAAATCATGCGACTTAACACTATTGGATTTCTTCTAATGAGACTTCTTGAAAAGTAAAGCTTATGCGGATATTCTTCAAACTGTTCAACACTTCAAAGATTAAATAATCGAGAATATATTACTAATTGAATCATCATTATGCGAAAAAGTTATTCAAAATTTTTGTAACAGCCTGCCGTGCTAGAAGTGAAGACTACTTAAACAGCATTCTGATTATTATTAACAGGAATTAATGAACATTAATTTTCAATAAAAATAAATGAAGACATTACATAACTTATGCATTTAATTTAAAGTTTCAAAACATACCTCAAATTTCAAAAGACCATCTCAATATGAGCTTTTCCTGCAAATATGTCCTTCAACAGCTAGGCTGTTAGCACCATCGATTAAGGTTAGGTTTTATTTAGGATATTTAGCACAGACTATTGTAGCTTTCAATAGAAGTCATGCTTACAAGACCTAAACTAAGGGCGACATTTTGAATTTTTATTTTCATTATGCATTTCGATTTATAATTTCACTGCACTTTTACCCATCTGGTTCTAAGACCGGCATATGCCTAACGACTCGAACTAAAGGTATTGGCAGTAACGCGTCATTTATATCAAATGATGTTTTTGTATGCAATATGTAGCTAACTTGTTGCAGCTGACTTTGTCCGCATTTGTGATCATTCAATCACATAAAATGATCCGCAAATCTAATGTTTTTCTACAAAAAAAAAAAATCAATTTTTAACAATAATATTTTATTAAGGATATCTTATCGAAAAATCATAAAATCTTAATGATTTTGTAAGCAATTGACTCAATTTAAAAACAATAGGATTAATTTACGACACTTATGCCAAATTTCTATAGGACTCTGAATTACATTTCAAATGACAACCATTTTATTTAAAGCAGTGTCGAAATTCCTAATTTTTTAGAATAGTATATATACTATATGGATATACAATTTCTTATGCTGTCACGCCCATACATACGAATTTACTCGAGAGAGTGTGTAAATTTTGGAAAAAATTCAGCAAACTGCAACATCCAATGTTCCACAATGATCTTCTCTCTTTAAACAATACACATTTTTTAGCCTTAAATTTCAAGTTCTCAAATCAATTTACATAAATCTGCACAGATCGTAAAATACTCAAAGTAATGATCGCACAAGTGCATGAACCTGAACTTCACGCACCCCGCATTCAAAAATCATGTTACCGAAACGCGTTACCAATTGAAGTGCGTGCGTGCAACAGTTTGACAGCAAAGTTGCAAAGCAACAAATGAAAATGAAAAAAAAAAAATTGATTTAATGCACATTTTCACGGTCAACTTTGTGTTGAAATGAAAAACTAAAAAACTCCAACAACAACGAGCAAAGGTGAATGAAATGAAAATGATAAGAAACAACACTGCGACTGGTTGACGCAAATGCGTGTTGCTGACAAAAACAAATAGCAAACAGTTGCCGCTAGTGCTTCTACAGCAACATTTGCTACTTTTCATCACATTTTTTTAGATCACCATCGCAGTAGTCATTGCAGTCCACGCCCAGTCTTGTGGGTTGCCGCCTGGCTTTGCTCTCGTATTTTTATTGCTTACTGTCGTCGGTGTTGTTGCTTGGTGTGGCTTTTAAATGAAAGTGAATTTTACGAGTGTTCACTATGCAAAAGCCCTGTTTGAACAAAGCATACAGTGGTAGGAGATTGAAGAATACCTAAATTTATATATAACTTTTGACTTCGTATAAAAACTCTATTACCTCGAATAAACTTGACGTAGATCTGAGCAGGGCATTGAACAGGTCGTGTGATCAAGCAGAATGCAATCAATACGAAAGACCAAGAATAACGAGGCAAGAAATGCTAGATAGTTATATGGCAAAAATCGAAATGAACTGGTATAGCACACGACAACGAGTCTGGGGTCGAATTAATTTTAAAAAGAATTACACTCTGGCCCAACGTTTTTAATCTACATTTAACGTCCCTATACGGTAGAAAGTCTGACTTTAGTACAGAAACCAAAAATTTTCTGGAATAACATTAATCGAAATATAGGCCGTTTCCGAACCAGTTTTCAAAAATGCTACCTCAGGTATTTTTGGAATTATTTATTGCCACAAAAAACGAAGTTGATATATATTTATTTTTATAATATTTTTTAAAAGTTTTATGCAAATTTTCGTTCCAAACCCAATAAAACACCTCAATATTTTGTACTGCAACTTGTTGCATTGTACTCAACTTCACTAGATGTGAACGCATTCAAAATTCAATCAGTTATCGACTTGACGATAACTATACCAATCTAATTTTCTTTCTGCTGACTACCCTAAGTTTGTTATTGTCTTTAAGCTATCAATTGGGGTTATTGGAGTAATATTTCCGCTGGTGTTAGTGTTGAAAAATTTTAAATAACTCCTCCCAAGTTACTCTTTCTGGACTTTTTGCTCTAGTTTTGGCATTTTATGAAGGAGTGGTATTTTGCAACGGATCATTTTTAAAAACTCTGTTGCTGACCTTCTTAATTAGCGTTGAAATTTAAAGATTCTGCTTTACTTCTTAACTCACAAAACGTGGATTCATTTTTCTTGTATCGTACTATCGAATACTGCGTTTACAATTTTATTTTTTTTTTCCACTGTGCAATGTACTTGTAATGCACATTAAATATCTGCCGGCACTTTTTTTTACTACGTTTATTGTGTTATATTTTTCTTCTTAAAGTAAATGAAGTTTTATTTTTAAATAAAAATTTTTTTTTCTATGTCTTAAATTTGGTCAGTGGGTTAAATTTGTATAAAAGACCAGGTTGAGGTAGATTATAGACAACAGTTGCAAGAAGTATTTCATACAACACAGACCTACAACAAACATAAACTAAGAATTTCCGAAATGTTTAAGTTGGTAAGTCAATCAAGAGGATTAAGTCAGATGGCTCTGTGTTATAACAAATTTCGGTTATACCAAAATAAGTTAATGAAAAATGTATTTTTTTTCCAAATTTTTTCATTCCATAGGTGGTGTTGTCTACTCTCCTCGCCGTAGCTACTGCACGTCCTGGTTACCTTGATCATTCAGCTTCATATTTGTATGCCGCTCCAGCGACTATCATACATGAGCCGGCTTATGCAAATGTTGGTGCCATTGTAAAAAGTTACCCCACCTCCGTATCACATCAGAGTTCATCGGTTGTGCATAGTT
Source organism: Meiosimyza decipiens (assembly GCA_963680825.1). Classification (NCBI taxonomy): domain Eukaryota; kingdom Metazoa; phylum Arthropoda; class Insecta; order Diptera; family Lauxaniidae; genus Meiosimyza; species Meiosimyza decipiens. Next base: position 23,020,405 of record OY804258.1, on the reverse strand, counting down.
CGGCCCATGTTGTACAACCGATTATTGCACCCGTTTTAAAAACTACATACGCTGCACCACTTTTGCATGCTGCTCCAGCATTGCATCACTCATATGTTGCACCTGCATTGTCATATTCAGCTGGTTGGGCACCATCGTGGTAAATGCAAAGGACTTATTTTGGTAATAGAACTTGCAGTTGGATGGTTCATTTTTCTTCATATTTTATTTTGTATACATTTTTTGTAAATATGCTCGTACACACAAATACACGTAACATTTTACATACATACATGCACACGACTGTTTAAGAATAAATGAATTTTGATATAAGTCATAAACTAAATTTGTTTTCAATAATTTTTTTAACTGTTCTGAATTGTCGTAAATAAAGGGTGTTTTTTTTGGAGGTATAGAGCTTCGAATTGAAATAATACACAAGAAAATCGTTTTAATGTCCATCTTGCCATTTGGCTTTATTGGAAGGATAATTTTATGCCATTAATGTTTAAATATGATTTCGGGCATGTGGCCGCCGCGGATGGCTCGAATAAAGCCAATTCTACAGGTCCAATTTTGAACCACTTTTTCGAGCATATGGGGCCGTATGTCGGCAATAACGCCACGAATGTTGGCTTCCAAGTCCCCTAACGTTTCTGGTTTGTTGGCGTAGACGAGCGACTTCACATATCCCCAAAGAAAATAATCCAATGGTGTCAAATCACACGATCTTAGTGGCCAATTGACAGGTCCATTCCGCGAAATTATGCGCTCATCGAATGTTTCCTTCAATAAATCGATTGTGACGTGCGCTGTGTGGCATGTAGCGCCGTCTTGTTGGAACCACAACTCATCCACATTCATGTCATCCAATTCGGGAACAAAATAGTCGGTTATCATGGCTCTATACCGGTCTCCATTAACGGTAACTGACTCTCCAGCATTATTTCGGAAGAAGTATGGCCCAATGACTCCACCAGCCCATAGAGCACACCAAACAGTCAGTTTTTGTGGATCTAATGACGTCTCAAGGGTCTCATGTGGATTCTATTCACTCCAAATGCGGCAATTTTGCTTGTTGACGTAGCCATTCAACCAAAAATGAGCCTCATCACTGAACAAAATTTTGCGATGAAAATCAGCATCGAGATCAATCTCATTTTCGGCCCATACACCAAAATCACGACGCATTGCATGGTCTCGCGGCTTTAATTCTTGCACAAGCTGGATCTTGTAAGGTCGCAAGCCAAGATCTTTGCGCAAAATCTTCCATAAAGTTGATGGACAAAGCTCCAATTGCTGTGCACGGTGGCGAATCGATTCATTCGGGTCCTCTTCAACATTTTGCTCTACAGCGGCAATTGTTTCTTCGGTGCGCACTGTTCGACGTCTCTGCGTATGCGTATTATCACATAGAGTAAACGTAGTGCGAAAACGATCCATGGTTAACCGAATTAATTGCTCTGATGGACGATTATGTCGACCATAAAGTGGACGGAGCTTGCGGTAAACTTCGCGAACTGAACCATTATTTTCGAAATAAATTTGCACGATTTGCAAGCGTTGTTCTTTTGTCAACCTGTTCATGATGAAATGGCGAACCAAACTGAACGTAAATGACATTAGAATTGCCAGATTTGACCATAAAATGCCAGTTTTATCTCTATTCGAAAAACAAACCTCTAAAAAAAACACCCTTTTGTAATATGTCCAACCATACATACTCAGCTACTACTCATTGGTCGTTTAAGCCTGAATAACCTCAGCTTCCTAGCTTTTCTCGACGTTTATGTGAACTTAATGATGTTTTATTATAAAAGTCGAAAATGTTGAAAAGTTGCAAAGTTTTGAGAAGACCGCAAAATGTTGAAAGATTCTAAAAATATTATAATAATGTTATAATAATATATATTTATAGTTCCAAAATATAATACCTTTATTTTAAAAGTGAAGCAAGTCTCTCGTCGCTGAGAATTTAAAATTAAGTAACTTGAAATGAACCATTTACAATATTTAATTTTTTCTTCTCAACAAAGAGCAAACTGCACCGCTTTCTAAGTGAAGGGCTTATATGTTGGGAAATCGCAAGTTATAGTAAAATCACGATTCGTTGCAGTAGTCTGTATCTGAGGAATTAAAAGTAAAATCATCAATTGATCTGAAACTATTGCTTACTCATGTTTTAACATTATAAACCTTCCATTTACAGTACAGTTCCAAGCAGCTCTATCAAGGACGTCAGTCTTGGACCTAACTCCTCTAGGCTTTTAAAAACAAATAATTGGCAAACGGTGGTATGATGGGAGGCAACTTAATCCAAACTTTAAAATTTCATGCTTAAAAAAGTTCCAACCTTAGCTTGTATTCCATGCCGCTTGTCCCGTAGCTTTGAAGCAAATTTAGCTCTGCGATGAAAAGGAGCCAAAATTGCGAAACAATACTTAAGGTCATGCGTTTATTTTGGTCCAATAAATCCCATCATTACTATATTAGTATTGTTGCAAATTCACCCAGCAACTAGGGCTTTCCAAAAGATATTGTCGATGCTCTCCAATGAATTTTTTACAAAACTTCAAAGAGGTTAAGGTTGAAGCGGGTGAAATCCTTCTCAAGATAATCAAATAAATTTCCCTACCAGCCTATTTATTGAAGCGGCTGGATTTTTTTTGACTTCCTGTTTTACCATGTGAAACCGAAGGTTCTAGATAGATGTCATGCAAATCACATTTGGTGTGCCTATGTAGAAAAATTTTTTACTCGCTGTTATAATACGGAAATGTAGTTCAAAGGTTTCATTCCATATGAAAGACAGCAAGCGCTACATTTCAGATAATTTTAATTTGATTCAAGAAATTAGAAAAGCTCGCGCTTGGGAATAAATAAGGCAGATGCATAATTCAATAGTTCCAAAAATTAGTTATCTTTACAATATTAACTAGATTTTCGAAAATATTACCAACTATTAAAATATCAATAAAATTTGTTAATTACTATAAATTATAGAAATCACATTAAAAAAAAAATTATATCACGCACTTAATTCATTAAGTAATTCTTCAAGTATCTTACTTCCTTCTCATGGCTTGTAATCTAAACGTACTACATAGATCTGTTTGCGTACAAGAAACGTTTTACCCTTTCTTGGGTCAAAAATATATCGCCCACACAGACAACATTAAATAACTCTGCATGACGTTCATTACCCTCGGTAACAGTAATGAGACAACAATAAAAATTTAAAAATAAACGTAAAAATGTTCACAAAAAGAACACGCCCGGATATAAAACTCAAAATAAGATAATTTAAGCCAATACAATGTACAATTCAGACTCATTGAAACCTCTAACGAATTGTAAGAATTAGGGATATAAGTAATACAAAAAGTACTCGTGGCTACAAAAAGCAGTAACAAAAAATGGGCAACTAAAGAATAAAAAAAGAATGAGTGTCAAAAACTAAATACTTGGCTTTGACGCCAGCTAGAATTCAAAACCGATACTGTTAACAAGCAATAGGAATAGCCTTTTATAGCAGCTTGTAAAAACCGGAACTTATCAGCTTACAAGTAGCCAGCGAGTTGAACAAATGTCACATGGAAAAATAGACAGCAATTCAAAAAAATAAATCTCTTGAAGTTAGAGTCTTATCTAGTCAGCGCTGTCGTTAATAAACAATAAAGCATTTGACTGTTATGGTCATGAGCATACTGAGTAGGAGCTGAATACTGATTTAATATATCGGTCGGATTTTCATGGTGTTCAGAGAGTTTGCAAAGTTCTGTTGTTTTTTTTTTTGTCATTTTTTTTTTGATGTTTCTTAATATTTTTTTCAATATTTACAAAGCATAGAATTATTGTTGTTTTTTTTTACATACAATTGATATCATATCCAAAAAATGATAAAACATAAACTCTTGGACTAAAACGGAATTATTTATACGCCATGTTTTAGTACGACTTATTGTAAAAAACTTAGGACAAGAACCAGGCATTCATTTAACAAGTAAAAGTTACCTAAGAGTACTCTTTTAAATAATTAAATATAAAATGGGAACGAACTATGTATAAGAAATTTTAGTTTACTTGTAGTTTTTTTTGAAGTACCAAGCATCAAAAACTGACTTCATTAATGTTTATTTAAGATTGGTTTTAAACAGGTTTTATAATAGAATGAAATTGACTTACAATCGTTTCAAAAGCTTTCACACTGATATCAAAATTCAATTCTTTCGTTTTTGTATCACGTTTTTCTAAAGAAAAACCTTTCACACTGGCATTATCTTGTATTTGCTGACTCGTTTTTGTTTGACGTCAGCTGCGTCAACCGTTTCGTATAGACTTGCAAAATGAATATTATAGTAAGGACTAAAGTTACGTTTCAGAAACATCCACTACTTATAAATTTGTCTGCAATCTCCTGAAAATACTCGCTTTTGGACTCCATTTTACTTTGTGTTTATTTATTTAAGCGGCTGTTTAATGATGAAATTTTTGACTAGGCATGTACCTTAAATTAAACACCCCTAACAAATCGTTCACAGTAGCACTGGTTTTGTGAAAAAAAAATACATTTATTTTAGAAAACGAAGTCAAGGATATTTCTGTTTTACGTTTGGTTTGTATGGATAGTGTTTAGGCTCAAAACGAGATACATATACATATAAGAAACGGTTTTGTTTTTTTTTATGCGACTTAAAGGTTTGTTGTTGGATTGTCAATAGATTAAAGGCTATAAAAATCTCTATAGCAATTAGGATTTCACATTCTCAGTGAGAACTTAAGGACTGTCCCAGAAAAAATTTGCGCTTTTTATATTTTGTATTATACTCTACCTGATAATTTTATAGATCTAAAAATATATAATATTTGTTATATATAAAGTGACGTTTAATATGATGTATACCACTTGAAGATAGCACTTTTAACGACAAAGATATCTAACAAGCAACAAAAAGTCCGCAAACTGATTTTGTCCACATACCTGCAAAGTCCAGAATTAAAATATTCAGGTATAGCAAAAATAGTTGGTGTATCAGAAAAAACTGTATTTACGGTTTTTTTCTAATTATAAGAAGGGTCTACCTGTTTCACGAAAAAAAGGTTTAGGCAGAAAAATAGAATTTTCTAACCCAAAGGTAACGACGAAGGGGAAGTGCCTTTTTAAGCAAAATCCCAACACCTCAGTGCGAGATATGCCGGCTAGAGCAGATACATCAAAATCTACTGTGCAAAAGATAAAAGAGAAAAGTAAGCCAAAGATATACAGAGATCAAAAAGTACCAGACCGTTCTGATGAAAAGCAGTTAATGGCTCCGATGAGAGCCCGAAAATTGAATGAAAGGTACCTGACTAAATTTGATTGCTGTGCTCTGGACGACGAAACTTACGCCAAAGCAGATTTTAAGCAGCTACCTGGGCACGAATATCACCGAAGAAGGGGCATGTGTCCAGTAAATTCAAAGAAAAAAAAATTTCGGAATTTCCGAAGCATTATACGGTTTGGCAGGCCATATGCACCTAAGGTCTCAGAAGCAGATTTTTCGTTACGCAAGGCACAATCAATTCCAAAGTTTATATAGACGAGTGCCTCGAAAAACGTCTTTTACCATTTATTCGTGCACATGAAGGTACCGTGATGTTCTGGCCAGATTTAGCAACATCTCATTACTCTAAAGCTACGATGGAATGGTATGCAAGTAAAAAGATCAATTTCGTACCAAAAATAGCAAATCCGCCCAACTGCCCAGAGCTTCGCCCAACTGAAAGATATTGGGCTCTAATGAAATAAGATTTTCGAAGGAGTGGTAAGACTGCAAAAAGTCCACAAGACTTCAGACTTAAGTGGAAAAAATCGTACCATACTGTCGATGAAACGAGTGGACAAGTAAGAAAGTAAGAAATTTTTATTAAAAAAAATATTACATAGGTTTTAGTTATTTATATTCTGAACACTAGCCATTATTGATAAAAAACGAAAAAAGAACAAAAAAATTACTGGGTATTTTTTTATAACTAAAAAACAAAGCGCAAGTTTTTTCTGGGACAGTCCTTAGTTGTTTCGTGTGATGTGCACCGTTTTGCTAAAACGACATGTATGCAAGATCAAAATTTATCAATTCCAATTGAAGAAAAATCTTTTATATATGTATCGAAAAGCATATATTCAAAGTACGATATAGACAATTTTAAAAACCCATTTTTTTGAAAACATAACTCATCGCTATGGATGATGATAATGATTTTCTGTTTCATCAAAATGTTTTCAATGTTTATGGTGAGCTTGAAGAAACATATCGCATTTTTCACTTCTATAACGTATTATATTTTTTAAAAACATAAACCCATACTATCAGTTGTATTCGTTTCGTTGAAACATACTTACTGTGAAAAAAAGGATGCTATTCAAATTCTGCCTGAGAAAAATTATCGCTAGTTTGATTGACGATTGGTCGGGGGGTCAAATTAAAATAGGTTGTAAGCTCTTTTAATGGCAGCCGAATATCGTTGGGTTAAGAGCTAGTTTGAGGTTCGTTTGCACATTGTAATACGATACATTGTGCAATTTTTATTGAAAGTTTTAAAATTCCTAATAAATATTTAGAGTATTAAATGCAATGATCTGACGTAAGACTAAAAATTATGACCCAATAAAAAATTACCAAAGTGCATACAAAAACAGATAAATCAGTAACGAAATGCAGCTGCTGTTTACTCAACAAAGGTATGTGGCATTTATTAGGTATGCAGCAATTTTACGTTATGTGTTGCAAGTTGGCATTGCTGTCTTGGACAATATGCATGCATGTAGGTGGCGCTTTAAGCTGCACTGCTAATGACTGTTGCTTACAAATTCGATATGACACGTTACGTAAACAATTGTATTCTCATGTTATGTGCGTAAATTTTTGTCCGAAATAGAGCGTAGGTATTTTGTTTTTCATAATTATATCAGTGATAGAATATGTCTAATATTAATATTTGTAGCACAGCCATAGCCGTCAACTTAAAATGGCTTTATCTCGAAGAGCTAACTGGCCAATATGCAACATCGCAAGGTCGATATATCAAAAATAAAAATGGTTGTTACTATGATCCCGCAATAATGTCTTGTGAACAGACTTGCTGCAGTTCAATTATTTGATTTTTGTAGAAGTAAGAGAGATTTTGAAGAAGGGGAAAGCATTAAATATTTTCTCAGATTTATGTCCAGCATTTGCAAGAAGACAACATTCCTTATTTTCATATGAAATAATATGAGCCAGACTACTTAACTGTCGCGCGGTATTATTTTATTCAATAAAAAATAAATTTATTCAGTCCATAAAAAAAATCAGTTTTATGAAACATGACCATTGATTATTATGAAAACAAATCAACGTAAAAAACTTTTACAAACTAAATTGCTTGCACTGATTATGAAAACGTATTGTTCTGTATAAGAAGTTTGAGAAAAGTCTTTAATGAAACATGTAACATGCGTTGGGCGCAGTGACGTATCCAGGATTTTATTTCGGGGGGGTTGTGGATTTGAGATTTTTTCTACGTAGTGTATATTCTTTGCAAAATCGATTATATATAGTGTCCGTCAAAATATTTCGGGGGGGGGGGGGTCTATCCCCTAGCATTTCCCCTAGATACGGCCCTGGTTGGGCGTATCTTTGCAGCCAACTCACTCCAGTACAGATTTTCGCTACATAGTTCAACTTTACTCCCGCTCTTCTGCTCACTCAATTTTCAAAGTCACAGAATTTTTTCTTTTTTAAATCAATAAAATACGTGATATATAATATATAACTTCGAGCAAGTTTTATTTACCCGCATTCTCATGTCAAAGAGCAAAGAGACAAATTTTTTAATTCAGTTCATTTCATTTATTAACTTTTTTTTATATCAAAATTTTCACCAAGCATGTGGAGAGTAGGCCAATGGATGTGTGTAAACAGCACGCACTAGTGGAGATGCAGCAAATCCATTCAAAGGTGCACTAACTGACGCGTGATTAACATAGTCCGGAGTTTGAATAGTATGCTGATACTCATAACCACTAGCTGAAGGATATTCTGGATCAGTGGAATAGACAACTGCTGCAGGGTTCAGCAATACACCAGCAAATGTCACTGCAATGAAAGTCAGAAATACCAACTGCAAAGAAAATTAAATATGTAATTAATATTAGAAATTTTAAATCAACTAACACTCGTAATTTGCGAGCTAAGCTTTTCATGGCACTATACAAATCAACTTACAAACTTAAACATTTTCCTCTATTGTTACGACTGTAGCACACAAGCAATTTGCCAACTCTGCCCGATTGATGGCTTGATACAGTTTATTTTATAGCCAAAAAAAATGCCATGATCAAAATGAAAAAATTATTGCTATTAGTGCGAATATGCTGAATGGTGCCTTATGTACAGGTAGGTACTTTCATGAGAAATTTATGTGGTCCAAAAAACGAGCAATAATTCTGGCACTCTGTGATCATAATGAATAAATAACACGTATGCAATTTAAAATGAGTTGTTAAAAGTAAAAGGTAATTTATTATCATATTATAGGTATACACACTGCTACACATCTAGAACATAATCACATCAATAGTATTAATTACCGGTTCTTGTGACGTAATGCAAAACAAAGTACCTAGATATTGAAACCGGTACTGATTAAATGCTAACTATTTATGTGTGAGCAAATTAATTCTCACATGCAGCTATTGAAGCGACAATGAATTATTTATTTGTCTCGATAATTTCAATTATACAACTGAAAAAGTGTTGCTAACTGCATTTAATTTAATAAGTTGTATATTTCTGATTTTTATACATACAATCGCAATGAATACACTATGCTAAGAATTTTGAATCTTTCAAATTATTTTTTTTATAAATACCTATTACGATTGTATACCAAATCAATATATCGTGATCTTTTGTATTATGTAATTATGGACTCTTTGGAAAATATTTTGTAAATCATTTGTCAGACTAAAAGACTTGCTTGCTTGTCTGGAGATTTCAAGGATTGTAGTGATTATTTTCCCTTGAGAATATGTTACTTTTTTGAATACTTTATTTAGGGCTACTCGCGTGCTAAAGTATCAAACTGAAAACGATACATCAGTTACTTTGACTGACCATCATTTCGCCAACATATATATCTCATCCGAGAGCTGTGAATTAGGTATTTATTATATAAGGATTATCATAATATTTTTTTTTTTCATAGATAATTCTCAATATTAAAAGTTCCCTGACCATTACCTAAGCAATGCATAATCCAAAAAAAATATAGTGATTAAAAAATAAAGAAGAAAAAACGTTTTATTTCTCACCAAAATTTGAAAAAAAAGCGCGTTTTTCAAACGCTCTTGGCTTGCAACCCAAAGCAGCAAAAGAAACAAAATTATATCACCATATATTAAATTTGTATAAGATCAAGATCGCTTTCATTTAAAAAAAAAATTTAGTGTACCAAGTGGACGTCCTTGACGCAATAAAATTTTAATCAAAAAATAGACTAGTTTTTGTAAAATGGGTCCAACACTATGTGCTACTGGTCATCTCCAAAATTTACTATCAACTTTTCTCCAACCATCGTTTGGCTCGCAAAGCGCCTGTTATAGAGCTCTGAAATTAACAATAATGTAGTCCATATCCATTATTTTAACAATCCTCTATTTGCGCTTGTATTTTGACAGCCTTGAATCCCAAAGTATTTGGCTTTATCCTACCAATTACGTAACTTTTTATTACATTTTGTCCACTTAAAATTGCTATTTCAAATCGGAGCTATCTCCAAAGAAGCTGATGTTTTGTTTTTAATTATTTAAAGATAACGAGAATGACAAAATTTTACGTAAAAACCAAATCACAAATTAAATTAATAATATGGATATTATGACCTTATTTCCATTCCAGAGGCCCTATAACGCGATCGGTTGCCACAACTAATTCCGAATTTTAGAACTAAATTCTCAGCAATGACAGCGATCGGCTGTACATTTGACGTCGTTTGAACGTGTCGATAGTATTTTTCTCTTGCCATTTCATCTCGTACCTATAGTAAGTGTTGAAATTTACTAACATTGCGTTTTTCAAGAGTCCAAGATTATGTATGCTTAGATTTCGTTAAAGTGCAAATGAAATTGGTCGGTTTTGGAGCTAAGCATCCCAAAAATTAGTAATGTTTGATATTAAAAAATGTACTATTATGCTACATTTTTCTGAGCAAAAGTTGTTGTACTCTGGATATCACGCATTATTAGGAATATAAGCATCTGTGTGTCTTTGGTTTATAGTGAAGCAATCTTCTTTTTGAGGTTAATTGAATTTGTTCATGCCAATATTGGATTGACAGCGCTGCCAACGTTTTCGAAATGTCATGTTGCATGCCAATGTGCTACAATTTGAAGTATTTTAAACATTTAGCCTTTTTTTAATGATGATTTTTTTTGTGTATTGATGAAGGTCGCACACCATTTTTTTTATATTCTACACATTCATTTGTCCAATGTAAACTTAAGCTGTTGCAGACAACATCTTTGCATGTCATACTATTTTGAATATAGTTAAGACACGCATCATATTCGGCGCAGCACAGGCAGCTATGCACATAAAGTTACCACATAACATGGCAAAAAGAGTTGCAAACAACACATAGCCATTGAAACAGCAGCTACTCTTTTAATTGCCAAGGAGACGGGCAAACTAAGATATTAATTGCGGCCAATACATGTAAATGGTGTTGATATGATCTTACGTGATCTTATTGTAGCTATTTGTAATTTTGTCTTTATTAAGTAATTAACAGAGACAATAATAAAATATTTAAATAAAAATAGCATTCACCATACTATTGCCCATTCAAATTATAAGTAAACGGAGAGTTTTAAAAAAATTTTATTTTTCCTTAACTTAAATTCATTACCTGTGATAACATCGAATTTTTCCATATTTTGTTCCACTTATATTAAGTCATTGCTACATACCAGAAACCGACCAAAAAATAAAATAAAAAGTTCAATTGTTACAAAATTCATTCATGAAAATTGCCCCAAAGAAATGAACCATTCAACATGCAACATAAATAATGTATCTTTGTTGTTGTTTGTTCGCTATCGAACTCTTTATTCGAAAGTAAACGACTCATTTCTTAACATCAACTGTTAAAGATCTGTGCAGTCTCATTGCTCCTTCGCGAACTCGCTGACCCAGTGTGCTACTTCTTGTTTGGTTTTTTGGGGAGCATGCAACAATAACATTGCAGCAAATTGTTGCAATTGTTTTGGCAGCATATTGCGCCATTTTAATGCTTGAATTACTTTCGTTGTTGATTAAAATGCTTCCTGGTTGTGATATGGTACCAAAAATGTGAATTAATTAAATTAGTTGCAAAGTGGTTGTTATTGCTTGGAGCTAAATTTTTGTTGTGTCGGTGGATTATAGAATTTTGTAAGTCAAGTTTGGCGTTAAATGAAATTTTGAAAATACTTTCGATTCCTTTGAAAATGGTAAGCACAATGGTAGAGAGCGTTTAAATGCACTTGCGGTAGGTGGGTAACTTAGAAATGCTGTCCACGAACAAAGTAGCGTCTCGCCGAAAACTTAATTCATATATTCCGCACTGAAAACATCCTATACCTAACCAATTGATTTTCTTTTGAAAAAAAATGGTACTGAAAACTAAGATTTTTCTGATTTATGGGAGAACGAGGTACAAACTGAAAATAAAACTGAGACAATTTTTTTTTTCGTGCAGGTCCATAGGAAAATGAGCTTTGGACAACAACTGGCGGCATTTTTGTTCCATTCATGGAATAAATAAGCTGTACCAGATGAAGGGAATAGTTCAATAATAAAATTTTGGAAGACATCAAATTTGATTAGATTTTTTTAAAAGGAAAATGTTAAGACAATGATATTTGAGACCACAAATATCACGGATATTGTTTTTACGCCACGAACAAGCTATACTGTTTCCGAAGGATTATGATGAGCTGTATCCGAATCGGGCTTCGGAATTGCTTCAGATTTTTGATATTGTAACTTGAAAGTGAAAAAAAAAACGCATTTTTGGCTTATATTTGAGAACCACGGTACGCGTTGCATTTATAGAGGTTTGTAGGTTGCGTTGATGTTAGTTATAAAAAAAATCAAATAAAAGTATCATTTCTAACCATACTCTATTGAGAAAAATTCAACGACAAATTTAATACACTTCAAAATCGGAAATGAACTCATTTCAATATATTACTATTGACCTTGCTATGCGAAAATATTACTGATATTAACGAAAGAATTTATACAAAGACAGAAAATTCAATATTTTTAAATTAAGTTAGGTGTTTTTATTTTTCGGTGCAAATATTTGCACATGTACATATGTACATATTCTTTAATTTACTTCACTAATCTTTGCATTTTGATCAACATTATTTATATTCTGCATAATATGTGAATAATTTTTTTGCACATGATATACATTTTTCTCATACAAACATACTCATGTATGTATATAAAAAAATTGATCTTCATGACCATGGACGAAATGCTTGTCTCAGCAATTGGAACACAGCCATTAAAACGGACAACATTTTTTGCATGTCGATAATTCGAGCATATGGTTGAACTTTATTTTTCATTATGATCTCGCAAAACAAAACAGAATAATGAAGCTGCAGATTTGCACGATCTGATGTGTAGTGAGACATTAGGGTAATTGAAACTGAAACTAAAAGTGGAATAAAGTTTGTAACAGATGTAAAAAATAAATATTAACTAAATGTTGAAGCGCGGTTGCTTGACATTGGAAGTTTTTTCAGCGAGCAGGTGAATGACAAAAATCAGCATGATTTTTGAATTTCTTGTTCTTATATTTTTAAAATGTCATTAATAAATTCGATCTACAATTAATTAATTTAAATGTTGTAGTTAAGGAATGGCTACATAGTGCAACACTGTTTTGGCAGCATATTAAATATTGAAAGAGACCACGTTGTTTTGACTCATTTTGTGAAATAGAGTTACAGCCCAGTAAATCCTATTTTCTTTCTTGCTGCATTTCTGGATCAGTAGAGTGGTAAGAGATTTTGTATCGGTAGTATGTATATAAATTTAAATAGCTACATATTAGGCGTTTGAGGCAATGATGTTACTTTAAAACCCTTCTTCCATACAGAGCAAAAACTTGAAGGGAGGCCTTAAAAAAATATATTCTCTCAGTTCTACTTAATTTATTTAGAAAGGAAAGATGTTTCCTGAGGGCGCAATAAAGTATTTGTTAATATTGATGAATAGTGATGGCGTATGCCAAAACAAAAAAAAATTTTATAAGAAATAAATTGTTATGAGTAATCCAATCTCTAGCTTTTCAAGTTTATATACTCACATACCTGATGAATTTTGTTTCGAATTTGAAAGAAACGACACTCTAAGAGAACAACCTTTACATAGTATATATACACATACATATGTTAAAATCTTAAAATATTTATTATTCAAACTAAAATACAGAATACTCAGCTATTATCATAACAACTATTCATTTTCACAATCTTCGCTGTTTCAAAATTTCAAAAATTTGTGTGATTGCATTCGCCTGTTTTTCCACAGCTGTAGCATGCCTAGCCATGGTATCAGCAATTTCGGAAAAAATTGCCATTTGTTGCGTGCTGACGTTCTTTTGTGCCTTTGCAACTTTCAGACACTTTTCTTGAGTCACTACCAGCTGTTTAAGAAGAGTCGTTTGTTGTTGAAAATGTTGCTTTTTTCTTGGTGGTTCATCGGTAGTTGGACTCGCGGATAATGTTGGCTCTGCCGGATGCGTATTCATAACTAATAGTTCATCTGGCGTTAAACTTCTAAAAGATGTTACAAACTCTTCCTCTGACTCTTTAACAAATTCTTCAGGCTCAATTTTTGGTATGATTGCCTCTAATTCATTTGCTTCATGTGACGTTTGTGGATTGTGTAAATGAATTCTATTAGATGGCGGTCCCTTAGGAGTTTGCAATATTTTGTAAACTTTTTTTTCGTAACCAGAAAGACCATTAAGAAATAACTCAGTATCCTCGAAGAAGTTCGGAGAAGCTATATATGGCAGATTTTCAGCAATTTTTTTCTTTGTGCGGCTCCTTAAGTCTGTCCAAACCTTAAAAAAATAAAGTTCAATATCATATTTTCAATTCTTAATATATTAAGTCCGATTTCTATAACTTTTTTGTCAGTTTTCTGGTTTGGATTGTAGGTCGTATTTTATGCCAAAGTAGAATAAGAAAATTCAAGTTTTTGGCTGTTATTTTCTTATAAAAAAACCTTTAATAATGGACGTTCTATGTCGTAATTTTTTCCATATGTACTCTTCACACACTTTTAATACACCCATTTGTTTTATTTAAAAAAAAACAACTTGTTTTAAAATTGGTTTTGCATACTTGGACATCAATTTTAGATATTCCCTTTTTTTAAGCACATTCATGCGATTTGAATGTTTTACTTCGTGGTAAAAAAACAAATTTTGTTTAAGAGATATGTATGTTAGTTCCTGGGACTTGATTCTAATCAGTTTTATTTATGTTTTGTATTACTTATTTAGAAAATTGAAGGTTTTTTTTTTCTTTTAATTTTGATATGTGTGTGGAATTTTATTTTACTAAATTAAAAATTAAAGGCTCTTTAGTTCAGATTTCGCGAAGACCACTTAACGTTCACTTACTTCAAGACTAACATATCCATTCATGTTTTCTTTTTTGTGAACAAGTCAGAACGGTATCTTCATATAAAAGTAACTTCATGTTTTTTGAGTTATGCCAGTCTTCAACTAAGTGAGCGATGCTTTTGTCTTGAAATTTTCGCTTACAGAAAATTTTGTTTTTAACACTTTTAACAGAAATGGTCACCATAGAGCTAGGTAATAGACCGCTAAGGTCGCAGCCTAAAGAAGGTCATAAATTATGGTTAGTTTACAATGAAAAAGTATTAAAATCAATAGGCATTGGGATTCTACTGCAAATATCTTCTAAATGGTTAGAGTAATTGATTAACCACATGAGTCCTTTTTAGTAGACCGTTCAATTTCCTATAGAAATATTTGAAGCTCATTTGACAATAATTATTTTTTAGTAAGTTACAAAATTCTAAACAAAAAAATAATTTCTTTGAACTTGAATATTTTTCAAATGGTGAGATTAATGAAAAAAATGTTTAAAATCATTTTTGCAGAGCGTTTAATTTCCTATAAATATTGGCAATGCAACTGGTTTAACAATCTATTGGTGATAAGATATGACCATTTTTATATGAGACAAAATTAAAAATGGAAAACTATGATGAGCATTATCTTCCCGTTAATATTAAGAGCTCAGATTTGGTAAGTACTTTCTAGAGGTACCTAGGAACTAGTTTTCGTGTGTCGAATCCAAAAAAAAGCATTTGATTTATTTGACCCACCCTAATGTATGTCTGTATAGAAAATAGTTACAACCTTTAAATGTCACCAACTCTCATGCTTGTTCAAATTGTCCAGCAAAGTTTAAGCTACATAACTTACTTTTCTCCATTCGCATGGTTTCTTAGATGGTGGACCTATATTGTTGAGCTTTACTGCAATAGCACTCCAGGCTTTTTCCACCTTAACTCTATTTTCGCCACCTAAGGGAGTATCTTTCCCTAGCAATGGCTGCTTTTCTATTTCTTTTAGTAGAAGCTCAAATTGTCTTGTAGTTGTTGCCTTTCTATGACTTAAAAATAAAATATATAAAAAAATAGCATAAGGTGTATTATAATCAGATTCTAAGTGTGACAGAAAAGTAAACTTACGATAATTTTCCAATTAAATCCATTATGTTCGGCGTCATATATTATTGTACAGTCAGCACAGTAAAACTAAGCCAGAAAAACAACTTCACGATAAAAAAAACACTCAATTTTTTTTGTTAAAAAAAATCTCCCCACTAACACGCAGTGAAGTGATTCGTTGTGAGAGCAAACGACAACTAAAAACAAAAACCTATGTCAGCGTACGCTCAGTTTATGCTGTTTACACAAAGTACATACAGACATATTTATTGGAGCGCGCAGTGAAGTGATACGCTGTGTTGATGAAAGATTGTAGGATTTTCTCTAAATTGTGGAATTTTTTGTAGTTATGAAATATGTATAAGCTTTTTTCCCTAGCACGGTATTTTTTTTTTTATTTCAAATTTTGAAAAACTCTAAAAAAATTCCATTGTAGGCACACTATAAAAGTAAGGTCCTGATAATTTTTATAATAATGATTTTTCTGCTAACATAAAATCCATACAATCGCTTATTTATTTAATAGTTTTACATTCTAAAAAAAAGCAATTATTTTAAGAACTATCAACAGGTTCGGCATGAAATCATTGATAAGTTTTCGTCCCCTGTCTTCCCGCATGTAACCTAGCGGAGTTTTTTACGCCAATTTTCTTCCTATTGAATGCGTACATTTTTTTGTTCTTCAATATAACGATACGCGTATGGACTTGCACAATTTATCGCCCTATATAAACTTCTTTGCAGTTTGAGTGTCGATGAAAAGAAAGTCCAAAATATCGAAAAATGTGCTTTAATCTCTTTCCTAACATCACAAAACTCAAAGTAGATTTTTAACATAACAAACGAACGTGGTTTATGAACTTCCCTCATGAGCTCCTACTCAAAACTAAATATGTATTTTATTTAATTTTTCTAATCTGGCAATAGTGCTCTGCCTTGTTTTGCATTGCGTGCGAGCAAAATACACGGAATACCTGCGTGTTCAAGCAAAGCCAGAGACGTGAAATGAAAGGGCTTCGAGAAGAATACAAAGCGCTGTTGCCAGATTGACGGAAATAATTAAAAATAATCACCCACTAATAAATTTATTTTTAATAAGTTTGTCTAATCTTTAATAAATCACATAAAAATCTTGGCCACTAAAATGTTTCGATATCAATGTTTCGATATCAATGTTTCGGTATCAGTTTCTTTCGTAATCGTGATTGATTCAAACATCAGCTTTTCTCACGTTTCTCTTACAAAATGATATATTATATTACAAGTAAACTTACTATAATCTAATAGGGGATCGGGCTTTGCCTTAGATGGAAAGATTTCGCAAAAAGTAGGTCGATTTTCTCGTTAAAATAATTTTTTTTTTTTGTCCATGAAAAAATGGTGAACATCACACATAAAAAAATACTGAAGGAGCTGAAATTTCGCTCTCGGCGCTTTTTTATCAATAGAGCGTTGGTGAAACGACTCCCATAAGTGAACTCTTTCGTTGCGTAGGTAAACTTTTCTCACGTTCCAAACAAACGTAACATTTAACTATTTGTAAAAATCTAAAATTAATAAAATTATATTAATTATATATAACGAATATCTTCTAGTTATTAAATAAAATTCTCGTGATTTATAAAATTTCCGCGATTTGGGAAAATTCCCGCAATCTAGCAACGACACAGAACACATCACTTCACTGCGCCCTAATGTAAATGTGCATGTACTTTGGGAGAATAAAGTAAAAAGATTATACGTACGTCGACATTCGCTTACGTTGTTAGTAGTCGTTCGGTCTCGCAACGCAACGCTTTGCTAGGCGTTATTAAAGTGACTGTTTTTTTAATATCACGTGCCGATACAAGTCTATCATGTTGTATTGTTTTCCTTTAGTGCTGTGACTGTACAATATGTCTACATGCTTACATTAAATTGAATACAACCCTACACTTTTATATTTGCTGAACATAATGGAAATGCTGAAGAAAACAAAGTACGTACATTTACGAGTAAAAAAAATTCACGTTAGACTGCTGCAAAAAAAGAACTAAATTATGAAAAGGGTTGCATTAGAAAACTTAGCGACAATTTCGCTATAGTTTTTTAGGTATTGTAGAAAAGTTTTAGATATAAAAAGAAAGAAAGAAAGAAATGTCTCATAAAACTTTAAATTGGAGTTCTATCAAAATTAATTTTTTAGCTCAGATTCATAAATTTAAATTTATTTTACGTGAGGATGTAAATTGGCTATTTCACGTCAACATTTTTTGAAATAATTAGTACATGGCAAAAAAAATCTAAAAAAATAAATCTATTATTAAATCTTTCCATTTAATATGACAACTTTTGGTGAACCTATTGGGCATTGGAAAGTGTATAATTTCTGGCAAATGAGCATTGTAGAAGTATGAGAACTTGTACGTTGCACTTTTTAAACTGGCAATATCTTAAAACTTTGCATATGGCAAGCTATTAAAAAACAAAATAGTACTGGGAAAAAAATTCATCTAATGAAAACTTTAGACTTTTTCCACTGTGATTGCAAAATCGAATATTTGATTTTTGCTGGGCCAAAGATTACTAATTTTTGTTTATTTTATATTCACTGTGTACTATGTTTTATATTTTTTTACAGAAGCAAAAAACCATCAAACGCATTACAGTTTGAGGTTTTATTAAACGAAATCGAAAAACTACCATTGCTGGGAGAAGATTATCCAACAGATACCGAAGATAGAGTTAAAATCGAAAAAGTTTGGGTGCAAATTTCAAAAAAACTCAACCAGATTGGTCCACCATATAGGAAACCACGCCAATGGAGAAAAGTAAGTCATAATTTTTAGAAACAATTTGAATGAAAGCATCACAATTGGCTGATATACATAATAATATTAATTTTTATTGCACCGTACAATTAAATAAGCATTCAAGCCACCCTGTAACGCTAAAAATATGTGTAAAAGGAGATCCGATTTTAGTTTCCTATATTGGCAACTCTGTAATTCAAACAGCTGTCGATAATAGAGCGCTTTCAAAGTGTTTAATGTTCAATGAAACATTAACAGACGATATGAATCGTTTTATCATCGCTAAATGCACTAAAATTGATATTCTATTGAAACTGAATTTTCGAAAAACATCACTTTCTGTGATGAGGAATCACTCAGAGTATTTTAACAAGAAAAATTGACGTATCTCAAGAGAGGCCATCACATAGCCGAGAAGTCATTGCTTTGCGCGCCATGTGGTTAGACGGTGCCTGTTGATCTTATATCTTCGAAAATGTGCCTTAGGCCGTTTCGCGTGATAAGTTTCTAAGTCGTATTATTTCCGATTTTTGTGACGTCAATTGGCCGCTACGATAATACAATTTAACGTCATTAATTTTTTTTTTCGTTTCCCTAAGACTTGACTCTACCCTACACTGACAAACCCGAAAAATAAAAGGCACCTATAATCCATCCACAGAACTGACAAGTTATGGCATAGATACTGTTCGAAATATGCGAAGTAGTCATACAAATTAGCTCGAAATGATCGATTCCTATTAGTAATAAAAATATTTAATTATCCAAATCCAAAATTTTTTAAAATGAATATTCTTTTGTTTTTTTTTTGAAAAAAAAAACGTTTGGGAACTGAAATTGAAACATAGTGTAATATATTTTATTCAAAAAGAAAATTAAATTACTTGAAAGATGAACTAATGTATATAAAAGAGACAAATGTACTGTATTAATTGAAAAGAAAAGACTCAATAAATTGAATTGATGAACTGACATTTTTTGCAACATGTGCCGATGATTTTCAAAACCATGAAACTTCAAAATCATGAAACTTCATTTCAAAATTCAAAAATATTTATTTTACTAATTATTATCACAACATAATGTCAACTATTAAAAAGAACCAACTTTAATTTCTTCAGGTTTGGACAGATTTAAGAGGCCGTACAAAGAGAAAAATAGAGGTGGCACGTCTTCCTGAATCACAAGACGTTGAGTTCTGCCTCAATAATCTTACTAGTATCGAGAAAGAGGTTGACAGAATATACCAATATTCTAAAAGATTGTATCCAAGTTCTGATCAATTATCATATTTTGCAAATGATGTTAAATTAGAGCAAACAGATGAAGATGAGTTACGAGATTTTACAGCCGCTGTGGAGTCTACCAGTGTATCATCAGTTGAATCTCCAACGTCATCGACAGCAGTACCAAAAGTGGTCGCATGGCCACTGGAGACACTTGTAGTGCCGCAATTATCAGGAAATCTAACTAACAAACGTTTACCAAGAAAAAGGCGATGTGCTGAACTGCGAAGAGATCTTCTTAAGCAGCAGCTGGAGAAACAAAAAAAGTTGTTAGAATTTTCTATAGAGCAAAATAACATTTCTGAGCAACAAATAGAAATATTTTCTAAAATTTCACAATCCATGGCTAGACAAGTTGCAGCTGTTGAAAAACAAACAACTGCTATCGAAGGATTTTTACAAATTTTGAAGCAGGGGATATTGTAAAAGTTTATTTGTATATAATTTTTAATCATAAGTACATATTTTGTTAAGAGAGTTGAATAATAGAAAAAATAAGATTTTGATATACTCGCATGTACCATATCTATTCTACTGGCCGAAATGAATTTTTTTTTGTTTGATTAATTTTTCGAATTTTTCCACAAAAGATAAAAAAAATGTTTTAATAGTTTTTATGCCTTTTCTTCGATTTTTATTTTCATAAAAAATTGGTAAATGTGATAAAAACATCAGACGAGCAGCTGGGATTTCGTTCTCGGTGGCTTTGTACTATCGGTCTTTTTCGCGTTGAACAAACACCATCGTGTAAAAGGTCGATTTTTAACCACTAAAATTTGCATTTAAATATCAATAAAAAAAGAAAGAAAAAATTATAATATCGAAAATTTGGTATGACATTCTCTAGATAATGTTGCTATGATTGTACAGGTAAAATTTCAAAAAATTGTATAAGATTTCGTAAGTTGTGCTGCGGGTCATTTTCTTAAAAAAAAAGAGTTTTGAGAAAAATTTGTTTAAAGTTGCGCTCTGATACGTTTATATAAAAATATCAAAATCCCGATAAAAAATTGTTTTTCCGACACAAACTTTTTTCCCTAATTTTTTTCAAAAATTTGCAGTGATTTAACCACTTAAGAAAATAGCAAAATTCGGTCAGATAGTCGATTTCCACCACTGTGCGTATTGCAAAATAAGAGCATTAAATTGACTCAATTGTATACATAAAAATATTTGAAAAAATTCTCAGGAACATAAATGTTCACCGTAACAATTACAATGGAATTCATTGTCAAAATTAGAATCGCACAACAGGTGCTTATATTCTTTCAAGGTGTAAATCTATCAGAGTTGTAAAACAATGAATTGAAAATTGAGCGTTTTCCATCAATTTCTCTATAGTGATTTTACTAACGCGCTTATTACTGCCTTGGTAAAGTCTAGTAGATACTACATATAATTTAAGATTTTTTAACGTTCATTTTGCATTTGTCCTCAGTGTATCCCATCTTGATTTCAATGAGTTTTTTTCTTTTGCAGCTCTGTTATTAATAAAAAAAAACTAAATAAATTTGTAAAAAAAAATAGTCAAAAACTGCAGCAGTTAGAATTTCCGTCGCTTGTTCGGTGCAGTAACTGCAGCGAACTAATTAAGTGTGTGCAACAGCAAACAGCGACATCAACAGTGCGACAAAAACACCAAAACCAACAACAATGGCAGCAACAACACACAATATCATCAGAACAAATCGTTGCAATTTGAAGGTCGTTACGCCAATAGCAACAGCTAAAACAAAAGCGGCACAAATTATGCTGCATGTGTGCAAGAAGCCAGAAAAGAAGTCACCAAAACTATGCTGCAACAACGACAAAAACAAACAGCAACAGCAATAACAAGTACAACAATGAGCTGTAAATACTTAGTGGCACTGTTGTAAAGGTAACAATTTGCTATAGAGCAATTTTTGGCAGCATACAAGAGGGGGTACCATATAGCAAAATACAATAACAATCATAAGTTTTTGGTGCTTTTGCATAAAAATTCCCGCGTTTTCATCAATGAAACAGTGGCGTATTAATAAAAATTATAATTAAGAATTTAAAATGCACTCATTTACATATTTTTTATGCAAAGCAACAGCAAACGTTCCAACCAAAAGCTACACTGTTTGACACGAATTTTAATTTTAAATTTGGGCATGCAAATAACGCTTGCAATCCATGGAAAATATTTTGCATCACTGCCACTGTTTGGACCGGAACACATGTTCTCAAATTGTCTAATCGCGTAAATCACCAGAAACATACACAATTACAAAGGTATAATATATACATTCAACTATTTGCAATATCCCGGTGAGAAAATTTTCTATTAATTCTGCTTCTTACCTTTTTGAAGTCCACTATTGCCAATCTTTAATGTCATTTTATCAAAAACACACTTTTTATTGCTTAAGAAAGAGCATTATATGTACTTATTATTCAATATAATTCACAAGTCTTGTGTAAACATATGTTACACAAAATAATTTTCAAAGACCCTATAAACACTTTGTGTGATGCTCATTTCAGCAACATAAAAACTAAGGTGAACAATTTTTAGGAACGGCTAGCAATTTCGATCTGACATATTATTTTACAGAGTTTTCATAGCGCTAACTCCAATGAGGATGTTATTAAGTCTCGATAGGGGACGCGGAACAGAAAAGGAATAGAAAAGTAGATAAATGTTACTTATCTTAAACTTCTTTGCTTCTTTAAAAAACTTCCAATGCCACGAAAAAAAATAGAATTAACTGAATTCATTCCCAATTCATGGCAACCCAACTACCGTCATCCGTCATCTTGCTGAAATTGGACAGTAGATTCTCGTCATCCTGAAGACAAGATTGACAATTTAGTTAGACAAGCGCTGCCCGTATGTATGTCCCGTGATTAACTCTATCAGTAGTTGTACGTCCTTTCCCTGCTGAAGAAGAAACTTTTCCACTTTCCAAGACGGTCCTTTCACGAAACACTTTGCAGTTTTGCAGGAATAAAAATTAAAACACCTCTTTGTATTAGCAGTTGTCATTAAGC
Source organism: Meiosimyza decipiens (assembly GCA_963680825.1). NCBI lineage: Eukaryota > Metazoa > Arthropoda > Insecta > Diptera > Lauxaniidae > Meiosimyza > Meiosimyza decipiens. The sequence continues at coordinate 22,997,533 of OY804258.1, read as the reverse complement.
CAAACTTGAAACCCATGAATGGCTTCGGACTCTTTGTAGTGACCACTGAACCCTCGTTTGCAAATTCATACGCTAGTTCATTCAGTGTGGTACCGCAGTGTCTGGGAGACTAACTAAGATTCAAACCGCTCTCGAACATTCGCTCACGATCTTCGAATGACTGATTTGGTTAGCATGAGCCTTTAGCGGCGCCTGACTTCCTAAGTTGAGTTGGAAGTTGGCCGTCTTAATATCTGGTACTAATACGAGTTTAAGTTTAATATTGTTGCTTCTCAATTTAGCGTTGAAATCGATTATCAAAATAAAAATATTTTTGAGGTTAGTTTAGTTTTGAATATATATATAAGTTGAAAAATAATCAGTTTCGAGGTAGCCTAACAGAAAAAGTCTGTAATTGTGGAGTAATATTTAACTACCAGATGCACTTTCTGCATCCGACACTAATGGTTGTGGAAGTAATTTCACAATTGTTCAAAGTGAGACTGACCCAGAAATTAGCGTCTTGATATGTTCACTGTGAACCGCAAATCGTTATTTTTATCATATCCTTCCAAAAAGAGGCCTTTTTACTAAGTCCGCAAACATATTCAATTTCTGCCACTCTTGATATTTTGCCCATTTGAAGTCAAAGAAAAGCTTAATTTTCTCACATGGCGATTTTCTGCACAGACGGTCTATAATTTGCAATTGTGAAATCAATTGACGTTCTTACAAGGTGCGATGAGGAAAATAGAAGAAGACAGCGCTTCTTTAACATTGCAACTTGAAAGAGAACAAGAAGATATAGCCGTAGCAACAGAGGTGGTTGTAGTAAGAAAAGAAGAAGAAGAATGTCTCGCAGCACGGAAAATGGAGTAATGATTTATACAAGAGTCTTCTTATGTGTATGATGTTGTGTATTTGTCTATGTGTATCTATGCTTAATAAGCTAAGATCAACTAAGTTAACAACTGTTGCAGCAGCAGCAGATTCGGATGCAGATTTGTTCGACTTTGATAGACAGACTTAAAGCGGACAGACAAACGGACGTTCCTGAAGACAGACAAACAGACAAAAGACAACAGTAATTGCAGTTAGAGCTGCAGTGATTTGTTTTTGTTGTTGTTATTGCTATTGAGTGCTGCGGCTGGTGGTTGCATTTTTGCATTTTTGTGATTTTTCTATTTAAATATAAAAGAGTGTGAATGGCAGCGTGATGCCATCAGTTGTTGTTTTAATTTCCATCTGCATGCGGAACAAAGAACTTCATTGCCTAAAGGAACCGCACGAATTAAGGATATATCGTATATAAATAGAATCAATTTAAGAAAACGACAATTATACACACGAATCAAAATGCTAAAATTGGTAAGTATTAAGTGATGAATATAAAAATGAAGCACTAGAATTTTCAACATAAGGACCTAAGATCTGAGAAATAATTTGAAAACTATAGAGCCAGGCAACAAATAACTTCCGGTCATACTCAGAGTTCAAACTAGGCAGGAATGATTTGCAAAATTATTTGTGACATAACTCGTCTCAAAGGACCACTAAATCTCCTGTTGGAGCATTGCATCAATCGATGAGAGTGAATTTCGGATTGCTTTTGGCTACTTTCTTGAGAATATTTTAAACACCAATTGAAGGAGCAGTCCAATGCTTTAGTGAGTTAGACTAATCCTTCCAAATTTCTTTTTCGCATGAATTGATCAAACCTCCGATAAGATTGGAAGTGTTCCGCCTTTTGTACGAACAACATATTTTTTCACCAATCGATAAGAGAGCCTTTTTCAAAAATTTTGCTCTAGTTCATGAAATAAATTTGTGCCTCTTTTTAGAGTTTTTCTCGAACCATTTTTCGGAAGTAAAATAATATAGGTATGTAATTTATTTAACGTTAATTTCGGTCAACAAGTTTCCTAGCCATTAAAAAGTCATTTTAAGGCCATTTCAAAAAAAAAAAAAAATAATTTTTGCGCTATAGAAATCAAAAAATCCGATCCAGGCACCCTGCTTTGAAAACACTAAAACTTTCTTTAATCAATGAGAACAACTGAGTTGAAACAGAATTTTATGGTATTATCATGTGCTCCAGATCGTAGAGGGTTGGTTCAATGTCAAATAATTCCACACCAATCCATCTTTTCTAGCCAAAAAAGCTTTGAATGCGGACACGAAAAAGAAATAACTCTCAATGGGTTCAGACCAAAAAAGGATACTGGTCTTAAAAATAGTATAGTTGGTCGAATAGCAAAATCAATAAAACGTAAAAAATTATTAAAATCAAATGCATTTTTTCCGTCAATTATATCCTGCCCAGAGTACTACATGGTACAGTTTATTGTATCCGTGCATTACAAGTATTTACATTTTGAATTAAACTTTATTTATTTTCTAACTTCTAGATCCTTCTCCTTGGCTTTGTTGCTGCTGCCAGTGCACGTCCAGGCTATTTACACGGTCATGCTCATCATTTCGATTATCCTCATTTCGATTATCATCATCATCATGAGCCGCTACATGTAGCGAAAATTGTGCATGTTCCTGCCGCTATATCCCATCAAAGTTCAACAGTTATTCACAGTGCGCCGCATCATATTATCAAGCCGGTTGTTGTGCCAGTCGTCAAAACGGTTGTACATCCATTGATTAGTGCCTATCACCCAGCACCCATAATCAAGGCTTATCATCCAGCACCACTACATTATGATCCCTTCCATCATCATTTCGATCATCATCATTTTGATCCTCATCATTTTGATCATCATGGTTTTCATCATTTCCATTGAAAGACGTCTATAATTATGAATCAAATCTCAACGATTTTGTTGAGAAAAAAAAATTGTACCTGATGCTACTACTTTCAATGAAAATGTTGTCTTTCTTTCTTTCATCTGCACGCTGCTGCCTTGTTGTGTCGCCGTCTAGTAAATTGTTCTGTTCCATTGTTAAAATGTATTCTTTCTTGAGTTTTAATTATTTCTTGTTTATTTTGCTTTATTTATTTTCTTGATAAAAAAAATATGTTGCTGAAGATGATGATAGTGTTAATGACGAATGAATTAATAGATTAATTGTTAATAAAAACAACAAAAATAAAAAAACAATCTTTTTTTTTGTAGAGATTTTATTATTCAGTTTAATTTACTGCCGATTTTACAATAACATAACATTACGCTGGAACGAACAAATACTTTTTTGATGGGCAAATATTTTGACTGGCGGTTATGAAGGCATGAATATGGAAAATTTGTACTGGAGTGCAAATCAAGATTGCGAAAAGTGTGATGAGTTGACACAAATGTCATGCTGAATATTCACATATATACGCTAAGATCTTAACTAATATAAAGTGAAAGCTATCACATTTTGCTAGAGTTCTTGTCAAAACTTAGCGCCTCTGTTTTGCTCGAAAAAAATTCTTGATAATGAAAACAAATCCTTTTTTTGTAGATAGTGGCGGCATTGGTACGCCTCTGACTACACGATACTTTTTGGTTCTTTATCTGTTTAATTTTTGCATTTTCGATGCTTGGTATCTCTCGATTTTTTCAATACTTTTCAGCTTGTACCGACTTTTTTAATTTTTTTTGATGCCGTTCGAACTTTTTCGACTATTTCAAGATTTTTTGATACCATTTTACTATATAAACTTTTTCTATACTAAGCGATGTAAGGCTGTTTAGCAAAAATTATTTATTCTAATAAGCTACCTCACAGAACAAATTATTTCACGCCAATTAGTATGCCGGTGAAGTTAATATCAGGAATATTTTCCGTCCATGCATGTTAAGGCACTATTTCTGTAGTCTTTGTGATTTTTAATTAGTTCAAGTACATTTTTCGCAAGATGTGTTAATTTAACCTTTGTACCGTTTTGTCTTTTTTCTGATAAAAAAACTGGTTTTAAATTTGAAAACCTGCGAAAATTACAATATAAATATATAATGTATAGAAAAACAAAAGCCCTTATCCATAGCCTTGCCGTTATAAAAGATTAACTTCCGATTTTTATGGAAGTACTTACTTCAACTAACTGACTGAAAAATGTCAACAGATTAAGCGTCAGTAGTTTATCTGAATCATCTGCAACACCGTTGTACCGTCGCAACTGTTTTGCTTTCAATTAGTAGTCAAACGACTGAGTCTTCACGATTATGCCAACATTCACATCGTAACAATAATCACTATCAACATCATCAGCAGCATCATTGGCAACATCGTGATTGCTAATATCATTACTATTAGCAACTTATCTGTGTCGAACATTATCATCGTAGTAAATAATTTTGTGGCTGCATGGCAAGTAGGAATGTTTCTAACCGCCGAAAGTTGCAACAACAAATATTTTACTTTTAATTTATGTTAATTGTTATTTAAGCAAAAAAGTTTAACATATTCATTTTATATGCTGTCAAATTTATTTAAGAATTTTTTAAAGAAAAATTTTTAAAGTTGACAAAATATATTTTAACCGCCACACATAAAGCTGTAGCCTAGACATTAAAGCAAAAAAACAAGTCTTGTTTCGAAATATAATGCTGATGAAATAATTGCTTGTTAAGTCTCTTGATCATAACATCACAAACATCCGCTTGATCAAAAACATGGTGATATCTCGGAAAGAAGCAGCCTATTGGAGAGGTCAGATGGTATAGTTTTTGCGCTTCTTATTACATCTCAAAGTTCGAGAGCGTGGTACATAAAGTTGAAAAAAAAAATGTTGAGTAACGCATAAAAAGATTCAAATCTACTTATCTTCAGCTATGACCAAAACTATTGTTGTAGGCCATTGGTATAAAATATTTGCCTGTTGCACCCAAGTTATTTTGCTAGAAATTGTAAGTGAACTTAAATTTGCTTTGAAATATCGTTTTATATTAAATGAGAGACCTTTCACTTTTCACATCGATAAAGAATTATAATTTATTTTATTTACCAAAAGCGTCAGCAGTTCTAGTTAAAATAGTTTACTTCATACAGAAAATCGTTTTATTAAATTGAATGTGGCCAATGTTTTCTGTGGTCTCGTGTGCGTGCTAGCTCTCATAGCTTGAACTTTGTTTCCTTGTTTTGCATTGTTTGTGCTCAATGTTATTGATTTTTTTATACAAAGCTCGTCGGTTAACCACGGCTGGCGTTAAAAAAACATTTAACCTTTTTTTTTTTGCATGAAATAGTCTTAAATTAATAGCTCACTTTAAGTAAATAAAACAACTTTTTTCAAAGATAACAATTATTTAAGTCGCTATTAAATAAACAAAACCTTAACCCTGAAAGAGCGTAGACTGAAAATTCACTTTAGTTCAGTTCTTTGAGTTAATAGCGCAATAAATGAGGTAACGCTTGCAAGTTCATTGACTTTTTGGACAGATTTCATTTATTTCTATTGCAAGCGTTTTATATTTTTTTTTTAATTTTTTACAGTTTTTTTTTGAGTGATGTTTTTTTTTTAAATTTTAACATAAACGATGCTTTTTTTAATAACTGTTCGTTAAAATATCACAAAAAATCGAAAAAATCTTGAACACCTATGCTGTATTGTGAGAAATGAAATATGTTAGTATTCGACTTGTAATCCTTTCAACCACAACACACACGCAGTAATATCCATAAATCCACTTTTTAAAAGCCTGTTGTCCGGTGCGCAGTATAATTCAGAAGATCATTTCATGATCGTTAAAAATTAATTTTAAGTAACTCATCTATGTACATCAGTATTCTATGAGGAGTTCAAAATTCCAAGCACCATCAAATCACTCTTTTTCCCTCTCCAGCTTAAGCTCATTATCCATTTCGCCGTTTTTCTTCACCACTTTTCACAGCGTTTTATAACCTTTAGCGATTCTTAGCATCGAAGAATATTTCTAAAAAGTCAAATATTTTGCAAGTGTAGAATCGAGAAGAGTTTTGTGTAGAAACGACACTATCACACTTATGGTCAAAAATCATTGTGCAGCAAGAAGTGACGTCTAACGCGACAAGTACATTTAAATCAATTTTTTCAACATTTTTCGACTTTTCCAATCTTTGTTTTTGGAACTGTTCCCTTTGATCGGTCGATGACAATAATTTTTTGATATTAAGTGTATTTCGATAGGATCGCGTTAGCGGGCGTGCCACATGTTATACAACCAAAAACGTGTCATTTTCAACTTTTATTAAACATTTTTCGACTGTTTCAATTTCTTGTAACCTTTATCAGTATTTTCCATATTTTCTTTTCATTCATTTAGTCGTTTTGGACCATTTTTTTACTATTTCAACATATTCACCGTTCTCCCTTTTTTTCTTCTTACTTTCTCAATCACTTACAATTTAATGGAATTTTAAGATTTTTGAACATTGCAGCAACACTTTTTCAACCTGTTCAAATTTATTTTCGACTTTTACAACCTCTATCAACATATTCCAAATTGTTTCGACTTTTTCAGCCTTTTTCAGTTTCTCTCAACATAAACCATATTTTTTTCGACTTTTCCAACCTATTCCGATTTTTTTTTTTTGAGCAAACAACTTTTTTCAACATATTCCGTATATAATCGATTTTTTCAGCCTCTTTCAAATTTTAAACACGAGTATTTTCTTTATTTTTTCGACTTATTCAACCACTTATTGTTTAACTTAACCTTTTTTTAAACTTTTCCACATTTTTTCGACATTTTCAACGAAAATACGAATTTTTGGTCGGTTTCTGGATGCATAATATTCATGCTACCATAACGTGACCAGATATTTTTCACGGAGCAGGAAACGCTGATGAAACTTTTTTGAAGATTCGTTTGTTTTTATGTTCTAAAAAAAAGGTCCTCAGTTTCACATCCCGGAAACCGTAGCAAATCAGATATTTCGAAATATTTTCCAGAAAAATCAGATATTTACGAATAGTTTATATTTACTAAAAAGAAACCCTGGCAAAATAAGATGTTTGATTTTCAATGAAATCGCGGAACACGCGGAGCAGAAAACAAAAATCACGGAATTGCTCCGCGAAACGCTGATCATATGGACACGTTATGCCACCAGTGCTTATACTCATCTGATTTTGTTTTACTTGGAACATTGATAACAACTTTAGAGCAATGTTCACATATATTAACAAAATTGGTGCTTTTTTTAGACAAGGAAACTACGTTATAAAATAGCTTGGAAACAAAACTAAACCATTCCTTAAAACCTTTATGAATAAGAAAACTTAAATCTAAAAATGATCTGCAATATCGATTTAAAGAAATAAAGAAATCCTAAGATTTTATCAAAACAAGACCATTCGCCTAAGTGCCGTATCAAAACAACAAGTTCTCTGATTGTAGTAAATCACCACAAATATATTTGAAACATAGTCCCAGATAAGTGGAGCTTTATTGAAAACTATATATTGTGAAGTAGAAAAACTTTTTCATTTTCTACACATCTTAGAAATTGAGACTTAATGCATGCATTTAATTCTCTGAAACAATCAAAAAAGCTATTGCTGAATGTGATGTTGTATAATGGAATCTCTCATAATTTGCTTACGCTTGAAAAAGGCAAATACAAACAACACTGCCAATCACTTTTTCTATGAATTACGTTGAAATTGCTGTTCCCGGATATATGTTTGCTGCATAGCTGGAGACAACCATTATTGCCATAATCTAAATTGCCACAACAATAGCAATTATTTCTTTTCAATAAAATCAGACGTAATAGTGCGTATACGTAACATAAAATTATTATGAGAAAGAAATTTCACATGACTTAAGAATTTCGCAAACTTGCAAAGCAAAAACAAATTATAATTTCTTATTCAAGGCAGCAACTGCAAATAACGCATTAATCAAACTTATGGCAGTTACACAAAATATCTTAAAAACCAGGCTGCAAAATCATCTAAAGCCCTTTTTATATAAATAAAAAGAAAGAAAAAAACTATGCAAAGCGCAATAAAAACTTAAAAGCAGCATTTTATAGCTTTGTTTGTTATAAGCCGCCATTTTTCGTAATATTCTGACACGCGAAATCGATTTAATGTCTGCACATAAATAAATAAAATGGCTTAAAATGGCACCAGAACAGCGCCGCCGTTGACTAATTATGCATTGTTGAAACAGTAGAAGCCAAATCAAACAAAAGCCCATTAATCATAGACGAAAATCAAAAATCAAATGCAAATGAATGAATGCAGGCAATCGCACAAAAATAACAACAACAATTATGGTGGCTACTTTTTTATTATACCAAATAGCGCCCACTGTTAAAGCCAAGTTGTTAGTACATATAACAGCAATAGCAAACGCGTAAAATCAACACACGCTTTCAAAGCGTAGCTCATAAAATATAAATTAATGACTTTAAGAAAAAATATAATTTAAGTCATGCAGCATGTCTACTCTGTTTGCCAAGATTCTGGTGCCATATTGCTGCTGCTGCCACTTGGTCCAGCAGCATTAGCGGGAAGTTTTTTTTGTGTTTTTGTTAAGATCGATTTACTTTGATTTGCACTGGAATTTCTTGTGTCGGAAATCTGTCTGTATGGAGTTTGTAATGTAAGCACGTACTTTAAAGGCCAAACAACCTTGTCAAAGCACAAATGAATTCAACTTTGGTACATGCGCTACAGTGGATACTCAGATCATTTCGTTTGTTAGTTTGCGTAGTTAGTTTTATATCGAATGAGTGCTGTCTGAAAAGAATTGATGCGATGATTTTCACTTCAGTACATTATTCTCGGCATGGCTGAAAATAAAAAAAAAAATCCATTGTGTCATTCAAATGCTTGTAATTCTTTCCCATTTATACCCGATTCCCTGACTTTCTGTTCTAAAGATCGTTTCCACGATGATTTAGAAAGTTCGCATTTTCAACTACTTTGAGGGTTTCACTCAACTCCAACTTGCCAGGAGACGACAGTAGGTGATCGTCTCAACATGTGCTCAAATCATTTCTACATTTGTCGTTTGATTTGAATAGAAATCGAATTTTAACGACATCTGGTTGAGCAATTGGATATTAGAATTGGCAAATTTCAGAATTCGGAAAATCGGCGAATGCAATTGTTGATGACTATTAGTCAACTGTGCAGCAGAGTGCTCTTGGTTATCCAAATTTCATAGCTGTACAAAAGAACTGGCTTCACATTTGACTCAAATATTTTGAGCTTCCTTGTTATTGACAAAATCAAAGACTTCAACTGTTTCCGAACTGAGTGACATGAGAATAATCTATTTTGTCTACTTTGAAGAAATTTCACTGCGCTTGATTTCTATTTCAAAGTCGGTTCAGAAGTTTAGAATATATGATATAAAGGGTGTTTTTTTTAGAGGTATAGAGCTTCGAATTGAAATAAAACACAAGAAAATCATTTTAATGTCCATCAATTTGGCTTTATTGGAAGGATAATTTTATGCCATTAATGTTTAAATATGATTTCGGGCATGTGGCCGCCGCGGCTGGCTCGAATAACGCCAATTCTACAGGTCCAATTTTGAACCACTTTTTCGAGCATATGGGGCCGTATGTCGGCAATAACGCCACGAATGTTGGCTTCCAAGTCCCCTAACGTTTCTGGTTTGTTGGCGTAGACGAGCGACTTCACATATCCCCAAAGAAAATAATCCAATGGTGTCAAATCACACGATCTTGGTGGCCAATTGACAGGTCCATTCCGCGAAATTATGCGCTCATCGAATGTTTCCTTCAATAAATCGATTGTGACGTGCGCTGTGTGGCATGTAGCGCCGTCTTGTTGGAACCACAACTCATCCACATTCATGCCATCCAATTCGGGAACAAAATAGTCGGTTATCATGGCTCTATACCGGTCTCCATGAACGGTAACTGACTCTCCAGCATTATTTCGGAAGAAGTATGGCCCAATGACTCCACCAGCCCATAGAGCACACCAAACAGTCAGTTTTTGTGGATGTAAAGGCGTCTCAAGGGTCTCATGTGGATTCTCTTCACTCCAAATGCGGAAATTTTGCTTGTTGACGTAGCCATTCAACCAAAAATGAGCCTCATCACTGAACAAAATTTTGCGATGAAAATCAGCATCGAGATCAATCTCATTTTCGGCCCATACACCAAAATCACGACGCATTGCATGGTCTCGCGGCTTTAATTCTTGCACAAGCTGGATCTTGTAAGGTCGCAAGCCAAGATCTTTGCGCAAAATCTTCCATAAAGTTGATGGACAAAGCTCCAATTGCTGTGCACGGTGGCGAATCGATTCATTCGGGTCCTCTTCAACATTTTGCTCTACAGCGGCAATTGTACTTCGGTGCGCACTGTTCGACGTCTCTGCGGATGCGTATTATCACATAGAGTAAACGTAGTGCGAAAACGATTCATGGTTAACCGAATTAATTGCTCTGATGGACGATTATGTCGACCATAAAATGGACGGAGCTTGCGGTAAACTTCGCGAACTGAACCATTATTTTCGAAATAAATTTGCACGATTTGCAAGCGTTGTTCTTTTGTCAACCTGTTCATGATGAAATGGCAAACCAAACTGAACATAAATGACATTAGAGTTGCCAGATTTGACCATAAAATGCCAGTTTTATCTCTATTTGAAAAACAAACCTCTAAAAAAAACACCCTTTATAATTATTTTATGTACTGCATTTTCTATGAAGGATTTATTTAAGCTTAAGAAATTCTATACCCAAACCATGTTCTTACATTTTAGCCAATTCACTCTATACGCGAACTGTTTACACAAAAAAAGCTTGCCTCAGCAACAAAATGATACTAAACCACTGATGATCATAAAAACTTTTTAAGCCGCTTAATTTAAACCCTTAATATTATTTGTATTCAGTTACATCAATATGCAATTTTGATGCATAAACTGAAACTATATCAGGCTTTTAAACGAAAAACTCATTGGATCAATTGGTAATGCGATATCTTTAAAATTTATAGCAAACATAACATGCTTTGTTGCGAATATGCTCAACGTAGCGTGATAAATCTTAATTTCGATGTTACAACAATAAAACGAAACATTGAGAATAATGACAATGTGAACAGAACAAAAGTTATCTAATGCTTTTGCCTAAAGAGAAGCTGTCGCTAGGGTACTGCAGAAATGTTCTAACCCCAGCATGGCTTATTTTCTATCACTAATAAGACGACTGAATGGCTGATGAAATCAAACAACAACAACTAGAACAACATGACTACTGTAATTGCAATCGATGCAAGTTAAGCCGTTTAAACGCTCAGCTGATCGATGAGTTGAGCGTTCCGTGTAGTCGCATATAAAAAGCGCTGATTAATTGAAAAATGAAATCAAAAACAAATTGTAACGTTTAACTGCCGCATTAAGCGTCTGTTGTACTAAGTAATTAAATAAAAATTAATTAAAATGTTCAAATTGGTAAGTGCGCATTAGAAGTGTTTCCAGGATATTTAATTGATTTAAATTTACCATTTGATTTCAGATTGCATTTGCTGCTCTGGTAGTTTGTGCCGCTGCACGTCCTAGCATCTTGGGTCCTGTAGTTGTGGGTCATGGTCCGATCGTGCATAGTATTCCAGCTGCCATTTCACATCAAAGTCATGTACAAATTCATAGTCATCCAGTAGTGGTATCTCCACTGATACATCATCCAGTGCCAATTGTGCATGGACCCTTAGTGCATCCAGCTGTTGTTGCGGGTCCAATTTTAGGGCCACATCCGCTATGGTGGCATTAAACTGCACACTGATTGTTTGAGAAAATTTTTTAAAACATATATATATATTGTCGGCGGTAATATACACTGTGCTCATTGGCTGTCTTATGCATGCACCCTGTTTCCCTGTACTATACCTTGTTAAATATAATGCTTTTGTTTTTTTTGTAATTAGGCATCACATTTTTTAAGTTATTTGCCATGTTTTGTGTATTTTTTTTTTTCAAACTTAAGGTATATGAAATATTTTTTATCCAGCACGGAAATGCAATAAATTTTGATCATTTTATTTTCTCACTTTGATGCAAAATCAAATATCTTTTGTGTTTTCACTCATTTCTGAAAAATTAATAGAATGCGTTTGCATGTTCCACAAAAAAATTTGAAACGATAACCGAATTTTATGAACGAGTATGATAACACAACATCAATGATATCTCTAATGCTGTCAAATAATAAAATGCTGCAATCGTTACTGCAAACTATACAATTTTTAATGAAGTTTCTCGTATGCAAAAAGTCTTCAGACACCTTAAATAATTATCTAAAGCCTATAACTATGCAATATTTTTGCAATCAGTTATGGCCAGTGTTTCAGTGGTTTCCTCACATAAGAAAATCCGGGCAGCAAGCAGCGTGTAAATTGAAACAAAAAAAAAGTTACTAGCAATCGTTTACCAAAACAAGTATAAAAGATATAACCTTGGTACAAAAATAATGCAAATAATATACCCAGAGATCAGATTAGGAAAGTTGGAAAGAATTTTGTGAAGCCTCTGCCGCACGATAAAATAATTTAAAAATTAATTATTAAGTGTTGGGAAAAAACTGACAACGTATTTGTGCCAAAAAATCAAAAACTGCTTTATTTTTAGTCTGGTCACTGCTTTACAAAACTATTAAAGATTCAGATCGACTCAGATTGATAGCAAATTACGCAAAAGAAATAAAAAAATACTCTTTAATTTTAGAATTCCAAAAATATTTTTATTTTTGTTTTGATTTATTTAGAAAAAACTTAAAATCACAGAATTAAAACATCGCTACCGCTTTCCAACTTTAATGGTATACAGCTAATGGTGCAGCAACATATGACGATGACGCAGCAGCAATGCTTTTCAACAAAGGAGCACCATGATAGGAAATCTCACTGGGCGGCAAAACAGCAAAAGGCGCAGCGGCAAATGACTTAACTTCAACTGCGATTGGAGCATGTGCAGCAGCAACAACAGTAGATACTCTAGTGGCAACGGGAGCAATAACATCACTTACCACATGGGTCTGACCATGAACAACTGTTTGACTCTGATGTGATATAGCGCTAGGGATACTATGCACGATTTCACCTACCGTATAGGTATCGGCGAAAATGTGTCCGGGATACGCTGTTGCAGCAGAAAAAAGGGCTAAAGTCAAAATCAACTGAAAATAGAAATAAAACTTTAATATCTGAATGAAAATTAAATAAATAAATGCTGCTGGGTGTATTTTACGTGATTACTCATTACTTTAATTGTAATAAGAAAAAAATTTTACTTTTTGATGAAGTCATTGCATTTTTAAAATAACTTACCACTTTGTTCATGATGCAGCGAAGTGATTTGGTCAAAAGTTTCTTAATTTGAATTTACTTCTGAAAATTCCAATAAGAACTGATATCAAATTAAGAGATTGGTTTCTATTTATAGTTAAAAGTTTGGTTTAAACATAATTTAATGCTACAATTTGCAAATACAAAGATCGCAAATTATCTTAAAGTATTTATTTGGCATGGTATTGATTTGCTTCAAATTGGACCTTCAAAATGTTAATTATTGTCACTGTAAGTTCAACCAATTGATATGAGCATTTTAAGTGTGTTAGACCGGTTCATAGACTAATTAAGCCATCTGACTGCGAAATAGGAAGTAAAGGGACGGCAGTGAATTGCAAATAAATCAAAAGTAATCAAAATTATCACACGAAACCAAAATTTTTCATGCTAGAGTTTTTAATAGCAAAATTATCAATCGGTCGCATCAGAATGAAGGCACATTTTTTAAAGAATGCCTAATTACACTACTGTCAGGTCTCGAAAAAAAGTCAAATTTGAAATTTCATTGGATGGCCAAGAGTTTAATTTTTATAAAAATTAAAAACCAAGAGATTAAAAATTATCTTAGAGCAGAAAATGCGTTAGAAGATTTCATTTCAGAACACAATATTTTCCAAACTTATTGAACAATTTAGATGGTAAGTTTCAAGAAATTTTTTGGTGGAAGGTTTTTTGTATTTTTTCCTGGCATTTGGTTTTTTGCCAAGGGTGGCAAATCTTTACGCTACGCCACAGGGTGTTAACGCCATAGAGCGTAAGCTATGATATTATTGAGAGCAGTTAAATGTTAGAGATCACTCATTTTTATTAAAGTCACTAGATACTAGATCAATAATTTCCAAAAAATTGGTGTCGGGGAGAAACCTCCAGGGCACGGGCTTTGCAAAGGGGCCCGTAAGTCGGAGGCACGACAAAAAATTTTTCGTTTTTTTACCATAAAACTATGATAAATTACCAGCTCATGAAAATAATTAAGATCACATAAATTGCTACGTTCAATAACGCTCACTACAAACTCGAATTCAAAAGAAAGCCTTAATCGATATACTTCTTAATGAACAGATCTGAACATGAAATATTACATCGAATTTTAGACACAATTTTATTTCTGGGTGAAAGAGGGGTAGCATTTAGAGGTGAAAGCAATCTTCTAGGAGAACGAAACAATGGAAATTATTTGGGCATTTTAGAACTAACAAGTCGTTATGACCCGATATTTCGCGAGCATTTAGAGAAAATGAACACAAACGTTTGCAGGTCTATTATCTTTCAGCCGATATTCAAAATGAATTCATTGAAGTTTGCGCCCAAAACGTGATATCAACTATTTTAGAAAACCGAAATAGTGCTACATACTTCGCCATTAACGTTGATGGCACGCCTGATTCAAGACACGTCGAACAAACTACATTCATTCTGTGGTAGCTTCATTTTAACCCTAAAAAAAAAGTATTTACGATTCAAGAAAGATTTCTAGGTTTCGTCGATTGCAACCAACAAACAGGTCTGCCAATCGCTGATTTAATTTGTGCGAAGTGGTACGATAATGGTGTAAACATTAAAGGATCGTATAATAAGGCACAACGTCATATTCTTGAAAAAAATTCAAATGCTGTTTACTCACCCTGTGCAACCCACAGTCTTAATTATGTGTTGTCGGCTCAGCAGAATGCTGTTAAGCCGCAATAACTTTTTTTGGAGTGGTTCAAAAGTGTTACGAAATTTTCAGCAGTAGTGCACAACGTTGGGAAATTCTCAAAAAAAGTGTGCCGAGTTTCCTCCGCAGACGTTCAGATACAAGGTGGTCTGCTAAAAATTAAGCAGCTAAGCCGTTTGCCAATCATGCTCTAGGATTGCAAAAAGCACTCGAAGGCTTAAATGAACTCAATCTTACGGCTGAAGCACGTAGTGATGTCAACGGCATTCTGAAGTACATGAAAGGATTCGAATGCATATTAATGTCCTCGATTTGGTATAAAATATTGAAGGCTATCAATAAAAGAAACATAATTTTTCAGGCAAGAGACGCGACCATCGACATCGAATCGAACCTATAAACATGTCCCTCATAAAGTAACATATATTATTGTGTCATATTACATAGTGTTGCTTTAAAGAATTGGGGCCTGGAATTTCTCTCGGCGGCCCTGTCTGAGGCTCTTCTCCATTAAAAGACAAACATTTTTTTTTGTCTTAAATTACCCCACCAGCATCATTCCTTAACCCTCCTATAGAACATTTTAGTGAAATCGATGTGTTCAGTTTAAAGTTTCGACTTTAACGTCTATCACACGTTTAAAACTATTTTCTGGATTTTCAAGCGATTAATTAAAGTAAAATTCAATCTCTTTAATATGCCAAAGTTTCATTCAGATCGGTTAATTTGCTTGATGAAAACGACCTTTTGCTTATAAAGTAACCTTTAAATTTACTATTTCTATTTCTGCAAATAAAAGTGTGCCGAAAATTTTATTTGGCCACTTAAAACGGTTTTTCCAACATCTCAATAAAATCCGTACGTTTATTTTATTTTTGCGAATTAAACGTATTCAGACCCTATGCCGGTTTAATTGAGTTGAACTTTTTTTATGGGCTACATAAAAAAATGTGTCGCAATAATTCTCTAATTCTAGAACAATAAGCAAACCCACATACGTACGGTTTTAGCCAGTTATAAGTTCATGGCAAATTGTGCAAAAAAGTCAACGGAAATTCTCTCAAAAGGATTGAGTGCTACAGGGAGTCTCGTGACGGACCTTCGGATAATCGTAGTTTAATTCTATGTGCATTTTTAACTTTCTGAAACACATATCGGATAACTTTAAATACACAAAAAAAAAAAACAACATAATGTAAATATGTACGTGTATTAATCGCTGACCTTTTACTTCATATAGATGTTTTTTTTTTAAGCTTTCATTTACCTTATAATCACAAGAGTATTCTATCCATCTTTCTGAGCAAGTTCACATGAATCACAACAACGTCATTTTAGCACTTGACGGCATAAGTAAGCAATCCCATCCATCAAAATCCACTTAAGTAAATGATTTTTGGACGCAGACTTAAGTGCATAAAATTTAAGTGTGTGGCAGTAAATGCAATTGAAATACAACAAAATGATGAAGAAAAAAAACCGAAATCATATAACTGCAATGAACTTTTTTTTTATTTTAATTAAGATTTATAACTTAACTGTAAATGAGTTTTGTTTTTTCTTTTTGTAATTTTTGACTGCCAATTGTGGGTCAAGCATTGTTTGAAAGTAACCTTGACATATGGAATTGCTGGTCAGCAAACTAATTCAATGTAGGACTTAATGGTTTCTTGTTTTTTTTCGAACGAAATATTAAACAAGAGATATGATCGTGATGTAATTTAGTTAACATAATTTCGCCTGCGCCGATTCATTTATTCAACTTTTCTACGCTTAGATTTTTCTGCAACCTTTTTGGTATTTACTTTAATCAAAAATTGATTGAACATGCATTACGCATATAGTGCAATTTAAATCATCCCTGACCTTGTGATATTTTTCGAATGTGTTATCAGTAAATATGTGCATCAATTTTAAAAAAATCATGCTATAATTTTTCAATTTTGATTCAGTAAAATATTGTTTTGCTTATTAGCAAAATGTTAGTAACTACATTCTATATATAGAGCGCAATTTGATTAAGAAGTCGAAAAATATACTATTTCCAACACGATTATTTGGAAAGTAGTGCCAGATTGACACTTTCTTGAAGTTCAATATTTCATATTGATGATTATTTAATATATGTACATAATTCTACTTACCAGCATTCGATTTCTGGTAGTTGAATTAACAAAGAACAAACATCATTTCCATTTTCAAGAAAAAAAAGATAGTGTTTTTATTATCCACGTCATAGGTACTTCCTGTTTGAACCATCTTTTTGAATATTTGAATTTATTATACTTAATAGCGTGTTACTGCTATTATATAGCTCAGAATAGCAGCCAGTGTACCTTTTATTTAATTAAGGGAATGCTCAACATATGAAGATCTATAAGTCAGAACATTGGTTGGAAAAGCGCAACAAACCCATCCTCAGCGACCTCAAATTCACGAATCACATTAAAGAAAAATGTGTTATCAAAGCCTTGCATCATCGTAAAAGGGAATGCGATAGAAGATTATTTGCAGTGCTTTGTTTGACTTTTGCTATGGTTCTCAATTAGTTCATGCAATGAGAAGCTGCTTTGGAAATTCATCAATGCATGGTTGCCAAACTTTCATTTCATGCGCCGTTTTTGCGCTGTAATATCGTAAAACTTTTGACTTAAAAAAAAAGAATTGGCAAAAATAATATAAAATTCTTCTTGCTCACTATGACGGAAGATATGCCAAAACTTTCAGCTGACCAGTTTTTTTAAACCAAAACTTAATTGAGTACTGAAATAAATCCCTTAGGTCTGGCAATTCCATTCAAAATAAACCAACTAAGTATTTTCATCAGAAAAAGTTTGTTGACATTCAGTTTCAAGACTTCACATCGAACGGTACGAACATCGAACAACCACTGCAATAAAGATTATTTTCATCTGATAACAACGCATGACGACTAACATCTCCACCAACATCTTGTTACACGAAGCCTGTCCATGTCTCATTTGCTTTTAATCCAACATATTTCCCGTCAATTGAGGAAATTCTATATTCGCAGATTGATAAGAAGGCAACCAAATACTCGTACTGTGGTCAACGTATTTTAGTTCATTCTTAATGTCAAGATCGCACAAGACGGTGATAGATTGAATTACGAAAAAATCAAACAAACTTATGGAAAATATGGATTTGAAGGGTAAAAATGTTGCCTACGTCGGTGGTTACGGTGGCATAGGACATGCATGCTGTAAGGAAATGATAACCAAAGGAATACATGTGAGTGTTCGAATTATGACAACAAAGCTGTATAGTTTTTTGAAAAATCATTGAATATTTTCTCTGCTTTTAGAGCCTCACCATACTGGACATGGTGAAGAACGATTCAAAACACAATGAATTACAATTGCTAAATCGAAAACTAAGGCTTTATTTCGTTCCATTAAATATTTGTGATGGCAGAGAGTGGATTGAAAATGCTTTAATGTTGGCTCTGCAAAATATGGGTCAAATTGATGTGCTGGTTAATGGCAGCGGCATATTAAATGATCGTAAACCCAAATTAACTGTGGATATTAATTTGGTATATAAGGATTTATTTTGAAGATTAATTTGTAATTAAAACAAAATATCTTTTTAGACTGGACTTATTGAAACTACGTTGGTTGCAATACCCCTGATGAGTCGAGCGAATGGTGGCAATGGAGGACTTATTGTAAATGTCGCTTCTACTTTGGGATTAGAGCCGGGCGCTTTTGTGGCAGTTTATACTGCTACTAAGCATGGCGTCATAGGATTTACGCGATCTTGCGCTGTATGTATTATAGGGTGGGTCAAAAAAAAAAATCTTTTTTCGAGTTTAAATTTTGATGGTGAAAAATGCATGCAATATTTTGTAATTCTATTTAAGTAGAGAGCGTATCTACTTCGAAAATTGGTAATTTGTTACTTTGCCTCAAGTAATCGCGTTATGAGATCATATTTTTCTGAAGCAATATTAATATATATAACGACCATGGGATGAAAATTTAAAAAAGGCATCTCATCAAGTCTGGAGATATAACCATTGGATAGGAGCAGTTATTTACTAATTTGGAGGTGGAGCTGCATGCTTTTAACGTTATCAGAGTTCTTAATACTTTATGTTGACAGTAATTTTTAGAAATTAGAATTTGAAAAACTTTTTTTTTGACTTACTTATTTGAAGAAGGTTGACATTTTCTGTTTTGAATAGAAAACAGGCTTTGAATTTGACTTTAAGATCTAATTCAAAGGAGTGTTTTCTTTTGCATATTTCAAAATCATGATCGTTGCACTTTTTTTTCAACTTTTACAAAAAGGCGTAGCAATACAAACAAAAACTTGAAAATGTTATACTGAGGGAGTTACTTAAGGTAATGTAATATAATTTCATACAAATACTTAGAATGGTTCGAACATATACGAAACAATAAGTGAGCGGAAACGTCAACAAGGCGTGGTAGCTGCCCCAATTGCATAAACTTATAAATACATTGCCGAGTGTGTTGTTAAAAAAGTTGCAACCAAATTTTACACAGGTACTAGAAATGGCTCGAACAAATGTTGGGCAAAATGTTGTTGGAAATTAACAAGAGACAGAATATAACCCATACAAGAAAAGGCTTGGAATCATTTCGCTAAGAGTCTATTCACTTGACCTTAAATTCTACATTCTCATTCATCATCTCCAGAGTTTTCCGCTCTCAGCTATGACAACCATTTCATTGAGAGATCTAGCGTCAGCACTACTGATAAAATCCGATTAAACTCATTGCAGAAAGCGGACTTAATTTTGTCATCATTGCACTTCTTCTCGGGGGAGAGAAGAAGTGCAATCATCACGTATTTATGGAGACCTCAGGGTGGGAGGCTTTTCAAATTTGTAATTCTTTAGCTTTCTATGAAAATATCTGTGTGTTTGTGAACACAAACCTTTGAAAAGAAAATTTATTTTTAAAAATTTTTTAACTTTTTTTGTGAGTGTACTTTTCTATAGCTGTCAGAGTTTCTACTACTATGCTTTTTTTTTCTTTTAGGACGAACACTATTACCAACATACAGGCATTGCACATATGGCGATTTGTCCTGGACCTACTGTTACAGGCATGCTAGATAGTTTCGTAGGAGTCGATACATTCGAATATTCCAAGCCGATTAGTGAAAAATTTATCACAACAAAAAATCAAACAGCTGATGAATGCGCCAAGCCAATGGTGAATGCAATCGAAGAAGCAGAGAACGGCAGCATCTGCATTGTGGACTTAGGAAAATTGGAAAGAGTCAAGATGCACAAATACTGGGAATATCAATTTCATTGATATGAACTTATTATGAGTTTTAAAAAAATAAAGATTCATTAATTGCGTAGCTATAGCTTTTCTATTGTAAAACTACTTTAACTATAAAGTCCGAATATCAATATTTTCAATGGTACACACAAGTTAATGCACTCTAATAAATTGTTGACAAGCACAGTAAAAACCAGTTACATGGTATATCGAGTATAAACTAAAACTTTTATTTTGGATTTGCTATTGCTATATAAATTTGCTAGTTTTTTGTTAATTGATATCAGTTAACTTGTCTCGTTCAGTTCAAGCAAACCATTTAAATTATCATAATGTTCAAATTTGTTAGTTCATATCATTTTACCATCTATCTAAATACCATCTACTTACATTTTACTTATAACCAATAGGTGGCATTCTTCGCTATCATTGCTGTTGCAGCTGCTGCTCCTGGTCTCATTGCTACGACTCATAGTGTAGTGCAGCCAACATTAATAGGCAAAACCGCTTTTGTTGATCAGAGCGCATCATCTGCCATCACCCATCAAAGTTTTACGAATTTGGTACGAAAAGTACCAGTTGTTCACACTTATGCTGTACCAGCTCCTGTTATCAAGACTATTGTACCAGTTGTGAGGACTTTTGCAGCTCCAATTGTTCATACCGGCCCAGTTGTTCAAACCTATGCTACGGCTCCAATCATACATTCAATACCAGTAGTTCATGCAGCTCCTGTCGTAAAATCTGGTTGGTTTTAGTTAAAGTTATAGACGAGTAAATTGTCTTTCAATGTTAAATTGTGTGATAGCGAAAAATAAAACAATTATCAAATACAAAAGTACTTAAAATTAATTGATTTATATGAAAGAGCGGACTTTAGGAAGTTTTCAGCGATACTGGGGACTACTGTGTTCTCTTGGAAATTTTAAAGCATCATGAATCCTTGAACTCTGAGAATTTTTGGAAGCCCTGAAAATCATGTGAGATATTTTAATGCTGCCGATTACGAGGAACACTGGCGCTCATGTAAAATACGAGTTTATGGCTTCATGCCTTCTATCGCAGTGGGAGCGTACTTTGCTTATATCCCGGAGGTTTCCGGTTATGATATCTGGTTCAGATGTGGTAGTACACTCTTCATATTTCCTTGTTTTCCTTTCTTTTATTTTCTTGAATTTTCCTTTATTGTATTTATTTTGATCTTTTCAGTAGTAAATAGGAAGAGATATCAGCAAAAATGAATAACACTGGTCTACAACGTCCGCTGAACATGAAAATGTGAAGAAAAAATTCACATCAGGTCTAATTTTCAAGATATACGAGACTATTTATGTCGAAATTTTCGATTTTTATCAATTTCGTATATTTATTCAAGGAACACCAAATTTTTTCGAATATAACATATTTAATTATATGACTGAAAATGTATATTTTTTTTCTCCGAAATAGCGTAAATTGAAATTTGTTACACAGGTTTAAATACCAATCTACATAATATCTAGTACGACAAGATAATATCAAAATTTTAATAATATCAATGTATGACATTTCAGAGAAAATTGAAGATATCAATATAATTCAAAGTGGTTTCGGAAGAGAACAGATTCAACTTTTCAACTACAGACTTAAATACTTATATTCAGAAAAAACTGGTGTCTCTAAAATAAATATATGAAATTGACCACAATTGACAATTTCGACACGTACATTTGGTTTCGAAATTCGTGTTAAGCGACCTTGAATTAGTAAGATATCATCTAAGTTGTTTGAAGGACACAAAAACAACAATTTTTTGCTGTGTAATTGAAGTGCATTGAAGTTCATACGTGTTATAGCTTGCCTCAGACCACTTCCATATTCATTAGAGGTCTGCATGAGTGTGCTTGCTGTTTACACAGATTATTGTACTCGCTGTCGAGTACATTCTGCGAGTCATCAGTAGACTCGCAGAAAACAGAACGATTCAACGACATAACTTGACGCCGTTTGCACTCCAAAAAGTGTTCTTTTCATGATATACACTACTAACATTGTCGAGTGAAACCTACTAGTAGTTTCTTTTCATTCTAAAACGTCACTCTAAAGTGTCACTGTGTTTGTCACTCGTGACTGTTCACCATGCGTGTAATATCTAAACAGAATAGTCGGCATTACATTAAAACTCACATTGGATTTCCCAAATATTTTTTTGTCAGTTTTAATTTATTTACATAATCTAAAATTTATTTATAAAAACACAAATTGTTAGAAAAATTTTCAAAATTGAAGTGAACAAAAATATGCCATGAAAACAGATGTTAAATTCGAAATTTAGTTGGTAAACACTTGCAACAGCAAACTGCATTTGCAACAAATCATGTTCGCAATACTGAAGTCACACAAAAATATTTTATCGAAGAAGTTGCTGAATGATTTAATTCGCAGTAAGACTTTTATGCAAAAATTGGCGTTAACAGCTGGCGGAGTAAAGAATATTTGTGAAGCATCAAAAGCTGCTGACTCACCATTAAAAGGTAAAAATGTTGTCTATATCGGTGGTTACGGTGGCATCGGCCTTGCTGCTTGCCGAGAAATGGCGAACAAAGGAATTAAGGTAAAGATTATTACCAAAAATATAATTTAGTGGATAAAATCAAGCAGAAACTATAAAGAAATTTAGCTAAATTGAATGACAAGGTTCCCAAAAAATTTAGTGGGGTTTATTTTGAGTTTTTGTTGCATTTTATCTAAAGAAAAATTGCACCCAAACTTAAATGTAAAAATTGTCTAAAAAACAACTTTTTGGATGGTTTTCCATGTGCTCCACAGAACTTAACCATAATGGGACGCCAAAACTATCTGAACATGCTGGAAGAACTACAATCGACAAATCGAGAATTGACCATACATTTTGTGAATTTAACTCGCAAAAATGGTAATCTCGCCATAGAGGCGGCTCTTAATTTATCACTCGAATATATGGGACACATTGATGTGTTGATCAATAGCAGTACAATTACTAGTGAAAGGAAACGTACACCGACATTAGATTCTGATTTGATATTAAATTACCCAAAAAATCTTAGCAGTCTTGATGAATTCAAGGATAATCTCCATAAGCTGCATGAAAACATCGTTGAGACAACGCATTCTGCTATTTCGTTTATGAGCCAGGAAAACGGTGGTAAGGGCGGTATCATTGTTAATGTATCATCTGTTTTCGGTATGGAGCCAACAACGTATGGACTTGTGTATGCAGCTATTAAACAAGATATTATAGACAGCACGAGAGTGTTTGCTGTATGTACTGTATTTGTTAATGAGTTCAGTGGTATTTTGGTTTAATCCACTTTTTAAAATATTTTCCAGCAAAAATTTCAACAAAATATTACTGGTATCACGCATTTGGGCATATGTCCAGGTGAATATATCACATATGTACTTGGTAAGACTGCATCAGGCCTTTTAGCACCTGGTACAGCTACCAATGGAGGCAGCTCTATGTCGAGTCATAGTCATTGCATTAAGCCAATAATCGAAGCTATTGAAAATGCAAGAAATGGTAGCGTATGGATTTCTGACTACGGTAAACTTTTGGAAATCAAATTAAATTTGGTGGACAATCTAAGCACCCCTTCTGTGAATCAGCTGAATTCAGCCATGACCAAGGATAAAACATTAATTGATCCAAACTTCTATACATTTACGGGTATGAAATGTTTATTGATTTTTCTCATCTCAAGCTCGGGCATGTTTTAGTGTGGGAGGTTTTTTGTTTCAACTTGAAGCCATGAGTTTTAAGTTATAAGTTTCTGCAATTGAATAAATATAGTGATATTCTGACAGAACTTGTTTTAAGCGCAACATTTCGAGCTTTCAAATTGAAATATATTCGTTTGTATTTCTTTTAGGTGCAAAGAATTTGTTACCTGCATCCACAACTCACACAACTTCCGCAAGAAACTTTTCGGCAAAAGATGAAGACAAGAACCATCTGAGTGAACACGATTCCCCGTATGCAGAAAGTGATACAAATACTCCGTTAGAAGAAAGTCCATCATCCCTTTGGAGTTATAATAATTCCGAAGCAGTGCTCAGCTGGGATAAAATTACTGGCATGAGGGAAAAGGCAAAAGATGCGATACACAAAAAATTTTTTACGGACAAAATCACTGTGAATCCTGCAATTGGTAATGAAAATCCGGCAATTGTTGGAAGTTATCTTGGACCAGTGAAAACAGGTAATTTAAGTATAATTTTCAAAAGAAAAAAAAACGCTTAGGGTTCCATAAGCCTACTGTAGGAGATGATTCTCCTAAACGCAGTCAAGCTTTGTCTTTATGCTGGCAAAACTCGTTGAAGGGCATGGTACCACCCACAATATTTATATACGTTATAATAAAGGACTTATAACTTAATCGTTATAAAATTTAATATAGCAGATACACTTTCTAATATAAGGTAGCTTACAACCAAAAATGAGTGCAATAATATTTGTTGGCGTGAACGTGACACCCCTATACATACGAAAAATGTTTAATATTATAGTTGGTGTGCTATGAGAGTAATCTTCAGCGGTGTCAGTTACTATAAACTTTGAAATAAAATTAAGTTCGATGGGATTGCATAAGTGGGTGTGGCACCTCCCATATAAGTTGAGTGACTCATATAGCGAACCATGTGAGCAATTATACATAAATTTTATTCAAAAATGTTGTTCCTAAGAAGCTAGTTCTGAGTCGTACCAGGTGGGTGTGATACCATCCTAAATTGTTAGACTTATTACGACATATCTAACTACAAGCTATTGCGGTATAATTTGGTTTGCGGATGCAGATCATGAGTAGAATTTGTTGAACCAAAAGTTGGCGGAAGTGGAAAATTGGGACTGTCATTTTTCGATTTTCTTACTCATTAAATTTTTGACAGATTGTAAATAAAAACAAAATTATAATAAAAAAAAAAAAAAATTTTTTCAGAACTTTTCATATTTTTTCGATTTTCTAACCTATCAAATTGTTTCGCCATTTCGCATGTATATCCGTCTTCTTCAACATTTTTAAGATATTTCAACATATTTTTGCTGTTTCAACTTTCTCTACATTTTCCTCTCTCAACTTTTTTCAGCTTCTTAAGCTCACAAGTTTTTTTCAACATTTTCCATACCTGTTTAAGTTCTTATCAGCTGTTTCAACATTTTGCACCATTTTCCAATTTTTTTTTTTCGACCTTTTGCTGATGTGGAAACTGTCGCAAATTAGCCGGTGGTGTAAAATTGATTTTTACATTGGACATATTTTCTCATTTAATTTAATTTTTAATGAGTTACAAAACTTTTTTTTTTAAATAAGATCGTCACTTTTAACCCCTAAAAAAGAAAAAAAAAGCAATAAATTTCTGAATGCACACATTTGAAAAGGTGAAATATCTGCGACGGAAGTAACTAAAGTACAAACGGTCTGTGTGGTTTTTCATTTTCAATAACATATTGCAGTGCACTACAGTGCTTTGTCCTATTTTTGCTAACAAGTTCTATAATATTTCCTTCAGCATCAAAAAGTTTGTTACCTACAACTTCAGTACACGCAAGTACCAAAAGAAATTTTTCGGCAAAAGATAAAGAGGATACTTGTGATTTTGATTCTCCTTATGCTGAATGCAACACAAGTCCTTCTTTAGAACGCGAAAGTTCAAATGATGATGATGCCACTGCGAGGCTAAGCTGGGATAAAATTGCTTCAATGCGAGATAAAGCAAAGGCTGCAATATATCGCAAATTTTTTACACAACAAATAGAAATCCCTGCAACTCCTCCATGTGGTTCAGAAAATCCAGCAATGGTTATAAGTTACAATGGACCCATTCATTACGTGAAAGCAAGCAAAAATATAGCCAAAACTCAAAGTGAGATCCCATCAATTACTGATAATGACAATACAGTTGGCACTGTTGAGATCAAAAAAGCGAAATCAAATCGGAAACACATCCCCACGAAAGCTTTTGCAATGGGATTTCAGTACTACGCAAATCCTGGCGGTATAAACCTTAAGAAATTGAATGATGAAAAAACTGCTCCAACTCAATTAAGAATTGTAAAAAATTTGGATGTGACTGACAGAAGGCTCGAGATAAATTCTCCGTTAAAAGGCAAAAATGTTGCACTTTTTGGTGGTTATTTTGGTGTACCTCTTGTAACTTGCAAAGAAATGGCGAAAAAGGGAATTAAGGTACGCAATTATTTTGCAAAATTTTTCATTCATCCATACATTTTTTTATTGTTAATTTCAGAACCTTGTCATACTTGGCGGTAGTTTAAATACAGAACAAGAAATAAGATCAGCCAATCCGAATCTGGGGGTAGACTTCATTCCCCTACGTCGTAGACGCAACAACAGAGCGGGCATTGAGGAGGCCTTGAGCAAAACAGTGGAGCGTATGGGAAATATTGATGTATTGGTACATGGCAATAAAATAAAGAATTGCTATTGTCCCAAAATGGCCATATCAAATTGTATGGTAAATTTTGTTTAACAAGTAATTTTACACAAAATTCTATTTAAGATAATCCCTACTTTCAGCGTTGCGTAATTGACACAGAGTTTTGTGCAATTCCTTATATGAGTCGCGAATATGGTCATAAGGGTGGTACAATTATTAATTTATCATCGGTTGTTGGCTTGGAACCTCTAGCATTTCCCAATGTACATAAGGCGGTAAGACGTGGCATTATTAATTTTACTAGAACTTTTGCTGTAAGTACACTATTAATAGCATTTTTTTCAGTTTAACCACCCCCACTTATTTTAGCATCAGAATTTCAATCCAGGAACTGGTATTACTCACATGGCCATATGTCCGGGTGAAAATATCATGAAAAGTTTTGGCAACTACGTTACTCATGCCAATCCCGAAGAATTATTCAAAGATAAACATGAAACAGCTAACGAATGTGCTAAGGTGATAGTAACAGCTATCGAAAAGGCAGAAAACGGTACCGTCTGGATTATTGATGTGGACAAAGAAAAGAAACTCAAACTACGAAAAATTTGGGACTCTAAGGCCTAATGAATGGAAAGTGCAGAGCAAGTAAACACATAAAGTTAAAACACATACATACTTTCGTTATCATAAACACTTTTATAATTTTTTGTTTATAATTTATGTACATTTGCTGTACAATTATAATAATGTTAAACAATAAATGATAATAGTATTCATTATAACGAATATTTGTTATAATACACAATGAAATAAAACCAAAAAATATTTAAAAACCAAGAAGTCAATATTTTATATATTCAATCCCCTTGTTTAATCTTTATGTTGGTAAGGGGAGGTATGAAATTTTCTCGAAACCGACGAAACGTTATTGAAATCTGTTATTTTTGATTCCTAACGATTTGTTATACAATTTAAAAAAGTTTCAAGCTTAAACGTATTGCTCAAAACTGTTTTTCTCAAGTTGGCGCACATGATATCTCAAAAAACACTTGACTAAATTTAATCTGGGCATCAGCAACAGTAAGTTTTCATATATCTTACTTTTCAGGCAAAAATTAATCGCTATCTATGTAAATCAAGCATCGAACAGTAACATATCGGACACAGTACTGGTGTGTACAGTACTCAAAGATAGTGCACTGCCATACGGCTATGGGTACATAGCAAAGAGATTGAAAACTCAACTTGCAGGTAAGCTTTGCTGTAAATAAACTATTTATTTGCAAGAATATTAAGGTGACTGAGCTCTTTATTTTTGTTTTATTTTGAATTAGATGCATCTTAATTTTTAGTTAGTTTTCTTGTATCTTACTTTTGAGCCAAAAATTGCTGGTTATCTATTTAAATCAAGCGACAAACAGAAATATATCGCACACAGTAATGGCATTTGCGTTTTTTGGGAATGAACTGAGTTTGAGTTAGAAAATGTTCTAAAACCCAAAATTTACTTAAATTTATTATACGAAAAACTCCCAACTTATGTCAAAAATTCAAAATTAAAAATTTTCTAAAACAAAGTTTAAAAAACTAAACAAACGAACAAAGTAAACAAATTCGAAACGGATGGAATCTTCAAGCGATGTCAGTAATTTTGTGTCAAAAATTAGTTTTATTTTTTTAATAAAATCTCTTTGGGAGATGGCGGATAAATTGATAAGTCTTGAATTTGTTTGCAATGCGGAGAACATAGCTATGAGCAAATTTCACCACTAAATATATCATGATGTACAGCAGGAACTAAAACCAAAAATCAATTCAATGATAGGAGTAGATGTCAACCGAAAACGTGTTTGTTAAAACGCAATGCCAGAGTGAATTCTATTGAAAAACGGGCTGTTTTTGAGGACTTATTAGCTTTTGATAAATTTTAAGCTGCCTTTAACAAAACTAAAATACGAACGATTGAATTTTTGAGGAAAATGTATTTAGTCGGAAATTTATAAACGTAAATACATACATTGATATTTCAACGAATGGGAATGAATTGAGAAATTTTGGAAGGAAATTTTTAAAGCAGAATCTCGAAACTTTACACATAACGGGTGATTTTTTGCTTTTTGTTTTTTCAGTGTAATGAAACACTTCACGCGTAATTCGTAACATGTGTCAACGTCAAAAATGCTGAGTAAGATTTGAATTTCACCATGAATAGGCTAAAAAATGAACAGCGCTTGCAAATTATTGAATTTTATTATCCTGCTCTGTGAGAAATGTGTGAAATGTGAAAAATTTTCTTCAGCGACGAAGCTCATTTTTGGCTCAATGCGTACGTCAACAAACAGAATTGCCAAATTTGGTCTGAAGAGCAGCCAGAGGCAGTTCATGAGCTGCCAATTCACCCTGAAAAGTGAACTGCTTGGTGCAGTTTGTGGGCCGGTGGTATCCTTCAACCGTACTTTTTCAAAAATAATCAATATCGCAACGCGTCAAGGGAGCAAGGTATCGTGCGATGATAGAAGATCTGGACTAGTTTCACAAGTGGTTTCAACAAGACAGTGCCACATGCCACACGGCATGCGATACCATGGACCTATTGAGGAGCGAGATTGGTGAACAATTAATTTCACGTTTTGGAGCAGTCCATTGACTGCCAATATTATGTAATTTGACCACACTAGACTATTTTTTGTGGGGCTACGTGAAGTCTCTCTTGTGCAAGAATAAGCTATTACAGCTGCCATTGGTGAGATACCGGCCGAAATGCTGGAAAAAGTATGCCAAAATTAAAGCTTACGGACGAAGTACCTCAGGCGCAGCCGCGGGCAACATTTACATGAAATAATCTTTAAAAAGTAAATGGAAGGGATGCATCGTTGTTAATTTCAATTTTCAAAATCCAAACGTTTAAGAAATCACCCGTTATAAATGTTTGTGACAGTAATGCGTTTTATCAAAACAGGAAGCCTTTTTCTGCTTTCTTTGCTTCTTTAGTTTTATCCTATTTTTGCAACTTTTTCCCACTTTTTCGACATTTGAATTTTTTCGACTTATATGATGCAACATTTTTCGATTTTTTCAGCCTTTGTCAAACTTATTTTTACTTTGTCAATTTCTTTCGACTTATTCAACATTTTTCAAAGGCATTTCTTGAATTTTTCAAAAGCTTTCAACTTTTTTGATTTTTGTAACCTTTGTCAACATTTTTTTGATCATTCTTTGTCGGCTTTACCTTTACCTTTACATATATACATAACGAAACATCAAGCTCACACGCACCTACTTTTTTATATTTTAACCATGGTTAGGACTTCTTACGAATGAGCTCCAAACACAGTTTGAGAAGTGTTTTGTTTTCACATTTTATGTATCACACTTATACTACAATCTGTATCTGTACCCAGTAGGCAAGGGCAGGAGCTTGCAGGCCTTCTAGCAGGCCTTACCTGGTAAGATTAAGGCCTTGCCACCTTTCAAACTTACTTTCTTTTTTATATGAAACATCCCGATAAAACAGGCCCTCTTTAGCAGGCCTGATAGAAGTACTCTTCAAGCAGGTCTTCCTACATCGCTTGCGTCAAGAGCCCTTCTAAGAGCGCTTACCGTAGAAGGGGTCACAGGAGTACTTTGAAAAAATTAAAACTTAATACGTCGTAAGACTCCTTCCTTACTTCTAACCATTTATCTACTTTTGATGTCGTATAAGTACAATCCAATGACAAAAAAGTAATGTCGAATCATAAAACATTGCAATATATGAAATAAAAAATACATGAAGTCCTTCTTCTTTGCCTTCTAATATCAAGCCTTATAGCACTGCTGCTGTGGGAAGGCCTTATAGCACTGCTTCTGTGGGTGTCCTTATAGCAGTACTGCTGTGGGAAGGCATAATTGCACGCCTGCTGTGGCAAGGCATAGTAGCACTTCATGAGTATAAACTCAATGCATTGTTACTATTCTGCTAATTAAAATTTCACTACTTATAAAATTTACTTATTGTTAATATTGACAGATTGTAAATAAAAAAAAATATAATAAAAAAAAATTTTTTTTATTTGCATGAAAATTTAGTTTTGAGAAGGCCTCTTACAATCGGAGTAGTGCTAGCAGGCCTTCTCCGGGGAAGGCCTTGTTCAATTGCCTGCTGGGTAGAAATGATTTTTCGAAATATGTTTCTTTCATAACTGTACCGACTTTCCTCTGACGAGAAAATTTTGGAAGATAAAAGTGTTGGTTCACAATACAAGTGGGTAAAAAGTTCAGAAAGTCGCTAGCAGCAATTTAATTTTGAGAATCCAAAATGCTTACTAGACTATAGCTAACAACTAACTATAAAATATATATTTTCGATTGCCGGTTTAAGTTCCACATGTGAGGTTATTAACAGTACCCACCCTTAAATAGGAGTTTTCAAAGATTTGTTTTTGGAATTTTTTCAGCTATACGCAGTCTAATGACAGGCTTACAAGAATTAATTTTCGATCATTCCCAGAGTTCAAAACAGGTAGGTTCGAAAGAGTTTTGTGTGCTAAACAAAACTTAATTTTCCCTTTTTTTATCTATACGTCAAGATTTTGAGATCACGTTGCAATTTTGAAGCTTATCTTGCAAGTGTGGTACACTTACAGAAAGTAAGTGTATGTGTAATTTCAAGGATGCTTTAAAGTCCATGATAATAAGAGGTCTGCATTTCAATTGACGATACTAGAAATTGGGCATGCTATTGTAATAGAAGTCAAGAGGGAAAATTTTCAAATTATTTTAGAATATCACATTCGGTAGATATCATGGTGTAATAGCAAAGCTGGAGTAATGATGACACTTCTCTCATAATTTTCTGGATATTGGCCATTAATTGACTCACATTGGCTTTTATCATCAATTCGATTTCATTGCGTTCCGCTATATTTTTGATACATCGTTGTTTTGATTATTGGGACTGTTCAGCAACTTCAACATTTTTGAAGCGCTTTAAGCAAGTTTTTAGTGGGAGGTATTTGTTGTGTTAAGCGTTTCAAAATTCTGATGCGAACAAAAACTTACACTTAACAGTGCAGCGTGTTTCGATCCGACAGCAATAAGTATTTTGTGTTATTAAATAACAACAACAGTAGCTAAATTTCTCAGAACTAAAGTAGTTTGCAACATTTTCAGCACATCGTTCAGAGTTTTCAAGAGCTTTATGCTTAAGCGCTGCAATTAATCAAAGCGCTAAACTTTGCTGGACGGGCGACTGATATGTTATGAATGTCAACGTTAAAGCAAATAGGCGATCTACTCTCACGCTCTCAAAATGGCTTCCACTTCAGTACGAATCGCACTCCTTAATTACCTCACCTTTATTATTACACGATGGCGGATAATTTTTTTCTTTGAGCATAACTAATTCAATCATGTTCTTGAATTTTTTTTCAAAACTGATTACAAATATCAATGAATCATAAAGAACTTTCAAAAAACAAATGACTTTTCTAAATTTTTGTTTAAGCTAATTTATTATTTTTCTAACTTTACCAATGCTCTTCAACCGGATATGTTGCTTAAAATTTGGGCAATTAAGTACTGCATTTCGAAATGTTGTACTTAGTGATAGTGTACAGCCATGCGGCTATGGGTGCACAGCAAAAAGATATAAAACTCAACTTGCCGGTAAGAATGTGGTATATGTTGGAGGCTATGGTGGCATAGGCTTTGCTGTAAATAAACTACTGATGTGCAAAAATGTTAAGGTGTGCTGTGCTATGCTTCTCATTACTTTTTTATTTAATTTGATGCATCTTAATTTTTCCAGGGTCTCATTATATTGGATTTAAATGATATCTTGGAGGAACGCAAGGTATTGGAAAAAATTAATCCAAAGGCTTATTTTGGTTATAAGAAAATCGATCTCACCCTCGGCAGATCATCAATTTGCGAGTCAATACATAAGGCACACGAGAAGCTTGGCAGCATTGACATACTAATTAATGGCAGTGGTCTGATAAGAGATCGCAATCCACAAGCAGTTGTTGATGTTTGTTTGGTAAGTTATATATCCCATGTATGTATACTATTTATTTAATACATCGCATCTACCTTAACTATAATAGATGGGTGTTATTTATTCTGTCTTGGAGGTAATACCTTTGATGAGCAAAGCTGAGGGTGGCAAAGGTGGTCTTATAGTTAATATCTCCTCAGTACTGGGCCTTGAACCCGGTCACTTTATGGCGGTACACTCTGCTTCAAAGCATGGCATTATTGGTTTAACCAGATGTTTGGCGGTAAGTCATTGATTTTTGTTTGCAAGCACAACTTATCTATATAAATACGCATTTTCAGCATCCGCACTATTACGAGCACACCGGTATTGCAAGCATGGTTTTATGCCCAGGTCCAACCAAATCGGGTGCTATCACAAGTCTTACAGGAGTTGATACATTCGACTATTCAAAACCAATTATCGATGAACTAAAAAATATCAAAAGTCAGAGTGTTGAAGAATGTGCAGAAAATATGGTAGAAGCAATAGAGCAAGGCGAAAATAACGATTGTTGGATAATTGATCTTGGGAAAAAACATAAAGTTAAATATCACACATATTGGAAATATACATACAAAGATCAAGAAAACGATTGTGGTTAGATTCTTTGAACATTCTGGAGCAACAGAGTGTCAACTTAAAATTTCACGCAAAATGTTTGACTTGACGCTCAAAAGAAAGCACTATTGCGGCACAACTGATATGAAAGAAAAGTGAATTGCTGCTTATTTATTGTATATCTGAGCCGTTCACGTAAAGCCTGCATTTATTAAAAAAGTATGTAAGCTTCTTGCTATATTAAGGACTTCGTTTGTACAGTAAAAAAAATTTGAATAATGTAAATAAAATTTCGGAATAATTCTTAAAATTAAAAAGGAATGAGTCTTTATGACCAAAACGTGACTTTTAAAATGGGATTCATTCAACAGAATCTCCATTCTAAACACTCAAAATTTCTTTGATGCTGAAAGCCTTAAAAGGTATTACAACTCTGAATTGCAAAAATTTTGGAAATAAAAATTTCCAACATGAAAGCTAGCGCAAAAAATTCTTCGTAGTAAGATGATTTAGTTAGGAATCCACGATAGCTGTTAAGTACCTATTATATCAAGTTCTGTTCCTTCATTTCTCTAAAGCTCCTCATGACTAAGATGCCCACATATAATAATCAAAATTGCCCCCTTTCGAGTGAACGTTTATTATTTTCATTCATGAGATGTCAAATTCCGACTAACTTAATCGTGATTTTTGTGAAATATTCTAGGAAGTACCTACGGCGTGAAAACGATGTGCAAGGTTTCCCAATAGAAGTGGTTGCTTAAATAATTAGAATCAAAATCTATCTCTCTACAGTCTGTATTTCATTTTAAAGTACAATCAATGCAATTATGTTCTAAAAAGATTATAATTTAAAACATCGCCTCCTACGATCTTACAGAGGCGATACGATTGTCAATCACTTTATTCTATAAATCAGTTTTTATGTCACGATTTTTGCGTATTATGTTCATATTTTCGTTAGCCAATCGACATTTGCATTTCTTGAGATAATTGACGCAATCATTTGAAAGGACATGTTTGTCAAATATACAGTTACATTCAATAGTGAGCGGTACATATGCTCACTATTGACTACAACCGCAGTTCCTTACTCAGTTTTCGAAGAAATAAGGATCGATAACTCCATCCAGTGGTACCTGGATCGAAGAGATAACTTGTCGCCATAAAAGGTTCATACAATTCAATGAAATCGGTAGTAATGTTAAACACCAAATTTGAAATTCTAGAATCACCGGATCGCAGTTTTTTCTATACAATCTTGCTTACTCTATTTACATATTTAAGATATAAAGAAAATTTCCTTAGAACTCTTTGTAGCCATTAAGTTATAAAATGTCTTCAAACATCTTAAATTTATTAAGTTAACTTTAAGCATCATTTCCTGTCGACCCCAAAATGTTTTTACTGATACGATAAACTTGTAAATTATTTATTGTTCTTTGTCTATATTTCTTTTAATTGTATAAATTAAAAAAAAATATTTCATAAAGTCATTGGTCTATTGTTGAAATTTGTACTCCTTGCTCTAGGTCAACTAACGCGACAAGATTATTTTGATAATTTCAACAAAAAAAAAGTCAATTACCAGCAACCGAAACCGGTTAGAGTATTAAGCCTCATTACTAGCGATTTTGCTTGATTACGGAATAATAAACATTTTTACTATACATTGCTCACACAATCATTTAGTATTTAAACAGCTGCTACAATTTGAATATACATCAGTTGGAGATAATTCATTCAAGCCGTACAAAGCCTAAGCAACAGTAGTATCAACATGTTCAAGTTTATCAGTTTCTTTGCTATCATTGCAGTTGCAGTTGCTGCTCCTGGCCACATTGCCGAGACTCATGCTATAGTGCAACCAGCGTTGCTCACCAAAACAGCTTATGTGGATAACAGCGCTTCATCCGCCATCACCCATCAAAGTTTCACGAATTTGGTAAGAAAAGTGCCAGTTGTTCCAGTAGTTCACACATATGCTGCACCAGCACCCATCCTTAAGGCTGTATCTCCAGTTGTTCATGCTGCCCCCGTATTCCATGCTGCTCCAGTGGTTCATGCATCACCCGTTTATCATGCTGCTCCAGTGGTCCATGCTGCACCAGTTGTTCACACTACTCATCTTCTTCGTGCCGCTCCAATTGTTCAAACTTATGCTGCCGCTCCAGTTGTGCACTCCGTTCCAGTTGTTCATGCTGCTCCTGTCTTAAAATCTGGATGGTTGTAAGAAGCTGATTACCATGCTTTAGTGCATTGTTGTGATAATGATAATAAAATTTGTTATAAAAAAAAAAAAAAAAAATGTTTCTTTATTATAAAGGGTGTTTTTTTTAAGGTATAGAGCTTTGAATTGAAATAAAACACAAGAAAATCGTTTTAATGCCCATCAATTTGGCTTTATTGGAAAGATAATTTTATGCCATTAATGTTGAAATATGATTTCGGGCATGTGGCCGCCGCGGCTGGCTCGAATAAAGCCAATTCTACAGGTCCAATTTTGAACCACTTTTTCGAGCATATGGGGCCGTATGTCGGCAAAAACGCCACGAATGTTGGCTTCCAAGTCCCCTAACGTTTCTGGTTTGTTGGCGTAGACGAGCGACTTCACATATCCCCAAAGAAAATAATCCAATGGTGTCAAATCACACGATCTTAGTGGCCAATTGACAGGTCCATTCCGCGAAATTATGCGCTCATCGAATGTTTCCTTCAATAAATCGATTGTGACGTGCGCTGTGTGGCATGTAGCGCCGTCTTGTTGGAACCACAACTCATCCTCATTCATGCCATCCAATTCGGGAACAAAATAGTCGGTTATCATGGCTCTATACCGGTCTCCATTAACGGTAACTGACTCTCCAGCATTATTTCGGAAGAAGTATGGCCCAATGACTCCACCAGCCCATAGAGCACACCAAACAGTCAGTTTTTGTGGATGTAATGGCGATTCAAGGGTCTCATGTGGATTCTCTTCACTCCAAATGCGGCAATTTTGCTTGTTGACGTAGCCATTCAACCAAAAATGAGCCTCATCACTGAACAAAATTTTGCGATGAAAATCAGCATCGAGATCAATCTCATTTTCGGCCCATACACCAAAATCACGACGCATTGCATGATCTCGCGGGTTTAATTCTTGCACAAGCTGGATCTTGTAAGGTCGCAAGCCAAGATCTTTGCGCAAAATCTTCCATAAAGTTGATGGACAAAGCTCCAATTGCTGTGCACGGTGACGAATCGATTCATTCGGGTCCTCTTCAACATTTTGCTCTACAGCGGCAATTGTTTCTTCGGTGCGCACTGTTCGACGTCTCTGCGGATGCGTATTATCACATAGAGTAAACGTAGTGCGAAAACGATCCATGGTTAACCGAATTAATTGCTCTGATGGACGATTATGTCGACCATAAAATGGACGGAGCTTGCGGTAAACTTCGCGAACTGAACCATTATTTTCGAAATAAATTTGCACAATTTGCAAGCGTTGTTCTTTTGTCAACCTGTTCATGATGAAATGGCAAACCAAACTGAACATAAATGACATTAGAATTGCCAGATTTGACCATAAAATGCCAGTTTTATCTCTATTCGAAAAACAAACCTCTGAAAAAAACACCCTTTACATCGGGGACTGCAATAAATTATCTTAGTTGGTCCTAATTTACACACGGAAACTTTACTTTCTTCAAAGTCGGATATGTAAACAAGAGATGAAGTTTAGGGAATGGGTACGAATCTTATGCTTCAAAGTTATCTTTTTCGTTCTCACAAGGTATTTTCTCTTTTTATTTTTAGAGGCTTAGAGTGAAAATGTACAAATGTGAAAATGCAAAATTTTTTTTTTACGAAAACTCTGCTTATCAATTTACAATAAGACTTCGTGCAAATCAAATGTCTTTCAGATGATAAAGAATTTGACAAAAGAATGAATGAGAGCAAAGACAAGTTTTCACAAAATATTTCCGCGTGTAAGTTGAAACTTATAAGATTTTGTAGGCACTAAAAATGTTCGCTTTTAGCAATTTCATATATCTGTGGGTCTTCATAGAAGCTAAGAAGCTCTAGAGGAACTTAGGGGATGGGTACAGGAGTTAGAGAATAAATATATTATGCATGTCCTACCTCTTATACAAAAAAAAAGCATTCAAAAAGCAAAGATTTGCTGCTTTAGTAGCTACACTTAAATAAATATTTACTGTCTGTATCAATCTTTTGCGAAAAGTGGACGTGTTTCGATAACAGGGCGTGCGACCTCCCGTATAACAAAAGCACTTAAATTTTATATATGGAAAAAGCACTCTGCAAATTTTTGACGAAATGACCCAATGGGAGGAGACGCTTCTAAAATAACAAATCTCTTCAAATGCTTCATCTTGATATCTTTAGTTGTCGAATTCAATATATGCGTGTTCATTGTTTATATTATGCACCGTACATTGTGGGTGGGCGTGACTTCTCTCATACAATTATATATAATTATAACGCTTAAGTGCTTCGAACGCGAGTGTCTGCACTAAGTACAGAGAATAATATAAGCATGTTTAGACATGATGCGCGGGCGGATCTGCGGGACAACAACCAGTTTAAGATATCAATTACTTACTTTTATGCACTCAGGATCAAAAATTACCCGAGCATCTAAGATGATTTCTTAATTTTAAGAACTTAAATTATATTGTGTGCCGGGTGATATTTTTCTTATCAACAAAATCTCTTGCCGTTTAAATTTTTTGAAAATAAAATAAAACAAATGGGGCTCACTTTTGCGTCAAGTTACAGCGCATGGGTTAAGAGATAGTTCTGTAAAACTGTAGACGGACTTAAGAGAATTAATTCTGCTGAAGTCTCATTTGGAAAATATTTTGTGGTTTTTGAGCTTGGTAAATATATATATATATATATATATATATACATATATTTATGACCTGAATATTAACTTTGAAATTGCAAATGAATTAGGAAATGAAATCATGAAAGTCACTATTTTTATTGCTTTTGCTTTAATTCTTAGAAAGATTTGAGATAATCTTTGTTTTTAAGAACTACTCTATAGGAACTTTGTTAAAACCCTGTAATCGAGAGAGTATTCAAGACTCAAGTCCTTACTCACATAAGCCAAGGAATCGAGTTCTAAGCTTTTCAGATCCGGATCCTTTTTTATATAACGTTTCT
Source organism: Meiosimyza decipiens (assembly GCA_963680825.1). NCBI lineage: Eukaryota > Metazoa > Arthropoda > Insecta > Diptera > Lauxaniidae > Meiosimyza > Meiosimyza decipiens. The sequence goes on along the minus strand of OY804258.1, from coordinate 22,959,177 downwards.
TAGCTATAGATATTTTATCCGTACATCATGGGACAAGGAATTAAATAACTTTTTCATTTGTGAATAAAAATATAGGATATAATAGTCAATTCAAATTTCAAATCTAACCCGGCGGGAATGTGGTGTAACCCGCGTTACTCGAGCGCATGTTGCCGCGTCACTGCGATCACGCCACTATCCCCTCCCGCATTCCTTTAACTTTACCAACTCAAAACAACAAAACGTTTGAATAACTTTATGAAAAAAACACGTGCATAAAAGTAACAGGGAGGGTGTGTCACACCCGGCCACACTCTTGCCGGGTTAAAGAGTTTTGAGCAAAAAAAAGCTTTTTACGCAAAGACAACTAAACTGATTTTTTAGCTTTGAATGACATTTTTATTGCATTTGAGATTCTCTTTTAGAAGATAAATATGACCTGCTTAGAGATGCCCACTTAGCAGCAACTTTTTAAAAAGTCATATCTGCATTATTCGATCGATCGTAAGTCACGCCTTACGGACACAGCATATAAATTAACGGGGACAGTATATCCTACACTATATGTGTACAAAATTAAACGTTAGAGTTTTCCTTTGAGCAGTTCTCCTCAAAAATTTTAAATAAAAAATGTTAGAGGTTTTTGCAAATCTTTTATGCAAAAATTTCCAGTTCATTATCATAAATTCATGCCATATTATTTTAATGTGAAAATAATCTACAAAAATTTTCATTATGAAAAACTAAATGCGGAGAAGTGTGCTTTTTCATAATTTATTTCACCCTGTGAAGGAAATCCAATCTAACTCTTAGACCAAAGATTTTTCATCTCAAATTGAACCTCAGAATAGAGTGGCTTTTATTTTTGTTACATTATTCGCAAGCGTTTTTAAGCTAACGTCAAAGAATATATAGTGAAAGCTTAATAATGCTTTTACTTTGAAATGTCATTGCATTGGCATTAGTGCTAATGAATCTTACAAAAATTTCGACTTGAAAAGATAGATCTGGAATCCAAGGAGATTGATAATTTTTTCGCCCATTGAACACAAAAATGCAATATAATATATTATGTAACAAAATCATAGTAGATACTTGTAGCCCAATGAAAAATAGAGAAATATTAATAATAAAATGCTTTAAAAGAACAAAATTTTGGATTTCAAAACTCAACAATATTTATTAATTTATTCAGTCAGTTGTTTTCGCACATTTTTGTGCTTAGTGTAAATAAGTGTTCGAAACAGGAGCAGCATGGAGAACTGGCACCACTGGAGCAGCAATGTATGACTTTACGACAGGTGTAACAATTGGTGTGATAATTGACTTTTGGTGATGAACTTGTGTATGACTTTGGTGAGATACAGCGCTGTTGTAGACTGGTGTATGCACAGTCTTAACAACAACAGGAGCTGCAACATAAGTCTGACGTACAACGGGAGCAGCATGAACGGTCTTCACAAAAGTTGGTGCAGCATAGCTATGATAAACGGGAGCAGCGTGTACAGTCTTTACAACAGTTGGTGCAGCATAGGTATGAACAACAGGGGCGGCAACAGTTTTGACCACATGTGTAACTGGAACAGCATGTACCACTGGAGTGACAATATGAGCCTTACTATGTACTTGAGTGAAGCTCTGATGAGAAACGGCAGACGGTGCGGTGTGAACAACGCTGCCTACTTTGGCAAGAACAGGCTGCAAGACATGATGTTGTTCAACAAAACCAGGCTTAGCGGCGGCCAAAACAAGGAGTGCGGCGAAAATGAGCTAAGAAGGATCAAAATAAAAAATTATTTACACTCAATTGAGAATGAACAAAATCCTGGGATATTTCCAGCGTACTTACATATTTGAACATGTTGCCGTAGTAGTTGCTGCTGATATTCTTAGAAAGAAGCTTAACTGAAACTGATAACTTCCTCGAAAATTCGCAAACATATATAGTTAAAAAAATCCGAATAAAATAAGCTACTTTCAATTAAAAAATTTTTGCAAATTTTTGTAAAAATGAAAAGAAGGCATAATTGATTAAAAATTAATTTATTATACTCAATAATTATTATTGAATTTGTGCCTAACAAGCAACATTGAACTTGTACTCGAAAGCAAAAAAAAAAAAAAGGTTTCAACTTTTAGCCGTCTGGCGCACAAATCTACTGCTAACAACAATTCAACATAGAAGCCTAAACAATGATAATACAATAATTAACGCGGGCAATAAACGCTACACCCAAATATTTTAAAACCGATAAATATCGTACTTAAGCCTTAAACAAGCTACTCTTACAACAATAATGTAAGAGAAAAACGCGTCAGAAATGTAACTCGCATATCACGAACGTGATTTGACACTTTTGCGTTGGTACAAAATTGATTTCGTAACTTTTAGAAAAATACTTATGATCGTTCAGAGTTAACCTTCAATTATTGAAATACAACACAGACGCTTTAAGTACCTTACTACTGCCAGACTACTCAAAAAAAAAAACACAATGATAAAGCAGCAGCAGCAGCTGTTGAGGGTCAACAAGCGCGTTCAATAATGTGTGTCATTTATAGGGATTCGATTTGATTTTGAACTTCTCCAAAGTGCAGCAAGTTCTGCTTCCGTTCATGAGAGGCTTTGTCGCGGACAAAACGAGTATATAAGGCTTTGGTTGATTGTTAAAAAGCAACAGTTCTCTTTAAAGTTTTAGTAGAAAAACAGCTGGTACCAAATCTATTCAAAAATGTTCAAGTCGGTGAGTGAATTTTTTTTTTAATCCTACATAAGGAAATCGCTTACTTTGTGCATTATGACATATGGAAAATAGTTCAAAATATTGACTGGTCCTTAGGGTGTTACAAAAATTTGTGTTAAAACAAAAAACAAAAAATTGGCCATTGGTCTATTTGTGTTCACAAATTAGTTTGCTGCACAGCCCACCTAATATAAGCTTCTCTACTAACTCTTTCGCCACTAAGCGTTAGGTTCGGGAGATATTGCGAGCTCGTTAAGTTTTTGTCTTATCTTTGGGCTGATAGTGGTTGATCATGTCATATGGTCCCTACAACGTACCTACATAATTGTGTCAGCACTTAGAAGCAAACGAACTTCATAGCGGACTGTTAAAATTTACCAAAATTCTAAAGAAAAATTATCCTACTGGACGAGTTTCCTCAATTCTGTGACAGTTAACTGGGGGTTCTTTCATCCTTTTGTCTCTCATTGAGAAGTCGATTTCATAAATGATGAAATCATTCTTTGCATCTATTAAGATGACGCTATAGTCGAGACCATTACCAGGTAATGTATCGATAATCAAATCATAACTATTGTTAGAGAGGCAAATCATTGCATCATAGATGACATCTTGCAATACCCTGTCTCAACATTTTGGGAATGGTGTTTAGTCAATGGAATATCTGTGAACCCATTTTAAACTATTGTAGTGCAATTTATTATAGAGGAAAGACATTTGAATATGATTCAAATCTGAGGTCAAATATCCTGAAATTGCTTTGGGTTTGAAACTAGCTTGGAATTTCTAGCTTCAATCTGTTAAAACATGTGCTAAAATTATCATATAGGCTTATTGCCATTAATTAAGCTACACCTGGGACGTAAGCCCAAAGGTGATATTTTTGATTATTGAACTGATAATCTGCTTCATCAAATCTAATACATTTCTTGTTTGGTGGCCTAGATTCACCAGGAATATGGTCTAGTGAGTCTAATAAAAGTTTAAAAGTCGATCGTGCATTATTGTACCCATGGACTGTGGTTTATTTTGTGATCAAGAAATTAGCAGCAAAAAGTGCTACAAAATGGACTCATTCACTTCACATTCACTTTGCGACTTCAACGAAACACCTAACTTTGTTCAGCATGCCTAAAAACTTAATAATACTTAAAAACCCCTTATATCTACGAAAAGAAATATATATAATGCAGTGGACTTGTCTGGGGTCACTGTATGCTAAGATATCACCTCACCAACATACGCGCTGTCAATGATACTAAGCGTAGCCTTTGTTGTAATGGAGATGAAGCAACAGAGCACATGCTTTACTATTTGTGTTACCAAGTGTCGTGTGCAGAATTATTAAAGACTTCGTCAATCCTACTGACATAATGCAGTTTTTTGAAAATCAAATCAGTTCTTGCTTAAGGGAAGCCATACATCATTTGCACTAACTTCGTCTCGGTAAAAAGAGCGTTTCAGTTCGCACTGCTAACCGTAGTGAAACCCCTCCACCTAAGTTTAACAAATATTTTAATTCTTTTGTTAAATAGTAACATATTCTAAAAAAAAAAAAACTTTTATATATTTACAGATTGCTTGCGTTGTTGCTATCTTTATCGTCACCACCTCGGCAGGTGTCATTCAAACTCATCACGTAGTGGAGCCAGTTTTGGCTAAAGTAGGCGAAGTAGTTCATAGCCAGCCATCTGCAGTGTCTCATCAGAGCATCACACGTGTACATAACAAAGCTGTGATTCACGATGTCGTTAGTCCAGTTGTATATGCTGCTCCAGTCGTTCATGCTGCCCCAGTACTTCATTCAGCTCCGGTCATACATTCTGTACCAGTTGTTCACTCTGCTCCATTGGTGCACTCCGCGCAATTGGTGCACTCCGCTCCATTGGTGCACTCCACTCAATTGGTGCACTCCGCTCCATTAGTGCACTCCACTCAATTGGTGCACTCTGCTCCAGTTGTACATGCTGCTCCTCTTGTGCATTCATTGCACTCCGCTCCACTTGTTAAAGCTTTATATCACTAGAATTTCACTTGAAAACATAAAGAACTTTTGATTATTTGTTATCAAAATGATTTTGTATTAAATTAAAACATATCCTTAAACATATTTAACACTGTTTTATTAATCCTTCAATATGTTAAATCAAATACTTAGAAATAAGTACTTAAGACTTGACGAATAAATTGGATTTATGGGTAGAACTTAATTACTTATTTTGAGTCGTAAAAAAAAGTTATATTGTAAGGAATGATATTGGTATATATAGTTCGAAAGATATCGTCACAAGAAATTGAATAGTCAGGAAAGTTTCTCTAATATGTTTATAAAGATATTTCTTGATCATCAATACATTAACGCCGGTCGGCTGCTCAGCTGTTCGAACAGAGTAATATAAGTTAATGGAGCAGAAAGCGCAGCTTTAATTAAGACACAATTTCATTACTGCGCCCTGCGTTCCGCACCTGCTTAATGTTTTAACCTTCAAGTTCTTGCAAGGCAACAACATAATTGTAAGAATCATACTATTTTGGTGTCGTGTGCAAATCTTTAACGGAGAGCTACAGCCGCTTGCATTTAAGCTAATGCTAAGCCTAACTTTTCTTCAAAAACAACAACAACAACAACATCTAAATTAACTGTCCTTTTGCATAGTTACGGAGGAATACAATGATAAACGCATGATACTAACGCACAACATTAAACAAATTGATTGCAAGTAGTCAGTAAGAAATAGACATTAAATAAAGCGAGTTGTTTCGCAATAAATTGAAAATATAAAGCTGTTTCTATAATTTATATTATGCAAAAATTGAGTATATTTGGTCAAAATATATTCCCTAATTAAAAATTATATATAACTGGAAATTAGTACTGAAAAGGATTTTGATTTTTTTTAAACATGAATCTGCGGCAAGTTTTTGACTAAAATAATGTTCGATCCAGCATAGCGGCTGAACTTGACTTGTATTTTTCTATATAATAAGCAAAATTGTGAAAGAAATAAAAAAAACATTTTTTTTGCAAAAAAAAATAATTTTATTCGGCATTATTCTTTTATATTGCATCCTATAAATTCAAAGAAACGACGCTCTTGCTATCGTCCGGAGCGGTAGAAATTTAGGAAAATCGGATAGCAAAAAAGGTCTTAATGTCTAGAAACCTAAATTTATAAGTAATTGACGTAACAAAGAAAAAAAGCAATATCCCTAACGAAAAGTTTGGATTTTGGGCTTTGAGAACTAAAATTTCTAAAACAAACTGAAAATCTATATGATTCGTACTACGAATTTCGCCCACCTAAGTAGCTGAAATTTGACCAGTGGTGGTATCTACTTTGAAAAGTCGAAATTAGAGCAAAGTTGGACGTTTCTAAAGTTACATACGTATAATATACATAAATGTGTAATATTACTAAAAACAGTAAATATAAAATTAACAAACAAAAAAAGTCTGGGGATTTTTTCCCTTTGGAAAAACTCTTATAACATCGCAAATAATTCCACATCCAGTTTTTTTTTTTTTTGTAACTCAAACATGAGTTTAAATTGGGCTAAAACCCACCGTGATGTAAGATAAATTATATTCAAAAATGAGCAACGGTGGAGGCATACTTTCTTAACACATGGACTTATTCCCATCAGGCTTAGAGACATTGCTTGCGTTGAGGTTTGTAAGGAGTCATTTTACTGCCCATTGTCGAACACATATGAAATTTTAGTATATTTTACACTTCAGCTGATCAAGAATATATACAAATATTGGGCGTTGAAACCACTCTTTCATATCTCATGTTGTGCTCGAAAAAAGCATGTAAGTATACGCTATAGACTAACCGCTATAGAAGCCAGTATTGGATAAACTATAGTCTGAACCGCGACCAAGGGCCGCTGGGAACTCGGTCGTAGACATACATATTGGTGGATGTAAGCACTGAGCTGCGGGCTAGATGTGGCTAGTTAAGCCGGTGTATGATATATTATAGTAAGGAATGGAATTTTCAAGCTCAGTAAAAAGAAAGAGGAAGGGGTTAAATTATTATTATATACATTCTTGATCAGTAAACTGAACTTTACAACATACTAAAATTTCAAGAAAAAGTTTTTTTTTTGATTAATAGAGACTTCAATTAACGTTCATATGGAGTTTTATTTGGAAATTTTTGTTTTAAAAGATTTTAGGAATACTAGAAGTAAGTTTCAATTTTTGATTTATTTATCTTGAATTACGGTTTCGATGCCGCTCATTTTTATTTAAAAAGTAAACGGAAAATAAATTTTTGTTATGCCTCGAAGAAGAACGCCAACAGGTTGAATTGAAAGATAAAGAATTAGGAATGCAAAATTTCTGCATTGAAATCACAATGTGAAAAGACGGTAATCGAAATAATGAAGCACCAATAGATATTGATAACAATAAATCTATTGATGCTTTGAAAGATGTTTTTAAATGTGTATTGAATGTAATTCCAAATGTGATGTAAGATGAATACTTCAAAGATAAAACTTGGTGGAAGCGGTCGAGTATCGACCACAGGCGCTCATTGCATAAATAAAACATCTTAAAAACGAATATTTTAAATTTCAAAACTCAACAATATTTATTAATTTATTCAGTCAGTTGTTTTCGCACATTTTTGTGCTTAGTGTAAATAAGTGTTCGAAACAGGAGCAGCATGGAGAACTGGCACCACTGGAGCAGCAATGTATGACTTTACGACAGGTGTAACAATTGGTGTGATAATTGACTTTTGGTGATGAACTTGTGTATGACTTTGGTGAGATACAGCGCTGTTGTAGACTGGTGTATGCACAGTCTTAACAACAACAGGAGCTGCAACATAAGTCTGATGTACAACGGGAGCAGCATGAACGGTCTTCACAAAAGTTGGTGCAGCATAGCTATGATAAACGGGAGCAGCGTGAACAGTCTTTACAACAGTTGGTGCAGCATAGGTATGAACAACAGGGGCGGCAACAGTTTTGACTACATGTGTAACTGGAACAGCATGTACCACTGGAGTGACAATATGAGCCTTACTATGTACTTGAGTGAAGCTCTGATGAGAAACGGCAGACGGTGCGGTGTGAACAACGCTGCCTACTTTGGCAAGAACAGGCTGCAAGACATGATGTTGTTCAACAAAACCAGGCTTAGCGGCGGCCAACGCGAAGAGGGTAAAAATTAAAAGCTGAAAAAAATTAAATATTCCATTAAAATCTTAAACTTCTCATATAATTAAGCTATGAAACATACTTGTTTGAACATGCTGAGTAGTTTGAAATAAGATTCTTATGCTGCAATAAAGCTGAGAAAACTGATAACAATTTGCAAAAACTGCTAAGTATTTATAGTACGAAATATACCTAAAACTATGACCGAGCAAACATTAACCTCCAAATACAGAAACCTGAAGCAATGACGGTCAATAACCCTTAAATTGTGTGACTGCAAAAACCTTTTGCTATACGTCAGATACAAAAATATATTGTTAACAATTGCCAGCTTAATTTTTGCAAGGTATTTCACACAAGAGTATCCCATATGTTTTGAACTAACATTGAACTTGAACCATACGGTAATTACACAATTTATAAAAAATATCAAATATCATTAGACGCATAAGAGTGACAAAATTGATTTGGAGTAGGGTAGCAGTAATCTATTAGCTTTAAGGTTACATTAGTACCAACGCTTGGATCAAAAAGCCTCGGCGTGTGTTTAATTAGTAGTTGTGTTAGATAATGGTAAGCTACTTCAATTGATTTTTAATGCTGCTGCTGTAGTTTTGTGCTAACAATAGATTGAAATTACAATAGAGTTGGTCAAAAGATATAACTATGGCATGAGCTTGTTAACGAATTGCAATGAAACGCTATGACTTGACAGTTTTCTTCCTCATAGCAATGTTATTATGCAGCGAACATGAGCAAGTACGTCAACCTCAGTATTGAACATATTTATGATAGTAAGTAAGTTGAATCTATTATAAATATTTTAATAAAAAAAGAACATTGAATGCTATCTCGCTTAACGATCATAGCTGTTCTATGATTTTTGCAAAAAACTAGACTGGCTACAGCTAAGTTTGGTATATATAGCTTTCAAAATATTTCAATATTATCAGTTTTCTGTCACAATTTCAAAGCAAAAGAATTTACCAAAAGTTTCAAAAATGTTCAAATCGGTGAGATTTTCGGTTTTTTTTCAATCCACGAGTACATATTATTTTGAAAATAATTTATGAAAACTTTTATTTATTCTTTAGGTTGCTATCTTTGCTGCCCTCTTCATTGCCTACACTTCGGCTGGTCTCATTCAAACTCATCATGTTATTGAGCCTGTAGTGGCCAAAGTAGGTGCTGTAGTACATAGCGTTCCATCTGCTGTTTCGCATCAGAGCTACACTCGTGTTCATAACAAAGCGGTTGTTCATGAAGTTGTTGCACCTTTCCTGAAGACTTTCGTTAGTCCTGTTGTACATGCTGTTCCTCTGGTGCATGCTGCTCCAGTGGTTCATGCTGCTCCATTAGTACACACTGCTCCAATTGTTCATGCTGCTCCAGTTGTACATTCCGCGCGAGTTGCATACGGTGCTCCTCTTGTGCAAACTTATGCTTTCCACCACTAAGTCACACAAGTAATAATAATAATTATTCAACTGTTACTTAAATGTTTAATAAAAATTTTAAAAAATTAATTTAATTCGATAACTGTACCATTTAATTACATATACTGTCTATGAACGAAAAATATTGGTAGAAAAATGTTTCACCTGGAAGTAGAAAGCCGATTTATTTATTGATTTTATGATTGTATTTATTTTCAACATAGGTCCTTTGTGAATTAATTCACTTTTCGAAAGATTCTTCACTGAATGAACACCATATCTGAATGAATAACATTTGAATTGCTTTTAATTTTACCTAAAAATATATATCCGCACGGATTTCAGAAAAAATGCGATGAAAGTTTTTTTGCTGTATTTTTCAGCAAATTCAGTTGACTCGTATTCAAGATTTTGTTGAAATTTCTTTTTGCGAAAATTTCCACACATGAATTTTCAATAATTTGGTGTATTTCTCTCATGCTTGAAGTGTACTATCTCCAGTTTTACTGATCGGATTAATGTCAGGTTTTTTTTTATTTAATACTTTATATAGTTTCGAAATGTATTAAAATAAAATATCTATACTGTCAAGAATATGAAAATAGTAACAATTTAATTGTTTAAATAGTTCACACATGCTGTTCCCTAATCTAAAATTAATTTAAAAAAAACGTTCTTCTATTCCTGAAATCTTTTTTCATAATTCGGGCTCCAAGATTTGTACCCTCTAGAAATTTTTTAACCAAAAAATTCGATTTGGGACCAGTGTGCGTACGTCAGAATTCTCAGACGCTCTCTCGTTTGTTTGCACTCGTCGTGTGTGACTTACTCCCGAAAATATTTAATAACTTCCGAACTAATAGTGACTACACTTTTTGAAAAATGGGTTTTGTAGATAAAATAATAAAGAACAAATTGTTATTTCTTCAAATTAATTCCAGTATGTTCTGTAGAACAGTATGTTAGAATTATCTATGCCGTAAAGTATTAAATAAAATGAAGCCGACATTGATCCGGACAGTACAACTAAAGACAAGAGATTTCAAGTTTGTGAAGATTTGAGAAAATCCAGCCAATTATTTAAAGTTCAGGTGTGGTTTGAATGAAGCTCAGCTCCTCTATAAATTGTATAATCTTTGACAGGATAATCCTCCTCCTCCTTGCCAAAGTGCAACAAAATCCATTTCTAATATATTTTTTTTTTTCAGTAAATTTTATCAATTTTTTTCACAATTTCTTACATTTTCTTCATATTTTCTTTCAAAATGTTGGTGATATTAATATTTTCACATTTATATGTATATTTAGCCAGTAGTATTCCAATCACCACAACATTTTCCGTGCACATGAAGCTAAATCAAAGATTTGACATTTGAAATACAGCGCCAATATGAGGATTTCTAAAAAATTTTTTCATAACGTATGATAGGTCTAAAAATCGAAATCGTAGCAAAACTGTTGAAAAAACGCATCCTGTTATTTAATGAAAACAAAAATTATAAATGCAAAATTTATGAAAATTTTTATTAATTGGTATATGTAACTAATACAATAACATTAAACTACTGGTGGACATATACGGGGCCAATATCAAACGAATTATAACTATTCCGCGCATGTGTCGTATGCAACGTATGATTCAGATTTGTAGGTTCCACATAACCCAGCGAACGGCCCATTGGTGCAATAACAAGTTTACCGTAGGTGTTAGCGCTGAAACCTTGATATGACACAACTGATGGTGCAGCATCGATGATCACAGCAGCAGTGCGAGGTGCAGCATTGGCAGCAGCAGCAACACAAATGGTGAACGTCACAATAAATGCAATCTCAAATCGCGCCATAATGAAGATATTTGACTGAAATTTAAGTAGAAATTTATTAATTGCCAACAATATTTCAAATTAAAAATGAAGTATGGATAATTAAAAAATCACAATTAAAACAAGAACTCAGAAATAACCAACTTACAGGCTTGATGAAGTCGAAGTGAAGCAGACACACGCAAGCTGTTTAAGCCCTGTTTGAAGTGTGCAAAAGAAATTTGTAAGACTTGAAATTTTATACTACGATACCCACAGATATGCGAGCATACCACACATGATATATCGAGTTGAATTGTTTTGTTAGCCAACAGTTTTGACGTGTTATTACACGGAGCCACAGCAGTGGTTGTGTAGTAGGTGTGAGTAAACATACGTTACCTTCTTTCTTTTTTTTTTGTACAATTGCCATAAAATAGGGTAACTGCGGGTTATATTGTATAGAGTTGACACGCATTCGAACTTAAAGTTAAAGAAGATATTTAGTATTCAGTTCGGTTGACATATGTAAGTCATCGTAGGACCACTTTGAATAAATTTGAATTTCTTAAGTATAAAAACATAGAAAAAAGCTAGGGAAGTCTTTTTGACCTCTCAATTAATTTTACAAAATATTCTCAAAGTTCAATGAGTTTTGACGAAATTAAAGGCAGACATTATACCATAAGTTTCAAAAAAGAACCGAAAATTTAATTTTCTAAAATGACATTTGTAGATATGTGGCAGATCGATATTTTCGAATTATAACGATGAAAAAAATGTAAAAATATGATATATGAATCATACGAATAATAAAATAACTCTTAATAGCTACCCTTTGATATTTCGATGAACATCAGTTAGATAACAAACAAAAAAAAAAGGCAGATCAGTCCAAATTTGCAGCATTTCTGCTACAGTATCTTTGAACAGTGGCATACTTTGAACAATTTTCGCCAAAAGCGAAGAAGAATCTGTCATCTCCTATTTTTTAGATAGCGAATATATTTAAAGAAAAAGTTGAATATTATTAAAGCAAAATAAAAAGTTATTTAACAAAAATAAAAATGCTAAAAAAAACTAACAAAAACCATTTTGCCGTCTTCCAAGCCTTTGCGTCCGGGGCGACGCTCCCCCCCCCCCCCCTCCCATTGTTACGTACTGCTCTTGAGTAGAATATTTTTGCATTTCTTCGTGATGGTTTTCTCATAAAAAGTAGATATTCTCAGTTTGTAAATTGTAAAGATAAAATGTTATGTGAAAAGTGGCCGCACACATTGACCAACCAACTAGACATATTTCATATGAATACATATAACCCCCACATACCGTACAAAGCAAAAACAAACATTGAAGGCCAATTTTATATATTGAAACAGAAAAAATATAATATAGATGATATACTGTATAGTATAAATAAATAGCTAGCGGCTGATTTTATAGACTCTCATAAATGAATTAGCAATCAATGCAATAGAGCTGCTACCTGAGTGCCGGCCGGCCATTGAACAACTGAATTGACTGATTTTTATGGGGCGAAATAAAATCATATGAAGTGCGGTTTACCAAAACTCAATTAATTAAAATTATTTTAGTGTGAAATTTGTTAAAGATTGATGATTACCATTGATGGTGGTAATATGGGGAGCATATCACAAGACAAGTCTATTACTAATAGGGTTACCAGCTACAGTTGTTATTTTTTTGCCACTTTGTTTATTTGAGTAATGCAATTTTAATGTTTTTACAATTTTTTTTAAAGTTTTTTCAATGATAATTCAAGTAAAAGTTTAAAAAATAAACAATTTTTTTTCAATAAAACGCAATGTTTGATTGCCAAATGGTTTATTTTAAAATTGAATTCAGTGTGTGATTTTCTCAAAGTTTATTTTAGCGTTTTTTACAAAATGCTGCGAAAGGTAAGCGATAGTATTTTGTAAAAATTTGTTAATCATTAAATTATTAATTTATTTTAAAAGAAACTTTATTGACTTAAAACCGAATTGTCGTAGCTTGAAATTTTTACGAAAAGCATTGGCTTGTCGCTTGAGATAAACAGCGAGAGAAATAAAAAAGCTAAATTAGTGGCATTTTCGTCTGAGATTGAGCCATTTTTTGGTGGAAGTAATTGGTGTAGAAAATACTGAATTTGAGCAGTGTTTGAAAGATTTTCTAGACTTACGGTTTGACCATAAAAATTGACGATTAAAAATTGCACAAGATAATCAAAGTTTATCATAACTTAAAGTGATATTAAAATATATATTATTTTGCTCCAAATGTTTCAATTTAGCTTTTTTTGGAGGGAAATTACTGTAACAGTTGCGTTTCACCGCGAAGTATGAGCAACATATGAGTTTCTTATAATATTTAAAATTTTGGATAAGTCACACAAATCATTTTTTTAGCTTATAACTTTTCGTTTGTTAATTTTTTTGTTTAATTAATTGGCAGCAAGCCCTATATCCGCCTCCATACGAACGGGCTTAAATTTTAATCAAAATGGACATATTTGATTTTGTTACAAGTCTTCATTTCGTAGTCGAAATAATTTAAGGTTTCGAAACAATTTCTCAATATTCATTGATGATGACATTGGGGTGACCAACCACAACGTTGTTTGTTTGGTGAATTGGCCTTAGAAAGGTTGGATGAAGATCCAATTTTTTATCGAAAAAAATTTCTTCAGTGAGGTGCTCATTTTTGGCTCAATGGGTACGTCAACAAACAGAATTGCCGAATTTGGTCCGAAGAGCAGCAAGAGGCATCAATCAACCGTACTTTTACAAACAAAAATGAAAATCGCAACGCGTAAATTTTTTTGCCCAAAATGAAAGAATTGAACTTAGTTGATATATGATTTCAACAAGACGGTGCCACATGCCACACGGCACGCGATACCATATACCTATTGAGAGACGAGTTCGGTGAGCAATTATTCTCACGCTTTTGAGCAGTGCATTGGCCTCCAAGATCATGCGATTTGACGCCACTAGACTATCAGCCACAATTGTAGCCCTGGAAGACAACATTACAGCTGCCATTGGTGAGATACCGGCTGAAATGCTGAAAAATGTATACCGAAATTGGACAACATTTGAATGAAATATTATTTTAAAAGTAATTGAAACGAATTGATATGTTATTTTTGCTATTATCAAAAACCAAATGCTTAAAAAATCACCCGTTATATACATTAAAGAAGACATTGTGTCGAACATTTTTACTGTATTAAGTTAAAAGCTCAATGCAGCGTAGTTTTTTTTTCAGCTGCATTTGAAGTCAGAAGGGTTTTATAACAACCTTTGTACCGAAAGTATATAAACTTGGCGAGGTAGAAGCTTGATGTCTTGTAAAGGTTATTTTTTCAAAAATTTTCAGTATTTTCGATTTTTTACGAACCCTCCTCACCTCTCCAAATTATGTGTCATACTCGTAAAAAACTGAGTTTACAGCTATTATAGCCATCATAAGCGGTTTCTTTCGTTTTCTTTTCATTTAACAATATTTATATTATTGTATTGGGACATAGGCTTGCAATTTATATACACCATATATAATATAAATTTCCTTTTTTTATTTCAGATTCTTGTCATTTTCTTAACATTTGTGATAGCAAACTGCGATGCTGGTATATTAACAACGCAACAACTTTTCTCATCAAATGTGCCCAACTACAGTGTCGTTCCTCATCATATCCCAACGGCTGTCTCACATCAAACTTTTACCCGCATACATCATGACAATGCTGCGAAAATATATAGTATTCCTGCGACTCAAGATTTACATAGGCATGCAGGGGCAGCTTTTGAGCCTACTTCCGTCAGAAGTGCTTCAATAAAGTATTCACCAAACATTTATGCTGTTTCTAATCTGAATGCTAAATATTTTGCAGCTCCTAAGTTGCATGCATCTTCTGTTGTCAGCGATAAAACATCTGTGGTAGAGACTTTAACTCATACGCCAGCACATCTTACATATTCAGCCTCGCCAGTTGTTTTTCATATGTTACCAATGCCAAAACCTGTAGCTAAAATTGATTTTGAGTCACTAGTACCCAGTACACCATTCTACAGACATTATGCAAATTAAGTGCGTAAGTTTGCTAGTTGGATATAGAGATTGTAAACTTAGTGTTGCACACTAAAATATTTCAACTTTAATAAATCTTAAACGTCTTGATTTTAGTGTTTTTTTACTATGTTGCTAGGGTTTATTTAAGACATACTGATAACAATATAATTAGGTACAATTGTCAAATTCTGAGCTTAAGACCAAAAAAAAAAAACGCGTTTTTAAAAGAATGTAGAAATGTTCTTACACGAAGTAGGCGAAATTAGCGTAGAAACTTTTGCCAAAATAAATAAAATAAAACTTGCCAAAAAGTTCAAGCAAGTTTTTAAAAAAATATCATGAAATCCTAGGACTTTTATCCATTTGGTAGGTGATTTGTCCTAGTTCATGGATATTTCCAAGGCCTATCAAGAGGTCATTCAATTGAGCTCTAAATTGAAAATAAAAAACACTACAAATATCACAAAAGAAGATCGAAATTTTTATTCCAAAAAAGTTTTAAAAAAAAAATTCAAAATTTTAAAAATTGGCAGGACAAAATATTGTGCAATTTGGCAATTTTGGCTCATCGAAATGCTTGAATTTTGAAGACTTCAACCAAAGTTGCATTTGGATTGCCGCGATCATCACTCAATTGTTGATTACCCTTACAACAGGTGTCTGAGCAGCTAACACCAATGGTGTATGATATGCGCGTACCACCTGTGATGTTATTGTGCGTACGGCTGGCGCCACAATTGGGGTGACGACGCGAGCATGTTTATGAACAATAGTCTGACTTTGATGTGATACAGCGGTGGGAATTTTTTGTACTATTTCACCAATTTTAGTGACTATAGGCTGATGAATAGTAATCGTTTCGGGTGCAATTATTGTGCGTAGTCCAGGATGTGTTGAAATGGTCAATGGCAACGGAATCACTTCTGCGGGTAACACATGATGTTGAATTGTAGCCGATGTTGCTAAATGAGCAGGAGATGTTATGCGTATGGAAGAACGAAGAGATGTGCCAGCAACAGGCGCAATAGAATTCGCAGATGATTCTTCCGAATCAGCATCATCGATGCCTTGTGAATTATCCTCAGCTGCAGGTGGAGCAGCGGATGATGCTGCTGCGGCTTGCGAGGATGATGACGAGGCTCTTGATCTGCTACTTTGAACAGCAGCGATACTACTACCCTCAGGCATAGCCTTAGCGGAAACAATAAGCAAAATACCGCAAAGTACTGATAGCTGAGGTAAATTCTGAATTAGAAATTTATTTTGATTTGAATAGGAAGTAGTCTCACCAGCTTGAACATTGTTGTGTTGACAATCTTTCAAAACTGTTTTAGAATTTGTAGTTTTATGTCAAGAGTATATGCTTTGGCATACACTAAAGCTTTACTAATGCTTTCACTGTAGGATGCTGGAAGTTTATATAGTAAGCGTTTAGATGTGAGATGTATTGAGTGGGAAATAATTTGGTTCAATCGTTATGGTATCCGACTTTGAAATAGGAGAACTTTAATTATTTCAAAGAAGCTTTAATGTATCGAGTTTAAAATGTTAATGCTTCGCTAAGCAACATGCTCTAAAGATTGTTGTTATGATTAAAATTTATGTATAAAAAATGTTCTATCAACTTATTGAGATTGACATAGCTAAGAATTAAGTGAAACTTGTATGTACGGAATTGATATCGAGAGATTGGCTTTAGACTTCTGAAACTTTATCAGCAACATTTGAGACATAAATTTCATCACTAATTGTTGCAAGCATCATAGCTACGTAAACTGATTTAAATTAAATACTTTGGGAAGGCTAAGTTAAGAAAAATGTAGAACGTTAGTTATCACAATGTTGCAACCACGAAAGGTTTATTTTGACCTTTTGTTAGAAATGAGTTGCTTTACTTTTTTCTAATTGTAATCAATACTCTTCAGCGCATTTAGCTTCTTTTATTATCAATGATCACACTTGTAGTGACGCGTGAGTGAACACAGTTTGCAAAACTTTTCATTTTACTTTTTGGAAATTTAGAGGAATACATATTTCAATTTCTTTAATTAATCCAAAGATTGAGAAATTTATGTATGTATGTAGTATATACTAAATTATTTATTATACTGCGGTTCTTAAACAACACAAAAATATATTCCCTTCAAAGAGTTTAACATTGACGCAAACAATGTCTAGTCTTGTTGTCTATGCTTTGACAGGCCTTTATATTAAATTTGTTTACTTGACAACATAAATAATTGTAATATTGATGAAATGATGGCAAGACGCAGTACTTGCCCGAACTCGTAACTATGGTGATGAAATGAAAAGAAAATTTTTGCCATCGAAACAACTTAATGACAATAATGAAGCTAAAAAACAACAAAGTAAATATTTATGCTCAACATAAGCAGACAGATAGGGAAAAATACTATACAGTAGATGTAATCAGATACGATTGTCTTGTTTCGCAGAACTGCACAACAACTGAAATGAAGTATGTATATTATATAATAGCAACAAAAACAAAACTTATTCCATGAAAACTATTTTAGCAACAACAACAGCAAAGATATTAATAAATATGAATTTCATTTAGAAATTGAGATTTCTCTATGAAAGGAAATTTCATTTTGACCGAAATTCGCAACCGCAACTACAGCCCCATATGTTTCGTTTGAATGAGATAGATTTGCTGTAGTTGAAATGTGCTTTGTCACATTGAGTTTTGTCACATGCAAAAGCTATCACCTCTTTGTAAGCCGATACGATGTGCGAGTATTTTATTCTAACATGCGCCGCGGTCAATGCCAAATCAATGCACACTTCAAATTTTGTTAGATAATATCGAATGCATATTATGGTTAATAACTTAATAACGTGATGACCCAATTCCATAAGCATGTTAGAGGTGTTTTTTTCTCGAATTATTCAGAATTGTTAAATAAAACGTTACAAAAATATTTATTCATCAAATTTTTTTATTTTAACGCATTCAAGTAATATTAGTTAGGCAGCATAAATCGCTTGCGTAAGAGTATCCAACAAAAACTTACAGACAACTCATAGATTTTGCGTCACGTCAAAGCAGTATTTCATATTGCCATCGTTACGATTTTAGCTTTTAGCCAAAAATTCAACGAAGCAGCATTATGACTTCGAGGATGACACTCTGAAGGAGCTGCAGGCGATTTTTCAATCAGCATACGAAAAATGTTTGCGCTGGAGTAATTATATGGCAAGTGGTATGGGCTTACTTTAAAGACCATAGAAAAAATAATTTTGTTTCATTTTAGTTAACAGTTCCGACTAATTTTTACACAAAAGATTGAGAAAAAAAAAACTTCTAGAAACTTTCTTAATTGGAATTGTTTGCGTTATTCCAAAATCGATAAAGCTCTTTCATATAAAAATTTGTTAGTTGGTAGCTTCATTTTTAATTAAAATGAGCAGAGCAAGGCCAAAGTTTAGAGGATACCTTTGGCATCATCATTCAGATAATTTTTTGTTTTTTTTAAGTGCATTGTAGAAATTGCTCCAATTCGATAAGAATTAAATTTTACAATTTTTAAAATAAATTTTAAAAAACAACTGACTAATTAAATTATGATACCAACCGTAGCTTTATATCTGATGTTTGATGATTCCTGATCTTAAGCAAGATTGATTATGCCAATTTATTTTCTCAACATTGGAACTCTAAAATTAAATTGGTAAGTATTTATTTTAAATAAAAATCTTATTGAACTATCACATGAATTTCAAAAAAAAAAAAAAAAAAACACCATAATTAGCCTACATCTACTCTGAATCTAAGTACAACCATTAAGTTGAATGTGGACAGCAAAATTTGCAATTGCTTTGATTTGATATTTTTAAATTTTTTCTTACCATTTGTAGTTGTTTCAACAACCCCTTTAATTTTTCATATCACTGTCAAACCTTTTGAATTTCACAAATTAGGATATTCTACAACAGTTAAGTCCTCCATTCAATTGCAAGACAATACCTGAAAAAAAACATAAATCTTTTTATTACATTAACAGCAGCTAACAGAAATCTCATCTTAACTTATGGTAAATGTCAAATTTAATAAAGTTACTTAGGATAAATTAATTGTTCCGACTAGGCATATTTTTAATTGAAAGCTAAATATAAATTGTACCAAGATGACACTAAAGGAATTTTTAAAAGCATTTACTTAGCCAAATACCAAAATGAATGCAGGACATTTTAATAGCATCAAATCACTTTTAATTACTCCAAAGAGATGACATAATTAAATAAATCAATTGCCAAAAGTGCGACACCAAAAAAGCTAGGGAAACAACAGTAATAGCCGTTCATGCTGACGTCATAGCTATTTTAGGCAAATATTTTTTAACTGCAGTTACTTAGGTCCATTTATTATCATTAGTGGCGCCCAAGAGTATTAAATCGAATTATACTAAATTTGACTTTAAAGTAGCCAAACACAGGTAAACAAAAGTTTTGTTTCAATCATATTAATGGTTGTCTAGGTCGAGGGAAAATATGCTTTTTTATATCAGCTCAAACAATAAATTAAATATGCCGCATTTAAGGTAAAACTCAAAAATATCTATATGTAACTATGGGAGTTTCACATTTTATTTTTGTTAGGTGCTGTTGCGGAAAATTGAAGTCAATGGTGTAAAGAAAAATTTCACGTAAGCGCAGCTCTGTAACTCAATTTCAAAAGGTGGCACCAAAGCTTTTTCGTTTTACATATAAACTATGAGGATATTCATCTGAACACCAAGAGGCATCGAAAGCTGTCTGAACTGTCTAAGTCTTGCTAGAATAAAGTAATATAAAAGTGAGGATTGCCAAGTGTCCGCTTTGAACCCAGCCAAGCCACGAATTGCATGTCAAAGCAGGTGGAATTGTAAGAATTAAAAATTTCGAAAAAAGCAAATATCAAAAAGCCATCAACTTTTTTCCAAAAAAATTTAAGTTTTCTATCTTGCGGAAAAATTTGTTGTTTTAATTTTGGGATGACTCAAGTTCGTTTCAACTTGGCAACCCTGATCCTAAGTTACAAGATATATTGGGTTTTTAAAAGCTTACTTACTTTATTCTTTTTTATGGGAATCTAAAAGGTTTTAAGGATCAAAAATACTAACTTTAAGATTCAAAATTGTTTTAAGTATAAGTCACAGATATCAGTCGGAAACAATGAAAAAAAGTTGCAAAATTCAATTGGATCGTTTTGATCGCATACTCCTAATTTAGTCTGTTGCATTAGAACACGCACACACCATGTTGACCAGTGTAAGTTTTGTACGATAACATTTTCTATAACATGCAGATGTTATTTTACGGAAAATTTAATTATCATGAGTAGTAAAAAATTTGGTTTTTTAATTTTTGCATATTTTATTTGTACGCATAACAAAATTGATATTTCTAAAATTAGATCTTCTTAGTTTGTCGTATCTCTTCCAGATTCTATTTACCAATAGCTGTATACACCAAAGGAAGTCCATAGTTTGAATAGCCATAATTGGCATAAGCGAATGGTGGTGCCGCATTATAGGTTCTGAATTGATATGGCCAGTGTGCATGAACAAAAGCAGCGGCTGGTCCTAATTCAGTTGGGAGAGCACGTAACATTGGCGTATGTTCGAAACGTGGAGCTCCAGTTGCAGCATAGTTACGTAGAGCAGGCGCTGTATATGAGTACATTGTAGGTGCTACAATTGGTGTCACTCGCTGTCCTCTGCTGTGTACAATAGTGGAACTCTGATGTGATACTGCTGTTGGAACGCTCTCTACTACTTCGCCTACTTTGGTCAAGGCAGGTTCATGCACTTCCACATGCGATGGCTGTGCAGCAACAATATTAGATTTGAGTAGCGGCAATGCGGATAATTGCGGCTTTATAATTGTCGAAGTGTAACCAGTTACTGTAGGCAGCGCAGCATATGTCACCGTTGGCTGAAGCTCCACACTACTGGGTGCAGCGGCTGTAAAAGAGAGTAGAATTGTGGTAACCGCCTAGAAGAGAAGAGGGGTCTTATTTTTTATGACTCTTTCGCGGATCATTTAAAATTAACAATTATTTTTCATGAGTGAACTTTTTTCTGACGAAAGGTCAGATATCAAAGCAAACTCTGTGCTGTAGTGAATTGGCTGAAATGTGACAGTAGCGTATGTGATATTTAAAATTTTTTGACTTTACCAGTATTCCCTTGAATTTATTAAGAATTTTTTTTTTCTTCAACATATTTCGGCTTTTTTAATATTTCTCAACATTACGCAGCATTTTTTTTATTTTTTCATTATTTGTTGACTTTTTCAACGTTCTTCGGTATTTGGAAAGTTTTTCAACCTATGTGTTGACCTTTTAATGGATGATCCGAAAAAACTACTTTTTTTGAGATCTCAAAACTTTTGTGGTTTTTGTGTCATATTTTTACGAGCATATCGTAAAATCTCAGACTACACAACATCAGATTTAATTTTATGGTTTTGTATATACTCATAGTTCCGAATCTCAGACAAAAATAAGTCTAAATTTTCACTCAAGTGAAGTTTGCTTCCAAGTTTTTAAGATTTTTCTCTACTAAAATTATGTTTTTTAACAGGAATTAGAGAATTTTGTTACTTTAACATCAAAACTTTGTATGTTGCAGAAATTCTCAGAACACTTATATGATCTCTTTCACCAAATGGTTAAGACCGAAAATATAGCTTCAGCACATAGCCTGATTCAAAAAAAGTCATAGTTTGCATTTTGAATTTCAATCAGATCTTTCACTTCTTCTAAGAGCAAAGTTGCAGCTAGATTCCGCTAAGTATTCCACTTCATTATGTATGTCAAAAATTCCATGTCGATATGTAAAAACGAAAGAGTAAAGCCAATTATAGTAACCCATCCAGCATAGTTGAGTTTTCAAATGATCAACTTTATTCATTTTAGCATTACATATCTTTTTAGCAATAAAAAGTATTCAGTTACATTAAAAGAAACCCGAATTTTCTACTTAAGTTCGGATTGCTGCACACATTTACGTAGAAGGTTATATATAACATTTTAGCATTGACCTTAAGCAATTATTAAGATCACTTTAGAGAGTTGTAAAAAGTATATTGTTTTTGCACATGAAAACTCTGTTTTGAACTGACTTGACGCTGACATTTATTGAGCAGTATAAACATAAACTTATTCTTACCAAAGCAAACATATTTTTTTGAATCAATAAAAACCAAATTTTCTAAACTTCTTGCTGTTCTTAAAAGCTGGATCAACTAGATACTAACAGAAACACCATATATGCAAAGCCTTTTATATGAATTGTTAAAGCAAAAAAAATTCCAAAATGAGTCTGTAAAGGTGGTGACTACTCTGAATGATAGTAACTAGCAATCAGAGAATATAGCGAAAGAATAAATAAGTCCAAAAAGCAGACAAATTTTTAAAAAAACTCACCAATCTCTACCCATGCACCCATCAACAATATTCTGTTCAATAACTCTTCTATGCTGTTCGTATGTATTTCGCAGTCATTTTCTTGCGACCATGAAAGGCATCTATTGACGCCACACCTACTTCTTACTCTTTGCGTTAAACTTCAATTGATTTAAATTGGCTTTGATTTCCTACTCAATGATTGTAATCCTTTAGGATTGTAACAAGATCCAAATGATTTAAAAAATGCAATTCAGCATTAACACCTTGAATGCTTTAAGTCGTATCATGTCTTTCTGTTTGTAAGTTGGCGATCTTAGTGTTGGCACGTTGATTTAATCACTTTGTATTCCTACAGGAATTCGTGCTTTGCAGATATTTTTCGTTCGTTTTTTCGCACAATTCCACCCACATCAGTAAAAATAAACTAAAAATGCGATGACATTTCAAAAAAAATATTGGTACTTTGTTGGTTGTTGTTGTACGGTTGCTGTTGACAATAAAAAAAAAAGTTTTCAGTTTTATTTTTAACTTTAGAAGATTGGATCGAATTGTGAAAAACAAATACTATCAGATTAGTTTTATTTAGGTTGAGGGTCTGCAAAATATTTTTGCCGAATGATATGCTGTCATCAGCAAAGTATATACTAAAAATCATGAGCAGCTCCAATGTTCAAGCGGAAAGCAACAATGATAATCTTAGGCACGGACGCCTTTGGGGTCGGTACTTGGAATTAGAACAGCGAAGAAATTACTTTTACAACTGTGCAGTGAGATCTTTTGATTTGAGATTTATTGTTTTCATATAAATAAGAACACATATAATATTTTCATCGGATCACTGGACAAAAACTTGTTATGGATAGTTAAGGGATTAGTTTCAATTCATACTTTTATTTATTTTTATTTATTTATTTATTTATTTCGGTCTAAGATACAATATGATCATGCAGACTAGTAACTCAAAACTAATTAATTAAATAATTCGAATAACTTAAATCGAAATTGATGCAAGTTTACATTAAAATTTAAGACAGGAGAAAGATTGTTACATAAACGAATACATCTAGCAATGGGTTCATTCAGGGCATAATTAGTTTTGTGAACTTGGTCTTCAAACATGCGATATATTCTTAAAGTTCTATTCGGAATATGTAATGCTAATAAGTTTGAGATATCCTGACAAATTATTTTATTTGATAAAACATTATATACAAATAACAAAGACGATGATGTTCGTCTATCTTTTAAAGATTGCAAGCCAAGTAAGCCTTTGATCATATGAAGGAATGCCATCTGGCCAATTCATCTTACATAATGCATATTTAGTAAAACGTTTTTGAACTAGTTCTAAACGATTTGAGCAATCTGAATAGAAGGGATCCCAGATAATGGAACAATATTCTAGTTTACACCGGACTAAAGAGACGTAGAGAGCTTTAACAGTCATTGGATCTTTAAAAACCGTTGAATTTCTTTTAATGAACCCAAGCATCGCGTAAGATTTAGAAACCATATAATCAAAGTGAGATTTAAAATTAAATTTATTATCGAATATCACTCCTAGATCCTTATTTTCGTCCTTTTTGAGCAAAATGCTCAGCACATTTAGAGTATGAAATGACACAACATTTATTTATATTTAACACAAGATTATTGGACTTATTAATTTTTAAGGAAGTGTCTGTATAATTTTTTTATCAAGGATAGCCCATCTCGTATTATGAGATTTCTGGCAGCATATTGCTTAAGATTGTTCAATTAAGAGCACATGATAGATAATAATTTCCCAAAGATTATTCCTTATTTTTAAATAGTAAATCAAGCTATGCAATTCCAGTTGACATTCAGTTGTATCTGAAACTCATGAAATGATATAATAACTAATAGAAACCAACATCCTGAAATTTAAATCTGCTAATGACGCATTCAAGCATCATATTATTCATTCGTAATTTTACGGATTTGTAGTTAGCAGTATCAATATTTTGTACAATTAAAACAAGCAATCAGGAATATGAACCTGAAATGTAAACAATCCGTCTTTGTTATGTGCTATTCTTTTGAAAACCGAAGATACTAATAGACTTAATACCTAAGTGTATTGTACGCAAATCATTGGCCAAAGCTTGCAAATGACAAATGCGTTATTGTAAGGAAACTTCGATTAGTTATGGTTCAATGCCATTTATGACATAAATGTCATTGAATATTCATTTGAACTTATGAGGAATTTAAATTAAACACAGCAGTGCTGTCAAGCAGATTATGGTATTAGTAGAAGTACTTACATACATATGTATGTAAATAACTATGATGCATAGTAAACAAAAGGATATAACTTGAGTTTATGTGCTACAGAAAGTACGTCTAGTGCTGTTGTATAACAGTCATACTCAAGGATGGCTTCAAAATATGTGCCAAGTCATTTGGTTCTAGTCATTTATGTTATATTGTTATTCTGTTTTTTATGGCATTTTTCTGAAATAAATTAAGCTCTCAAAATATATAAACTTAAGAATTTATGCATAATTCAAAATCTATTCTATTTATTTCTATATATTAGAGAATATTTATAGTGACGGGAATTGGCTAATTAGACGCCGTACTGAATTAATATTCTACAGTAGTGGTACCAGCGTACGTCCCTTTGTTTTTTATTATTCTCTTCATATCCCATTGTATCTTCTCTCTTCTAAAATAAAAAAAATAAAACTGATGTAAGAGAGTTTGTTCTTTAAGCTAAATATAAACGGATAAAGTTAGAAAAAAAAAAAACAATAACAACACAAAACTCACGAAGCAACATAGGTAAAAGCAACGAAATACTAAACGACAAGTTATTTGTTAGGCTTTTGAAGGACTTAGCTCAAAAAAAAAAAACGAAATTAAGCTTTAAAGACGAGAAAAAATAAGTATGCAATATCCTTCCTTTGTACAAGTATGCTGTTTAAGAAAAGAATTTATTAAAATCAGTCCACTTTATTTGGCTCCAAACCGTTACAAACCATTTTCATGTAAGCCGTTTTGCGTAAATAGTATAGAATTACTTCTAGATAAGATAGTAATTAGAAGCTTGGGTACCCTTTGGCTAGAAATATGTATTAGGCATTCATAAAAGAAACAAAAATTTATTTAAAAAAAAAATTGTTTGATGATGGGACCAAAACACAGAAAGGTAGCAAGGATTTCCAATAAAAAACTCAAGCCAGAGCAAATATATCTTTACTTAAGTGAAGGAATAAGGATGAGAAATTTTTCTTGTTCCCGTGGATACAAAAAGAAAGATCCTCCTATTTCAATTACATTCATATTTCGGGGACCTTAGGTTTTAGGAGTAACAATTGCGCTAGTACTAGACATAAAAACATCATACACTTAATTTTATTGAAATGTTTTACTCGCACATACTAAAACTTTTTGACGTGCCTTGCACACTGTGCAAACTCCATATTTTTTTTAACAAACGTTTTTTGATTGTAACTAAAGGAGTTATTTCGTGCCAAAATCAGTGTCGTGGGTAAAAAAACTTTAGTATAAAATTGCTCGCTTTTATAATTTTTTTTTGTGTTTCAAAACAATAGGTTTTTACTTTACTGGAGAAGAAATTTTTACAGAAAAAAACTATAGACATCTTTTATGGCAAGAAATAATCAGCAGTTTTCAGCTCTGAAATGTTTTTTGCGCTAAAGCTTTGTAAGTGTTTCTCAATATATGTATGCGCTGATTTAGTACAAAAAATATACCTACTATAACTCGATTCAATTACATGTAACGTACATAAAAAAATGTTCATCTACGATATGTGATATAAAATAATGTTATGTATCCCATTATTAATAACTATTTTATGCAAGAACTCAAGCTTCAATAGAATAAAAACAATAAGATGCATTTGTCCTGGAGCTCAGGAAATGAGATAACAATTGATTGTTTACAATTTCTTGTAATGAAAATTCAAGAATAGCGAATTTAATGGAAATTCATTTGTAATTTTCTGCATTTGTAGTTACCGGAGTACAAAGCCACCCACTATTTACACAATTTGAACAATCAATCCGACGATGATGTCCTATGGAAATAATCAAAGATATAATCAATAAAACAAATATCTTAAAAAAGTCAGTGCCGCTGAAAGAAAATCCGAGATTAGGGGGAAAACAAAGTCGTATGAGAAACGGACAAGTGCGACGCAAATAATCAATACATGCCAAGCAACTTTAAGTGGCCTTCTCCTATTTTTCAAAATGTTCCAGACAAAAAATTATTTTCAGAGTGAAAATTCGATGTAATAGCTATATAAAATCTCTGAAAAGATCTATATTATCTGTTCAATGAGTTTTTTATACTGTGATTTTTAGTGAAGTTTGGTAAATTTGTTTCTTAATTTAGTCTTGAGGCGAATGATGGTAAGGACATGAGTATGGACGATTCTCACGTAAAATTAAATAAGATATATTATATATATATTTAAATTTGCAAACAAAAAGTTTTACACAAGCCTTCGAAAGTCAAAACTTTAATTTTAACTCAACTTACCTCAAGTACCTCAGGCTCTCGGCGGCCCTGAGCATATCATAAGCAAACCACTGGAAATGGCTTGCAAACGACAATTCCAATATTGAAAGAATGTATTGTTTAGTTTTGCTCCAGTGCCATTGTATGACAAAGCTATTAGTAAATTATATAATCTAATTCAATACAGAACAAAGTTGCCACAAATCAGTTTGCATACATATCAATAGATGTGAAATAACTTGGTGTATTTGTTAATGAAATTTGATGAGATATTCAACAGCAAGCCAAAGTATACCTTACAAAATTTAAAGTCGTAAAACCTTAAATGCAATAAAATAAAATGAATAAAAAAAAAAACGATCAACCTTGACATTCTATGGAGGACAACTAGTAGTTGAATTTATCAAAAATAACAAGTTCTTTTAAGAAAAAAAAATCTTAACTTTCGAACAAAAATCATTTATTTATTATGTGCGTTAAAGGATGGCATAGCTTAAGTTGTAAGTAACCGTTACGACGAGCCTCTTACAGCGATATGTAGTCGTGTGTAACTTAGTTGTTGCCCAGCGTAAGTGCTGATTGCATTAACTGTTGATAAGTTGCAGATGTGGATGTTTGTTACCTGTCTTATTTTAATGAGCTGACAATTTTGTTTTATATCTGCCACTTGTAGCAATTAAGAGGTGTATCAGACAAAAGTCTTAAATAAAGTGATCGCCGTCGATAAATATCGAGAAGTAAATTTAATATCCTTAAAAAAATCATCAAAATTGTTTATAGTCCAAAAAATAATATCGAAATCGAAAACTATCACAGAATAGTAAAATCGTTATGGGATTGAAAATTGCACATAAGTATCATCAAGTATCGAAAAATCGATGAATTCGAGACGTACCTAGTCAAGGAAAATATTTAAAAATCGTTTATTATTAAAAATTATCAGAGAATAATAACCACAAGTATCACCCAATAGTACCAAAAAACTTGATGAATTCAGGAAGTTCTTCGATGGGAAAATATTTAAAAACATATTCAAACTAAAAAGCATCGATCAAATTTAAAAAGTATTGAGAAATATTTTATTTTAAATAGAACGGACCATTTCTAAGCAAATTATTAAAGATAAAAGAAATAATCAACATTTTAATTAAATATCTCTTGACGATTTTCAACATATTTTTTAGTTAATTACAACCAAGTCAGCTACCTCCTTAATAGCAGGATTCAACCTAAAAAGATAGTTGTAAATACATTATATCGTAACTGGTTCTTGTCAGCACTTTCCTGTGAATCCTTTGCTTAAAATATATTCTTGGCAAACTGCAGTACAGGTCGAGCTCAAGCAGAATTTTGTTATAAAAGGACTGAGCAAATCGCAACTATTTTTAGTGAACATATCATAACGATTAAATAGACACATAAAAATTAGCGCGAAATAAAATGTTTAAAATTGTACGTAAAAATTGTTTCAAGATATATTAAATTACATATTTTTAAGTTAAGTTTTCTCTTTTTTTAAAGTTTATTTTTATAGTGCTTCTTGCCTATGCCACTGCGAATCCAATTTCCACCCCTTTGCTAGGTAGGCTGGAACCACAACCAGCACAGGCACCTGCAAACACAGAGCATGCCGGATATGTTGGTGCTTTAACACCAATATTGCGTTCAACCCGTTACTATGCGGCAGCACCTTTGATACCGACTACCTATACAACCGCAGAACATTTGCCAATCTATGCCGGGAATTATGTGAGTATTTTTTTATCAAACGTTTTAGTGTTTGTTGTTTTTATGATTTTTATTTTTCAAATTTTTGCTACATGATACCAGTTGGATACTTATTCGGCTCCAATCGAAGCTTCATCGTACCGTATTGCATATTAAGAAAGAGTAGTTTGAGCTGAAGTTTTTCATTTGCGCCTAAAAGCAGTTCATTACTATGTGTTGTACGTTTGTCGAGACTACTACTAATTCACAATTTTGATATTAACGCAATAAATTGTAAAAAAAGATTTTTTTCATCACGAGAAAATACTTTGTTTTCATCAAAATTTGAATACAATTAGTTAATTTTTTATGATAAAAAGAAGCAAGTTACAAAGCAGGATGAATGTCCCTTATGAATAACTACTGAATTTTTAATAATTTATTTTTGTAGGCTTTTATCCTTGATAAATTTAATTTACAGTAAATCTCAACTATTTCAATTTATAATTTTTATTGACTCCTAAGCTCCTAAAAATAGCACATGATAGCAATCCTTGAAAATATCCCACATATGTACATACATACAGTGCGGCCTCGATCAACGCAACTGTTAAAAAGCAAGTCTGTAATGATGGAGTCAAAAAATCTTGGGTATCCGGGTGTAAATATTTATTAAGAAATAAACAATTTTCCATCTTGGGGTATTCACAAACTCTCATTTTCTTATGACTAAATTGGCATATTGTTGACTTATGTATATAAGTAATAGGAGTATTCAGACTACATACATTCCACTAAGCGAGGTAAAATTTGTTTGAAAAGTTGCATTTACTCTGTCTGTAATGGAAGAAATCTACTTGTTGCGAACACCGAGGAGTTGCATTTATCAAGAATTGCGTTGACCGAGGTCGCACTGTACACACATAAAAAAAAAATAGTAGTAGATTGTAGGTATTGTATGTATATGTCTAACTTAACACTCTTTACATACTTAGCTTACACCCGGCATATAGCCGCTGCCACATAGTGTCCAAAGTTTGAAAATATGTATTACATAAACAACTTTTTAGCTAGGTTCAGCTGTATAAGAGTTAAAGGAAAACATGACAGAAATATCTAACCTGTATACACGAAAAAAAATCTGCTAAAAGCTTTTTTCCAATTTATAAAAGATAGCTAGGAGCTTTCCAGTTCCCTTTATAACTTCTATCCAAAACTTTTGATCTAAGGTTTAAAGACATAAAGTTTATTGTAAAGTTGATATTTGCGAAAATGGTTTTTCATAATTTCTCTTTAGTTCTATGTTTTGTCATATTAAATGATAAGGAATTTTCTTATGTTTTTAAAACTGTCCATTTACTAGTAAAGAAAACTAGTAAGGGCGTTATATTCGGCTCTTAGTATATATAAGTATGTTGATTAAGGTGATTCAACTTTTTTTTTCGCTCTAAATGTGTTCAATAGTAGCAGGTCCACGAAAGAAGAATTCTGGTGCATTTTGAGCTCATAATATTAAAATTTACTTGTGGCTCATCGAAAGTTTTTAATCTTCCACGAATT
Organism: Meiosimyza decipiens; assembly: GCA_963680825.1. Lineage (NCBI taxonomy): Eukaryota > Metazoa > Arthropoda > Insecta > Diptera > Lauxaniidae > Meiosimyza > Meiosimyza decipiens. The sequence goes on along the minus strand of OY804258.1, from coordinate 22,928,768 downwards.
ATATAAGAAAGTATGCTTTATTAGACAGCTTCGAGTATATCTCATAAAAAAAAGTCTCACACGAACACGAAAGAACATATCATTTGTTACACAAAAAAAAAAAAAAATAAAATTTTTTTTTTTTTATTCTTCGAAATATCTCTAAATTCTGAATGCTTATAAGCTAACGAAATATTACCTTCACGTAAAAATAAACAAAGACTTTTTTATAGAAAATTTTACGATCTTTCTAATAGCGTTCCTTTTGTGTAAGATAATTTTTTCACGAGGTATAAAGACAAATGTTTTGTAAGCAGTGGCGAAACTTCACCAAATCTTGCTGGAGAGGCGAGAATTATAATTCCACCACTATTAGATGGGTTTATTGAATTAATGATTGAATAATAACAATTATCACATCCAGCCATACTGAATTGACGCCACTGTTCGTAAGACAACATGTCTTCATCGTATGTAAAACTAAAAGACACCAGTAAATATAAATATTATGAGCTCAAATTGCACCATAATTCTTCTTTTGTGTACGTGATACTATTAAACTTGTATAGAGCCAAAAAAAAATTTAGATCACCCTAATGTACATATATAGAGGGCATTATTCGCCATTTAAAAAATTATTTTTTCGTTAATTTTATATAAAAAATTTTTTCCTTTTTTTTTTGTACAGCAACTAATTTTAATTTTATGATAAATTTTGCTACAATTGTTATGTACTTTTTTTCTAGCTATATGTTTTTTTATAGTGCAGATGTTTATACAAAAGAATTGTAAATTAATATAGACACGCTGTGCTTATCATGAAAGAAAAATAGCTTGTTTACCATTAGGATTCATCATAACATTTGTGATTTTTAGATTCAATTCAGTCATTTAGCAGCGGGGGTTCAATTTTCATAAATATTACTCACTATTCGCTATTACATTAACGAAAATTCTTGTCATTTTAGTTCTTCGTAAAATTAATTTCTTCACAAAATGCATAAAAAGAAATGTATGCAGCTTTAAGCAAAATCAAATATATAACTCAGAACATCAAAATACTATTAAAATAATTAAGTTAATTATTTGAGTTAAACTAGAGAGTTTTGCAAAATATTACAATATTGTTATTTGTACCACCCAGGCTTATGGTAAGTGTATAACTAAAGAGAATAGAAAAATTGGATCGAATTGTCTTCTCTTGTTACCTAACTCTTATTGTTTATTATTTAATGATAATTTTCTAATAGTAAATTGTTTCCTTTATATTTAAATAAAAGCTTGTTACTCATGAACAATTGAACCAATCTGACTTCGCTTAGAAATTTTAAGAAAAACCGTCGATTGAAGAAAGAAAATTTTATTACAAAAATGGACACTTTTTCCTATCGATTATAGCAAAAAATAATTTTCCTTTATGTAGGCCAAAAACTATTCCGTCCAAGATCCGGGGCCATCCAAAGTGATATATGAAATTCCTTTTTGTCCTTCCCCATCGATTGGAGAAAATACAATTTTTCGGAAATAAGTCAAAATCCGTCCCTTCCAGATTCCAGTGATGATCAAAATCGATTTTCAACCTTTCTTCTCGATTGGCACAGTAAACCTTGATTTTGATAAACTTATTTGGCTGGCGAGCACTTCTTTCTTTCTCGCCAAAAAAGAGCTTATGCTCTCGGCTCGCATGCTGTAGCTCTTGGCTCGCGATTAGAAGTTTTTCCAGTCTCCAGTTAAGGTGCTGGCATTTTCGTGGTGCTGTACATAGAAAATTGTCTTCTCTAATGATAAAAGTTCATCATTAAACAATATGTTGAGAAAAAGAGCGATTGTGGATTTCCGATTTGACAACAGTTATCATTTGCCTGCTTAAGTCGTGGTCGCTTTGAAACTATCCACTCGTGTCTTTGAAGTCTGACATCAAAGAGAATGCCACCAAGTGCCGCGAAATCACCATAATAGCTGCTTTAAAGCATTGAACTATACATTTTAACCAATTACGGATATATTTCTTAATTTTCAAGGTAATATTTTTTTGAATTCAGAATTCACTTTTATGAAAATGGATGGATTTATGTTAAAGCTATGCATCAAGTTTTTACTACTTCAATGATTCAGACGCAAGCTGTAAGTTTAATTTTATCCACCCTCTTTGTGGTGTTAAAGAAGAATCATCATAATATATCTATACAAACGCCAAATTATTAAGGAAATTATGAACTTGAATTTTCTTGAATGAATCTGCAATTCGTCTTACTCTTGATTTTTTCTTTATGGTTGAGACACAGATGCTTCTATTTCTTTGTAATACCTTCGGCTTATTCCAGTGCAGGTCTCAACTTAAAGACTTTTATTGTAACGATCTTTCAACTATACGCTAACAATTTGACACAGATATGGTTAATTAAATTTCTTAAAACAATTGATGTCAGCACATTTTCTCACAATATTTTGTTTCAATTGTAACATTTACTTTCAAATCTTCTACATGAAACAGAAAGAAATGGCGCGATATAGTCTGAAATTATTGATTAAATTAATTTTATTGCTACACGCAATGGTAATGACACTTTTACATACTGCCATGATACATTTTGACGGTATAACTAAAAACAAGTTCCTACTATCTGTTTTTCTACCAAAAATAGCCGAAAAAAATAGCGGGGCCGAAGCTATATCCCTACGCTATAATAATCGACTGCTTTGACACAATTCGCAATTATTCAACATTCCAAAATATTTCGACAGTTTTGGAGCTTTTTGAAATATTTTCAACATTTTTCGAACTTTTTAAAGAGTGTTTATTTTAAAAAAAATTTTGATTGTTTTTAGCTTTTTTTGCTTAAAATTTGAGCTTCCTAGGTCAAACCTGTAAACGGACAGAGTTTGTGTCCAATTTCGTTGAAAATTTAGGAAAAAACCAATAAAACACAGACGAAATGGATTTTTTTTTTCGGTTCCATAGGCCAATATTATATAAATTGGGTTTGAATAAAATTTTCCGAATATTTTAGGATTCTAGACCAAACCTGTTTGCTACCAATTACAATTCATATGGGGCTATGTAAAAATCTGCCATGTGTTTTGTTTGATTAGAGCAATTAAATATTTGTTTGAGTCAAACATAAATTAGTGCAACTAAAATTCACTACTGCTTGATCCAAATGCAGTGTTTGACTCAAATTAATAATTATATCAAATATATATTTGTTATATTCAACCAAATCGTTTTCTCAATGTATAGAGTGAATAATGAACACCTTTTCCTCTTCCTGCTCTCAGACAAGTTATTTCAGCGGTGTTTTGTTATGACATTTTTCTCAGTGTCCCACAAATATAACTCACCTATCACTTTACTGTTTACTTAATAAGGAATCAAAGTTGTTTTTAACATATATAATCTTATTTTATTAAAAATTTAAAAAAGATATTTACTTGACCTATTTGAACAGACATATATTTCGGTTATTTTGTACATTTTATTTAACTTCATGATTTCATTAGAACCATTTTGGAGAAAAATGTTAAATAAAATACTACTATCATAGCACTGTTCTACAAACGAGAACCATTTGACATGCTTATGCATTAATATGATAATATTTTCCGGTTTGCGTGCAACATGTGCTATTCGATATTAGTGCATTGTTTGACTTGGCCGAAATCACATCTTTCAAAACTTTTCCTCCAAAAAATTAAAATCAAAAATGCCGCGATGTAGCATTAAATTGTTGTTGAATATAATTTTTTTGTTGTACGCATTGGCAATTTTGTTTAGTGCCGTTAAAATACCATCTATGGCCTTGGAAAATTATTTAATAAACCAAAAAAAACTAGTCCGAAAAGATTGGAATGACTATGCGTCAATGTACAACGATGACCTACGTACCGGCCCTGGAGAGCATGGCGCAAAAACAAGGTTAAGCGCGAATATGGATCTTGTGCAAGAGAAAATAACGTATAACAAGTATGGTTTTAATGGACTCGTATCCGATATGATATCAGTGAATCGCTCATTACCAGACCGACGTCCTAAGGGGCAAGTAAGGTGGTTTTCTTTTTTTCCATTTCTAGCTAACATTTGTCAAACGTTTTCTAGTTGCCAGCATATAAAATATCTCTCAGAATTGCCTCCAATCAGTGTTGTCATTCCATTCTATAATGAATATTTGAGCGTTTTATTGCGCTCGCTGCATAGTATCATCAATCGCACACCACCGGAGTTACTCAAGGAAATAATAATCGTTGATGACTTTAGTCAATTCGAAAATCTCGGCAAACAGTTGGATCAATATGTTGCGAATCACTTTAATAAAGTGCAAATTGTGCGTTTGCCCGCACGCATGGGCTTAATTCGCGCTCGTATGGCTGGTATACGTAAAGCAACGGCTGAAGTGCTGGTCATTTTTGACTCACACATTGAGGTCAGTTACAATTGGTTGCCACCGTTGCTGGAGCCAATTGCACTCAACAAACGCACCGTGGTATCTCCTAATATTGATACTATCAAGTTTCAAGATTTTAAATACGTTTCACAGGTTGGAAAACGTGGTGGTTTTGCATGGGACTTAACTTATAGGTCGATACCACTGTTTCCAAAGGATTTAATAGACAAAACGAAACCGTTTACGAATCCCGTTATGCTTGGTGGCCTATTTGCTATGTCTGCTGAGTTCTTTTGGGAATTAGGTGGCTATGATGAAGGTCTTGACATTTGGGGTGGAGAACAGTATGAGTTGAGTTTTAAAATATGGATGTGTGAAGGCCAACTGCTGGATGTGCCATGCTCGAGAGTGGGACATCTATATAGAGATGGTAACTTTGAGTTGCCAAATGCACGGCGGCGGGACTACAAGGCTAGGGTAAATATTATTGATAAAATAAAGGAGACTGCGAATCTATTTCCGATTTTTATTTCTGAAAAGACCTTACGAGTGATATCGTTATTTGTACAAAATTCGTGACGAAATGTGGGTTGAACAGTTTTGCACTGGATATAGCTTTTCTTGGTTCTTATCAAATTAAATCGTTTTATAAAAGAAATAATTTTATTTTCAGAATACCAAACGTGTTGCTGAAGTCTGGATGGATGAATATAAGAACTACGTCTCTAAGCTTTCTGGTCCTTCCTACGATGCGATTGATGCAGGTAACCTTACGGAACGGAAAGCCATACGCGAAAAATTGAAATGTAAATCATTCAAATGGTATTTAGAGACAGCTGCTAAGGATGTTGTGAAATTCTATCCTCCTGTTGATCCACCACCATATGCATACGGCGCTATTCAAAGTGTAGCATCACCAAAACTATGTGTTGACACATATAAAGGGCTTGAGCTACGGTTATATGCTTGTCACAGAAACCTTACGCACCCCCACACAAGTCAAAATTTTGCTTTAAGTTTCCTGCGTCAAATAAAACAGCCCGGTACTTTTAACTGCTTTGATTCTTGGCTGGAACAAAAAAACAATCCTATATATATATATAATATGTGTCATATTTCTGGTGGCAATCAATTTTGGTATTATGATCGACAAAATAAGTGGATTGTACATCAGCTAAATGGCACCAGGTGTATAGAAGCTTCACCGAGTAATTTGAAAATATATACGAATATTTGCGATAGGAACAATCCTAACATGAAATGGAATTTCGGTGTTGTTAATGACACAGCACTTGACAAATTTTTTGAAAATTTGGAAAATTTTTTTTTTTAATTTTGTCATCTCAATTGATTGTAATAACCTTAAAAATTTAGTTCTAAAAAATGTATTGACTAATTTTATTACAAACGCTGTTATCGCAAAAGTCAACAGATGTTGCCTGGCTGTGTCGGATTCATAAGTGAAGCTTTTCCAACTACTAAGGAAAAGTATTTGTTTTGTAGATGGAAATTTTTTAAAAAAACTTCCGATGCTGTAGCTGCTGTGCCATTTTTGAATTTTCAGTATCGATATTTTCATTTTTTCTGTTTACAATAAACGTTTGCAAGCCACATTCACATGAGTCTTTTGTCAAATTTCATGTCTGATTTTCGACAACTATATAAGATATTGCAATAAAGTTTGGCTTAGCGTGGTAAAAATGTTCGAAATCACTTCAAAAATTACCTTTTACAAACATAACACCATAAGTGAAATTGAAAAATGTGAAAAAACATGTTTCTAATAAAAAAAAACACTGGTAAATCCTTGGTCTTGCGTCCTAAGGATTAAGTCCCAAAATGCTATGCAGTAAGCAATTCTGAAAAGAAAATTGCGGAAAGTACATAAAAGATTTACTTTTTTTCAAAACTTTTACTATTTACTCAGTAATTTTAGATTTTTATTATTAGTTGCTCTTACCACTTTTACGTTAGAAAATTACGATTTTCTTTAGTCGATTTGATTAAAAAAATTGTGTTTCTACAATTTTATATTTCTGTCGAATGGACCAACTGCACTTTTTTTTGTGGACAATTTGATGTGGTTATGCTTTAATAAGATGCAATCCATGGCTGTGAAATTGCAAGATGCACACATTTCTAACGATCAGTACGCTGATTGTGTTCATTTCATCTGAAAAGCTACGCTTCATAGCTTACTTGAATATATTGTACTACAGCACTGTTTTAAATTTTTCATTATCATTTCCTAAATGCAGCAAAGTACTTTCAAATTTAAAGTTAAATTAATTATTTTACTGTGTACATTGTGGATGATTTACAAATTCATTTATACTTCCATAACATCAAAACCAACAGAGACACAGAAACTGGACTTTAGAGATTGGTATAATTATAAGGCAAAATACTACAATGCTCGACGTGTAGGCCTTGGAGAGCATGGCGAAGCTGCTCCTTTGAGTGGCGATGTGGACCGTAATTTAGAAAAGAGATTGTTGCAAGAATATGGTTTTAATGCACTTTTATCCGATGGCATATCGGTGAATCGCTCAGTACCGAATGTACCTATTCCAGGGTAAGTTTTGAAAAAAACCTGAAGTCTAATCAAAATTATTTAAATTTGCTTTATGTGTACTTTTTAGGTGTCAGCATATAAAATATCTCGCAGAACTACCTGCAGTTAGCATCGTTATACCTTTCTATAATGAATATTTAAGCGTTTTATTGCGTTCAGTGCATAGCCTGATAAATCGTACGCCACCAGAGTTACTTAAGGAAATAATTCTGGTTGATGATTTTAGCGATCGGATACATCTTGGCAAACGACTGGATCAATATGTAGCAAAACATTTCGATAAAGTGCAGATTTTGCGTTTAAGTAACCGTTCGGGTTTAATTCAAGCCCGTGTGAGTGGTTTGCGCAAAGCGACTGCGAAAGTGTTGGTCGTCCTTGATTCGCATATTGAGGTCAATGACAATTGGTTGCCACCACTTTTGGAGCCAATAGAGCTTAATATATGCTGATAAGTTCAAGTATCAATATGAGGGCGATGGACTTGGTGGCTTTGATTGGACATTTCTGTTTGTACAACTGCATCTGTTACCAGAGAATTTAAAAGACAAGTCAAAAAACTATGAAAATCCGGTAATGAGTGGAGGTTTGTTTGCAATCTCAGCTAAATTCTTTTGGCAACTTGGCGGCTATGATGAAGGTCTCAAAATATGGGGCGGCGAACAGTATGAATTGAGTTTTAAAATTTGGATGTGTGGAGGTCAACTGTTGAATGTACCTTGCTCTAGAGTGGGTCATCTGTTTAGAAATCCTAATTCAGTGAAGGCATATCCCAACGAAGTTAGAAGGGTAATTATTGATTCGCTTTTGGCATAACCGCCCGTATATGGCATCGAGATGAAATTATCGAAATTATTTTAGAACTACTTTTACAGAATAACGGCGACCTAAGATGTAGTGTCAAATTTTTCCTTCAATGAATGGAGAAAGTGTTTGGAAAATATTACCAAAACGGCTCAGAACTTACTTTTGCGATGATTAAAATCATTTCTTTAATTTCATACTCATATGTCTTAATTCATTAGTGGGAAACTAATTTTTTATTACTTGGCGGAATAATTGGCCCTTGTTGTCTCCCTCAGTGATGTTCAAAATTTATTTTGAGTTTACTAAATTTATAACGTGATAGCGAGTCCTTAGTCGATACATAAAAATTAAATTCCTTATTTACGTCGATTGAAGAAAAACAATAATTTGGAAAATGCTCCAAAAAAAACGTCTTTATAGTTGTGTGAAAAATTTATTTTCAATTTTTACAAAATGTTTCGTCCACAAAAAAAGGCATAGTCCGGGAGATAGTGCTGCATTTTTCATAGTCATTTTCTCCCGCTTATTTTTTTTTGGAAATGATAGTATACATATGGCTAATAATCGAAATAAGCGTCAGTCACCAGAATCGTGGTGGACCTGGTTGTGAGAGGCCGTGGAAAATACATTCGCTCAATAACTCGGAAAGTAAGCCACAAGTAGAAAAATGTGTTAAGACCAATGTTGTAAAGGAGACATATCAGTTTCATGCCCAAAAAATTTCCATACGACAAGATTCGACCCAGCTTTCATAGATTTATATTCACAAATGACTACCTTATTTTCGGAAAAAACATGATTCATTTTGGAATTATTCGTTCAGGTCCGTACTTTCCACCCAAAATAACTGTATTTGATCAAAATTACAGTATTTTTTGGATACTTTAAAACGGTGAAAGATGGTTCAAATCGTGACTTATGGAGATTTTTTGGGCATGAAACCGATGTGCTTTTATCCCGAATAAGAGAAGATTTTTCCCAAAAACACTTTTATTTATTCACGTACTCTAGCAGCGACTCGTTAGTTCGTTTTAAAGCAAAATACTATTAAATTAAATTTTTTCTTTTAGAACTATAAACGCGTTGCTGAAGTCTGGATGGATGAATACAAAAACTATATCTACGGACGCGGAAATGGGGCTTATGAGAAAACTGATGCCGGCGACTTGTCGAAACAAAAAGCTTTACGTAAAAAGCTTCAATGTAAATCCTTTAAATGGTACATGGAAAAGATTGCTTATGTTCAATTGAAATTCTACCCACCTGTTTAGCCGCCGGATTATGCATATGGTGCGATACAAAACATGGGATTTCCGAGCTTATGTATTGATACTTTAAATCAGTCAAAGCGTTCAAGTCCTGGCCTTTATTCATGTGCCAAAAATCTTTCAAATCCGCAGAGTAATCAAATGTTTGCATTAAGTTTTCGTCATGATTTGCGGCATCGTAATCCTACGTTTTGTTTCGATGTTTTTAATAATCAGCAAAAAAATGCCCCAGTCTATATGTACTTGTGCCATGGCTTTGGTAAAAATCAGTTCTGGTTTTATGATCGAAGGACTAAATGGCTTAGACATGGACACGAGGGTAAATACTGCCTTGAGGCTTCACCGAATAATCGCAATTTAATTGTGAACGTCTGTCGGTATAGTTAATGATAAGGCACTGATAGATTTTTTGATAATTTAAACACATAACTCTAATATCAATTAATACAAGGACATTATTTAAATATTTATTCTATTGCTTGGACTGTAAATTGTAATTATTGCGCTTCTAAATAAGATATTCTAAAAACACTGATTTAAACTTAAGCCTTAGCATATTTTAACCTCATTATTAGGCTTTCACTTTGACATCAAAAAGAGTCAGTTTTTAATTTATTTCGATTTTGAGTCACAAAACCAGCCAAAGATAATTAGTCAATAATATGACTCAAATGTCAAACAGCATCATATCGAATATCATTTTCTACAAAAATTGCTGAAAGCACTATTTTTCGGACTTATTTCAAAAAACATATTGCCAAATAGCAATTGATACTGAGAATCAAAAAGTAAACATGTGGACAAAGGAAGCAAATTCAAAATTGAATCTCAAAGCGGTGTAAGTATTTTTGTGTTAAAGAGTACGCTTATTAAATTAAATTTAATGAATTTAATGATTAATTTAGAGCAATAAATTAAGACAAATATAGCATAGATGGATCTAGCGCAAGAATTACATGTGGAGGTAACGGAGAAGATAATCTCCATGTATATTAGGAGATAGCAAACAAATTGATAAGGACTTAACTGCATTGTGGAGAACTTACATTCGTGCAAAGTTGCGCAGTAGGGTGGTTTGAAATTTTTTTCCCATCGGCTGTGTCGATTCTAACTTAGATATTGTCATTTTGAACAATACTGTGCAGTTAGGATTTTTTATAAGTGATCTTAGAAGGAGCGCGAGTGCCTAATATTGCCAATTTTCAGTTTTTTTCCAAATAAGTAATACATAGATACTGGGACATATTTGTACTATAGATCTGGCTCATATTTTTATTTTGGATGCCCAAATACATACCATTTTAATAAACCATCGGTGATATTTTTTTATTTTGATACATCTAAATTCGATTTTATTTTTCGACTATCGAATTTTGATATTTTTGTTTAAAGGTAGCCCTGTATTCAATTGAAAAATCACGTTTGTCAAGTAGCATCAAAGCTTCAGCTGTGGCTGGAGGACGTAAAATCGAACTGTTGAGCGCATACGCCAAACCAAATTAAACTGAAGGACAGAGACAAAAAGAATTCTATCAATGAAAATTGAAATTCCGATGATCAGAAAACGTCATCACTTGACAAAAATTCCGGTTTTTACTCCAAAAAGTTCGCCTAAAACTAAAACAAAAGGAAGAGGCTTGTGTCCCATTGGCTATGAATCACATTTGGTGGATACGCTAGAGAAGGATATACTGCAACGGCATCCGGGAGCTAAATGAATTGATGCTGTTGGGCTCAATGAAACCAAAACCATACTGCAAGAAGCAGTTCTGCTTCGCATAATTATGTCAGATTTCTTCAAAGGCATACGCAGACCATGGCGTGGTGTACTTGTGGTTGGACCTCCAGGCACCGGCAAGACAATGATGGCTTATCAATTTGAAACTTACGATTATAATCACAAAATATTAATGCTTACTGCGCGTAGTAGGCGTTATGACGACATGTTTTTTATTTGAACTTTTTTTTTGAGCAAAAAAATCGAATTTCGATTATCGACATATCCGAAGTTTGTTTCTCGATATACTTTGATACTGTTTGAAAATATCGATCATCGATAGTATTTTTTATTTGCCCAACCATAGAACAACTTATCGTATGGTTTGATTTCGTTCTGTTCTATGAGCGTTAACTTTTCCCCTCTGCATTCGGTATTTCACTCATTAATTGAAACACTAAAACAAACCATAGCAAGCGACATAAGAGGGCGTAACAGAATGGTATGGTTTTTTGTTATTCATTTCATATGAGGGAAGAAACATTTTTTTTTCAAACGAAAGATATCACTACTTCCCATTTTTGGAAAAATTATTTTTTTTTCAAACGGAAGATAGCTCTAAAAAAACTGTTGGGCATCACTAAAGGAAGGTTCGGTACCCTCAAGAGAAGCGTTTTGACCCGAAAATGGGTCTCCAGACCATGGAGTCTTCATACAAATCTAATGGCAAAAACGATTACTATATTTGGTACGGGTTCGGATAGACATCGCGAGTCAAAACCACAACAAAGCAAATAAAGTTTTTTTTTACGTAGATCAGAACGTTACCATTCTGTTCCTCTCTTTTATTTCTGCTTGCTATAGTACGGGTTGGTGTTTGAATCAAAGAGCGATTTGAACGTTACGATATGGTGCGATTTTTTTTCATTCCATGTCAATGACAAAAAAAAAGTAAAATTGATATGAAATTTACTTATCATTCAGTTTTCTAGAGAACTTCTATTGCGATTTTTACGGACTGAAAACTCACTGATCAAAACGTTTTGAAGGTTCAATTTTTTTTTCACTTTTTCGCTGTAATAAAATTTCCTCAGTTCGTAATAAATTGAGTTTCTTTGTAGGGTGAAACTCTTATTCTAACTTGTTTCCTATAACCGCACATTCGATACGTTCACGGTATGATACCATGAAATTTCATCAACTGGTTTGAGTTTGCAGCATTTGTTCCATAAAATTCGTACAGTACTGATCATCAGATGACTCGAATATAAGAAAATTGATTAGGTTTTATTCGCTTGAAAATACTTACACAAACTACGTCCTTGCATTTGTTGAAATATTTTGAAAAACAAAATACAAAATGCTGCGGGGCATTTCAAAATTACTGACTAAGCCAATTTTCTTGCTTATAGTATCGGGAGTATTATTTTTAATCGTTACATTTAGAATGGCAGCCATTCCATTGCCAAATAGTGAAATTCTACTCAAAATTGCGCATAATTTAGTGGCAAAGCAAACACCAGAGTTAAAAGACTGGCATAACTACAAAGCCATCTTTCACGATGCTCAACGTATCGGTAATGGAGAACAAGGTCGAATAGCTCAATTCAGTCGTGACGCAGATCATAAGTTGGAACGGAAACTAGCGCTGGAGTATGGTTATAATGCGCTTCTATCCGACACAATATCAGTATTTCGCTCAATACCGGATGTGCGCGAAGAGGGGTAACTAAAGGAATAAATTTATATTCTCCCTCACAGTCTATCACTAATGAGTGTTTGTTTTATATTGTCTAGATGCCTCAATAAAAAATATCTCAGCAAATTACCCACAGTCAGCATTATAATGCCCTTCTACAATGAATATTTCAGCGTTTTGGTGCGTGCATTGCACAGTTTGATCAATCGAACACCGAGCGAGTTACTTCAAGAAATAATACTCGTCGATGATTTTAGTGATCGTAAATTTCTGGGCAAGGAACTGGAACGATATGTTGCCAGATATTTTCATAAAGTACAAATTGTACGCTTACCAGAACGCATGGGCTTAATTCGTGCACGTTTGATTGGAGCGCGTAAAGCGACCGCTAAAGTACTTGTTATCTTGGACTCGCACATTGAAGCTAATCAAAATTGGTTACCTCCGTTGCTGGAACCTATAGCTTCTGATAAACGCACAGTAGTGTGTCCACTTATTGATAGAATAAGCTATATTAATTTTGAGTATCAATACGAACGAGGTGGACGTGGTGGCTTTGATTGGTCATTTCGTTATATTGAGGTAGAACTCCTACCGGAAGATTTGCTGGACAGAACAACACCATATAAGAACCCTGTTATGAATGGTGGCTTATTTGCCATATCAGCAGAATACTTTTGGAAATTGGGTGGCTATGATGAAGGTCTTGATATCTGGGGCGGAGAACAATATGAATTGAGTTTCAAAATATGGATGTGTGGAGGGCAATTACTGAATGCACCGTGTTCAAGAATAGGAAAATTGTATAGAAATTACAGTTATACAATGCCAAATCCACGAGGCATAGCAAGCTATACATCCAAGGTGAGTGCTTATGACTGCCGTAAATACCAAGCAACAGAAATAAAAGGTTTTTTTTTTGGTTTTCTATGATAATTTCATGTCCAGTCAACAGTCTTAAGCCAAGAAGATTTCTTATTTCTTTACAGAATTATAAACGCGTTGCTGAGGTTTGGATGGATGAATATAAAAACTACATTTATGAACGTCAAAAAGGTCTTTATGAAGCCATTGACGCTGGAAATTTAACAGCGCAGGCAACTTTACGTGCAAAACTTAATTGTAAATCATTCAAATGGTACATGGAAGAAATTGCCTTCGATGTGCTTAAAGCAAATCCACCAATTGAACCACCGGAATATGCATATGGTGCTATACAAAATGTTGGATCACCGCACTTATGTGTCGATTCCTTGAACAGAAAAATTCATGAGCGAGCTGAACTTTATGCATGTGCCAGCAATAACTCGAATCCGCGTAGCAGTCAAATGTTTGCATTTAGTTGGCGTCGTGAATTACGTAAACGTAACACCTATACTTGCCTCGATGTGCCAGAGTATCATAAAAATGCATTCGTATTACAGTGGACTTGTCACAATCAAGGTGGTAGTCAGTTATGGAATTACGATCAAAAAAATAAATTATTAAAACATGGCACAAGTGGTAAATATTGCCTGGAGGCTTCGCCGAGTAATCATGAGTTAATTGTGAACATCTGTCAGAATGATAATCCTAACATGCAGTGGAATTTCGGTTTTGTTAATGAAACAGCACTTGATAGCATTTTTGTAACATAAAAGAATGAAAATTAAATGCGAATTTCTTTTCTGGGTTTGTTTTGATAAAAATGCAGCAAGTCATGCAAAACTTTTCGCTGAATATTTTTTTTTTGTGAACTACGACACAAACAATTAGCTACACATTCCACTTAATTTGTTTTTTGTGTTGTACCTTGGCATCCATTTCACTGATATCATTTGCGATTAGTTTGATACAAAATATTTTTGGGAAGTTACTCAAAGCATAGATGGGCAAAATTTTGAAAGCAGGAGCTACTTACACCAAAAACAACAATTGCAACAATAGGAAAAAACCTCACTATAAATTCGATATCGATAACAAAAAAAAAAAATACTGCAACAAACCAAAAGCCAATTCCAAAACTCAAGCAAGAACAGCATGAGTGTAGATTCTACACTGCAGAAATAAAAGTACACTGATCAAAGGAAATGAGAGAGCTGTCCTGAATGTGCACATTGTTGTTTCCTTGTTCGCTCACTTCGGTTTCTTTTTTTTTTTTGTATTTTGCTGAATTATGCAACAACAACAAGAATACAAATCCCGCGCGTGAAAAACCAGACCATAAAAATGTGCGTAGCAGTGGTGAATGCATGTGTTTGTTGTTTTAGTTATTTTCTTAAGAAAACCGATGTTGTTGCTCAATTTTCGCTTAATTAGATGATAGATGGCACATTGCGGTTAAAAAAAAAAGTGAAATCGCTGGGAAATGAATAGTTTTGCGTCATGGACTTAAAAATTTTTTTTTTGAGGAAAAAAGGCCGGAAATAGCTTCTGTGCGATTAGATAACCCTGACTAAAGATTTTGCTTTGTTGCTTGTATTGACCCCCTCATGTGAGTGCTTTAGCCCCTTCTTATGTTAAAAAATGAAAATGTTTTATTGTAACAATCGATTAAGAACGCCAACAAAAACTTGTTGACCCCAATTGTTTGGGGCGCCCGCATAGATCGGTGGGAAAAAGTTAAAAACAACTTTTCGTTCACAACCAAATGAAAAATATTTTCAATTGGAAATAAATTCAAACCCTTGTTTCAACTGCAAACCAAATATAAGTTATCCAAAAGGTCTCCATTTTACCGTCCCCCTCCTACTAGTTACCTTACTGCAGGGCAGTAATGGTATTTTTGGAGGTCGGGCGAACATTTTTTTGATGCTTACAATAACGGATACTTAAGAAAATCTATGCAAGAGTGAATGCAGCGCCTGTCTGATGAGTCCACTTGTCTAACTCTATTCCACTATTCTAATGTGGCACTGTGATCCAAGAAACATCAACTCTCGCTAAGGGGAAGTATCGACGTATCTGTATAATGACTTTTTTGTAGGGTGCATTAGAAAACTAAGTTTCAGTTACTCACATTCAGACAACTGCAAATTTGACATGCCCATGGTTTTATACCATAACATTTTATACCATAACATTTTCTTGTTAATTATATTGGAAATCTTATTCTTGTTGGTAACTTTAAGAATTTCAATAATTTCATTGCCAAATAATGAAGTTCTATTCAAAATCGCTCGTGAGTTAATAACACAGCAGAAAAAGGAAAGAGATTGGAACGACTATAAATTAATGTACAATGATGCACGGCGTACTGGCATCGGGGAGCAAGGTAAAAGCGCCACGTTGAGCGGAAATATAGACCACGAGTTCGAGAAGAATCTAACAAGTAGGCTTAGTTTCAACGCATTGTTGTCCGACGCAATATCGGTGCATCGCTCAGTACGAGATTTACGAGATGAGGGGTAAGCAGTATATCTTTCACTCAAAGCAAACCGTTAATATTTTTTTCAATTAACTCTTCACAGCTGTTTTAACAAAAAGTATCTCGCTAAGTTGCCTACGATAAGCATTATCATTCCCTTCTACAATGAATACTTTAGCGTATTTGTGCGTTCTTTGCACAGTATAGTCAATCGTACACCACCGGAATTACTAAAGGAAATAATAATCGTCGATGATTTTAGTGATTTCGAAAATCTTGGCAAGCAGTTGGATCAATATGTGGCGAATCATTTTGATAAAGTGCTAATAGTGCGTTTACCCATACGCATGGGTTTAATTCGCGCACGTATGACTGGCGCGGCTGAAGCTACTGCTGAGGTATTGGTTATTTTTGATGCACACATCGAGGTCAATTACAATTGGCTGCCACCACTGTTGGAGCCTATAGCTTTCCATAAACGCACCGTTGTATGCCCAGTTGTCGACAGAATCAATTTTGATAATTTTGAATATCAGGCCGCAATTGCAGATGGAAGAGGATCACGTGGAGGATTCGACTGGACATTTCGGTATGCGCAGTTTGAGATTTTACCAGAAGATTTAGTAGACAGAACTAAGCCTTTTAAAAATCCCATTATGGTTGGTGGTCTATTTGCAATATCTGCTGAGTTCTTTTGGGAATTGGGAGGCTACGATGAAGGCCTTGATATTTGGGGTGGAGAACAATATGAACTGAGCTTTAAAATATGGATGTGTGGAGGCCAACTGCTAGATGCACCATGCTCAAGAGTTGGACATTTGTTTACAAACTCTAACCATAGACTATCAAATGTAAACGTAGGGGGCTATATTTTAAAGGTAAATAACTGATATTATATTACATGTTTTGAGAAAAACTGTGTCAGTTTTCTTTTTCATAGTCACGTGAAGACAGAAAAAATTTCTTAACTTTTGATCAGAGGCTTAAGTTTACAAAAAAATTCGAAATACGTAATTATAAACTACTAACTATTGTTTTTTTTTAAATACATTGCCAAAAGTGTTTCAGAAAAGAAAAACAATTTACAGTTTGCAGATTGAAGAAATCTTTTTTAATTAGGACGGTTTTTTCATGTTTGTTAAGATGATTTTCTTAAATTTTAATTAAAAAAACAAAATTCATCAGCATCAACCAAAAAAAAATTTTTTGCAAATTTTCTGTTTGAATTATAGCTATGAAAAATGGATCACGATTTCATATTTGGTTTTCCTTCTTTTATTTAATTTTCAGATTTCGGAAAAGGATTGCTAAGCGATTTGAAAATAATATAAAACAATATTTTTATTTTATTTTATTTTATTTTATTTTGTTTTATTTTATTTTATTTTATTTTATTTTATTTTATTTTATTTTATTTTATTTTATTTTATTTTATTTTATTTAATTTTATTTTATTTTATTTTATTTTATTTTATTTTATTTTATTTTATTTAATTTAATTTTATTTTATTTTATTTTATTTTATTTTATTTTATTTTATTTTATTTTATTTTATTTTATTTTATTTTATTTTATTTTATTTTATTTTATTTTATTTTATTTTATTTTATTTTATTTTATTTTATTTTATTTTATTTTATTTTATTTTATTTTATTTTATTTTATTTTATTTTATTTTATTTTATTTTATTTTATTTTATTTTATTTTATTTTATTTTATTTTATTTTATTTTATTTTATTTTATTTTATTTTATTTTATTTTATTTTATTTTATTTTATTTTATTTTATTTTATTTTATTTTATTTTATTTTATTTTATTTTATTTTATTTTATTTTATTTTATTTTATTTTATTTGATTTTATTTTATTTTATTTTATTTTATTTTATTTTATTTTATTTTATTTTATTTTATTTTATTTAATTTTATTTTATTTTATTTTATTTTATTTTATTTTATTTTATTTTATTTAATTTAATTTTATTTTATTTTATTTTATTTTATTTTATTTTATTTTATTTTATTTTATTTTATTTTATTTTATTTTATTTTATTTTATTTTATTTTATTTTATTTTATTTTATTTTATTTTATTTTATTTTATTTTATTTTATTTTATTTTATTTTATTTTATTTTATTTTATTTTATTTTATTTTATTTTATTTTATTTTATTTTATTTTATTTTATTTTATTTTATTTTATTTTATTTTATTTTATTTTATTTTATTTTATTTTATTTTATTTTATTTAATTTAATTTTATTTTATTTTATTTTATTTTATTTTATTTTATTTTATTTTATTTTATTTTATTTTATTTTATTTTATTTTATTTTATTTTATTTTATTTTATTTTATTTTATTTTATTTTATTTTATTTTATTTTATTTTATTTTATTTTATTTTATTTTATTTTATTTTATTTTATTTGATTTTATTTGATTTTATTTTATGTGAAAGTTAATTTTTTGGGCTAGACAAACTGTAGCAAAGAATGATGGCTATTTGTTCTTATTTTTGTTTAGAACTATAAACGCGTTGCTGAGGTTTGGATGGACTAATACAAAAATTATCTATACAGTCGCTACAATGGAGCTTTCGATAAAATTGACGCGGGAAATTTAACGGCACAAAAGGCCATACGCGAAAGACTTCAATGTAAATCATTCAAGTGGTATATGGAAGAAATCGCTTTCGACATACTAAAAGCAAATCCTCCTATTGAACCGCCACCCTATGCTTATGGTGCTATACAAAATGTCAGAGCACCGCACCTTTGCGTAGATACGCTAGGTCATTCGTTACATCAGAAAGTTGGTCTTTATCCTTGTGCCACAAATATTACGTAGAAAACCATACACAATCAAAAGTTCGCATTGAGTTGGCGTCGTGATTTACGTAAAGTTGGTTCGCATACTTGTCTCGATGTTCCGAAACGACAAGTAAATGCTTCCATATCAATGTTCACTTGCCATGGCCAAGGTGAAAATCAGTTTTGGTATTACGACCGCATTTATAAATTGCTAATAAGTGGAATAGATGACGCCTATAAATTATGTCTTATGGCGTCTCCACGAAATACTGAGTTGTATTTGCACACCTGTCAGAAAGATAACCCATATATGCAATGGAATTTCAGTGTAGTTAATAATACAGCGATTAATAGCTTTTGGGAAAACGTTAAAAAATAAATTCTAAGTATTATATATTGAGAGATATATGCAGATGTAAAAAATATGGCAACTAAAATATTAAGGTATGTATATCTTTCACTGCTACTGATAACAGCTTTAATTTTATAATTAATTTTACAGGTGTCACTCTCCCACGAGGAATTCTTAATGTAATTTATTATTGTATACATATATGTAAAATAACAACATTAGCTAAATAATTCATTCCATTATTTTTATCTGAATCTGTTCGGGTGTATTAACTGAGTATAAATTGGAAAGGCAGAAGTCGGAACCGAGTGCGTCAGGTTCAATTTAAAATGTTTTGTATCCCTTGAAAGGATATAAAAAATAAATTAAAAAAATCGTTCTCAGATATTTTAAATCATTAAATTATCTTTCTTATGCGTTAAACAGCTTATGAACGCGGTCGGGAAAGCCGCAACTATTACTCGCTGTCAAAAAACAGCCCCTTAAGAAAATTGTTCGAGTGAACACAATTGCGACACGCGACGATCGACGATCGACAGAAAATTCAGCTGCCATTTTGTTTTCATTGAAATTTCAAAGTTAAACAAAAAAATTGACACAAGTTGAATCAAAATGCAACACTGACCGCCGTACGCCGACGATGAAAATAGAATGAAATCTAAATCGACGGGTTGCCGTCGGCAGGTTACCAGTCGTACGCCGCAATTATGCTCCATTCCATACGATCAAGCTGTGCTATAATTTTTGAAAGCGAGTAATCGTTGCCGATTGATTTCCCTTCCCATGTTCGTATTCTGTTCACCGCATTATTACACATAAAATTGTCATCTCGGCAATGGAATTATGTCTCTTCTGCGATGGAAAATGTTTACTGGGAATATGCTCATTAAAAGACAACGGGAAATGTGTATTAATCCAAGTCCAAGGTTTTGACTTTTTATAAAAGTTGAATTTGAATTCAACAATGTTTCAATTTTTATACTTTGATTAAAAAAACAATATCACGTACCTGGTAATTCTCGCCGTTAAGGGCGATGTTGATGTTGATGTTGAAATTGTTGATGGTTGAAAAACTTTCAAAAACTTTTTCAAGAAAAAAAAGTAAATAAGAAATACAAATCTTTCCTTGGAAAAATCAATCGCGGCGAATCGGCTCTCTTTTTATACACTCGGATCTATTAGCCAAATATTTATTTCGTAAGAGCTTTAGGTGGAAACCAATTTTAAACCAAAATTTTACTTATAATTCGGTGATTTAAAAAACGAGCGGACAAAAAAAAACAATTCACTAATAAAGTACATGGATAATTTTAATTGCGCTCACAACTTGAAGTTGTATTTGTTTGTACAAGGGAGAGTGAGCGAGAAGCGCTGCACAAAACAAAAAAAAAACTTAATGAGAACCGCTGTGTCGACAGTGGTGCCTACTTTGTTTTTTAAAATAGAATGCATAATCAGATCCTCAGTAAGTTTTTTTTGTCAACATTGAATAAATTTTATTTGTATTGGTCGTTTCCTGAACACACACTTAAAAGTTTCATATATGTAATCATATGTTCTTTGAATATTAATTCTTCGACAAAATCTTTTAAGGTTTATTATTGTAAAATGTTCAAAAAAGATAGGCCATTATAACGAAGGAAATTCCGGGCTTGGAACATATTGGATCGCAAGGCTTCTTGTATAAATAAGATAAACTTGTGGCGAAAGAGTAAGTCTTTTTTTTTAATATCTGGAAGAAATTTTATTTAATAAGTGTCCCAAAGAGTATAAGACGTACCGCTTCAGAAAATAAAAACCGATTCTACTCATTCGTCTTATAGTAGGTTTTACTTTTTGACGCAGTATGCGTTCCAAGCCCGGAAAATTGTTCTAAGCTACTATTTATATATCCACTCCTTTAATAATATATTTTTTTTATGTTTTGACAATTTCTTTTTAAATTTTCTTGCAAAAGTTACACGGAAACTTAATGTGATATAATAATAATAATAATAATAGAGTTTAGCTACTACAGCTATTAGCCTTCTTTGCTATTTAGCTTGAAGCTTTAAATCAAGTAAAAAGCTTTTAAATAAATAATGAAGATAGAAAAAATTATTCATGCAATTAATTTGTTATTTTTTTTTATAATTTTTTCTTAGCTTTATCACACTTTCTCAACATACCCACTCAGACCATGCGATATAGATATTAATATAATTATATGTGTAATTTTACATGGTCCAAGGCGTAAATGTTAGAAAAAATTTACCCTGCATGCTGTAGGGCTCGGACAACACAAACATAAAAATACAGACCACCATTAAGCTACAAATTTAGCTACAGTTAGTTTTCAATCTAAGCTTGAGTTGACCTTTTGACAAGCTAATGTTATAAAAATCGCAATTATTAATAAGAGTCGTCATGCGATTAAAAGAGGCTGTAGCCATATAATTAGTTCTACTAACCGGTTGATAAAATAATTGATTAGAGTTACGAGTACTTCTCTGATTAGTATTAAAATGTATATAATCAAGAAGCTCTGGTGCAGCAAGAGACCCTGTTACAAGTTGATGCAGATAAATTATATCCGCAATATTTCTACGGGACCTCAAAGACTGCAAATGTAATAACTTCAAACGATCCTCATAAGGAGGAAGGTTCAAAGAGTCAGTCCAATTTAATCCATTGAGAGCAAAACGAATAAAGTTTTTTTGAATTCTCTCAATTCTATTTATATTGTAGCGAAATTTGCAGTATGCCAGTTCTCGAACACCCTGTGGCAGTCATATGTGGTTTCTGTACTAGAAATAATGAACTGAATGTCGCTGCAATATGTCAGACAATTCTTGAACTCGATAAGCGCCATCTAGGAAGTAGCAAATAAACTGAATGTCGCTGCGGTATGCTAGATGATTCTTGAACTCGATAAGCGCCATCTAGAAGGTACCGGAAATGACATTCTGGATAGTGGTGGAACTTTCAAGAAGGAAGTGATTTTGCTATAAAAGGTTGTCATTTGAGCAGTCGAGACACAGTTGTTCGTAAGCAGTAGAGTAATAAAGGTTGTTCTTAAGCAATAGAGTAATACAGTGGATTTCAAAGCGCTAAAGTGAAATAATTGTCTATACAGTGCCAGTTCAATATTAGAGTTTGAATATCTATAATTACAGGAAATAAACAATTGTACCGTTTAAAAACTAACGCTTTTGATTTAAATAAACCATTTTATAATTAAATAAAGTTTGTGTTTTTAATTGCTACACAATCCAGTGATCGAACTCAGAAAAGTGTAAGAGATCGAAATTATCCTAAAAAGAGACAGGAAATTTCGTAACAATATGAATATTATTAAATGGTGACCATACTTGGCTGGCGTACTCTAAGTGAGGACGCACTATTGTATTATATAAAGTCACCGTTACTAAAGGGCTATTAAATTCTTTTGCCCACCTCTTAATAAAGCCAAGCAGAGATGAGGATTTTTTACAAATTAGATCAATATGATCATTAAAAGTTAATTTAACATCAAAATGTATACCTAGGTCTTTGACTAAATCGACACGACATATTTTCTTATCTTTTAATCGATAATCAAACTCCACAATATTTTTCTTCCTGGTGAAAATCATAGA
Organism: Meiosimyza decipiens; assembly: GCA_963680825.1. Classification (NCBI taxonomy): domain Eukaryota; kingdom Metazoa; phylum Arthropoda; class Insecta; order Diptera; family Lauxaniidae; genus Meiosimyza; species Meiosimyza decipiens. Next base: position 22,906,215 of record OY804258.1, on the reverse strand, counting down.
TTGGCATTTATCAGGATTAAGATGTAAGTTATTTTTAGAACACCAAACCTCAAAGGATTTCAGGTCAGACTGAAGTGGAATAGTATCGCCAACCCCCTTTACGTTCCTGTAAATTTTCATGTCATCTGTATATACTAATATATATATATATATATGATGTTAGATTCAGAAAAACTTCTTTCGAGCCTACAACTTCAACTTATCACTGGTCCGATTTTGACATACTTAATTAGTGCTGTCGTCGTTAAAAAAGTGCAAGTGCTAAATTTTATATTTTTATAGTACGTTATGAAAATCAGTAGTATGTACTTTACTCAGATACGCGTAAAATATGTGTACTTATTTGTGTTAAAACGAAAAATGTATGAAGCTATACATAAGGCTTCTTGAGGCTTCTGACTTTTAATTTATTAGAAACCTTCGTTTACAAATATTATAAAATATTTAATTATCTTTTCTGAATTCTGATTTCCTCTTTTGTCATATTGGCAACAGAACAAATGGGTTTAGCTTCAAAAAAGGATAAATCCAAAAAATAAATTTAAATTTTGAAACAAAATTGGTCACATTCAGAACCTACGAACGCTTCGAAACCGTCTCATAAATTGACATTTTTTTGTGTATAAAATGTATTTGATTATAAACAAAATATAGATATAAAACCATAAAACGTTAGAGCAGTACATAGTACAAATTGAAGAAAGATAGTAAGCTGGGTTGAAGGATAGTACAAAAGTACTACTGTAGTGCAAACGCCAGCACTGACTCGAAAATAATGTATGTAAAATCTTTAAGTGGGGTGGGTGCATGCTGCATTGCAGTTGCTGCTTAAGTAAAGCCATCCGCTATGGTTCTATTCAAAGCTACATTTCAGTGCTTTCAAAATATATTGTAAAAAAAATGTTTACCAGTGATTTCGCAACTGTGCAAGTTATTTATTTTTTGTTCTTGTACAATTAATTTCAAAGTAAGAATACCTATGTACTGGTGTACTGCCATCGCATTTAAGTTTTTTGAAAATCTACTGAATCGTAGTCCCTATTCATCCGTTAATATTTTCGAAAAATCCATCAAGTGCTGTATCATTAACTACACCGAAGTTCCACTGCATATATGGATTATTCTCCTGACAAATATTTGCAAACAGCTGACCATCGTTTGAAGAGGCCTCAAGGCACATTACACCATGTTTCTCATGTACTAGCCACTTCATTTTGCGATCATAATACCAAAATTGATTTCCACCCGACCCATGGCAAGTCCATAACCATGCCGTATGTTTTTCATTGTGGTTTTGAATTTCAAGGCAAGTCGTGGGATTGCGCAATCGAATATCTCGGCGCCAGGTTAAGGCGAAATTTTGACTGGCGTGAGGATTTGTTAAATTTTTGGCACAAGGATGAAGTCCAACTATTGAATGTGATGAATCATGTCTCAGTTTATCAATGCATAAATTTGCCGATCCGACATTTTGTATGGAACCATAAGCATAATCTGGCGGTTCAACAAGTGGATACATTTTGAGTAAATCAAACGCGATCTCTTCCATGAACCACTTAAATGACTTGCACTGTAGTTTCTCACGTATGGCTTTCCGTGCTGTCAAATTGCCAGCGTCAATTGTTTTATAGTCCCCATTACGTTTGTAGATATAATTTTTATATTCATCCATCCAAACTTCGGCCACACGTTTAAAGTTCTGAAAAAGAATAAAAGTAAAAAAAAAATAAGTAAAAAAAGTGAAAAGTTTTGCATAGTTTCATTGAGATCCGAAGCAACAAGTGCAACAAAGCAAAATAAAACTCTTTTTTCTGTTGTGTGTTTTTGCAACTCAATTGATATCACACTCGTACTCTTGAAGGTGCTTCGTTGCCAACTTTCTTGACAAGTCAACACTTTAAATTAATGAAAGTTATATTCTCCGAGTGACTTATTCATTTTGATTCTTGTGCGATTTGCTTTCTTAAGAAACATAACTTAAAAAGACGGATTCCATCAATAACTACTTACCTTGCGTACATAGGAAGTCTTTCGCGGATTGGGCATGCTATACTGAGGACTTCTGTACAAATGTCCTACCCTTGAGCAGGGCGCATCCAGTAATCGACCACCACACATCCATATTTTAAAACTCAATTCATACTGTTCTCCACCCCAGATATCAAGACCTTCATCATAGCCGCCCAGTTCCCAAAAGAACTCAGCAGAGATTGCAAGTAAGCCGCCGATCATCACTGGATTATTATAAGGTGTTATTTTGTCCAGTAAGGCTTCCGGCAGAAGACTTACTTGTATATACAAAAAATCCCAATTGAAACCACCGCGCCCACTTTCCACAAATTGATATTCAAAATCATCATGTGAAATTCTATCAACAATTGGACACATTACAGTGCGGTTATCGAAAACTATAGGCTCTAGTAGTGGTGGCAGCCAATTGTAGTTGACCTCGATGTGTGCATCAAGAATGACCAAAACCTCAGCAGTTGCCTTACGCAAACCAGTCATACGTGCGCGAATTAAGCCCATGCGTTCGGGCAAACGTACAATTTGCACTTTGTCAAAGTGGGCCGCCACATATTGATCCAGATGCATGACAAGATTTTCGTAATCACTAAAATCATCAACCAGGATTATTTCCTTAAGTAACTGCGGTGGTGTGCGATTTATTATACTATGCACTGAGCGTAGCAGTACGCTCAAATGTTCATTGAAGAATGGTATAACAACGCTGATATCAGGCAAATTGGTGAGATATGTTTTCTGGAGACAACTGCAAAATTTGAGCAAATGTGAGCGGTATATTTGGAAAGTGTTGGGATTTTCTTACCCTTTATTACGTATATCTGTTACAGAACGATTTAGGGATATTGCGTTCGACAGCAATGCGTTAAAGCCGAACTGCTGAAACATTTCCTTTTCCAACTCAGGATCGGTGTCTGGGCTCAAAAAGGCGGCCTTGGCTTGTTCACCAATTCCAACACGTTGAGTATCGCTGTACATAGCCTTATAGTCATGCCAATCTTTCTTAGCTCCATTTGATGACGTTAACTTCTCCTTTTGGAGTTGCTTAATGACTGTACCTCTGATGTCACTAGCTGATATCCAGATTGATATGAGTAAAGACAACACTCCCAATATAATAAGAAAAACAAGCGACTGTGCCAATAAATTTTGCTGACGCATTGTGGAGTTGAATTGAATTTATTTGATGTTCGCAACTATGTTCGTTTGGATGTACGTTTGTGTGAAAACTGTCTGCCTTTCTATTTAATTTAGTATATTATATTTCAAAAAAAAATTCCGTTGTTGATAACAAAGCGTAGGTTTTTTAGTGTAATTTTTTTTTGCATTTTACGCGTGATTTGTAACATGTGCTTGCCATTTTACAATAAATAGACAAAGAACCGAACAGCGCTTGCAAATCATTGAATTTTACTATCAAAAATAGTGCTCTGTGCGAAATGTCTTTTTATCGAAAAACTTTCTTCAGCGACGAAACTAATTTTTCTCTCAATAGGTATGTCAACAAACAGAATTGCCGAATCCGGTCTGAAAAGTAGCCAAAGATAGTTCAAGAGCTGCCAATGCAATCTGAAGAATGCACTGTTTGGTGCGGTTTGTGTGGCTGGAGCATCACTGGACCGTGCTTTTTCAAAAATAGTGAAAATCGCAATGTTACAGCCAATGGTGCGATGCGATGATTACCAACTTTTTGTTTTGTCCAAAATGGTAATATAGTACTTGGTAGACATGCGGTTTCGACAAGACGGTGTCACATGCTACACGACACGCGATATCATATAAAGTGGTTAAACATGTCAAGTATTTTCAATTGCATTAAAGCATTACTTCACAATATGTGTTCAGTGGGACAGTTTTTAATTTAAAATATTAATAGTCTTAGTCATTTTGGAAATATCATCAATTATGTGATAACATATCTCTAACAAGCAACGTACTTTTAATTTATTTTTGTTTTAAATAATCACAAATATTTTGTGTAGTCTGGTGAATATCTTTACCGTAAATAGAATGGTCTTAACGCTTCAGTGCTGATTCAGTTTGTGTTGTATTAAGTTCAATAACCGGCAGTAGTCTTAGCGAGGCTATATTAAATGAAAGTGAGAACAAAATCGCATACCCTACAAAACTTAAACTGATTCTATTGAAAATGAAAACAGCTTGTCAAGTCTAGACCCGTAATATTATTTAGATATCTTGTAATATTCACACAATGCGTCGCCGCAATCTTAAACGGTTAATTAAATTCATAATTTTATTACTTGTTTTTTTAATATTATTTTTATTTATGACAATCTTGATATCAAAACATTTTCCGCATACAAGAAACATATTTTCGAGACAGAGCCTAGAAAAAATACAACACCAGCCAAATGTGGCACACATTCAGAAAACGGTTACCAGTAGTGATAATATTGAAGAATCTGAGTTAATAATGCAAATACCGCTAAAAAAGGATTGGCATGATTATGAAACAATGTACCATGATCTTCGACGTATTGGTCTTGGGGAGCAAGGCCAAGCAGCCAGTTTAAATGGTGACATCGGTCGACAGCTAGAAATCAAATTGTCACTGGAATATGGGTACAACGCATTGCTTTCCGATGCGATATCACTAAATCGTGCTGTAGCTGACGTACGTAATGAGAGGTAAGCAGCTTAATACACTTTTTTTCAGATTGAAAACTGTTGTTTAATGAATATTCAAAATAAAATTGAGTTGGCATGTGTAAATAACTTCGTTAGTAGAGTACACTCAGCTCATTAATGGTACAGCTGTTTATATTACTTTCGAAAGAAAACTAATACATCTCTTTCCTTACTTCTTTCTAGCTGCCTTCATAAACAGTATCTTGCCAAATTGCCTCAAATCAGCATAGTAATGCCCTTCTTTAATGAATATTTCAGCGTATTGTTGCGTTCTTTGCACAGTCTATTAAATCGTACACCACCCGAGCTACTTAAGGAAATAATTCTTGTTGATGATTTTAGTGCAAATAAAGATCTAGGCTTGCAGTTAGATCATTATGTTGCGCAAAATCTCAAGAAAGTACATATTTTGCGGTTACCCGAACGTATGGGCTTAATTCGAGCACGCATGGCTGGGCTACGTAAAGCTACTGGAGAAGCGCTAGTAGTTTTAGATTCACACATCGAAGTCAACTATAATTGGTTACCACCATTGTTAGAGCCTATTGCTCTCAATAAACGCACTGTGGTGTGTCCCTTAATTGATACAATTAACTTTAATACTTTTCAATATGAACCTGTACAGGAAGGACGTGGTGCCTTTGATTGGTCATTTCGCTATATATCATTGAAACTCTTACCGGAGGATTTGTTGGACAAATCAAAACCATATAAAAGTCCCATTATGATAGGTGGTCTTTTTGCTATATCTGCTGAGTTCTTTTGGGAGCTGGGTGGCTACGATGAGGGTCTCGATGTCTGGGGCGGAGAGCAATTTGAATTGAGTTTTAAAATTTGGATGTGTGGTGGCCAATTGCTTGATGCACCCTGTTCAAGAGTAGGCCATCTCTATAGAGATGGAAATTATGTAATGAAAAATCCACGAAAAACTGGTTATATCTTTAAGGTAAGCACTTTTTTGTTTTGAAAAATTATGTATATATCGCTCATTTACTTCCTTTTGTCTTGTATTTCAGAATCTAAAGCGTGTCGCTGAAGTCTGGATGGATGAGTATAAAAATTACATATATGAACGTAGAGATGGCATCTTTGAAAAAATCGATGAGGGTGATTTGACAGCACAGAAAGCATTGCGTCAAAAATTGCAGTGTAAATCATTTAAATGGTACCTGGAAGTGATCGCTTTTGATCTACTTAAAGAATATCCACCTGAAGAGCCACCGGAATATGCTTACGGCGCCATACAAAATGTTGGAGCTCCCAAATTTTGTCTAGACACCTTAAACAATCCACTTCACTCAATTGTTGGACTTTATTTTTGTGCTCAAAATCTATCAAGTCCTCAAAGTAATCAATTTTTCATTTTAACTTGGCTACGCGACTTACGTTTGAAACGCACCTATACCTGCCTTGAAGTGCTTACTAAAGATAAAAATGCTACGGTATGGATGTGGACTTGCCATGCCAAAGGTGGCAATCAATTTTGGTATTATGATCGGGAAAATAAATGGATTATATATGGAAAAAATGGCAACCGATGTCTTGAAGCTTCATCAAGCAATGAGTTTGAAGTGTATGTTAATATCTGTGAGAAGGGTAATTCATATATGCAGTGGAATTTTGGTGTGGTAAATGATACAGCGCTTGATGCATTTTTTGAAAATCGTTAAAAATGGAAATTGTTTCGATCTAACTTTAAAAGTATTTAGAGCCGCCGAATAAGATTTTGGAGAATTTACAGCGGTGTATCTAAAACTATAGAAACAGAACTCTAGCACGTACGATTCATGGCGAAAAATATTTAAAAAAATCATTGAAGATAGTCTTAACCATTAGCAAAAGAATGAAAGCAATTTCACAAAATATGGTGGCGTGGAATGCCCCATTAATATGCATAAGGCTCCTTTTTTTTTGTTGATAAAATGAGCAATATTGGAGAATTGGCGTCTGGAATAGTAATAGTACATCAACTTTGTATTTCGTTCACCTTGTAGGTAACACACATCAATTTCTAAAAGTGACACAATATTTCATATATTTTTGCCACCCTGATATTTTTTCTGATTTTCCAAATTGATGAAAACATTTTTTTAAACATTTCAAGAGCTTTGTCATTTACAACACAAAAATATCGTGCATATGATTTTTTAATTTTTCAAAGTGATTAAATCAAAATATGTCACTTGGGTTTCATATTTCATGATACTTTCTAAAATATTTTACTTTCGATGTTTTTGTATAGCCACAAACGTATGTAACAAGCAAATCACATAAGTCTACTTAGCCCTCCTGGTGAATTTTAATGATATTATAATATTTTGTGACATACATCTGCTACTTCTGTGTATTGTGATGCCATTATCAGATATCTGTTACGGGTATGATCTTTTCAAAGTCAACAATTGACTATATAATGGTATATGATTTCATGGGAAAGTAATAAAATATTAAATTGTGTTTCTATTCCATTTCATTTGTATAAGTATTTTAGTAAATAATAATGGAACAATTTAAGTTTTTTATACATTTTCAATTTTATTTTCATTTAGTTTTCTTTTCAAATAGGTAATAAATATATTTTTATGTTTATTATGCATTTTATTATCGTTTTTGAAAACGATAACGGTTACAATGTTCTGCTTTGTTTTAATATTTATTTTATGTTATATCAATATTATTATAGTTTATATACGTATTTTTAGTACATACCTACTGTTTTTTATAATTGTTAAATATGTATGTTTGTATATACTTTATTGTTTTCATATTGATTACTAAAATTGTTGAGGACATAAATTTAAAAAAAAAAACCAAAACTTCATGACAGCGTTAGCTGTGAAGTAACTAAAATTGTTTTTGTTTTCTTATGTAAACTTAATATTTTCGAGAATTAAACATAAAACTAGTTTTTTATATATTTTTTTAAGAAATTTTAAAATATATTAAGGTTACATCAATTCATATGAGTCTTTGATCTTTGCTTAATTTTTATGAAAATAAAATTTGTGATTCTTTTAAAAAATCATTAATTTTAAGCATAAAAGAAGAAAATTTAATTCTTTTATATTTTAATTTTGCTTTTTATTTTTAAAACTTTTACTTAAGTTTTTCAATATTTTCTTCTTTACCTTTATTAGCAGTATAGAGTATAATATTAATATTTATAATCTACAAGATGCTTCACATTACAAATAATATTCAAAAAGTTAATGTTTTTATAAAACATACTTTTTATACTTACTTTTACAATGGTTTTTTTCTCCACAAAACTGCTCATTTGCTGTGGAACTCCAGTATTTTTTCAAAATCAAATTTTTTACAGAAAGAAAAAATAAACATTTTCATGCAATAAACCAAATATTTTAACACGTGAGTGCCAATTCTAATTTTTGTATAAGTGTTCTTTCTGAAAATATACTGATTTGCATATGAAAAATCATAGTTAAAAGTCAACCGAAATAAAATTCATTAATATCTTTTTGCAAAAATTTCACATATTTCAACCGTTTTCATTTCCAATAGAAACCATAAATACGGATACTGTCAAGATCAGTTTCATTTTTTAATTTAAAATATAAAATTATATATCAGTTATGGATGACAGCAATTGATTTTTAAGTTTAAAATGCAATTGAAAAATGCTTTACTTTAATATCTCTCACCGCAAGCTCTGCGCTCCTAATGGAACTTAAAATCATAAATAGTAGGTGACAATATCCATAGATGTGTATACAAATGACGATATATATTTTGGATTTTGATTTGACTGTGCAAATATCTTTGAGCTTCTCACGCAACTATACACATCATAAAGCTATTCTCTCCAGTTCTGTTTGAAACCTCGATTTGCGCTTGAAATCGGTGCTAGGCGTACTTTAAGATCTGTTTGCTGAAACACTTACCACAAGTTATTACTGCAAATTTATTTATCACGTTGCTTTTAAAAATCGGTCAACGTTCCGCTATTAGAAATTTTTTCAAAACCTCAAAACTTTTTCTTTGCATGTATAAGTGATATATTTGTTATTTGAAGTCGATCATATCTTGATTAATGCTGCCGGATTGCGTCATATCCCAATTCTTGTGCTAATGTGCTTTCCGGGTCCATTAGTTTAGATTTGATCGACTCGAAATATGACAAATATCATTATCATATTCAAAAAAGATGTGAAAGGTTAAACCGTAAAAAAACCCATTTTCAAAAAAATCCCATATTGCTTAGAAGATCCATACATAATATGGATCTTCTCCATACATAATATGGATCTTCTTGTTATCAGTACAGACAGGTGCAATGAATTTTTTTCAATTACATATCAGCGATGACATTTTAAGTGCAATTGACAGATTTTAAGTATACTTGGGCTGTGAAAAAGTGCAGAAGATTTTTAGTACATATAAGCAACCTAATTATTTGCATGTTAATTTCCTGCAAATGTGATAAAAAAGTAGGCATTATCTCAAAAAATATACTTTGAATTCAGTTCATTCGCAAAATGTTCAAACGCCGTCACTGGTATATATATGTTAACCCCTAGCATGAATCCACTAATGAAAAATATCACTTGCATTTCGTATACTCTACTGGCAAAACTTTACAATGTCTTGCAGTAGCGGAGCTATAAGGAGGGGGGAACATATCAGTCACCCAGTCACAGTTTTTCAAAGGATACTGTTTTGAATATTTCATAAAACGTGTCAAAAGAAAATTCAGTGATTTTTTTTAATATATTTTTATGAAAATTTCAAAATTTCTTCCACGTACGAAGTGGAAAATGTTTTGTTAAACACCAGACGCCAATAACACTGGTTCTCTTGAATATGGTAAGCTAATATTCAGTGCCACAGAATTTTTTTCTATTTCTCCCAATTAGTCCAAAATCAAATTCTGATTTTGCATAAATTTTGATAGCCGTCAAAAAATTGACACTTATATAAAATACAAAACTATATGCATATAACTCGCAAATTGTTAAAAACATGTATTTTGAGGGCTTCCTTCATCTACTTCGCAAATGATATGTGTTCAAAAGGTAAGCGAATGAGTGGTCCCAAAATTATTAATCATTAAATATAAGAATTATTCCTTCATTCGCCCTAGACTCCGTACTTTCACTTTGATGCCTGTCCTGATGTGCAGCTAAAAACTTTGGTTAAAATTGTTGAGCAAAAAATACAAATTCCCACAAAATGTAAGCTCTTTTCAATTTCAATTTGGAGAAATTTGAAAATATGTAACCGCACATTATATAGTGTCAGTTTGCCTCCCAAAATATATTCGATAATTTTAATATATGACTTTTTTTTTAATTTCATTCTGATCTTGCGCTAACCATAGATAAACTTAATTATATTGCTAAAATCCAAAGAAAAATTAAAGCAACACAATAAAATAAAATAAAACACATTAATAATTAAAATTTCATCAAAAATTTTTATTTATTATATCAAATAAAAAAAACTGAAATATTTTAATTTTATTAATAAAATATGCATTTTGTTTAATATTAAAAATTGTGAGTCTTACTTATTGTTTTTAAAGTTTATATGTATGCATATACGTATTATGTTTATATGTATGTGTGTGTCTGTGTTTTTGTTTTGTGTGGATTAAAATATAATGCAAAATTTAAATTACTAAATTAATAATATTTTTAAAAAATATATATTTTATTTATAGTAATAATTAAATAAAATATGAAAAAATGCGTGACACTAAGAAACAGCGATTTTACAAAAAAAAAAAAAAATAGAAAAATTTTAAACTAGAGAACTCTGAAAACGGTAGCTGTTGCAAAGAGCGAAGTCCGGATGCTTTCAATAGAAATAAAACTGATGACGTAGGATGATGTTGCATCGAATTCATGAAAAAATGCATAAAATGAATGAAATGGTGATGATAACAAATGAATGAATGGATGAATTGATGGATGTATGATGGCTAAAATCGTAAGCTCTATGTATGTAAAGCATGCGAAAGCTTTAAAGTTTAAGAATTATAAAGAAAAATAGAATTTGCATGAAGAGTTGCTTTTTATTATAATACTAGAATGGCTTCGAGTCTTTTATATATATTTTACTTCAATTTTCAATTTTTCTTATTAAATTTTTAATTTGTTTTTTGACGCTCTCTTTAACAAAAGTGCTGCTTGCTCTGTTTGACTTTCGATTTTAGTTTTTCAATATTAAAAGGTTTTTTTGTTTTTTTTTGTTCAAAATTTGTTCATCATAATAATGCGTTTTTGCTGGCTTTTCCTTTTAAAATAAATATGTTTTTTATTTGCATAATTTTTTTCGTTTTTTCTTTCTTTACTTTATGTAAATAGCATAATAATAATTAAGATAATAATTTTTAAATTAAATTAAAAAAAAAATGTCTTGTTTGTTTGTTTTGCTTAAAGTCTACAATGCTCCAACTTTGTTTGCTAAACGTTGCCTTTTACGTCGTACGTTACGCAAACCCATAACTTCAATAAATGTAAAATTACATACACGAGTATGTAAAATGTAATCGCTTGAATAATAATAGTACTGTTTTTTTTTTGTTTTGTATAATAATGATAATAGGCTTAATGTTAAATAATAAATCAATTATTATTAAATTTTTTATTTCTTGTCAAATTTATTTGATTTATTTATTTTCGTTATTAAGCTGAAAAAGTTTTTTTCTGTGCTTTGACCTAATGTATTGTAATTTTACGTCAAAAAAAAAGTGTAAAATTACATGCTATGTATATGATTCGTAGCAAAATTTAACATATAAGAAAATATTTAATTTTTTGTTCTGCTGTTTTTTTAACTACTCAGACAATCGACTATTTGTATGATTTCTCTTAAGACTTCTAGCAAAAACAAAAAATATTTAGATGATTTATTCCAGTGTGCTGAAAGTACATAGTATAAAAATAAAAATTCCTTTGTATTTTGTTAAGCATTTGGCGCAAACAACATAACGTGCTTTCAATAGCAATGACTCACTGTTGTAGAGCTATATATTGAGTTAAAGCTCCGACTTAAAAGTGTAGAAATAATAAAAAAAAATTTTAGAAACTATTTTTAAACTGGAGAGCATTATGTATTATATAAAAAAAATTGTTTTGACTGATGCTTTAATTTTATCTATAGCTTTAAAACACTGCGCCAATATTTTTGAGCGAACATTTCTTTTAATTGCGGTGGAAATTGTTAAACTTGTCAGAAAATGTTCAAAAAATATTCGAAGTGCTTTGACAAATATCAAGAATTTCAGATAAGTTTTCTAATTCATGTTCACTGATTTCAATTTAATAAAATAATTTGTTTCTTTATATATTTATTCAATATATAAACTTAGTTTCCAGAGTTATTTTGTCCTACGCGCCAATATAAGCAATTTTCAAAAATTGTGCTTATACTATATGTGCTCTTTTCTCAAAAACTATTGTTTCTCTTGTATTGACCTTTGAGTTATTGTCAACATAAGTTTTTTGTTATGTTCATTAGTTGCCTTAGTTTAAGTGCTCTGATACACAATTTTCAAGTGCTTATCAACCATTATCTTCTCTGAATTTCGACTTTGTAATGATGAACTACTCACCAGATGTCGTAAAGATCTGATGTCCATTGAATTTAAACGGCGAAGATAGAAATAGATTGGACACGAGCGGCGTGTGAGGAGCGTCCCGTACCGGTGAAAGATTTTGAAGAAGCAGAATTGGACGCAGTACTGTATGAAGAACTATGTCAGATATAACAGTAACTTGCAGATTCATTGGGTGTGAATCAAGAAGCCATTTCCCATCATGTGAAAGCATAAGAAATGATTCAAAAGCAAGAAAAGTGGATGCCATACGAGCTGAAGTCGAGAACAGCACTGCCGAGAATCCATGGCTCGAACGTCTCGCTGTGTATTTGGTGGGACTAGCGTGCGTCCAGTTTTTGTGAATTCAGTTACTGATGTCTCCATATATGAGTAATTTTTTGCTTAAACAAATGGAGTTGCATCCTGAGGTCTTAGATTTAACTGTTTTTTCTTTGTGGGTAGTTCATAGCTAGTGAAGGATTTGTTATAAGACTTTTAGCGCAAAATTTTTTCAAAATAAAAATAAAGTTATTTTTAAATTATTTCCACCTCGGTATCTACTCTACGAAAAAATATTTTTTAAGTTTTAATCCCCTGTAACAGAGACACATACAGAAGTCAGCTTCGGGAGTTGTTTACAACATCAGTTCGGGTAAAAAGTCTCAAAAATAACTTTTGTATGAAATAATATTAATCTAAAAATATTATTAAATTTGTTTTTAAATTAATATAATCTCATACCAAAATAATGTGAAAGATCTCTGAAAGAAGTTTCGCGTTTTGTTCCTCAAATCGCAAAGCCTAAACTTTCCAGCTCGAGTATCTGAAGCAGGCAAACCTTCACAGAACATGTAAATTTGTGCTTCATACACAATGTAATACACAAAATAAATGCCGAACGCAAACGAGTCATGCCGAATGGCCTCGGCTTGAGTTCTGCTGCAAATGTACGTAGGTGGCAGAATGCCTGACATATGGGAGTGCAGATAAAGTCACCAAAAAATTCGTTTTTTTTTCGCCATAAGTTACGTTTCAATTGAGAGACTGTAGTAATGGCATTATAGCAAGTTCACTTTACTTCATTGAAGTTTAGTTTAAGTGGAAAAATAAAAATGTTAAGAAATTGTCGCTCATTCTAGCATCGGAGATATTGCTATGGGAAATTCTATACATATATATATATATATATATATATATATATATATATATAGTACTATTCTATTTCCTTTTAAGTTGAGAACTTCCAAAATTTGAAAAATTAAAATGAAATGTAACTTCAACAAGTTTACAATTATTATCAGCCGTGCTCCCATTTACACTTAGTTTTGCGATTTGCGTTTTAGTACAAATCGTACGATTTCATTTTTAGGTGCCCCGAAATTCGTTAATTTTAGTTATCTAGTTGTTTCTGTCAGACATATTGATAATTGTATTTATCATTCCTCACATCGCTCAATAGCAAATCGCAACTTATTGTTGTTTTGACAAATTTTTTAACATTAAAAATTGAGGTGTGGCCAGTAAATATTTACTTAAACAATGAAATCAACCTGAATTTTGTTTGTGATTACGCCAAAATTATTTAAAAACATTACAGAAGAACATAAAAAAAAATTTTGATTTTAGTTTGTTGTTTATGTATACGAAAACGGCAATTTACTTTTCATTTCACCGACCCAACAGCATCCGATTTGAAACCGGAAACATTTTGCGATTTGCGAAAATCGGAGCACGTACATTTGTTATTTGAAAAGTAAATCGCAATATTTTTGCGTTTTCGAAAATGGGAGCACGGCTGTATATTAAAGTTTAAAATCACCATACAGATTTCAAAATGTTTTGTCTTTTCTAATACTTTGGCACGTTTTCTCCAAAAAAATTATTCGTTGCCTTTTAAATTGTATGCGTTCTTTGTTTTCAAAATTGTTTATGTTAATCACCCAGGAATCCAATGGCATTGGTTATTTCGTTCCGAAACCAGCACAAATAACTTAACAAGTGGCTTGAAGAGTACACTTCTTTCCAAAACATGACCTAATTAAAGGATGTTTTGTTCCAAAATGACATATGGCATACTTTTCTAAGTGTTTAGTTCACTTTTTGGAAATAAACGCCTTCATTAGAATATTTCTACATTTGAATTTATATGGAACATTTTAGAATGATCTAAAAATTATTCTCATTTTTTCATGAGGAATAGCGCATAACACAAAGTTTTTGAAAATGACTTCACTTGTTTCTTACTTACATAGACTGCTATTAGAAAATCTATGCTCTCATATTTCCGATGGCTCTTTTCCTTTGAATTAAGAAAAAAGTAGGTTAAAAAATACAATTCTCACTAACGTAAGCTTGCGCCGGAATTAATTGCTATCAACACTTCCGTTGTAAGCTGCATTTGCGAGAAAAAAGATCTTTTTGTCGAATGCTTTTTTAGGCTTTTTATAGTACATTAAAACACAATACGGCAGTTTCGAGAACAGCTTATTGATAAGTTCAAAGTGAAAGAGGAGTATTTGGAAATAAGTTTCAGGTCAAATTACGAGTACTCTTGTAAGTGTCGATGACAATGCTGTCCAGTGAAAGCTCGCTTTCACATCTTTCTCTAATATACTGAGAAAATCACGCTTTCTGGTTTTGATTTTCCTCACTCATGCAGCTCGCAATGAATGTGTTTAAAGCTTAACGCATGGCTTGAAGCATTCAGCGTTGCAATGCCACGAAAGCATAAAACGCATTGACCGTGAAATAGCCGCTCCCATTAGAAAGCGTTGTCTGGAGTTCTAAGCTATAGTTATATCACCATGCATCGAGCTATTACGATGACATGCGAAAACTTCACCTAATCAATTTGCCTTGTTAACTTTGTAAGCAAGCACCACAGTGCAGACCCCTTATAGTGGAAGGAAATAACTGCGCCCCATGGAGATCAGACCAATTTGCTAGACATAAACTTACATGCCTGCAGCTTTTTTTGCTTAAAACAGACAATGTTCTGAAATTATTGAATTATCAATTACAGCGCCACAAAAAATTATTACCATTTTTTGAAAACAGTGAACAAACTTTGTTTAAAATAATATATTTGGTTTAGTTCTGTGATAGCTTTGAGTTACTTAATTTGTGCTTTTTTATTTAATGTGAATCTTATGTATGATGCATGAAATTGATTATCCTTGTTTTTTTTTTTTTTTTGATTTACAAACTATTTCAATTTAAAAATTTAGTTCAATCTTAGTTTGTCTTTTTTTTCTATTTAATATTTCTTTGTACTTTTGGCATCGTTTACTTTCCTCTTTTATTTTAATCTCAAAAAAGTTAATTTCACAAATTTTAAATGAAAATAGTTAAGTTTGCTGTTGCGATTTTTTCGCATATTGCAGTTTTGTAGTGATGCTTGTAGTTTTGTAGTAAATAGTAAAAATAATTAGTTTATTGTATGAAGTATAGATAAGTTTAGTTTGTTATTTTAAATGTATTTTTTTTGTTCGTGACTATTTCTTATTTTACTGTGGTTGTAGTCATTTAAAATTATAGTTAAATAGCAGTACGTACAAACAATGTATCTAGTATTGATCCAAAATAAAAAAAAATAATCATTGCATACTTTAAGTATTTCATATACAAATAAGAAAAGTTGCTTAGCTTTTTATTCACTTGAGTAGTTAATATCCCTCTTTCTGTTCAGCGTTTCCAACTTTCGCTAACGCTTCATTTCTCTGAGTAGTGCGGCTTGAGTGTGGTGAATAGTGAGTGTTGAGTTCTCGTGTGTTGCATGCGTCCGTGCTTCTCTCCCTCTCTCTCGTGATCGCTCCATGTTACATCTTTGTAGCTCTGATTCATGTTGGCAGTTGTCACTTTTGGTTGTTGTTTTGTAGTATAATTTAAATTTCTTATTATGGCACTCGAAAATTACAAATTAACAAATTTTAAATAAAAATTTCAAAGCTTTCAAAAAAGAAAATTAAGAAAAAAATCACATCTGTTGAGCAGTTTTGTCAAGCAGTTCGTGTAAGGCAAAGAGAGTGTGATACCAATTGCAGTTTTGTAGTTAAGTTTTGCTCTCAGCATCTTTCTCTCTTTCCCTACTTCGACCACTTGCTTACGCTTGTTGCTGTTGTAGCTGCTGCGGTTGCGGCTGCTGTTGTTGCTGCTTTTGCTGCTGCTGCATTGTGGTGGACGTTGGACTACTATTGCCCTCCTGATAAGGCCCCGTAACCACACATGGATGCATAGGAAACAGGGTTGTCCACGATGTTGTTGTTAGTGTTGGTGCTCGGAGGGCAATTTTCTCGTTTTTTGGCTGCTGCTCACTGGAATTGGAGTTTTTTTTAGTTGATTCTTTTTTCTTTTTACTTGATGAAGATGAAGTAGATGACGTACTTCCACCGACATTCGATTTGGATACATCATTCGCGCTGCTATTGCTATTACTGTTACCATCTTTTTTCGCCATTGCCGCATGTGATGTTATGTTGCCTGCTGCTACTGCCAGTTCGTCCTCTTCGTCGTCCTCGTCAATGTCACGCGGTTCCTTCTTTATTTTCTGCTCTTTCTCTTCTTTGGCTTTATTATCGAGGTCAGTGTTGATCTTTTTGACGCGCATCTTTTCTTCCCACTCATCGATACCATGCCGCGTTCGATTCAGATTGCGATGTTGATAGAAAATCAACGCCATGCGTGTTGGATGATGTCGATTGGGATGTCGCAACGCTGTCGTTGCATGCATCTCATGTTTGGCACATTCGATCAGCACACTGCCGTGATTTAGCGCAATAGCCACACCACCCATTTGAGGATCTTGAAATGCTTCCAGATTATCATTGATTTCAGTCACCTCACCAATGGGTTCAATTTTATTTGAATTAGAGTTGTTGGTGGTGTTGTTGCTGCCGGAAATGCTAGGACTAGTACTAGTACCCGTACTGTTGCCGCTGTTGGTGGCTGTAGAGGGAGTGTTTGGTGTGGTTGCCGTAGCAGCTGTTGTTGCTGCGTCCGCCACCGCTGTGTTTGCTGCTTGTACGGCTGTTGTGGCACATGCTGTTGCTGCTGTTGGCGTTGATGTGTTGCTGAGATCGGTGAGCATAGTCGGCGGTGCCGGTGGCGTAGCTGTTACCGTGGCTGCCATCCCAACAGGGCTACTTGGTACTTGGTTGCCTGATTGGGGTGGTGGTGCATTATTTTGTGTAATAGTGGGCGCTACCGGTTTTAAATTATGAGGCACCATACCTGCAGCTGAATGAGCCCCAACCAACGTGGCGTGATTTACCGCCGGCGGTAATGCAGTTGGTGTGTATGTCACTCCACCACCGACTGCCTGATGATGACTACCATACATATTCCAATTCGCAGATGGTGGCGTCGGCGTAGGCGGTGCTGCTTGCTGTGGATACATGCTATACGGCGAATACGGTTGATGGTAGCCGTAGTTGTAGTTCATATTCTGGTAGGCATCGTATGCTGCGTAAGAGTGCGGTGGCGGTGGTGGATACATTTGGTAGTTATTCGGATACTGAGAGTACTGATAGTCAGGTGGTGGCTTCGGCTTGACAAAACCTTCTTCAAGTGGGTTACCGTGATGTGGATGGTGATGATGATGGTGAGTAAGATTAGTCATAGGAGTCAGTGGTGTGAGTGTGGTTAGCTTATTTTCAATTAAGATGTTATTCACCAGCGTGGTGGAATCTGGATTCTCTTCGCTACCACAACGACTCTTTACATCGACGCGCATCGGATCGTGAATCTGAGTTAACTGCTGACTGCCAGCTGTAGGTAAGTGCCCATAACCTGATTGTTGGCCATAGCCACTAGTGGACTCATGATGTGGTGCAGCGGTTGGTAAAACCGCTGGTACCGAATGTTGATGATTGACGGCTGCAGTTGGTGCCATGTTAGGTGCAGTGGGTGCACCGCCCACAGGACCAATGCCACCAGTGGCAACTAAACCAGCGGCAGCTGCATGACTGGGATGTGCTGTTGGCGGTGGTGGCCAATTGCCATAGTAGTTGCGAGAGTCAATGTAGGAACCAGTCTGGTAATCGTATGAATAGGGCGAATCCAAAACTGTGCTAGAGATTTGATTTGACTGCAGTTGAGCATCTGTAAAGGTGTCAATCATAGTTGCCATGTTCAGAAGGCTTGAATTGGACGACATGAGTTGATTGGGTGTAGCTGCTCCAACGTTTGCCGGACCTGCTGCTGCGTTGGTATTATTGTTGACCGGTGGCGTGGTAAAAGCACTACCAGCCGGACTGGGATTGTTGGTGACGGGAGTTTGACAACGTGGTGATGGCGTTGTGGGAGGTGCTGAGGAAGGTGTGGTCGGTGTGGATACATTAGTTGATTGATTTGCCGATTTGGACCTTGACTTAGATCTGCTATTTGATGAAGTTGTTTCTTTCTTTACATTTGCGGTATTGGTAGCATTCGCAACCGTTGTATTGTTGGCTGGAGCTGTAGCTACTTGCGTTGTGGGATTTGATTCTGAAGCAGCAGCATCTGTTGGTGGTGCTTCAGTTTCCTCTTTGCGCTTTTTGCCATGTCGACGGCATGGCATCAAAGGCGTTGATCGCACACGCACTTCGCAGGGAAATCTAGAAGAGATTACAGAAAATATTTATTGGAGGTACAATCAAAAATCAGAGAGATGAAATTTATTCAGCTCTGGACTAAAACTCAACGCTACACTCACTTGTCCAGCATTTGTACAGCACCCGTTCGATGCTTCTCTCGCTGACCTTCCACATTCTCGAATTCATCAGTTGAGTCCATTGTGTAAAGTGGCAGCACGTGGAACTGTTCATCATCTGGCGGTCGACCATCGCGATTGGACGGTTTCAAAAGTGCAACCTGCACTGTACAACCATCTTGCATGTTGTGCAAATCTCTATGAGCATGTGCACAAAAATCCAGACAGGCTGTAACGCCCGAAAATGGTTTTCCCGGTTCTAAGCCGAGTCGGCAATCAGGCGCTTCTTTTTCATATTTTACTTGATTGTCATAGGAACGTGGACAAACTTGCTTGAAAAGCGGTGACAGAACTGTTGCTAATAAATTCATATGGTCTTCGATCGCAGACTCTTCATTCTTCACGGAGAGTCGGAACTTGCGAACGGTCTTAGAGCGCGCATATTTACAACCATTATAGTACATGGACCAGGAACAGCCAAAGCTGTATGAGGCACCTGAAGTCTCTGGATCTAGACCTGTGAAAGTGATGAAAGAGTTAGTTAACTGTTAATTATATCAACACTCCAGCAATTTAAAGAAATATTAGGGTCCTGGACTCTGACACAAAAGACGAGTTTTTAATTAATTCTTCTTCAATACCTACAATAAATGTTCCCAAAAATTATGAAAATTGGCAACTTTACTACTTGTATTTTATGGAACAGAACATCCTTACCTTGGCATGCGCAAGTGCGGTTTTCATTGGTGGCACAACGACGTGTAGTGGGCAGTCCATATTTATTGAGTTTTGGTATCAAGTTCTTGTATGCATTGTCGGCATCTACACGTGGCATACCATCCCAAGCAACCATACAAACAATGATAAATGCAGCCAAACACCTTTGTGAAACAAATTTGTACGATTAACATATAACTCATTGGTCAAAGATTAGTCTGTATTACCTGTGACCTGGTCGTTTTTTCACCACAACCAAAATTTTCTCTTCAGGATCTCCACGTCTAATAACCCACTTTGCCACTGGACAGCCTTGTGTCGTTTTACCCTCCTTGCCAGTGTATACTATTTTCTCAATACGCAATTGTCTACCAGATATCTGACATCTCTCTTCGAACTCTCTGCGTAGCTCTGAGAGAGTAGATGCCGTTCCTGTAAGAAAACAAGATATATAATAATGTCACAAACTCGCTTCATGCTATTTCAATTACCCAAATGAGTGTAATAAGTACCAGGCTCCGGTGGATTTTTGTCCGATTGAAAGCAGTCACAATCTGGCACCTCTGTCTTATTGCCTTTTTCAAGCCTATCAGTGGTATCAAATAGCGGATTAATTTTTTCGTGTTTAACCACAATCTCATCGCTGACTATTTCCTCCTCTTTTTTAATGGCACCTTTCTTTTTTGTCTTTGGAGCACCGCTCTCATCCGCTTCATCTTCATCATCTAATATCTCATCTTTTGTTTGCATGCCAATGCACGAACCATCTTTTAGATGCTCCGTTGTAGGCGCCCGTGTACTACCCTGTCGACAGCATGAGAAACCAGTGCTACTCTTAATTGCCGCAGGACCACCTTCCCCCAAAAAAGGATAACCACTACCATGACCAGTCATGGAAATATCCTCAATTTTCGGTTCAAGTAACCCGTGTCCTAAATGATGTGGATGCCCAAGTCCATAACGATGTGGAGGTATGGGGTAGGAATGTGCGGGTATATCTTTTTCGTAATTTGTCGGAAGTGGTATAATGCTATTGGTGTCGGGCTTACGATCAAAATCCATTAGATGACTGCTATGATGATGTCCACCCGATTTACCCAAAGGTCCCTTGGATGAACTGTTCAGATGATGTGGATGCATGGCATGTGCGGAGCTTCCATAGGGTGCATCACGCATTGAAACTCCTGAGTTTGAGTGCTGATAGCCAGGCACAAAATTCTGTTGGTAGCTCTGTTGGAAATTGCTCGAACTACTGTAGTAGGCGGGATTGTGGTAACCAGAAAAATCCTGTTGACTTTGGTGATGTGACGACTGTTGCAAGTGCTGTTGCTGTTGATGCATATGTTGTTGTACCGAAGCCGCACTCGGCTGACCCTGAATATCATTTTGACAGTAATCGGCGTATTGTATAAAGTTCTGGTAATTGCGTTCATAGCCCTCCATCTTATTTTGCTGTGGCGGCATGAGACCTGGTTCGGTTTTAATATACTGATTCTGATAATCTGGATGAGGCTGATTGCTATAGCTGGCGGGTGAGTAACCGGATTTATCATGCGTCTTCAAGTTATGACTATGCAAAGGTCCTAAATGTCCACCGCCCGGATCATTGCTGTTTTTGTCTACCGTAGCGTTTTCTGCAACCGCGCTGCTTCGCTTTTTACTTCGACTTGGCTTCTTAGCAGGCGGTGGTGGAGCTGGAGCTGGTGGTGGTGGCACCGAATCGCTTATGCTGTGATTTATTGTAGTGTTATGATGCTGTTGTTGTGGTGGTTGTTGTTGCCGATGCTGTTGTTCTGTATTTTGAAAGTTACTCGCTTGTGGTTTCTTGAAGGAATTACCATGATGAGGCTTCCAAATTTGGTCGCCACCACCTCCGATTGGTTCTGGTCCAGCCAGTGAGTTGCCACTGCTGGCGTTAACTTGCTGTCCAACTGCTGGTGCTGATTGTGGACCTGACTGCAGGGGTTGTTGCTGCTGCTGTGGCTGTGGCTGTGGCACACTACTGCCATTTGAACCAAGCGAATTCATTGGTACTGAATCGCTGCGGAGATGGTGGCTATACGATAAAAAATGACCGGTCTGTTGTTGCTGTGCAGAGCTTCCATTAGTGCCTAACGGACCAGTGGGGGCTCCCTGCATGTGTACATCAGGTGGTGCAGTGCCCGAGAGCGGATCCTTGGGATCATTTTTACGTAAAATCATTGATTTTATGCGTGTGTTCAAATTGACACGTTCACCACTGCCACCTTGCTGGTAGGGATCACTACCTGGCGGAGCCTGCTGTTGATTATTCCAGCTCCATTCTTGTTGCATTTGCTGCTGATGCGGCGGTGATGACATATGATTCTGTTGGGACTGCATTGAATTGGAGAGATGGGAGCCAGCATATTGTTGTTGATGTTGCTGTTGTGACTGCATGTTACCATTTGGTGATTGAGGAACATTGTTCGGCTCCGGTTGAGAGATAAGACGGGACTGCTGTTGCTGCTGTTGTTGTTGCTGCTGCTGCATTACACCTCTTGTCGGTGATTGTGGTACCGTTTGAGCAACAGATGCATGCATTGGTGATACAGGTGGCGTTGCAGTTTGATTTTGATTTGAGCCACCAGCTCCACCGGTTGATTGTCCAGCTGCTGCAGCAGGTGCTGGTGTCGGAGTATTTGGTGTTGTTGTGGAATTAGTTGATGATTGCTGTTGAGTACCGCTATAGTCGCCTGAATACCCGTTACAATTGAGTGAGCGCGGCGGTACGCTGCTCACTCGCGGATACCCAGGCGTGTCGTTTCCCGACATTGTCTTGTTGAGATCACCGGCAACACCCAAATGCTGTTGTTGTTGTAGACCAATAGAAGATGGTGGTGCAGGAGCTGTAGACACCTGGCCGGCATATGTGACAGCAGATGGTGCAAAACCGACACCTTGAAGACCAACCTGATTTATGGGTGCAGTTGGTATTTGTTGAGTTTGAAAATCATAGCGCTGCACTGGAGCACCATACGGTGAACGGCCATAATTCGGATCAAATCCAAGGCCGGTTTGCACATAACCATTTGATGGGTAAGCATACGACTGGGTTTGGAAATCCAAAGAGTTCAATGATGTGATGGCTGAAGTATTTTGTGGTATTTGTTGTATGAATTGATTTTGCCAACCCTGTGAAGGATCGGCCTGCCATGTGGGGTAAAAGGCCATGGGTGCCTGAAAAAGATAGAGAGAGACAGAGAGAGTGATAAATGACGATAGGTATATGTGTTAAGTTTCAATTTTGCATTACACATTGAATGTACGGTCTTTTTTTTTAAATAAATAAGCGAAAAATAAATGGAACAAATCTAACACATATAAAACTTTCTTTCTTTAGCATGCTGTTTTCAATAAGTTTTTATTTCATCTCTATGTAAAAATATGTGAAATATTAAATAAGACAATATCCCAAAAATTACTTTTTTTAAAGAAAAGTCGATCAAAATTGTGTATCATTTTATCAAAGGATTTTTTGAAAAATTATGGGAATAACACTTTGTTCGCATGTTACGTTTGATTTTATGTTACGCTTCATGGGAACATCAAATTTTTTCGACATGGCCTCATAAAATGATTTTTTTTTGTGGCGACGCTACAATCTAATGTCTTTGGCAAAATTGAAAAAAATTCGCGAGAAAAAACCAACTGTTTGAAAAATTCATTATATAAAATATCATACTATTTGTGATACATTCATTATTATGAAGCTAAAGGTGCTCCTGTTATTGTGACAAATGCAAAATTCGCGCATATGTTTTATTCTTTTTTTTTTTAAATTCAATTTATACAAATTGAAATTTTATGCATAAAATTTAAAATGTGCCTATTTTTCTATTTCAAAATTTATATATATATATATATGTTTATTTTTTCTGCGCTCAAGCTGCAAATGTGTTCGCATGTACGTTATTCATGTAAAAGACAACCTTTCGACACTCGACCCTCTTTTGAAAAATTCCTAAAATTAAAACATATGCACGTTTTTTTGTTGTTGTTTTGCTTTTGGTTCCTTAAAACTTTGTTTTTATAACTTGTTTGGCAAATAAAGTAGTTGCCAAGCAGCCAGCATATAGGGGTTGAATGAATGAATAAATATTTGAAAAAAGAATACCTCGTGTTACTTATAGGCAGCAGCAGTATAAAAATAATCTCATTTTAAATTATTATTTATTCGTTATAGTGATTTACATTTATTTTAATAATATTTTAGATTTGTTGTTTTTTTCTATTGAAATTTTTTTAGCAGGCAATTTCCTAAGGACGGAGGTAATATTTGATGTATTATGTCAGCTTTGGATAAGCCATAAAAACAGACTCTTTTAAAAGAAAATCAAAATTAACAAAACATATTTTTGTTTTGTGATACAAATTTACAGTGTAATATGATCGAAACATAATTTGTCACTTCAATAATTCTATATAAGACTAGCGTTATAAAAAGTTACTAATTTGAATCTGACTGTTTTGAAATAAACACCAGATATTTGACATATTTTAGTGATGAAATTCGAAAAATTAATTTGCGCTCTATAATTTTAGTGCAAGCTATATGTTTGTATTATTTTCCTAAGAATTTCTTATGACACAAATTATATACATAATGGCAGTGTGTTCAATTTCTCAAAAATACATATAGCGAGTATGTTAGTACAAGTCATTACGTAAGCAAGCAAGCTTAGCCATAAAATTTAAGTTACCATGAAAATTATTTTTATAGCCTTAACTAAACGTTGAAAAAATATCAAGATTAGAATATAATTCTCAACCCCACTGCTGTAAAAACTACCCTTTGATTTGCTTTTGTCTAACTGCATAGCGATAAAGTTTTAATAGGATTTTTGAGAAAGACAGTTGGCTCAGAGCTTCATTACTTTTAGCATTCGCGATATCTACCTTCACATTAACATTTTAAGCACAATGGTTAAAAGTAGATCTGCTATCGAAATTGTTACAAAAAGTTGCTTGGCACAACTATGGGCTTATTTATTACGTAAAGCATTTTCTTAAAAAAGTTATTGAAATGCAATTAGCTTAAGCTCTTTCATGTACAATCATGCATAATTTTATGCTGTGCCGTTGCCATACTGTCAGACAGATAAGAGTCATGAAAGTTAAAATTCTAAGACATGAAATTTGTTATGCCTAAGTGTTTTTCAATGCTTCTTTTAATTAAAATTCTTAAATAGGGGAGATGATAATTGTTGATATGTTGAAGGTGTGTTATGAAAAACCAAAATAAAATTTCTCCCCTTTTAGAATATAAACAATAACACTCTTAAGGGTTTCCATGCTAACGCTTTTATGTTTTTGAAGAAATCTGAACCCCCACAACAATATATGTTTAAAAAAATTAGAGCTTAGAGGTTTTTTTTGCAGCTAAATTTGTCAATCAACATAATATTCATGTACGTGTAAAAGGTCGAAAAAAAATCTCAGATATCAATATATAAATTTTAAAATCATATATGTAGTTGAAGAAATATATAAAGGGTGTTTTTTTTAGAGGTATAAAGCTTCGAATTGAAATAAAACACAAGAAAATCGTTTTAATGTCCATCAATTTGGCTTTATTGGAAGGATAATTTTATGCCATTAATGTTTAAATATGATTTCGGGCATGTGGCCGCCGCGGCTGGCTCCAAAAAAGCCAATTCTACAGGTCCAATTTTGAAGCACTTTTTCGAGCATATGGGGCCGTATGTCGGCAATAACGCCACGAATGTTGGCTTCCAAGTCCCATAACGTTTCTGGTTTGTTGGCGTAGACGAGCGACTTCACATATCCCCAAAGAAAATAATCCAATGGTGTCAAATCACACGATCTTGGTGGCCAATTGACAGGTCCATTCCGCGAAATTATGCGCTCATCGAATGTTTCCTTCAATAAATCGATTGTGACGTGCGCTGTGTGGCATGTAGCGCCGTCTTGTTGGAACCACAACTCATCCACATTCATGCCATCCAATTCGGGAACAAAATAGTCGGTTATCATGGCTCTATACCGGTCTCCATTAACGGTAACTGACTCTCCAGCATTATTTCGGAAGAAGTATGGCCCAATGACTCCACCAGCCCATAGAGCACACCAAACAGTCAGTTTTTGTGGATGTAATGGCGTCTCAAGGGTCTCATGTGGATTCTATTCACTCCAAATGCGGCAATTTTGCTTGTTGACGTAGCCATTCAACCAAAAATGAGCCTCATCACTGAACAAAATTTTGCGATGAAAATCAGCATCGAGATCAATCTCATTTTCGGCCCATACACCAAAATCACGACGCATTGCATGGTCTCGCGGCTTTAATTCTTGCACAAGCTGGATCTTGTAAGGTCGCAAGCCAAGATCTTTGCGCAAAATCTTCCATAAAGTTGATGGACAAAGCTCCAATTGCTGTGCACGGTGGCGAATCGATTCATTCGGGTCCTCTTCAACATTTTGCTCTACAGCGGCAATTGTTTCTTCGGTGCGCACTGTTCGACGTCTCTGCGGATGCGTATTATCACATAGAGTAAAAGTAGTGCGAAAACGATCCATGGTTAACCGAATTAATTGCTCTGATGGACGATTATGTCGACCATAAAATGGACGGAGCTTGCGGTAAACTTCGCGAACTGAACCATTATTTTCGAAATAAATTTGCACGATTTGCAAGCGTTGTTCTTTTGTCAACCTGTTCATGATGAAATGGCAAACCAAACTGAACATAAATGACATTAGAGTTGCCAGATTTGACCATAAAATGCCAGTTTTATCTCTATTCGAAAAACAAACCTCTAAAAAAAACACCCTTTACTTAATATATTTCGAACAAAGAGCCTGAAAATTTAATTTAAAAAATTTAAACCTTAACCAAAAATAAATGAAGTTGATGACCAATAAAGAGAAAAAAAGGTAATTTATACAAAATATAAATGTTTCCTACTGCTAACTTTCTAAGTAGTAGAAAGAAGTTCAAAAAGTAATGTATAGAAATACAAAGAAGTACGTTAGCCTGTATGTACTTCGAAATACGGAGTAAAATGGTCCACAAAGATGAACGATGCTCCGAAAAGAAGTACGGCTGATCACGTTACTCATATATTTTTGGGTACTTTTGACGATGAAAGTTCAAATTATAGAAAACTTAATCGAATTAGTACAAGTAAAGGTGTTATCCTCGGTCAGGCCAAAACTCAAATTCCCTACAATACAGGTTCAAGAGGTTGAATAATTCGAAAATAATATAAAATGGTTATAAAAGGTTAAAAAGTGTTGAAACAGTTGAAAAAACGTGAAAAAAACTAAAAAATATGGAAACCATTGAAGAAAGTTGAATGAAATTGGAAAATCAAAAAATATATGGAAAATGCTGTAAAATGTTGAAAAATGTTAAAAGTGTTGATAACGCTTAAAAACTCAAAAAACACAACTACTGGTACAATCCTGTTCGATTTTTATCCAGAACTAGCTTTCCGTAAAGAAACCTCTAACAGCAAATTTCAGTATGGTTGCTCACATTCGCCACTTAGCGAATGTTACTTGTATGGGAGGTGCCACGCACTTTGATGATATTTCGCCCGCTTTTGACTCAGACATACTTTATAGCAAGTAAACCACTTAATTGAAATTTCATACCAATTGCTACAATAGTTCACTGGAAATAGCGCTTACAGTTTTTTGTTAATCTGGGTAGTTTTTATTAATTTGCTGACTAGAGGCAAAGTCGTTTATTAAAATTGATTTCTATATTTGAATTTTGAAGTACTTGGCAACCATCTATTTCAGTGACGTATCCAGGATTTTATTTCGGGGGGGTTGTGGATTTGAGATTTTTTCTACGTAGTGTATATTCTTTGCAAAATCGTTTCTATATAGTGTCCGTAAAAACATTTTTGGGGGGGGGGGTTATATCCCCTAGCATATAGAAACGATTTTGCAAAGAATATACACTACGTAGAAAAAATCTTAAATCCACAACCCCCCCGAAATAAAATCCTGGATACGGAAATATCTAGGGGGGGGTTATATCCCCTAGCATCCCCCCCCCTAGATACGGCTCTGATCTTTCTTATGCTCTTTTATAAGATGCCCGTTATTAAAAGAATTATTTTTATTGCTCTCCAACATGGCACGTGATGTGTTTTACTACTAAATACAGACAATCGATTACTCCAATTTTACTACAAATTTCAACTATCATTGACTATGCTGAGCAGGTATTGAAAAACAAATCTATATCAAAATACATGAAAAAATTTTGTTTACTATATTTTTGTATGTGATTTTTTTGCTGTATATTTAACAAATTTGCGGCATAAAATAATTTACGTTTCGTGTGAATGAATGAATGCATTGAAATACCGCCTAAATTATGGTTGCGATTGTTGCACATACAAACGCAATATCAATAAATATATATCAATTAAGTATTTTTGTTTTGTTGTTTATTAATTTTTATTGTATTTTAATTTGACATCAATGCATTTTAAAGATTTTATTTTGTGTTGTCATGCATAACATACGCTAGTGATTTTTTTGTGTAGAAAATAAAAATTTATCAATGAATTTTTACCGCAGTAGACACATGAAACAGCTGTTAATATGGTCATAAATTGATTTAGCAAATGTTTGTTTGTATTTTGTACATATGCATATTACATCTGTTTGTTTGTATATATATTTTTATGGAAATATTATATTTAAAAAGTTGCTTATGTCATTTGCGTAAAAAGTGCAAGTGTTTTGTTGGTATTTTATGTGTATTTTTTTTTGAACTTTTATTATTTTTCAAATTCGAAATATTCAAAATATCCGCAACTGTTAAATAAATCAAACATATTTTTTCACTTAAATTTATTTTGACGCATTCAATCGGTAAAATAAGAATATTAAAGAGGCGCCATTTAGTTTAAGTCTACACAATTTGTTGAATATTTATGGAGCTTAAGCTCCTATTTAGAAAGTTACACAAACTGTGTGTAATTTTATAACTAATAGGCTGTCAAGGCAATAATAATGAAGCCATTGATGGCATTTGGGTTTTGTGAAAACGTACAGAATCGAGACTTGAAATGTGCTTTTTAGAGAATGAATGTATTTTTTTTTTATGTTTTGAACACCCAATTTAAATAAAATGTACGAAATTTTTCCAAACAAATTACAAACAAAAAAAAAAACTCTCAAAAACCCAAGCAAAATGAGATATATTACAAAATCTACACATAGCGATAATTTTAATTTTTTCATTTACTTAAAAAGAAGGTCATTAATATAGATTGTCCAAATGTACCGAAAATGCACTGAAAATGTGCTTAAAATTCACCAAATTTACAATAAAAGCAGGAAATGTACCGAATGTATTGAAAATTTGTCGAATGTACTAACGACAATTTTTCAGAACGCAAATGTACCGAAAAAAGTACAAATGTGCCGAAAATGTTATAACTGAATGAAGCTCAACAGAAATTTCTTTGCGCATTTATGTTTCATTTTTACTTTTTAAAGAGTAGTACATTTAAGAAGTGCTTGCTTGCTATAAGTTAGAAGAATTTTAGCTAAAACGAAAATTTAGCCTACTTATACTTAAAATACATCAGATAAATTTTTAAACCAGAAAAAAACATAATTAAAAAACAATATATATAATTTAAATGTTTATCAAAATTGAACGTAAAACGATAAATATTTACTGCGTTTATAGTAGTTCACTTAACTGAATAAACTCCAAAGTGTAATTTTAAACCAAAATCGTGGAGTTGTACTGACGTACAAAACAGCTTCTATCGGGTAGGCTTAACAGGTTGCGCAAACTTTTGATTTTTTCATCATAGAAGCTAATATGTTTTAATAGCTATTGCTTTGGATACTACGCTAATACTTTGGAAATAAAAACAACATTTTACAGCTCTGCTGGTGCTTTTACGTTCTTAGTGCAAATACTGCGTGCTGCATATTTTTTAGTTATAGCTAAATTTTCTTAAGATAAAAATGTCATAAAATGCGATCCCTGAAAACGATCAGTGCGTATGTCTTGATGTTACTAGCGCCGTAAAGATTAAATAAAAAACTACATTGTACTATAATCTACCTCAAAAAGTTTCGCCGCAAATTAAATTTACATTGAAAGCACTTTTATTTTTTTAATGCAGTTTTAATAAACAAAATTCAATTAAGCAAAAAAAACAATCGCTTATGTTTTACATTGTTGTTGTTATAGCAATTTATTTTAATCCCATATGCAATATATAGATATAATTTTTCGAGTCCATGTCGTGTAAAATTATAGACTTTAAGTTAAATACTCGCAATTACATGCAACGGCGGCTGCAGCAATTGCTGCCCCAAAGCAATAAATTAATAAATGCGAGTCTATCTTGCGAGTATATCGCGGATATGACTTTTGCAGAGTGCTACAAATACTCATGCTAGATATGTAGCAACAACTTGCAGATGCTTAAATGTTTTTTCAATATGAACTGTGAACCCAATTGGAAATCTGGATTATGTAGACCCAGAGTTAGTTAATATGATTTTTCAAGTACGAAATTACTAATGATGAAAGGTTAAATGTTGCATTAAATTTTCATGTGGAGTTTTCACTTTATTAATTTTATACAATTGCTTTAAGTGTCATGTTCTGTGTACGCGACTAGAGCCGAAGTTTAGTAACAATTGGATTTCTTAATCAGTTGCTTAAAGCCAAGTTTTTTTATTTTTTATTTATAGAAATACTAAACCTTGATACCGGTTAACTAAATTTCGTAGCTAATTCGGTTATTGAAATTTATGTTTAATCTTAAGACTAAGGGTAATTTTTAAAGCCACTTTGTGTGTCACTCATTCATATTTTTCTAAGCCTAAAAATATGCGATTACAATTTAAATGAAAACAATTCTGTATTGCCTTTGCTAAAGGGTGTTTTTTTAGAGGTATAGAGCTTCGAATTGAAATAATACACAAGAAAATCGTTTTAATGTCCATCTTGCCATTTGGCTTTATTGGAAGGATAATTTTACGTCATTAATGTTTAAATATGATTTCGGGCATGTGGCCGCCGCGGCTGGCTCGAATAAAGCCAATTCTACAGGTCCAATTTTGAACCACTTTTTCGAGCATATGGGGCCGTATGTCGGCAATAACGCCACGAATGTTGGCTTCCAAGTCCCCTAACGTTTCTGGTTTGTTGGCGTAGACGAGCGACTTCACATATCCCCAAAGAAAATAATCCAATGGTGTCAAATCACACGATCTTGGTGGCCAATTGACAGGTCCATTCCGCGAAATTATGCGCTCATCGAATGTTTCCTTCAATAAATCGATTGTGACGTGCGCTGTGTGGCATGTAGCGCCGTCTTGTTGGAACCACAACTCATCCACATTCATGCCATCCAATTCGGGAACAAAATAGTCGGTTATCATGGCTCTATACAGGTCTCCATTAACGGTAACTGACTCTCCAGCATTATTTCGGAAGAAGTATGGCCCAATGACTCCACCAGCCCATAGAGCACACCAAACAGTCAGTTTTTGTGGATGTAATGGCGTCTCAAGGGTCTCATGTGGATTCTCTTCACTCCAAATGCGGCAATTTTGCTTGTTGACGTAGCCATTCAACCAAAAATGAGCCTCATCACTGAACAAAATTTTGCGATGAAAATCAGCATCGAGATCAATCTCATTTTCGGCCCATACACCAAAATCACGACGCATTGCATGGTCTCGCGGCTTTAATTCTTGCACAAGCTGGATCTTGTAAGGTCGCAAGCCAAGATCTTTGCGCAAAATCTTCCATTAAGTTGATGGACAAAGCTCCAATTGCTGTGCACGGTGGCGAATCGATTCATTCGGGTCCTCTTCAACATTTTGCTCTACAGCGGCAATTGTTTCTTCGGTGCGCACTGTTCGACGTCTCTGCGGATGCGTATTATCACATAGAGTAAAAGTAGTGCGAAAACGATCCATGGTTAACCGAATTAATTGCTCTGATGGACGATTATGTCGACCATAAAATGGACGGAGCTTGCGGTAAACTTCGCGAACTGAACCATTATTTTCGAAATAAATTTGCACGATTTGCAAGCGTTGTTCTTTCGTCAATCTGTTCATGATGAAATGGCAAACCAAACTGAACGTAAATGACATTAGAATTGCCAGATTTGACCATAAAATGCTAGTTTTATCTCTATTCGAAAAACAAACCTCTAAAAAAAACACCCTGTGAATTTACTGTTGATGACCACCATTCCTATTGGTATCTTTTGGTATTTACAATATGTGTATGTGTGCTCGATTAAGAATAGCTATGTATTTTTCCGATATCCTGCATATAAACGTGTTCCTCTCGATATTTGCTTGTTTTTTCAATATATCTTTTATACTTCTTTTTTTTAAACGAACGTACATATTTCACATAATAAAACAAAATGAAATATTTGCCGCTTTCTGTTTTCAGTTTTTTTTTCTTATTTTTGCATTTTTATTTTACAATAAAAAAATGTTTTTTTTTTAGATGCCTCTATAAATATGAAATGGCGCAAATTCCTTGTTGCTTTATACCACGGACATACATACATATATCTACTTAACTTCGAGTTGGAGTAGGTTTGTTTGTCTATCGGTTGTCTGTCGGTTAGTTTATCTGCTTGTCTTTTCGTCCGTCTGTCTGTCCTAATGTCTGTTTACTTGTCCGTTCGTCTAAAGTTGTTAATGGAGTCACGCTGTATTGGTTTTTTCACTCTCTAGAAACATGATCGAGATCAAGATAAGCGTTTGAAAAATTTTTGCAATTAAAATGAAGAATATTTTAAGTTTTAATTGGTTTC
The DNA here is from genome assembly GCA_963680825.1 of Meiosimyza decipiens. NCBI lineage: Eukaryota > Metazoa > Arthropoda > Insecta > Diptera > Lauxaniidae > Meiosimyza > Meiosimyza decipiens. The sequence goes on along the minus strand of OY804258.1, from coordinate 22,873,751 downwards.
CCATGCAGTTTCCTACTCAAACGAGTAAATGTGTTGTATTAGATGGAGTTTGGGGTAGCTTCAATGAAACTAAGTTGTTGCAAGTAATATTATTAAGACATTTTTGTTTGTTTTTTGTTTCTAAAAGTTTCAAAAATTGGTTGTTTTGCGCAAAGTACAAAATATATAAGGTATCATCAATCAAATCCAAAGTAATAATCAACTGTATGAATTGCTATTGGCAAAAGTCTTACTATTGACATGAAATCTACTACCATTTCTTTCTACTGCTACTGTCCATTCCGTGGAGAGTACAGCCCTGTCATTTAGTACCTGTCAAACGTTTATGTCAGCTCATGTGACATTTGTTTAGCTTAAAGTTAGCCATTTAACATTATGTTAGCTACCGTAAAACGTAGCAAAATGGTTAAAATTTTTCATAAAAATTGTGAATATGTCGTAGTCACGTTTCGTTTCCAAGGGGAGAAATGGAATTTTTATTTAGCACATAAATTGTTAGTAAATCTATTCCAATATATGTCCCAGTAAGCTTTACGTAAAACCTTCTGATGCTATGAGCGTTTAAGTGAGCGAGTAAGTTTTCAATTTTTTTTGGAATGCAGATAGCCTGCAAAATGAAATTATAATAAACTATGAGGGGTCTTTTCATATCGCTTTAACAGGTAATTTTATACTTTGAGACCGTTTTTTTTCATTGTATAGTTTTGACCCGAAAAAAAGTACCGAGAACCAATAATTATAGCTGATTATTTTGTATCAAATTCATTCTAAATTTGATGGAGCATTTTACGTGAGATTTTTCTGCTTGCCGATTAGACCTTGTACGATTTTGCTGTTTTGTAAATCAGAATTTGTGTAGGTTTTTAAATTTATGAAAACAAAGGCAAAACATTCTAAATGTAATATGATTAAACGCAACTTTTTATTCATTTCTAAGAATTTTGGATGAACTAAGTGTATTTTCCTGTTTCTTAGGAACTGAGCTCTTTTAAAAGTAGCTACAGTAACTTTTGAATTTTATTAAAAAAAATTTGTTGTAACACAAATATATAATACAATTTTGCGTTCTTATTTTAATAGTCAATATTACTAGCTGTTTTGCTTTAATGGCAACTTTTGAATGAATCTCAAAATAGGTTACTTAAAAGTTTCAGTTCTCAAATTTGTTCATTTTTCCTTCTATTTTGATTCAGCTTCCACAAAAGCAATTCGCTAAGCAGTCCATTAAAATAATGCAAAGCAATAAATTCACCTGCCATCCATGATGGCAGCGGCAGTGATGTAGTACGGGCGGCGTAAGTTCAGCAGTGTGTTTTTTAAATCCAGCCACCTAACGCCACTGACACACCCCACCCGTTTTGAATTTCTACAGAATTCTACAAATCGTCCTGCTACGTCAATAGATTCGCGCATAAGCAATTGCGCATCCTTAATCAATGTTTAGCGGGGTTAAACATTTACCACTCTCCCCCCAAACTTGGGCCATCGTCGTATGAGAGAATGCGTAGACAACAACGACAACAAAAACAACAAATTTATGCTGTTGTCGAAAACGTGATAGGTCGAAGGGCAGTTGGGTTTTATATGCTGGCAGACACCCCTTTCAAGGTAGCTGGCTACAATTTACTTAAAATATTTAAGTTTTGCATTGAATTACGTGCCAAATTTAATGTCCATTGAAATTTTTGCCAATAACATTCTACAATTTATCTCTATATCTGTGTGGTACATATAGATAACTTTGAAGAATACGAAATTTTTGGTCAAATTTATTACTAACACCGGGTCTGCTAGCTACTACAAATACTTTGCATTTATGTTAGATTATTTCATTTATTAATACAAAATTTATATATTTGTATTCTATTTGTTTCGTTTTATTAGATTAAGTTTTCTCTTCGTTGAGTTTATCTACTGAATATTAATTTTATTCAACAGTGTTCTTGAAACATTCACCCGCAGACCCACAGTTGTGAGAGAAATTTACTTTGGTAAATGTTATATTGCAATATCAAAGTAACAATATTTTAAGTTTTTCTTGAAATTTTCCAAAGCAACACAAGCGAAGTTTTGGACAGAGTGTAAGCCTTCTCTATCTTAGGTTTCCCTAAAAATCTTATACATAGCTCTATATGCCGCGTAACGATTATGTGTTCGTTTGGAGCTATGAATTTGAATTAAAGACTTAATAGTTTTAAACTTGGCTCAAGGTCACTGCAACTTTTGGTACTAAAAGTTGTCGTATTACGCATGATTTTGAAAGTATCTTAGGCATAAATAAGCCTTTTTTACCATTTCAAAATGTTTCTGTACCAAATTTATAATGTCTCTTAACAGCAACACTGATACCCTATAAGTTTAAGAGCTACTGCATTAGAATATTTTGTATTTGGCATCTGTGCAAAACAACCTTAATGTGGATGACGTAAGGTACGGATAGCGATTTAAGGGATTTTAAGAAAATAAACTGATCGCTTAATCTCATAAGTTTTATAGTGTACATAGCAGTATGCTGCATTAGGAACACGCGTAGCAAATGAGGACAAAAATGAAGGCAAAATGAAGTTAAAATAAAATAATTTCATAGTTTTAAAATCTGCTTTATGGTTTCAATACATATATAAATGAAGTAAATTTCTGCCATTGTCAACAAAAATTTAAATTTTCGAAACATTTATGATTAATCAGCTGAGAATAAATATAATATTGCAAGAAAATAGCAATATGTTATGTTTCAAAAGATTTTATTTCAGGTAGCTTATAAGATTTTTATCGGTTTCCAATTTTTTGTTCAAAGATGAAATCAAAAATATGAAATCAAGCCTAAATTAAGACAATAAATACATTTTTTTTTTCGATAAAGATTTGATGATTTTCGACTGATTCACAGCTAATTATGCTCTGATCACTATAATGTCGTCAGCTTTCCGGATTATAAAGAGCTTTATACATTTTTGCTTCCAGCCCAGAATGTATACATGGGTGCTTAGTGCATTATACACCAGCAATAGTAAGCTATCGTGTATTCTATTTGGCAAGGCAGGGCCGTATATAGGGGGGGGGGGATAGAACCCCACCGAAATATTTTGACGAACACTATATAGAAACGATTTTGCATAGAATATACACTACGTAGAAAAAATCTCAAATCCACAACCCCCCTCGCCCCCCCCGAAATAAAATCCTGGATACGTCCCTGTGGCAAGATATGTTATTTGCTGCAAATCCGAAATATCTGAAAGCATGGAAAGCCGCACCAAACGCATTATAACTTTTGTAAGTACAGATGGAGTTACTGTTGGCTCAATTCTCACTAATATATTGTTTTCATACAAAAACTCTTAAAAACTCACCATTGGTTGTTGCGGTTGATCCTTCATGGTTTGTATTTGCGCTGTAAGTTGATGATGTTGCTGCTGCTGATGTTGTTGTTGTTGTTGATGTTGCTGCTGCAGCTGTTGTTGTTGTTGTTGGTGATGATGTTGCTGTTGTGTTGGCTGTGCAGCTTGCTGTTGATGTTGTAAAGACTGATGATGTTGTTGCTGTTGATGCTGATGTTGTTGTTGCTGCTGGTGTTGTTGCTGCTGTTGCAATGAATTCAATTGCTGCTGTTGTTGAACACCAAGCAACGTATTTGCACCAGCGACTGCTGTTGCATTTGTTGTTGTATTTGGTGATGGATGCGGCAGCACAGTTCCTGTTGCTGCTGCTGCTGGACTTATTGCTGAATTGGCTGCTGTTGCATTTAGCTGTGATTGTCGAGGTGAAACGGCTGTAGCAGCAACGGTGCCTGCAGCTGCATTCAATTTGTTGGCTTTGCTAGCAGCTGGCTTACGTCCACGTGGCTGTAATGAGAAAAATAAAAAAAATGGAAATAAATTTGGGAATTTTTTCTAAAAGATTAAACCATAAAATTTTATAATTAAAAATTGACTATAAATTCAAGAAAAATTTTACACAAAATTGCGGAGATATTATCCATGCTCAATACCAGCGATACCTATCCAAAATTTAATAGCCCTTTTAGATAAGAGCTTTTTCGTGTCAGTTTTATTTGTTTGGGATAATTTTTTTCTTAGGAAAAATTGACCAAAGGCATAATAGAGCAGGCTATTGTCGTGTTGTCGGAAAATGTCAAAATGTTGAGCAATTAGAAAAATGTCAAGAATTCAGGAAATGTTGAACAATACTATACATCATTCTCGCACTTCAGCCAACTTATTTCAGCATAGAATATACCCAGTTCCTTCTTTTGAATTATAGGTGCCAAAAACTGGAAAAGGGCTCATTCTAAAAAAGTTTTATCATCAAAATAAAAAAGTTCGTTATAAAAAAAATGCACACAAATAATGGATTGATGAACAACTAAAGCAAAAAAAAGAGTCCTCCATGTTTGGGGCCCTTCAAGTCTGTGGAGGTAGACTAATCAAACTTTAAAACAAGATATTAACATTGTTTGGGGATATCTTTCGGCCGCCGCCGGAGTCTCGCACGCTCTTTTTTAAGATGAAAATCATTATCAAAAATACTTACAAATATGATCCAAAATTGCCTGGTGGAATGAAGGCCATTTACAGATGACATAAAACGTATGGAAAATAATCTGATAGAAAAGTTAAAATGTTCATCCACTTTTGCTTTTTATTTTTCAGATTCCAGTAAAAAAATTGTGCCTGAAAAACTCTTCAAAAGTTCGTTTCTTAAGTTTTTTAGTGACACTTAAAACTTTTCTGAAGAAAGTTTACAGAAATTCTTAAAAATTTGTTGCTATATCTATATTAAACATTTCATTATAGTTCGACACGTTTTACTCAAAAGTGATTGACTTTTGTGTAAAAACTTTTCATAAAAGTTTACCAAACGGCTCAAAGCACTAGCAATCTCATGAGTTCATAGGTTTCTAAATAACTTAAAAATACAGGGTAACACACAAACACATATTGTTCGTTCACTTGCTGCAGTATATGTACAAAAATTTAAAAATAAGACTAAACATTTTTCAATTTCCAAAACTTTTGAAACATCAAGCAACTGTTCATTTTTGTTTATAACAAGAAAATTAACCAAAGTATGGAAAACTTGAGTAAAACATTTACGAGTATACCGTTGGTGTGCTTCTGTATGTGTCCAAAGGATAAACAATAATTTGTTGACCTCAATAAATTATTTTTGCCATTTCATTTGAAAACATAAATAACAATGATAAATTGCATGTGATAAAATAATTGCTGTTGTCATTAATGTTGCTGTTGGTACTTTGTTGTTTTTATTGTTGCTATTGGTATTTTGTTCTTATTGGGTGGTAATGTTATTATCGTTTTCATAAATAGTTTATGTGTGGTGGGCGTGGCATTGCATGCTAGTTTTTACCAGCAAGCCAAAACAAAATTAAAGTTTCCTTAATAGAGTTTATCAAAAAAAGTTTTATTTCATCTGATTAAGGTTTTATTATAATAAATATCAAAGTTTTCTTTCAACTTTAATCGCACAATTTAATTTATTTATAAAATGAAGCAATTTTTTTAAAAGAGTTCTTCGCTAAGTTTTTTGTAAAATGTCCCAGTCTATTTAATGTTATCACGCAATTAATTAAAAACTGTTTATTACAGTCAAAATACCTTTAAAAGTTAAATTAAATTGTCCTTGTAATTATTTTACTTGTTCGACTTTTCATTGGTTAGCATTTGTTTGTATGTGTGAATGTATTTAATTGTATTTGTAGTCATATGTTTGAGTTTGTACTCCCAGATATGCATAGCCTATTTGGAATATAACGCATGATGACCTTATCTGATATATTAGTTATGTCCAACTGATTGGAAAAAGTTTTCATAGATGACAAAGTTCGCGTTCAAAAGTCATAAGCGATTTAAGCACTTTCTAATGCAAATAATGTCGTTTAGACGATGCAAATATTAATACAGTTAGAAAAATTATTTTTTATGACAAGCTTAGAAGTGTACCGAATATGCTACGATTTAAAAAAAGCTAATACAATACAAAAACCACAAGTTTTTTTTGTGGTTCTTAACGAAATTTAAAAAAAATTTACTCAATGCCATTTTAGACGAAAAAAATTACAACATCATATAAAAAAAATAGTATCAATAAAAAGAGAAAAATATTTTTCTGAATATTTTTACCTCTTTTAAAACCCAGCTGCAATTGCGTTCGATGCTATCAAAAGCGGTACTGTGGTCGATGAAGGGTAACTGAAGCGGAGCGAATGTTATTTATCTGTTTCACGATAATACGCATTTATTTGATCAAAACACGATCTGTTCAAGCGGATTACACGAGCCAGTTGTTTTTGTATCAGTGGTGCTTTTTATTTTTTGCTGACTCTGGTTATTAAGATGAGCCTTGAACGGAATTAGCAGCATCATATTACTCCTCACTGTAGTTTTCCTCACTGAAAGCATTATAGGAAACCGCAGATACATATGATGAACAAAAATGTTAAATTCTTGAAGAGTAAGACCTTGAAAATCGATTGTTTAGTGTTCACAAACAGTTTGAGTGTCACTATAATGATTCCTACTGAAAACATTTTAACATCATTGACAATTTATATAGTTACTACAGCAAACAAAAAAGCCCATATTATCAAAGCAGATTTACTTGCATGTCCACGAGAGAAATGGACACCCAACAAGATTGCTTAGTATCCTCGACATCATAAAGACTATGAAAGTTTTCTGTCTATAAAAAAAAAATGTTTAAATGTCTCAATTCATTTAGAAGTTAAGATTGTTATAACGAAACAAGTGCTATGTTCGTGGACTGTACCTCATCAAGACCAATGAAGTTCAGACTTAATAGCCAATGTAAAGCACTGCAGATGCATGACAACAGTTTATTATTGAAACGAAAACAAATGAAAACGCTATGAAAAACATGGGGTTTCAGCAGTTCAGCGTTTTATGTGAAATTTCCAAGGTCACACTACTTCAGGATATGGTGATGCTAAGTCAACACCAAAAACATGTGATATAACGCGTTTTTGACGCGTTCTGCTAAAAAGCGTATAAATGGCGAAAGACGCGATACTTTGAAGAACCTTAAAACCAACAAACGACAAGATATATCGTCAGAAATTAACGAAAAAGGACAGACTATGTTGACTATAAAGTTGACTAAGAAGCCAACACGATCAACAGTTGCAAAGCTACAGAAGCGGCGAATTGATTCACGCTATCATGCACAATTCCATCGATAAAAGAAAATCTGTAGCCTTCCATCAATTTTTGTGATTTTTTTTTTTTTTTGGAAAAAAGTTTGCAAACCCTTTACAACTTAATTTTCCTATCGGCCTTCTTATTACATATATTTATGTATATTTTAGAAAGCCTGTTATGGTTATGCAAGCTACTGTAGTACAAAATTTGAACATCGTTGTCGTCAGCAACAAAACAACCAAAGACAAGCAACGAACAGTAACAAGAACAACATGAAAATATGAATGTGATGTTGTAGCAATAACAGCAGTAGCAACAGCAACAGCAACAGCAGCAACAACATTTGCAACGTTAGATTTATGGTCCTTGTAATATATTTTATGATTTGGCAAGGTAGATAAATACATAAATAACATGAATATAGTCATAAGTACAAATGAAAGACTGGCCAAAATTTTAAAATGTTGTAATTTGGTTTTAAGAAAGTTTAAAAAAAAAAATTTTATATATTTTGCAATATTCATAAAATTAGCTTAAATTTATCTTCGAGATTTTACATTTTTGGCATTATTTATATATCATTTTTATAGAGGAGTGGTTCGACCAAATCTAATTTTTTTTTTCAATTTTGGACTCATTTTCTTTGTAGAAAACATTGAAAAAACCAAATTGGAAAAATGCCAAAAAAACATAACAAGATCACATATACCAAGGGTGACTGTATCATTGGTAGATAAGCGGTTTGTACGGGATCTAGTTTGATGTAAGCACAGTAATCTCTTAATTTTACTTTAAATGCGACTAAGGACAACTTTAGAGGATGAGCTCAGGACTGTGATTCATTTGTGTTTTAGTACAGGTGATTTAGTATTTATTAAGAATTTTAATCAGAAAGGTCTCAAGCTGTTCATAATGAACTCTTTCCAGAAAGTTGCGTAATGCGGAAGAAGTAATTGCGCAATTAGGACAGGACTTACTTTCTAAGTTTCAGCTGGGCTAACAGCCAGTGTAATCTTCTTTAAGGAATGAATCATGCTGGAAATAGGTCACATATATTTCTGGAACCATTTGCCACTGCTGTTGTGGAACGCTTTATTGTGGCATATTGTGTTCTAGCTGAAATTCATACCACTTAACTTATTGCACGTGAAAGATCCGTGTACCATTTGTAAAGTTTTATCATAATCGCTCGCTTAAGTTGATGTTACAAACCGCTTGTTCTTCTTCTAATTCTACAGCAATGCTATTTTCCCAGTTCTTTTGTCACGTCTGCAACTCTCACTATGGCGCTACTCAAGGATGGCTCTACTTTGATCTAAATTTTTATTACAATAAAAGTCCACCCTAGCATAGAAATGACGTTATTATATTTATGTGTATGTACTTTTATTTAAAACTTGATAACTAACCACAATTTCGCTCTTTTTGCAGTATACACCACGCACACACACACAAAGTTGCTTTTACACAAGTGGTAGGTAATACCAACATAACCATACAGTGTTCTTATAAAACCACCTCAACAACCAACACATTTTTGTTGTTGCTGTTGCTACTGCTTTTGCGGCTGTTGCTGTATGCTGCTACTACAAAAACATTCATTAGTCAACAAAGTGCAAAATGTAAATTTATGATGCTAATTTATTGCGTTTAATATTTCAAGATAAGTTTTCTTACTAAAATGAAGAAGAAGAAGCATCGGCACACCAAGAAGATGCTTCCTCAGAATAACGAGAACAAAGGCGAAGTGAGGATGCTGCAGTGTGCTGTTAAAAGCATTTTTGCTTAGCAGCCCTTGCTTGGTAACAGCAGCAGCAACAAAAAGATTTTGTGCAAAATTTTAGTTTTAGAAAATACGCAATCCAAGCAAAATGCGAAAACTCTTAATAAATCAAATTGCTGTGAGGCATTTTTAGTAGAGGATATGAACATTTTGGTTTTATTTTTTGTTTTCAAATTACTTTTTTGCTTAAATAATTAAAAATAAACAAATTGTAATTGGCTTTTAGAAAATAAATAGCATCATGAAAGCAGTTTAGCAACAACAAATAAGTAATGGGCTCAGACGAATTTTGGTTCCTAATTCATTGAATTTAAAACGTGGCAGTATGGCCAGCAGGATTTTTTTTAAGAAAAGAAGCACAATCATGCGACCAGCATGCAGTAATTTATTGGACCTTAGTATTTGAAATTGAAGCAGATACATCCTGATTCGGCAAGGCAAAAATGATAAAATTTAAAAATATCAAAAGTTGCAAATACTCAAAACTTTCAAAAATTTGCAAAAATTAGAAAAACAAGGCGGCGGTTACACGCTTATCAAACTTAGCGCGCAAAATATCGGTCGTTTGATAGTTTTTATGATGTGCAATCTTATTGAAACCAAAGTTCGTTCCACTACGATCTCAGCAGGGTTTTTGGAAAACAAACAAAAATAGCCAAACGACGAATCCACTACTTTTTTAAAATTATTTTTGATTTTAGTTTGTCAAAATGAAGAGGTTGTTAAAAGAAAACATGTAAAAAATACAATTACCAAACAAAAAAATTTAAAATGAAATCGCCTTAGCGAAAAAACATAATTCTATTAAAATAATTACGCAAAGAAAATAAAGACAACAAGAGAACACCTGATTTAGCAATGCAAATATTCAAAGAAAAACAATATAAAACAAGTGGTGAAAAAATAACCGCGCAAAGCTTCAATTACGTACATAGTCAAGAATCTTCAAACCGGAAACGCAGACATTTTTAATTTAAAAGAAACACAATTTATCAATAACAAAAAAAGTACAATGATAACAAAAGTAAATCGTACAGCTATAATAAGTAATGGTAGCACAACTTTCCTATTGAGAAAAGCTCTCTAAGTACACAAAATAAAATCCATTAAAACTGTACACAAGTGCTACCGTACACATACAACATACATACAAAAAAAAGTCCATTAACTTGGTCAAGATATGCGAACAAATTCAATTATGCTCCGACAGCAGCAGCAGTGATGGCGTGAGTCTGCAGTAGGTAACTGAAATATTTATAATGGCAATAAAAATTTATTTGATTTATTTCAAAGAAGTGCCGCACACAAGATTCATTGAGATAAAATTTTCAACTTGGTGGCAGCATCTATGTACTATGTACTACACAAATACGCTGTAGCACCTCAGAAGCCCGAAAGGTGTTTTTATTGCTTAAATATGTGCTGGGACTAAAAATTTACATGAAAATAAGTTTAACTTTTCATAAAATCAAAGGAAAACAATATGCGAAAAGTTTTATGTAAATATAATTTAAATTTTAACATGTTAGATTTTCTTACAATAATTCAACTTTTATCTACCATGTGGTGAATTTTTTCGAAAAATATTGAATTACTAAATTTTGCTGGCTCTGCATAAATGGCGAAAAAAACCATAACGAAGCAATAAAAAATTTGAAAAGATGGAGCAAGACTCCAGACATTGCTGGTATGCAAATTTTTGCAATAAATCAAATTAGCTTTGACGACTAACTACCACTCAGTATAAAAATTGGCGATTTTTTCGACAAAAACAATAAAGAAATAAAAGAAATAAATACACCTCTTTTGATTTTTTTCTGAAGATTTTGTGAAATTAAAACTTATTGGAAAGCCAAATATATCAAGTTTTTGACAATATTGCAAACTATTCCATGAATAACCACCTTCTACGAATGAAACATTGCACCATTTTATATAAATACAATACATAGTGTGCCTAAGTCAAAATTATGTATTGGGTGATTCATTTAGAGGTAACTTTTTCAGTAGAGATTTTATAACAGACCACACATGAGTAATCAAGGCCGTACCCAGGATTTTATTTCGGGGGGGGGGGCGGGGTTGTGGATTTGAGATTTTTTCTACGTAGTGTATATTCTTTGCAAAATCGTTTCTATATAGTGTCCGTCAAAATATATCGGGGGGGCGGGTCTATCCCTTAGCACCCCTCGCCCCCCCTCTAGATACGGCACTGTGAGTAATATCAGACTATCATAGTATATTTGTTCACTATCTTGTAATATTTCATTATGAAAAGACAATATAATTTTTATTTAGTCAAATACTTATTTTCTATTTTTATTTGTTTGATAAGATGATTGAAGTATTGTGATAAAACTGAGTATCATTTAGACCCTATGATAATGAATTTATTTTGTTACATAATAAAATAGCCCTTTCGACCTGATATTCTCTCAATAATAACGAAACGTTTTTCAAACACCCAATCGCTGATTTTCGCTCAGTACATTTTCTTCCTCAAACTTTTTCGCGTGAATTCAGTTTTATAAAAATTGGTGAATTTAATCCAGTTGAGACTTAAGTTAAGTAGTAATACATATAATGGGTGAATTTTTTGCTATTTGTTTTTTAAGTGTATATTTTTTCACACCAGACGCATGATTCGTGTAATGTGTTAACACTTTAAATGCTCAATTAGGTTTGCCATTTTACTATAAATAGACTTGGAAGCGAACAGCGCTTGGAAATTGTTGAATTTTATTATCAAATTTCGAGATCTGTGAAAAATGGGTTTTTTTCGAAAAATTTCCTTCAGCGACGAAGCTCATTTTTGGCTCAATGGGTACGTCAACAAACATATTTACTGAATTCGGTCTAAAGAGCGGCCAGAAGTATGTAAGAGCTGCCATTGCACCCTGAAAATTGTACTGCTTGATGAGGCATCATTGGACCGTACTTTTTCAAATGTAATGAAAATCCCAACATAACAGTCAATGGAGCAAGATACTATGATTTCTGACGTTTTTTTGCACAAAATGGAAGAATTGGTTTTGGTTGACATGTGTGATATCATGGACCTATTGAGAGGCGAGTTTGGTGAGCAATTCATCTCACGTTTTGAAGCAGTTCATTGGCCACCATGACCATGCGATGCAGGGACAAGCCAGCCACAATTGCAGCTCTGAAAGACAACATTACAGCTGCCATTGGTGAGATACTGGCCAAAATTCTGGAAAAAGTATACCAAAATTGAAGTTTAGGGATGAATCATCTCAGGTGTAGCCGCGGGCAACATTTATATGAAATAATCTTTAAAAAGTAAATGAAAGAAATTAATGTAGCGAACCAAATAAACATTTTATTCATTATTGCAATTCTATTCAATTTTCAAAAACCAAAAGCTTAAAACCGTTGTAAACGATCAGAGATCATACAACAAATTGCATTTTAATTTCTAGTCAAAACTTATTTGGAAACTTCACTCTAAGGAATCATTGTTTTATCTTTGCTTACATGCCTTATATTAATTTAAATTGGTTCACATAATTAGGAATTTTCTACGTAACTAACTATGTTAGTGAGTCGAACTTCAGAAATGTTCAAAGAGTTGGCATTCGAAATTTTCATTCAAAAATTATGAAGGTCTCAATTTTGTTCAGTTTCTAGACAAATATATTTTTGATGCGTACATAACTATACGAATTGAAATCTTTAATTGTGCGAGTCAAAATATTTGATAACGATTTTTAAAAATTTAAGATAGTTTCTATAGATCTCATAATCACTAAAACAACTTATATAATATTTTATAGCTTTACTTAGTGTTGCTGTTATCTTAAGTTTACAAATAATTTTCATTTATAAGACAAGTAATAAAATTGTTATATCTAAGTGCAAATTTTATATTATCATGAGATCTTGAGCGGTATTTGTTGTATTTTACAAACATGAATATGAGCAATGAAATATATCCCAGCAAACATTTTGAAGATTATTGAAGGTTCCATCTTCGAGGCGATAAATTTATAACGCTCACATATTTTAATTCATTATAATTGAATATAAATTTTTTGTTGTTTGCATTGTACTTATACGCCACTAAGTGTAAATATATACTTAGAGGCAAATAACGGTGCGGGACTGTTCTTTTAAATCTTTTAAGTCTAGTTTTTTGTAATAACTTTCAAGTAAAAGACGATACAAAAATCAAAGGACTATGAAGTAATAGCAAATCATTTTGGCAAGTTTCTGTCGAACAAATTATCACATGCCATCAGCATTTGAGCGATCGAAATCATCGCCTTAGCAATTAATAAATGACTTCTTCGCGATACAAACTGTTTACTGGGATAAGTAATATCGAGATTATCTTGCATTTAACAAATACAATAACTATCATTATAAATTCAACAATTTAATGCTTGACATAACAACAGCAATAGCATTTTACAACAACAATAACTGCAGCTACATAAAATTTATTACAACAAACGTTGTAGAAAAATACAAAAAAAAAAAACATTCAAGAAATAAAAAAACGAAGAAGAAAAAGCAAATTTGTTGTAAAAGAAAGCAAACATTGGTTTGTTTACAATTAATTTGCCTGAGTTGACGGATTTTTTTTTCTGCTCTTTGTTGATTTATCGCATTTTTCTGTTGCTGCTGCTGCTTCCTTCTTAGAGAAATCTACTACTTTGCACAAGCTACGGGTGTGTGTGTGCAGTAATGCCTACGTATGTATGTGTGCATTTGAATGTAGCATAATTTAATAATCCCTGCAGGATGTGAGTGGCTGTAAACAGTAGAGTGAGGCAGTGACAGTGCACAGCAAATGATCGAGTGCGAGTGCAAGAGAGATAGAGATGAATGAAATGAAATGAAATCAATGTTTACCTCGTGCGTTTTCCAACACAAATATTAATATTTTGCATTTAGTTTTCATTAAAAAATATAAATCCGCTTCAATTTATGCACAGGCGAAGGTTGTGATGTCGAGCAGTCGACGACACACTTCCTCTGTTGGCGACGAAGAAGTTGGCAGTGGGCTGAAGTACGTAAGATAAAATACAACGAGCTGGCAGCACTGTTATCTTAATTTGCAGCGTGTTTGCATGGCCCGAAGGTAATGCAAATACAATTTAACTAAATAAATACAAATAAATTTCAATATATGACAGTTGACAGTGTTGCCAGAAGGTTGGACGGGCATGTTGTTGCAATGCATTAAGTAAATATATACGGTATAGTGTGGTTGATAAATAAAATCGCTTACATTTATTTTCTTGCGATTTTAATTTAAAACGAATTTTGAAAAATTTTTAATGACAAAACTGAAAAAAGACTTAAAAAATCGACTAAAAACAAAAGCGCCCAAAAACTCCTAAATTTGTAAGTAAATATTTTACATAAATTGGAAAAGACCAAAAATTTTGTCTTGTTTTGTTTTCTTCTTACTATTCTTTATCGCCAAATTTCTAATTTGTATTTATGGTCTTCTAAACTTTTATTTGTGCTTAGGAACATTTTTAAAAGAACTTCATAGTGAATTTTTTTTGTCGGCGATTATCTTTGCAACAGAAAAATGTTACAGATACATATATTAATTATCCAGAAAACTTGAAAAATGATTTTTTACAAAAAGTATATTTGCGTCATAAGATTCCACACTTGACTCAATTTAGTTTGAGGCAAAAAAAAAAAACTTTGTGCGGGTGTATTTATAAAAAAATCTGCTGGGCAAGTTTAGTTTAATGGTTCCAAAGGCCAAGACTAATTAAAGATTTTAATGAGTTGCCAAGCGCAGAAAACTTTTAATTGCCTTTTGGCTCTAGGTAAATCAACAACGCACAGCATAAGTGGTAGTGATAATATGTATGTACATACAGTACAATAACCAACCTGAGGGTTCAATAATGTCAGTTGAGAATGAAAGTTCTGCATTGGTAGTACGAGTATAATAAACTCCCTAAAGGGAAGCAATACAGTAAAGTTAAGATTCTAAAAGTGATTTTTTTTTAACCAAATAATTAATAATTAAAAGTATAATAAAATAGCTCACTCTATAAATATATACAAATTTAAAAAGAATATATAATTGATACGTATCTATAACGTTAGAATTTCGCAACTAACATTCTGAATATTATAAATTTATCATTCCTCATAGATATTTTTATGCTGCCAAAAATTGATAATCGGTATATTTTGCACAAGCCTAAACAGTAAAACAACGACATTTTCATGTAATTTAATGTAAGTTTGAGGTTAATAGTCGTGACCAAAAGTTACCTGTGAAAATCTGTACATTGAATTATAATTAAGTAAGAGCAATTTGGTGAAGTTTCGAAAAACAATTAAATTATCTAAATAATCATAGAATTTTATATTTGGAAACTTGGCAAAGGTATCTTTACTTTAAGAAATAATGCTTAAATCGACGCTGAGGTACCTCTTAATATTCAATTTTTGAAATTCAGTGGGTTTCAATAATTCGTAGACCTGTATAACTTTTCAAAAATTTACATTCTTAAAAAAAGCTATTATATTAAAAATGTATTTCCATTTAATAGTTCGTATTATAGAGTCGCAGCTGTACAAATCTGCAATCAATAGGCATAATTTTTGAAGCTTGCAATTGTCCTTTTCGTTCTCAACACCTTTATGAAGAAATTTAAATTTTAAAAGAAAGCTATATACATTAGGGTGTGCCATTTTTGAGCTACTTTATTTTTTCAACTAAAAAACAGGCTTAAAACTTTCAGAAAGGTGCAAAAAGAAGCCTCTGAAAATTTGAGCTCTTAATATTAACATTTAGAGGTGCCTGTTTCTAACTTTCCATTTTCCATATTAATTACATGAAAAAAAAATCATTTTTTTTTTCTTATTGTTGTAACTTGACATGAGAGCATTGTAGAAATGAACTGACACATTATTTTAGTAGGAAATTGAACGCTTTAAAAAAAAAAAATATGATATTATTTTATTATTGGATTAACTGTTAAACAAAAGTAATTATGCATTAGGTTCAGTAAAATTATAGACAAAAATTGTTAAAAATATGTTTCAGTTCATTTCTACAATACTCTCATTTCAAGCTACAACAATAAGAAAAAAAATGATTTTTTTCCCAGGTAATTTATATAGAAAACGGAAAGTTACGAACAGGCACCTCTAAATGTTAATATTATGAGCTCAAATTTTCAGAGGCTTCTTTTTGCACGTTTCTGAAAGTTTTAAGCCTGTTTTTTAGTTGAAAAAATAAAGTTGCTCAAAAATGGCACACCCTAATATACATACACATATGTATGCAATATGAATATTATTGCAATTACGTATAAACACATTGCATTAAGCATAGTAGATAGATAATGTAAACAGCTTATATGTAGAATACTTAAAACTCAAATTAAATTTTCATTCAGAAAACAAACAGCATAGACAAGGTATGTATGTACCAATATGGAAACGTATTCGGAATATATAATATTTGTATCAGCTATTTTGAATAAGCGTCATCTCCAAATATTTATATATTGCATGAAGTCCATTGCTAGTCCAAAATGTTTGGTTTTTATTTTAACTGATAAAATGATAATAATTCAATTGTTTTGGACTACTTGGAAGGTACCAGAAAAATATTTTTCCCTACAAAGATAATTCGTTTTCATAGTGAAAACGAATTGTACTTTGAGGCTTTTTGGTCAAATAAGTCGTTGATTTTTATTGATTTTTGATTGAAAATATATGAACAATTTTCGATAGTTTGGGTTTCCAAAATAAATTATGCAAACTGCAAATTTTTAAGCGCAAGTCGAATCATTTTCACGTTTACTCGTGGTCCTTATAAGCTAAAGCCGAGCAAAAATTGTTTTATGAAAAATTTGTAAATGAAGCCTTTTAAATTACCTCTTCATTTTTAGAGATGGCTTCTAATTCATTTTTGCAATTTTTCTTCAATAACAAAAGCTAAGCTTCACTTCAACATCGGCTTATTCTTATCAAATAATTAGATTTAAAAAAAAAAAAAAATCCTTAAAATAAGAAAATTAATATTCGGATATGTGTAGACCAAGACTGTGATAGCACTTTCAAGTATTTCCTTGACTTCAAGTCATTAGCAGTAAAGTATTTTAGTACAACTATGAAAACTGTACTATGAAAAATCTCCTTTAAATTGCATGTGTATGCTTGGTATTACATTTTTTTTTTATATTTTAATGCATTTCCTCTTTCCGCTTTTGCGCCGCACTTCCGTTTTGGCAGCTTGATTGCAATTTTGCGATAAATTAAATTGAAAATGTCTACGTTTGCAGTTGTTGTTGTTGTTGTTGTGCAACGTAAACATAAAATACGTAAAGCATAACGTTTGCATATCACATAATATCAACGGCAACAACAATAACAACAACATTATTAACAGCAAAAACAACAAATATTTTTAGAATTTTGTCGTTGCATTAATGTTGTTATTGGTAGAGTAGCACTGGTAGCAGCAGCAGAAGCAGCCACTACAACTTCTAATGTTTAGAATATCCTATGAAATATATCTATATTTACATAAATTATAAATATATATATGAGTTGTTAAGAACGTTAAAGCGCTGTAAAACAATTAAACACTTATTGATGACTTTTCCTTAGTATCACAGATTAAGCATAGCTTTTGATTGACTTATTCATATATGTATTATATATACGCAGTAGTTTAAATAACATTTCTTTAGTTGTTAGTAATATTCCTTTACTTAGAGTTGGCCCAAAAATATGCTACTTCTATGATATTTGCAACTGATGAAATCAAACCATTCTACTCTTATTTCCTACAGCACTTTAAGTTTATATACTTGTGGTACAAAAATACTTTTGTTCTAGAAATTCAGTTAGCGAATGTGCGGGATTACTACCACATTTAGTATAAATTATACGCAAAAAAATCTCATTCAGGGTAATAAATTTGGTTACAATTTTGTAATAATAACTTACAATATTATTTCGAACTTATATTCGAGTATTTTTCTGCATCCGCCACAACTTCCATACGAATTACAGGACATGGTGCTATTCAATTTCTTTATATACGAGAATATTGCTAAATGCAATGCTATTCTTATGATATTTAAAAAAGACTGAAAAGTAATTGGAAAAAAAAAATATGTTCATCACACTCTATTTAGCCTTTGACAGCTCTGACCTCTAGAAATGCATATATTTAAAATAAATGAAGTTATAAAATATTGTTATTTTGTTGCGTAGCCGATGCTTTACTGGTCATACATGTGTAATATATAATTCTATTTAGATTCCAATCGCCGCCGCAATGACAACTCTTTGGAGAGGTGTTATAAGATTAACCACAGCGCCTACCTTAGTAAATGCAGAAAGCGACTTGGAGTGCACGGTTGCCCGGCAAGCATCTGTCCCACATAGATGAAAAAATTTCCACAACAACCAAAGAATCATCTCAGACTGAGTGGCTGCGATAGGTTATCATGGGCCTGCATAAAATGACAACGATAGTCTGAAGCATGCTATGGGTCGATAAGGCATAGGGCTCACAAATAAAAATGGCCACCTTTCAACTCAGATCTGTACGTATATCTAATGGTTACAGAAACAGTTGCTAGAAAAAATTGAACAAAAAATTGCGTGAATTTCATCGGATCACTGAACCAAAAAGTTTTATAGAGAGACCCTTAACAAATAGCCATACAGACATGCGAGTTCTGTCAACCATCGATATCAGTATCGATCACCAGCTATTTGAGGCAAACATAACCTGAGTATAGAAAAGGTGATTTACCTTTAGTAAACACTTCAAAAATTTTAAAAAACGAAACAGAGTAGGTGAAACGTATTATATTATTAAGTATATGTTTTCTTTTCTGTCAATTAAATGTTTTACAAACCAATTTCAAAATTATTATAAAATAAAATCTTTTTAAATTTAAAAAAATCCACTCTTGATAGCAAATTATTTCTCCAACGCCCAGCACATAATTGAAATAAATATGTATGCATACATATGTTTGTATGTATTGTCTAGCAATAGTATACACGTTCATGCGCTTGTAAATTTACATGCATAAATTTTGCAAAATTTGTTTGCCAATTTAATTATTCGATTCGCTGCCTAACTTAATTAAATGATTTCCTTGCTGCCATTAAATTTAATTAAGTTTTATGCCAAAATATTTTGATATTTATGAAGGCGTATGACAAACATTCTCATAGTATACCTACATTCTAGAGTGGCATATCGAAAGCCAACTAGTGAAAAAAATGTAACGAGTGACATGAAGCCCCTTTGATAAAGGATGGATATTTTGACATATTTCGTTCTGAAGACTTTTTTAAGGGAGTTCAATTTCCATTGAAATTGTTACTAAATTATATTTGGCTGTGACCAGCTCAACTGTTTTACTAAAAAATTGAAAAATAAATTGTTTTTTTCTCAATCTTCGAAATATTCGTAAACTTTTGAGCTGACAAATTGCTATTTTAACGAAAAGAAATTAATGGAAACTTTTATATGACCATTTTAATGATGTTTCTCATGGGCTTGGTCTCGTTTGTGCAAGATATTTCTGTTTAGTAATATAGTTTTAACCATGTTATTCCTATGGAAAACTAAAACAGTTCAATGAGACAACAGTATTATTAATACCCTTGAATCAGAATGTTTTGACGTTTGATTTGTATTCTAAAGATGGAAATGGGGCATTGTACGTTAAAGTGCCGCAAAATTTTATTTTTCGGTTTTTATTACAATTTTTAAAGGACTAATTTTATATAGTTCTGTGCAATTGTGTTGGTCAAATGTATATGTAAAAAAATGTCACATCAAGAATTTGAGAAGAATAAAATTTGCACACCTTCTGACAAATATTTTAATAAAATAAAATTTAAGGAAAATAAGACACTAAAATGTTTAACAACAACACTTAAATAAGTTCTCAAACTATCATTTTAATTTTATGATATATTCACTCAACATTTCGAACTGATAAGCTTTGCAAATAATGAAAATAAAACCTTGTAAGTGTCTCATTATTGAAAATCACATTGTTTTAATATACCATTACATGTTCTCGTCATGATATTTTTTGAATACATTTGGCACTGCCATTTCAATCAAATAGTTTTTTTTTCATATAGCCACTTTATGCAAGAATTCGGGGACAATTTAGTACATAATATTTTCACTTATATAAAATTTCGATATATATACACTTTGCTTGTTCATGAAAACCCAGCCTTTACAAAAAGAGAACGGGGTATTGAATGAGAAATAAAACATTAAATTGAGTTGTCAGTGTAAAAAAAAAGTCGAAAAAATGTACACTTGTGCGATAAATAGTTTATTTGAGTGTTAATTTACTTGAATTCATGAGCAGTAAAGCAGCATTTTCAAATTGCAGATATTAATTGTACTGAACAGTTAAAAAGTTAAGTTTCTGATTACCAAAGACTATTAAGGTTCTCCAACGTGCCATGTTCTAATAAGGCAATTCACAAGATTTCTTAATGTGTCAGAATGTTTTAAGATTTTGATATTTAAAAAAAATAAGACAATACAACTATGTGCCCTATATAACAGAGAGTGAGTAAAAATTTCTTAAAGTAAATTTTTGCTGGGAGAAGACAACAACAAAGTTTCAAAGACAGTCATAAAATTTTAAAACTTTATAGCACATTAGAACACCTTGTGAATTGTCTTAACGTTTAAAAATTTTATGAGAGTCTTAAAAATTTTGTTGTTATCTTCCATATGAAAATTAAGAGAGACAATTCAGCTTTGCGCTCATTTTTCAATTTTGATGAAAGAATCGTATGGGAGAGAAAGAAGAAAAAAAAATTGTAAACAATAAATTTTAGATTAGAGAATCGTATCATGTCATATTAATTTCCAAAATAGAACTTATGCATATCATAAGTTATGACTTACGGACACCTTGTGAATTCAGTAAATGTTTGTCATTTAACACAATGTCAACCTTAAGTTTCGGGACACTTATCTGCTTAGCCAAAAATGCGCTGCCCAACAGTCATTTGACATTAGCGTTGACTTTAAATAGTTGATTCAAGAATTCGAATAATATCGCTTGCTTTAGATGTATTAGATACCATGCCTGCAGGCCAGTTTTATTTGTATGGGGAACTCAGTTTTGTTTTTATACCCCACACAGACGGTATATTCACTTTGTCATTCCGTTTGTAACGCACAGAAGAGGGCGTGGCAGGTATGGAAAAGTATATATATTCTTGATCAGCGTCACCACCTGAGTTGATATAGCTGTGTCCGTCTGTCTGTCTGTCTGTCCGTCTGTCTGTCTGTCTGTCTGTCTGTCTGTCTGTCTGTCTGTCTGTCTGTCTGTCTGTCTGTCTGTTGAAATCAAGTTTACGGGAAAACTAAGCAAGCTAATTCAATGAAATTTGGCACACAGGTCACACTTTCTTGCAAGCTGCTAGCATATAAAAATGGGCGAAATCGGTTATCAGCCACGCCTTCCGCCCATACTCTATGTAAATTTACACAAGTCCATGTTGAAAAAAAGTTGCTGCGATTTTGATGAAACTTGGTGATTTGGTGAAGTTGAGAACGAAATTAAGATTAGGCTAGGTTTTAATTTTGCAAAGGCTCTTAAAGGCACAGCCCTAAATTTTAACTTTTATAACGCCATAGCTCGTAAACCGTGTAAGTTATTGTGATGAAATTCGGTACACGAATACAGATCTTATGAATCTTGAATTGCGCATAAATTGGGCGGAATTGTAAAAGTGGGCGTGGCACTTTTTAGCAATTGAAAATTTCGATTTCGTATATCTCCAAATTGGCACATACGATTTTCATAAAAATTTTAGGGATGATACCACTGAAAGTTGTCATCAATACTAGCTTCGTCAATATTCTGGAAAATTTCGTTGAAGGGCGTGGCGCAGCCTACAATATTTATAAACATCATAAGAAGAGAATTAACAACGCAATCGCTATGAAATTTAATATGGCAGATATACTCGCTTAAAGGTGTCTTCTTGCAAAATTTTGGCACAATTGTGTCGATGGGTGTGGCACCTCACATATAAGCGAAATACGTTTAATGCTATAGATAGTGTGCTATGTGAGTAATCTTCATAAAATTTTGTGTAGAGGTGTCGGTTATTATATGCTTCTGAAATAAATGAAACATGACAAGATTGCATCAGTGGGCGTGGCACCTCCATCATTAACATAAAGTTATAAGTGCTATTTTAGTTGAACTATTGGAGCAATTGATCTGAAATTTCATGTAAGTGGTTTACTGGGTAGTAGGTACCTATGAATCAAAAGCTTTTGAAATAGCAACAGTGGGCGTGGCACCTCTCATACAATTAAAATATCTTAAGTGGCGTAACTATCGAAGTAAATGAGCAATCAAACTGAAATTTGGTGTAGGAGGTTTGTTTATGGAAGGCTATTTTTGGATCAAAATCGGACTGTATTGTATTAGTGGGCGGAATTGGAGAAGTGGGCGTGACATATTTCGTGGTTTTCATTTCGACTCTATTTTTTCAACATTTCCCACATTCTTTTGACATTTTCAACCTTTTACCTTTTCCCATTCAATTTCATTCGACATTTTCTTCGACTCTTTTATTAATTTCTCAGCATTTTTCATACTTTTCGACTTATTCAATTTCTTTCAACTTTTTGCAAGGGTTTTTATATATTTTCAGCATTTTCAGCTTTTTCCAACACTTTTCAAAATTTTTGAACCTTTTTACATTATTTTCGACTTATTCAACCTCTCCAACATTTTTTAAACATCTATTTAAAAAGTAGGGTATGTGAGTTTCGGCCTGGCCGAAGGTAACACCTTTACTAGTTTTTTTTTTGTATTTTGAACCATTCTCGAAAGGAAAATTATTAAGGTTCTGAATTAGATAAGGTTTGTCTTATTGGACTTACTTAAGGATGAAGGTCTATAGTCATAACTAAAAAATACACAATCACCCCATATTTTAAGTTGACCTTATGTCCTAAGCAAAGTTCAAATATCAATGAGTACTACTAACGTTTCAATTAAATTTTCATTACATAAATCAAATTTAAAGCCGCTTAAAGCTTCATTCAATCAATCAATTCATAGCATACGATTTAAAAAAAGCTGCTTAACATTTATTGCTAAAATTGAATTGTCCAATTTTTATAATTTTTTGCTTAAAACTGACAAAAAAACAATCCAGTCATTTTCGAATATCCTTCAGAGCTTTAAAGCTTCCTCTCATAATAACACAAAATTTTTGCAAACATAATTTTTTGGTTAAATAAATTTAAATATATTTTGCAAAGGATATGATATAAAAAGTCTTTACATTTTTTAAAGCTCAACCAGACTTTGCTGTTCTTGCTATATATCTCAAATGCCAAAGATTCTAATTAATTTATAAATTTTCTTTATGGCTATAGTAAAAGCTCCATTAGCAAACTTCGCAAGCCATTAGGGGTGAACGACAACGTAAAGCTTAACGAAATCGTATTAAGTTTAAAAACGATGCAAAGGACATTTAAAACTGACTGCAGCTGTATTGGTAGATAATGTCAAGCTATAATATAATATATGTATATGTGAGGGATGAGAAGTGGTGGTTAGTTGTGTCCTTGTGGTGGCTACCTTGTAGAATTTATATTTTAAAAGTTACTTCGACATCATGGTTATTTTGGAAAAAACCGAAATTTAATCTAATAAAAAGTATGTGATTTTTCTCTTTCAATTTTTCGACTTGAATTTAGTGTATAAAGTTTTTTAATTTTATTTTACAAAAAGTTCTCTTCAAAATAATGAAAGTATGACAGCACTGAGGTTGGGGAAATAAGTTGGGTGGCTTAAGTGAAGTACCGGGAGTTTTGCTTGCATGCATGTTTCAAGTTTTTGCTGAATTATGACTAAAGTTTTGACTGCAATTTCGTTGCTTTTGTATGCAAATTTTATAAATGTGTGTGTTTGTGTAGGATAGAGTGCACCTTTTGCAAAAAATTTCTTTGTTAACTATTCTTATAAGATATAATTTGGTACTAATATAAATATTGATATTGGTTTTTCGTTGAAACCTAGTACTGTTTAGATTGAAGATGTTTTGTAAAATTGGTTTTTTAATTAATTATAAAATACATACATACCAACTAAATTTACATATATTTTTTACAACAATTTTCTTTGCTTAATATAAAAATTTGATATTAAATAAAAAACTCAAATTAACAGCTTTTCTCATGTGCAAAAAATATATTAATTTTGAAAAACAAATATTTTATTCGCTAACTTTTTAAAAACACCTTTAAAATAAACATTCCAGCCTCTAGAGATCAAATGAAAAACAAAAATAATCCTAGGAGTGGTAGAAGTTTTCATTTATTTTTCTAAATTTAATTAAAAACATGTCAACACGAAGTATATTGGTTTGATAAATATTTTTTTATTGAAAAAGGTACACCCCATGTTATATATGTCTCTTTTACTGTGCATGTGTTTTTTTTTTTCAAATGTTGTTGGTAGCAAAAACAACCTACTACTAGAAAACTTTGTAAAATGTTACAAAAAAAAAGATTAAGATTAATTTGAAAATATTAAAATGCAACAACAAAAACAGCAGAAAAAATTGTAATCAGGGTTCTATTTTGGTACTCTTAATAACCAAGAGTTTTGAAATAAAGTTTTTACAGTCACAAAGTTAAAATTTTGTAAACTTTGTTATAAAACTAAATAAATATGAGATTTAATTTGCTTAGACATGACACATTTTATTTTTTAGTACAAAAAAATTCAAAAACTTCTTTTAAAATACAACAACAAGTTTTTCCATTTACTGCAATATAAGAAAATTTATAAAAAACAAACAACATCAGAAAGCAGCAGCTCTGAAAGTAGCTCAACGTTTAGAAAAAGAAAAAGTAGGTAGGAATTAAAAGGAACTCGTTTGTTAACTCGTCTTGACATTCCAAAAATTAATGGCATGGGTGATAATAATTAAACAACAACAGCAACAACAAGAAATCAACAACAACGAGATAAAAGGTTTTTGAGTTACACTGTCGTGTCGTGTTTGTGGCACGAAATCTTTTTGAGATATAATACAGTAAAGTTGCATGTGTTGTCATCAAACTGAAATGCATGAAAATCAGCGTTCAGAAATTGTAACACAATGAATTAGCGGCTTTGCCAAAATAATTTTGTTTTTTCTTAAAATTATAAAAACTACGATTACGTTGATTTTTCATGTAAGTCGCCGAGAACAAAATAAAATATATGATCTTTTTGTGATGTGTATATACAACAAAATCCTCCAAGTAAGGGTATTCCAGTGTAACGTAACGCAATTTTTAAAGATTTTTGAGCCTCCCACCATGTAAAGTGCCTTTAGGTTTTCTGTTTCCTCCAGTGACCACGCTTACCTTAGTCACAATTATTTTGCGCAAAGTACCGGAAAGTCGCTAAAATACCTTTGTTATTGTTTTAATCGCATTTTCGGTCATAATAAATAAACCAAAAGATTTCTAAACTCGCTCGACGAATTTAATATATCATTTATTGCTGCAGTTTATCCAGATCCTGTCAACTTTTATCATTTTAGTAAAACATTTTCGCTGTAGCTATTCAATAAACATGTAAAGAAAGCGTTTGTTTGTACACACCTAGTTTCAAATCACCCCCCGCTAAAGAAGTCTCATTTCAAAAACAATGTTACGTTATGCGTAATAAGCCAACTACGATTGCAGCCATGGAACACAACCTTACAGCTGCCATTGCTAAGATACTGGCCGAAATGTTGGAAGTAATTGGAGATTACGAATGAACGAAACCAGACATGGCCGCGGGCAACATTTACATGAAATATACGTTATAGAATCAATGGAAGAAACTGATCTTTTGCCTCAAGTAAATATTTCACTTTTGCAAATTTTCTGTTCTTTTTTTAATTTTCGAAAACCAAATGCTTAAAAAATCACCTGTTAGTAAGCGTACACTTAATATTTATGCCAAATAAGCTCTATTCACTTTTTGTTTCAGATAAAACTTAATTTTAACAGTACCGCTATTTAATTTCCTTAAAACAAAATTTACTCTGCAGCATATGATATGAAGCTGAGAAGCAGTTGGCATAACAAGATAAACTATACGACAGAGTGTAAAAAGGATAATAAAATGAACACTTGGCTTTTTGAGTAAATTTCTGTGTTAATAAAACTAACTATTGAGTGCAGTAAAAAAATAAAATGAATACACAGCAATAAATCAAGATGCAGTAAAACTAAGATATAAAATCGTTGTCTGAAGTGAAGAAATTTATAAGCAAATGCATGCCATGCACAATAAACAACTCAAAAATGGCGAACAAATGATTTTCTGCTTTTCAGTAGAACGCTTTATACGTTTACGGGTTTCCTCATAAGCCATTCTTTTTCCACAGTGTAATAATTTTAATTTACGTAAGCATCATAAAGAATTTCCGCTAACTTAAATCTTATCAGACAAGAACTATTTTTAACTTAATTAAAAAATCATTTGATCTTTTAGTTTTAATAAAATCAGTGGCAAAAATAACATCGAATTAATAGTTACATATATAAAATTTATGCCAATTAAGACAAGTTTTTAATTAAATTCGTTCATAATATTTTCCTTGTAAAATAAACGAAAATAAAAAAAAGTGCGACAAGCAAAATGAAAATAAAAATAATACACTAAATAAATATCGTGGCTGCCATCATCCATACAAGAAGCAGAAAATAAAAACAAAAACCCGGACAAAAAACTTTTAAATTAAGTGGCATAAAGTTTTAATCTTCGCGTGCATAAATTGCAAAACGCATTGCAAGAGGATATGCAGCTGTGAGCCTCGTAGGAAAAAACTGGCGAGTGCAGAAATTCAGTTTGATGAGAATTTTTAAAGAACTTCTAAAGGAAAATTGCAGAATTAATTGATCGAATGTGTCTAATCTTTAGATGCGTACATAGCGTTCAGTTTGTTAGCTTACTTTATGGATGTGCTCTACGTGAGCATACCTTTTGAATGTATTACCTTTAGAATTATACTCATTGTGGGTGTATTCTCTGCATGCGTACTCTATGAATGCTTACTTTTAAAATGCATATTAAAAGATACGTAGAACGCTTCCTATGCATATTCTTTGGCTGCGTACTCTTTGAAAGCTTTTTATTTGAATATGTCTTCTTTGTGCATGTACTTTTTGAGTGCGCATTATTTAGGTGTATACCTTTCGCCTGTATACACTCTGGGTATGCGTACTCTTTGAATGATGTGTGCTCATTTTTCAGTTATTAACTTTTATGTGATAAAACAATAGTCATAACATTTTGCAACAGTCAACGTTGGCGACTCTTTGCATTTCTGCTAAGATTTTAACATAGTCACTGAATTACAAGTGTGTAATAAATTCTGTTGCGTCAACAGCTTTTTTTTATAAGCGTATGCATAAGAAACTGCGCTGCCATCTTATGCAAAATTTCCTGCTGACCTATTCGACACGAATGCAATTATGCGATACTTCTTTGCAATTTGTATGCAAATATAAACTTTACAATATTTCTTTGCATTTTAATATGAAAACAAACAAACAAGCACACAAACGTAAACGTATACACACACAACAAAACAGATATTCACATACACACATGCAGAGAACAAACATGTTTGAAATAAAGTATAAATTTAAACATAATTGCATGGCTCGTAAATACTTCGATTGTGTTGTCTGTAGCATAAAAAGGAGGCTATAAATAATATGTTAAAATGAACATAAAAAAATAAAATAAATAGCAAACTACAACAAGCAGCTACAGAAACAACAACAATAATAATAAAACGACAAGAGCTATGTACTCTAACGAGCCACAAAGAACAACCGACAAGATTTAATGAAAAATTTTAATTAAAATTGCACAGAAACTGTTTATTTTTTGTGTTTGAGAAAACAAGCGAGATGTTGTAAGTAGTATAGAAAAAGGTGATGTGAAAATTCTTATTCAATATGCAGATTTCTTATCTAGCCACGCTTATTTAACAATTTTCTTTATAGCTTATAAAGAAATCAAAGCACTAAATCATCACTTAAAAAACTTCAACGTGAATATTTCTTCGAATGAAAAATATCAATATTTAGGTTATATAAGGAAAAGCTGGACCAGACCTGCAGTCAATTATATGTTAAACGGCTAATACAATTTATACTTCGGAAGGTGATATTAAAAATAAATCTTCTATAACTTACGTAGCGTCATGTCAAGTCATGTCATATAAAATTCAGCCTTTTACGGACAAGGCTATAAGATTTATTTTTTCATAAAACTTTTGGCTTCCATATAAACATGAGCCGAGCAGCTGAAAAATCATACAATCTTCCCGAAATTTTTCTATTAAATCAAAAGGATTTTTAATATCATATTAAGAGCAAATCCTGGTTTCCTGGAATAATGGAATTTTCTCCACCAGGTATGACGTTTCTTTTAAATCGTATTCTGCTTTTTTCTGGAGAAACTTTAATAAAGAGAGAGAGAGAAAAAGAATAACGAAAAAAAAATGTTTACATACTTATGTATATAAAAATTTAAATTATTTTCTTCTTTTATTTGTTTCTTAAAATATTTTATTATCTCTACTTCAATTTTACCGCTTTCATGGTGGTCTTTTAAGTTGGCAAGTGAAAAAAAAAACTATGGACAGTTCACAAACATGTGGTATTGCAACGCACAAGCAACTAGCGACTCATTATTTATTTTGCTTGAAAAATCATTGCATTTTTTTTTCATTCAGAGTCTAAAATTTCTTAACTGAATGTTTAACCTGAAAAAAATTTTATGTTGGGAGTCCTCCGATTTGTTATAACAAATGCTATTGACAAAAATATAATCTACAAAAAGAATTAATAATCCGTGAGATAGCGTTACAAAACATATACTTTAAAATTACTTTGGATTATCAAGTTTCAGCTTGTTATATTTATATATATACATTTTTTCTAAGGATACGTTATTTAGGAAAAATGTGACAGATCATTAGAATTTCGTTCAAGTGACAATGAACTACGTAAGGACTGTCCCAGAAAAAGCTTGCGTTTTATTTTTTAGATAAATTTTTTGGTCTTTTTTCCTTTTATATTAATAACGGATAGTGTTCAGAATATAAATAACTAAAAACAAATTAACAAGTTAATTTTTTCATTTGTTTCATTGACAGTACGGTACGATCTTTTGCACTTAAGACTGAAGTTTTGTGAATTTTTAGCATTATTACCACTCTTACGAAGATTTTTTATCATTAGAGCCCAATATGTTTCAATTAGACAAAGCTCTGGGCAGTTGGGCGGATTTGCCATAGTAATGAGAGTTTGCTAAATCAGACCACGACATCACGGTACCCACATTTGCACGAATAAATAAATAGTAGAAAACGTTTTTCGAGGCACTCGTCTTTATATGTAACAAAGAAGCTGCTTTTGAGACCACAGCTGCATATGGCCTGTTAAGCCATATATTGCTTCGGCAATTTCGAAATTGTTTTTTCTTTGAATTTATTAGGCATATGGTATTTTTCCGGTGATGTATAATATTCCTACCCATGTACTTTATAAACTCTATATGTCTTCAGCTTACTTTTCTCCTATCTTTTGTACAGTAGATTTTGATGTACCTGCTCTAGCATAGGCCTATTTCACATTAATGTTTTGAGATTCTACCTTAAAAGACGCTTCACCTTTGCCGCTACCTTTGGGTGAGAAAATTCTGGATTTCTGCTTGAACCTTTTTTTCGTGAAACCCTTTTCGTAGACCCTTTTTAAAATTAGAAATAACCGTAAAGACCGTTCTTTCTGATGCACCATTTATACTTGCAATAGCTGAACATTTTAACTCTGGATTTTGTTAGTATTTGGACACAATTAGTTCACGGAGTTTTTGTTCACGGACTTTGAAAAGTACGCAGATGAGTAAATTATTTCAAATGCCAACTCCTGGACTCATAACACACGGATGCGAAAAAATGCAATAAATCCGAGTAGATCCAACATTACGACCTTCATTTCCGAAGAAAAATGTCACTGATATTATAAAGCGATAGCTTTTTTATGCAGGCTAAAAATTGCTAAAAATGTAATTATATTGATTTAAAAACTATTTTACAAATGTACTAAAAATAACAGCACTGCTCCCCGGAAATATGTGTGAGGCTTACATTCTTACATAATTCTTATGAATTTGAGTCTTTTGTCTCTGGTTTATTGATATTGCTTACAATATCACTGGTCTTTGTTGGTAACAAAATAGTCAGCCTTGAATTTCCTGCAATCTGTCCGAAGTAAAGCGCAAAATCTAAGTCATAAATCTTTCAGGAAAATGTCCAATTAAATACAAAAAATTAACAGACAATTAACAGAATCGGTTAAACAAGAAGGTAATGTAATTTATGTATTTCTTATTTTATTATCAATCTCGCGCAGGCAAAAAAAAAGTACATGTTGCAATTAACTTTTGTCACGTTTTTCGCATCGATTTATGTTGCGTTGCAGCAACACACCGCTTGTATGCAGCAGCGTATTTTTTGATATGAATTTTAAAAGCGACTTTATTACAAAAATTAAAAAAAATATAAATAATGGTAATAAAACTAAAACTAGTTTTTAACGTTAAGTATTTCTGCAAAAAAAATGATAAAAATTTTCAAAATAAAAATGTTGCATGTTGCCGCCAGCGGCAAAGCTCATTATAATGATGTCCCACTAGGAAATTCAAAATACACTTACGTTGCGAAGCGATGAGTTTTAAGTGAATTGTTGTTTTTTGGTTTTTTCAACTGAACACCTGCTCGCAGAATTGTTGTTGCTGTTGTCATTCATTATATTGTTTAAATAAAATAAAATCAAATAAATAACAAAATATATCGTATATTAGGTACTACATTACAACAACAAAAAAAAAATAAATTTAAAACAACAAAAAAAAGTTCAGATAAACAACATAAAACTCAAATAAAATGCAATTTGACAGCTGTGTTTGTGTGTGTGTGTGTGTGTGATATTTTTTACACATTCTCAGTCATGCAGTAAAGTGCATGTGTTTTCATTGTCGTTGTTGTTGTTGGCACTGCAACGTTCGCTTTGCGGATGTTGAACTTTTGTGGGGGGTTAATTGACCTCGTGCCGAATGAATGTGTTTTTCTTTATAAAAAGTGTGTGCAGTACTCGCAACAATAACAACAACAAAACAACAAAACCAACAAAATGTAAAAACCAACAACAATAACAATAACAGCAAGACGACATCAAGCTTCAAAAGAGGGCAAAAAAATTTATTTCGAGGTTTTTCGCAAGCCATTTTTAATTAATGTATAAATACGAAATTAACAGAAAACAACATAGTTTTTGTTAATAAAAATAAATTAAAAAACAATACAGAACAAGAACGAAATGTAAGCGACAACAAGGTGAGGAATGTGAACGTTATGACCCTTAACACATTTCAATGAAAATGCATTACAAAGTGCTAGAAAATAGAAAATTTAAGCTGAAAAGTGGTTACTTGTAAATAAAAAGCATGCATTCAATTCTAGAGAGGTCTAAGTAAGTACAGGGCTGAAAATTCCTGATATCAGTCAGAGCATAGAGAATAAGAATAAATTGTTTTCGAAATATTGTTAGCTAAAAATATTTGTTGTCAATTGAGTAATATTCCTGTCACCTAGCAATTATGATGTACTGGAAAAATTTCCCATTTCACTATTACCTCATTGAAATATATCAAATGTACATGAGTTGGAGTGCTGAAAAAGAAATGAAACCTTTATAAAAGTTGTATATTTTTACTTCATATTTCTAAAACAGTCAATAGCTTAGGCTTTAGTCGCTATCGACTTTTGCTCGAGGTCATGTAAATAACATCTCAAAGCCCATTCTCTCCGCATTAATATATCTGATTCAAAATAAAAGCAGAGAAAAAATATAAGAAGTCAAACGCATGCTCATCTTCACGACAAGTACAAGGAGCACTGCTCATACTCATAGTATCCTGTGTATGATCTTACATGCAGCAAGCATTCTCTCATACCTAGCGGAAGCAATAGATCAGCACAGCGCTCTGGGAATGTAGGTAGCATTCGTTTTGCCATTTTACAATTACACAGGGCCTAGCATAAAATTTTTGCTAAAAAGTATATTACTCTCGTAGAATCCGTGCCAAGTACTAAGTTTGATGAATCCAAAGGCCTTGAGTGTTTTGGAACCAAGATCAGCAACAAACTTCTATATTGACTGACGGAACTAAGTCTGAAATTACCGCTTATGACCATTAAGTAAGTAGTTCCTATTTCAAACTCTAATGAATACCAAACTCGAGTTACGAATATGCACATATCATTAGGACTCGTAAGACTGCTGTGGTTGAGACACTTTATCACGAGAAACAGGTGGTCAACTTACTTACTTTCATATTGAGTGTTGTGGAAACTTCATTTTTATAAATTAAATCATTTCCTTTTGCAAGTGAAGAATACTAAATTTATTTTATTACGATTGACTGTCACTTATATAAAGATCTGTCTGTAACTTACTTCAACCTGTATCTAAAGATGACGATGTAAGACGGAGGCTTAACCTTCAAAATCTTTCTTTTGTAACCTCAAGATGCATAGGACTTTCACAAAGCTTTTCCATTGTCTACGATCATTAGCTATTGAACAAATTCACAGTTTTTTTGTTTCGATAATCTTCTCGATGATTTAAGATGACCGAGTACTCTGCGATTTTTGTCCAATCCATATACATATTTGATAATTTATTTGGACGAAAATTTGATTTCAGATAGTCCTAAGTTATTTAGTTACTGAATTTAGCAAAGACAATTGTTAGGATTGACAGGAATATAAATTACCAGCCATTAATGTGAAATTGGTTTTGCTTTTTTCATTTAGCATTCATTTGGCCGACGTCTAGAATTATAAAGTTCTTCAAATAAGTAAATTCTATATTATTTTTTTCTTCCTCGATGGATTCACCTTTTATGAAAATATTGCTTGCACCTTTTTTTTGAAAAATTTTTCTGGTCATTAGCTACTTACTACTGTAAGTAGGATCCAATTTTTGATTTTGATTGAAAAATTTTATCAGAACTTGATGCTTCCCATCTCGCCTTTTTTGTAACCGTTCGATAATCACTGGCTCCTGGGGCATTTAAGTTTCGTATATTTGTGCTTGCCTTTTGTGTAGGACCCTTAACTTATCTTGCGTCATGATATTTTCTCAGCTATTATTTTTTTTTAGTTTTGAGCACCCAGGTGACATAACTCATAAAGCAAACGTGGCCATTGTAAATCAACTTGAAAGCAATTGCAGGAACTACTGTCCACAAGTGTGCTTTGTCGAATGCTTAAGTTTGGGGTAGCAGATAAAGTCCACAAAAATGGATTGGGTAAAAAGAGATATAAAAAACCCTGTTTACATGCAAATTAATTACATGCATAAATTCCAAAAACTTAGTGATAAGACTAAGTCACTCAACTCAACTTTCTTTAATTTTTTACTTTATTTTAAATAAATTAATTCTATTGCTTTTTATAACTTTGCATAATTTTCAAAAAAGGTCATTCAACTTGTGATAAAACTTCATGTGATGCGTTTAATTTTGGTTAAAATGAAATTACAAAAATAAACTGCTGCTGCAAAAAAAGACGTGCTTAATTAAGAACTCGAGTTTTTCAAGTATTTTCTCATTTTCTTAGATTTTTTCCTTCGTTCTGTATCTTTTTTATTTCATTTTGTTTTAATTAACTTTGCTTATTAACCTTGTTCGCACTTAACTAATTAAATCTTTGAACGTTATTTGCTTTTACTCATTACTTCTTCATCGTAAATGGACTTCAAATTGCCAGCGAGGAGGAAAGAAAAATCAGCCGACCTTTTTGCATTGATTGTATTTTTTAATAGCAAATTTTATGATTCCTTCTTTTTTATTCTGTGAAAGAATGCTTAAGTTTGCAAAAAGCTTGGCTTAGTCTTAACGCTTTGGGATATAAAGTGACTTTGTATTTTGATTGAAAACGCTACAAAACCTTAGTTTTTATAATATAACCTAAATACTAGTTTTAACGTAAGACCCTTAACCACCTGATAGTCCTGATATCAATATCCACGTTATCCTTTTTAGGCACTACATTTCATATTCTCATAATACATGCATTTAAGACATTTTTAATGACCTCACATAAAAATGATGAAGTTGGTCATAAAAATTGCTGTGCATGGCAGGAAGTACCACTTAACTGAAATTTTATGTGACGCAAAAAAAAAAGTAAGAAGAAAAATAACAATGATAAAGGAAAAGATAAATACGCTGTAATAACAGCATAAAATTAGAGAAAGCAGCGTATAGCAAACAGCCTGTAAGAAAAGGGGCATTACTCGCATATTAACAATTTCGAGAAAAATATATACTATATTGCAAGCAATCGAGATGGTATATATGTGACTACGTCTGTATGCAACTTTTTGCGGAAAACAAGATATTATATTAAAAATTTATGAAGTTTTTTTTTTATAAATTGATGTGAAAAAATGTATGTTTAATGCAAGAAACGTGACTAAATTTTTATATTTATTTTAATATCTATAATTTTTTCTGCATTTTTTAATGATTTTGTTCGTTCCTCAATTTTTTTATTGATATTTTTCATGTGTTAGATAAGAATTCATTAAATTACGCAAAGTTATGGCATGCAAAAATATTTTTATTTAAATTTTTTTTTTTTATATTTACTAAGCAATCAAAATAAATTGTTACACGAAATTTAACATAAAATGGCAAATCATGATGATAACTAGACAGCGCAACAACAAAAAGATTATGATGATTAAATAGCAATTTATAATTTTGGCTACGTTGTGTGCATTAGGGTGATTTTTATATAAATAATTTTCGTTTTTACTATGTTTCGAAAATATTTGGGAATATACACTCGTATCATAATTGCTTTCTTCATAGTGCTCTATATGAACAAATTTTTAGAAACTTTATTGCTACTCTGTTAATTCTTATACAGAAAGAATAATGCAACGCACATAAAAACGTACGAGTTGATGCATGAGCTCATCAGCAACAAATTAATTTTTACCCGGAATTGGAGTATTTGATTCCTTTTTGCTGCCACTTATGGTCCGGCGGCTGTTTCAGGATACAGAAGTAAGGTTTCACAACAACCGTGACCGTAAAAAGTCGTCATTCCCAATAAAAAATATCAGAAGCAGAGTTCAAGTTTATAGCTAAGTTTTTTTTTTCACGAGAAACTTTGATATATGAGTCCTTTGATTTTGTCTTTAAAAACCAAGAATAATCGTTATTATGGATTTTTATTATTTCCAATCAAAAATAATCGTTTTTTTGGTATCTATTATTTTATCCAAAAAAATCGTGATTATAAATTTTTAAAATTCACTCTATTGATTTATTTTTCTGCTGCTCTTCGGCTTGGGCGCAGTTTTTAGATATTTTACGATATTCTTCGACTTTGCCATTGTGTTTTGGCACTTTTCGATGCTCTGGAATATAATTCAATATTTTTGGACTTTTCTATCAGGAATTTCAACTTTCTTGATACTTTTCGACTACTAGCGATTCTTCGATGCTTTTAGATAAGTACTTATTTTGATTTTTTCGAACGCTTCGGATTTTATCGACTGTTTGTATACGCAAAAAAATGTAAAAGTTTGATTTGGTGAGCACCAGTGTCGAGACATATCTCCACCTGAATATTCCGCCAATATTTTGCAGATATCTTTGCCTCTGAAGAGATTTTCGTTACATGCATATTAACGCAAATACTCTCCATGCTCGTCTCTAAAATCTCCCAGGCTAACGAGAGATAAAAGTCATGTGATGAAATAAGTCACAGAACTTTGATGTTTCTCGTTACGAAATTCAATTTTTTTTTTCTAAAGAATAAAATTTAATAAGTAATTTTTTTAAATCTTTTTATACTAATAAGTCAAACATATATTTTTTATTGTTACCAGAGACTCTCTTCTTTTCTTTGACATTTTAGGATGAATTGAAATACTTATTTTATTTTTTAAATTGAACATATATCTGTAAACTCCAGCTAAACCACGTGTTATAGACAAATCGAGTTGGCAAAAATCATAACTAATATTTTAAGCAATATTTTCTTAAAACAAATATTTTTATGTGTATTAAAAACTTTCCCATATAACATCCACCCTATTTTTTTTTTTTTCATTCTTATGCACAAACATTATAAACAAATTAAAATCGCATAAAAATTTATTAATGAAAATATCAAAAAAAAAAATATTATCTTAATAATATTTTCGAAATTCTTCAAGTTGTTGCTTCAGCAACAACAAAAAAAAAACAACAACTCAACGTTTATTATACACTCCGCTGCTGTCATTTCTGGTTCAACGAACTAATGCATGAGATGAAATATTAAATAAACATAATAAAAAAATTTAAATGAGCCGCAAAAAGCACAACAGCAACAACAACTACAAGAATAACAAATCAAATTTCAAGAATAATACATTAAAAGGTGTGGTTGAACTGAGCCACATGGTTACCATGGAAGAAAAAAAAATCACAAATAAAGTACAATACACTCGAACCAAAACATGTTTAGAAACGCAGGTAGTGGAACAAGAAAATTACATAAATAATGTTTGGAAAAAATTAAAAAACAAAACAAAATTAAACATTTGCGCGCCAAAAATATGCGAATATCTGGGGATAATAAGAAACAAGTTCAAATCAAAAAAAAAAAAAAAAACTACATCATCTATTTAGCAAAGTATTATTGTAATCAAAATGTAAATTCAAAACTGAAAAATGTATTAAGAATTATAATGATAAATATTAAAATAATGGACATTCATCATCTTAACTGTAGAGAAATAAATTCAGGGGTTGCAATTATATGGCCATAATTTTTTACCGATGAGTAGCATGTCAATACTGCTGACTGTCATAGCGACTTGTAGGTCACAGTAGAGGCTTCTAGCGATTTATCTATGTTTTATAGCATCTACTTTTGCGATAGCTGGTCGGCAAACTACACTCAGGTCATATTTGCGTTGTAATTTTTTGTGTAACTCATAGAAGGGGGCGTAGCAGTTATAGAAGAGTAAAAATATTCTTGAACAGCGTCACCACGACCTGAGTTGAATTGGACATGTCGGTCTGTTTTTGAATGGAAACCACGATTAACGGAAAACCAAACAAGATAAATGCATGAAATCCGGTATGGTCGAATAAAACTGGAGAAAAAGGAACTAATTCGTTGATGATGTTCTTTTCTTTCATAAGTTCAATTGTACTCTTACAATGATAGCTCCCACAAAGCTATTTAAATACAAATTTGTACATTTTTCAACTACAATTCAAAAACTACACATTTTAGAGCATGATAATACGATTTTTCGTAGAAAGTCAAATTTTCTGTACAAATGACTGTCAAATAACTCAAAAACAAAATCAATCAGAACAACTCTTAAAAAAATCTTAACTCTTTTCTGAGTTGTTTTAGGTAAAATAATTTATAAACAACAAAAGAAAGCTGACGTATTTTCTGTCAAAGTATCGATGCGCAAAAGTACTTTCGATAAAAATTGGCTGAGATATTGTCGTTCAAATTCATCTACTTATACCATGTCAATATTTTATTTAATACCCCAGTAGGCAAGGGCATTAGCTTGCAGGCCTTCTAGCAGGCCTTCCTTGGTAAGATTAAGGCCTTGCCACTTCCTTTCAAACTTACTTTCTTTTTTATATGAAACGTCCTGATAAAACAGGCCTTCTTTAGCAGGCCTGTTAGAAATACTCTTCAAGCAGGTCTTCCTACATCGCTTGCGTCAAGAGTCCTTCTAAGAGCAATACATGAAATAAAAAAATACATGAAGTCCTTCTTTTTTGCCTTCTATTATGAGGCCTTATAGCACTGCTGCTGTGGGAAGGCCTTATAGCACTGCTGCTATGAGAAGGCCTTATAGCAGTACATCTGTGGGAAGGCATAATAGCACGCCTGCTGTGGTAAGGCATAATAGCATTTCATGAGTATACACTCAATGTAACTATTCTGCTAATTAAAAATTCACTACTTATAAAATTTACTTATTGTTAATATTGACAGATTGTAAATAAAAACAAAAATCATATTAAAAAAAAAAAAAATTTTTTTTGTTATTTTCATGAAAATTTAGTTTTGAGAAGGCCTCTTACAATCGGAGCAGTGCTAGCAGGCATTCTCCGGGGAAGGCCTTGCTCAATTGCCTGCTGGGACTATAAGTAATACATAACACGAACGGGACCAAGCCCATTGGAAACAGTATTAGTAAGTAATACATACCAACACTTAATAAACAAGTCATATTTATGTATGTAATTTTCAAAAATAAATTTTTTAAAACAGCAACATTAAAATTTTTCATATCTGAGCATTTCGATTCTGTAAATCTCATGACTATACGAGTTAAAACCACGTCGGGACTAACAATAGTTTCCATATTTAACAACACAAACTTATTTTTGATCCAATGTTACTGTGATAATATTTAGTGATAATTTTAGAATATCGTTTTGTTACGTCCGCAATCAAAGCCCACAATTTCTCTGAAAATTTGGAAAAATTTTTCAAGTTTTATTTGAAGTATTAACGTATGAAGACGGTTTCATCAAAACTCCTGACTACACCGAATTTGTTTTATAAATTTTACCTCTGTTCAAAAACTTTAATGATTCGTTCTCGCAATAATTGCTAAGTGAGCTCTTGTGTTGCTAAGTGAGCTCTTCTGCAGTTATCTGCTCTTTTTTTAATTTTAGCGTAAATTCTGAACACATAAATAAAGTTTATGACGTTTACGAAAAGTAGTAATTAGATATCACGGAAAAATAACGTACAAACATTTAAATTTTATTATGAAAAGATGAAAAAAAAAGAGAACAAAAATGAAACGCAATTTAAGCCAATGTTATCCCACGCAATTAAATTTCTTAATCATGAAATTTTTCCTCTTATATTTTTGCAAAATAATGAAGATTTATGCACGAATCAGTTTTGGTTACCAACTGCAAGGCTGCACTTTGGCAAGGGGCAGGTGTGTTGGTTGGTTGGTCTGCAATAAGAGGTGGTGGGTAGCAAAAATTTGAAGCGCTGCCAAGCAAAGAAGTAACGTTATACAAAATGAAATTAAAGTGTAACGTAACAAATTTAAAAAATGCATTTTTAAACCAGAAATATAAAACCATGAGATAAATAAATGTATTAACTAACATGAGAAAAATGAAATTTAAAAACGAAATAAAAATAACGAAAAATATGGAAACCACACATAATATGATGCAATTAATTTTTGTAAATAAAATAAAAATATAATTTTGAAGACTTACTTAAATACATTGAATGTAATTAAACAAAATTTAAAGAAAAATTGTACAAAATTCTTGAAGTTAATGGAAATTAAAAAACGACTTAAAGTAAGCATGATATTTCTCTGAAATAGGAGCACCGAATTAAGAGTGGGCTAGTGCCCTTGGCACTATTATTTTCTTTGTCATACTGGCGAAAATCAACTTTTTAAAAACGGAATGGGAAGCTCCTTGCAAAATTTTATCAGGATTCAACGACGGGGCGTGACACCTTTCATGCGATAAAAACAA
Source organism: Meiosimyza decipiens (assembly GCA_963680825.1). Taxonomy (NCBI): domain Eukaryota; kingdom Metazoa; phylum Arthropoda; class Insecta; order Diptera; family Lauxaniidae; genus Meiosimyza; species Meiosimyza decipiens. The sequence continues at coordinate 22,834,104 of OY804258.1, read as the reverse complement.
TTAAAACGCTATATCTGGTAACTTACTGATAACTGTACGAGTATATTCCAAGATTCTCATGAAATGTGAACGAGATAAGACAACGGGGCATGGAACCTTCCTTACAACAAAAATACTTTAAACTTGGCGTCTGTGACAGCTACAGTTGCGAAGCTTGATACATAAATATACATTGATTGTGCCGAGCTACTTGCGAAATTTGAGCAGTGTTGTGTACTGGGCCGGGGCACCTCCCGTACGACGAAAGCAATTACATTGCCATTCTTTGTACTTATACCAAGTTGTGAGATTTTGTGCATGGACCCAATTGTCTGCAGTATGGACTGCGTAAATATAAGCGAGGTTGTACAACGGGAAGTGAACGGGCAAAGCCGGGAGAACAACTAGTTATAAATGTAACAATAAGCGAAAAAAAATCATCATGGAGTCTTTTTGAGGATCAAAACCAATTAAGATATTTTGGTATCTGTAAGGAGAGCGTTGATGCTAGCGACATATTAGCATACATTTGAATATCTCGAATTCATCCAAACTATGAATAAAAGATCTCGAACCTAAGTCTCTACAAACGCAAAAAGTCTCCAATAAAAATATGAAAAAAAATACAAAAAAAACAATAAACTGAAAAGTTAAATGCAACGAAACTCAAGGGTGTAAAAAAATATTGAGCGCTAATTTTAATAAAAGTTTTACATTGGTCTGATCTCCGTCATAGCCCAGATACTACTTTTTGCCCTAGTAACTGATGTTCTGCAAGGAGTTCATTAGGGAAATGATTTTAGTGTTTTGTTTTTTATTTATAATATTTTTGTTTTTTTTTTTATATGTAAATTTGATCGTCTTACCAAGCACTGAATTATTTAGGTTCTTGATACCAGAGAAGCTTCACTTACCTAAAATAATACAAAGAAAAAGTACGAATAAATAAGCGTTGATATATGAAAATATTATTGTATTAAATTTGTGTATAAAAATGTGATAAGAACGGTTGCATGCTGTTTTTTTTTTTTTATTTCAAAAGTAGAAATTTTAATTAATGCGAATTCTTTTGACTTTTCTCATATCTACATTCTTTTTGTGTTTTTGACACATATCGTTTTTGCATTCTTAATTGGTTTTGCTACTTCATTGCTATTTAAAGCCTCATAAATTTTTCATAAAATTCAAAATAAAGCGGATGTGTCAGGTAGATTTTTTTTATTGGAAAAAAAGCGAATATTTTTAAGATCATCTCCATTTTATTTTTTTTCTTAAATTTCAAATGCGACAGCAACCAAATTAGTTTCGATTTCTTTTGGGTTAAAATTTTTTTTTATTTTTTCATAGCAACTACGACTTTGATGTAGAAAAGGAGATGCAAACAGTGTGGAGATAAATATTTTCCATATTTGCAAGTTATTTAGCAAATGTAGAAAATATCAAACCTGTAAGAATATATTGTTTGTTAGAATTACATTGAAAAACGTCAATTTAAATATGAAAAATAAGCATTTTAAGTGAGATTGTACTAAAATGGCTGAAAATTCTTTCGCTTGCTTTGAGATAGGTATAATACATTTATACTTTAACTGCTTATTTTTAGATATTTATTTAAATGTGTAAAAGTTTTAGTTTGATAAATATATGGAATAGACCATGTGATTGTTAGATTAATTTCTATTTGCTGGTGTTTTTTTTTAACTATGGAGACACAAAAGATTATGTTATTATGCATTCTAAGTCATAATTTACATTTTCTACATGTAGAAAATTCAAAATGTATTGCACAATGTCAATCCAACTCTCCACACAGTCGGAAGCTAAAGGGAGCAACACGGCACAAAGGTTCGCATCACATTTAAAGCGTCGAATTGAAATGAATGCGCTGCTGTTAATCGAGTTCTGTTGTATTTTATATGCGCCATTTTTTTTCTTCATCATTGAGTTTTTTTTTTTTTCTTCTTGCGCTTTTTTCGCGTATTATTTCTTCTTTATTTTTTATTATCAATTTTGCAGTATTTCTTTGTTCGCTGTCATTGCATTTAATTTGTTGGTTTTTTTATCTAGTCCTTTTTTTGTACTTTTTTTTAGCGTTCATGCTTTCTTTTGTTCGCACACCAGGTTTTGCCTCGTAGTATCTCGAGAATAAAATAAAAGTAGGATTTTCTTTTGTGCGCAGGCAACTAAAGTTAATTATATTCCTTGCTCCTTGCCGTCGTTTTCTTACCTACAAGTTGCTACGGCTATGTGTACTACGCTAGTTCAAGGCCCTTGGCTGCAGGCCATAAAAATATCGATTATTTTATTTCATTATGTTTTTGAGATTTTTTATTTTTTACTTTAATGTGCACGTAATTGACGTTTTTATTTAACAGAAATTAAATTAATTTACGAGTTCATTTTATTTTGATTCCTTTTGCAGTAAAGATTTTGTTCCCCTATACTTTTTACATAACATCAGATTAAAGTTTGCACTTAAACGCATCAATTATAATATTTAGCCATATCACTTCAATGATAAGGTAGTTTCTTTTCGAAAATAGTGGTAACAGTTTATGCAATCGTTTGATCATAAAAAACTCCTTTTTATGATTATGACCACACTTCATAATGTAAAGTAACAAGATTTTCTAATTAGAGTTGAGTTGGAGCTTTTATGGATTTTTATGATGCCATTTCAAAATATCTCGTAAATATAATTTACGACAGTAGGATCATGCACTCTTGCATGTTTTAACTCTAACAGCGTCGTAAGTGGAAACTGGCTATGTGTTGATTGGAATTGCTAGGAGTTTAAGTTTCCTTTCATATAGCTCTGTGGAAATTTAAGACTACCCAGCTGATTGTTCAGTAAATGATGACTTGAGTATCAAGCATTGCTCTATGCTTAATTGATGCCTATGGAAGTTTAGAAAAATTGATTGAGTATTTTGTTGAATTTCTTAATAAGTCGAGCAAATAAACTTAGTAAAATTGTCTGACTAAAGTTTTGGCCTAGTTTTAAGACATCAACACCAATTTTATTGGAAAAAATAGACATGGAACTAATGAGGCTATTAACATAATTCTTTTCCGAAAAAAAATCCAATATATTGATAGTTTTTTGATTGATAGCTAATGGCTTAGTAACAACTTTATGTATGTGCCCATGACGGGGAGCCTTATAAAAAATTGGTTAAAATAATTTCACAATTTTTGTCATAACTTCTTTTATAATACATTTCAAAGCTTTTTTACGAAAGGGTAAGAATAAATGATACTATCTATTGAGGGACTATATGACACATCAATAGCTTGAGGTTGATGAGTGTTACTTTGTTCCACACATATATTGATACTTCAAGATAATTCTTTGTAGTCGTTTTTACATTTCGACTTGCATAAATTATGAGAGCTATATATATCAAGCGTTGGAGTTGTATTGTCAGCAATAAAAATGGAGGTCTTCAAAAATATATTTTGTACCAATAGAACTATCTTAATATTCGCCAACTTTAAGGTATGACTAGAATCGAAAAAGCGCTATTGTGAAAACATTCAACTAGGTAGTATTAATCATTACACTGAGAACATTTCTATAGAACATATAAATTATTTATTCGTGTCACATTTAAAATGTGGGTGCACGAAGCGCAATAAGTATTTTCCCACAAAAATCACTCAGTTTCACATGATTACACATTCAAGCCCCAAAATCAAACCCTCAAAAATCTGCTGCCAACTAGTTGAGTTCTTGTAAAAGGGCTGATTTTTACTGAAATATTGATTATGATGCCTTCAAAACGAACATTTTCAATAACATTCTACACACAGTGCATAGTATTTCCGCCGTTAAATTTGAGCGCTATCTTTGCATCATGAAAAAATATACCGATTAAATTTTAAGAATCGAAATATATTTGTCTATATTTGTTGAAATATAACATGGATAGATTTGAAAATTAACATGAATATTGATCACTGCTGCTGACTATAAACTTATTTGTAATCATGAAATTTAATTAGTGAAGTGTGTGAACATTTCTCAGGTATTTGTGAACTATTTTGCATAGTAAATACAGTAATAATTTTTCAGTCATTAAAACAGTATATCTTTAATTGCAACATACGCCATTAATCGAAATTGCAACAAATCTAGTTAGTTTATATCAAAACTAATTCATAAACTTAACGATATGAATAATGGATCAAAATTTTGGTGCCAAATATTAAAAAAAAAAAGAAGTTTACGCCTTGCAGTATGTCAGTAAAATTGCTCAAACTATAAGAGGCAAAAAAGTGTAAACTACTCTGTAAAATTGGATCTAAATAAAACTTAAAAGTATGCGAAACGAAATAAATAGAAATTACGCGCAAAATTAATGCAAGATTATATAAAAGCACATATCTACAATTAAAGACATACACAAAACTTTATTTGTATATTTTGATAAAATTTCATTATGAATCACTGTCGTTTTGCTTGGATTGTTCCTTTAGCGCTTACAGCCAAGCCAAGCCAGTCAGTGACACTCAGGTTACTGACAGCATTGCAAAATTTATGCTATAAATTCGTCACTATTCTATGTATTGAAAATTGTTTCTATTTTTATTTTTTCTTTTCTCATTTACTTAAATAATTACATTTAATTGTTCGCTTAGAATATATTTGAATATTTTTAACTTCATTTCGAAAAATCACTGGAGGGAGAATAAAGTCAACAGACGATAGCGACGGTCAAAGGAAATGCTTAATTAGTGATAATAATGGGAAAAATGTTAGTGGGGGTTGTGGTGTGATGTTTGCGATTTTGTATGGGCGCATTTATAGTTGGAGGATCTGAGAGAAAAAAACGTTTCATTGAACGTTATAAATATATCGTATGCGGAAACTTTTTAGGGAAAATGTTTTTGATGAATCAATTTGGCGTGGACGATTATTTTTATTCAAAGAGAAAAAAAATTTTTAATTTTTTGTGAAGAAGTCGTAACTTGCAACGACTTATGGCTAAAAAAATTCCGCATTTGATATAGGAAATTTATATTGATAGAAACAGTTTGGTCTGGATGTTTATATTTATTAACTTTGCCCAAAATGGTTTTTATGTAGAGATTTATGTTTTTGGGTTTCGAAGCAAGTGCATGTCGGTACCATAGCTTAGCAAGAAAATGAAGAGCATAAGAAGCCCCTACCACATTTAAGGTACCAACTGCTCTTTAAATCTGTTACACCACTGCACGTTTTATTCGGAACATAAAAAAAAATTGTCGCTTGATTTTTTGCCATTAATTTTTCTTTTTTTCCAGTATAATCTACGCTAAATAATGCACTGCAATCAATTTAAATGTTTTTCGATTTCTTTTCTATTTTTTATTTGGATTTTTATGTTACATTTTTTTTTTCGTTTAGATTAGTACCTTAATCAAATAGGCGGTAAGTTTTGAAAATGCCGCCACGCAATAAATAACAATAATTCCTATAATTGCATACAATTTATTATTAATCGCAGATAATAGCGCATAAAACATGGTAGAAGAAAATACATGAGATAAATAAAATACGTGACCCCAACAGCTGTACGTTTAGTTGGTTGCTCCTCCTGGCGATATTCCACTTCATTTGATGTTATTTTTTTGCACTCCGCATATCGGGACGGTAATGAAGAAGTAAGTAGATATAGTAACTGACAATGTTGCCAGATTGCAGCATAGCCACGCCTAAGAAGACAGCAAGGGAAGTTGAAGCGTAAGTGCAAAATCCTCTTAATAGATTTTCGCAGCATCGAACTCATACAATAAACTCATGGGGTATTATCAAAATATTTTGATTGGTAACATTTTTAAATGAATTTTTTTTAATGCAATTTAGTTTAATTTCATTACTCAGGCCTATGAACAAAATAAACTTTCAGACTGGCAAAAACCACCCTTAACATATATGAAAAAATTACAAAAAAAATGTCATTTACAGATTAGGACGAATTACTCTAAGAGTTTTTTTAGCCATCATATTGATTACAACAAACGATTTGAAAGCTACTCCTAAGGATTCATATCGAAAATAAATATGTTTCAGACAAAGTTATGGGATTTTATTATAAATGTTATTTTGGTTCACCTGTGATTCGCTGTTAATGAACTAAATAATTGTGTAATATCATCCCTAAACAAATGGTTTAGTCGGTCTGTATTTGCCGAAAAATATAATTTGCGAATCATTTAATAGGCAGTAGTCATCAATTAAATAGTTTAACATCAACTGAAATCATTAACTTTTTATGATTATAATAAATACAACACGCTTTAAATTAATAAATTGTACAGCAAAGTTAAAATATGTTTTCGTGTGCATCCACTAACGAGTTATAAATTATTTTCGAATTACTTTCGAAATATTTTCGATTTACTTTTGCAAATTAATTATTTAACATTAATTTTAAAATGTTTGCTTTACTTTTTATTTAAAAATCAAATTTTATTTGATTGTGAGTTTGTGCAGTCGCATAAGGCTCAATCAATGACTCGCACAACTTTTTAGTTCTTTGTATGCGCAGGCCCTTAGATGGCTATATACCGTACGATTTTTTGAGTAATCGAAAAAACTTTCATTGCTCAATATGAAAGTACGAGAATGTCTCCCGAAATTATATAAAAATTACATCTCTAGAAACGAAATAACGGCGTTGTACAGGATCATACTTCTAAATTTTATAAGGAAAAAACATAAACGTGAAACTTTGAACGCAAATATCAAATACGCATTTACAGTGTGGGAGCAAAGCACATTTTTGTTTATAGGAAAATCAATTTTTTTTTTAGCGAAAAAATTCAATTTTTTACACTAAAAAGAATGTTTTTATTCTGAAAAATCGTCGTCATTTACAGAAAAACATTTTTGTGTTAAAGTCTTCGTTTACGCGCAAGGTTACATAAAATACAAACTGAATTTTTTCGCATGATTGTCAAAATCTTTTCATGAAGAAATTGTCACGAGCACATCGAAACATATACTCATCGAAATCCTGATTATCCCTTCATTAGTCCGTGCCGCAAAGAAAATAACCCCTTAAATGTCCCGTAGACATATTAACCTACATATGTATAAGCACATACAAGTAGGGTATTTAGTTAAGAACAGCTGTGCAGCACGTTACTCTATGGATAATTACTGACCAGTTTTTTTTGTGATGCCTACAATGGAAAAAGGATGGCCCAACTTATTTCGTACCCATTAAGATTTTTTAATAAAAAGTATAAGACTATGGCTGTGCTTCTAAAGGTCAGCTGCATTGCAGTCATACAAAGTCACGCGCTCTCATATGCAACCCTGTAAAAATATCATGTGTACCTACACGTCAATCGATTGCTTATGATGGCGCAGAAAAAAGCAAACTACGCATCACTAGTTTTGATGATGCTTTTGTAATGCACAGCTAATAAGCTAATTTCACTATAGCGGAAGGAGACAGGCAAATTTTCTTTTTTGTGTCTTAATGATATTTTATCAATTCATTTGTAAATATTAAGCTAAATAAGAGCTTACAACTAAAATATTTTTTTTGCTACTGCGTTTGCCATTGGTTAATAGTCAATATTACGACAATGTATTTGAACAATGCAACTTAAATGCAGAGTTGCTTTGTTTCGAAACATTATGCTAACCGTAACACTGCTTTTTTTGTTGACGTTTAGGAATTCAACCTTCAGAACCCAGTGATAGCTAAATTATTAAAAATGTAATTCCCAAACCGACCAAAACTACTTCTACAAAGAGCAGGACAATTACAGAGGAGGAGCTCAACATTTTCCATCCTCTTTGCAGCAGAAAATTTTACAGAAGGCATTGCAGTGGACACCAAGTAAATGGGATATCATTTATAATTCACAATTTTACAGAGAAGTCATTATATTTGTAAGAGAGTGCTCAGAGCTGTTTTCTTTGATAATTAAATATAGCAAAGTTTTCAATTGGATCTCATTTGATTCTCATTAACATTTTTATTTGAACATTTGTTCGCTTTTTTGACATTTGAAACCATTGAAAGGCTTACTGAACGATATGCAGCTTGTGAGCGCAATGGATGCGTTGTGTTTGAGGCACAAGTGCTGCATTAACTATTTTGTGCTTTACTTTAGTACTGAAAAATGTACGTATTATATATATAAATTTTATTAAATTTTTTTTTTAACTAATTTCGTCCCTTACATTTTATTTATTGATAGGAATAAGAAAACCTGCTTTGCTGCATTGAGTAAACTATTAAGCAATAATAGAAGTAAACAAGGGCCAACACACAATATTCTTCTTTTCTTATTGATTATGCCACTTAATGGTTAAAAAATGAACGCAGTGAAAGAAAAATAAATTACCTAATTAAGAAAAATAGTCGGAAGATATGCAAACGAGGCCGATATCGCTCATGCATCAAGTCGTTGGATAAAAAATTAAAAATAAAAATGAAGATAATTAAGAATAAATAAGAAGATATAGCCATAGAAATTAAAAGGAAAAAATACGAACGAAGATGGCAGCAAATATTAGCACAAGATGAAAGAATAAGTTAAAACAAAAAAAGAAAACATAAATGCAAACAAGCGCTTAACGAACCTTTTTTTTACAATTTCCACTTTGGCTTTTTTCTTGTTATTATCGAAGCGGCACAGGCTTTTTTCATCATTTTTTTTTTGCTGCTCTTACAGCGACTACAAATACTTATTTACTTAACATCAGCCAAGAGATATAATCGCATATGGGTATTCGAGATTGAATATGAAGAGGTGAGACGCTGTGCAACGCAGATGTGATTTTTTTTTTGTTGCTTTTTTTCTTAAGTGTTTAATGATATTTCATTTGTTTAAATGTTTCATAGTATTTAATAAGCTCTTGTCTTTATTTTATTGAACTGAAGTTCCGTTTTTCGGAACATATATGGTCATGAATTAAAATCTTAATAAATTCTGTCAGAATGTTACAAATCGAAATCAATATATTTAACTCAAAATGGTGAAGATTTTCCAGATTTTATATATCATAAGTTACGAGAGAAAATTTTTTTAAAAAATCAGTGAAGAAAACGAAAATGGTACGTACAAATGCTTTAGAGTTCCTGAACTAGCAACGATCTTAAGTATATGATATATGGATATACTTTGAGCTGCTCGCTTTTGTTGACAGAATAAGTAAAATTTTTATATAAAGAATAATATTTATTAAGCCCAGTATAGCATGTTTACTAGCACAACATTTTTTCTCTTAAATTGTTTTTTATTTAAAAAAGAAAAAAAATTTAAAACCTTTATTTATTTACATTATTTCATCGGACTTAAGAAAAAAGTAACAAATACTAAAAACCTTTTCCCTAATTTTTTGGTACTGGCATTTTCTCCAATAGATTTTTATTTTTTTTTCTCTTGAAAGCTCATAAAAGAAATAAAAACAACTCAGTCTTGTTTTGTAGCTTACTAGTTTTTGATTTTCGAAAAATGTTTCAAATAATAAACGCTTAATACTCGGTGGCACCCTATATTTGGTATGATAGCTTTCAGCATTCATAGTGACAGCATTAACGGCCCATTTTCTAAAAAAGATATAATCCAATAATTCCTTCAGCTCAAAAACGCGCTCGTTGTTTATTTCATATCTACTACCCCGATCCAGTTTCTTTAAATCTATACAGCACCTTCAAAATTATACGCAAACTTAATTGATTATTAAACATTAGTTTTTTTGTTAAATTTATTTTTATATCATAAAAAAATGTCAACACTAAAACAACATTCATATTGTGTTTGCTCAGTGTAAAAATATTTAGTAGAAAAACAACTTTATGTAATTTCTATTTATGTAGAGAGCAACATCTTCCCTTTATAAGCTGAGTAGACTATGTTTGATTAATAATATTTTTTCTTATTTTTTATTAAAAAAAAATTCATTGCATATTCATTAGTTTTCCACTGATAACCTCCAGAAAGTTTTAATTTTTTTTACTTCTATTCATTGATTTGCAATTAAAACGCAATTTTTTTTGTAGAAGTCAGCATTTGCTTTGCTGATTGCTGATAAGTGCTATAGCAAAAGATTAAGTCTTCAATTCATAATGCATTAGCAAAATAAATAATAAAAAAAAAACATTTTAATTCAATAATGAATATCTTTTATCAATTTCAATGTAATTTCATCTAGAAGCGCAAGGAATGTAGATTTTCTTGTGTTTCAAGTTCTATTCATTTAGATGCTGCAGTATCTATATCATAAAGTTTATTTTAGCTATCATAATAGATTTTAAATAAATAGGCAGAATCGACTTAAAGTAAAAAGTTTATATAAGAAAGAACAAAATGCTGTTAAGTATGACGTGGTACATTCTTTGTCAAAACGAGAATTCTGCAACTTTGCTGGTTTTTGTTTCTAGTTGATGAGGAATCAATATTTCTTATGGCCATATGTCAAACCATCAAAATTAAATGACTCTACCAACTTGTGGGTTTTTGCGAAAAAAAAATTTTCGAATTCTTATCTTTATATTATAGAGAAAATGATATTTGGAGCTGGGCCTAGTAACCGGAAAAAACTTAAATTCCAATACTTAATGTTATTTTAAAATATACACAAAAAAACTCCAGTTAAATAACATACCAAAATCATATTTCAATATCTAGTTTTGAATATTTAGAAACAATGGAAGGTATTATAACTTTTGGTTGCGATTATTTTTGGCTTTGTCTTTTTATGCAAATTTAAAAATATTAATTGAAATATTAAAAATTCCAAAATTTGTGTCTTAGTAAATAAAATTTCCAGCTCATAATTTTTTTTCGTGGAATTAATATTAACAGATATAAAAAAAATTTCAAAATGAAAAAGTAGCTCTACTGCAATTTCGACTTATGCCAAAATGATTTATGATAAATCATCAACTAATCAAGTGCTGCACAAAAAAAAAAAAAAAATCAGCAAAATTGGCGAGTTTTATATCTAACTACCGACGCCTTGGCGAGAAATATTTACAATGTATGTCATGAGAACGCGCGCTAATATTGCGCTTTAATTGCACTTAGAGGCTTCAATGATAACTGCGATAGGAAAGTGCTACGTATAACATTTTTAAACTTTTTTTTGAATTTTACAACAATGTCATCGAGGTTAAAACATACATATTATTGATAATTTCAATGTACTTTATTTATATAGAATTTTTGTAACCCTTTAACTTATATAGAACACTGCGTTTTGCGCCAAATCCTTGCAATAAAAACCTATTTTGAGTTTGAAGTTCAAATTTTATAGTAATTATGGTAAAATTTCAAAACTGTCAAAACTTAAAAATAAAACTAAAGAAAAAATTTTTTCTAATTTTTTAGCTCATATTTAAGAATTGCTTGCTTACAGAACTTGCTCTTCTTTATTATTTTTCCTCAGAACAAAGTACATACAAACCTACGTTAGCACAATTTTACGTATGAATAAACAATCACAACTTAAATGCATTCCAATTATTCCATTCCATCAATAATTGCAACGTTCAATAACCTTTCCTGTTAGTGAATGCATAGTAGAATTAATTGAAAACGCAATAAAAATCAATTGCTTTGATGTATTTGAAATTGACCTAGAGTAACATCTGATCGATGGTCATTCATTTGCATTTTTTGTTATATTTCATTGTAGTCTGGCTTTGAGAAAATTTGTTTTTTTTTTTGAATTAAATTAAAAAAATTTTATCTGCTATGCAGAAAAAAGAGAAAAAAAATTGAAAATCATTTAAAAGTGGATATCATTAGGGTAACCAAACTTATTTTGAAAGCTTAGTTAGGATGAAATCGGCATGGATTAGTAAATGTTTTATTCAAGTGGGAAGGCTTTGAGTTTTGTTGCAAGCTCAGCGAGTTTATTCTATCAAAAGCATGGCTTACAATACTATGCCCACAAGATCCATTCTATAAGCATATGGTGCTCTTTCTATCTGAAACACGTAATTACTTTTTGAATCAATAATTTAATCATTTAAAGAGAGGCTTTTAAAATAATGCAACCAAATTTCACACATATATAAAAAATGATTTCTATAAGCTCTAAACAAAAGCTAAACATAATATAGTGTTAGGGCGTGGCACCTCTCAAGCATGCGAAATTTGAAAATTCTGTGCTAAGAGAAACTTTTGAGGTACTGCAAACAAAACTTACAAAAATACTAGATTCAGATATGTTCTGATCAAAGTTTTTGGCAAGTTTCGCATGGAAGGCGTATCACCACAAAGGACAACAGCTTCAAAATGAGCAATGCATACAAATTTTTAACAAATTCTAAAAACTCTTCGAACTATCAATATACAAAAAGAAGTCCCATTTTGACATTGGGACATGCTTACTAGTTTCATAAAATGGGTAGTTATTAATTTTTTTTTAATACAACAGATTGAACCAAAATATATTTCATTTAACTATTGTTTATTTATAAAGCAACATGACGTATATATATATTCTAAGAAAACCAATATCTTTTAAAATACATTTTCGGTAGCTCTTAAAATTTAAAGACAAAATGCGTGTCCACAAGTTACTTATTTCAAATATCAATAATAATTATTTTTTTTAAAACTACAGAAAAATCAGTTCAAATGAGTTTCCGCATAAATATCATTCTTACAGAAAACTATTTGCCAAGGGTTTACGCTACAAAAGAGCTCGAAATAGAAACTCAAACTAATTAAATATTCGTTTTAATTGGAATTGCAAATGTTTGTGGAAAAATCAACTTAAATTTAAATAATCCAACAAAGTGCCAATTAAAATAGAGTATCTACACAAAAGTAAAATATCTAAATGAGAAAAACTTAAAATGCAGTATCTAATAAATTAAATTGAAAGCAAGCGAATAAATTCAATTATGCGAATAAAGGAAAAAAGATTTCATAAGTTTTTTCTTCTCTCATTCAGTTCGCAATCAAATGTCAAAATTTAATTGACACTTTTTCGACGCAATTAAATTGGAAAGTAAATCTAGACAGCGCGACATTTATAAACCGACAGACAGGGACAGAGGCCGTCGATTGCAGGACAAGCAAATAGCAAGAGAAGGATAGCAAGCAATATTAAGACAACGAGAAAGATAGCAAGAGCTTGAATTGGTTGCTCTGTCCGTCCATCGATCTAAAACGACAATTGAAAACTTTATGGTGTTGTCTATTTATTGGTTTATTTTATTTTATTTAATTTTTTGAATTTTTCTTGTAAATTTTTATCATTTTTTTTGTTGTATTTTTTAGCACAATTCGCAAAGGAATAATTTAAAAAGCAGTTAAATAAAAGTAATGGAAACTAAAAAATGCAATAAATTTAAATAAAAAGAAAAACACAACGAAAAAATTTTTAAAATATTTTTAGCTGCATATGTTGTATCTCTGAGATACCAACGAATACGAATGGCAACATCATAGGGCTGCAAGTCGTGCGAAATAAAAATAAAAATTACAGCAATAAATATGCTGTATATTGTAATTAATTCTTATTTTTGAGTCTTTTAATCTAACTCATGAAATTTTAATATGAAGGCATTTTTAAGAGGAAAGCAATTAAGGTAGGTCCCTGTGCTACAAAAACTCGTTGAAAGACGGTTGTAATGCCCATAATATCTTAACCACGTTATAATAAGCGAGGCTAAGTAAGTAATTCTTATGAAATTGATTGCGGGTGGTCTATTTAGTTTAAAATGTTTATCTGCCATAGATGGGCAAAATAATATTAGTGGGCGTGTCACTTTACATACGTGGAAAAACTATCTGAGCGATCATACTAAAATTTGGAATTAGGACATCGGTTTTTATAAGCTTTTAAAATGTATGAAATTATATTTAGTGGGTGTGGCACCTCTTTCTACGAATAGAATTCTTATTTAATGTGATCACCATATTTCTCTCAGCAGAGGTGATTTTGCATCATTAAATTGGATATACATAACCAGCTAGTTCCCTTTCCCTTACACGGTGGCGCACTCATTTAGTTTTCTGAAATTTAGCATAGCATCAAGTTTCTAGCAAAGATATGTTTGATCGAGGTTTACTGTGCAAGTATAAGGCATGCAAACTTCTATCGAATATTTGTTTACTATTACCATAACTGGGTAAATGCAATAATATAATTTTTTCTGCCTTCATTAAAATTATATTAAAGGAAAGTTTTCTCTGATTTTGAATCAATTTAAGTAAATTTTTATGACTACCATAAACAAAACTCATTGTAACACAATAAAAAGTTCTTAATATTTACAAATGTTCAGCATTACTTTGCATACATGTCAAGATCGTTCCCCCGATGAAAAAAACAATGATGAGTACTTTCTTTCTGCTTCCAAGAGTGCGATACATCGCTGTATAAGTTTTTAACATGATTTATTTATGATTATGAAAAATAAGCTGGTTTTGTCGCTTATTTCAACAACAAATTGACTTAAACTGAATTATGCAACAACGACAACAACAGTCGCAAAACTCTCTAACAGCAATAGTAATAGTATTAGTAGTAATAGTAATAATAAATCAACAACAACAACAACAGCAAAAAACAACCATAAAATCATACGTATTAAATATAATTTTCAACATTTCATGATGGCGGCAACCGGAAACGCTGAGTTAAGGAAAAAATGTACTTTAATTAAATGCTAGAAAATATTGCGCAATATTAATGTACGATTACTTAAGTTAAATTGCATGTACATATGCGTGTGAATAAAAGATTAAGTATAATTTATTACACTTTAATACATACGTAAAAATAATGCATATGAGAAATTTTCATAGGGTCGTTAACATATTTTTGCACAACACTGTACATTATGTTATTGATTTTTTGATGCGGATTAAAATTCAAGTCTTATTTTCTACAAGAAAATTCTTACGAAAAATTGATGTCCTTTTTACGAGAGTTTTTTTTTGAGTGCATTAACTTTAAGAGCCATATTCCACTCAAAAGCCACAATGAAGATTTAAAAATGAAAAATGCTTATTTTTAAATTAAAAGAGCGCCAACTTAATGAAATTTCTTGACCAACTTAATGAAATTTCTTAACCAACTCTATATTTTTTTGAAAGACTTCATCTACACCCTAAATTTGAAATATTTAATTTAATAATTCAATTTTGCACACTTTTGAAAATATCTTTTCTTAACTTAAAACTATGAACTTTATATGTTTTCCTTTTTAAAATTGAAATTTATTTATTTTATTATTATTTTTTTTATTTACGTAAATGAATTGTGCACATGTGTGTGTGTGTGTGTGCCTGTGTGTGCCATTTTGCATATTCATATTTTTATCAATTTGACACTTTGACGTTAAACAAACACTTGCGTGCATAAAAATAGAAACAGCAACAACAACAACAACATTGAGTAAAATGTTGTTTTTGCTATTTTTTTGCTTTTATTCTCTGCTGCATTTTATATGAATTTGCATAGCACATTGGTCGCATTACTACAGTCAACTCGTAGCTTTGCATGCAGCGCTCATTGCGTTTACAAGGCCTCAGACGCTTTGGCAGGGAGTCAACAACAACAGCTGCACTTAAACTTAAGTGAACCTTTGTCTATAAGGTGCGCATAAATTGATGAATAAGCAATAACGAGAAGTTTTAAGGAATATGAAGTGGGTGTTCACTTTAATCTCAAGCAATTTCATATTCAGCCAAAATTCACAAAGAGTATTATCTTTTTTGAAAATTTTTGTTGCGGTAGTCCACAAGTGTCTGAGGAAAACTTGTTGTTATTTAAATATGTGTATAGTTGTGATTTCGCCAGAGTACCACATGTTTATAAAAATCTTCAAAACACTTAAGTTTTGAAAATTTGTAGAAACATGCTTCTTAAAACTAAATTAAGGGTAATGACAACCGCTTAAATTTTTTCTCATTTTTTTAAAAATTGTTCTGTCTTGCTATTGTGCTCGAAAAAAAAAATCAGTGTAATTTTTACATAATATAGGGCAATTTTATATTAAAATGTTGTGTCTTTTGCTTACTATAGTATACCGAGCTTTCTGAATTTTAGAAATTTGGAATATGACACACAGTCTAACATTCTAACCTCAAAAGCAAAAAGGGCGTAACTAAATAAATGCTTTTCGGGTTAATTGATGTTTTGTTCATGTCAAATACCTGTAAAATTGAGATAGAGGAAAATCTCTTCGGAGGTTTTTTATAGGTTCGAACTGAGATACCGGCGTTTGGCGTAAGTCATTACATGCGTAATTCCTTAAGCTATCCGATGGCATTAGCATTACGAATATTTGTTTTTTTGGGATATGCTCATTTCGCTTCTGAAGGCAGTATTGTGGTTCCAAGTTTCTTTCATCGAGGAGCTATGCAAACAATGAAATTTTTATTAAAAAATAAAGAACATTCTTTTTATAAAAAAAATATTGTATTTTAACCGTTGTTTTTGTATTTTTTTAAAACTCGATTGGCTAGAAGTTTCTATAAAAAAGATGATAAAAAAAAGTAGAAAAGCCTTTCTTTTGATAAACTGCAGTATGGATTACGTTAGAGCCCATGAATTTTTTAATCAATTTAGTAATCAGTTTTTCCAATACAATACTCATAGCATTAGCTTAACTTTTTTCTGCCATTATTTTATTATGGCTTATGATTATATCTTCATTTCACAAACCTCCTCCCATCAATAAAGCGCTTATAATGCAGATAAAATTAAATTTTATAAAATGAAGAAATTACGTAAAGCATTAAATTAAAAGCTTACAATTTATGTGCTGAACTTTAAAATAGTTACACTGAAAGAAAAGAAAAACCACAACCGAAATAATAAAAAAAATTACAGAAAAAAAAGTCGATACCATGCGATACATGAAAATTGCAAAAGTCGTTATGGAAAATCCATGAGAGCTATAAATTTTCAATAATTACCCATTATAGCGACGTTGGTGTACGTGTGTGTATATTTGTATGCGTTTATAAAGCTTTGTGTGTATATGTCTGCACACATATTACGAGAGTGTATTAGTTTACTAAAGGAAAAAAAAAATAAAAATTTATCGAATGCAAGAAAATGTCTTTCTACAGCGCACAACGTACGTACGTACGTCCGTCTTTTTCAGCCGTTCAGCTGACTGTGTCGGTGCGGCACGAAATTGCAGCTATAAATCATTTTGTCCTGGATTACATTAAAATTGTTTTATTTCGTATTATTTTGTTATTTCATATTATTTTTTTTTTTCCTTTAATATTATTTTGTTGCTGTTTTTCGTATTGTTTTCTTGTAGCATGTTTTCGTTTTGTTTTTAATAGCAATTGCCTTTAGTTATTACAGTACTTGGCATATGATTAGCGTAATTTGAAAAGTTTTTAAAAGCTTTTATACTATACAAAAAAACACAATTATAAAAAAAATTATTAAGGAAATTGATATTCCCCAAAACAGCATTGCTTTAAGGAAGTGCACACGCGACTTTTTTACTAAACTAAAAAGACCCACTTTGCACATAGGTGTACAAATATGAAACCGGTAATTTTTTATTCAAAAAAACACGTTCATTTTGCGAAAATACTTCCAAATTTAATTCCAAATTTAATTCCCCTCGCTAGCTACACATCTTTTCCATCCTTGAGGCAATTTATGGATTCCTCGCCAAAAAAATTCTTTGTTTTTTGAGGCTATCCATTCATCGAGCCATTTTTGCACTTCCTCGTAAGAATTGAAGTGCGAATCGTTGAGTGCGTGTCCCATCGATGAAAACGAATAGTAATCGGATGGCGCCAGGTCCGGTGAGTACGGCGGGTGGGGCAGGGGCTCCCAGTTGTACGATTCTACCAAGTTTTTATTGACCGCTGCTCGATGTGGCGATGCGTTGTCATATTGGAATACAATTTTGTCATGGCGAAGTTGAAATTCGGGCCTCTTCTGACGTATAGCACGGTTCAAAGCGATCAATTGTTGATGGTAACGTGCACCAGTAACTGTTTCACCTGGTTTTAGTAGCTCATACCAAATAACACCACGCTGATGCCAGAAAATACACAGCATTGTCTTTCGGCCGAAGCGATTTGGTCTTGGCGTTGATTTGGATCGTTGGCCGGGGCTCAAATATGATTTTTTTCGTTTGGGATTGTTGAAATAAATCCACTTTTCATCGCCAGTGATGATTCGATGGAGAAAAATATTTCTGTTTTGCCTGGCGAGCAGCAATTCACAAGTGGTTTTTCGGTTTTCTTGCTGCCTGTCGGTCAGTTCATGTGGCACCCATCTACCGACCTTTAAATCTTTCCCATGGCCTTCAAACGCAAGGAAACGGTTTATTGTGTCACATTAAGTTGTTCAGCGAGCTGTTGTTGCGTTTGACCATCATCTTCGTCCAATAATGTTTGCAATTCGGTGTCTTCAAACTTTTTCGGTGGCCGTCCGCGCTCCTCATTTATCACATCAAAATCACCACTTTTAAATTTATTGAACCAATCACTGCACTGTGTACGACCAAGAGCATGCTTGTTGTAAGCTTGAACAAGCATTCGATGCGATTCAGAAGCGTTTTTCTTCAAATGGAAACAGAAAATCAATGCTTCCCGCAAATGAGAGTTCTCAGGCACAAAATTCGACATCTTTACGAGCGGAAAAAATGCGTTGTTGAATGAATATTGTTGACAGATGACAGAATGAACAATTAAGACATTTGGTGCGGTTCAGAAGCTCATACATATACGGCTATCGACCGCTAGATGTCATTACCGGTTTCATATTTGTACACCTACAACTCAAAAAATTGTGTTTTTTTGATGAAATAAAAATCTGTATGTTTCTTATTATTAACATTATATATTATGAAAAAGTGCAATAAGCATGTTTATCACAGATGGGTAACATTTCAGCTGCAAGAAACATTAAAAATTACATTGACAGTAAAAATTGCATACATATTAGGGTGTAATTTTTTATAGAAAATATTTCAAAAAATTTTTCAACTGTCGAGGTTTTCTTGGTTTTTTTTTTTTGTATTTAGTTCACTTTGTGTAAACAACTTTACTCGATTTTTTCATCTTTTGTTCTTTAGCTCTTCACGGATCATAAGGCCTAATCAAAGTTCGTCTTCTTCCAAAACATAAAAAATTAGAAAAAAAAAAACTTTCGATTGACATTATTTGGCATGTTATTTCATAAAAACTCAAGCTGCAAGACATTGATTTTGTTATTCAAAACTGATATATTTTTAGTTGCAACAAAGCTATTTTTGTTGGACAAATTTTAGTGATATTTCTTCAAGCACCATTTACCAGGGCTTCCATATACAAAGAAAAAAATTGGTACATCGAACAACTATATCCATGGTTAATGCAGATGCGAACGCAGTAACATAAAAAAGTACACTAAATTTCCACTTCTTTTCTTGTCGACATACGTAAATAATCAAAGCCAAAATAAAAACAATTGTAAATAATTCTATAGGTGAAACAATTGAAAATATCAGTTTTGTCTACGAATATAATCTCTCAGATGAATAATGCATACATTTTACTGACGCATTATTGTTTAAAAATAAGGCTTTTTTCGAGCAACAACTAAATTTTGGCAAAGAAACATACAAAAAAAGCAAAAGCTAACTTGCCAAAAATCATATGTCTATAGTTTCTATTTTATAGTAGATATAGCAAATTCTTAAAGAAAACTATGATTTAATTTGAAATTGTTTTCTTAGCTAAATATCTAAATCAATATCCATACATTTAGTGCGGGGTCGCTACATCTTATATGGTGCAAACTGATTTGATATGGAATATTTTCTTCCGAAATTATTTACTTTAAATGATGTGCAATCCTTATTTATTAATTAAATTCAAAAAATTTTTATTCAAGAAAAAGAGTAGAGTTGAAAATGATAAATGATGAAAAAAAAAACATAGTTTTTAATTTTGACGTCTCTTAGTTTAGGCTTTGTTTCAATTTGTTTCCAAATTGGAATGCGGATTTCGATTTTTCATTTAATTTTATGTTAATATTTGCTATTGGCATGTTTTTTACGAGTAGGTATAAGCTATTCTTAATTCAAGTCAAAAATTCAGAAAATATTGATGTTGTGAGTTTAAGTTTAAGAGTTCAGTTTCCACAAAATTATATTTATATTATATTGATATTTATTTATTCGTTCTTAGCTATGACCTCTCATAATATGACCAGAGTGGAAAAATCAGTTAAAATTTAGCAAAATATAGAACTTACTCGTATTTATTCTATATAACTCACAATGTACTAGAGTATCCAAGTACTATGTTTCATCACGACACCATGTAATCTCATAAAATATTTCACAACTTTACCGTAAAAAATCGGTCCTAATCATTGTTAAAATCTTAACGATATACTATGTTTTTTGTTGTTGTTGTATTTTTTAAAATTTTTTTTCTCTTCAATTCCAATTACGTTTCTTGGCTAACATAAAATTGCACTTTAAAAACTTCAAGTGAAAAAATTTCAAGTTTTACAAAACGGCACAATTTATTGATGAAATTTATTTTGTTGTGTTCCATTTAAGTAAAGTGTTCATTCTCTAAATAAATAATTAAAATAGTGCTGCTTTCATAAATAACGACATAACCTCAATTTCTGCATTGCTGCATAAAATTGTACTCATTTTTTTGTTATATCAGAAGCAGCGTACAGTGGTGTGCAAAATTTTGAATTTTAATATATTTCGCTGTGTGTTGCTGGTGTTGTTGTTTTTCTTTTTGCATAAATTAGCCGCATTTTCAAATTGCTAAGACAATACTTTAATAAAGTCAACAGCAACAACTTTGATACATGCAAAGAAATTGCACAGCCATAGCCACATGCAACGACAACAACAACAACAGCAACAGCAACGGCCAACGTCGACGATAGCAACAACAACATATTAAATAAAATAAATTAAACGCTAAAAATAAATAGATACGAAATAAAAATTGCAACAACAAAACGAAAAAAAAAACAACTCAACTTGCAACAGAAATTTTTGTTGTTGAGCAACTTTCTACAATTTTTCACTTCCTTGTGAAAATAAAAAATGTGTGTTAATATTAATTTTGTTTTTCTTGTGCACATTTTTGCAACTTTTTTTTTTAGTTAAAAAATAAATTAACAATAAGTGGAAAATGTATTTTTTTTGCTGCTGTATAAAATTATCAACATGATCGGTGTCTAGTCTGAAACTTTTGAAAATTTTTCACAACTGATTTGTTATATATTGTCAGACTTTTGTTTGATATTAAGAAATTGGGCATGTGAGACGCATGTGCTTAAATTTTTTTTTTAAAATTGGAAAACTTGTGACAAAAGTTGAAGGATAGGTAAGAGTGGTAGTCGGTTTAAGAATCGTAACACTTGAACCAAATGTTAATCCATTGTGGTATCACAGTTCATTTAACTCTATAACCGAACCTACCAGAATGTATAATACAAATAAGTAGATAACTCATACCAACATGTCTGAAGTCATCTAGGTCTTCAAATTGAAACAAATCGAGTTTTTCCTCTCGTTTTCTAGCAAGTGCAGGGAAGAAGTCCAAAAAATCTAAAAATTCTCGATGTAATTCGAACATGTGAACAACACTAAGCAAGTCGAAAAATTCAAAAAATGCTGAAGTATTTGAAAAACGTTTACAAATTTCATATACATAATGTTAAAATTCAAATGATATTCAAAAACAAATGTCAATTTATGTTGATTAAGTGAAAAAATGTCGAAAAGATCAAGAAATACCGAATAATTTGTAGAGGTTGAAAAGTATCGAGAAACTTTGAATCACATCGAAAAGTCAAAAAATCATATCATTCAAAGGCATCGAAAAGGGCGATTAAATGATAAGGTCGGAATAAGTTCATAATATTCAAAAAACTTTTTAGTCGATAATCATCGGAAGTTTCGAAAACTTAAGTATACATCAAAAAACTCCCAAATATTTCAAATAACTCCGGACAGTGTCCAAATACTGAAGAAAATCGTTGATAAACGTCAAACAAGTGAAAAACCTCACAAATGTTACACAGTTTGAAAAATGTCGCAAAATTCAAAAAACTTCAAATGATGCCTAAAAAATTAAGAAATGTTAAGAAACAGTGAAAATTTGAATGATTTAAGATATCGAAAAAATCAATAAGAGTTGAATAATGTCGAATATATCGAAAAATGTCGACTGTTTCAAAATAAGTTAGAAAATTTCGAATATATAGTCGCCCGAGTTTTTTGTTGCTCCATATGCCACTTTTAGACTTCATGACTTCAGACTTGTTCTATAGGTTTTGAAACATTATCTTTCTAATGCAGTTGTCGCAATATATCTATATGTTTTAGTTACTAAGATGTGTAGTGTTCACTTTTCTCCACATTCTCTCATTTTTTTATTTATTATTTGCTGCAAAATCCAAATTTTGGTTTATATGAAAATAAAAAATTTTGTAACTAATTTGCTCCATATACTTAACATTTATATATATGTATTTATTTAAAAACTAAGCATTTTTGATTTGTTCCAATGCAATAGTTATTAAATACAGGTTTACTTCATATGCCACATGTGAAAAATAAGTTTATCATTGATTTGTAATGTATGGAGCAAACTGTTCACTACGACTTATCGGATAAATTATCATGTATCTACAAATGTGATTCGGTGTCATTTTTGAAATCTAACACTGAGCTACTCAATTTATCAACATACTGTTTAATTTATATTTCGATGGTACTTTTTTGGAACAATTTTTTTCATTTAAGGCTCTAACTTTCTTTTTCGACTTTCTCGGAGTACACCTTTAGGCGTATGGAGCAAAAGAGAATTCAGGCGACGATATGTCAGTGATGGCATTTGGGTCTTGTGAAAATGTACTGAATCGAGACTTTGAATGTACTGTTTATAGGCCGAATGTGCTTTCTGTCCTGAACACCCAATTTTACTAAAATGTACGAAATTTTTCTAAAAATTACTAAAAAAGACCCTAAGAAATGAGATACATTTCTGCAAATTGCGATTATTTTCATTTTTTCATTTACTAAAAGCAATTATTATTAACTGTCCAAATGTACCGAAATGCACTGAAAATTCGCCAAATGTACTACAAATGCGTGAAATTTACTGAATGTACTGAAAACTTGTCGAATGTACAAATGTACCGATAGTACCATCCTTGATATGTGTATATATATCAGATATCAAAATATATCCAAAAGGTTCGAACAAATTTTGAAAACGTTGAATAATGTTGGAAATGTCGAAGAAAAAGTGTTACACGTGAAAAAACCTCTGTGAACTTGAAACTCGATTTTAATTTAAAAAAAAAGTTCATCAGAATAGAGTCCTCTTTGATCGCTATAACTTTTGTATGGAATAAAGTTTTACTTGATAATATCATGTATTTTGCTATGTAAAATTAGTCAAGCAATATGAAAATTAAAAATTATGAAATCAAAATATTTTTTACTTGATAAAAATTCAATAGAAAAATTATCACAAAATTAAGAAAAATTCATTTAATAAATTTAACAGTGTAGGTAATAACTTTATGTTGATTTTACTACTTTTTTTTATGAAAGATATTACATTTTCTCGTTACTTACAGCGAGATAAATATCACAACAAAGCGAAATAATGCCATTTATTTGTTTTTTTTTCCATCGTCACTTTTTTTTATTTATTTTTAATGCAAATTTTTTTAATAAGAAATTGCATAAAAAATGCATAAAATAAAACTTTGACATTTCCATATACAAATTCATGCTTCCTTGAGATTTCGAAAAAAAAGGAGAAACTTTGAAGACAAGTAACGCCCTCGTTCCGTCAAACGATTCGCCCCCATTTTTCGGTTGTACGCCAGTTGGGGGAAAGTTTTTTCCTCAACTTTTGTTGACATTTTGACTTTGTTTTGAAATTTAAATGAACTTCAGTAATAACAAATTTTGTTGGAGTTAAATTTTTTACTCAAATTCGTGCAATAGGGCAATTATGACATTTTTAATTTTCTTGCTGTTGGAATTGCAAATATTAGCATACTATTTGTTAGTTGCTGTTGCTAATTATCAGCTGCATTTAAGTTCAACCTCAAATGCTCTTAACGTGACCACAGACATATTTTCATGTTATCAATTCCCCTCCCCCTCCCCACCACAACTTTTTGCGTGCAATTTAGTAATTTGTTCCATCGAATAGCAGCAACAAACAGTGTAATTTTTTTCCGAAAAATTGTTTATAACAAAAATCACGGTAATTTTACACCTCGCTGTATGTGTGTGTGTGTTTGTGTGTGATGTTATATTATGTTTGCTTTTTCGTGGCGTTGTACGTTCATTTTCATTCATGAAATTTAAGTATTTAAATTGAAATTTTAATAATTCATGGAATTTGGAGCGAGAAAACAAAAGATAAAATAAAAAAAAAACCAGAACGTAAACTGGAAAAATTAATTTCTTTGCGAAATAAATGAATTAATGCATGACTGCACATAAACAGCCAGAATAAGGAAGTGAAAGAATCAATATAAATAAAATGCACAGTTATCTTGTATCAGAGAGAATGGATGTGCACCTAAATTATTTACATATATCAGGAAAGTTTAAGGTACTTTGAAATACAAATTTAAAAAAAAAGGTTTGGTCGCAAGTTCTTTAAAATCGATATATTAACTTTATAATTAGAGTCAACTTCTGGTAAAACGATATATTTTTAATAACTTTAATTTTATCAAAACATTCTTTATATCGCAATAGATTTTTTTCATATTCATTTGGTACATATTTTGTAAGAACGGGCGGTTTAAAAATATCGCCTTAAGAAAATAAACATCTTTAATATTTAAGAGAATTTCACTTTTGAAAAAATTTATATACGCTAAGCATAGAATAAATAAAAAGTTGTGCTTAAAATATTATCGATTACACAAAAACTTAAAAAATGTTGGCCTTTTTTCCAATTATGTTGATTAATTTGAAAACTAAAAAAATCAATAACAATTGAATGAGTTAGGTTAATTTGAAGAAGTATGTCATGATCTGACATTATTTTGAACATGTTAAGAATTACTAAATTCCTTAAAAAAGTTTTGATAAGGAACTTGACTGGATCATAAAAACAAAACTTAGTTTCGTATCACGGTTAAGTTCAGGATATAGGATATAATTCTCACTCAAACAACGTATCGGCGCCGTAGTAAGGTTTCTTTCTGATAAGAAACTGAGTAAATGACCGGATTAAAGAATATCTCATCCGGATGTTAACATATTTCGAAATACCTAAACATATTTTTAGTTCGAAGCAACGACAGCACAAAGACCGAAAAACCGAAGACAAAAATTATAAATTTGGAAACCTTTCGCAAGATTCCAACCGAACTTTTGACTGGATCATCATTTAAATTTTATTTAAGGACGTTTTTTGTGCACTTAACAATGTGCTATATCGTATAATTTTTAGCTTAAGTCATAGTTCACAGGTCTATTAAACAAAAAGTTTTGTTGGATTCGTCATTGTTCTTTATGAAAACTAAGTTAAAAAGTTGCCAGCGTTTGTGCCATGGACTTCAATCTAAGTTTAATATAATCTAATGAAAACTAAGAACAATTTGTTTGGAAGTAGGGAAATATATTAAAATGTTTATTATTTACATTTTAATTTTTAATATTTAATGCATTCATTTTTCACGTATTTGACATTTGATCCAATGTTTACTTTTGTAAAACTTGAGAACAATTTGAACTCAACTGAACTTCAGTCCGCTCAACAACTCATGTCTTCAAAATTGACCTAATTTTTTATTTACATTTCTTTACTTTTCCATATAATTTTCTTATATTCCCCCTAAATTTTAATGGATTTTGGAGGAAAGTAAGTGAAATTTTCGTTTGTATTTGCGTATTTAATTAGCGTGCTAGCGCAAAGTTGTTTCTTCTTATTTTTTTTATTTTGTTATATCAAATGGAAATAAATAAAAGTCAACATTAAGGCACAAATTCAATAGACCATATGGCAACTGTTGTGATAAGAATTAACATTTGACTAAGTTGACATGCGAATTAAGTGACAAATTAAAATTAATGAATTGAAAGTGGACAACATTTTTTTTTTATGTAATGAGAACAAAAAGCTATACAAATATTTTGTATTGCATTGTCGTGTCCTGAAAGAAATACATTTGGCTTGAAAAAGCTTCTGTAGCACTACCTTGATAAATGGTCATAACATCGATTTTTGCCATTTTCTTTTTAGGAGATTCACGTCTCGCGTGAAAAGTTCGTTCAAACAGTCGCAAAGAATAGTTATGAAAACCTATCAAAAGAAAAATTTTATTTGACCTTAAGTACTTTTTTTAAAATTATATTCAATTTCTTGGTCGGCTCATAAATTGATTCTCCACTATTTTTTCATAAGTTTTAGCTACTTTTGTTAAGTTCAAAAAGGCACTGAAGTGCATATTTATTGCGCATGTATGTATGTCATGCAACGCAATTGAAATGAAAACTTCAACAAAAATCAATGTTTTCTCGAAAATATGTTGCACAATAATAATTCAAAATAAAAATTGCAAAAATTTTGCAATTTACCAAATGTCAAGTGAAAAATTATGACAAAAAGTTGTCAAATATTTGCAAAGAAAACAAAATGCCAAAATAAAGATTGAAAAAAATTGCAAAAACTTTTTGAAAACAACAGAAATAGTAAAAAAAAAAAACAAAAAATATTGCACAATTTTGAAAAGAAATCTACTTGCATAAATCATGAAATGTAAAGTTTTTTATTTGCACTGAATAAAATTATAAATTGCAAAACTTATAAGGATACAATTCACACAACGAAGTATCGAAACCCTTCTTATATACACGAGTATATATGTAGATTTGTACCAGAAATACACATAACAAAATGCATAAATTAAACGAGTAGTTGTTTGCTAGCAAAAAAATAAATGAAACAGAAATTTTACAATTATTATTATTTTATATTATTATTTCTTTTGTGTTGTTTTTGCATTTGAACGTCGTCGAAATTATTTATTTGTTTTGCAGTTCTTGCTGTTATTGTCAGTTGCTACACTGAGAGAAATTAATTTTGAGTATTGTGCATTTTATAATGTAATTTATTTTGTTTTATTGCTACAGCTGTCTGTGTTTGGCTATAACATACATACACTTACATGTACCTTCATATATAGACTGGTCCAAAATATAAAAACTGTAATATTTCAAGGTACAAGGCTTGCATCTTAAATTTGATTCATAGATAGTTTTAAGAATACATTTCTAATATTATATCTTAATAATCTTTAAAATAAAACTGACTTTTACAGAAGTCAACTTCAATTTTAACTTTTATTAATAACAACTAATGCCTTATCGTGTGGTATGAAAGGACGGGTGGGATGAAAATCGATACTATGGTCTATTGACTAAAAAGTAACGCGATACGTGACTATGTTAACTTTTATAGGGTTTCTCGATATTTTTGAACATTTTTAAATGTTAGGAAATTTTGACTATTTCAAGATTTTTCTATATATCCAACACGCTATTAGAATTTTTCAACATTTTTCGAAATTTTTCTCAACACTTAACTTATTCAACATTTTGCGACAAATTCAACATTTTATTGACTTTCTGCTTAGTTTTTTCGGAATTTTCAACATTTTTTTTTATTTTTCACCTCAACACTTATTTTCACTTTTTCAACATTTTTGAACTTATTTACCTTTTTAAGACATTTTAAGTTATTCAGCATTTCTCGACAAATTCAACATTATAGATTTTATGCTTTTTTTCAACATTTTTCGTCGCTTTCAGTATATCTCGTATTTCAACATTCTTCGAAGTATTCAATATTATTCGACTTTCTTAGCTTTTACTTCAAATTTATCAATATTTTTCGTTTTCTAAACACTTTTTCAACATTTTTGGACTTTTCAGCAATCTATTCTAGTTATATCTGTAATAGTACATATTTTTTGGTTTTAAGCAAGTTAATGCGAAGTTAACAAATGTTCCAAAAAGAAAATATTCAACTAAAACTCTGAGCAGTAAAAGTTACACCAATCTAATGCGCGTAGCTTCATAAGACTCCTGCAATTTATAGATACTGAATAGTATCTGTAAGTCTCTACAAAATGAAATAGTCAAAGTTTAGCAATTTATCCTATTACACATAACCATATTCTGTATAAGCCAATGGCTATGACTCTTTATTTCAGAAACCGAGCAATATATAGAAATATTTTCTTGAAGAATGTTCGCAGCTCACTGAAATATACAAACTTAATTAATCAAACTATTATGCAGTTTTTTTGTAGGTCGTAAGATAGGAAGTTTCAGAAAAGCTGCACGCACTAAGAAAAATATCGCACTTTGAATTTTCACACAATTTTGGACCAGTCTAATATATATATATGTATATATATATTTGTGTGTTTGTCAATGGCGCTATTAATCTTTGTTATTGCATATAAACGCAACAACAACAACAACAATAAAGGCAGTAACTCAAAGGGTATACTATAGACAAACGGGGTGGAAGATATAAACAGCCATGAATTGAAACAGGCGCACTGCGCCACCCCATTAAAATTATTATTTTTATACTGTTCTTTTTTTGAAATGATTAACATATGTGTACATAACATACATAAACAAAAAAGATAATAAGGTAATAATGAATGTGTGTTTTAATCAGTTTCTTATTCTTGTTAGTAATCACTCTGCATGCCTTAAGGTAGATAGAGAGCTAATTTAATTTCAAAATATAGTACATAAAAGTACCTTTGTATATCAAAAAGAATCGATTTTTCATATGCATTAGTAACATTTTTATTTCAATCGTTTTATTTAGTCCAGTCAGCACGAGAAAAATGGTTTTGCTTTACATACTCTTTTAACATATATTCTGAAGGGAAGTCTTGAGTTCTGACTACCAATCTCAAATAAACACCAGCCGGCCAGAATAATTTCCGAAATTCTGACATTGCCATATAGCATCATCGAGGATTTTTTTATACTCTACCAAATCATTATATATATATATTGGGATATATTGTATACATTGCATAAACATCCAGACACATAATGATAAGGAAATATTAAACTTAAAAAAATCTACAACCGCAATTAGCCTGGCATTGAGAGCTAGTTGGGAATCATTCCATTTCAAAATAAATTGACTTCTATTTCAATTTCATTTACGGTAAGACAATTTTGAATCATGAATTTGTATTCCGTTCCAAAGGATTTGATTTTGGATTCATATTTTTAATTATATGGTAAAAGGTATTGAATTTATTTCAAGATTCACTTCATTCTATGAATTTGAGATTGTAAAGGAAAAAGTTTCTTTGAAGCAACCAGTTGAACACGAGACCCTCAGGAAAATTTCAAATTCATGCCTCACTTGACTGAAAAAAGGTTTCTCGAACGTGTTTTATTCATGATGAAAGAAAATAAAATTTCCTTAGTTTTTAGTTGATAACCAAAAAAACGTTTGTCTAATACTTGGCTATAAAAAGGGTTTCCGTTAGCAGTACCTACTTGGAGCGTTTAAGGTGAGAAAATCGTTAAAGTGTTATCAAAAGTTAACAGATGTACTTAGTTTTGGAGAATTAGCGTTATAAGATTGAAACCATAGGTTCGATCTTCCCCATTTGGGGTCATACAATGATGTTATTTTCTTAGTACAGTAACGTTGTGTAAAAGATGCGTCAGTACATTCGACAAATTTTTAGTACATTTGGTGTAATAGAGGAAATTTCAGTGCACTTTACTGATATATGCGGAAGTAATAATAAATAACTTGTTTTCTTTAGTAAAATTCTGAAAATTTTTCTAAATTTCAATGACAACAACTAAAAAAAAACATTCATCCTCTAAAATATGTATAAGCATTCCAAATCTCGATTGGAATGCTTCATATGATAATAAAATAATTCAATAAGCTATGGTTATATTTTTGAAGTCTGTCAAATACTTTTCGAGACATGAAGAATTTTTCAAAATCCTCACCAACTAAAATATTTTTTCAATAAATAAATTACTTTCCTATAATTTTATTAATACATTGCAAATGCTAAATTTTGTCCTTTCAACTAACATAACCTTTGTATTTGGTTTTGTCTTTATTGTTGTTTTTTTTTTACCGGGAAACATTAAAATTTGTCTGCAATTGGTGTTGTAAGCATATATTTATTACATCAAAATTTGAATGGATTTTTAAAAAAAATGAGCGACTGATTACCAAAATTGAACTCCTTTCTGGAGTCGTCGAGGAAAACCATTGATCAAAAATCACAAGAATATAAAAAATACAAATGGTACAGCCCATAAAATTTAAAAAAAATATAATAAAATGAAGACATTCGAGGGCATTGGAGCATATTCGAGCATGAAATGATATCCGAGAACGTTTGATCAAATTCAAGGATATCTTCTTAACCGATAGTTTTAAACTCAAAAAAAGAATGAAAATTCTAAAAAGACTTAGCTCAATTTTTTTCCTATCGCAGTTTTCTTAATTTGTTTGCTTTTCGTTTTTGTTGATTTTCTCTATTTTTTATGATTATTCCCAAGAGTCCTGTCGTCTCGCAGTTACTTATTGTGCTACGATGACAACGACGCTATTTCTCTACGTTATTTGAGCAGTGGAGATTTTACGATTTTGTGTTTTTAATCTTTTTTATGCTTTTGAAATTTCGTTGTTTTTTCTAGTTTCTTTTAATTTTGTTTTTTTTTTTAATTTTTCTTTTCTTACTGTCTTGCCATGCTGTTTTTATTTTGTTTCTTCTTGTAAGTTATAGAGTATTTTCGACCGCTGCCTTCACGAGTATGCTTACTTAGGTAAGTATGCGTTCTGCGCTCACTTATACAACGACAACACATATTTGCGCGTGTGTTTGTGTGAGTATTTTTTCTTCAAGGTGCAGCTGTGTGGGTGAGCAATAAAAATTGAGCAGAGAGTAAAATTACTAAAGCCAAGATAATCGAAGAAAATGAAAAAAAAAGCCGCCCCCAATAACAACAAAAATTGATGCATTGCATTTTCTTTGAAAAATAAATTTTTTCTTTTTGTATTTACTAATAATTTCGTTATATTAAAATCGCATTTTTTTTCTTATAAATTAGACAATAAAATTGATTGACTTTATTTCTCTTTTAATTTTGTGACTTTTCTTAATTCTCTTTCGGGCTGGGGTTTGCATTAAGTTTTTTCATCTGAATTTTTGTTTTGCCCTTCTTAATGAGGCTTGCAATTAAATGTTTTAAGTGTAGCTGTGTTTTTTTTTTTTTCATTTTAGCCAGCAGCTGCCGAGCTTAAAGTTTCGCATTTTTGCCGTCGCAAGATTTGGTTTTCTTCGATCGTCTGTGCCGCTTAGCTGGGTTTTTGAGATCAGCTTGAATTGAATTTTTTATCTTTTCTCTGAATGGATTTTTATTTCTTTTTATGTTATGTTTCTTGCTGTGCATGCATGTTGTTGTTGAGCTTTATTTATTTTATTTTGTGTTCTCTCCTTTTGTGTAGCAATTAAATTTTTATTCCCTTAGATTTTTGTTTTGTTTTGTTTTTTTTAATTTCGTTGAAAATTAATTTATAGTTTGTTGTTGTTTTGTGGTTTTATTATTGTTGTTGTTTCGCTAAAATATCTCTTAATTTATTCGCAATAAAAATCTGGTAACATTCGCAGAATTTCTTTGTTATTCTTTATTTTTTTTTCTTGAAGTTTTGTTGCTGTTTTTTTTATTTATTTTGCTTGGCGGAAGTGATTTAAATTTGATGCGATTCATTTTGTTGGCTGCTGAATTAACCCCCGGAATTGTGTACTGAAAAAGCAATTTTTATGCAATTTTATGATGATTAGGATTTTTGGAATTTTCTGAGTTTTCGAAATGGGTGGTAAGGCATCTAAAATTAAAAAATTTTATCTAAAATCATTTAAATCTAAGACTTAAGTCTTGCTTTAGCAATAGCTTGTAATTTAGTTGTAGAGATTAAGAACTGTATTTATAAGTATAAGGAAATATTAAGGTAAAATTGATTAATTTGTGCGGGATTTAATTAAGGTAACGAAAAACCATAGCAAAATGAAATTTTTTGAATAAATATATAAAATTTTAAGTAATTTTTTTAAAAGTAATCAAAGCACAAACTGTTTTCAATTTCAACTTGAAAATTGTGTTTAAGCCTTAAAGTGAGTATTTGTTAAAGCTTTAATATGATCTTTTTTCAGAATGACCGATTCATTTATTCGTGGATTATAGCAATTTGAATTAAACCGCATTTGGAATGTAACTATATATAAATTTTTATTGAAAATCGATAACATTGCATTACATTAAGAATTGTTGCAAAATCAATAACTAACTAAATTGGTAAGACATCGATCATTGGCAAAAGGTATTTGAATATCTTATGGTAAATTGTTTTTGAGTTCATGTAAAGGGATGTTTCAACCGACACAATTTAAATTAGTTTTATATATTTTTAAGTCATTTTCAATTCTTATTTTTTTTATCTTAAGAATATTTGTTATAAAGATAAGCTCAAGTTGTTAAGATAAAGAGATTGCAAAAGTCAGTTTGTTAGTTGTAATATATAAGATGCTCAAATTCTCGGAGAATTTTCTTCAAACCCAATTCTATAACATAACCGCAAAAAAAAACCCTCCTTCGAATGTACACATATTGTTCGCATTTTCAAAAAATGTGGGATTGGCTTGACAGTGTGGGGGGGTGACACCTCCTGTGCAAAAATTCTATTGAATCATATGTTTAAAGTTTTCGACGTTTCTTGAAAAATATCGTGTTTAGACTTGGAAATAAATCTACAAATGATTAATGGCAAAATTTTAATTAATAAACGTTGGGCAGAAATGTCAAATTTCGCCATGCAAAAAGTGTAGAGCTTAATACTATGGAGACAGCAAACTGTAGCCAACCATGAAACCGAAAAATGAAACTGTCTCCGTACTGTATCGTCTCGCATATAAAAACCAGTAGCCAACCATGAAGGGGCTGATAAACTGCTAAAACCAACTCCTTCGAAAACAATTGTGGTACTTTCCCAATAAAATTGATACCGATATTGATTTTAACTGTAAAAAACAATAAAAAAAAATTATTATATCAGTTTTAGCAGTATTTCCATCAAAACTTTCCAACCTTTTTTTTTGCAAACAAACCATTATTTAAGTTTTCTCTTTGGAAAGTATTTAAATTGGGATTTTAAAGGAAATAAAATATTGAGATATGAACGGCACACTCTTAGTCTGCATTAAGAAGAATTATTGAAATAAAATTCATTGAATTTTCTACTCGTAACTAACTCAGTTGAGTAATTTGCATAAAAATATATTTCCAAATCGTCTCTAGATGAATACATTGGTTCAAAACTGATCGAAAAAGTTATACTACTTTAATTGTAGTGAGTTTTTTAAAAATTTCACAGAACTGGAGATAAACTGGGTTGTGGGTTGTTGTTTCAAATTAATTTCTTTCTCATTGCAAGCAAACTGTCTCAATTTCAAGCGATTGGAAACATATGCTTCCCTAAAGTGTGTGTGAATTAAACTGAAATTGCTGATTACTAATTATTTATTTGATTTAACCAAATCACTGCAATATCCTCAATTAAATATTACGTTTGTCTCAATGAACAGCGTTTTTACTTTAGGAGTTTTAAGCTGATCACAAATATTTTAAGCAACTGAAAGTCGAAAAAAATTTCATTTTCACCACATAGTCTTCGAGTACGTAAAGTACAGCTACCTTTTTTATATAAATTTAAGAAATCCATCTTCTTTTTTATTTATTTTCAAAGAAGCTATTTACATATATTATTTTCGCATTATAAAAACTTATTTGTTGATGTTCACTTACTTTTAAGATATTTCTTCTAGCGAATTTGCAAGGAATGTAAAAATATCCACTGAATATATTTTGAGCGCAGTTTTCTCGTAATTCCTTTTAATTTTTGTTTTTCAAATCTGAGCACTTATGTTTTTCTTTTTAATTATTAAATCTATTCAAACAACTTAAGTGTTTAATTTTTATTACATTTATTTATAAATTTATATATTTTATTTTTAAAACTTTTATTTAGGTTTTATTTTAAAAATAAATTGCACACATATTTTTCTTCTTCTTCTTCTTCTTTTTGTAACAATTATATTGTTAATTATGATATTGTTGCATTAAACTATTAATTTCATTTATTTAATTTAAAACTATTGTCAACACATCGCGTTGCGTATTTTAGAGTAAAATTTACTTTGAAGAAACAAAATTCAATACTACTACTTTTTTCCAGCTACAATATGCCGCTTTTTCAGCCACTGCAGTCACTCCACTTTTTTTTCACCGCTGTTGACGTTTCTACGTTTGTTTTTATTTTTTGTTTATGTTTATTTTTAATGGTTCTTTTTTTTCAGTATTTTCACAAACGTGCGTTTAAGTTTACAACTTTGTTGCTATTGTTGTTGTTGCTGCTATATTAAGCGCGTTTTTAATTTTGAACGCCGATAACAGAATTTTTTTTTCTTTCTCACTGGCAACAACAATAAAAAATCACAAAATATTTAAATCACATTAAGTGAAGCAAAAAAAAATTTTAATGAAACTGATAAAATTCCAAGTATTTGTTTTCTTTTATGCTAATTTTTGTATTTGATTGCGCTGCGCAATGTGCGGAACCGGAAATAAAGCACAAAAAGCAAGAATTCGCACAACAACAAGATCGATTTGTTAATAAATTTTTTCTTTAATCTTTCGTTGTTGACACCAGGTAAAAATGTTGCTGCTGCCACTGCACACTTTTTGTTTTTGGTGGTTGTGTATTTCTAACTTTCTCGTTGTTTTTGTAATAATTATTGAACCATAAGATATTATATCTGAATGTACAAGAACGAACGGCCCAAGAAGTAGGTATCTTGGTGTTGCTGCCTTTAAATTTTGTTTCTACTTTGCTTTACTTCATCTTTTTTTTACATCGAAATGAGTAGACGCGCGCAACGACGAACGTCCTCGAGGAATCGCGATTACAGAATGAGTCAAAACGTGTTGAGCCAACGTAAAATGTATCTGATGGATGCACAGAGGCACAGCGGCAGAAAATACAGCGAGCGCGGAGAACAAAAACAACAACAGCGACAACGGCGGCAACGACGACGACGACTACGACGACAACAACAACGAATTTCGATGAGAAAACAGAATGCGAATGTGAACGCTCGCATGAATACACTGGAATACGCTTACACAGTCACACATACACATAAATACACACGGATACAACGTTGGCAAAGAGAATAAGAAGAGTAAATCAAAAAGAAAACAACAAAAAAGTAGCAACAGAAACAGCAATAAGGAGAAATAACAATATGTTGTTGGTTTGAGTTCTTTTTTTTTGTACTTTGCTTTGTTGATAAAAGAGCATAACGACAATGTTCACGAAAAGTATCTTATAGAATGCAAGCTCGAATGAAATGTTTGAGAGACAAACTGACAGCGAGCGAGAGAGAGTTTTCATTGTGGTATCAAATGAAGATGCAGTTCAAAAAGGTAAGGCATAGCAACACAAAAAGGGTATAAAACATAATGTGCAAATTTATAAATACTAAAAATTAATAGTTAGTAGTATTTGTAAATTCAGTAGTTTTTATAAAAGTAGCAGCAACAGCAATAGTTTTCATGACATGCAATGTTGAATTTGAATGATCTTTAGAATATTTCTATAAAAATTTGAAGCCGAACGGATAAATTTAAGTGGCTTGCTAAACCTTATTCTGAAAAATATTATAAACGTTTCCCTTGAATCCTTTACTGAATCATAATGTGATTGTAATCTGCTTTGAATGGGGTAAGAGGTAATGTCATCTGGTTAATAATTCATAAGCGGAAGTTGATTGTCGAATTCTGATGAAATTTTATTTTGGCAATACATATCCTATAAAAAATTACATACATATATTCTGAATAAGAAAAATTTTAAAAATTGTTGAATTAAAAGTATCATAATTTATAATTCAGCTCGGCCTTTTTGAGATCCATGATTTTTACTGACTCGATTTGTTCAATGAAAAACTAAATTGTAATCAATTTTAACGTCAATAAACTGAGGGAGGGTGAGATGTTACATTCCCTAGTTTGAACTGTTTCACAATCAAAATACATCACTACGCCACATGAAAGTGATTTTCTGAGTATTTATATTCAAGCAGTTCATACCAAGTTAAAAAGAGGCTTGATTTTTCATATGTTAAAAATAGATAATTTATTTCTTATGCATAACTGGAGTAAAAGGTTTTTTGAATATGAAAGTCATATTTTAAAAAACACAAAAATGTTCTCTTTAAAATCGTGCAGCTTTTCTTTGTTTTTAATTATTTATTGACTTTAAAAATTTTCTTTATTTATTTTTATTTTTGGATTTGCCCCGAAACGTAAAAGACTTGTCAACCAACAACTTTTCATATTTTATAAAATTGGAATATTTTCTTTTCAAAAAAAAAAGAAACAACATCAAAATCAAGAATCATTTAGCATATGAAGTTTACTTTTTGAAAACTTTTAAATGCTTTGTTTATTTTCAAACCATAAACGCAAATCCAGTTGACAATTTCTAAATCACGTTATCAGCTGGATTAAGGGCAATATAAAGAGTAAGGCTGATTCCCAAAATAACAGCTGCTTTTAATATTTTGTTTCGCTGTGAGATTCGATATTACAATAAGAACTGTAATATAACTGATCCGGTCATAAAATTTAAATATTTTTGTATATCGTCACTGTTTCTTAGAGCGTAAATGGAAAATCAAATACTTATTGATATCTTCTACCAAGCTGCTTTTGATATCGCGCCTTATCAATAACTAAACTAGGGATAGGGTTTTCAAACTCTATGCAATTTAAACATTCCAGGTACGTTGCAATTGTTATTTACTTATGTTGAAATAAGCTGTAGTCAAAGTTTTTCTCCGAAAAAAAAAAAGTTGTTGCGATGATGACGTTACTACCAACTAAAATGGTGACATTTTCACTCATTTTTACTCGTAGTACATTCCGAAACTTAGTTTCACCATTGAAAAAATACGCAAGTATAATGGAGCAGGTTTTAGTGCACTTGGACTATTTATAATAATTCATTGGTTTTTCGTTTTTTAAAGGACAAATTCAGAGAACAATTTTCTTCTTTAGTAACTATTGATATCAACATCATCTCAAGCTCATCTTCAAGCTCATTCAAAGGTTTTAAAAAATTCAAATATACATATTGAGGTATTTTTTAAAAGCATATCTCTGCGTGATATCTATATATGGGACGAATTTTCATGGGGTTATATCCAATGCTTGCCAGTAGATTGGTGATATCCATTTTCACTTTTGCCGTTTGATGTGAATGGAAACCGCACTTTGATTGCATCTGGTGAGCAATTCGCCACTGTTTATGGTCCTACGCCACTCTGTTTTCAGAATTCGAAGAAGACAATTGTTGGTGAACACTTTTAAAATATGCCAGTTTCACAGCCGTACAAATGAGCTGACTGCATGGTTGGCTGAAATATTTTGAGCTTCGATGTCGTCAACATAAACGAAGGCTGCCAGATATTAAAAAGCTGAGCGAAAGTGTCACTAATCTGACGCTCTTCTAGGACTTTTTTATTTCAATTCTGAAAGGTTTGGTGTCTAAAACAAAGTTGTTCCTGTTGAAAAGAAAAATATTTTAGCTTACACTAGCTAGTCCTCCAGCACCACTCTAATGAAAAAATTTACATACCCAACAAAGAACTGAGAATTATTTCATACGATCTTAAGAAAAGAGTGTAAGTGTAGGAAAATGTATTTGAATAAAATGTTTCATAAGAAAATAAAGAAATGGTGCTACAAGGGTATCGTAAATAGAAAAAAATTTAAATTTTTCATGAGACAAAAACTTTGCTTCAGACACCAAACCTCTCAGACGTGAAATTGTAAAACTTGTAGAAGAGTCCACATCAAACTTATTTCAAGCTTAGCGATCCCAAATTACCTTGAATTCATGTCAGTCGATGTATGTCCAGCATTTAAGTCTCAGTTTAGGACACAATGATAGTATTTTTATATAAAATAAAGTTGTCAGTGCAGATTGCCTTCGCGTTAGTAAACTAAATTGTAAATGTAGGAGTTCTAGTAAGATCTACAACAGAAACTGGCACCTTAATTGTTGTCAGAGGGTATTATCTTTAATTAAAAAAACTTTTTACTTACTTTGTTGAAAAATAATATTTTCAAATCTTATTAGAATAACGAAAAAGCTTACCTGAAAAATAAAAGAAAGAAAAACATGTTAAATATTAATTGAGCAAAGTAAAGTAAAATTTATATTGAAATGATAATATGCAATGTACAGGATAATAATATGCAATGTACAGGATAATAAGTAAATAAATTTGAAAAAAATTACGAATCACTTTAAACATTTTATTATTTGGAAATTTTTAGTAAGTCATCACGAGATATGATATCTTAAAAACTTCTTTAAATTTAAAGAGTCCTGTCAGTGGGGGGAGGCTTGGCTTTTTAATTGCATAACGTTGGTTTGATCACCACCAGTTGCAAGAACATTTAATTAAAATAGCGATTTTTTATCATCTCGTTATGCTTAAGCTTTGCCAGTATAATTTTTCAAAGAAATTGTTGCAAGTTCATACATTTGCGCAAAACAATGCCACTACTGCACCAACGGCGCCAAAAAGTAAGAATACAAAACAAGGTCTATTAAAAAGTGTTTTTATTTATGATGGAAACTAAACCAGATGTTCTTTAGAGTGAGATTTTGTTTTTACTTATCAATTTCAACACCACGGTGGGAGCGAAAACAGGTCTGGAGCCGCAATATATTACAACAACGTCAGAGCTGCCAGGCGTGCGCTTGGTACCAACTAATCTGTTAGGTTTTAACTGATACAAACGACGAAACGATGAAAGAAGTAAGGCAAATCTAACTCTTAACGCCTAAAAGTCGCAACACAATGTTGGCCCTAAAGCAAACTCTCGCAACGTCTTCAAAGGTATTCAAGAATCAATTTCTAAAATTAGTTAAGTGTATTCTTTTGTGTTGGCTTATTAAGTTTGAAAAAAAAATGATATTTTAATCAATGAAAAATAGAAAAACAAATAAAAATTGAAATAAATAGATCAGTAAAAACGCAGCATATTTTTAGGATCATTTGCATAGAGTGTATAAATTCATTTGAACTTTTTAATCAAAAGTATAGCGAATAAAAATAAATTACAAATTGTTAATTCGATAAAATTTAATGTTGCATAAAATTGCTTTAAATTTTCATTAAAGTTTTTTTACAATTTTCTTTCGTTCTTCTTCTTCTTCCCTTGCAATTTCACTTCAATTTTCATTACAAATTTTCTGCAATTTCTTGTTTTTCATTTTAAATATGTTTTTACTGTCGATGTTTTGTTGTAGTTTTTTTTGCCATCATTCTTGTTGTTGTTGTTGCTGTTACTGTTTATTTTCCATCAACTTTTTCCGCTGCTGCAGCTGTTGTTGTTGTGTTTTAAGCCAACCGCTGACGCAGCTGTTCGTCATGTTGTTGCTGCAATTTTATTGCTTTCATTTATTTTGTTTTTATTTTTTTTTTGCTTTGTTGTGCCATTATTATTTTGTTGTTGCTATTTGCTGCAACTCCTCTTCATTCTCTTTTACCCATTGCGGCGGCGGCTCCTTGGCTCCCATGCAACACCCACCATCGACCTCTTTTCCCACATTTTGCCGAAGCAGCAGCAGCGAGCAACACAACGCATTTGAAAGAAGAAGAACCAGCAGCAGCAGTTGCAAAAGCCGGCATTTTAGCCTGGCTGGCCTCGCGTGCTTGCCTTGGCTGTTTCTCCGCACACACACACAACACAACACAACACAACACATATGCATTGCTGCTGCTGCGATTCACATATACACCGTCACTTGAGAGGCAAACGCAAACATACTCACATACACACACTTGACATAAGCATGTGTGTGAGTGGAGCTAGCAACAAAAACAACAGCAACAGCCCTTGGGGTCATTATTCGCTTCTTCCAACAGCAGCAGCAGCAGCAGCAATGAAAACTACAACAATAAAACAGCGTCATTCGTCGTTATTGTCGTACGCCTTGTCTTGCCTTGACTCTGGCTGCAGCTGTACATAATGTTGTTTTTGTTCTTTGCTGTTGTTTTTGTCTTTTCAAATGTTGTTGCTGTTGGACACGGCGTCGTTGTTGCAGTTAATGTCGCGTGGTCCCCAGAAAGGGTTGAAGTATCGGAGACAGAAAACATTGATACTTTGAAAGGGAATGGAACGATTTACGTGTTTTTGGTTTCTAAGAAATTCCATCAGATAATTTATAAATATTAGAAGCTTTTCCGTTAAATGCCAAGATACCCTATAGTCCGGGAGGCAGCGTTGAATTTTCCAAGGTGATTTCCTCCCGTTGATGTTTTTTTTTAACAATTGAATTTTTTTTTTGACAATTTCATAGAGTTTTGTTAGAAAACATGAGGACTAACACCAGCTGTGTTACTCTGGATAGAAAACGCTCTCGTTAGACCTTTTCTTGCATATGCCACTGCAGACTGCAGATTAAAGACTTAATGTTTCGCTTCTTTCCAGTTTCTGTCTCCTTTTATTATCAATCGAGTCAGCGTGCAATGGCTACGCAATCTGAGTTCAGGGTGGAATATCTTGAATATCTTCATACTGCCTAACTCATATTCTATCTAATCATCTGAACACTGAAAATATTTTTTGAAAACTGATTTTAAATTACAACGCTGAAAGTATGATACTTGTTTTTTACCAATTCGAAAAAAAAAGATTTCAAAAATATCAGTTGATTTTAATATATGTACTTAAACATATTAGACTTACATTTTTAATTAAAAAAAATATGAGAATAATAAGGCATATTTTCTCATTAATTGATCCTTCGTAAGCAATGACATTCATATTCAACTGATTAAAAGAAGTGCACTTAATATCGCCCAACACAATGTCTCTATTAAACCAGAGTTCGAAGTCGAGGCTGCGTTTGAGGTTACAACGCTAGAGAGCTGTAGTATTGGTGATAGCGGTGGCAACGTTGACGACGTTTCGTACGCGATGTCCTCCACCAGGCCAGGCTAACAACAAAGTAATAAAATTCAATTATTTTCGTGTTCGTCTTGCTGCTTCGCCTTTTGTTTCTGCTCGATACATGCAACGCTGATGTACGGACTTACGAACAATAAAACAGAAGTAGCATGAGAAGTTGAAGAGCTAATAGAAGTATGAGTTAAATAATCAGAAGAAAGAGAACACGAAGACGAAATAGAAGAATAGTGACAAAATAAGACAATTACTTGACGAACGACCAAGTGCATGAAGCTCTTAAGGTTGCAATATTTGTTGTACTTTCTGCTAAATTTGTTTCGCTGTTATTTTTGTTATATTTTTCATAAGTCATTTTATCGAATTTTTACCAGCTTTTACTTCGTTTTCGCTTATTTTTTTAATAAAAATTTTCTTCTAAAGGATTATTTTTCTTTTTTTTTAGCAGCGTTGCAACAGCGAGAGCCAGAAAACAAAAGGCAAAAATGCAGTAGCGCAGCATGGTATGCTGAAACATAGGGAACCCTTTTTACGATCGCTATGATCCTGTGTGTAATTTTAAGAGTTTTTGTTAGATTGTCTCATTTTATTGAAAATTGATTTGCGCAAGTTTTGGCTCAGCTAAACTCGACGTATGGCTGAAGCTTTGGAAGGATAATAATTACTTATTCACTTCAAAAAAGTGACACGAAATAAACTTTAAAATGTTGCATATCTACAGATATTTTTCGAAGATAGAGCACTTCAGTTCAATAGCATAAGATTCTATCGTTAGAAATTTCTCAGATGTACAGCCAACCCCATGGAAATTTCCCTCTAGCACGTCACTGCTGCAATGAGCAGAAGCAGCCGCAGCAGAGACACTGAATTGCAAAAACAAACCAAAAAGGAAATGCAAGCCAACAACAGCACAAAATTTTCACTGCAGCGACTCGTTTTTCTTCTTTTCTACTCCTTCTTACATTTTATACTCGAACTTGTGAGAATGTAATGAATTTTTCTTTAACGCTGCTGTATTGGTTTCGTTCGCTAACACAGAACACACACTACTAGCGAGAGAAATGTGCGAGTGCCAATATAAGAGAGCGATTACATCTGAGCAAGAAAAATTTATTTAAGGTGAGAGTGCAACATAAATCAGCCGCCATGATTCACTATGGCTACTTAAAGTGTTGCTGTTGCTGTGCAATATTTTAGCACGAAAAAGGGTAAGGACTTTTCTTTAAACTCAGTTTCAAAAATAATTGCTTTCTTATAAAATTTGTTTTAAATTAATTTATATTAAATAATAAAGAAACAAATTTCAACAATTTAAACAGATTTTCATCGAATTTGACAATAAACTCTAAAACACTGAAATTATTTCCAGAAAATATTCTTCATGGTGATATATTTAGAATAAAAAGTTTGATGTTTTTTATTATAATGGGCTTATTAATAATTTTCAGAAAAATTTTATTTGCAATAATTTTGAAAAATTCAAAATTGTACAAAAAAGAGTTATAAGGCTTTCAAACTGGCATCAAAAATAGTGAATTTTCAATGTAGGTATCTCGATTTTGATCCTAAACTTTGGCTAAAAGACTCACCGAACGATGATATTCTCAGGGTTGTTTAATTTTTCGAGCTGCAATAAAAAAATT
Organism: Meiosimyza decipiens; assembly: GCA_963680825.1. Taxonomy (NCBI): domain Eukaryota; kingdom Metazoa; phylum Arthropoda; class Insecta; order Diptera; family Lauxaniidae; genus Meiosimyza; species Meiosimyza decipiens. The sequence goes on along the minus strand of OY804258.1, from coordinate 22,791,395 downwards.
CACTTCACAAAGTACTTACATACATGCAATCAATGTATGAGCATGGTCTCTCTGATAACCTTATAAGTATTACTCGATCCATATATTCGAATATGGCCTTTTTTCAAACTAGGGGAAATGTATGAATGTATTTGCATAAGTTCCTAAAAGCCATTTGCAGTGGAAAAGTGTCTTGTTGTTTTGACGTGTTTCACGATGAATATTTGTGTTTTTATTTTTGAAGGTACCTAGAACAAGTGGGGAATGTAATATTGGGTGCGGGTTGTTGAATCTGACCGCTCTATGCAAAAGATAGACCGAGTTTCAAACCTCTTTATTTTTGTAAGTGATTAATTTTTACATTTTCTTTATCAATAATTTGCTCTTAGATTAAAATTTTTAATTATATGAAAACAGAAATCTTATTCTTTTGCAATTTTATCAGTTTCTTTAAGGTTTTTATACATATGTATCTTAAAACTGCAGATTTCGTTCTCATCATAATGAAATTTCATCAATTCTGTGACTGTGCAGATTGATCCGGTTCTGAGAAGCCATAATCCAAGTCAATTTCCTGCTATATTGTGAGTAAAAATTTGTATGGTGGGAGAGGTTCAACTTGAACACCCTCTGAGTTACAGGGTATTAAATAAACTTACTTTAGAACAGTGCTTGCACTCAAATATTACGTCTTCAAGGTAATGGAGTTCATTTAAAAGGAGTATATTTTATAATTAGATATAAACGGATCAAAAGTGCAAACCCCCATGAACAGCTCGTTGCTGCACCGTTTCCTCTTCCTTAGCCAAGAGCAACAGCGCAATACTATTCACTATTTAATTAATATTTGGATTTTATTTTCACTTACATTAAAATATTTCGATTTATTTCTTAGAAAGCGCGTTATCAATTTTTTTAACAAAAGATAAAGATTCACGTCTCTCTAAGTAATTTGAAGTAAAATCTCATTCGGGCGAAACCCATAATAGCTAATTAAAAATCGGGTTCACGTGAAACTTGCGTACAGCTATACTTTCGAAGTTGTCAAGGAATTCAGCTATCTTGGCACCAACGTAAACACTTAAAACGATATCAGTCTGGAGATAAGACGGAGATTCACTTTTGCTATGGTCTCAGTAAGCAATTGAGTAGCAGAAACCTCTCTCGCCTGACAAAACTGACAATCTACAAGAAGCTCATCTTACCGTTGCTACTATATGGCGAAGAAGCATGGACTGTGTCGCAGACGGATGCAGCCGCGCTTGGGGTTTTTGAGAAAAAATATATTCCCAAAATCTTCAGTCCTATTTGCGTCGTCGACGACTAACGTATTCGAATGAACCACGAACTGTACGAGCTCCGATGAAAATACCAGGCCAAAGAAACCCACGCGCGCGAAGCAGAGGCGCCTGTAGAGAGCTTTTGTGGTCGGTCGTAATCGGTAACGGGTTGATATAGCCGCCCAAGTAAGTAAGTCACGTGAAACTCAGGATACAGGGCAATTTTTTATGGCCATAATTATTTTTATAAAAATTAAACTTAAATTTTACTATACAAAATATGACATTCATTTATACCCCATTTATTTTCTGAACAAAAGTTTTGTTGCAGTCACAAAGCAAAACGATCAGATTTAAAAAAAAAATTAAAAATACATATTATTTCCGAAAAATTAAAAGAACTTTCTTAAAAAAATAAACCATAAACACAAATCTAAGGACGAAAAGCGTCCAAAAAGATCTTACGTATTGACTTACTTATTTTGTAAGGAAAAATTCAACAATTTTATGCTGCTTTTACTGGAATTTTCTCGGCAACTTATTGTTGTAATTTTTTTGAAAATTTTTTCTCAAAGCTGTGCTGATGAGCTCCCCAAAACCGTACAGTAAATGTATGTCTTCAAATTTGCCAGCAAATGTCTGGATATTTTTTTTGCCAACATAACTTTCAGTTCAAGACTTTTCTCCCCTTTGGTTAAGAACACTGAGAAACTTAACATGATAACGCAAATCTGATCCAGATAGAAAATGGTGCGTAATTACCACTAATTTTATTTTTGTTAACATTTTACATAATTTCCTTTTCTTTAGTAAAAAACTAAAATTATAGTGCTGCGAAAAAATATTGTACCTATTAGGATTTTCTTTGTTACTTTATATCAGAAACTCACCATACACAAATTCTTACGCACATCCCCTGCGATGTTCCTACACCAACATATCTACACTCTTATTTATTTTCCTATTTTTTCTTACTTTTTTTCCTACATTTTGCTGCCACTTTTTAACTGAAATTTGTGCACGTTGTAATTTATATTTTAAATTATTACAAATTCCGACAATTTTCTTGTGCTGCTGCTGCCCCTGCTGCCCTCTACTTCATTGCACCCCCTTGTTTTCTTTACTTTTAAAATTTATGTGTGTGTATGAATAAAAATTTGTAAAATTTACAACAATAATTGCATGAATTTTTCTTTTTTGTTGTCGTTGTTGTTGCTTGTAAGTATGAATTTTTATGTAGTGCAAACTTTGGAAATTTTCGAAATATTAATAGGCATCTTTGTATGTATAGAATATGTATATGTATTTGTTCATTACAATGTACCGTTATTTATTAATGATTCAATGTAAAACGTTGTTTCACCATTAACTTGAACTCAACATATTTCCAGCAGCCATTATTGGTGCACAGTGGGATAAAAAAAAAATTAAATTTAAGAAAAAGTTTACAAAAAAATTAAGATATTGAGAACATCTTATCAATTATAATAGATTTTTAACTGTTTTTGTGCAAAAGTTAAAAACAATTTCAAATTTCATGTTTCATTTTTCATAAATTTTAAAAAATGATTTATGGAATTTAGTACACAAAGCAAAAATCAGCAAAATCGGAGATTACAAGGCACAACTTATTACGTTTTGGCCAAGAACAGTCCATACATTCTCTTTTTTTAATCTTTGCACTCTTTATGTTTCACAGGGTTGTTTGCACTGAGCTCCATCGTAAGATTTTACTCGAGTCCTAATGGAGTGCTTTGAAATTTCAATTGAAAAATGCAATTTTCTAAACACAAAATGAAGTACAGAATTTTAAGATTCCTTTAAAGTTCCCGTTCTGAAATCAAGGTCTCAAGATTTCTGAATTCAACGGGTCGTATGAGTACGGTTTTTGTAGTTAAAATGTAATGCTCATATTTTCTGTCTAAACAAAGTTAAAGCAGCTTCACAAAAATAAAGCTTTTCTCCAACCTACAAGTTCCAAGAATGCAATTCACAACATTTCATTTAAGTCAGTGCAACAGTTTTACAGGCGATTTTAAGCCAAGTTTTAAACTTTTCTTGAAGTTCTTTCAGTTCCTTGAAATTTTAGGTTTCATTTTAAATAATTACTTTTATCAAATTCTGTCAAATCTATCCCTCTGTGTCCAACGTCATCGCTTCGTCAAAAATCATGTTGCTTCTTCGTTGTCGTACCACCTTCTCGTCAACGTCTTTCTCGTCTTTGCCATCATTAATTTTTCCACACTGCAACCCATCCCCATCTGCCCCTTTTCGTGCACTGTTTCTTCGTTGGCTGCTGCTGCTGCTGCCGTTGTTGTTGCTGTTGCTGCTGCTTCTCATTCATTTACCACGTGTCCATCGCTTGGAGCGTTTTCGTAAATTACATTTCCGGCAATAAATTTGCATACCTCTGGCATCGTTCTAAATTGCTTGCAACCTTCATCATCCCGCGCACCGCACAGCTACACAGCACATACATACATACTAACACCACGCCCTGCTTTCTTAGTGAATCCTGCAGTTAAGTTTTTGTATACCTTGAGTTTTTACTTTGTGCAGGACAACCACCCCACGACCAACGCTACTCATCAGCGCTGTTTTTGAGTTTTCCATGCTGAACGTTTCTTGGTCGTGTGTTTGAATTTAAATTTTACCAATTTGGTGAAAATTCATTAAAAGCATACAATTTTCTTTTTGCACACACACCCGCATATTAATTTATCTTTTTTTTTTGTGTTGTGTTGTACATTTTTGCTCGTAACTTAATATCCGTAATTATTATTTTTTTTTGTTATCATTAAATTGATCTAACAGCCAATATTTATTTACATCAAATTAGATGTGATGTTTTATGCGAATTTTCTTGGGTTTTCTATCGCAATTTTTTCCAAATAAAAAGTTATGTTTTTTCTAATTTTTTCTAAATCAAAATGCAGAAGTCTTTAATATCTCGATGTTGAAATCTATTATTCATTAAATAAAAATAATCAGTCATGTTAATTTCGAAAAAATTAAGTGAAATATTTGGTTTTAAATAAATTAGTATCATAAAACTACGTGCTGGTTGATTTGAGTGGGTAGGTTGCATGTGACAAAATTTACTTTAAAAGCTCTGTGTAGCGTTTTGAAGCTTTTCCATATAAGCCAGGAGCCACGCCCCATTTTCGAAATTCGTCAAATTTGTGTGTGACACTAGACCGAACCATTTTTTGTATTTGTGTAAAATGTGGTTACATTGTCTTAACTTATTCTTTCAGTATGTGGAAAGTGCATGGGAATTGCCACGCCTTCCAGTAAAAACTCGTTAGGTTTTATTTGAACACTCTGGAGCTTCTCTAAGTTGTTCCTAATATTATTGCGAACTTTGGTTACACTACATCAAATAACTCTCTCAATGTAGCGTTTAAAATAATTTACTTGTATAGACGGTAGGCGTGTGTATGAGCTGATTTCACGCATTTGCAATTTCAAGAAGTTTGTTTGATGGCACAGCTAGCATGCCAAATTGAATCCATTTGGCCTTTAGACAAACAGATAGACGGCCAAACAGTTTAAGCCATTAGGATTTTAACGCATTTAGCGCATTCTTGCCATTTTGTATTCACACCCAAAAGAGGCGGAATTCACAAACAACCGCTAACAGGTGTGAAATGTTTTCACTTTTCATAGTTGGAATAAAAACAAAAACGGATTTTTTCATGTAGTGATAGTTAAAAAAACTGACACAAAATGCCGTAGTTACAACAACATAAAAATAAAACGAAAAAAAATAAACATATAACGAGTGAGGGGATTAGGGAATGGGGAGCAATGTAACTGAGGTCACCAAAAAGTATATTTTCAGTTTCAATTTCAATTCAAACAATCGAATCATTGAATTGGCGGAGGCGGCAGTTGCACAGCTGGACTATGGCCATGAGAAATGCATACGCTTTGCTCATTCATTCATTCGTTTGGCTCAAGGCGTAAACATTTAGAGCAAAATCAGCATCAGCAGCAGTGGGCTTAAAGTCAGCCAGAAACAGCTGTGCTGGAAAGTTTAAAAAAAAAAGGTAGCAAAAAGTGCAAAATAGTTGCAAGTTGCATGCAAATGGAAAAAGTCAGCATATCAAACAAAGGATGAGTCGCGTGGTAGGGTTGCCAAGTTTAGTCACATTTATTTATTTAATAATAATTTTCAAAAGAATAATAATATTTTGTCAAAGAAACAGTTGACCAATTAAAACAAATTAAAAAGTTGTTTAATTATTCAAAAGAAATCTTTGCCGATAAAGTTAAAAATTGGCTTAAAATTTTGAGGTTGCATTGTTTGTGCAATGGTCTCGTTTCCATATATGGCATTATTTATGATATGTCTGGCGGGTATGAAAGAAAATTTATGTGAAAAGAATTTGTGAAAATGTATATATTCGAGATATTTCGACTTTTAACATTTTTTTACGATTTACAGTTACTTATACCCAAAGCTTCAAATTTTACGAAATGGGAGGGATCATGCCATACACACTTTTCCGATGCGATCCAGTTTTTGACCAGAGCTTTTATGTATTACCAAATTATTTTATGTGGAGTTTAAGTTTCAATGCGCGTATTTTTTTCGTGTAGCGTATCGAAATTTTTATTTAAACCAGAGGTGACACTTGGTTCTGATAAAACCCAAACACACTCATTCTGACAAGTGCTTGCCTATGTAATTAATTTTCTGTAAAAAGTTTGGTTTCCTTCGCATTACATATCAATGTTTTTGTTTATATGAGAGGTGCCACGAACGTTACTTAACTCCGTTCACCTTTTGTCTATTGCTTATCTGTGCCACCAAACGATTCTCCACCAAAAAAGGTAAAATTAATCTAATAATTTTCTGCGCATTGCACGTTTTGCTTGCTTGCAACGCCCACTTGTACCTTCCCGTCAGAGGCATGGTAGAACTTGTTTGATAAGTTTTCTGCGCATAGCATACCAAATTTTTTTAATGGGATGTGGTGCGCCCTCTTGCACTAACTGATCCATTGATGGTTTATTTCAGAAAATATGCTGCATGCCTATTTTTGGAAAATTCTTACTTTAATCACCAACTTTTGATCTTAATATCTCACTCAGACGAGCATTTTAAGTTTTTTGCTTGTAAGAGAAGTATCACGGCTATAGCACTTGGAATCTTGAGAGGCTTTTCTATGGTGTAAAAATTTGTAGAATCGACTTGATAGTTCCGAAACCTACTCCCAACATGTGAGTACACAAAAAGAACTGCTAACAGTTACTCTTCATACACTCGTAACATATAGACAAAAGAGCTACCTACTACCCAAAAGAGTCTAAGAGAAAAATCAATTTATTTAGTTAACTAAAACATGTTGGCAACCCGTAGCACGAGAACAGCAAAATGAAACTGGGACTCTGTGCAGCAAGCAGCGACAGATGAACCGCGACAAATACGGTGATTCACGATGACTGACATAGAGCTACTGCCGCGCTGCACGGCAGTAGGTGACGGAATTTCCGCTCTTCTTTTTTTTTCGTTGTTGCACGGAAGTTATTTTTGGCGTTGGTCCCAATGTTATCATACTGTTGTTGTTGTTGTTGTTTTTGTTATTGGTGGTGTCATCTAGGAAATGCAAACTTTTTGAATACATTTGCATTTTTCCCGATTGTCGTTGTTGCGAGTTTACCCATTTGACCTGCATTTTTGTCGTTTGTTCATACGTGTGACGCGCCAATTTCTCATCGCATCATATGTGCTATTTTCTGCGTTGCATGTGCAATTGCAGTGTTGGTAACTAACACTACTTTTGTATTGTAACACCATAAGCTTTTTTGTTGTTTAAAAACATATGTTTTTGTATTTCATTCATCAAAACAAACACGAATTACAATAGAAAACAAATAGGGAAAAACAAACGAATCCGTCTGCCGGCAAACTGAAATAAAAAACCTAAATACCGAAAATACAAACGTAGATTTCCCGCGAGCTTTGACCCGGCGCCTCGTTGATTCACCATAGCAGCCAAGCACGTTGCGTGCAGTGGTTTTCTGTTTCTTCTATGCTGTACGATTTTCTGGCGGCGCCTCTAGCCGCTGTGGGCGGTGGCGGCATTAAATTTTTTGATGCAATTTTTTTTCTTTTTTGTAGTAAAAAAGTCTGCGGTACGAGAGAAAAAAATTCAAAACAAACAAAAAAATTGGGAACTGAAATGCGCGCACAGCATTCATTCGTCACAATTTTCATTCATTCATTCATTCATTCATTTGTACTCGCATTTGACTCAAAGTCAGAGTCAGTGTTTTTTTTCCGCATTTTCATTTTCAAGTTCATAACGTCAACAACATTTTTCACAACAACAACAACAGCAGCAGCGGAAAAACAATAATAATCATTTTTTTCAGCTGTTATTTACTCACAATAACAGAAAGCGTTCTTTTTTTTTTTTTTGCTCTTCACTTAACATACGAAAAAATGTAGAAGCGCAAGTGCAAAATAAAAAACAAAAGAAAAAGTAGGAAAAGTCCTACAATAGTCACAAACGTAGCGTTCCAAGGGTGGAGACTTTTGTTTGCTTGCTATAAAAAAATCTTTTCACATTTTCAATGTGAAAGAAATTTTTGCTTTTTTTTTTCTTCCGCACAAAGAAAATATGAAGTGTTTGTGGGAATTCCCAGAATTAAAGCAGCAACACTGCTGAAGTATCTTTATTGTTAAGAAAACAAATAAGCTGACATACAAACAACATACATTCTTGTGAGAAAGTGTTGCCATTGCGTGTAACATGGAGAGATGTTCCGTCATTTTGATTTACTTTGCATAAATTTCTTTTTGTTTCCTATATAAGATAAAGTTCTATGTGAAGATATGTGCAATTTCTTCATTATTATACTTTAGATTCTTTATAGTGGGCTCTGACAGACGTAGGCTAGAGCACCGCGCTTAAAAACTTTTGGCAATAGTCATTGTTGCAAGTAGTTAATTTAAATCATAGCACTTAAGCATGAGATGCTATCACTATAAAAATGAAAAGTTTTCGTAAAAGTTTTGGTCAAGTTTTCGGGAAAGAGATTACGGGCAGAGAAGTTGGGCGATTTTTTCAAACTTTTTATTTAATACTTCACCATATGCAACAGTCGTACTTTATAATGAAATAAAAATATTGTCACTCTTCTTAAATTTTGGAAATTTATTTATCAAGCAGTTTTTGCGAGGTATTGACGTTAATTTTTTGGTTTCTTTTTTTAGTTTTTGAAGTATTAGGTTTATCTTGCTTAGTTTTCGAAATATTTCTGCAGGTAGCTCAATTTTCCACTTACTTAGCAGGCTGAATTATTCCTTGGTCAATTTTGATGAAAGATATATACAATTTCATACCAAATTTTTATATTTCGCCCAGTTTTTGATATACTTCCGTTGTAAGGTAAATTTTATAAATAGTTTTAAGACTTAAATTTTTACAGCTTGAAATGAATGCGAAATAATAGCACTCAAAGAGCCTAAACAGAATATATAAGGTTGCATTGTTGAATGCTGTGCATAGGTTTTTTGGTTCAATTTTTGTTAATAAAGATTACAGCCAAATGGTAGAGCTCGAAGAGCCTTTACAGAATACATAGGGTTGTCTGGTCACAGCATGTTTCCATGCTTTAGGTTGCCGCCTACTTAAGAAGCATGGTTGGGACAGAGTTCGACAAGAAATCCCTATATATTCCATTTAGGCTCTTTGAGCTTTATTATTTGGCATACAAAGTTGAAACTTAAGTTGAAAGATTTTGAAAAAGGTTACAAGTCGAATTGTATTACAAAAGTAGTGAGTTGAACAATTCTGAAAAAGTTTGAAAATGTTGAACAAGTCAAAATAAATTGAAAATGTCGATGTAGTACAATGTTGAAGAAGTTAAGAAATGTTGTATGTCTATTTTACAAGAAATGCATAGGGAACTATGCTTTACGGTAAGTGATTACCGAGTACCAATACTTGACTTTGACACTGCCTACAATATCAACTTTTCAATAAGAGAAGATTGGTACTCTGGCACCGTTCTTGTAGGGAAGAAGCTAACCATCTTCACCGATGGATCCAAGATGACACGGGAGCGGGTGTTTTTCTCGTATAACATGTGTACGGAGATGTCTTTTAATCTACCTAATTATTGCAGCGTTTTTCAAGCTGAAATCAATGCCATCGACTAAGCCGCATAGGTGATATGAAACAGGGAGTTTACTCCCTCCATCATTACCATATGTGTGGACAGTCAGGCAACGATCAAAGTACTGAGCGTCAAAATCGTGAAGTCTAAGTGTGTAGAACACTGCAGGGAGTCACTGCGATTAATCCAATAGCATACTGTAGAGCTCTGCTTGGTGCCCGGTCATAAGGGTATTTCCGGAATTGAGAAAGCTGACGAATGTGCCAGAATAGGATTAGAACGACCGGAGAATCAACAAGTGGTTTAAGATACCGCTGGCGGAACTACACTATCGTATAATCAAGAAGCAAACGAAAAAAAGATGGAACCATACCGCCATACCGGATGCAGAACGTCACGAAACATATGGCCTTAACTGAATGTAAGAAAAACGCAAACTCTCTTAAGATTCAGAAAAGGAGAGTCAAGGACTGTTATAGGAATACTGACGGGGCACTGTGTTATTGGCTCTATGGCCGGCAAATATAGTGCTCCTTTCAAAGATTTCTGCAGCAGCTGCGGAGATGAAAAAGAAGATGAGACGGTTAAATAGCTACTCTGCGAATTTCCCGGGGCTAATGAGGAAACGAACCAAATATTTTGGTTTTGCGATCTTTGTTGGTCTTGAGAAACTAGCCGAGTTGGAACTCACCAGCATCCTCAACTTCACCAAGGCTTCTGGGTGGTTCGCTCCAATTCAATAAGACAATTTAAGGAGAAGCAGGAGAATAATTTTATATAAGTATATGAAGGGCATATGCACGGGCAAACTGCCTCCGAGTGCATCTTGTTTTATGCAAGAAACTCTAAGCAACCTAACCCAACCTAACCAAAGAAATATTGTAAATGTTAATAAAATCGGGAAAAATTTCGAAAAGTTAAGAGCGGTTGAAAACTCTCGAAAATGTCGTTTTCATTACTGTAATTTTTCCACAAAATATCTCCAACATGAGTATTTATCAAGAGTTAAATTTTTAAAGAACAAAAATTTTACACTTTATTTTAATTTTCATAAAAAATTAACAAACGTATTTGCATATTTTTTTTCGACAAAGTTTTCAACTTTGCCCTGAAGGTCTCTCACTAAGTGTTTCTTTTAAATGCGCAAACAGAGAAATGAGAGAAAAAAATATTTCCAAACAAAAAGTAAAAAAAAAATAAAACTTTTCTTGTTAATCAACCCAAATAAAAGAAAACTTTTTCTTTTTCACTGACAGTGATTTGCAGAGTGAGCAAAAGACCTAAAAAATAAATAAGAAAAATGCCAACAGGAAAAAAATGTATCGTCTACCTGGTACAGGAAAGCGGCAGGAAATCCCAAAGGAATTTCAACGATTTTTACTTCAGCTGGTTTTTTTCTTTTTCTTTTTTTAATTCAGTTGCAGATTGTTGGCAGATTTAAGATAAAATTAAAGTATAACAAGCGATGAATAAAGTTAACATACGATAAAGAGATTTTTAGAGTTTATTTTGCATAAGAGCTTAGGATTTTACGAAGTTTTCACAGATTTTTAAATGTAGCAAAAGAATTTAAGCACTAATTTCTTGAGAAACATTCGAACTCTTGATTACCTTAAAGCATCTTAAGAGTTAAAATTTTTAAATAGTGCCAACTTTTCTTAACAATACCTGAGCTCCACATTTTAAATTCAACCTTTTGCTAATGTCGCCTTAATTACAGCCAAATTTGTTTTTGGCCCCTTTTACAACTTTGCTCCTACGCATTTCGAAAAGCAAAAATAAAAATATGCTCTTCTTTGCTGTCTTTCGTTGTTGAAGCATCCTTTGTATTGGCAACTCGATATTGTCCAACACCAGCAGCCACGTCGGAGTCGTGCTCGTACTTTGTTGTGGTGTGAGTGTTGAACCCCCAGTGTATAAGTGTCGGTGTACAAGTGCAAATGTGTATGTGTCTAGGAAAAAATCGATAATTCTCAGACATGAAGCTTCTCGGGAAAAACCACTGAATTGGTTTTTTGTTTTTTTTTTCTCAAATACTCTCTACTTTTCTCCAGACTATTTTTTGTTTTTCACTAAACTGCGTTGTTACTTGAAGGATTTTAATCATTTGGTGTTGTTTTTTGAGTTCTTTGTTTTTCAATATTTTGCACCATTTCATACTTTTCCACCCCTTTTTTTCGAAAGACAGAGAAATAGAGAAAGAGAGCTAAGTGTGTAAGGTTGTATTATTTTGCTCAGTGTCCATTAAGTTTTTGTTCTTTTGTTTTGTTGGAAAATTTTGTGCTGTTTTTTCGTTTAGTTTTCACCATTTTCTTAAAACTTTGTTTATTTTTAGCTCTCTCCGAAAACTTCTTTTTTGTATATTTCGCTCTCGTATCTCTGTTCCGCTATAGTTTTCATCCCTCGTGGGGGTAACTTTGAACTCTCTTTTAGCATATTTTTGCATTGTCATTTGAACGTTTCGTTTGTCCTTTAACTTGGCAGTTGCTCAGCATTGGAATTTTCTTGCTCACGCTTCCTGTTTCTCTGCATTGCTTTGTCTCTTGCATTTGAGCTTTAATTTTGTTTTCATCGTTTCCTTTTGTGTTCCGTAAAATTTAATATTTTCTTCTTTTTCCATCGCATTCTTTTGGTCTGCGCAATTTCAGCTACTCATTGATTTTTGTGATAATTATAATGATTTCAATTTTACTGCGCCTTCTTCTTCGTATTCATCTACATTCTTTTGCACTTGTGTCTTTATTGTTTATTACTTATGTTGCTTCTGCATTTTATTCGAATTTTGTTTTTTTATATTTATTAATTTTATTTAAGAATTAATTAAATCTACGAGTACATATACATATGAGAGAGTATATGTGGAAATTGGTGGACGAGGCCAAGTAAACGCATACGTAATTCTAAAATTTTGAAACAATTTTCAGATATGATTTTTCCATCCAAATGTACTTTATTTTAAGTGTATTTTTAAGGTTTCTGATGAATATGTTAAGCAAAGAAAGTTTTCAGTGCAATCTGTAGGAAAAAAATTGCAAAAACCCAATTGAAATGTTGGACAAAATAAATGGACAGTAAAATAAATCAAATAAATCACGTGGTTAGTTGAAGAAGTATGTATATACTAAAAACTTGATAAGACTAATGACAAATCAAACTTAGCCAATTGAAATAGCTTGCGAAAAATAGAATACTAAGAAACATTATATAAATATCTCAGTCAAGCGATGAAGTTGTAGAGTCAAATAAAGAAGACCACTGTCAATTCTGATTCTTGAATTTTTTCGAGTAGCGACATGTTGTGCAGAAAAGAAAAATATAAATGAAAATTTAAGATTTAAATCAGCTGGACAAACAAATAAATCAATTGAACGACGTAAAAATTATTTTCTTAAATTTAACAATTTAAACAATATGGTGAACTAAAGAGCCTTGCAAAATGGATAAATTCATCCAAGCAAACAATAAATTCATTTCAGCTAAGAAAATGATTATAATTTCACACAAACAAAACTATGTCCTTGGAATAGCAAAGAAGACGTTGGAATTGAATCAACGAACATACAGAAAACATATTGCTGAATAAAAAATCATTTGGAAAAACGAAAACATTTTTTTGACACACAAAATATCATCTGAAATATCCTGAGCAAACGAATATAATAATTGAACTCAGAAAACCATATTCACATAAGTGAATTAATTATAAAAGAAACTAAAAACATATATGTAAGTGCCATGAAAATTTTAACAAAGTTAAGTTTAACAAAGTCTTTCAAACAAAAGGAACTTTGATATCCTTAAGAGATTCAAACGATAAAATTAGTCAGTTAAGAAATCGCCACATAAACGAAACAAAGAGTTCAACACACAAGAGCATTGACTAAGTAAAGCTTCTTACACTGTATCTGTCAACGTGGAGGTTCCACAAAAGTGCTAACTGACAAGTTTCTCTGGCAGCTTTACATTACCACCGGTTTTGTGTAATCTCAACTGAGGTATGAATATGGTAACGACCAAAAGAAATTCGTGTCAGGCCAACAAATCCAGAATATTAGCTTTCAGCAGAGCTTCACAAGAGTTTGCATTTATCGTAGAAGTGGGCTCGTGAGAGATCAGGATTCAAAAGTATAAGAAATTCTTCATTTGGTGTTCACTGAGATGGTGCATGATTCCTTTATTTTATGGAATAGAGCATGATCTTGTGATTTTTATTCCTAAATACATGTTCAGTATTGCCATATTTAGTAGTGAGAGTTCTGCCATGGTATGAACAAGATGTGTAGTTGCTTACATCTTAAAATTTTGGGGGGAGCAGTTCTTGCAGTTTAAATAGAAGCTCCAATAGCAGTTGCCTATTGCTAAGCATTGAATCGGACTGTCTTGATGACCGGAAGGCAATAATATCGGTATAAGTGAGTTATTTTAGATGAACCCAAAACAACCGAAAGTGTGCTTAGTGGAAAAGAAACTTAGATAAGAGGTAAAATTTCCACATTCAGAGGAATTACATAAGATTTTCGAATCAAAATTTTAAAACAATGTAGATATTTAGAGCTTAATTTAACCTCAAATTGATTTTAAAATCATCACTCATGTTTAAATAATATACTGACTGCAATTCAAAGCAAAAAGATCAGCTATAAAAATAAAACTTTAAAAATGAAAAAAGTTTTTCTATCAAACCCTTAATCTTCAAGTGAATTTTGTGCCTGTTATAGTCCGGGAGATAGTGTCACAAAAAAATTACGCTTTGGTGAACTTTTCCAAAATATCTTTTTAGGAAGTTCAGGATCATCTCCATATCATAGCCGTCGGTTGATATGTCGCTTAGTTGGTAGAACAGTGACGCACAATGGCACCGAATTTAGGTTATTTGTATAGAGTTCACTTCATAGCATAAAATTAAATATAATAGCTGAGACTTAGTACTATAAAAGTTGTTTGACCTTCAAACATGTAAAATTTTTGGTCTAAAGAAGCTCGATTCAACATATTCACTTGATTTCGAACACATCGGAGTCTTATTGCAGTTTTTGCCAATTTACTCGAAAGATTGCGCCTTATTAGAAAAATGTATTACTATCGGACTTGTTGAAGAGAAAAAAAACCAAACTAATTTTTGGTAGACATTTTTTTTTACAAGTTTATTGATATGATGCCTTGAAGAAACGTTCATTTTACTTTATACTGACGTTGCCTTGTACTAACTATAAAATTGTTAAAACATACAAACTTCACAGCGTCATAGCTCAATGACATCTGAACATTGGAAATAGATGTAGGATTTTTGCTCTTCTTAAACTTTGTTTATAATGCAATTTTTTTCGTTCTTTTGATCCACTGAATTTATGCTTAGTGATCAGAAAATCTTTTATGCAAAAATTTTCAGTAACTTTTGTGACATGGTACATATTTTGTGACGCCATCTCCCGAACCATTAATATTTCACTATTGAAAATGTCACGTTTTATTATTTCTACTTGGTTGGTCGCCATTTTTGTTTGTGCTGTGTTGTTGCTGTGGTTTTTGTTGTTGCTGCTGAGAAAATTGCAATATTTCCATTCATTATTTATTTTGTTGTACGTTGCTGCTGCTCTGTGTGTGTGTGTGTGTGTGTGTGTGTAAGTGTGCTCGTCTGTTTGTTTATTTATTTTAACAACATAATCTTTAGTTTTGTTGTTGGTTTTACTTAATTACTTTTTGATGACTTTTAATTAAAAAATGACAAATATTTTAAATTAAAATTTCGTCTTCGATATTCACATTTTCTGAATAAACAACAGCTCAGCTCAGCTTGTGGAGCGCGCAGAAACAACAAATACAACATCATATTTAAGTTGAATAAATAATTAAGACGATTAATTGATGGTAATCAATCATTTAACGTCAGCCAAGGATCGAATGATTGACTGAGTGAACAATTGAATGACTGATTGATTGATTGATCGATGTTGGTTGCATTTAACAGCATTAATGCAGATATATTTTTTTATTGCTGTTGCTATTGACGTTTTTGTTGTGGTTGTTGTTGTTGCTGCTATAATTGGTATGTTGCACACTCATGTTGGCAATGGCAATGATGTTCTTGTTTGTTGTTGTTGTTGTTGTTGTTGCTTAAATATGAATTTTCAATTAAGCTGCAGACATAGCATGCAGTTGCTATCTCCATTGCTTGCGCGTCATATTAACTTGCTATATCTCATGTGCGTCTGTTTGTTTGTTCTTTGTCTGGAGCATTTTAATACACGAAAATATACGAACAAATTTTATGACGTATCTGTATTGTTTTTTTTGTTTTTATCAGAAAAATAGTAAAATTCATTAAAATTTTTTTTTAAATTATATACATTTGCTCTTATGAAATGATATATTATATCGACATAAAATATTAAATAAAATAAGAAATCAAGAATTCTAGAAACTTTGAATAAAAATCGAGATAAAACAGTAGGAGTGAAAAACGCAGAAGTTTCATCGATTGCTGTGAAGTGATTGCGGGAATGTGTTTATAGCGGGTGAATTTTTAAGTGTTTAGTTTTTAAAAATTGAAAAAAGAACAGAAAATTTGCAAAAGTGAACGAAATATTTATTAAGAACGATACATCGATTCCTCTCATTTACTTTTTAAAGACTATTTTATGTAAATGTTGCCCGCGGCTAATCCTTGGGTGGTTCACACGTAAGCTCTAATTTTTGCATACTTTCTCCAGCATTTCGATCAGTATGGTAGCTATAATGTTGTCTTCCAGGGCTGTAATTGTGGCTGGCTTGTCATTGTATACGAGAGATTTCACGTAGCTTCACAAAAACTTGTCGTTTAGGGTCAAATCGCATGATTTTGGCGACCAATGGACTGCTCCAAAATGTGAGATAAATTGATATTCAAACTCGTCTCTGAATAGGTCAATGGTGTCGCGTGCCATGTGGCACTGTCTTATTGAAACTACATGTCAACCAAATCCAATTCTTCTATTTTTGGCAAAAGTAGTCGGTAATCATCGTACGGTACCTTACTCCATTGACTGTAACGTTGCCATATTCGCTATTTTTGAAAAAGTACGGTCCAATGATGCCGCCGGCCCGAAAGCCGCGCCAAACAGTGAATTTTTCAAGGTGCATTGGCAGCTATTGAGCTGCCTCTGACTGTTCTTTAGACCCAATTTGCCAATTCTGTTTGTTGAGCTTCGTCGCTGAAGAAAGTTTTTCGATAAAAACAATATATGATGACAGAGCACAAATTTTTATAATAAAATTCAATAATTTGCAAGCGCTGTTCATTTGTTAGTCTATTTATTTTAAAATGGCAAATCTTACCAAACATTTTTGGCGTTCACACATGTTACGAGTCGTTCCTGAAGTGTCATATAGTTTACACTGAAAATACAATTATCAAAAAAATCACCCATCATATTAGTACCTCTCAGGATATGCCAAATATACCATTACGGATAATAATTGTAATAAATTATCATAATCAATTTTTTTGTTGGAAGACACTGATTGATTTCTAGAAATAACACTATATCCACGGTTGCCCGCAATTTCATGTCAACGAGATATCAACTTTTGAGGGAAAGTAATTTTTTTTCGAAAGAGAATTACTTCTTTTCAACTTGGCAACCCTGACAATAACGCATGCCTACATACTTAATTAGTGACTCTTTGAAAAATCCAAGGAAATTTCAAATGTAATATGTAATTATTTAGTAGACTGATTACTACAAGCTAAATTGGATGGATGGAGCAAAAACAAAATTTGGCCGATGAGTTCTGAAAAGTCAGAAGAACTCTTGAAAACGATTTCTGCATAGATTTTTCTTCTATCCAATAAACTCAATAGAGTAGTTTTGGTTTTCTTGAAGGCTCTTTGTTTGAAAAAACAGGTTTTTAGCGTGTAACTTTCTCTTTAACAGAATATATACCCAATTTTTCGATTTCTTGGATATGTTTTGCTTCCGAGCATATGGTCTGAAAACAATTTTTGCAATGAAAAGCCTTTTTTCTGTAACAGTGTAAGATTTGTAAGCATAAAAACTTCAAAAATAACTCAATACTTTGGGAGGCTCTTGCTATATCTAGGCCGATATTGATTTTAGTAAATGGCTATAAAGTTCTTATCTCTCATTATCTTAATTTCCAGTGACAAATGAATAATTTGAGATTCGTCAGAAAAGAGTTTAGTACTACCATGAGCCTTGCTCCACATGAAAAATCACTCCATAGTGAGGTAAGACCGTAATATTTAGCTTGAGAGTTATTGCAATTGGTCTGAATGCATTTTCTAAGAATATGTTGACGTAAAACGCCACTGTTTATCAGGTAGCCAAATAATGTTATATCCAACTTTTTTTTATGTTGCTACTCGCGTTGTCTGTTTTTGTTGCTGTTGTTGTTGCTATGAATTTTATTTGCAATTTTATTATTGTTGTTGTTACTTTTATATTGCTGCTGATATTGGTGGTAGTGATGATGATGATGCTGCTGCTGTTGGGGTTTCGTATAATGAAGCAAAAACAAAAAGAAATACTAAAAGCACTCATCACTTTAGCTGTTGTTGTTGTTGTTGTTGTTGTGGGTTGCTAGAGCCATTACCAATAGCATCATATAAAGCATCCGCCAACAACAATAAACGCAATGCTGAAAAAAAGGATGCAGCAAATGAATATAAACTAAATAAATGAAATAAAAATGTTGGCAACATGGGCGACTGACAGTGGCGGATGATTGTTGCCAAATGGAGGGAGGGCAGCAGTGAGTTTCGGTAAGGGCTTAAAGGGGAATGGATGATGGCAAAGTTGAAGCGAGTTGTTGCGAGCATAAAGTTTTACTCGCGCGCGCACATTTTAAGCGAAATTTTTACCAATGGCAACAACAACAACAACAGCCATAACAATGGCCATAAAACGTGACCGTCCATTTTTCAATGTCAGACGAAATTTTTGTAGCTATTATTTGTTGCTATTGTTGTTGTAAATTTGTTGTCGCTTTTATTCCTGTTGTTATTTTAGATGTTGTTTTCCCTACATTTGTGGTTGTTGTTGTTATCGCTGAACTTTTCTGTTGTTTTAGCGCGCGCTATTTTATTTAGCTTGATTTTTTTTTGCATTGTTTTCTGTTATTTATTTTATTTTTTATTGCTTTGATTTTCTTACAACTTTTTTTATTTGGTTATTTTATTTTTTGCTCCACTACGTTGGTAACGAATTAATGTTGCTGTGTTTTAAAAATTTTATTTCCAGTTTTATTTTATTTGTTGTAGATATTTTCGCTTTTAATTTTGTAGTATCGCACATAAAAAATTTACGCTACATAAAATTATTTTATTCACAAAATTTTATGAATTTCTTGTTTTTTTTTATGAAATTTCCTTGATATTTTACTGTATTCTGCTGTATTTTTTAGTTTGCTAACTCTTTTTATTTTTGCTTTCACATAAAAAATAGAACTGAGAATATATAAATTATTGTGTTTTGTCGTCGTCATTTTTTAATGGCGCATGAAAATTTATGAAAAATCAATTTTTATGTTTCGCTGAATTTGTGCACAATTTTCCTACTAACGCTATCGTATTTTACATCTGAGTTTGTGCCAACGCTATGCGTTGAGCTTAAATATGGGTGTGGTATATGGCTTGCGAAGAAAAAGTGTAATGCAGAGCTTAAGATTCTTTAAAAACGGTAAATTTATTAACTTAATGAAGTGTTTTTGTTCAATGAACTCGGTTGATTTTAATGGAAATAACGTTTTAAATACATAAGGGCACAAACATTATTAACGTTAGCTGTAAAGTGGGGGTCCATCATTTTCATACTGGATCCTATACAGCGTATATTTTTTATACAAAATCTTTTTACAGAGAGAATTTCGTCTAACGTTATTCTTGTGCAGCACTTTGGAAAAACTTAGACTCAGACGTTACAAAAAAATTATAAATTGCAAGACGGTACTATGCAGGTGGGCGTGGCAAAAACAATTTAAGCTATTTTCTGGGAACTTAAGACGACTATGCAGTAAAATCTGGTGCAATTATGCTCTGAAAAAGTGTATATATTCTTGATCAACGAGTCCTCCTGAATCGATATACCTATGTAGAAATCACTAACACATAATTTTTTCTAGTAACTCAAATTTAACATCCTCATGTGGAACATATAATCTTTTTATAATGTAGGTAACTTAAAAGAAATTCTAGAAATTCAATACTTAACCTTCTGACATAAAAAAAAAATTCTTCTGGTATTTCTTGGCTCAGAGTAAACTTCCAGGTCACACTGTTTACCCTCATTAGAGCTTCGTACAATGTTGTATTCATTCAAGAACGATTTTATAAAATTCAAAGCGATGAACAAAAAAAAATATGATTATTCCACACAAAAAAAAAAGATTTTCGGGCTGAATGACAATCCGGGCATTGGTGATGAGTGCATTTGTTTGTTTTTTTGGTTATTTTTTTTAAGAAAAACGACGTATTTGTACTAAAAAGCTTACATTGGCGCACTTTTCTTATTGTGCTCATCGCTCTTGATCAGATAATGTCATTATTTACTTAGATGACTTTTCTAAAAACCGTTAATTCTAATGTGATAATCACAGCACTGAGGGAAGAAAAAAATCATTTCCATTCAGACGTTTGGAAAACAGGTTTGCTTCTAGCATATAAAAATCATTATATTAAACACCAATATAATGCCAATATCAACAAAGAAATAATTTAACAAAATTCGAATCATAAAGAACATGGTGTCTCCAACAAAGTTTTAGCTAATTTTTTCAAAAGCTAAGGGTACATACATATACGCTGAACGATAGGTACGCTGTTCTACAGAAATATTTCATAATATATTTTGGCAAAAGTTCTATGCAGCTTGTATTATCTTAATAAACAAAGTCAAGAATAAAGTTTGGTGGATTTGAAAAATTTGTTTGAATCTGAATGAATTTCAAAAACATAAAAATTCATTCTTTAATTAAAATATCATGGAAATTTTATGCTGCAAACATTATGAATTGATTAACATGCAAATAGTGTGGGCGCCTTAAAGTATGCAGCATATTACTTTCGCTCTCAAAACTAGCACTTTATATAAACTTTAAAAATCAGAACGTGCAAACATTCAACAATGCGGAAATTATTTAATTTGCCATCATGACAACTGCACGGATTATTCGCCGGCAACGTTGCGTAGCACCTAAAAATTCACTTTCATTTGATGTGAATGCATTGTGAACTCATAAAAACCAATGATGCCAGCCACAGCCATCCCGCTATTGTTGTCAAACTACAACAGGTAGTATTAATAACACCAACAAAAATAATACAAAAAAAAAAAAACAGCAACAAAAAAATCAAATATAGACGACATAAAAACAAAATACTCTTATTTTCATAGCAAATAACAACAATATCGAAAAAGAATTGCAACAACACGAACACACAAAATTCATTATTTTTGCGCTTAATTAATAAAAAACTCAAATGTGAAGAATCAAAAAGGCAGCCAACAAATGAAAAAAAAAATGCACGCCAGTGTTGCATTTTT
Source organism: Meiosimyza decipiens (assembly GCA_963680825.1). Taxonomy (NCBI): domain Eukaryota; kingdom Metazoa; phylum Arthropoda; class Insecta; order Diptera; family Lauxaniidae; genus Meiosimyza; species Meiosimyza decipiens. Next base: position 22,770,463 of record OY804258.1, on the reverse strand, counting down.
TTGTTGTTTTTACATACGTGGCAATTGTTGTTGTTACATCGTCCAGTAGCAATACTTTTTTTTTGTCGCTATTGCATTTTTTTCATAGCCGGCATAAAGCTGAAAAAATTGTTGTCGTTTTTTTTAGGGAAATAAAAAAAATCATTCCGCAGGGAAGTTGGGAGGCCAAAAACAAAAAGTGCTCGTAACAAAATTGTGTTTTTTATGCGTTGTTCTCTGCTCGTTTGTCTGCGTATTTCTATGTCTGTAGTTGTGTCTGTTTTGTTGTCCCTTTTTTTATTTAGCTGGACCAGGTTTTTGCAGCAGCAGATTTTTTTATGATCGGCTGCTGATGTGAAATCCTTTCGCTTTCATGCATTTAACGACATTAAAAACGCCACAGCCGACATACACAAAAAAAAGGGGAGCCCTGCTGTGAGTATTTCTACACGTGTGTGCATTGCTTTGTATGTGCATACATATGTATGACTGTGTGTGCATCAACCAGACAGCAACAGAAAAACACGCTAGACTTGGCTGTGTCGTTGTAAAAAACAAAAAAAAAAGAATTAAAAATCTATAAAAATGCATTTCAGCTTCAGCTTGGGGAGACCAAATTGCATGCAAAAACAAAAACAATGGCACAAAACCAAGTCAGGATTGTGAAAATTTCCCCTTTTACAAGCTAATCGTTGAAAAATGGCATGAAGCAATGTTGCTGTTGTTTTTTAGCATACCTATGCTGTACTAAGAACGAGTGGGCGTATTTCGTTTGATGGAATCAAAAAAAATTTAAAAGGATTTAAAAATTAGTTTCAGAAAACAAGGCTTTAATCTCTAAATTCACTTTAATTTAATTCTTTTATTTATCTTTTAGACATTATATCTAATATGCTGTATGGATACTGTTATAAATTTTTTAACATATTGGCGACAGTCACTTAGATGTAAGAATTGGTTTTAAGGACTAATTCGAGTTCATAGGAAGTGTCGTTACAGGCAGAAAGGTACTAAAACGCGCATTCATCGGAAATTTAGTTTCTAAAACAAAGCGCTCAAAACTCTATTCGTATGCTACGGCATGGTACGTTATGGTACCCTAAGGCAAGAATGCGCAGCCCATAGCTCGTTTGGCTCTTCCAGCTCTTACATCAAAATTGATGTTGTTGTAACCAGCTCACGAACAAATTTGGTAAATGGCATTTTATATCATGGTATAGTGCTTAATGTTACGGTATAGTACGGTGTGCTACGTATTGTATGGAATTGTAGATTGTGTGAAACGATAAGGTGTGGTTCGGTACAACAAGGTATATTACGCTTTGGGAACTTACCGCTCCATTGAAGACTTAAAACTTTTAAAGTTAAAATTTACTTTTTTCAATATTCTATGTTACACTTATACTCATGTTTGTATGTATTTGAAATGTGTATCTTGGTTTGAGCCTAAAATGAAAAACTTCTGCTATGGGTTTTTAATACAAAAACAAATTCTCAAAAAATTGGAACTAAATTTGACATAAACTGTTCATAAAATCTTCAAACAATTTGAATTTCAAGAAAGTTTCAAATTTTCTCTGAGATAAATTCTAGTCAAGCGCAAGACACCTCTTCATTACTATCAGCCTAGTTGGTTGTATGAAAAAGGTGGACTTAACTTATTTTTCCCTGAAGATTTTATGACGAAAAATGCAAAGAAGTTGAGAAATAAAAATAAGAATTCCAATGCACATCTTTATCGAAATGCAAAGGTACTTCAGATATTTTGGCAATAAATTGCATTCAAAACGCAACAGACCCACTCTATGTATTTCCTTACTATATTTCTCTTTTTTATAATAAATATGTATATTAGTAAATATTTCGCTAAATTTGATGCCACTTTTTGCTACCTTTTTATATTTATGTATTTTTATAGCCAAACTTAAATAACTTTATTGCATTTTTCTTGAAACTGAGCACAACAACAGCAACGCGAAAAATAAAATAAAAAATTGAAAAAAAAAACAAAAGCCATAAACAACATGAGGAAAAAATTAAAATGGAATGAAATGATTTATTTGCTCGGCGAATATTTAATGGCTCTGGACCACGTTGAAGTAAAGAATAACAATAACAAAAAAACAAAAAAAAAAAACGAGCAACAACAATGGGCCAAGCAGAAAAATAAACAAGAAGAAGCAAAAGAAGCTGCAAAATTCAACCAACTAACCAACCAACCCAAGCAGCCTGCCTTTCCGACACTTTTGGCAAAAATATATGACTTTAGCCTTCGACGATGAGCGGAGATCTTTGCTACTGCCCTTGTTGTTGTTGTTGTTGTTGACAAAAAACGGCGCAACTTACAACTTAAAATGCAATTCGTGTTGCTGCAAAATCGCTATACAGTGGCGTTGTTTAGAAGGGATCAAGGGTTAAAAAGTTGCGCTATAGCGATATTTATAGATTGTACTGAAAACTTAATTTTTGGAAACATTTTCTTTTAAAATTTCTTCAGAGTTTTAGTGAAATTTACTTTGTTAGAGAAATCTTTGGAAAAGTGTCTACCTCAAGTGGTGTTACACTCACAAATTGATGGAAAGATTTTTAAGATATTTTTAAACTTTTAACAAATTTTGGTAGACATTGTTATGTCCGTAGATGGAAGTTAAAGTGCTGCTTATTGGCAAAATATTGCATTCTTATTTGTTTATGTCAATTGAATAGATTTAAGAACGAAAATATTATTTTGTAATAATTACCAAATATATGATTGAACTAGCTTAATTATTCAAGATTGTATTAATTGTGTATTTGGTAATAATATCCTAATTATAATTAAATAAGAATACTAGAGCAATTAGTTATTTGGAAATAATTAGCAAATAATTTTTTAGATAGAAAAAAACATTTGTTTGTAGCAAACATTTGGTATTATTCAGGTTAAACGAACTTGTGCCATGTTATTTTCATATCAAATATTTACTTCGCCTATATCAAATATAAAAACTGTTAATTTTTACCAAAATCGATATTTATGAAAAAATCGCTTTCTCTGTGTGGAAACTGAAAGCACTTTAACTTTGATGCTAATTAACCCTTTCTGTACTAAAAACACTGTTCATTAGGAATATTCTTATTACGGTTGTAACTACTGTACACAATTCCCAAAAGGTTAAACAAAGAAAATGGAAAATAGAAACACAAGAAAGAAAAACCAAAAATTGTATAACTTAGGCCGAGTAAGAAAATAAATTGAAAAATAAAATAAAAATTCAAAGTGAAATTACAAAAAAAAAAAAAATAGAATTCATCGACAAAGAAGCAGCAATTTTCTCATTTAATTTTGTTGTTGTAATGTTATTCTTTTTGTTCTTGCTGTTGAAAAATTACCCTTAAAAGACAAAAAGCTCATAAATTCTCTTTGTTGTTATTGTTTTTTCATTCCTGTTTTTGCCATCACTGCTGCGCTGTTACAAAACTTCCTTTACTCCTTTCTTTCTGCTGCTCTTCCTATTCTTCATCAGCGAGTTTTTTTTTATTGTTGTTGTAGTTGTTTTTGCGTATTTTTAGAAATTGTTTATTTTGCTATTTTAGCATAAAAGTAACAGCAGCAAAAACAATAACGAAAACAACAAAAATAATAATAAAAAATAACAACCAACAACGAAGGACTTTAACATAAATACAAATACACATGTAATGCACACACACACAGTCAATGTATGCATGTATGTGTGTGTCTGTCTTGTTAAAAGTCTTAAAACATCGCAGGAATTTGTTAGTTTATTGTTTTTATTGTTGTTGTTTTTTTTTGTTGTTTTTCGCATATTTATGTTAAAGTTTATTTTTTAAAAAATGCGATGAAGAGATAAAAAACATCTAAATATTCCGAATAAATAAAAATAAAGTTTTCATCAATTTGTTATGTTTTTGCGAAATTTAAAAGAATTTCAATTATTTTGATGATATCTACACGTAGTAAAGGGATCCTCAGTTTTGGTCGTATTATGCGAAAATTTTTAGCGTCTCACACAGAGAACCAAATGCTATTTAAAGCGAATTTATTAAAAATGATATTTTCAATAAAATGCCCTTTAAAAGTTTAATAAATTTTTAAAATAAAAAATCAAAATGCACAAAAAGTTTTTGTGGTATGCCGTTTAAAAGTTTTTTGAATTGATAAAGGAAAATGGGTATAAAGTTCAAGCGACAAAAACGACGAAAAATAACAAACTGTGGTTGACAATATCTCAGCCCAATGAATTCTTAAACGCCATTTTTTAACGACTAAAATCACAATATTATTTTCTCTGCTGAAACTGTTCAGCCTATCTTTGCCCAAAAAAAGTTATGGATCAAAATTTCAAAAAAAAAAATTATTTCCATTTTGCCAGTTGGCGTAAGCTTTATTTTTCGACTAAAAATTATGTTTTGACTTTTAAGTCAGCCTTCTTGGGATAGTTTTCTACAAAAAATCTGGCAGTATGGCCGAATTTTGCTTAGATCAAACCTTTTTAACGAAATTCTACTTACTAGACTTCAAACATATGTACATATTAATAACCGATGACTGGAGCATATTCTCGTATGGTGATTCATGAATTCGGGAAAATGAATTAATATTTTTAGTGCACGATCATCTTCTATTGCCTTAGGTTTTGCATGGTTGTTCTTAAAAATGAAAATAATGTAAGTAATTTATTACAGTTTAGTAAATGTCCTAGCTTTAGAGCTATTGCCGTGCAAAGCAAAAACGGAAATTTCAGCTTGTTCATAAACCTGTGCCGGTTTAGCACCGCCAACATACTTATTTTGAATTTAGAATAATGATATCTCCATCACCGAGCATAATTTTGTTCATGTACTAGTACTTTTTCTGATTGCAAGCGATATCTTCTTCGGGTAAAACTATACGGGGTTTCTTGTGATTCGACAAAGCGATTCACGTACGAATCATAAGGAAGAGTTTCAAACAGTGATGGCATTTGGGTTTATTAGAGGCCGAATGAACTTTCTTCTCTTGAACGCACAATTTTCCTAAATTTAGAAAATTTTTCTAAAAATCACTAAACAAAAAAAGATAACTGCTTCTACCATGCATATGATGACGCATATTCAGATATGCAGATTCCATGTCGAGTGCACTAAATTAAAAATTGAACAAAACCGATTGGCCTCTTAATTGGGAAATTTCAATGGCGAAATCCATACAATTTAACCCTTTTCCTGAATCAAAACTAACTTCGTTTTTTTTGAAGATGAACACCTTTGGCTTCTTTTTGTAAGCGATGCACCACTGCTTCCAAAAAATATAAACTTTATGGAAAACATTTGATTATTTTCTACGAATATTTGTTTGCTTTATTATCATTGCGGTTATATAAATCCCGACAAATAAAAGATAATTTCACATGAAACAATTTTTATAAGACCCACTGCATCTATCGCTGATAAAATACTTTCAGAGCTTATCATAAAGGTGTCACGAAACATAATGTCGTCCAATCTACACGTTTAGAATGGGCGTGTCGTTTATAAATTAAGCCAAGTAAATCTTTTTGATAAAATAACTTCGTTTACTGTGTGCAAGCAATTCTAACTCTGCACAGTTTAAAAAAAAATTAGATTTTCATATGCAAATTTTATACCATGCATAAATCTACAATAAATCATAACTTATGATCAGATAACCAAAATACTGTAATTTTCTATATTGTGTAATTATACTTGTAGCTGTAGACACCCTGTAACGTAGCGCACATGAATGCGTATAATATTTGCTTAGACGGCTTGATAGTCAAATTGCTGGCACATGATAATTAAACTATAATTCAGGCGTTCAAGCGTCCGGCTTGAAAGCATCCTAGACGCTGATGATTAAATGATATGCAGTAGCTTCAAAAAATATGAAAATCTCTCAATCAGAGGCAGTGGTGACTAGAAAAAACAGAAGATGGCGACGTTATGAAGCCTCTGCTTAGATCGCATAAATTGAATGGAGCTGCGCAACATTTTTCTTTTTATTTTGATTTTGTTATTGCTTGTTTTTATAAATTTTGATTACAAAATTAAATTTATAACAGGCAGCACCAGAAGTGCAATAGAAAGAGTAAGAGAGAGTGTTAAAAAGAGATAGCATGCAAGAAATTGTTGTTTGCAACAATTTGAGCGCTGCAACACAACTGCTTATTAGGCACAACAACTACAGCAGTATAATAATCAGCACTAAAGCAGTTCAGCGCCTTACGGTGGGACAAAATCATAAGATGGCAAATGGAGCTTAGAACATGAGTTTTTTTAAGATTTAAAAAAATTTATTATCCAAATTCATGTGGCTTGTTTCAATAGATTTTCTAAATGCTTACTAGAACCTCAAAAAAGCCATTCTTCCGACAATAGTGAAGCTATAAATTCACTCCACAATGTTAGCTGGCCACTGTGCACTATCGCACGAAGTCATTAACTTGCCCCGAAGGCAATGGCGAAATGGGGACTCTGTTGTTGTTAGGCATCACTTTGTTGTGCGACTTTTTAAGATATAGCCACCAACCACATTGTCGTCATATCAGCCACGTCCATGTCCTTTATGATGGAAAGACATGCAACATCATGTAAACTGATGGTGTGTTGCATGTCCAGCTGGCTCTTTTGCTGCTACTCTGCTCGAGTGCAATTTTAATGAAGGTGTTGCGCGTGTTTAGGACTCAACTTAAGTTTTTGTTTAGTTTGTTGTTTTTTTTTTCCTTCATCTTCATCATATTTTGCTTTTGCTGCATGCAGCATTTACGTGACTACTTTTTTATGAGAATGTTGCTGCTGTTGTTGTTGTTTTCCTTTATGTTATTATTATTGGTTTTTATTATAATTTCCATTATTAATTTTGCCATGTTTGCTGTTGTTCGAGTTGTTGTCGTTGTTATTGCTGTTTATTTTTGTTTTTTGTTGTTTTATGAAATGCAACATCAACAGGTGGATTGTGATTGCATGGAATTCTTGCTGATGATTTCTTTGGTTTATTAAAATTGTTGACAGTTCTAACAAGATTGTTGAAGGTTGTTAGCACAAATATTTCTAGTTAGCACACAATTTAAGTTTTCAGTTGACAACTGCGATAATAAATTTTATTTGCACGAGATATTTCCTTTTTCTTTTTCAGTTAAAAAGATATTTTTTTATGACTGAGATAAAACTACATTACAAGTTTTTGAGCGGTTTGCGCTTGTAGTGCATAACTACTATTTAGTTTTTGTTGAGCTTCAAAGAAAATATGAAGTGAAACCACAAGAAAATTATTTCAAAAAGGCTGATAGAAAAGTAGATTTAAAAGGCTCAAATTCGATGTTCCTCTACAGTTCTTAATAGCAAACTATAATTTCAATATATATCTTATGTACATCACTTGAAAGGAAATATCTGGTAGTAAAACTGTTTAGCTGAAAAAATTGTTTTATTTTGTATATAAGGTGCTTTATATTTCAAAATATGTCGACCTTAGATTAAACGGGCTTTCCAATAAACTAATTTACGGAAGGAAACGAAAAGAAAGCTCCAATACTCCCACACCCGTTTGGATTGAAGGAATATATTGAAATAGTAACTCCTTAACCGTCTATACAAGGCATGGCCAGAAGAGCTGAGTTAGGGCGCTGGAAATCACTAACCACTTGATTAAAAGAACTAATACGTAAACTGGCAAACCCAAATTACAACAATTGAAATAAAATCATGCAATTCAAACCACTAAGTGCAACTGAAGAAAGCCAAAATGTTTCACAATAAATGCCAAGCAAGTAGTTAAATAAGCAAAGTACTCATTTCAATTACCAACACTCATACAAAACTACAAACAGTCATATAATACTACTTTTCTCAGAGTGGGGACTAATGCTCTAAATTTTATTCCCAATATTTTCATTGGTGGTAGAACTAAGTTCCATCACCATATCCAGGGTATTCCGTATCCTAACAATCATATGGAAAAATTCGATTTCCTGGTTCATTGTGAGTAAAAAATTATAAGGGTTTTCCATATGGATGCTCGGATTCAGTATTAAGTGAAAATGTACTGCAAAATCCTCTACTGCTTAACATTTAGTGGTCGTTGACTTCACACTCCACAACCACATAAAAAGTTTTGTCTGAAAAGTTTTCGTATCCGACTAATAAATTTAGTGAATGATTAAATTGAAACATTTCTAGCAAGCAAATTTTATATGAAGGTTTTAAAAATTACAGACTTTCTAAATTTTTCAAGCTGCTTGAATAAAAATGTTGGAAAAGTCTTACGGAATTAAAGTAAAATTAAATTAAAATTCACGTTACAAACATTAAATTAAATTGCCCACTAAATTATTCAGTGCCTGTAAAGAACACATCTCCACCTAAATTTCTAGTGGATATGGGATTTTATTTCTATTAACAAGTTTAGTTGTGGTGGGGCAGAATTGCACTATCACTAACCGCTTAGTGATAAGACACTTAACGTGGTCTGGTGGTGGGATTTTAATTTCCACTAACAATTTAATATTAAGTGGATAGTGCAGCATAAACATTTGTCCCCACTCTGCTTTTGCCACTAAAGTTTATCACGAATTTCCATTAATTTTGAAATCTTTTGCGGCAAATAAACAACCAGATCTTTGCGAAATATGTTGCTATCACTCGAATTGTAAATACGCGTATCTTCACATTAATTGCAACAAATAACATTTTTTTTTTGTTTGAAAGAAAAACTGAAACAAAAACTATGTAATGCAATCCGTTAAATGCGCGGCCATTTTAGCCAATTAAAATTAATGTTTCTCATTATTTTGTGTAATAAATTTTTAAATAAATACAAGACTTTTGCTGTTGTTGTATAGTATTTCTTATGCGCTGTTGTTGCTGCTGTTGTATTGTCTCTTTTTCGTATCTATTCGAACGAGTCTGGGGGATATAGCCACATACAAAAAAAATGTAAACCTTGAGATATTCTCGTAGAATTATTTCTTTTATTTTGCTTTAATTTTTTATTTTTTGGCCTGCATTCTGTTGTTTTGTTGCTGTTGTTACTTTTTACTACAACAACATTTATGTTGTTCTTATAATTTTTTTTCTTTCATAGTCGTTCTTCTTTAGCGATTTTTTTTTGCAATTTTCGTCATGTTTCTTCTTTTATTTAAGATTTTTTTCTTCATTCTGTTGCTGAAAAAATCGAATTCCTTGTTGCTTGTTGCTGTTGTAGATATTTTGTTTTTGTTGTTGCTGCTGCTGCTTACAAAAAACTTGTTTTAAACCGCATTTTTTGCATTTTGTTTGCTTATTTTCTTCCTCTTGTTTGGTTTTTATATGGCATTGTTTTTGTAGTTTTACTTCTTTTTTTTTTAGTTCTGAACATAATTTTTTTTTTTGTGCCTCGTGTTCAATTATTGAATAATAAATCCTGAGCAAAAGAAGAAGGTTTAAAAGAATTTAAATTATGGGAATATTTTTGAGATTGTAAGCGTCCGCTTAAATCTTTTAAAATATTTATTTTTTTTTAAATTAATTTTACTATCCCTAGTACATGAATAGGAATTCCCTAATTTTATTTTCTAACTTGGCTTGTCACGTAGCCCCACAAAAAATCAAATCACATGATTTTGGCGGCCAATGGGCTGCTCCTAAACATGAGATTAATTGCTCACCAAACTTGCTTCTCAATAGGTCCATGGTATCGCGTGCCGTGTGGCATGTGGTACCGTCTTGTTGAAATCACATCTCAACCAAGTCGAATTCTTCTATTTTTGGGCCAAAAAAAGTCGGTAGTCATCGCACGGTATCTTGATCAAAAACTACTTAATTTTAAAAAATGTTATATTTCTGTCAAAAAACTATTTTTTAATCTAAAAACATAGTAGAAAGATATAGCATGATCGAGATTTTGATTTTATTGGCCTCATTTCTTTGATTATCGGTCGTTTTTATATTAGAACTCAAATAATTTATAATTTTTTTGTTTTTTAATTTAGCTCTGATCAGAATTAAGAATATTTTCCAATTGACTGTTTTATTTTTTATTTTGCTTAGCAATAGGCTGATATTTAATTTGCCATTAAATTATATTATTTTTGTGTGATTTTCTTACAACCATTATTTTCTAAATTAAATTCTTTTGTATTATATGAAACGATCACTTTCAAAGTTAATTTTCATATTGCAGCAAATCTTTTTCCATTAAAGTCTTTTGTGAAGTTGGTAATTTAATTATTTTTTGTTATTAACTTTTTAATGGCATATACAAACACACAAGCATAGAAACACAATCACATACACTACTACAAGTCTTGCTTAATTTTCCATTTTATGCTATCAAGCAAGAACAAGAACAACAACAGCAACAACTTTGGAAATTCGTAAAGAAAATCTAATCAAAAATTTAAATTTTTTACTCTAAAACAATAAAATTTGCAAGAAAATCTCATTTTATTTGCTTTCACTGCTTTGCACGCGCTCACTCGCTCGCTTCTTATAACTTAATATATCCATCTCTTTCTATCGTACTAACTCAATATTAGAGAGGAAAAAGCATTTTCCTTATTGCTGTTGCTATAGCTTTAGTAGATTTTCCTTGTAAGATAAACATTTTAATTTTATTATTAAATTTTTCAAAAAGTAAATCAGTTTAAATGACATTGCTAAAAAACAAAAAAAAAGGCTGTCTCTCTTAATAAAAGGCATTATATTTAGTATGTTCATATTTATGTTTTACATAAGACTTTTTGGCGCCAATTTTTCAGAAAGAAAATTTCTGGATGTCACACAACTACATAAGTGTTATTAGTAAAAGTCTCCAAAGACAACAATTAAAAATAGTTAAAAAGCCTGTAATTTCAGATCTTAATAAAATAAAATTGAAATGCTGACAAAAGTCCAGCGATAAATATCACATGTTTAAAAGAAAACGTCATGAGATAAAAAGTCGCATGCGTAAGAAATTGTATTACCTCTCATAAATATTTCGATAAAGGTGTGAAGCTGACAAGAGGCACGGATCGAAATATGCGTTTTTGGAAGCTAAAATTTGGAGACCATTACCATTGGGATTGCTATAGATACTAAATGCCATATTTCATTATAAAGTTAAGGACAAGTTAAAAGCTTTTCAATAAAATCTATTGTGAGAAAAGAAAATTCACAATAATTAAAAAATTTACGAAGCAACATCGCGAGATCATAATATTTAGGAAACGAAATACTGTCGAATGATAAACTAAGATAAACTTGATTTTCCTCGGCTTAACTAATTTTTCCGAAGCGTGTTAGGATGAACCAGCTTAGCCTAGGATAAACTAAGGTTATTATTTACTTTAACAGCCTCACTCCCGATTTTCTTAAAATTTTAGTATGTTAGGGTAAGTGAGCGGCTTTCAGCCTCGGCCGGCTTAGGGTATGACCAGTGCGAGCTTCGCTGACAGACCAGCGTTGGATGTACTACAGTGAACCGCGATTTAAGCCTTGAGCCGCGGCCCAGGCTGCCCACTTATCCTTGCATTCGAAAATTTTCCAAGACTAAACTGTTGCAACAAGCTTCGGATGAACTGAAATAAAATATCTACAACCTCATAAGCTAAGCAAGCTTCCATATCTAAATTGTTGCTGGTATGGCAGAAATTCTGTACAGGAATGAATTGCCGGACAAGTAAAGCAAACGCTCCAATTCAAGCATCTGAATTTTTTCAACATTTTCCAAATTTTTTAACATTTATCTAAATTTTCAATACTTTTCGACATTTTTCTAACTTTGCAACATATTTTCAACATTTTCAATACAAAGATTGAATATTTTTCAAATATTTTAAAAAAAATTTATGTTAAAAAAAAGTCTCATGAGATAAAAATTGTATTGCCTCTCATATATTGATGATGAAACTTAATGTTAAGCGACCGAAATATTTTTTTTTAAATTATTTCAAAATTTTTCAACTTGTGTTGATAACTTTCTAAATATTCCAAAAATTTTTCAAATTTATAAAAAAATGTCGACCATTCTACGATATTGTTATCAAAGAAATTTCGGTTACAATAAATAAATATTGGTTGACTTCATTTAAATGATTGCCATTTAAGCAAAGGCCGAATAAATAAAAATCGCTTAAAATAATGAAATTAAACTTCATTTTCTTCTTGCTATTTTTGTGCATTAGCGCAAAAAATAAACTTTTCACAGGCTGTCAAACTGATTTATTATAAAAGGTAAAACGTACGTAATTTCATTAAAAAAGGTCATGGTCAGCATCAGTGTAGCGAGAGATACAAAGATAAAAATGAGATGTTTATAGGTAAAGGTGAAAGAGAACCAAACAAAACGAAAAAGCAAAAAATAATTTGCGCAGGAATGTAAGCAGTAAAACATGTTTGAAGGAGACTTGAAGGAGAAGATTCAAGAAGACAGCCAGAAAAAAAAATTAAAAGAATGTAAATGCCTTCGAAGGCTATAAGGAATAATTTGAAAAAATTTGCAAAAGCGAATGCGATATGAGAAAAAGTTTTTTGGAATTTAAAATTTATTTGCAAAGTGAGTTAGTGTGCAAGTCGCGTTGCTTTATAGGAACTTTTTGTTTGAGTTTGAAACTTTTCATTTTGGAACATAGGAACGATCGTACTCGTATATATGTGAGAAAAATAATTTATTATACGTTGATTTAATGTATGGAACTTACGATAGCTTAAATGGCTTATACAGTGATTTGGGAAAATTAAGTAAACATTTTTCTTTAACGTGTCTCTTAACTTGTTTAAGATATCATTTATAAAGACTTACCCAATGCCAATAGCTTACAAAGGCTTTCGGTTAAAAGTTTAGTATTCATGGAAAATAAACTTACCTGAAAATAGAAATAAGATATTAATTAATTTTATGTTTCAACTCACAGGTTGTTTCATATAAAAAGTAAAATTAGAGATGTACAGAATTCAAGTACTTTAAAATCATGTTTCAGGACTCAAACTCTGATTCCCTGAACATCCTCACATTTTGTGATACCTCCCATGGGGTAGTTTTAAGGATTTTTTCCTCTTTTTTAATTTTTAAATCGGTTTTTTGAAAAAAAAACACACATTCTACATGTAGCCCATTAAGAATTTTTTCTTTTCGGTTCGGAAACAGAAATATCTCTAGACCAATATTTTCCGTATATTTTGATCGATTCTACAAATGATTTTATATGTTTTAAGTATATGCAGAAAGTTGGATTTTATGAAAATATCAGTCCCTTTACAATTTCGACATGGTGAGTAAGTTTAGCCAGAACAAAATTAGATCGTATCGATTTATATCTATATAATTCTTGGTCTATTCCGGAATTTGATGCAGGAATCAAAACTATTTGATTTTTTGAAAGATATCGTTATAAAGTGATTTGTATCTCTTCCGATCCAAGTTAATCGGAATTTTGGAGTTGTATTTATTTCGATCAAAAATATTTGTTTAATTGGATTTATATTTTTTCGATCAAAAATAATTGTAGTTATCGATTTTTTTTATATTTATAAAGAAAATTTGGATTTCAATGGTAGTAGATCCAAAATAACCATCTTTTTGAAAATCCATTTTTCATTACAAGGCATTTTGTAATATTTCTCATGTTTTTGACAGCTTTTGACTTTTATCGATTTATTCCGAAAGTATTAGAAATTCTTTGATCATGTCGATGGTTTGCGAACATTAACATTTGTCGATAATTTTCAGCTTGATTTTATCTATTTTTTTGACTATTTCTGATTTTTCCAATGATATTCAATAGGATTATTTGGCGAGTTTCCATAGTTTTCGATAGTATTCAATAATTATTGTCATTTTCGATCAAATATCGTTATATACCATACCAGTCGAAATCAATGGAAAAAGTCGATAAAATCGGAAACTTTTCGAACAAATCAAGATCTTTTGAACATTTGAAGATCATAAAACTAAATTGATTCATGTCAGAGCTTTTCAACAAAATAAGCTATCGATAAGATTCGCAAATTATATAAACTGTTGATATATGGGTCATCCATCTATAATGTGCCTGTTATTACCCTTATGTTTTTTAAATAAGCTGAAACTTTTTTTTAGTGATTGGTCTATCATTTAGAAGATATAAAAAAATTCGATAAAATTTTTTTGACCAATATTATTGCTTAAAAAAAAGTTTCAAATTGTGTTAAAAAAAACTCGTAAGTAAAACAAAAAAAATTCATTGATGAATATAATCAAACCAACACAACCCAAATTAGCTTTTATATTATTTTAAGGTAGATGTGTACTAGTAAAGGGTGTTTTTTTTAGAGGTATAGAGCTTCGAATTGAAATAAAACACAAGAAAATCGTTTTAATGTCCATCAATTTGGCTTTATAATTTTATGCCATTAATGTTTAAATATGATTTCGGGCATGTGGCCGCCGCGGCTGGCTCGAATAAAGCCAATTCTACAGGTCCAATTTTGAACCACTTTTTCGAGCATATTTGGCCGTATGTCGGCAATAACGCCACGAATGTTGGCTTCCAAGTCCCCTAACGTTTCTGGTTTGTTGGCGTAGACGAGCGACTTCACATATCCCCAAAGAAAATAATCCAATGGTGTCAAATCACACGATCTTGGTGGCCAATTGACAGGTCCATTCCGCGAAATTATGCGCTCATCGAATGTTTCCTTCAATAAATCGATTGTGACGTGCGCTGTGTGGCATGTAGCGCCGTCTTGTTGAAACCACAACTCATCCACATTCATGCCATCCAATTCGGGAACAAAATAGTCGGTTATCATGGCTCTATACCGGTCTCCATTAACGGTAACTGACTCTCCAGCATTATTTCGGAAGAAGTATGGCCCAATGACTCCACCAGCCCATAGAGCACACCAAACAGTCAGTTTTTGTGGATGTAATGGCGTCTCAAGGGTCTCATGTGGATTCTCTTCACTCCAAATGCTGCAATTTTGCTTGTTGACGTAGCCATTCAACCAAAAATGAGCCTCATTACTGAACAAAATTTTGCGATGAAAATCAGCATCGAGATCAATCTCATTTTCGGTCCATACACCAAAATCACGACGCATTGCATGGTCTCGCGGCTTTAATTCTTGCACAAGCTGGATCTTGTAAGGTCGCAAGCCAAGATCTTTGCGCAAAATCTTCCATAAAGTTGATGGACAAAGCTCCAATTGCTGTGCACGGTGGCGAATCGATTCATTCGGGTCCTCTTCAACATTTTGCTCTACAGCGGCAATTGTTTCTTCGGTGCGCACTGTTCGACGTCTTTGCGGATGCGTATTATCACATAGAGTAAACGTAGTGCGAAAACGATCCATGGTTAACCGAATTAATTGCTCTGATGGACGATTATGTCGACCATAAAATGGACGGAGCTTGCAGTAAACTTCGCGAACTGAACCATTATTTTCGAAATAAATTTGCACGATTTGCAAGCGTTGTTCTTTTGTCAACCTGTTCATGATGAAATGGCAAACCAAACTGAACATAAATGACATTAGATTTGCTAGATTTGACCATAAAATGCCAGTTTTATCTCTATTCGAAAAACAAACCTCTAAAAAAAACACCCTGTAGATGGCAAAAAAACTGCAAATCTGAATAAATGAAGGCCTGAACGGTATCTATGTGGTAAAAGATAAAAAAATTGACTTTTTCAAAAATCATCAATTTCCCAAATGCTCCATCACCGATTTCAGCCTTTATAGGCTCAAAATTTTTAAAATATACATTAGTTTCATCTCTGAAAATTTTATTTATGTTTTTTCACCCTATTTGATTTTACAAGCACTTAAAGTTAAGATTTATGATTTGCAATGTAAATTGAAACATTGAGAATGAAAGCGAGAGAATAAAATTTGAATTGATTTCAGCTTTTTAAAGGTCAAAATTTTCAGAACATTCAGGAGTATCATCTCTGAAAATTTCATTCATTTTTGTTTACATTATTTCATTGCGAATCATAAATTTCAGCTTTAAATGCTTGTAAAATCAAATAGGGTGAAAAAACATGGATAAACTTTTCAGGGATGGTACTTCAGTATGTTCTAAACATTTTGAGCCTATAAAGGCTGAAATCGACGATGGAGTATTTGGGAAATTGATGTTTTCTTGGAAAGTCAATTTTTTTATCTTTTACCACATAGATACCGTTCAGGCCTTCATTTATTCAGATTTGCAAATTTTTTGTCATTTTCTAGTACACACCTACCTAAAAATAATATAAAAGCTAATTTGGATTGTGTTGGTTTGTTTATATTCATCTATGAATTTTTTTGTTTTACTTACGAGTTTTTTTTTAACACAATTTGAAACTTTTTTTAAGCAATAATATTGGTCAAAAAAATTTTATCGAATTTTTTTATATCTTCTAAATGATAGACCAATCACTGAAAAAAGTTTCAGCCTATTTAAAAAACATAAAGATAATGATAGGCCCATTATAGATGGAATGACCTATATGTATTTCGAAAATCTTCCAAGAATCAAGAAGTATCGAGCAAGCCAAAAATATCGAATTCTATCGAAGATCATCGAAAAGTGTCAAGAAAACAATGGAAAATTCGAAGAGAATCACATAGTATTCTAAAGCTTCGCATAAACCAAAGAACAGTAAAGAGAAGTCCCACACAAAATCCATTTCCAATGAGCAACATATATCGGTGGAAAGAAAATTATAGACCCGGGAGGCGTTCTCGCTTATAGAAATAGAAAATGACGGATACACAATGTATTTGATCTTCAAATATAAAAATCCTTGGCAAAATTATTTTTGATCCAAAAATATAAAAATTAATTGTTACGCTTATTTTGAATCAAAAAAAAAAAAAAAATAAAAATTCAAAACAAAGATTCTTTTGGTGGAAAAGAATAAAAAATTCAAACTAACAATTAATTCAGATCAAAAAATATATCAATCCACAATAACGACATTTTTTGATTATCAAAATTAAAATCAAAAAATTTAAAAACATGTTTTACATACATCGTTTCTCGTGAAGAGAACTTAAACTATATACCGAAACTCTTATTTAGTTTTAACCTTATTTGCGATTTGTTTGATCGCACGTATTAAAAAAATAATGATTATTTAAGATCACTGATTTAAATTATATTAGGAAACTTTTAGCCAGTTTATGGAATCTTTTATTTTCTGGCTCAAATATCTCAAAACGATTTTGGTCTTTTTTTTTTGTGCTAAATTTTTATACAGATTGCAGTTTTTGTTATTATTTTCGTTTTTCTTTATAAGTTTCACTTTTTTCCCCACTTTTACGATAGGTATGTTTTTCATCTTTTAATTTTTTTCCTTCAAGATGGTGTAATAAAAGGTTTCACAATCGCCGCAACATAAATTCTTTAATTGCACGATTTCGAAATTTTTAACGACTGTACCTTAGAGCTTAGCTGTGTTTAATATAAACAAAGTAACATGGTGATCATAAACATTAAACCCATGTGAGGGTAAAAGAGTAAGAAAAATAAAATATCGCAGCCAGCTATCAAGTGAGAAAAAAAAAATTGGCAATAAAAACAAAACTCTGAAAGAAAAGTTTGTTGAAAAGGCGGCAGCAGTAAAAACTGCCTTTTTTATTAGTTTTGTTGTGCGTGTGTGTGTTACTTAAAACTTTGTTATTATTCATTCCCAGGGATTTTTGTATATTTGCTAAAATTGAAATTAAAGAATTGAGTTAAAATTGAATTTAGCTAACACAATGAAAATAAATTTTCAAAAAATCTGATATGGATATGTTTCTGCATGAGCTAAAATTCACTATATTGCAGCTAAATTAGACCACAGGAATCGAAAATCACCAAACTAAATTTGGATAAACGCTGTAAAAAACATTGAAGAAAAAAAATAGAATAAATCATAAAATTCCAGTAAATAAAAACAGAAAATATTTTAAGTTTTGCCAACATTTAATGAAGTTACGCCCATTTAAAGTTGCGTCAAAGATATTTAGTTTTTTTTTTGTGTCTTTGCATTTTTTTTTAGGTTATATTTATACTTTTTTTTCAATTCAATTACGTAAAACTCTGGCAGCACTGCGCGCTTGGATGCATAAGAATGAGAATAAAATGAAAAACGTGTTTAAATTTGCGATTTTAATTAAATGATATGAGAATGGCAAAAGCCTTTAGATTGAGAAGGCGCTGGGGAAGGGTGTGCCATACTAAGGCAAAATAAATGAAAAAATACTTAAAAAAAAACATTAGTTATGTTTGGATTTACTGTAATGCAAGCAGGCGATGGCGGTATTGGGGGTGGCAGTAGTGAAATAACTGAGTACATGAAAAGCAGATAAACTGAGAAACCAATTATAGATATGCAATCCAAATTTAAGATAGAAATTAAAAAGGAAGTTAAAATAAAAGTAAAAACTTAGTTTTAATTTCACTTTCAAAAAAAAAAAAACATGTGCTATCATCATATATTGTTCGCCCACATACAGACGCAGAAAAGCAGTATTAGTTTAAGCCTCAAGCGCGCTTTACAAACGGAAAATAAGTATAAAAATGAGTAGTAAATATTAAGGAAGTGGCAGTGAAGTATTAAAAAAAAATTTCATTTTTAATTAAAAACATGCGCGCGTGAAATTACTTTCTGGGATATTGAAAAAAAAAAAAAAATATTAAAAACGATTTTTTTTCTTTGTTTTTGTCGTTCTTGCATGTGACAAATAGCAGTACATGGTAAGAATTTTCAGATTAATTTTTGTCAGCTTAAAAGAAAGAAATGTATAACATTTCGTTCTTGAGCCTTCTAAATTACCTTTGTCATTTTTTTAAAATATATTTTACCAATTCAATGTTTCAAAATATGCTTCCTTGGATGAGTTAGCTTTGTAGTGTTGCTATATGGTATCCAATTCCCTAAATTGTCCTCTTACAGCTTCACTCAAAAAAACTGTTGCCACATGATAAGACATTTTTTTCTGATGTTCAAAAAGTAGATTGAGATTTGCATTTTCGCATATTTTTCTTGTTCATCAGATACTTGTAAGTCTTCTAAAAACAACTTCTGAAAAAATAAGAGATATGCTCATTGTATATCCTTCGTATTTAACAACTAAGGTTCGTTGATATTTCGCTTGCCGTAGATGATCATGTGGGTCTTTATTACGGTGGAAGACCTAAACGTACTCAGGGAGCGTTGCACTTTAGAATTTTCTCAAAAATCTTTCTTCAAACAACTTCAACGAAAAAGTTTCAATATTTCTTAATTTTTTTGCCCAGTGTGATGGGAATACTCGTAGACTTGGAATAATTTTTCTGAAGATACTATGAAGCTATTCACATTACTTTACTAGATAGGTATGTGATTTTTGTTTCTTCGAAATAGGCAAAAAGACCAAAAAAAAATACTAAGGATAGAGGTGGCGGCTTATATACTTACAGCCATATTTTTGCCTCAGATGTCAAACCTCTATCTTTTCAATAATCTTAAAATTCACTGATTGAGAATCTTGAAAATACTGATTTATTCTTGTTGTTCTTGTTGTTGTTAAAAAGAAGCCACTTCGCATTTTACAACCCCATTCACATATTACGAATAGCTTGGCATAAGGATTATACATCATAGCACCAAATTTCGAAATTCCTGCTACCATTAGTGCGAAAATATAGCGTTTTACGTGATTTTGCTGCATGAAAGATGCCACGCCCCGTTAACAATAGCATCAAAGCAACAAATGTGAAAGCTACTGCTGCTATTTGTGCAAAGGTATATCATTTGAAAGCTTATGTTGTATAAGAGGTGTCATGTCCCGCTATCTTGTTCAAATTTCTTGAGGTGCTAAGCTTAGGTAATACACATTCTGGGACCAAATATCAAGACCCCTGCTAGCTTAGGTGCTATGGTATATGTACCAGATTAATTGAATAAGTGAGGTGCCACGCCCCACTGTACTACGCTCGTAACCTGCCGGAAATAAAACCAAAGCAAATATACATTTAAGCTCAGTCAGCTCTTCAAGTTTATATACATACCCGCGTCCACTTAACGCTTTTAACCTCTTATGACATCTCTAGCCTTCAAATCGAGTAAAAATAAGCCATAAGCGTGCTGGACTATGACTTTTTTTTTGGCAAAATTTATCACGACAAACTTCAATTTCAGCATTATACACTGGATATTTTGTGCAACTGAAATCTTAGAGTTTACTGGACGGTGTAATTGCTTATGAAACACTTTCCTTAGGCTTACTTATATCTATACATATATTGCTGTTTAACATTTTCCCAAACAAATCAAATTAATATTTTTAAACATTTTTTCTTAGGATTCTTCTTAAACATTTGAACAAATACCTCTCACGGTGTATTTCAGTGGCATTGCAACAAATGTGGTATAAGAAATCTGAGTTATGCAACAAAATTATTGAGACTCATAAAAAGTAAAAACTTTGTGAAGAAACAAATAAACAACAACAGCAACACCACATAATTGTTGTTGCTTCAAATTGCTTTCATTTGTACGTCAGCGACATTCTTTTCATTTTTTTCAAACTCCCCTTGCAAGTTATCTCTGCACCTTGCTGTACCCATGACAAGCCATCGATGCAGCGCAAGAATTTTAAATTAAAATCAATAAAGAAGAAAGTTTCATTCTTGACTTGGTAACTTTAAATTAAAAAAGCAATAAGTTAAACAAAACACATGAAATTAAAACAAAAATGCAGTTGCGTTAAAAGAAAATCGATATTTCAAACAAAAAAAAAAAGTGAAATATTCACCTTCGGCGCTCATGGTAGGTGCTGAAAAGTTGTTGCAAACGCCACTGTGCACATAATGAATTTTATCACTGTGTGTAACAATTTCCTTCTGTACATGAGAGATTGTCGTAATGGTGTGTGTCCTTATTGTGTAGGCGTATGTTGCTGGTGTTCTTGCGGTTTCCCCACAATATGGGTGCGGTTCCTTTAACCAGCTGTTTGCTTTGGTCAAATGTTAAAAATTTTCAATTGAAATAAATATGAAGTATGTTTTTTGAAGAGCTGGACAATATACGAAATTTCATATGTGTTCAGACTTTATTAAAAATTTAATAAAATTTGTGGTTTTAACTCGTTTGAACTTGAGTCGTTATCGTTGTCAGCTTGATTCTTTATTGTAGCATACTTATTATCAATTAAATAAATTGCTATTAAATTAAGTTCTTTTGCCCTTCGAAGAATCCTTAATTATTTACCATATTAAAAACTTCAATTAACATAAATTAAGTTACGACATTTTTTGTCATTAAGTTTTTGCAGCGTTGGCTACTGTAAAAATGCAGTTTTCTCATACAAAACGCAATATTTCCCACAAAGAAATTATTTTCAATTTGTGAGAACAGAAAATTGGTACAGTCCTTTTGCACTCTGCAATTACTTACAGATATAAAGGAAAATCTTTACTTAAGTGAAATGGTTGGCAAGTGACACCTTAAAGCTTTTATCGGTTTTAAAAAAATTTTTCAAATTTCTCAATACATATTTTCAACATTTTTCAAACAGTTTTGATTTTGTAAAAATTTTTTACTTTTCAGCATTTTTTGATTTAAAATGTGTGAAGACTGATCACAGAAACGATCCTGTGAAGTACAAAATTTTCGAAAACAAGCTCTAAACAGTCTTAAGTACAAAATTCTTGTGCTGGAACTTCAATAAAATCATTTTTCAATTTCAACAAAAATATTTCAGCTGAAAAAATTTTCATTTCATTCTAGAGAGAATTTGAAAAACTATTTTTGAGGTGTTCATTAATCAGATTTTATCACCTTGTTATAGTTAAAAAAATATGTCTGTGGTTTTATAGAATACTATGGACAAATGATGACCTCATTTCAAAACTATAAACTTATTATTACGTTCAGCTGATCTTGACACTGACAGCATTCAGTTACTTTCCTGCTGGGGCTTGTGATATGAAATTATTCTATACTTCATTATTAATGTTACAAAAAGAAAAGGTTCTAAGAGTTCACGCATGTGCACTTGGACACAATTATTTAAACATATATTGGATATAAGAGTGGTCCAAAATACGTCTCATTCGTTTGAAGTAATAAATAAGTATTTCAATTAATGTTTCATAAATACATATTTTATTTGCAAATTATAGCATGAAGGAGAAGTAAAATTTTTAAATTTTATACTCCGCACGTTCGGACCTCTGTAAAAAAGAACACATTTTGTATAAAAATTATGTATTATCTCAGAAGGGAGTATACAGAAAACACTTTTAATGCAACAATGACAGCTTACTCAGTCTCAATGAGAGCAAATGAAAAGTACAAGATCAAGATACCGTAGCTCTCGGGTAGAAACACACTTACTCATATTTTGGAAAATTCACAAACGTTATCCAAATGTCATTTGCATCAATGATTTTTTGACAGTTGAACATTGAAAGCGAAAATTCACATCATCAAGTTTTGAGTACCATAATTATAGTCCCTGTGATTACCTATAACATAAAGTCAACATTTTGGAAATCGATACAGCTGATAAAGTATTTTGGACTTAAATGTTAACATGGATTTGGCCCCTCCATTCTTTTCCATATATGCTAGTCTACTGGGAGATAAGGAAGGAGATTTCGCGAGCGTTTTTTAGCTCAGACCTTTATCTAACTAACGATACCAACATCAATAAAATATAGCGATGTATCGTCAAAGAAGTCAATTTCGAGGGAAAAATGAGTTAGGGCCGTTCTACCCGAGAGGTCACGCTGATATGTTACTAAGAATCATTTTCTGATGCAAAAGCATGCATTTTTTTAAGAACGACCCTAAAATACATATGTATGTCTGCTTAGACGCACAAACACATATATACAATTTTTACGCGCAGCTTGGGAAAAAATTTGACTTCATTAAGTCAACGCGCGAAATGCAATAAATTCAAATTTTTCGCTGACAGAAATAAATTGAAATACATGCATGTTGTTGTTGCTGTTGCCTATGCTGTCATTTCGTTGTTGTTGTTTTTGCAGTTTTTAGCTTATTTTTGTAAAATGAAAATAAAGAAATATAAGAGGGCGAGAAATAAACCCCACAAGAGATAAATATTCCAGCGCCATTTACTTTGATATCCTTTAGATGCAGTAATTAATAAATTAAACAGGGCGTTTCAAGTATGAACACCAACACTGAGATAAGTATTTAGGTGAGTATAACAAATATATAATTGATAAAGAGTAGTCAAATATTAACTT
This sequence comes from Meiosimyza decipiens, assembly GCA_963680825.1. Classification (NCBI taxonomy): domain Eukaryota; kingdom Metazoa; phylum Arthropoda; class Insecta; order Diptera; family Lauxaniidae; genus Meiosimyza; species Meiosimyza decipiens. The sequence continues at coordinate 22,747,305 of OY804258.1, read as the reverse complement.
GAATCAAATATATTTGTACAAACATGGCAAAATCGGTTGAAACAGTATTGGCTTGACTAAAATAAATATTTAATGCGCTATATTTAATCAAATCATTTCATCAGTGTATAAATAAATATAGTTCATTGTATTGAAGGATATTTCAAAATAATTTTTGTTTTGTAATTGTAATTGGTTTTTGGCCATTGCCTGTGACTTCGTAGATGGAGTATTTACCTTAATTCATAGATTCTCGAAAATCAGTTTCTATGGCTATCTCTATAGTAATTTTTTGCTTTATTGCTCAATCTGGCTATAGATATATATATATTTATATAAATATATATACATATTTAGCTACCTTTCATTTTTATTTTTTTACTATGACCATTGATTAGAACCAAACCGACATATTTTTGTCACTTTATATTTGTAATCTCTGTATATTTCTATTAATAAACGATTCTAGAGCAATAATTCCTTAAAACTTCACCCTTCCTATCTCTTTCGATCATTGTCCTTGTGTATCCTTGTTCTAAACTTCATAATATTATTTTAAAATTTTTGCTATTATATAAATTCTAAGCCTTATACATACATTTTGTTAAGATAGCACATTTTTCATTTAATATCTCATGTAACATTAAAGTATTTTGGGAAGCTCTCCAGTTATAAAAATTTAGTCTTTTACTGCCATAGAAGGTGTAATCTACCCTTGCCAAATGATCCCCATTATTCGTCTCTAAAGTGACTTGCCAGAAAATTTACTAAGTGTCACTTTACTAAGTTAAAAATTTTCTAGATATTGAAATTTAAAATTTATGCTTGAATCGGAAGCACCATGGCCAATCAACTTTTCATTGAGTTGATGCCTTTACTAGTTTATATCTTTGGTCATAATTTTGATACATTACGTTGGAAAAGTATCGGTTTCCATCAGTTTTGCTTTTAAGGGTTGCGCTTTGGTCACTTTTTAATAAACCGACCAAAAACAGTTTTGCGACAGGATTCGACTGTGCATTTTATTTAGGCTCTTCGAATTTTATCTTTTGGCATACATTTCAAACTGTAATCATATACACTCAGCTCTTCTACAGTGGGCTGTCTGCCTAACATAGATTATGTAAAGATCTTGTACTCGAAATTGTATGATGGTAGCTGTCAATTTTTATCTAATTACTTAGTTACGAGCAAAGCGTTTTTTTTTTATATAAAAAAAAAAAAAATTAAATTTCCAGGGTTTGCATTTTAAAAATTCTTCCTTAAATGATATCTACGGCATAAACAGAAAATTAATTTCAAACCTTGAGTTCTATATTATATATATTTTGGATTTTTTTGATTTTATTTATGGATGGTATTTGACATGTTGATCTTGTACCATAAATTATTTTGTCATAAATCGTCAAAAGTTGAAGAAGCGCTGCTACAATTTGCAGTAACAAGTTTTTGCCTGGATTATTAATTATTCTTTCGATTATATACTTAAATTGTGTATCACTTTGAGGTTCATTGCAATCTTCAGAATATATCACTAATTTATTCACAATTATGTGCAACTTGAATTCTAGTAAATTCTCAAGCAATATCTTGTGATTGTTATATAATAATATTTCGGCAGCAACATTGAATTTATTGATTGTAAAAATGCAAAAATATGCCAATATCATAAGTTATGAGAAAATTAAATATCTTTTGATTCGTGCGCCATGTTTTCAAAATACTCTTGCTGTGTTATTAAGTATAATATTTTCATGTAGGTTCCTATAATTGCAGACATTTCGCTGGAAAGGCATTGTAAAATAATAAGTGAAAAAAAAAAAGAATTGCAATCGAATTTAATTCTCATAGTTTTTTTTCTCTTATATTTTTTCGACTGCCATTTTTCAATCTTTCTTTTTTATGTTCAAGCAATAAACAAAAATAAATAGTAAAAAATTGCAGAAAAACAAATAGCCAACCGATTTTGTAGAGTTTCTTGCAAATTGTGTTGTGCAGACAAGCAAGCAAATATTTTATAGCACATTTCATATGCGCTGTTCTGGATAACAACATTAAACATTGCAGAAATATTACTCGTTGATTAGAATCTCTGCATCAATTGCGATAGTTTTTTTTAAGATCATGAAAAAACATGTTTTTTTAACGCAACTATTTTCAAAAAATTACCGGGAGCTCAGCTTAATTAATTTCTGGCTCTAGCGCCGTTAACAGTTGAACAAGTTATCGTGCATTGAACTTGACCAAGACTGATGAAAACATCAAATGCATCAAACGATAACTAAGTCAGATGACAAGAATATTTTAGGGCCAGGAATCGGTGTGCCTTTATCGACTTACTGCATCCATACCATAAGATATTCTTTAAATCGGCTCTTGCATGGAATAAAATAAATAGAACATTTATCATATCAATGCAGATGTATAAACAACAGTTCGGTGTTGACCTCTACTGTGATTTTTAAATCAAAATTATAAAAATATAAATCAAAATATTCAAGTACAGATTTCGTTGAAATGAGCTGAACGCTCATAAATTGCTTTGAACATATAAACTTTTGAGTGAGTTTTATATTTTAAATTTTTAAAATTGCGATAATTAACTGTATCTTTTTATATAAAAATATTCAAGTTGAAAATAGTTTCACCCGATACATTTAATTTTTGCAATTTCAGAGTAATTTATTTTCGCGCAGAATGTACATCTTTTATGGAACAGTTCATACAAAATATGATGTTGCTGATGACGATGATAAAACCCACTACAACATAAGAAATTAAAAAAAAAAATAACAACAAGAAGAACAAGTCCTACATGCAATTAAAAAAAACTAAGACAACAACAGCAAAAAATAACAACAGCAAAAAATAAAAACAACAGCAACATTTTTAAAGCCTTAATTGCATAATTACGAACATTTTGTAATTTATCATTTTTTATTTTGTAATTTATGAGGATTTTTGCAATTTTAACTGCTTTTTCTTTTGCTTAAAACTCACTGTCACTCCTTTTTTTTAAGGTTTTTAATTCCTTTTCGAAAATTTTAATTTTTAAGTTTTGCTGTAAAATGCACGCCCTCAAGTCATGTTTACAATTTGTGTTGTTGGAAATCAGCTATCGTTATTTGATTGTTATCATTGTGTGGTTGTTGGAGTAGTATAAATTTCAGTGATGGTTTAAGTTTAAGGAAAATTATTCTTTTGCAAGAACTATTTTAAAAGCATTATTTTACCTTAAAAATTGCTTGAAATTTAGACATTTTTTCTTGCCTTTATTTGAAAGCGATTTTTTTTTTGCTTGCACGGCATTGAGGTCTTTTTTAAGAAAAGTAACATTTTATGGAATTCCAATTTGTTTATTATGGAATAAGAAATAATTTAGTAACGATTTTTTACAAAAGGAATACTCATCAAATAACACATTGAAAAACTAAGTAAGCAAGAAATTACTAAACTTGGAATTTAAGTTTTTTAAAACGTTGCAAGCAGTAATTAATCACTTGGTTCTCATACGTCATGGTTGCCGAAGCAAAGAAAGCAGTTAATTATTAAGCTTTAAAGAGCTAGCGAAAAATTGAAGATAAATCGATATTTGCTTTCGTTTAAATGAATTTGCTTCTTGGCACACTTGCCATTACTAAGAAAGTAGATAGTCTCTCAGATTAGTTAAGCGCAATAGATGACATGATCTCAAAGAAAGCTTAATGCCATGTATGTTCTTGTAGTACATCATCAATACTTTGATTTTTTTGATTGACTTACAAAAAATATTTTTAATTATTTATCATTAAATACGATTTTTAAATAAAATTTTTTAAAAAAAATATGCAAAAGAAACAAAATGAGTTAGAAGTACTTTAATTTTAGCTACTCTTCTTTCATTCTTTCGATAATGAATGAAAAAAGTTTTGTTTTTAATCTTATAGTGGTTAACCTCAGACGGCCTTGTATTGTAAGTAATTTCATTTTCTCTTCATTGATGGGCGTTCCTAATCAGTTCAAAATTTTAATAAAATTTTATTAAACCATGGAAATGCAAAATATTCCTTTTTTATATCTTGCAATAACTTTTAATAATTTTTTTTCTTCGCTGCTTGCTACCAGCTACTACTAAGTTACTATTCATTCTTGCTACTTTTTATTAATTCTATATTTTACCTTTGGCGGCCATTATTTTTATGATTATTGCCACTAAAAATTGTGTGTATATACGGCGCAGCACATTCAGTTGTAGTCATAAACATTTCTTATTTAATATACGCTGCTACGTTTTCTTTACTTTTTTTTTTGTATGTAATGCTGCTGCTTTTCCTACTGCTGTTCGCTTTTAATGTTTCATAAAAATTTGCATAAAATTCTAATTTTACAATATTGTTGCATTTGTTGTTGTATGTTCTTATGCTATCTCTTTCGTTATCTATTGTTGTACTAACAAACTGCGCTTTTATTTTTGCAATAGCAATTTTCTTGATGCTACTTTTTTATTTTAATTTGGTTTTCTTCTTTTCATTTCCTTTTTCTTGCCGTTTTTTTTTTGTTTTTACTTTTTCACATGAAGCGCTTGAAATTCGATTTTTAGAAAAATTGCTCGTTTAAAATTATCGCTAATATCTGTGTATGTATTGTTGTGAAAGTATTTGTGCCTGTGCACGATATTATTTATATTTTATAGTTCTTACATGCAAATTAGAAATGAAGCAGCTAAAGAGGGGAAGATGAAGAAGCAAGAAAAATCGATATTTTGCATTTATGCTGCAGTCGTTTATTTACATAGTTCCTCTTTTGAAAATTCATGATTTTCTTGGCATTTTTTGCACAACTTACAATGAAACAGCCAAATAAGCGGAAGAACAATTTTAGAAATTCAAATTTATGTTAAGATCGTCGCTTAGGTGCAAAATAAACAATGAATTGCTGGAAACTCATTTAAAAAAAAAAAAGTTTTCCTCAAAACTATGTTTCAGTTAATTAATTAGAGGAAGATTAAGTTACAAGCAATTTCTCGCTCTCCTGATAAAAGAATTCTGAAAGTAAATTTTTCATCAATTGAAAAAAAAAAATAATTTAAACAACAATCGACTATGGCCAATTTGTAAATTCTAATAAAAATTTATCCGCTGTTTCTGCACTATAGAGCAACATTTTTTTATGTTACGTAAGTTTTTTCATGCTGATACTTTTAAGGTCAAATAACGACCATCCAGCTCTTGTGCACGAAAACCACAAATCAAATTGAAACAAATCAAAACACCAAGCAAAAGAAGTGCGTGCTTGCACTCGCAAAAAAAATGTTTTGCGAGTTCAAGCAGTCGTTGTGTATTGCAATCAACAGCAAGTGGCTCGTTGTCTACTAGTGCGCTTCATCAGACAACACATTTACTATGCCGTGTAGCATTGCGCGGTAAATTTGAACAACAATAACCATTTGAATGACGCTTGCCTCTAAGAGACGAACGCAGAACAAATCAAAACATATGTGTATAATCAGTGGTTCCCAGAGAACATTCAGGTGACCAAAGAAATCGATAAACAAATCGCCAACACATGCCTATCATGAACGCATTTGCTTGTAGTAATGGGCAGCACTGCATATGATCAATTTTAAAAAAACTCTGCCGTCGCCCTTTTGGCAACCCATTAAACAGAATTCAAAAATTCCCACCATACAATTTTATTTTGAAAAGCGTTATTATTGAAATATTGTTATATAACTTTTAAAATCTAAGTTTTACGGGATGCAATTAAATTTTATTGGTTATTGATTTCTTAATTATAAATACAGCTCAAATTAGGCACATTATGGTTGGGCTTGCAAATTAAAAATGGCATGAAATTATCATGAGCCAATTTTATAAAAATTATATGTGTTAGAGCAACCGGATATAACTTCAGACCACTTGCATTCGAATCAGAGGTCTGCATGAGTGCGCTTGCTGTTTCAACAGATTATTGTATTCGCTGTCGAGTACAATGGTTCTATTGACATTCTGCGAGTCATCAATAGACTGGCACAAAACAAAACATGAATTATCTTCGTTTGTACACTGATTCGTATTTCGCCGTCAGTGCTGTTCAAGTCGAACAAAACATTTCCAACACCGAACATGAGAAAAATCAATAAATTCAGTGAGTCAACTGTAATATACTTAGGGTAACATTATTGTTCAGGAATTTTTAATAAATTCAAAACTTTACACATACTTTAACAAACAATAAGCTCATGCACACAATTATATATATCTACGTATATAGAATATAACTTATAAATTATGAAATAAAAGGCAAAACCACCGACTGCCGTTGCAGCTAAAAATCAATTATTAAATTTAATTTCGACATTTTTGTGTCTGCAAAACATACAAGTTACTAAGTAGAAATTATATAGCAAGCTAAAAATGTGTTTGCTTGCGCTTGAATGCATACATATATATGTTTGTGGATATGTGCGAATGCATTCTAAATTTTATACGAGAATAACAGAGTTAAAATAAAATTAAAATATAATAAAAATTCTTTGAAATTAAAAACAGCACGAGAGTCGTCAAGCAAACAAAATGAAAGAGTACTGAAATTTCAAGTGACATTGAGACTTTCCGAAACCGTACCCTATTTGAAGAAATTTTTATTCTAATGGAAAAAATTAAAAGAATAAATAAAAACCACGGAGTATTGCACTGAGTGGCTCTCGAAATTTTTCCTGTGACTTTAGTAATAAATCAAAATTGAAACCTTTTTTTATGAGCGCATTAGTAGCTTAGAAATAAAATGACGTCTGCTAAAAAATAAACTTTTGTAGATTTTGCAATAAAACTTTGACGGCAAAAGTTTTGTTCAGTGTAGACACTTTCGCTGCCGTTGTTACTGAAGAGCAGTTTCAAAATTTTTGCTGGGGTTAAAATTTTGCCAATAATGCAATACGTACACGTAGACAGCGCGCTGTACTCGACGTACATATATGTGTATGTATGCAGTTGTTGTGAGAAGGTGTGTAGAATTTTGCCTTATTATTCGTATGCAGCTCTATTCGTCGCGTCGTCCTCGTTGATGTCTCATGGTGAAAGCATGTCCATTGCACAGTGACCCGATAGTAAAAATGGAAGTGAAAATTTAAATTTTCCTTTTAAAGCTAATTATCAGCAAACGTTTAGCGAAAATGACAGACAAATAATACTCGATTGCTTATATTAATTCCAATTTTAAAAACAATTTTTATTAAAATCATACTGTTTATAATCAGTGTTGGGAAACAATGTGGAAAATCAGTGTTGAGCAACGAAATTCAGTAATAAATACTGTTGAAACGAAGTGCAGATCGCTCATCTTAATTTTAAAAAAGTACCACACGGCATTCGAAAGACCTCATGCACTTTTTGAGATCTCATACATATCAATCCATTACGCTGAATTTTTGAGAGAGAGAGAAAGGTGGTTTATTCGACGCGTTTTGGATTATAAAAATATACATTTTTCCCGTAGATGTGCACTTTCAAGTCATTGTACCGTGGTCGCTGTCATTGTAGAGCTGCTGGTTTTGGGTGGTTTCCGTTTCCGTCCAATACACACTTACTAATACAAGTGCACATGCTCTCTTAGTTAGTTAGCATTAAAACGGCAAGAAGACGCCAGCAAGAAAATGAGAAAGCGCAAGTAAAGCAAAAATTGCAGCAAATACTGAGGGAATATTACCGTGGCATTGTAGTTGTACGACAGTACCCCGTGTTTATGTGCACACAGGAATACATACACATACATATATGCAGTTAAACCATCACCACTACAGAGCATAGCATTTGCGCCACAGTGTAGAAAATTAACAAAATATTTTGCACGAACACATTCGTGAAGTTGTGTTGTCCTTTCGTTTGTGAGTTCGGTTTTTGAAAGTTCGTTTGCCATTTGATGATGCTGGCGCGCAGCACGTTGCAAGACGGCGCTCGGTGTACCCACGGTGTAAAGAAAATTAAGCTTTTGTTAAGGGTTGAAAGAAGCAGCGAAGATAGACAGACAGAAAAAATAGAATACCAGAGAGACAAGCAAAGCAGAAGTTGGCTGTGACATAGTGGGATGAAATTGAGTATTTTCTTAATTTAACTTGCTTTGAAGACCTATGCACAAAAAAATGTAGCACCCAAAATGAGCCGAATTCGGAATTTGATAAAAAACATATTTTTTTCTGTAAGAAATATGTATTCTAAGAAAACCGAATTTCGTAAGTCTCAAACCAAAGTCTACGGAACATTATCTCAATCAAAATTAAGAGAAAGATTGTCTATGGTAATCACCCACTTTTTTAACTCAAGTTCTTTTAATTATGATATTTTATTATAATCTAAATTTAGCATTAAATTCACGTTGTAAACCAAGTCGTATGAGTAAAATATAATAAGCACAAAATAAGAAACGCTTATGTATCAACAATAATATTTTTATCTTATTATCTTTATAAATATGCTCTTATAAAATAACAACTAAAAATTTACACACAATTTTCAAATTGTATCCCACTGTATTGTGGGTGCTTTGAATGAGTAACACAACCAGATATGCTGCTTTCAAAGTTTGCTGGGAGACAACGATTTTCACGAGGCAGCGAGCATGCAAGTGTGGTGCAGCGCGACGCCTGTCATCATTAGGTTTATATTGTAGCATAATTTTAAGAGTAAAAATGTAGCAAAGTTTTTGCATTTTCGCTTTACAAACTAATATGAAGGTTAAAAACGACAACCAACAATACCCGAGCGGAGAGCGGCGCCATGGTAATGATTTGAAGGCAATTTTTGAAAAGTAAAACTAAACATAAGAGAATTGGCGAAATGCCATAATATGGAGAAAACTTAAGTTGCGCATACGTCATGGTGTACGCGATTTTGATTTCAACTTTTTTTTGCAATGAAACAAAAAAATCAATATGGCGTTTAATTTAATTAACTTTTTCATTCACTTTTTTCGCGCAATTTTTTCTTCCCTGGCGCTCTCTTTTTACTGCACACGACGATATTGGTGGTGGTAAGAGCTTGTTTACTTTTCATTAAAATTTTTCCTTTTTATTTAATCATGAATTTTTAAAAACTGCAAGGCTTTTAGCCACGTTTTTGAAGAAAATTATTTTTAATTGCTTTACGCCAGCCCCTGCTTTTGCTATTTCTTCCTGGCACTGTGTGCCCAGTTTTTTTGGGGGATGATTGCAGGTACTGCTCAGGGTATGAGGATGAGATTGATGAAATTCCATTAGTTGAACATCATGTGAGGGTTGTGTTACAGTGTGGTGCGGTACCTTGTAAGACATTGAACTCCAGGTCGCTCAAGTGAGTACATAGGGTGGCAGCGTAAGTAACTTAAACATAAAAAATTAAAAAAAGAAGAACGGAGCCCAAAATGAAAATAAAACATCCCCCTTGTGTGCTTTTAATTCATGCCAAAAATAAATATACTTATACACAGACACACACACACAGACTCTAAACTGGATGTATAGAGTAGACACATACCGATATACATACATACGTACATTAATACACATACATATACACAAAATGCCAACGCTGAAATTGCAATTACTTCGTTTCGTTTAGGGTGGTTGGGTGTTGGTCGTCATCATCATTTATGTTGTTTTTGTTCGTTGTGTGTGTGTAAAAGAAAATCTTATATATATTTTAATATGCTATGTACATTTCACGTCGTATATAGATTGAAGTTTTTCTATATATCTACATAAATATATATATATTCATTAAATATAAATGTGGCAACACTGCCACTACACGTACCAACTATCGACGAAAAAAAGTAAACAAAATAATCGAGCGAGAAACAATTTATGAAAGTAATTTCCTTACACTCGAAGCTAAAAACAACTCTACAACAACAAATTGACATGTGTTCCTTTTTTATTCTTTTGAGTAATTTTCGCAATTTACGTTCATTAAAATTTAAATTAGAAAAAAAAGTTTCATTATTAAGTGCGACTTATTTTCAGTTTCATTAAAAATCTCATGTGCATCGGGGCGTATGATTAACATTAATAGCGTTGTTTGTTCGAGAATGCAGAAATTTTGATCAGTTTTTTAAAATTCTTTGTTTATTTTTAATGCCAGAAAGCAAGCTGAATTCAGCAGTATGTACTTACCATAGAAATGTTCTTAAAAAACGTTAAGCAGAACTTACCTGAAAATACAAAGAGAAAAGTTACATGAATAATGGAAAAACAAATTGCACATTAATTAAATTGGCAATTAAAATAAATTTGAATTGGTTTATTCATATCTCTGACTTAAAAGCTTGTTTTCTTCTCAAGACTGCTCAGAAATGCCGTTTTATGTACAATACTATACACAACTTAGAAAAATTAACAGACTAAAAAATCAAAATAGTTTCAGGACATTTATGAATACTTGTTAGAAACATAAATAATAAATAAATGTATCGCAATGTCAATATGGAACATTCTTAAAAAATCGAAGAATTTGGAAAATTGTAAATGTACTAAAAAATTGGAAAAATGATAATAAATCTCAAGGATTATTGATAAAGGCAATATATCGACACATCCAGGGGAACAGGTGAGACAGTTTAAAACTTATTTTAATTCATATACTTTCAGACCAGTGTGAGAATGCAATTTCATCTCTTGCAAGATGTACTATGTTACCTTCCGATATGTGTAATTGATTCAGTTTAGAAATACTTCATATGTTCTTTCTTAGAATCATGAGAAACTTGAAACATAAACTTTTAAATAATAGATGCAAAGTAACTTCATGTAACGGCTGTGGTATCTCAAAGTGACGGCTGTGACATTATAATAACTTTATAGCAAAATATAAAGCAAAATAAACTTCAATATAATAATTTTAAAAAAAAATATACAAAAAAAGGATGAAACTCGCCCAACAACGATACGCAAATTTTGCAGAAAATATCGCGCAGGATATATTACATAAAAGATATATTGACTAATAAGAGAAGTACACAGTCGCCGAAAGAATTTTGGACTCAAAGAAAATGAAAAGTCGTCCAAGAAAAATCAATGAACTAATTTTTATCCAAAATTATTATGAAAATGGGCCAACGATTCAATTGAAAAACACAAAGTTTTGTACAACACTTAAACTTAAATTTTTGTGGTTACCCTTAAAGTGCTTTTCGTGTACTTAAGAAATTTTTCATTAACCACTTGCATTGACCAAAAAATTTCAACTCAATATTAAAAATTCTTTCCACACAAGAAAAGTCAATTGGTAAACACAAAAATAAAACAAGAGCCGTACTCATTTACAAAGGTCATCAGAAACCAAAACGCCTGTTGCTTCTGTTGCTTATACTTTTGCGCAAATAACCAAAGTGCGAAAGGTCATTACAGTTTAAAAAGGGCATTTTTTGAAAAGAAAAAAAAAATTATAAAACTTAAAAGAAAAAATACAAAACCCACGGAAATCCTTAAGAAACTCAAAAGAATTCCAAAAGAAAACACAACGCAGAGACAGTTAGTAGACAATTTTTGCCACAAAGACGACTATCAGAGACAGACAAAGTAGCATGACTTAAGGATAACAGTGAATAGTAACGTAATGTTAAAAAAGGTCAATGTCATGGCAAAAATGCAAATAAAAATAACAAACAAAAAAAAAAGAGGTAAAAAGGGACAAATATGGAAACAAAGGCGAATAAAGATATAAAAAACTAAGTTGTTTCATTTTTTCTGCTACTTTTTATACAACTTATTAACAAAGGTTGACGACTGACGACACAAAATGCCAACGGCAGGATAATAATATCCTTTGTTCAACTCTCTCTGCAGCAATATCAAAACGGCAATAGCAAATAAAAAGTGCTAAAGAAAGCATAAAATATAAGAAAAAAGTGTCTAGCAGAGGACTAGACGGGCAAATCAAACCAACAAAAACCTAAAAAAAATGCAAAAAAAAGTAAACAAAAAAGTCAAAAGGAAGAGCTGCAGGTTATCATTCAAATCTAAGCAATGCGTTGTTGTCAATGAAGACATCAACATCCTTTTTCCTCTGTTCCATAATGCGTAACGCCCAACTGGCCACCCCTTTGGCTGAAGCAGTTGGGAATAAAAACTTCACGAATGCGTAGAGCATTAGAAATCATCACAAGCTGCTGAGCGAGACAACAACAAAAAAAAAACGTTATCAACTGTGAAAGTAGCAACAAACTTTTCCTGCTTCTGCCATTTTTATAAAAAGTAAACTGATTATGAAAAAAATCACAGTCTAAAAGAAGGGTAAAAATTGCGAAAAAAAGGGTCAGCTATTATTTTTTTGTTGAAAGCCGCAAAACAAGATAAAAAATATATGCAGTGTTGCCATTTATCTTGTTTATTGTATGATTAACATTGTAAAATTTTTTATTGAGAATGAAAAGCTTCAAATATTGCATTAGCTCTGATACGTTTTTCTTAAATCTTTTTACAACGCTTAAATTTGCATTTCTTAAATGTGCTATCTTAATTTTGATATTTTGCAATTTGGAGGCAGTACAAAATTTTAAATTTACTCATAACACTGACTTTCAACGTCTGCCACTGAAAATTTTAGAGGAAGACGTGTTTCAGTTTACATATAATTATTCGAAAAAAATTTAGATTTTAAAAAAAGACTTCTAATACTGACTTTATCAGCATTAAAAGTCTACAAGTAGCAGACGTGATTGAGTTAGCATTGTAATTTTTAGCAAAACAGACTTCCGGTACTTATTTTTTCAACGTCTGGCGCTGAAAATGCATGTGGAAGACGTGTTTATAATTCTTAAAAAAATATCTGCCAGTTTTCTTAAGACAAATAAAAACCTTGAAAACGTAATTATTCAGTTATGCAAAATCAGCTGATTTTTAAAATATTTCTTAGAAGCAGACCTGTCAGAAAAGTTTTTACTCAACTTTTCAAGGCAGAATTTACTATGGCAGACGTTCATAAAACATAAAAATACCAAATTGTTTGTATATTCACGCCTGTTACTGAGCAACATTGTTCAAGAACTTCGGAAAACATGAACAAATATTTTCAAGAAACGAAGTAACTGAAGAGCTAACTAATGAATTTGCAGGATAAAAAAAATTCTGCAGAGGCTGCGTTATCGGTTGACTTTTAAGTAAAGGTAGGCTATTTTATAGTGTGTTTTTTGCACTGCAATGTTAAAAATAGATGTCTGACCTAAGCATAGAGTTATCAAAACTATCATATGTTTACGTCTGCCTTTGTAGTAAATTTGTTTAATTTTATGAAAACTCAAATAAAATAACAAAGACAGACGCTAATATTGTGATTATCTGCAGGCACAGCATTTTTAATTATTGTTTGAACCTAATGGGCAGACTGTGCTGGTATTATTAATACCTGGGCAGATATTAAATGCAATTCTTCTAAATTTAGCTTTTGACTGTGACTGCCACATATCCAAAAGCTGCTACTGTCTTTAGATCCGAGCGAAAAACAGTCTATGAATATGCACGTAGGTATGAAAATCAAAGAAACTGGTTACTTATATTTATTCCCCCGGAATCGCCCCAACAATTGTTACCAAAATCTGAGTAGAATGGCAACACTGTCAAAAAGGTTGCATTATAATGCCAGCTAAGCAGGCGGCAAAAATTTTTAAAGCCAACGCCTGAAGTTTGCCAAAAGAAATATCAAATGCTCAGTTGATTTTCTGCTTAGTTTTTTTCCAAGGATCATCATCAACACAGTCAATGTCAAGGACAAAAACTTGCAAATAAAATTTAGACATGCGGAAGCAAGTAGCAACGACAGAAGCAGCATTGTGTCAAAAGAAGCCTTACGCAGCAGTTAGTGGCAGTTCTTTTCTATATTCACCCAGTGCTATTTATTCACATGCTGGATTTTTTTAAGCTTTGATTAACCTTGACCTAGAGGAAGAAAGAAGACCGACAGAAAAAAGACCCAAAAGCGACAATATGAGCACAAAGAAGGCAGAACATTCATTTATTTCAAGGTTAACAACCAAATGGCAACAGTTGGTAGTCATGTTAAGCTGCCATAGCAATGAGTTGCTTGCTTCCAGCCTAAGTTGTGCCGTACTACAAAGCGTTACTACCGACCGAGGCTGATGATGATAACGATGACGGTAGCTCAGGTTCCCAACAGACGTTGATTACTCAATGAATTTCATTTTTGTTCAATGAATCAACAACAAGTGTAAAAATGACTGACCTACCAGCATGCTCAAGTTTCCAACAGGCTGACAACAGCCAGCTACAAATAAATAGCCTACACTGGAGTTTTTTGGTCACTGTCAATGAACTGGGTAATCGCTAGCAGGGAGAAGAAGCGTCTGCATATAACAAAGAGATGAGAACATGTGAAATACACAGAGAGTGCCAGACAATAAAGTCAATCTGTTATAATCGCCCCCGGGGCCAATAATCATTCGAATGGATGACAGCTCAAATAAACGAACAAACAAAGGCCGACTGACTGAACGACCACACAAACGGTCTATTGAACATGCGGATGGACAGGCAGCAAGACATACATACACCAGTGAGATATAAATAGACAGTTGAACACACCGGGCCCCATGCGACCACAAACAGTCACAAGTAAACGAATGTTCCAACTCCGTTGACAACGAGCAACAGTTGCAGAGTGTAGCATAGCAGGCAGTAAGGCGCTTACGGTTGCTGCTGCTGCGTTAGTCGTCGTCAACGTTTTGTTCCCATAACGTGACCGACATTCAATGCCAGGCAACACCGCATTCATTGGTTAACGAGCTGAACAGTGCAGAGCAGAATAGGCAGGCAGGCAGGAAGGCAGACAGGCAAGTCTTGGCATGCCGTGCCGAGTGTCAGTTGTGTTGTCTCAATAGAAACGTCATTTGCACGTCATTTGACAGTCAACAATCGACAGTTTGTAGTCGTCGTAGTCGTTACAGTAGCGGGCTGGGTTTGGTTTTTGCTACTTGCAGCACAAACATCACACATAGCGGCTATCGCACAGTGACGAGCCTTCTTTTGTTGTATGCCAGTGAGAAAGTTGTCCAAAGTCTAATTGCAAAAATGCTTAAGAAACTTGGCCTTATTTTTGAATGAAATCAAAAGGCTGTTATTGACATATTGCAGAAAACTTTCTGAAATGGAAACAAAAGATTTCTGAAGCGTAAGTTTCGTCAGATTTAATGTGATAGACTTCTGAAAAGTTTACGAAACGTTGCATGTTGTGAGAGAAAATACGCAGAGCACAACCGTCTTTGGGCAACTTTTTGCTTTTTCTGGGTTTTGCAGTTTCTTATCATAGATATTTAAGTTTTGTTTTCAACTTTTACACACAGTCAAGATCCAATCAAAAAAAAATTATCGAAAAATCAAAAAAGGACTAATAAAGAATCAAAAAGTGCACCGAAAATATGCTGCACTTCTAACGTTTATTTCTCACTAGGACAAAAGCCTCAACTAGCAGCCATAGCACAACGTCATAACCAGACACAGTGGTAGCTGGAAATCAATGACGGTAGCCGCATTAAAGCGATCACGTGCTGCGTCAAAAGTCTCTCCATTTCAACGCTTTGGGACACCAAAAAACAAAAACACCAGACAAAGAAAAAAAATCCCAAGCAAAATATATAAACGTATGAACCACTCCACTTGAACGAGGTGGTTTTCGAAGACCACAACATTGCTGTCGACAAATGTACCTCCTTGTTTCTCACGCCATTGACGGTGTTGTTGCCGCTGTTCATTTATCAGCTCGTTTGTTGGTAGCCAGACTGGTAGGTATCCAATATCACACCAAGCAGTCATTTAGTTGAACATACAAAGAGACAAACAGTCAAATTCGACAATTCAACCAAGATTCAACTAAACGCAAATGACTTTTTATGACGCCACTCTATAGTTTGCCATCAATTATGTGTTCGAACAAATTCATTGATTTCAATGATTTAGTGGAAACAAGACAAATGATCGATTTAATATTGTCGCGCAATACTTGACGTTGCATGGGATATCAATTGACTGGCTGACTGAGTTTAGCGTAAAATTCATAAGCAAACGGTGCACTACGGGCAGTAGACGTAAGAACGCACATTGTAACGCTTGAAAAGAAAACACATTGCGTTGTTCAGACGGAAAAAAAAATAACCAGTAGAGTGCTACGCGATTGTCTGCGAATTTCGCCTACATAAATTGCACAGACAGTCAAAGACCATGACTTATAAGCCAAGATCAAGACCAAATCGTAGACGTTAATCGGCGCTCTAATCAAGCGCGCATCAATGAGTGCCGCACGAGTTGCTTGTTGGCTGATTGTCTCTACAGACAGTATGGCTGTCGTAAGTCTTTACATATTTATCACCTTTTTTGTCACACTGCCGGCCGGTTTTGCAGATGCTTTGCTGGTGTTACAATGGTATTTTGACAAATGGTGAGCGTTGTCCTTGTCTGTGTCGATGTTTTGGTTTTGGGATCGTTCGCACATACGTGTAATCGGTGGCAAACGCGTGCTAAGCGCCACTTAGTGTTTGTCTGGATGGTTATCTTCAGCAAGTCAACATTAGTTGACATATTATGTTTGTGGCATGAGCTGTTTTTAAATTTTCCATGTGGGCTTGAGGTTTCGCATGGAGTGCATTATCTAAGTCCTTTGAATTTTTGATGTATGCTAATTTCACTATTGAATGGGAAAAGTTAGTTTGCGTACACTAAAGTAGAATCGCAATATTTAATGCTTTGAGAATCCACATAGCTCATCTTATTTCGCTCATAAGTTTTTAGTAGCTGGACTCGGCACTCATTTGTCCAAAATCAAATTAAATTATCTAGCGACTTAAGTGAAGACCCCAGTGATTTGAATAAATTTTTGTGATTTATTTCAAATCGTAACTTCGACACTAAAAAAAATCAACCTATAAAAATCAACATTGATTGGAGCTCTCATGCAAAATTCTAAATTTTCCAGAGGAATCAATAGATATTTTTTTCACAGAAACTTTTAATGAGATCATTCCGAGTTGTTTTATATATAAGTAATACATAATTACATAAAGCCTTTTGGCCAAGCGTGGTTTCAGTTATCGAGAGCAAAGTACATTTTTAATATATATATTATTTTGTGCGAGGTGCCATTTCTATTGATTCTCAGTTCCACAATTGTCCGTAAGCGATTAGTTTTGAAATCCCAAGAACATTACAATTTATATTAATATTAAAGAGTTTCAATAGCTCGACAAAAATATAAAATTTTAGTTCCATTAAGAACAGCAAATGTTTTTTTATTATTCAATCAAACTCCCACAAATACCACGTGTTACTTTCTTTCCGTAAGACACACAAAGTAACCATGTCTGTCTGCCACAATGTCTACTTCCAACCTGTTCAACATTTTTGTGGCCACAGCAATATAACTTCACTATTAAATGCTCTTCTCTGCCAGACAACTGACTGACTTTCACCGTCTTGCTGACACAAAAAAAAAACCAAATTGAAAACTGAACGGCCACATTCAAGGGCATCTTCTGATGGCATTGGTGTTAAAAGTTCTGTTCGATACAGTTTCTTCACTTTTGCCTGTCTGACTGTTTGCCATATTGGTAAAGTAACCGCATTTTCACAGACCGTATCCCAGACAATATAAACTCACTTGTACGAGACGACCAGACCAAACAAGTAAAGTGACTGGTGATACAAAACGTTTACGACCTTTATTTCATGAATGAAAAAAGAAAACAACAGCGGCGGCAACTGCTGTGAAGTTTTTGGATTTGCACACACACACGCACACAACAGTGGGAACCAAGGAAAGCCAAACAGCCAGCCGGCAAGTAAAAAAGAAATCCAATCCCTCCTAACTCGCTAACAAACGCGTTGAGCGCCATATGATGCCAACTAACGAGCAGCAGTGTTAGTGCAGAGCTAAGCAGATAAAAACTTTCCCTATCATTGATACTTGGAAATTCTTTTACATACAACGTAAGTGTGGAAGGGAGTACTTAAATCGAATCGACGGCGGTCGAAAACGTACGACAGCAACAGCAGCAGCAGCCGCCACAGCAAAGGCAACAACTGTATCAAGATGATGTACCCAAAGGCATGCCGGAAGAATTCTGAACAAAGACCAAGTAAGCATGCCAAAAAAAAAGAGTAGAGTCCCAGTCAAACGTACGGATGAATGGACGGACAGAAAGAAGCTGGGTGAGCGCATTTTATTTCCGCACTCAATTGCCGGTTTACCGGTACACATTGCTGTGGTACTTTAACTTCAACTGTGGAATCTTCTGTGCTATGACTTGTTCACTCAATTGGTGGCGGCGATTGCCTTAAAACTCCAGCTCGTGCTGTGCTGTGCTCTGTTGCTTGAGCTACACAAACACACACATACTGAATTCATGTCGCAGCACGTTGTCGTCATCATATCGTAATGTGGTCGCGTGGAGGGTCTTTTGACTGCCGTTCTCGTGAACAACATCATCATTGCCGTTGTAAGCAACATTAACAACTGTTGCTCATTGACTTCGATTGCACGTTCCTGTCTCGAACGTTTATTCGTGGTCCCCTGGCATTTGAAAGTGTGAAACAGTGATTCCAAAAGCTGTGACGGCATTCACGATTGCAGCAACCACTTGCAATCGACCAACAACAACAATTGTGTCAAGCAGCACCAGCAGTAGCAGCACCAGCATTAGCAGCAATAGCAATACAAGAAAGGGATTACGAACAATAAAAAGAATGAGAAGTAAACTTTTGAAGCGTGCCAAGCTACATTGTCGTCGTTAAGTGTCAGAGCGCTAAATGGACTGCTGTATTACTGGCGGAAGAAAGAAATCGGGGTCGAAACTCGTAGTAAGTGGAGGTTGCATTTGCAAATGCAGACATATCACAAGTAGTAACTGTAAAAAAATAAGTTGCCAAAGCAAACAATAGCGTGAGAATTGAAGTCGTTTTCAATGCCGCCGTTTTGCAACATCAAGGACATTCGTCCCAACGATATCAACGTGAACTGGAAACTGCAATCGCTTTTCCGCCGTGAAGATTGTGTCATCGTCGCATTGCCTGGGTCTTGCACTTGACTTGGTTTTACAGTACAGTACCTAACGTATGAGTCTTCCACAATCTCGCTACTGGTTGCTTTTCCTTCTTTGCATGAAGTTGTCGGTCGTCTGTTGGCAACGCGGGATTAAGTTTACGAGTTTCATCCAGACGTGGTAGTGCAGTCGTTATTGTTGTCTTCATGGTTTCGCAAAGTCATTTGTGCATATCAGAATCTCACACATACGAATCAACACCTTGTGCTCGTAGACTGATTGTGCTTGATAGGGAGTGCATGAGTTGCGTTTGCAGTGTCTCAGTCAGAAATGTGAACTGGGTCATTTTACCTTAAAAAAATTTCACTGCAATTTGTATATCATCTAAACAATTTCCTACAGAAATTTTTTCGCATTAAGTTCTTAGAATGAGAACAAATTAATACCGGAATATTGAAGTTTAAAAAATTTTGTCATAATGGGCGCTCTACCAATAACGTGAAGTCTAATTATTAAGACTTGAAGAAATCTATACACCGCCGCTAACTTGAAGCTAGCGAGATCAATTTTTATTAATTTTTTACTTCCGCTTTAACGTTTATATAACTTTTGATGTTATGAGGTTAGAAATCGGAATACCTCAATTTTATAGTGAGCAATTGCAGATTAACTTTATCTTTACTCGAACACAGACACCAGAAGTGAAATTTGATCTCAACAGGGAGTTCAAGTAGGGGACTTAAATGAAGGAAAAAGAAAAAAAAATTTTTTTTTTAACATGTTCAATCGAAAATTTGTTAAGTTTTAGTCTTTTTTAATGAAAGCACTTGTTTTTAAAAAACTGAAATTTCTTTAAATTATTTAAGAATTCTAATTTTTTTAACAACTGAATTGTTCAAATTTATTTTATTCATTTCTCAATCATCCTCTTAGTTTTTTAGCTGAAAACGAATCTGGTATTTTTTTTTTTTTTGTCTCTTTGAAACAAGTTGTGTCAAATATCAGAAAAGTATTGATTTTGAAATTTTTAATTTTTGAGTACCAAGGACCCCAGGTCTCGAAACATTACAATGAAGTATTGAACATTAAAGAAATAATTTTTTTCTTTATATTAATTGACACATTAGTCATTATTCGATGAAATTGGATTTAAAGCATAACTTCACAACTTTAATTACGCGTAGTCAGAATTACTCTAAAAAAATGGTCTATATAAAGGATGATTCACTTAGAGGTACTTTTTTCAGAAGGGATTTCATGACAGACTCGTGTCAAGCTGTAATTGAGCAGTATTGTTTGACATTTCATCATTTAGCGTGGCAGAGCATCTACAAACTATTCAGCTGTATTACATTGGATATACACTGTTTTCGAACAAAGTTTTTTCAGCGAATATATTTTTAACAATACCAAGGAAAATTAACATTACTTTTACAAATCGAGATTCAAAATCCTTTGAATTAAAATTGAAATTGAAAATTAATACTGCCCAGCTCTAGCCACCACTTTAATGCAACCGACAACATCATGAAATTGATTTGTCCACAGCATTCCACCGATTGTCTTCCTGCCTGTTGCATGTGGAACTAAAACGCAGCACGTTTGGTTAGTGGCAACAACTGGGACATCATCATCTATTTTTTTTTTTTTTTGCCGCCACTCATATGTGTAACTTTTTGCGCTTTACGCTTAGTGTTGCTGTTGCTGTTGCTACTACTGTTGGATTATTTTTGCTGCAGGCAGACAGTAACCAATGCACACTCTTATCCAGGTTGCACTGCATTCATGTAGTGCATTTCATTTGATTTTGGAGTAACACTATGCGAAGTGCCACAATGCTCGATTTTATAGCTACTGACATAGAAACACATTTTGGGGCAACATCAACGGCATCGTTGTTGGTCGCGTACATTCATGATAGTACTGGTGTCTGGCATGCAACGTGCGATTTCAGTTCACATGGCGTTAAACAATGCAGATGAAAAGTTTTTTTTATATTCTGCTCAGATGCCACTAGGATGTGGAACAGACACTATCCGATAAAAGTTTTGGCCAAAACAGAGTAACAAAAAATGTTTCAAATTCTCATAAGAGCCAACTTGTTGCCGTTAACTCTAACGCGTTACCAGTAGTGCATTTCAGAGTAGATCATGGCATCCAATGCATTGACTTAGTGGCTGGCACAAATGTATGTAGTCCTTGTCAGTATGTCTATGCAAAGCGAACAAAACGACCACTATTCCATCGGCTATCAATTGCAATATATGTGGAATAGTTTTGCGCCTATATTCATTGGCTTTTGTGGTTCATTGGTTTGATTGTTTGCTTCGGGTGTCATCAATAAATTGTTGCCTTTTCAACGCTTAAAAATTCTGATTATTGACTAGTGGTAGGTAATGGCGTATTATCGTAATGATTTCACTAACAGTGATATAAAAACGATGGAATTTGTTGTTTGTAGAGATCAAATATAGAGTGTATAACACATCGATACTTTACGTTCGATTATGCTTTAATAAAAATATATTTTTCAGCAACTCTAATAGTTACTAGACTGTTTTACTAGAAAATCTGCAAATTTCTTGCCGGCAGACTGCGATTAAATGATTTCAAAGCTTTTAAGGAACGAAAAAAATGTCTGCCTCTTTTTTTATAGAATCTTAGTGGAAGATCAAAAATATTTTGTAAGCTAACAAAGCCAGCAGAGTATAACAAAATTTGATAAGTCTTATACGTCCGTCTTTCTAAAAAAAAACGCAATAGGTTAGCGTCTGCCTGCATAATATAGAGTATGTCATAAGCAAATACAAACACTTGCTGATAGTAATCAAACTATTACATATACCAGACAACAAGGTCTGTCTCTTAAATTTTTTATATCAAACTAATGTATAGCAACATTAGATGTCTGTCTGAGAGAACTATGAAGTTGCTGTATATAATCTTACTCACGTCTGCCTCTTAGTTTATTGGCACATACGTATTATATAAGCTGCAAAAACAATAAACGCAGCGTTTTCCAATTTGGTAAAATTTGGCTGACATCCAAATGTGCACTTAAAAAAATGCATTGAAAGTGTTAAGGCTGACTAGCTTATATAACTGTTTTTTGGAGGCAGACCAGCAAAAGAAGCAAAGAATTTAAGGCAGACTACAGTTTGCTGAAAAATTTTCTAAAACAAACTATAAACTGATAAGTTTCTATTTTTGCGAATTGTCAATTATATACATTTTTCAACTTTCAAATCACGCTGTCATTAGTTTTATGTATTGTTTCTAAAAAGTATCGATACTTTTTACTCCAATCTCAATTGCCACATATTGTCGTTGCCATATTTATCACTATGGCAAATTTGAGTGATAATTTTAACAGTTCATCAGTTGAATGCATAAACAATTGAATCAGAGTGCCATTCTTGTAATAGTAGTAATATCATCAACAGTTTTGTTTTTATGTTTTTTCCTATTTGGCAGTACTTCATACAGACAGCTTTCTGTTGCTGTTTTTGTTCCAACTGCATTTGAGTTGTGAACACGTTTTTTGCCCGCGGTTATTTAATATACCGCCACCTTCATTTATTACACCCGCTGTCAATTTGATCACTACCAACAACATTGCGAATGGCTGTCGTGCTGGACAGTAGCGGTGTTGTCATTCTCTTGTTGTTAATAGCTGGTCATATCGTTCGCATGTAATTGCATTTAGTGTCATAGCCATCACGTTCAATTAGTTCACCAGTCCATGTGCTTCATAGCACACTCTTCGTAGGTTTTAGCAGTGATAATGCAATCAAAAATTTGTTAAATTGTATCAATCCTTCAGGCTATTGAGTTATTCTTTTTTGAGACATTAACCAAAATTGGTGAGATTTATTGAATTTAGCTGATGAAGTTGATGTGACCATACGCGAGTAGGTACAGTTGTAGTTCAGATTTGCTGCATTGGTGTAGTTCAATGGCATAGTAGACAGAACAAAACCCTTCATATAAACAAATCTTTTACAAATTTGCAATAGTTTTTCACGTCTGCATTTCATATGATGACCTTAAACACTAAAAATAGCAACAGGGAAATGTGCATTTCATTGTGAGCCAGACGTGTCATTTTCTAAGAAAATCAGAGCTGAAATTTTCTGCAGTGAAAATTTTTAAGTAATTTTTTTTTGTCAAATTATGTAAGCTACTAGCTCCGATTTTTCAGAAGTTAAATAAAATTCTAAGCAAAGAAATTTACATTTAATATACGACAACGCGTCTGCCTTATAAAGAACTGCAAATAAAATAATGTCATCAACAGGCAGACCATAAATATAATGGAAATATTTTTATATTTTTCAAAAAATATCGCATTAGAGAATACTCAGACCATTGAGCCTTATAAATTGCTGGTTTAAAAATGTGCCAAAAGGCAAATGTTACGAAGACAGAAGTTAATTGACGTTACTTTGTAGTATAATACCTCTAAAACTCTAATAAATTTGCACAGGATAATATATTTTAAAGGAAAATTAATTTATTCTGAGGAAATTGTCTGTCAAAAGCCAAATAAACAGAATTTATTTTCCAACAAAATACACACAACACTTCTCATGAGGCATTAAAAATGCAACAAAGAACATCTAACTTTTGTTTTATGTGCCACCACCTAGACTACAACACTAGCTACCGGCGCTTAAGTGACTTGGTGCGTTCAAAAGTGACGTCAAAGTGAAAGAAAAACAAAATTGCGTACGCACGCGATTTAGATTTTTTATTTTAGTTCCCCATAACATGAGTTCAAGCGCCGGTGTTTGGCAGACGCACAGTTTCCACTTGTTATGGAGTGAAGCTTCATCATGCGTTGCGGCATTGCTTTGCTCTTGGTGTTGCCGTTGATGTGTTGTACAAGTGGTTGTTCATTATTATTGTTGCTGTTGCTGTTAATGATTATGATGACGATGATGAAGTGTAGCAGACTAGCTGCAGACAACTAGAACAGAGTGCATAGGGTAGTGTGACCTATTTTGTAAATATTTTAGCAAAAAATATTATTTATTTATTCGAGCGATAATTCTGAACTGAAAACACGGCTAGCAATAACGATACTACCAAAAAATATGTGTGGTAATAAATTAATGAAACTCAGCTATTTTATGATTCAGCTATAATACTTACAATGTTATGTGTGTTGTTTGTACGTATATACCTGCTTATATAAATTATATTTGCTAAATACCCTGTAAATCAGAGGGTGTTCAAGATAGATGCCCCCACATCCATCCATACAAATATCTTATTCTCAATGAACCTTGGAATCAATACGAAGAATATAATTGCTCAGAACTATTTTACTTCAGCGAGCTTGATTTCATTTCTATAGGTTCTTGCCTATTTTAAATCCAACAATTTTTATATCCAACATAGTGGGTATATCTATTGTGATTGTCAATCTATTCATACCGCTTAGAAATGGGCGCGTCAGGTAAATGCTCTTGATTAGCATCACCACCTGAGTCTGTCTAGGGAAATCACGATTAAGGGAAAACAAAACAAGCTAATTGAATTAAATTGCTATATCAGTTCACGGACACTCCTACTGCCCATAAAAGTGAAACATTTGAAACGCTATATTGAGATAAATATTTGTTATATGCAACCATACTTCTCAAAATACAAGAGAGAGCGTGGCGCTTCTTACGCAAGTGAAAATTTCATAGGGCTGAGAGAATTATTTAAGGTAATGGAACCAAATAAATATCTCGCAAACAGTAAGAATGACTCTAAAAGGCTCTCAACAAAAACTTGGCGAACTTTGTGGGTGTGGCACCAAAAATTTTAGCTAGCTTATTCCTTTTAAATAATCAAAATTGAAATGTTATAATCAAAAATCAATTGATTCTTACTTTGAATCTTAAAGAGAATTTCGAATCTCTTTTTCTATGGGTTTCAATCCATTGAAATTAAATTAACGCAATTCGAAAATGCAATATCTTGTTCAAGCTTGTAAGATATACTTCATCCTTTATTCAAAGAATTTATTCACATAAAATTAAAATAAGCGTCAAAATAAGCGACCATTACCGTATGCGTAACCTAATGCAACTAAGTAAATGTATTTTTTTTGCGCGTAAACATAATCCATGCGGCAACTGAAGCTGGAAATGAGTAACAGACACAACGTATTCATGCTCACTGATGTGTTTCGTTTTGGCATTGGTGGAAAATTCAGAGTCAAAGTCAAGTTTATTTAAAAAGAAAAGTGCGAAGCTGCAGCTCATGTATGTAGCTCGTATGTATGTACGTAGCTAACAAAAAGCGCCGCGTTGCAATGCATAGTTGAAAAAGGTGCCACCAACATATGGTAGCATCAACGTGAGTCAAGTAAAATGCAAAATGTGGGTTAAACTCAGTTACTCGTATGCAGTCAGCAATTGAAAGATACGCTTATGCAGCACAAAAGACAGACACGCATGCAGATTGCTTCTTTTTTTTTTTGCTGGGAAAAGTTTTTCAAATGCTGCAACATTTGAGTGATGCAACAAAAGTTACGGATGTATAAGTTCATGAGCGGAAGCATTTGAGAAATGAAGTGACATTTTACAAAAAAGAATATTTGCATGGGATATATGTATATTGCATGCTAGAAATATGACGTGAACTTTGTTGAGATATTTGCCACACAGTATTTTTAATACTTCATAACCTCAAATAAAATATTTCTCTTAAATTTTTGCTTAGGAATAAAAGTCTAAAATAGAAATCACAATAATATTGCAGCTGCCAATTAGGCTAATAAAGAACAAGACTGAATTAATTGTACTACTGCAATATTTTTTAACAAATATCCGAACTAAGACCGACATACCGACAATCAACAGCAATTAGTTGAAATATTCAATTTACATTTATAAATGCCAAAAATTGTATAGACTGCCAAGGATATGCTTAAAGGGGGAGTGAGGGTAGAAAATCCGAATCTGGCACTTACAAAAGTTACATAGACATCTTACAATCATATGAAGGTCAACTGAATGAAATTGTGCAGAAGCAAAAACTTTTGTTATCTCTCACATTGCAAACAATGAAATGCCACTATTGTAAATTGATTGTACGATAGATGTTTTGGAAGAAGAAGAAGAAGAAGACATTTTCAACTTTTTTTACTTTTTGGTATTGACTTCTTTTTGTTGTGATAAGTCCTTGTTAGGCTTGTATGATGTTTAATATTCTCTGCAATATTTATCATGTTACAGTTTTGAAAAAAAAACTAACAAGTGTTAACAATTTGTTTATGGCTGCAATCTGCTTTTGTTGAGGACTCTCGCATTTTAATTGTTTGTTTTGATTTCTGTCTGGTTGGCCTTATGTTTGTACTCTACCATGCAGCAAAAACTTTTCTTGAGATTTATAAAAGCAAAACATATGTTTTTATGTTGAGGACAGTTGAGTTTTTTGTACGTTATTGATTAATTAAATGACCACAATTCCAAGGATTTTTTTTAGGGTCTTAGCATATTGACCATATTGAGTTTCAGTGGCCAAGTGCAGTGGCGTCAATTCGGTAGGCCATTTTGAGGCATTGGCCCCACCAAGGAAGTGATTTCAGTTATTATTCAGTACATAAATTCGATAAAACCATCTAATAAGGGTGGGATTTTAATTCCACATTATTTATCAAATAGATAGCATTAAAGTAAAAAAATTTTTATTGTAATGGGGAATGCGATAAATTCATTTAAATGAAACACCTGGGGCAGTTTAATAGTTTTTATTATTAAAATCAAAGAAAATTACTTCACTTTTCAAAGAAAAAAATTTACTTTTACGAAAAAGCTACAAAATAAATAAAAAACTGTCTTCATTAACACAAAAAAAAAAAATAACAAAACCTTGTAGAACATAAAGTTAAGAGCTATATAAACTAAAAAAACTTAATATAAGTTCTAGGAACATCTTAGGAAATTGATCTAAATCAGAGCAGGTTTGTCTTACGATCTTTCTTGCTTGAACAATCTCTACATCTAACATAGCAACTACGAGCATTTTGGGATGATGAACGTGGAGGTTCATCGATTTGAGATGAGATTCTCTGAGTGATAAGTGATGTAATATTTTTTTGATCTTTTTTCGATCTCTGGTGTTCATATACCAAAGCAAAGCCTAAATTACGAATAGATTCGGTTAATTTGGTGTTCTCAACACTATTTTATTTCACACACCTCTGATGAAGCAACGAACAAACTAACCACGATAATCAAAAAATTCCGCTGTAGCTGCCTGCCATGATGACTTTTTTTTTTGAAACCATATTTCCATAGAACTTTGCTTTGCGCGTTCACAGTCAAAATCCTGTGGGAAAAGTTGTCGCTTAAGTTTTATATGGTAACGAGGCGGTAAGATGGTCGTTAAATAGATCTCATTTTGCTAAAGTCCAAAGTGGTCGCAAAATTTTTCGACTGTGGAATTTTTCTGGGATTTTAGGTACAAAATATAGGAGTTTTACTGCATTGATTTGTTTTTATAAAATGTATGCAGTGCTTGCAAGCGTGTAACTCAAGAGCAGATTGCCGCGTTATTGCCATCACGTCACTATCCTCTCCTGCATCCTTCTAACTCCAGCTACTCAGAACAACAAAACGTTTAAATCACTTAACAAAAAGCACACGCATAAGAGTAACAGGGTGGGTATGCCACACCCGGCCACACTCTCGCCGGATTCAATAAGCGATATCTTTGGTTCTTTTCCTTGGAACTGATATTTAAAAAAAAGTAAACTAACAAAATGCCAGTTACCCTCTTCCCACCACAGCATCACCCAGATAGCCAAAATCTTTTGTTATTCAAAGTGAGGATGTGCCATATATTTTGTACAACACTCCAAAAATGTCTACGTTCGGCCCAGGTCGTTATTTACAAATAATAAAAACATTCCATTTTCTAGAGAGAAAAAGATTTGGAGTTTTTCACTAGAGTTTACTCGCCTTTATGACGTTATTATGTCTTAAAAATATAAATATTTAATATAAATACATACGCATATTGCATCAAAATTCAAAAGTTACTTTGAAATGTGTTGAATGTTACACAAGGCATATAATTTTGCTATCACTTTCCCAGCACACAATGTCCTTTGAAAATTAAAAGTAACAAAAAAAGGAAATTCTCGTGACGAAAAAAAATTATCAACTACAGTGCGACCTCGGTCAACGCAACCTTCGATACATGAAACTCCTCGATTATCGCAACAAGCATATTTCTTTCATTACAGACTCATTAAGTGCTACTTTTCAAACAAATTTTATCTCTTTTAGATCAACGTATATCGTTTGAATATTCTCTGTAGCATTTGCGTTAATAAATCGAGTTCGTGAAAACCCCAAGACGGAAAAATGTTTGTACAATTGGTAACTTTAACAAATAAATGATGATTTTTTTTGAAGAATTAACGTTTTTTACACTTAAGGGTATTTCTTATTAAATATCTACACCCAGGTTCCTCAGAGTTTTTGACTGCATCATTGCTACTACGCAGTTATTGCAACAGGCTTGTTTTTTATCAGTTGCGTTGGTCGAAGCCGCACTGTATTGCACACAATTTCGGTTTAGTTAGCGTGTTCAGGTATAGATGTCTCACCAAATAGAGTGTGTCTCAACTAAGCTGTGAGGTTTTAGTACATAATTCGTCAAAAAGTTACAGCATGACGAACTCAACTTTAACAGAAAATGTTCTTTACTCACCATTGTTGGTTTGGTACCATTTCTAGTTCCGTTTCCGGTGGCACTCCGCGCTTTGCCACGTCCACGTCGTGACTCAGTACGAACCGGTTGCCCATCAGCGCCATAAACAATCTGAAAGTGAAAAACTATTTAGTTTGTACTTCTATTTATAGATGTCGTACCAAGCAGTGCAAGGTTTATGTATAAGCTAAGCGTAACATTTTTATAGCAGTAAGATAACATTTCTTTGATTCCTTGCACTATGTAACAGAGCTGTTAAATAAGGTCTTGTGAGTTACATTCTGATGTAGTGAACACACATACATACAGAAACAGACATCCAGGATTCTAAATAAGCAAATATTCCGAGTTAATTTTTACTTATATCTAAAAGGAAATTATTTTTTTAATTTCCTTTTATGGCATAACGCCTGTTCACTTAACTATTTACCTAATGCCACTTCAATCGGTGATTTTTTATCGCTTTTCTTTATCGAATTAAATATGGTAACTTATTTCTGAATTTAGTTAATATTAAGAAATCTTAGTTGAACGAAAAATGCAACACATAAAGTTAATTGTGAACTGTTCACATAGACATTTAAAGTTAATTGAGAATAGTTAATTTGACAGTTGACAAAAATATTTCAAGGCATAGAAACGTAGGCGTGGGAGAAAAGGCAGAAAAGTCCGCACGGCTTGCATAAGGCTGCCTGTTGCATGAAATCTAAATGTCATTAGCTCATTATCCCGAGCTGATAAGTCGCGTGCACTAAAATTTGCATAAGCGCTAATAAATGCAAGAAAATTTGCACTATTTACCTCCCCTCAGAGTGTGTGCTTTGACAAGCGAAAGATTGGAGGAACTTTTTTTTAAGTTCACTTTGTCCAATTTTGCCATTTTTAATTTGGTTTCCAGGAATGAACTTGAAAAAATAAGCCATCCCTTGGTATTAAAAAAGTCGATTACGAAATTAAATTTCTTGCGTTGAATCTAAAAACTAAAAACCCGATGGCCCCAACAGCTAGTGATTTCTCAGATATAATTAAATTAAATTGTAATTAACAGTCGTCCGTTGATACTGACCTTGATTGTTACTGACTTCAACTCTAAGAGACTTCAACTATGATCGATAATGTTTGTAACTGACTGTCAATGACTTTGACTAAAGTTGATTTCGAATGCCACTAACTTCGCTTTAAATTTGCTCCGATATTGGCTCTAGTTTCCAATAACTTTGATGTACTTCACAAAGTATTGGTTGTTAATGACTTTAATATGTGTGTTATTATTGCCTTAACTCTGACTAATGACGACTGTAACTGGTCTTATTAATAAAAGATCTCGATTTGGAAACCGACTGTGATTGACTTTCGATGTAACTGAAGAAATTCTTATCTCATCTCTGCTGCTAATTTCTAAATATTTAACACGGGAATATTCGTCTGTATTGAGTTTATCAGCGACATTTTCGTCGTATAATCAACATATAGGGAATTAAATTGATAAAACATGGTCTGCATACCTTTAGCGCACAACATCAGAAATTGCAGATCTTCCACAAGATCGACTTCGATTTTTAATCAAGTTTTCAATAAACTTTGAATCCTTCTATGTCATACTAAAAAACTATACTAACTACGATTTTTCTGCAGAAAGAAGGATATGCTATTTCGCGCTTGTGATGAAACGATTATAATCATTTCCACTTGAAAGTCTAATTTATTGAAGCCATTGTTTGAATATACTATGGTACCTACAACCTATGCTTCAAATATCTATGTCAATTTAAGAATATGGCCATTTTCTAAAGTAAGTTTTATCCCAACTGTATCTGAGAATTAAGTTGTTATTTCTCTTGTTTTTTGTTCTTTTTAGTTTTAGAATCCGTCGTAACTTTGAAAAGAATTTCTAAAAATTTACACGAGATTTTTGAAGAAAAGTATTTAAATGAACGTAATGTAATGCTGAGCAGAGTTTGAGACGAAGAGCTGACAGACCTGCAGTACTGAGAACTTTCTCGTACTCGTCTAAAACCCTTTTGTGCACAACTGTACCAGTGTAGTTTTGTGATGATGATGATTCTCAAATGACTGTAACATTTAGATACTAAAAGTGGGGGAAATGCGAAGTGTTGCTTTCAATTTAAAATCACATTAAATTAGTTTTCAAGTTCAAATTTCAAATCCCCGAGTGACATTAAAACAACATCCACAACAACCACAGCGAGTAAACGTTATACTACAACAACAACAACAACAACAACAACAGAAACAAATATGCAACAGCAGCATCATTGGGGGGCTACAGGAATGCGTTTTAAAAATAATTGCTTCCGAATGTCAACCGTTGCTTGCAGAAACAGCAACAAGCAACAGTAACCACAACAGCAACAACAACAACAACAACAACAGCGAATAAATCAACAGCAGCAGCACCTCAAGAAAATTTCCAAAAATAGTTTTCCACCACAAACCATTTCCCTCCCCCCCCTTTTCAGCTGCTACGAAAAGAAAAGACGATGAAAATCTAAAGATGCTTGCTGCTTTATGTTGCTACTGCTGGCTGCTGCCGTTTTGTGATATGTTGGCAGCATGTGTGCGCACGCGTGCCGCAGCAACAACCCCAACTTTTTAGCCTTGGGTCTTAGTTGGTGTCTGCCTCTCTTGCGCGTTTGCATTGCGTTACGTGTCGTTTTAATTGATGCAAACGTCAGTCAATGAGACCCAGAATTCCGCTGCTATTCCTAGTACACGGTGTCATAGAATGATGGAGGCAGCAACCATGCACTGCGCATTCTTAAGAGACTCCAGCGAAGAACGAATTTAGCAACAGACGCATAACGGTGCTTGGCTATGCTATGGGGAGATATTAAGAAGCTGCATAAGAAGAAAAGACGGACGTCAGTGTTGTGCTAAGTTTTCGACACATGAGTGGATTAGCTATGTGTTACATATTAAATAAAAGTTAACTTGCGGGAGTGAAAACTAAGTGTAAGAAATACATGTAAGCAATTTAGATTAAGAGCAACGCATACTATATACAAATTTAATTATCTACACACGTAGACATATTTTAAGTTCTAAGTGACATATTGTAGATGAACAAAAAATAGGAATATAATAGTCTTAACCTTCAAGCGGGCGCGCTGTCATTTGTAACGGCAGCGGTCGCGCGTCAGAGAAATAAAACACTAATTAATTAATATCTTTTATTTTTTATAATTAGGAACATTGTTCATTGTCTAGGACATTAATTTGTCGAAAAAAAAAACTTAACTTTAGGTAAAAACTAAGTTATAAAATGAAAAAAAAAAAACTTAACTTCTCTTTGGCTTAGAATCCAAATGTATTGAATTCGGTCGAATCGACGTCGCGCGACCGCTTGAAGGTTAATTGAACTATGAAATTTTCAATCCGTTTCTATTATTTTTTACATATACATATGTATGTATGTACTATATCAACTTGATAAAGTTTTAAATTGTAATTTAATGCGAAAAATGTATGTAGTTTATATGCACAATTTTCTTTAATCCTTTACATACTTTTCATACGTCAATATCAGTATTTTCACATAATTATTTTTCGAGGACCATTCTATTTTCTACACGTTGAGTACATTAAATGTAGAAAATTCTTAAGTGCTCCAATTTTTCCAAGTCTAACAGGAGTTAAGCGCTGTAGTTGAGTATAAAAACATTGAGGTAGCAACATGGAGCTTCCACTGCTACTACAACAACTACTGTTGCAGAGGCGGAGCAATTGTATCTATTTATAATTTTCGCGCCATATGTGCATGGACGAATACATAAACTGCAGCAGTAAAATGTATGTAAAAGACCACAAAGAGTACCAAGAAAAAAGGGAAGCAACAAGAGGCATATGTTGCCAATGAATTTCATTGAAATACGGCAGCTACTTAGTACCACAGCTTCAGTCTGAGTTATTGCGCAAAATCTTTTCGTTCTGTGTAAGAAATTATTTTTTCGATTTGTCGGTTTCTAAAGGAAACAAAACCAAAATAAATATATCGCTGCTTTCAAGGATTTCTTTATCACTACTTTATTTTAAGCTGCCACTTAAGTGCGCATGCGTCGCCGCGTTCGCATTTCCGGAAATATGCCACAATTTATTAGATTTTTTTTTCATAATTCTTTCATCTTCTCTCTTCTTTTTTAAAAGAAAGTAAGCATAGCAGAAGAATATTAATATTCCACGCTTATTGGAAAATCGTCATTCGCTTCTTTTTTTTCATCTTCTTTTGTAAAGAAAACATCTGCCTGGTTTCTAAAAATATATTTCGAGTTCACTGACTTTATGTTTATTTAGAGGTTTAGTTTGGCTTAAAAACCAATTAAAATCCACATTTCTAAGTGGCTGAGAGTTTTATACGACCATTAAGATTTTATTTAATTTTTTTGGATAGTTTTATGATTTTTAGAAAAATGAAATGATTCGAATATGGCATTAAAACACAAATTTTTGAATCTATGAGTCACATTAAAATAAGAATTTGTTTTCTGTTAAATTGTTTTATAAACCTATGGAAAGCTGTTTGCAGAGAACTGAAAGAAAGAAAGACGTGAACAACTTCAGCACAATAATCTCTTTGAATGGAATGATCACAAAATTTATGCTTCCAAAAATTTCACGACTGCAATTTTTCAAGATGACATCATTAAATCACAACTCAAAAGATTGCAAAATACATAATATACATAGATATGCTTTAGGGATCCGCTCACTAATCCCCGCCACCGTACCTCAGAATTGTTTCTCTTATATTTGACGACTAAATTCTACATTTCGTTAACAACTAAAAGTGAACAATGAAATTTTACCTCACTTGAGCAGATAAAAGTATGCAATGAAAAATTTTTTTCTTTTATTTTTTTACTTTCACTATGCAAATTTTCGGACGCCAAAAACTATTTTATCAATTGAAAGACATAAAACGTTTTCCATTTAACAAAGAAAAAAGTGCGGTTCAATCACTTCACTTGTCTTGTTCAAAATGTTTTCGGACACTTTTTATACAGTATAAATGTTGAAATCAATATACAACTTGTTCTCATAAAAAGAAAGATTACTACTAAAAATAATGCTTGTTTGCAAAAAACAAATTCATCGATTGCTAAACTGTCGTTATTTTGCCCATAAAGTTAACATAAAATAACACCTTTATTCGAGAATAACTCAAGATTCTGTAAATGAATGTTGTCGTGCCCATTACGACTTTTGATCACCAACACATGAACGACTCATTTCCAAAGAGTCAGCTCATTTTACCGTTGGCCTCTGCCATACAATAAATATGGCGTCTTTTTGACTTTTCAACATTTCAACATTTTTTGTTTTTTAGCGATATTCCAATATTTTAAATGTAAGATAAAGAGAGCAGGATATAGAGAAAGTCATTTAATATCGAAGTTATTACTTTGCCGATTTTTACAAAAAGTGCTGAACCAACTTTTTAATTAAATTTGTACGCAGTTTCTTCTCATGAACTTTAGAAAATATTTCATTATTTTTCGATCAAGTTTTCTTTGGATAATTTTCTCAAATACCAACAATATAAGTTCACTTCCGACTATGCTGAAACACAACCAACCTAAGCAATTTCACAAAATGCTCGCCCATTTTCTTCAAATCCAGCAAGAAATCATTTACCTCAAGTTGTACGGCAATTTGTAAAGATTTTATTTACTTTAAACTTAAATCTAATGAAATCACTATAAAACACGCCCACCCTCACCCACATACACATAGAGAGATGAGCTACATATGTAGTACATATACAAATATTGTCACAGACATTGCCGGCTGTTGTTGTTGTCATCGTAGTGCTAGTGTTGTGTGGTAATTTCTGCAGTTGTTGCTGTAATTCTTATTGTACCGTACCATAAACCTATTTTACATTCATTATTTATAGCTTGACGGCTGTGTCGGGACAACGACAAGCGTGAGAAAATGACTATCAAGTTCAAAGTCATTGCCACACTAGACACCCACTCCTAAATGCACACAAACAGACATAATACTGATATAAATACAGTTAGTCAGGCGAAAGTATAGACACTCCCACGCACAAATAGGAGTGAACACAAACACACATGTATGCACGTACATATGTATGTATGTTTGTATAGAAAATAGAGCTTCTCGTTATGTCGGGACTATAAAACGTGAGCATACAAATAGAACACAATTGTCAAGGACATTGACTTTATTATAAAACAACAACAAAAAGGAGCTAGAATTTGCTACAATTTCTTAGAAGAAAATTATAGCTAAACTATATAAATAGTATTGAAAAATATTGATGCCCAGTAGAAAATTGAATGCTAATGGCTGAAAAGCTTTAAGTGAAGAGAGCGTAAATTTTTTAGTGAAATGCCAATCAATCAAAGAAAACATCGTCGAAAAATCTGTCGAAAATTCATTAAATTTTGAAAAATTTTAATAAAATCTTTGAGATAGTGGAATTTTTTTTTTATTTTATAATATAAATACAATACTTTCAATTTGTCTTTTTTAATTTTTAGGAGGCATTTTCTTTAAACTTGAATGAAGTTTGTAATTTCCTCTTTCTGATTTTCCATAATCATAGCGTTCATTCTTTTACAATCCGCATACCAATTTAAAATTGACATCTTTGAATCGCCACAAATCTTTTTACAACTTATATACATAAAAGTGCATGAGATATAACAGGATTTTGATTGAAATTTTTTAAATTTTTTTGTTAGCTTGAAATAATAAAAAAAAAAACTTTGGTTTTCAAAAATTCGGGCTCTTAGCTTTCACTTAAAAAAAGTTCATAGAAACTTTACAAACTTTGTGTGATTTTTTTTTCTTATGTTAGGAAATTTTGTTGTTTCCGATAATTTTTTCCTCAAAGAGAGTGAACATAAGTCAAAATGGAAAGACGACCTATAACAGCCAAATACTTGTGACCAAAGTATGTTGTAGAAAAGTAAGCAAATTCTACAATAATTAGCATCCTTTTCGTAGTTTATCAAAAAAGTTATTCAATGTATAAAAATGAAAAAAAAACTTACGATTCGTATTCATCAATAAGTAGCTCATTAAGAAACAACAAGAACATTGACATGAAGACAAAAAAATAAAACAAAAAATATTGAAACCCTCTGGCAGAATATGTTCAAACCACAAAACAGGCCAAATTAAATAGATGATGAGCTGGTTTGGCTCAAACACTAACAAACCATGCGTTGTTGTTACTTGTGGTTAACAAATTGCATGCACCCAACAGCAACATCAAGAGCGGCAACAGCAACAACAGCACAAAGTCAAAAAAACAGCAACAACGTATATCCTGACCTATCCCAAGCTAAAGTTAAGTAGAACCTACTGAGACGCATGTAGGAGGGTATGTAAAAAAATACAAAAAAATTCACAATTTTTTTTTATTTTCTTATAACAAAAACATTATGTCGAAATTTTTATGACACATTTTGTGGCACAACAACAAAATATTTACAAAAAAAAAAAACGAAAAAATTGCAGGAATTGCAAGCAGAAAATCAGCCCCAATAATAACAGCAACAACTACAACAAGTTGGCAATAAAACCAAACAACAGTCGAGGAACCCTTGCTCGTTTGCGGCCTATTTTCTGCTGATGTTACTGCTACTGATGTTCTCAGTTGCTGTTGTTGTTGCTGCCGAGTCTCCCCTAATTTAGGTTTCCCTGTGGCTCAATTTCGTATGCTTCGTTTTGTGCACATTTTTATTGATGTTTCTTGTGCCCTGTTCCTTTTTTTTTTGTTTTTTCGACGGTACCGTTTTTATGTTGATGATGATGGTAATGATGGCGGTGATGATGATGTTTGGCTAACTTGTATTTGTTGGGGTCGTTTACACTTATTAGTAGGGCATTGGTACGTATCTGTGCTGTATGTATGTATGTCATGTACATATTTTGTTTTCGAAAGGTGTGTTTGTGGTTTATATCTTAACTGCGACCATTGAGGTATGAGTGTAGAGAGCTCTACTAGTTCGATAAGAATATATTCTAACATTATTTAACAGCTAAATATTTCGAAATCCTTAAAAATTATATTTTATATATATAAGGTGAGCAAAGATATTTAGCTAGGATTATCACTTTGAACATATTTAAGCGCAGAAAGAATACCATATGTACTCGTACTCAAGAAATGTTTATTTGAAAACATTTGTTTTGTCTGAATCAAATTTGAACATATGCAGAGTACTCCGGATGCATTTGGAAATTTATTAAAAAAAAGGAATAACTTCATGTGTCTTCTAAAAATTTAATTGTCAAGACCAAACATCTCATAATATTCAATAATCCATTTGTATTTTGTATGCAGTCGGATCTCGAATATGAAAAATATTGAAAATAACATTTTTTAGCTTTACTTCAATCGGTAAAATCTTTAAATTGCATGTTTGTTTAATTTATATCGGACAGTTAATCACTTTGAATATATGAAAACACTCAAAGTCAAGGTGGGTTCTCTTAGAATTCAAATCAAACTGTTTCGCTTTAATTTAAACATGTATTCCATTGGCGTTAAATCATAAGCACTTATGGCTTAGTCAAACATAAAATTATTGATTTTTTTCCTGGAGATATCTGTAATTGCTTATAGCTAGGTTATCAATTATTATGGTTATAAAAAGTTGATCATAAATCGCACTTGTCAACTATATTTTACAAAAATATAACCTTTTCAAAGCGTATTAATGCTATTACTTATTTCCTCGACAACCCATAATAGAATTTCATATATAAAGCACATCTGAGTTTTTGGATCCGTTCATTATGAAATTAATTTTCATAACGTTGACAAGATATTGACAAGAAATATATTTTAGGATTGTTTGTATGCAACACTTCATCCGAAAACATTCAAAGGCGTCTTATACGCTTGGCTATATTCCCTCACTAGGAGTTTACGCTGACATATGAGACACGTTGATCTTTTCTCTGCCAAACATCCATAACGTTTAGACTAAAGTTTGTTCTCATTGCATTTGATCGGAATATATTGACAAATGGCTTTTTATGAAATATATGCGTCGGAGAGAAATTTTAGGAATAGGAAACTTTTTTAGGTGAAATTTAATTGACTTCCCCAAAATCGTACTGCTTTAAGAAATGGTATAAAATTGCTATTTTTCTTATTTTAGATCATGAGAACAGAGTCTTATTTCATATATTTTATTGTAAATATTATATATTTAAGTTCACATATTACGTAAGGGCTTTGAATTTTTCAACATTTTTCGATTTTTTTGCTGTCGTCAGATTATAAATGCTACAGGAAAACAAGCAACATTTTTATTGGGTTCTCTGGTAAAACTTATTCTTACATCAAATGCATACGTGGCGGAATCAGCACTCTCCAAATCTAGTATACTAAGAAAAACTCCAGCAAGTTCTCAAAGGGGCATAGTTTATTAGACGAACAGAAGATTGAGCAAAACCTATCTGTACGTAATGTGAAAATGTAAGATAGTCATATTTCTCGCTTTACTTAGTTACTCTAAAAGTTTGAAAAAAATGTTAGTTGTTTTTGATAAGCTTATGTTTCTATTTATTGAAATATGAAAAAATAACATATTAAAAGTTTTTAAGACTTTAATTGTAAGTAAATTCAAAGTTTTTCTTCTGAAAAGTCTTTTAAGTGACTTAAGTTCATACTCAATTACAATTTTTTGCAGATATAAAGCATCAGTTTTAATGAATTCAAAAAGGGCTGAGTTCAGCAAGGCGCCATTAGAATTATTGGCAAAATCGCAGTTTTCTGGTTGTAAGAAACAGGAACGCAGTATTGCAAGCTAATTAAGTCGACTCAACATCCCGAAATCTATAAAAAAAATTAACTGCTCTGAAGAAAAACAATAAGTCTTTTTAGTCATTTAAATCGACAGAAGCAAACAATATCACTCTTTAGTACCGTAGCACGTTTAGTGCCTATTTTTAAAAATTATCTGTTGCAGTGACGTACTTCGTTTTTGCTAAAATGTTTGCAAATCTCTGTTATGGCATAAGTGCACCATATAAAATAACTAGTGAAGATGAGACATAAAATTTTAATTAGAAAGAACCCTACCATCTTCTCTTCAAATCAACATAACCCTTTTAAGAGATAAAAACAAAATTCCTACGCATAAAAAAGGGGGAAATTCTTTTACAGCAACATTTTAATGTCAGTGGGATATTTTTATTCTAAATATTTTGCGTACTCGCTTTGTTTGCTGAGCATTCATTTGGAAATTCTGAAAATCCAAACAATCGACACTAAAAAACAATGGAACCATGCAACAAAATAAATTAAGGTCAAGGTTATATGCTGCTTTACAAAAAAAAAAAAAAAAAAAAAAAGAAAAAGGTGCTCTCATCTCGAAGATGTTATTGTTGTTGACATTATCCATAATAAAAGAAGGGGACAATTTCCACTTGATATTTGTTATAAATTCACAAAAAGTATATATGGAAGGGTTAACCAAAAGCACAAAATCAAAGGGGTGATATTTTTTTTAAAGCTTGATGGATTCTAAACATTTTGCTTTTGATGATGAACTTGGTATTTATAAAACGGTAATGAGTCAGATGCAAATAATACCTAGCGCCATATAATCGCAACAATTAAAATATCCCCTATGCTTAAAAAAATAGTATATTAGGGTGAAGCGATCGAAAAGGAGTTAAAAAGATTGCCCCCAATTCGAAAATATAGACAAAAGAAGTTACCGGGGTGGACGGTTGCCATAGCAGAAGTTTACATTTTGTGCTTTTTTTGTGGAGTTTGGCTTGTGGTGCCTCTAATATACCCTTAACACTTTATTTATTGCCTTAGCGAAAATAATGGCAATGATATGTATCATTCAAATAAGATTTTGACATGGAATATTTTAAGTTCTTAATAGTCGATCACAATTAAAAAAATAAAAAATTCTTATGCTAATAAGTAGTTGGAGAGGAGATTCCCATCAAAACGTCATGAAGATTTTTCAGGTACACAGGGAAAGTTCACAGTTTTATATGTCCTATGTACGATACGAAAAACGTAAATTTTCAAGATTTTCGAAGGAATATTTTAAAAGAAAAAGGATGAAATTACCACCTTGAAATTAATTGACATTTCAATACAAAAATACCTTGATTTAATTTAAAATGCATATCCTTTGAGTATAGCGTAAATTATCTACAAGCTCTTATTTTTCATCAAATACTATTTGCAATTTACAATTGTTCTTTTTCACGCAATCTTTACCGAAATGAACAACACACGCTTTGAATAACCCCCAAATTTCAAACCACAACCAATTGCTAAAAAATATCTACTAACTACCAAAGGGGCTACACGCTGTCATCCATTTCCTTCGTCAATATTAACTTCACTTACTAAATTCCATAATCCTTGAGTTGTATTTTGATTGCGCGCCCTTGAAATTCATTTCAATGCCAAAATGTATCATCTTGTCTAACAACGATTGCCAACTCGTATTGTTACAATTTAATACCATGGCAAGTGAGAAAATCAGACCCTTTTTCCTATTTAACAATCCACTGGCGCCCTGCTGTTCCGACGACCACCACAAGTCAAGTCGATGTTGCCGTTGCCGTCATACCAAGGTGACGATTATGTCTGACGATTTAATGATTTAGAAAAATTGCTGTTATCCTTATCCGTTGTTGTATCCCTTTTTTATGACGAAATTGTCTGGCTGTCTGAGGGCGCCTAATGTGCGCTTCCGCATTTTATGTAACAGTGTGTGTGTAAGTTTGGTTATTTTGTGGGGGTTTGTCTGTCTGCTCGGGCACCCTCAGATTATCCTTGTTTTCTATTTGTCTATAAAAGAGCTTGAGCCGCCTGTTTTGCCATTTATTGCTGTTGTTGTTTCTACTTTAATATCTGCGACTGCAAAAATTCATTCATTTCCTGTAATTTGGGGATGTTGTGTGCACCCTAAAAAATTCTACAGAAATACGCATAAAACACCCTCCTACATCTTTACGGTAGCTCAAATATTTTCAATGTCACTCACTCATTTTGGGAAGGTGACGCGTCGTCCTTTACGTCAGGGTTATTAACAGTAATGCGTGAGTGTGATAAGGTGTTTTTTTTCTTTTTGTCTGAGTTGAGTTGGGTTCCATTTTTTATGTTTACATTTATGCCGCTGGCAGGCGTTTGTAGCCCCCAATTCCTAATGGTTTTAATCAAGGTCAAGTTCAACAATTGAGGGAATTCCAGGCGCAGAAATTAAGAGGGAAATCTGAATGCCATAGAACAAAACAGAAAGGGTTTAAAACTGCCTGTTGCTTTTCGAACACGTGCTTTTTTGTTTGAATTATTTGTGTTCTTAAAGGAATGGTTATATAATTGAAGTACGGAATGACTTGAACATTGTATTTATCGCAGTTTTACGAAATTGTTTTAGATTCTAAGAAGTGAACATACTTCTGACCAACACAATAGTCTAAAAGAGGTCATAAAAATATATAGATTTGAGTGTGGATACCTAGATAACTTTGATTTTTTCATGCTTATTACCATAATTATTTGCTTATATTATCCTTGATCTTTCAAAAAACTGCAGTTTCAGCCATCAGAAAGAACAAATACTGTCCCTTTTTAGAGAAAAAGAATAAATGAATGACTAATTGGACAAATTTAAGGTTTGCCACTCTAAAGGACCTGGGTCTCTCAAGACATAGAAGTACTGAGCATAGTTCCAAAGGCACGATGGTGGACCTTTTGGGCTATTGATTAGACGATGATCTCCAAAGTCTGTTCAGCTCTATAGTGAATGTGAATTTATCCGGAATCATTCACATGGATTTAATATCTTTATCGTGATTTTATTTTTTTTTTTTGCTTGACAACTTAATCCAAATGAATCCGTATTAAGCCCTTACGGCTCGAGGGTAAGTTCTGATATCATTTATGGCAAAAAGGGTCGAAAATGCATTTTGAAAGCCACTGGGAGTTTTTGAACCCGAATAAATAGAAAAAAAAAATATTTAACCAGCCGTTGAAAAATATCGAAAAAATGCTGTACGGATTTCCCCTCTTACAAAAATAAAAAAAAATATTGAGCTCTTTTCGAGCTCCTTCTGTTATTCGACCTAAATCATTTAGGTTTGCAAGCATTTTGTTTCTGTAATTTTTTTTTTTCAACGTTTCGGGACGTTGACCTGTTGTCGTTGCTCAAGTTAAATACTATCGGATCACTATCGTCGCATGCGTTTTGTTTGGTTCTTCAGCATATGATTTTTGTTAACATTTCTGGCTTATTTGTAAGAAAAAGTATATTGCTTTTGATGGAGACAGGTTGAAAATGGTATATTTTTGTTTTTATATGAAAGAGACCAGCACATTTCCTTGAAGGGAAAAACTTAGTTTCCAACCTTTTTCCAACAAATGGTACATTAAATTTTTTATTTTATGAATGGATTCGAAACAGTTCTTCCAAAATCCACTTTAGAACTTTAGTTATCGATATTTTAAAAAAATGGCCCCAATATCCATTGAAAGCTGCAGTAGTTTTTTGATATGTTCAGGAAAATATTTTTTGGAATT
The DNA here is from genome assembly GCA_963680825.1 of Meiosimyza decipiens. NCBI lineage: Eukaryota > Metazoa > Arthropoda > Insecta > Diptera > Lauxaniidae > Meiosimyza > Meiosimyza decipiens. Next base: position 22,705,052 of record OY804258.1, on the reverse strand, counting down.
GAATTTGCCTTATATAATTATTTTCATCACTAGAAAAGAGGATCAAGTTTTTGAATGAAATTCTCTGTTCCTGCGATCTTCAATATCAATGGATGGTTCAATATCTATTTTAATTCTAAGAAAATCTACATAAAATGAAAATACATCATTATACTTTGATACGTTTTTTTAGTATATTCTTATGTTCTGTGATGATTTTCGAATTGGTGTCAAACGCACGAAACACAATCGAGAGGTTGGCTGTAGGATCTCCATCAATTTGCTTATAATCAAACAAAAACAAAGAAAGCATTTTATGTAAATCATCTCATGTTGAATTTCATTAGCAGTTTCTGTTCGTCGGCGGTTTTACTATTCTTATTAAAATAGCATTATAAATTTTACTTAGTAAGGTTCAAATAGTAGCACAGATAGATGTGCTATGTCATTTATTTCTAATGGCAATTTGTTAACATTTGGTCAAACTTCAATTAGTTTTCCACTTTGCTCCCTTAGTTAAATTTAATTAAGTCGTATTACCACTTCTATAACATGCAATTGCAGTTTTTCCCCACTTTTCTCTCTAATCACTCTCTATTTTATTCTTTAATTGCACTGAAAAGAGATAGCAAAATGGCTGAAGATTGGAAAGGCAAAGAAAAAAAAAGAAGAATTTAATTCGAAATTCCATTTCGCAGATTTAATTGAGTTGAAATCAAATTAAAAATAATTCATTTTTCAACCCTCGTAAGCGGTCGGTCGTCAACGCCGCCAACGCTACCATCCATCACCTATACGCAGCAATACACATACATGTGCAATTTTTTTTTCTGTTTACAAAAAAGTGCGTATTCACCAGGAGGTACAATAATCCATGCAAGCGAACATGAACGCACACAAAAGCGCAAATGTGCTCGTAGACACCCCAGCAGTAGCAACGCACACATGTTCATATGTTCATAGACAAGTAAAGTGGAAATATGCGAAAATAAGGGAAAAAGTCTATAAAAGAAGGAAAATGGTGCGTCTTGCGTTGCAAGGACTTTTTTTTCGCTACTGACTGACTACGTTTTCTACGCAACTAAAATGGCGGACATTTTGGCAAAAAAAAAAAACAAGTCACACTGCGTATTGCACTAAGCATTAGTTGTCCGTTGAGAAAAATGGGCATGCTCCTAAATTGATGTATCTTTTTTCCGTTCCTCACTTTGGTACGGGCTGCATGTTCAATGATGACTCAAATATATAGTTCAAATATTGTAATTCTTCATTTTTGTAATACCTAAAGTTCAGAAACTTTTTGGTCAACTCTAATACTGCTGTAGTGAGGGGTAAAGAGGGAGAAAAATTGTATGTCTCTTACGTGTCTTTATACTGTACATGAGAAAGTTCTTATTCTGACATGGTGGCATATCTCGTGTGTTTCTTTATATTGTACATAATTTAATGCTTATGAAGACTAGAGATGACATGTTTTGAGTGTCTTTAGATAAAACAGTCATTTGAGAGACATGGGACCTTACAATCATTTTATTATGTACAATATAAAGAGACACACGAGACATGTTACCTCATGTTTGCAAGTGTCTTTATAAGAGGGCACATCATTCTCCATTCTTTGTCTTTTTAAGACGCTTAGCCAAGACAAATGTGAGAAAGATATGATTCGCCTTAACGTGTAATATAATATATTACAGATAGCCTAGTGGGTAGCCCGCAGTACTATGGATCGTTAGAATATGCGTCTGTGACGTAAAAATATATTTGTAAGTGAATAATTTCAAATTTTTGTACAACACTGGGTATCGTGACTTGACTTCGCAACAGAATGCTGCTGTGCAAGAATACGCTAAAGCGTATAAGCGTCTAGTGGACAAAAGCGCAAAATTTTAGAGAAAATTAAAAATTCTAATGGCACAGACTGCAAGGAAGGGAAAAAAATGAATGAAAAATTGCACCACTTTGGCTGATGTAGAACGACTTTATGCGTGCAAACGCATTTGTTTATTTATTGCGAGTTTTGCCACGAAATTGCGTCAGCGAATGTGATTTATGGCGATTAAATATTGAAAATAATATGTGAACACAAATATTGCGATAGAAAGACAGCCGGGTATATAAAATTATGTTTCCCTTATGTTCAGAAAAATTCATAAAAATCGTACAAATGACATTGAGAAATGCAATTTCAAACGAACATTCACGAAATGTTGTACATATTTTAAAAAGTAGTTGCATTTAGTGTCTCCATCGTTGTTTAGCATCATGATACCTATCCCCAAGAACAAATCAAAAGTGACAAAGCGAAAGAGATAACGAGTCTAAGGAGCAAAACTTATGCAAGGACATGCATTTAAAGTCCTTGATCAAACCTACATGGTAACGCATAAAAATAAAGGAAAACAAAAATAAAACTGATAAATGTATAGCATAGTAAGTACACTACGACCAAAAGCTAAACAAAAGCGAATGCGTCAGAAAGAATGAAAGGGCACATACAGCAGCAGCAGCAGAAGCCGCAGCAGAGGTTTTTGTCTAAAATGACAACTGCTGCTGCTTTATCTGCCAAAAGCAACGACGAAATCGGTGAATGCAGCTACATTTGTCAATTTTCTGACAAAGGATTTAATCAAGCAAACAAAAAAGGACTGTCGTTCAATTTAATAGAATATTGGTAAGAAAAAAATAAAAGTAAAAATAAAAATAAAGAAAAAAAGCAAGAAGAAGATTTAATGTAATTTTTTAAAATGTTAGTACATTTTATTATATAGAAAACTGTAATAGCGTCCACAATACCCTGCAGACCTATATTCTTCAAAGGATTCTCTGCTGCTGCAGTTTCTCATTTTACTGCTGCAGCTTTAGCGTTGCTCACAAAGTACGAATTTTACTTTTATTTTTCTTTTTGCTATTGCGCACTATTTTGCATAATAAACCATTTGTTTTCAGAAAAAAGTTTTCATTTCATTCCATTTTCTTTGTTTTTATGTCAATTTCATTTTCAGTGCATTCCTTGCAAGAAAAAAATTTGATTGCATTTTTACTTTTCTGCTACTTTGATAGTTCTCTTCATAATGAACTATTTTTTATATATTTTCGGTTTTTTTTTTGAATTTGATGAAATTCGCCCCTATTGTGGGCGTATTGAAGCAAATCATGGATAGCTTTAAATATAGCTCTGTGGGCTTATACTAAAGTTAATTTTTCATTCTTCCCAAATTATAGATTTGAGGTACTTAACAGAGAACGAAATCCACCCTTAATTCATTTAGAGTACTCGAAACCACCGAATATTAAGAGAATTTGACTTGATCTCTAAGTTGAACACATATAATATTGAGTTTTAAGTTGAAATTGCTTACAGATAATTCATGCATTGAAGTTACTACATCGCTCTAATGTTGGCAGCTGCTTAGAGCGGTTATAGGCGAAATCTCTTAAAGAATCATCAATTAAAAATTTTGCAATTAATTCTTTACAAAGAAGAAAAAATTTTGAAGTTGCTGTTAAAATATTTATTTTATGAAAAGGATGATATAAAGTGTACTTCATTTTAATTTCTCCAATCCAATATTTTGAGGACTAAGTAAGATAGTGACTAATGTTAGTTGTAAGGTTTCTAGGGAGATCAAATAGCAGAGTCGTTGCCTAAGGCCTTGCAACCAACTGTAAGTTTTTAAATAGACATTTTCATTAATAAATTAATGTACAAGAATAAATTTTTCATTATCTTTTTATTTTTCATGGAATACAAATCTTCAATAACAAAATATAGGCGTCTATTTGAAAAATTAAAATTAACCTCGAATTGACCTTGAAAATAAGTTGCAAGATCAAAGATAATGTCACTGTTACTTAACCCACTGAAAACCTTATATTTTTGTATAATTCAATTATCACTAGCTCATCTAGTTCTCGAGATATTGGCCTGGGGCAATTTATATAAATCTATCAGATTTTGGAAATTTTTTTCTTTTAGATAAGGATAATTTGCTGAAATGAAAAAATAAGCAAGGATTTTGGGGGTAGTAAACGATGAAAAGACTACCTTTTTTTCATAGCAATTGTTAGATAATTTCTTTTAGTTTAGGCTTTTGTTTTTATCTCTATAATCGATCAAAATTTCAGACAGCATTTCATATGAAATAGGGTTCAATTCTTGTGAACTTTTTTTCTCGAATTTATCTTAATTTTTAATTGCTAAAAAAATTTATCGAAGCTTTCAAGACTTTTTGGTGAAGAAGGATGAAGACGCTCTATGTATTCCAAAAAAAAAAAGAAAACATTTAATATCATGTAAAAACGACATTAAATCATTGAACATTATATGGATGAAACTGAAAGACATGTTTTGATAAGTCAATTTTATTCCTTATTTTACTTTTTTCATGCCACGCCTACGCGATTACGTTCACAAAATTTTTTTTTTAGTATTTCACTATTCTCTTTGCGCTTCTGTACCAAATCTTTTTACATACCCCCATTACAAAATGACATATATTAGCAGGTTTTACTTTTGGCTTGTATGGGAAGTGTCACCCCTAATAACACTGCCTCACACACTTACACCGTTCCGGCTGCTTGCATCAAGCGCATATGCAGAATATGGGCTCTAGAAAATGCAAAAATTGACACATTTCCGGTCTTCTCTCATATATTGGCGCAAGGAATTAAGTTTTTGAAAAATTGGTCTTACGATGTCAGAAATTATTTTTCGAACGTCACATTTTTTTTAAATTCAATTGAAATAGATTTCTAATTCCTTTAAAAATCATTTTCCTATTAAATTCCAAATTTTGATGAATGGAATGAAATAGACAAAGAATTAATTCCCTATTTTAATATATTGAACATATCCATTTCGAAAAATTCGATTTCAAATTATAATTCCTTGAGATCGAATTAAAAGTTTTCAACTCCAAATTTTGTTTCTTGGCATAGAATCGGCAAAGAAAGCAAATACTTTTGAAAGAGATTGGAAAATATTAAGTCCTGGAAATAATTTGAGAAATTTGATTACCAGTCAACTGAGTCCTCCCCACTTTAGCACCACATCAACAGACGCAATCGAAGTATATATGGACGCAAGGTTCCATTACAGAACTTTTGACAAGAATTTGATCTTTGCATGGGTCAAGCAGCAACGTAGCTTGTTGCAAGAATTTGAATTAGTTATATTTCAATGCTGTGCGATATTTAAATGTTCAAAGAATTATTGAGTTTTTGTTTTTCACTTTGTAGTAACTCAAAAGTATTTTACAAAAACAAAAAGATAACAAAAAATATTCTTCACAATCGCTGCACAAACAGAGGACAAAGAAACCCTATGTATGCACTTAATTTAATATTATGCTGCAAATGAAAAAACTCTTTTTCTATAGCTGCTCAACTCAACTGTTTTGCATCTTATGGTCGAACGATGGTGCTATTCCTTGCAGCTGCTGTAATTTCTTGCTGTGCACATTTCAAACTTCACTTCAATGATTTCTTCCAAGTGACTTTTCCAACGTGCATTGACCTACCTACACAACAAATGCATTGCGTTGTGCTGTGTATCCTTTGCATATCCTTGTCAGTGCAATGTTGCTGCCGGTACAACTTTGCCATTTCTTGTCTTGTGATGGTGAGCGACAGTGGCACCAGCACCGGATACAAAAAACTTAAACTCAAGCAAAGTCAAGCTGCTGCTGCTCAAATAAAAACACAAACAATTTTACGCTAGTTGTAAATAAGAAGTACAAAGGACGAAGACACCATTGTAGGGTGGTATAAGAAAAAAAAAGAAGAGTTTCAAGATACTGCGGTATTTATACAAAAGTATCGATTTTTTTTTTTCTTGAAAACTCCCGCGTAACGGGTTGGAAAAAGTGACAGCTTTCGTTATTTTATTCCCCGATTTTAAAAAATCAATTGGCGAACAGTTTTCCTTAATCTAAGAGTTAGTATTATGTATGCAAAACTTGTTGCGGGTGGGAAATGACACGAACATTTTATGCCAAATATCAAGTGTTGCGTTGAGATTTTGTCTAATGATTCCGTTTCCTTACTTCAACAATTATTAAAAATAATAATTATTTTAGAAAACATAAACGAAACTGTGAATATCGCTACAAGATAACACCTACTCAAGGAATTCCTTGTTGCTGCTTGCTACTAACTCGACAGTATCCTTTCCTTGAACTCTTTTAACTTTTTTTGTGTGGCTTGTGTTTTTGAAGAAGCGCACGCTTCACTTTGCATCCCTATTTGCAGTTTGTAAATAAAAAAATTCCTTAGTAATAGCTCTGCAACGGAATTGAACTCTTTTTTAGTAGATGCTCGGAACCCCTTACCAAAAAATTCTGCTCAAACCATATAATTGTGCTTTCTTTCATTTGCTTATTTGTGTGCCATAAGGCATTTGAGTAAACTGCAAGCGTTTCTTTTGTGAAGAACTTTGCTAACTTTGAAAAGAAGATGAAATTGAAGAAAATTGCAGCAGCATCATTGCTGGCTCCTTGGCACGTTTCAGCTTTTACAAAATAACCAGCGCACAATACTTGGCGCCGCATTCTTTCGCAGCTGGTACATTTTGCATCTTGATAACTTTTGCTTTAACTGTTTTCTTTTTTGCTCTTTCTACTCTGACTTTCTTTTCTATTTCACCCCTAAGTTTCCAGCTCTTTATCTGATTATAGTTGGCAACTCAAGCATGGTTGGCAATTCGAGTATGTTTGGCACTTTTCTATTGGCTTCGCCAAGCGGCGTAGTTGATATATTTTTTCGTGTTATGTTTCGAGCTAAGGGTTACCTTTTATTTTATATTAAGAAAATTTTTTTGAATAAAAACAAAACTTGTACAAAATAAATGGAAAAATGGCATACATGAGACTTTCTTCTACAAGCCGTATAATTCTTGACCGTTCTATTTTTAAATCGCTCAAAATTTCTAAACATATCTTAGGCATTATATATGAATTTTTGCAAAGGAGCAACTCAATTTATCATCCACTTACTTCAGCCAGTTTTTGAAGGAATAGAGAAATACTATGGGATATTAATAGCATCGAATAGGATATAAAAGAAGAATAAGAAGCCACAATGAACTACCCAAAAAACAAGAAATAAAATTGAAAAGTTAATCAAACAAAACACAGCTAAATTAAAAATTGAAAAGTTATAAGAACTGGAAAAAGAATTGGCGAAAAATAGACAAACAAATCGGCTGAAAAGGAGTCAGATCACCCAATAGATTAAGCAAAATAAATAATATTATTTCACCTTCAAGGCCCATCTGGTGACCCTTACCACGTTCCATTAGTTACTGCTGAAACATTTCTAATGTATTTTCAACTTTTTATTCCACTTTTACTTCACTTTATTCTCTGTTATTTGCGCTTCTTTCGGAAAGTTCTGTTTTGTTTTTCACCCGGTAGTTTTTGTTTCTATTTAATATTTTTAAGTTTCTCGCTTTCAGAAATTTTTTTTTTATTTTGGAGATGGAAGAAAGTTGTTGCTGCTCTGCTGCTGTTGCTCTTGTGTTAGTTGCATTTACCCTTGGCAAGGACTTTCACAACGAACGCATCTGTACAGTTGATTTCTTTTTATTCTCTGCTATGTGCTAAAAACTTTGCTTTTCTGTTAAGTTTTCTTTATTTTTTGGCCAATTCTTTTACAAAGTAGTAAAGTAATTGAAACGCAGTGGCATTTGCTAGCAAAGAAAAAAAAGAGTATAGGAAAATTGCAAGAAAAAATACTGAAAGAGTTTAGCGTAAAAACTGAGAATAGTAAACTTTTATAATGCTAATAAATAGTTCTCTGAAAGAAGTTTTAATTTTATATACAAGATTTTTGTAAAATAGGATACATTTAAAAAAAGTTTTCTAAATATCCCAGTTAACAAGAAATTCAAATGATAGGAGGATGATTAATTGATACTTTTGAAAGGACAATATAACTTTGGATTTCTTTGTATTAAGCCATAGCAGGCCGAAAAGTAATAATTTTTTAAAATTTGTTTCAAAACACACACAATTGTCTTTTATTTTATTGTGATATTTAAAAAAAAAATGACGTCATAAAAAAAATTTTCTTATTGAAAAAATTATTATTCTGAATATTTTAACCAATTCTAAGAACTTTTTACTCAGAGCGACTTCTAATGAGAATTGATACTTTAAGATAATAAACTGATAGAAGGTGAAATTTGGTTACTCAAGGTACTGCTTCACCGAGAGCCGATAAAACCAAGAACGAGATATCGGCCATACCTTTCTCGTTCTCGTCCTCGGTCATACGAAAATTTATTTTTCGTATGACCGAAGACGAGTATGCGAAAGGTCTGGCCGATATCTCGTTCTTGACGATACTGTAATGCGTACGACAGCCAAGAACGAGATTCAGCCAGAGCTTCCATAGTACAAAAAAAATTGTCTGCAGTAAGGACTGCGTTAAATGTATATGGGGTTGTACAACAGACAATGCGCGGGAAAGCCGCTGGTCCAGCTAGTATTATATTTATGTATATATAAAAATGTGAGCGAAAATAACCTAGAAATATTGGGGATAATAAGACGAGAACGATGCACTACGCCACTACGAACTTTCGAAGTATCGTATCGTTCTCGTATCGGTGAAGCACTACTCGACGGTCAATTGTTCAAATTCTAAAATATGGGTGCTGCTTGTGAAGGTACAGCCGAAGATATGTCTGTTGCTGGACAAACAGGCATTGAATAAAATTCGTAATTGGCGAAAATCATTTTTAAGTCCATGGAAATGTGAACATGCAAAATTGCCCCATATGAAACTCAGAGCACTGACGCTGGAGGTGTCGTTTGCTCCTGTGTCTTTGAAAAATCAGCATCTCAAACTGCAATATCTTCTATCGAGTAATCATTTTTCAAAATATATTTGAAGTTTTGTTCACTTGTGCCATTTTCAATTTCAAAATATGGCTACCATGGTTACTCTATTGAAATTAATTAAATAAAAATATAAATTTTTATTAGCTAAGTGCTTAGCGGCTATGTTTTTCTATAAATTTCCGACAATGTCTCACACAATATAACAATAACCTTAGAAGTATTTGATTAAACTCACACAAGGGAGGTAAAAACAAAAAAATCGTTTACTATTCGCCAAGTAAATAATTTCGACTGCACCTGATGCCTTTACCCCATTAACTACACTAAAACAGTCGTTATTTGCACACTCCCACAATTCCACTACAAAGAAGACGCTCTTCAACTCAGAACAATCTCCTTCCTATAACCAAACTCACAACATCAATTTAACAAATAAACTTTCTTATCACAGCAGCGTAAACATCTTTGCGCTGCGTTCTAATCAAGCTGGCTGCCTGCTTTAAAATGCAGCGTATTGCAACAGTCACAAGTCTCTCTGGTGCGTATGAAAAAATGAAAGGAAATATTTATAAAGAAGTGAATAAATAAAACGCCTTAGAAAACTTCGTAAAACGGAAACAAATGCAGAGATTGTGGCTCAAAAGCGAAATACATAAATGGGGGAAAGCTGCATAAGATACGCACAAATACTTGCAGTCGCACATCTACAAATACCAATGATTTTAATACGAAGGGGCTAAAATTGGCAGCATGGTAGCTTACAGCGGCGTGGGAGAGGATCGCGGTAATGCATAGTACTTCTTTCTTTGCTAACTGCAAGAAATTGATGCCACGAGCATCATATCATGCGATACGCACTTCTTTCTATATTGACATGCGTGTATGTACGCAGTTATCCTTGTGCTGAATAAACAATGTACAATATTTGGTTAGCAACAGCAGAGGCTTTTTTAAGAGTCTATTGAGTGCGTCTTTGAAACAGGGTTGTTTGCACAGAAATGCATTCGAGCGAATTTCCTTACAATTGCAAAAGTGTTCAAATCCTGCTTTATTATATTTATAAAATGTATATTTTGGTTAAGAAGAATAAAACTTGTAAGATGACTATAGTTCCATGAACAAGGTTGTGCTGAATTTTATTAACTTCATGAGTTTCATATACTTTAGTTGAAATAATTTAATTTTTATTTTAAAAAAAATATAAATAAAATGACAAAAATTCGTTAGAAAAATTATTTTGAATAATTAAACTCAAAGTGAAAATGCATTCACGCAAGGGAGGATCTAATACTTTATTAAATTCTATGGGCTTGATGCACCCGCGTACCCTTAGTCAGCATGATGCTGGGATGTGTTTAACTACTGTACATAAAATTTATTATGATAAATAGGGAAGCACTATCATTAGCATCAAGTACGATGAAATGATGACGGCCTGGATTAGGACATGGATGACGAGCTGATCGGTGAAAAAATTACCGTTATTTGCCGCGGCACATTGGGAGTGGGAAGGAGGTGATGTGAGCTTCCTCTGCCGAGATGGCATTTTATTATTATGAGGCTATAGAGAATAGAATAATAATAAGTATATGACGATTGAGAGGAGGCAGGAAATGAAATGATGAAACATGTCCAGCAAGTTCAAAAATTTTCAGTCAGGCTCTCAAGCGAGTATAATAGAAATGCTATTTTTTTCAAAAATTAGCTTTTGGCTTCCTACCAACGATGGTCTCTTCCACCATCCACCATCCAATTTTGTGAAAATCGGAGCTTCAATTCTAGTCATTTTGGAAGGTTATATGACTCCGGGTTCTATCCCCACGATCAAAAATGGCCAAAAACGTAATTTTTGGGAGATGTAACACCATTTGCCTCAAAAATGATACATAAAGGCCAACTTTTGAGGTCAGATTCGTGTTCAGCGAAATGACATATTGTAATTTTCCATCAGCAAAACCCTATCGTTGAAAAGTCAATTTTAGAGATTATCTGATATGCACTGTTTTTAATGAGAGTTTTTGAAAAGTATGAATTCATTTCAAACAAATTGTGGTGTGCAAAGCAACACTGATCATCAAGCTAACATCTTTCAAGTACTTTGCAGCAATTTCGCATCAATTTCAATGTTTAACTTATTTTCGATTGCAAGCATTTCAATGAAATATCATGGCTCCATGTTGTGATGATGAAGAATACAACAAGGACCAACTACAGTTGCACACTACTTTGTTGCAGCTAGAAGCGATAAAAAAAAAGAGCTCATGGTTGTATTGCTTTGACTTTTTACTTTCTTTTGAATTTCTCATTTCATTTTTTGGTTTTGATCTTTCCGTCATTCCAATGCAATTTGAATGACGTAAACCCACATTGCTTTGTGGATTTCTTTTGCCAATGCAACCAGCAACTCAAATGCTGTCATGCAATGCGCTACCGCTTTTAACGTTTTTTTTTTAGAGTTTTCCTTTTTCGTTCTGTAAGCCAAATTTTATGGTTATGTTGTGCAAATGGTGAAAAATGGAAATGAAAACAAATTTGCAAAGAAATAACAAAAACGAACTTTAAAACAAATAAAAAGTATAAAGAGTTAAAGATAAAGACAATAAACAAAAGCCATCGCGAACGAAAACCAAAAAGCAAATAAAACACGAAAAATATGACTCAGAGCGTACGAAATTGAAGCTTAGCTTCAAATTCTGCATTTCCACTGAAGGATACAAAGAATGTCAAACAATGAACGTGATATTTTATCTGCAAAAAAACGTACTCGTAACTTCGGCATTGAATTTGTATCTATGTATAAGCAAGTGCATGCGTGTATGTTTACTCTAGTTGTATGCATATGTCTTTGAATGAACGAAGGAGTGCTGTAGCAACCCAGTAACAAAGATAATACACTATTGCCACTTTTCATGGTTGGATATATTTCAAAAAAATTTACTTAGTTCTTACTTTTCATAAAGCTTTATTCATAAATTTTTTGGAGACTGCTTTCAAAGCTTTTTAATTAAAATTATTGCCGTTATGTTGTGAGGAAATAATACAGTCAACATAGTGTCAGTTAAATATGACTGACACCAAATAGCAGTTTTATTACTCATTCCTAAATAACCTGCATAGCATTCTAATTGTCACTGTATATTTTCTATAACCAAAGCTTTTTACTTGATTTTAGACTTCAGCCTAAATAGCGAGAAGGCAATTGCTACTGATCGTGCACTTTGGAAGAGTTTCGCGGAGGTCCTATGCTTCGTGAGGAGATAAAGGACACAAGATGAAACTGTGCATGTATGTTTTTATTATGGCATCCTTACAAGAAAAAGTAAAGATATTATTTCTTTTAGAGGATGAATTTAAAAGACTCCTAAGCTCACAGTGATATTTTCGATGTTACAATAAAGAAGTAACGCCACATTTTCTGTGCCAGTCGGTTTTGACTGACGAGATGTTCTGTAAGTGTTTGAGCATTTAACAATTTAAATTTATTTTTAAAAAGTAAAGTGCATTTTTTTCCAATAAGTAAAAAAGATTTGTAATCAGACATATTTGACTGAAGTAACCCCATTAATAGAAACATATAAGTGTTGCTGCAGTATTTCGAGATATGAAATATATTATACAAGGAACTTTTAAAAGTGTTATTAACTGGCTATTTTAACGACTAAATTTTTAATTGATTGCTGTGTCAGTCATTTTTGACTGACGTTACTCCATTTATCGTGAAAAATGTTAATAATTGCTGCAATATTTCATATACTTAAAGATATATTTCCAGGACCCAGAGAAATTTTTACCACTGTATAATGTAAGGCGCAACAAGTGAGTGACTGATTTTTTTCTGCCTATATATTCAAAGTGTAAACCTAAATTGAAAATTTTTTTACAGATTTTGTGTTTTTTAGGTTCAAATGAACAGAAAAGTTGGAGCAAGTCCTTAATTAAACGTTACAAACGGCTGTTGTGAATACGTCACTATCAGTCACTTACTTTTATCGCCTCAAATAATACGGGGGTTAATGTTGGGCTACTACGTCAGGCATATTTAACTGACACAACGTTATTTATAAAAATTTGCCAGTTCTTACTTTAGCTCTCAAAAATATTTATGTATGTTTATTATTTCATGCTTCAAAATTAAGCTTTGAAAAGTTCTGTCGCGTGAGCTGTATTTGACTGACGACGCTATACACATTAAAATTTATATTACCTTAACGCTATTTCTACTTATCGCCAAGAAATTATATATTTTTAATAAACTTATGCCAAGCTTTCAAAAACAGCTTGTGTCAGTCATATCTGGCTGACGCGAGAATTTGATAAGTAGGCGATGTTGTAATTTTAATTTGGTCTCATTTGGTTTCAAATTAAAATTTCTTCTACCCATTACTAGCTTGTATTTTCTTACCGTCAGCCATATTTGTCTGACGCCAAAAAACTGCGTTGCTTTCGGAAAAGCTCAAGTGAAACAACTGAAAGTTTTGGCATTGGGATAAAAACAACCGATTGTATAAAAGTAAATAACAACAAAAAATTTAAGTTGTTTTTATAATTTTTGTTGTTGCTTTTGTTAGAAAGTTTTTGTTGCTTTTTTGTTGTTGCTGTTGTTGTTATTGTTGCTGCTGCTTGCAAACTTTAACTGCCAACATGACTGGCATAGCTACAGCTACAACTTCAACTCCAACTCAACGAAAAAAAAGTCCCAATGTGACTCACTACTTCACAGCCTCACAACTTTCAATGCTGAAGTCATCCTGTTGGATTTTCCATTACTGCAAATGTATTGGTGTACTATTCTGTGCTATGTGCGCGCATTTGTGTGCGTGTTTATATGTATGCTGCTCCTGCTTAAAAGTGTGTTTTTATGTTAGCGCACGTCGTAGTTTTTCGTACAAAAATTTTTATATTTTTCACAATTTGTTTTCTTTACATCGCATTTTTCTTGTATTTTGTAAGCGAAAAAAAAATATTTTTTTTCAATTTTTTTGCTTTTATTGTGTACTACATATATTTATTAACGTAAGTGTAAGTGCAAGTGTTTGTGTGTGTGTGTGTTTGTTTGTCAGCATATTTGTTTGAAAACCACCCCATGACGTTGCTGCTTACTGCCCGGTTTTCCTGGTTTTGCTTTAAGGGATGATGTTTTGTTTTTGTTGTTGTTGTTGTTTTTAAAACTTTTTTTCTTTTCTTTCTATACGTTTTATTTAATTTTTATTTTCTTTCCAGTATTCGTGTAAAATTAGATTTGTTTTTTGCTGTAGTTGTTGTTTACGTTGTGGGTCGTATTATTTTTAAAAATAAATTTTAATGGTTTCTGTCAAAAATTAGAAAAAAGTCCAATGAATCATCACAAAAGTGCACATTGTTTTGTTGTATTCGAGGAAATAAAGTCAGTCATTGTTTTTGTAAAGTTTTATTTTGGTCCATTTAAGGCTTGATAAATAGTTTTGTTCGAAAACATATTTGTATTGAGGAAGTCAAAGCAAAATGTATGGCAAGTTATCAGCTCAAATACTTTTAACTAAATGTAAAAACAACTCAAAAGTGCATTGTTAAAAAACTTTTCAGTTTTGTATTGACAAGATGCTAAATTTTAATAGTTTTGGCCTCATTTCCTGTAATAAAATTTTGGTGATGGCTCAAACTCCTTCGGATGAAACTTCTAAGAAACTTTTTATCGGACATATGTACTCGATTTTATATAATTTCCTTAGATGCCTTGAAATCCTAAACAAAAATCATCTTTTTAAAATATTGAAATATTGAGAATGATCAGAAATGGACGTGATCGTCGTACTCGTAAAACCATGATTCATCGCCAGTTGTTATGCTCATGGAGCTGAGGTGCGAATAAAACCGTTTTGGTTCATAATAATTATTTCAGGTATCTTATTTCGTTTCGTTTAAGGGAAAAAATGTTACGGAACATAACGAATTTATTTATTGTTACGATTGGTGTACCGCTTCGATACTTTTTTGTTTAGCAGCCCAGATAGCAGTAGTGTAGGGCTGTGGGAAGGGTGTGGCCGCCCCGGATGCAAGGCTTGGGAGGCGACAAAATGGTCGTGAAATATATATCATTTTGCCAGGGTTTTTTGAAATTCAGAAATGAAGACCTTCTTTTTCTCTTTAGAGAATGAAACTAATCGATGTAAGAAATTTGAATGCGTAGGTGGATATTTTCGAAGTTTTAATGAAATATATTTCATTTTGGAAGAGATTTTGAATTTCAAAAGTAAGGCAAATACGTTTTTTAGTTTTTTTCCCCGGCACCCGATATGCACAGTACGTCTCTGCCTGATTGCTATTATATTTAACTAGAGGTTAACACTTTCTGATTCGAAAAAAATGCAGTGATTTTCATGCAAAGCTACAAGAAATCTAAAAAACTCTTTCGACGTGAACGATCAGTAGCGAGTGCCCATAGTTCTCTCCGACCTTTCCGCGATTCACGTATTTTCTGGTCTGGCGCTCGTTTCCACGATGATTTAAGACAACTGCGATTTCTGCTTCACTGAGGGTTTCACTCCGATGCTTGCCGGCTGACATCAGTTGATGATTTCCGCAACGTGTGTTCAATCTATTGCTATTTTCGCCGTTTGATTTCAATGGAAATCAGATCTTGAGGGAATCTGGTGAGCAATAATCGATAATTAAGTGGGTAGATAATATTCGCTAAACATTTATTACGGCTTCAGCGGTAAATATAGAATAACATCCTGGAATGTTGTGAGAAAACCTCAAGGAAAAATGTTTATGCGCGTCAAATCACATGGTCTTGGTGGCTTATTGACATCGCCGTTTTGCTAGATACGTGATGCGTCTAGTGAACTTTTAGTGCAATAAAATTATTGATGCATTGGCTCTGTGACATGTGACAAAATCTTGTTCGAACGGCATACAGCCCACATCCATATCATCCAATTTCGGTCACAAAAAGTTAGTTATCATATTAGCGTTCACCATTCACATTTAGAGCATTAGCGGCACCATTTTGAAAAAAAAATGAACAAACATCCTGTACGAACAAGCTTTGATTATTTCATATCAGCTGCCGATATTGACATTGGAATTAAAGCACCACATCCAAAACAGTACGCTTACTTGGTCGATTAATAACCCCATCAAGCATCTATCTATGACTGAATCTGATTTTATTCGCCAGATCCATGGTGAAATATTCATTGCCTCGACCTGAATATATAAAAGTGGAAAAAAAAACCTTGAGCGGTTTTTGGGTCAGTTGACACAAAATTATAATCTAGACCAGAGCTGGCCATCTCGAACATCGTCGAACAAAAACTAAATCTTCATATATGATGAGCTTTTTTATAAGTTTGATGAAAAATGTAATTTAGATTCCACAAAAGGTCAATCATACTAAACACAAACAAACAATGCGTGATGCGTGATATACAACATAATACACAAAATAACAGCCGAACGTAATCGAGTCGTGCGGAATCGTATTTTGCAGCGTACATAACGAGTATACATACACGCAGCCTCTGCTTGAGCTCTGCCGCAGTAGCCTACGGGTGGCAGAATGTCTGACACTTTACTAGACTATCGAAAAAACTGTCAACGGGGTATATCGACCTTTTCCAAAAAAAGAGCCCATAATAAATTGTTTAGTCTACAAAGCATAAAGTAAATAAGAGTGGAACTTCTATCCTACACCATAGGATGATTGAACCCACTAGTTTGGGACTGGTGTCACTATTTGCATGGATTTCGAAAATAAAGAATTCAACTACTTTATAGATGAAACCATACTTAAATAGCTTTTAAGAAAAATTTTTCGCTACTTAAACTCAAATAATGTCTAATGCAAACAGCGTGGAAAATTTAAGTGGAAAAAGCATTTCAATTTAAAACGAATTATATTTTCAATTTTGCGTTTTTTCACACTTTTATTTTCGTTATCAGTGTTTAATAATTGATTTCCTTCAATTTTTTTCTGTTCACTTTTCGTTCAGCGTTTCATTTATTGAAGTCTTGAATAAATACAAAGAGAAAAAAAATATACAATTCACTGGATGTCTGTCTGTTTGTATTTACGCCTAAAATGTCATTTACGCGCTGCAAATTTTTCATCCACCAAAATTGTTTGGGCCAAAAAGTTTTGCCAGTTTTCAATATTCTTTTTTAATACTCGCACTCTATAACTCGCTGTCTTTTGCGCCTGGCGCATTTTTATTTAATAATAACAGTAGAAGAAAAGAATAAAATATGATAAAAAAACGAAAAGTCAAAGCGAAAGTAAAAGAAATTGAATTTTAAACGCAAGCAATATGAAATTGACAGAGAAAAAAAATCGATTTGCGGAAATAAATAAATATCTTTTGGGTTTTTTTTCATCTTTATCACTTATTGAATTTAATGGTTACTGAATTGAAAATTGACAGCAGCACAAAAGTGAAATGAAAGTTTTGTGGAGTTTTTCTAATTTGCTGTTTGAAGGCATCTTTCATTCTACTAAGTTGGTCACTACAAAAAAAGTTTTGATTTCCTAGAATATGTGGTGGCTTATGGAAAGTAGCCTTTAGCAGAATATCATCTTTATCTCTTAAGTTTCTCAAAAGCTAGAAAAGTTAAAATTTCAATCGTACAGTCAAAACCTTTTTCATGTCTAATTCAAAGAGTTTTCTCTTTTATTTTTCAACTTTTATATTATTATTTATCAAGAAATTCATGAAATTCCAATTAAATTTCTTTACAAAGACGTCTTTCAAGGATATGCAATTAAAAATTGCTACACAAAGTGAATAAAAAGGGCAACTTTCCACTTATTTTCTTAAGCAACTCATTTCATAAGTCTTGTTATCCTTAAGAAGTTTTTCATTTTATTTTTTTTGTCATATTTTAAATGTATGAAAAATAGCATAACTTATTTTCCCCTAGCTTTAAAAAGCTAACTCCTAGCATTATTATGAGTAACAAAAATATACGAATATATTCCCCTACAACAGCGAGCGCATTGTTTCTTGACATAGTAGTTTACTGCATTTAGTTTTTTCTCTCTCTTTTCATTTTCATACCACTTCTCCAAATGCTACGTATTTCCGTGGCAACTCAAGGTTTCGTGTTTTTTCTCTATTCAAAAAAAAGCAACCAAACGAAGAAACAACTGTATGGATGCACCTGTCAGATACCTCAATCGCTTTGCCACCGACTGCAGCGCAATGTTTCACAGAATTTGCATTCCTTAGTTCTGTTGTTGGAAATGGAATTAAGAACGTAGTAAATATGCTGCGAGTACAAAGCAAACCAAAATATCAAATGCTATGAAATATCCTTGCACACGCAGTACCATGATGACAAATACGCGGGGAGAGCTGAGTGTTGCTGGTAGAGGTGTTACCCTCTTTTCATTTTTTTTTTCAACACCTCTTGTTTTTGGAAAACATTTTTAACAATTTAATTTGACTTTCTTGATAAACAACACAGGTTGACATAGATATTTTGTGCACATGATTTTAATTTAAGAGAATAGATATTCTTAGGTAATCTTATAACGAACATATGCGTAAGACTATGTATATACTTTAGAATCCTGAGGATAATGTTCGTAATAAGTGCATATGCAAGGATTATGGAAACTGAATTTTATTCGATCGGATAAAAAATTATGCAGAAATCGTTTTCAAGAGTTCCTCTAAAATTTTACTCCCCATCGTGCTGAATCTAAATTTCGATTTTGTCTTACGTACTTGTGTTCGAAATAGGTTTCCAGTTGTGAAAAAGTATGCATACTCGTATTGCGTAAGACGTTGTTCATGATCAGTGGTGCCCAGAGAAAGAGCAGGTGCTTAAAGAGCACACAAATTTATTAAAGAGCTCATGAACGTATACAGAATCATCAACACATGAATATTGGCGCCGCCAATAATAATGATATTAATAACTTTAAGATCATAAGCGTTTAAAATTTATGAATATCGTATTTCACGCACATTGACAAACTTTGACCCAACTCCCTACTGTTTAAGCCTAGGACCAACTTTCTCATCGATGAAAATTAAAAAAAAAAACATCTCTCTATAATTTGACCGCCATCTCAATATCATACCTCCCTTTTCTATTCCGACATACTACATGGAAAAGGGCAAGCCTCCTTAGTGCTAGTTAAAAAAAACCAATTGACTTTATTTCGGGACATACATTAACCGAAGCCTTTTTTAAGAATCCATTTTTTCTACAATAAAGTGAAATTTTTTAGATGGAAGTGGACGTGCTACTGGCTGAAACTTTGCTATTTAAAATATCTTGGTACTTTGAAAAGCTATCAGACTTCGCATTGCCATCACAAAAAAGTCAGTGCTTTAGTAGCCATTTCATAGTAATCTCTTACCATTTATTGAAATCAAAATCACTAACTTTACAAGCCAGAAAACCAGTATAACATGCAATCTGATCAAGTTTTTGCTATATCTATTTCATATAACAAATTTCTAAAAAATCATTTCACTATTCCATATTTTAAGTTATTTGTGAGGGTGGAAGTAGGTTAGAAATTAAACATTTTGATTCGGTATACCTAGATCAGTTCTTGCCATTAAGCTTTGTAGGACTGATTTAATCTATGTTCACAACCATTGCATTGACGCATATTTCTCCATAAGTGAACTTAGCATATCTACAGCTTGCGCTTGAAGACAAAAGTGGTTGTGAAGCGGTGCAATGATGGTAGATGCAGTTTCATGTTAAGACCACTTTGTGATGTAAACTAATAATGTCAACGTATTTTGTGTTTTTAAGCAGATTTTTGTGCCGTTTTCTTCTTATCATAAGCAATAAAGTTAAAACTTTACTTTTGTTGTTCAATGTACAGATGTTCTATATTTCTTCGCTGCTGTTGTTATTCGTACCGTAGTTATAATGCAGAAACATTGCCAACTGATTGAGGGTGAGATATATCGTATTTTTTATATCATTCTATCTTCAAGATATAAAGGAAACAAGTGCTGCAATGCAAAGCATAAAAAGGGTTATATGTATGAATGTACGGTATTTTCTTTTTCTAAAAACTCAATGCACATATGTATATTATTTGCATAAATACTTACTTGCACATTCTTTATTATATAAACAAGGACATTCTAATCAGTTGCTAAGCAACACAAGTCTTGATCAAAGTATGAGATATAACTACAAATATGTTACTACTTTTAGTTTTTTTTGTTTCTAATTGGCAAAGCAACTGCTATCAACTGCAAAACATAACAGAAATACACAAAAAAACCCTACTTTAACCCTTTCATTTTAGCCATTTAAGATATCAACGATGCATAACTAAATGAAAATGTTGCACCAAGTGACTTCATTATGTGAGCGTTATTTGGTATGTGTGCGAACGTATTATGTGTGTGCTTGTATTAATATGCGTTTGTGCTTGTTAGTATACCTCCCAACTCCAGTACACTTTTCAGCTTCATCGATTTTTTAATGTTTAATATGCGTTGGTTTTTTAACCGGTTTAGCACTTTATTCACCTTTATGTAGGGGTTTTCCTCCATTACATAGATCAATGTTTAGTTGCTTCATTTGGAATTGAAACATCTTATGTGTATATATAATATACATATTACATGGTATTATACAAAATAAAATAAAATATAATAAATTAATATATAATAAATTAAAATAAAATAAAATAAAATAAAATAAAATAAAATAAAATAAAATAAAATAAAATAAAATAAAATAAAATAAAATAAAATTAAATAAAATAAAATAAAATAAATTAAAATAAAATAAAATAAAATAAAATAAAATAAAATAAAATAAAATAAAATAAAATTAAATAAAATAAAATAAAATAAAATAAAATAAAATAAAATAAAATAAAATAAAATAAAATAAAATAAAATAAAATAAAATAAAATAAAATAAAATAAAATAAAATCAAATAAAATAAAATAAAATAAAATAAAATAAAATAAAATAAAATAAAATAAAATAAAATAAAGTAAAATAAAATAAAATAAAATAAAATAAAATAAAATAAAATAAAATAAAATAAAATAAAATAAAATAAAATAAAATAAAATAAAATAAAATAAAATAAAATAAAATAAAATAAAATAAAATAAAATAAAATAAAATAAAATAAAATAAAATAAAATAAAATAAAATAAAATAAAATAAAATAAAATAAAATAAAATAAAATAAAATAAAATAAAATAAAATAAAATAAAATAAAATAAAATAAAAGAAAATAATATAAAATAAAATAAAATAAAATAAAATAAAATAAAATAAAATAAAATAAAATAAAATAAAATAAAATTAAATAAAATAAAATAAAATAAAATAAAATAAAACAAAATAAAATAAAATAAAATAAAATAAAATAAAATAAAATAAAATAAAATAAAATAAAATAAAATAAAATAAAATAAAATAAAATAAAATAAAATAAAATAAAATAAAATAAAATAAAATAAAATAAAATAAAATAAAATAAAATAAAATAAAATAAAATAAAATAAAATAAAATAAAATAAAATAAAATAAAATAAAATAAAATAAAATAGTATCTACACCACAAAATAATTTTTTTTAAAAAATTGTGGTACCATGTCAGGCATATGTAGCTGACGGCCGATAATAATAATTTATTAAATATTTAAAAAATTTATGCTTAATTTGTTGATAACATTAAAAATTTGCTCAGTTTCAAAAGATTAATATACAAAACATTTTAGAAGTCCAAAGGTATTAGGCCCAATACGTTTGAAATCATACAAAATTGATACAATGTATTTTCAAAGCTTTTGAACTTGAAATCCTAAATAATTTTGTATATAAATAAATAGTTTTGTTTATAAAACCGCTGTTTTCTGCAGTTTGTAGGTCTGATCACATTGTGCGCTACTTAAAGCAATATATGTGACTGATGACAGCATTGACAAGCATAATTGCAGAGAAACTAAAATCAAACCAGGAAGTCACAAAATTGAAATGCCAAGGAGGACAAAATTCATAGCCAGCATTTTTAATATTTTTCAAAATCGACAATCGAACCCTAACGGTTTAAAAATGTGCCTCTAAGTTTTAACAGCAACCAGGTTGAAAAATTTAAAACTCTTCAAATGAAGACTCCACTATTACTTTTGCTCCCAACTATAACTCGACTCTCGCTCCAATGAAAACAAACACACATTTTTCTAATCAATTAAGGCCAACAACGCATTTTTTAGTTCCGTTGATGTTTGACTTAAAAAGGATGTTAAAAATTATATGATGTCAATGACGCACCACAGTCATTATCAACAGAGGCCGAGCCAACATTATTTACAGCAACAATCAAAAACCAACAATCACAGTTGATCAAATTGCAGATGTAAATGCTGCCGTTGTTGCGCGGCAGCATTTTATTAAATAATTTATGCAGACAGAAGATAATTTTTTTTATTATTTATTTTTTTTTTTATTCAAATAATTGAAATGTTAACAGCAACAATAGCAAAAACAAAGAATCAGCAACAATTTGTCTATGGCAAAGTGTTGTGAGAATTGTATTGCATCAGAAGCTGAAAAATAAAATCTTCATATCCTGTAGATTGAAAGCTCAGACAGTAAATATTTCTAAACCGGTTACACATGCGCATATGTACATACGTCGTATATCCTTCTTAGTCTGTTTATTTATTTCTTAAGTCCATAGTTTTCTGTCTGCGTTGCTGCCGCTGCTTACACTATTCAGGTTAGCGACCTGAACGGTGTAGCCGCTTTGTTTGATCGGCTTAAAAAACATCTG
This sequence comes from Meiosimyza decipiens, assembly GCA_963680825.1. Taxonomy (NCBI): domain Eukaryota; kingdom Metazoa; phylum Arthropoda; class Insecta; order Diptera; family Lauxaniidae; genus Meiosimyza; species Meiosimyza decipiens. The sequence continues at coordinate 22,682,467 of OY804258.1, read as the reverse complement.
TCCTTACAATGAAAAAGGAGAAAGAATATGGATATGCAGCAGCAGACGAGTAAACAAATCCTTAAATCGTAAACGTAAAAGTTTCTTTTTTCATTTGTATAAATATTGGATTACGATTGGTGCAAAGTTGAATGACATTTTGGTTTGAATTTCTCATGGATTTTGAATATTTTTAATAATATATGCGATAATGTAGTAATATTATGAGAAAAATATATAAAAAAATTATTAATAATAAATTAAAATTAAGAAAGATATTATTAGAAACAATACATACTTGTTTGGTTTTTGGTTCCTGAAAAAAACAAAAAAAAATAAAAAATTAATTTGTAAATATACAAAATATAATCGAAATCAAATTATTATAGTCCACTGTCTGCGGTTAAAAAAATGTCGTTTTTATGAAAATTTTTGGATATAAATAGAATTTAACAGAAACTTTACCATTGCAAACTAAAGACTAAATATAAAAGCGCTAAATCAGCTTAAAGTTTTAGACTCGTCCGCAAAAGTGACGTGGCTTCTCCACCTGTAGAACTTTTTTTAAAAATATCAACACGCAATGATCTGAAAAACCTAAATTTTGAGTGAGCTACAAAAAAGCTATCACCTCGGAAGAGTACTTGTCTTGTACCAGCATGCTGTTTTAGGCTTAAAATTATTTTTTTAAGACTTTTCTCTCTATACGGTGTTATAATTTATAAAAATTCTGACGATTTCATTACACAAAACGCCAATTATTTGCGACAAAAAAAATTAAAAGAGATTTAACAAAGCTTGTACCAGCAACAACAATAATAGCAACAAAAACAGCAACTGCAATAATTGAAGGCAACAAATTTAATGAAAATGGGTACCGTTTTTGTTCTTTCGTTGAGTACTCAACACACCAAAAACAACAACAATTTCATAGCAAATGTTTTAAATTTTATGATGCAAATGTGTTGTCTGTAAGAACAAAAAAAACAAAAAAACAAAAAAATGAATGGATACACGAGTATGGATGAATGGTTGTTTGAATGATGGCTTGATAAATAAATCAGTGCAATGGAGAACAAGAGAAGCAAAAACCACAGCACGTTGATTATTATCATCACCAATAACAGCGTCACCCGCAACAATAGCAGCAACAGCGACAATAATGAAAATAATAATAAAATCATCAACATTAACAGCTTCATCGACTTTGATGGAACCTCATTAGGGTGGACCATATTAAAAAGAGTAGGTGCTTGGCAGCAATTGCGATGTCAAATAAATCAACAAAAGCCGATAATCTTTGAATAACTTGATAAGTTTTGAAAAAGTTGAATATGTTGAATTAGTCGAGATATCTCAAAAAGTTTCGAAAAAGTTGATAATAAGTGCTCTAGCGTAAGAAGTTGTATATTTGATGTTTATTTTCTTTCATACTCGCCAATCAGCAGTGATGTTCACACATCAAAGAAAATGGGTTAGTCAGTTTCAGTAATACATTTAAAAAAAATAATTTGTTTAGAGCTTAAAAAATTTACAACACTGCAATTTCACAGAAAATGTTCAATGAGTCTATCAATAGTCTGATTTTTCCGTTGAATAGATTTTTGAGGTATATAGCAAATTCTAGTAAATTTACAGTCCCTGGTATGAAATAAAAGAAAATGATTTTGTTATTATTAAATTTAAAAATTTTCTAATGAAATCCACCCTAATTATCATAAATATTCATTTGTTTCGTTTATTTCATTTGTTTCATAACATTTCCACTTACATTTTGCAATTGTGTTGATTTAATTTAGTTCATCCTCTTTTGCTACGCGCACTATTTTCATTAATTTGTTGCAAGTTTTTGCCTTTCAACAATTGAAATTGAATGAGCGACAAGAAAATTTATCATAAAAACTAATGAAAATGCATTTTATGATGGCCATCAACGGATTCTATTTAGTTGCACAACCAATAACTAACATGTAGCAGATACAATAGAGAATATTAATGAAGTGGCATAGTTTTAGAGACCTGTACAATTTGGAACGGATCGAGACAGCACACGATAATGTTGAAAATTTCAAAAAATAAAAAACGAAAGTTCAAAATTAGAATCGAATGAGTGCAGCTATTTTCGAAATTTCATTTCGAAATAGCATAGAATTTCACGATAAATGTATGGAGAGTTTTGTCAGCATCAGTTTCGCAAAATGTTTCAACGATATTTATTGTCAATTGGTTGTTTTCAAATGTTTTATCGATAACAGGTACACACTGTTGAAAATGTAGTTACATGACAAATCTATTTTGCATAATTTCAATGCAGGATATGCTAACTGCAACACAACAAACACCAAAACACACAAAAACAATAGCAACAACTGTGTGCAATACGCATTGCAAGGATTTTAAGAACTCGCACACATTTATCGACAGACAATACGACCTACCAACTGTGTATGCCCTCGAGGTCAATGATCTGCTGTATTAATATTTTTCAATTTCTTATTTTGTTTGTACGACTTTTTCCAATACAACATTTTTGTTGTTGTATGGTGTTTATTATTTTTGATTTTTACAAATGTGTTGCATGCAATATCTGTTTTAGTTTTTTGTTTTTTGGTTTTTGAAGAAAAAGCGCATCCGCCATAGTTATTCGGTTTTTTTTTTGTTGCTATCGTATTTGTTGCAGGATTCCTTTTCATGATTATTGGATTTATTTCGATTTTCACTTATGGTATGTTTTCTGTGATTTTTTTATTCTTTGGTTTTTGCTTTTATTGCTCGTACGTTTCGATTTTCACACCTGTTTTAAGTTTAGCGCTTAATATGCATATTAGCTTGCTGGTCATTGATATTTCAAAATTTTTATATTAAATTCATATTCTGCTGGAATTTCTTTACATTTAAACTTTCATATCATATTTGATCTACCCACTTTTGCCAAATTTTTATACAAATTTCTAATTCTTAACTTCATTTTCTCGTCACTGTCCAAGACAGCGAAAAAAAAAATCTCATTTCTTTTTCTTAAGAAAAGAAAACTTAAACCTGTGCCTTAACTTTGTCGATGCAAGACAAGACACAACAACTAAGGACCTCATTAGATATTGCTTGTCCTGGGGATATAATTTCTTTAAACTTTTTTTTCTTATTTGTGTATGTGTCCTCTACCTGTTTGCATTAACGCAAAAGAATAAAAAAAAGGAAATATCATAATGAAAATTCTAACAGAAGGAGTGGAAAATATTGCGCAATAAAACTTTTTTTCAATTATTTATTTTTTATCTACTTAAATATTTACTTTTTTTAAAATTAAAAATATTTTCCATTTGCTCAATTTGCAATATTTAATTTGTTTTATAATTTTCTTTGCAGCGTTGTATCGTTAAGGAAGCAAGACGCTTGAAAAAATGTAGGTGGGTGCAAGCACTAGTGGCGTGATATTTAATCATCAAAATGTTGAAAAAAAAAATTTTCAAAAAATTGGAAAATGCTGAAAAATGTTGATAAAAGTCAATAAAGTTGGAAAAGTTGATATAAGTTCAAAGTCGCAGAAAGAAGAAAAATCACTGAAACAGATTGAAATAGTCGAAAAAATTTGACAAAGTGAAATGTGAAAAATATTGAAATATTCGAAACAAGTTGACGAACATAGTTCAGAAATTCGAAAAAAAGGTTGAAAAAGTCGAAAACAATTGAAAAAGTTTGATTAGTCGAAAAATTTGAGAGATTGGGAAAAAGTTGAGAAGGTCGAAAAATGTTGAACTATGTTTGAAAGACACTACTCAGCAGAGTAACATATTTGTTAATGGTAGAGCGCAATTCAAAGTACTTTTGGAACCGATTCAAAGCTGTAAACGAAAAATTAAATGTGTCACAGAACAACAAAGACCAAGGAGCATCCGAAACAATGAATTTATTGAACCATTTCAATGACGTTTCTTAGGAATATGGCGTTTTTCTCCATTAAAGTAATTCACACGTGTATCATCTTAATGGAGAAATTTGTGATTTAAGTTACGAATTTCTTCTATATTCATCATTATTTTTATATATAACTGCAGTTTAAGCCAAAATTGGTGTTATATCGCCTAAATGCATACTTTGCAATATTCTTTTAATGGCAGCAGGAAGTAACTGATTTTGAAGAAAAAAAAGTATTTAAAATATGGTGAGATTCAAATTGGACCCACGTTAGTTTTATTAACTTTTTCTTTTAAGTAAGTAATTTCAGGAAAACCAAAATATTTCCAATATGGTTTGATATATGAAACTTTGGAATTTAAATTTGATTGATTTCAAAATTAATGCAAAGATATTACTTTCAAAAATTTATTCAATTTATATTCAATATACTTAAATGAAAATTAACTTTACTACGTTCGTGTTCTATTGTAAACATGAAGGTGTCATCAAGGAAAACTGGCAATGACATTAGAGTCATTTTCTTGGACACTTATACTCACATAATCATTGAAACCAGATTAGACAATTGATATATAATCAAAGCACTGAACTGAAAGAACTCAATCGGAATTTTTACAAGCAAAAATTTTCGTCTCCAAAACAAAAAAAAAAAATAGAAGACCAATGGATCGACAAGGCTCATTATGCTCATTGTTGAGCATTAATAAAGTGGCCAATGATGTTTTCGAAATCATTTCTAGTCACAGCAGAATTTTATGACGTAGTTGCATCCGGCTGGAGATTATCGTGGCCTGTGGCCAAAATATTTTCAGTTAAGCTTCGAAAATATGAGCGGCATATGGTGAGCGAACTTCATGCACAATGGTACAGAATTGCGTTTCCGTGAAAAAAGCAATTTTTATAGCGTAATATGTGGGTTGGTAAGAATAAGACGTAATTTTCAAGAAAATTGATTTAATTCACAGAAACTTAAAAAACCGATTTGGTTCGAATTCAATATATTGTCTCTAGAAAATGTCAAACTAGTTCTAGTTCTTAAAGTTCTCACGTTAAAAGCATTTGTGCCTAGGAGACGAGAATCAACGTATGGATGAAAGTTTCCAAAGAAACACTTAATTCGGAAACAAAATATTCATCAATAACAAACATTTCAGAAGTAATTTCATCAAAGGAAAAGAATTGATTTACATATTTAACGTAAGGTTTTACTCAGATGCACTTAGATACTTTGTCACTGATTGCTATATTTCCTACAAGGGATAAAAAAAGTACTATTCTGTTTGCGTTTGTAGTATTTTAATAAGTGGGTTGCATTCAGTTGTATGACGAGTGCATTGCTCCTTCCAAAATGTTGTTCGTGACATACTCCACTCCCGGATGATTGCCAGAGAGTTGACAGGAGTACCTTAAGTGTCTTTTACTACTGAAATATTCTTCTCGTTTTTATATTCTATTTTTTCGTCGTTTTTCTTTTACTACAATGCATCATCTTCTTATTCTGTTTGTAGCAGAGGATAGATTTATTTCATGTCAAAGACATACACGTACTTGTATCCTGCATTTAAGTAAGAAAGCAGCATGTTAATGGTAGTTCTTCGTTTGTTTGCATGCATCCTGATGAAAGATGAGCGGAGCGCTGCTGCTGTTTTCATAACAGAGATGCCAACGCGATGAAATTTAAAAAAAAAAAATTATTAATATTATTTTTTAAAAAAGTGCTCCATTTCAAAAGATGCAGAGTCTTCTCTCTTGTCTACTACGTCTCCTCAGGAAGCATACGTCCTGCAAAAAAAAAACTCTTCTGACAAACATGATTCGTAGTGAGTGCTTTCAAATCTCTACATTTTCCGGTTTCAAGTATTTCCTGTATTTCCTAAAAATTTTCCACATTCACATTTGACCCAATTTTAATGGGTTGCAAGAAATATTTGAAGCCTTGCTGATATAGTTAAGCAAATGTTTTTGTGAATTTTGTCGTTAGACCTATAATGCTGGCAACTCTATTGTTGATTTCACTCCAGTATAAGCTGTGTTTCTTTTAAGAGCTTCACGATATTCGAAATAAAGAGGAGCTCTGCAATCTGATACACCTAAGGGCAGTGGTAAAGCGTAGAGTGCAGAACACAAGCATACAGGTACACCAACAGTGCAATACATACACATGGAGTATGTACATATTTGTTCATGTTGTTTTTGTAAGAAACGCACACAGGATTCAGTTGCATTAAAAATCATAAAACATGTTTTTAAAGAACTTTTTGTTTTATAATGAAAGAAAAAAAAAGTTTTATATAAAAAATAAAACAAAGGAAATAATTAACAGAAGAAATGAAAAATAAGTTAAAAGAAGTGCCAAAGAATTATTCTTCTCAAAGTAAAGAAGGCAAATAAACAATCAGGATACTTTATGTCCTACAGAAAAACGAAATACGGAGCTTTTATCGTGATATAATGAAAAGTGCTCGTAAAATGCATTCGGTTTTTATGAAAAGCCTCCTCTGATTTAATTTTTTCATAAGTATGGTTCTTAATATTTTAAGAGAATATTGATTTATAATAAGTTCAAATTTTCAATAAGTACTCGCATCATAACACAAGAAACTTTCTTAAATCCATTTAAAAAAATATTTTTACTAAAAATCGATACGATTTTTTCAATGTAGACATCGTCCGAGCCATAGTAGCTGGTGCTTTACCGAGAATCGATAAATATCGCTCTCAATATCGTTATCGGGACCGAGAACGATAACGAGTCGATATTAAAAAAATTATTTCTCGTGTGTCCGAGAGCGAGAACGAGAGAGGTCTGGCCGATATCTCGTCCTCGGTGATAGTAGAGTGCTGATTGTACGATAAACATTTGAAACGTTGAACGCGCATATACCATTCACTTTTGCTTGAAAAAATGTTGCATTATATTTCTGAAAACAAAATCTTTAAGAACAAAATCAAAACAAAATGTGGGGATTTACTATACATCAAATTCTACCATGGCAGCGATGATGTCACTTTTTCGGCGTTGTATCCTAGCTCCTTCCATACAACCAACTCTTATATTGCTATTCTCTGGCACTCATACCAATTTGTGAAATTCGGTACATGGATCATTGTCTGCAGTAACGACTGCGCAAAATGTAGTTCAGCTTGTATTATATATGCTACCGGCCAAACTAGCTTTTAAGATAAACTAGTTTTTCCTAGGCCAAACTAGTTCATCCGAAGCGTGTTAGGATGAACCAGAGTAGCCTAGGAAAATTTTAGTATGCTAGGGCAAGTAAGCAACCTTAGACCGCGAATGAAGGCTTACATCCTCCAAAATGTCCAACACAGGCTTTGCGGGCGCGGTTTACTGTAATATGTTGAACGCCGGTGTGTTAGTGAAGCCTATGTTGAACATAGTATAGTGAATCGCGAAGCCGGCATTGGACATATTGAAGGATATTAGCCTTGAGTCGTTGCCGTACCTCACGTAATTAATTTCAAAAAATTTGCGAGAGGAGCCGTTTAAGTATATAATGATGACCTTAGTTCATCCTAGGCTAAGCTAGTTCATCCTAAGGCGCTCAGGAGGAACTAGTTTGGCCAATAAAAAACTATTTTATCCAAAAAATTAGTTTAGCCGGTAACATATGTTCATAAAAATGATAACGAGAAATATCAAAGGTAACGAGACGATAACAATACAGATTAAAATTCTCGTACGAGAACGAGTACGAAACGATAAGCTTGGAGCCACTATGAGCACGATAGGAAAATATTTGAATTTTCGTATCGTTCTCGTATCGGTGAAGCAGTAATAGTAGCATATTGCCATTGGTGTTAAGTGTACGACAATAACTAAAGCAGAGCTTTAAGATTTCACCGCTTATTTCTAATAGATTAGATCACTTATTCTTTATATTTCCAAGACCGATAAGGAACTAAAAGAGTCTTACTACACTGGCAACATTAAGGCCATATAAGAAGAATAGATATCATAGTTTTAGATTTTTATTTTGAATAATAAAAGCAGCTGAAAGTACTCAGAAAATTTCAATAAAATTATTTAATTTAAGCTTCATACACATGTACATATGTATGAACATGGTGTTCCAAGAATATTTTTATCTTATCAACAATCGTTTAATCATATCAAAACATAGGAATAAAATATATGTGTGTGTAGGTAAATTCATACACATCACAATAGAATTAAAGCTGCCTTTTAACCGTTAAAAAATAACATCTGTTTGAAATTAAATGTATAAACAGTTCATATGAAACTTACGCGATAAGAAAACTTTTCAAAATGTTTACGTAGAGCAAAATAATGTTCTACTTTGAATACGGTAACTTTAATGTTAGTCATCATATTATGTTTATTAGAAGTTGGTATTCTTAAAGTCGTTACGAAGGAGGCTCTTTAAAAATGCGTTTTGAGTCAGGAATACGTCGATTGAGGGTAAAGTTTGCAATGATGATGACGACAACTGTTCCACAACATTGATTAATTTATGCATTTTTATAATTCATCATGTAAACTTGTAGTATTTTTTGATTTTAGCTCAAAAATAGCTCAGAACTGGGCGCTTTAATTGCCAACAAACGTTTTATTTGTCATTCATAAAACGGAAATTTGTTGTATAGCACAGCGTCTGTAGTGCTCTTTTTTGGTGCTCTCTCGGACGTTCATGATGTAAAAAGTAAACGTATAAATAAATTGCTGAGTGTTGAGCCACTATTTGTTTTTTCTCTTAAATTTTTTAAAAGAACATATTTTTTGTAGGGACATGCTCAACGAAAACGGCTATTTTTGAATCGATTCTAGAGATTTAGATAAAAAATCAGAAATAAAATTTCGTAACAAAAGCTTAAGTTGCTCATATACAATCCCCTATTAAAATTATTACTGAAATGGATCGTCTACGCCTACTTTTCAATCTTTCCCTCTTTTGGCCGAATTAAGAGGTATTCAAGGTTCATCCTACCCATTTTTTTCCAGCGAAATCGATAGCTGAAATAAAAGTATTTATATATACTTTAGTATTCTTATTACAACCTTAATTTTTTCTCAACTAAATGCCGGATTTCAGGACTATCCCCAAGTTCTATTAAAGCAGTAGAAGCGTTTTGAACAATTTCTTTTTGTTCAGCATATGTATGTGCATGCGTACATACATATAGTATAGGTCTCATAATTTCGTTTTATATGAGAAAAATAAATAGAAAAAACAAAACGTGGTAGAGCACTCTTTATTTATCTTCAGAATTGATATCCAGAAGCTTTTTCTTAACACACATATATTTAAGCTACATACACTAGACAAGTAACGCATAATACCAAACAGCTATAATTCTACATTGTAACTCAAAATACAATATTAACGATCAACAATGATTCTGAATTAAATGATTTTTTTTTCGCACGGAAAGGAAATAAAATTTCAGTTTTACTTCAAAATAAAAAAAAAGTTAAAAAAGAAAAACGCAACGCAACGAAACCGAGAAAATGAGCAGATGTTCAAAATCGAAACAAACACTGACATAGAAACAGCAACAATAACTGAGCCACGATCTACTGCTTGCCTGCCGCTACTACCATTCGATCGATGATGACGAAACAAACGAAAAACATGCAGATACACACATTCTACAGATATTACACATATACTTATATTTATACAAGCCAATGTTACCAGACGAGCGAAAAAAACAATTTATAAATAAGACCATTCTAATAAGATTTTTGCTGTTATTTTTTGTCTCAGGCTTAAAGCTCTTAATAGGTTGATTACAAAGGCATTAGGTGGTCTGGTATGCATATAATAAAATGTCTTTGAATTGTCTTTAATGTCTACAGTATTAAGACACTCACGAGACATGCCGTCTCCAGTCCTCATAAGCACATTATTATGTACAGTATAGAGACAAACACGATAACGGCGATGGCATGGCTATAAACATAAAAGTAACTTGAAAGACATGCCGTCTCATATTTTTATAACCATTTTATTATGTACATACGAGACGATAATCAGCTTATTATAAGCTTTACAAATACAAATTAAAAACAATTTTGTGACACTTTTTAAGCTATTTCCAAGACATCATTCCCTTGTTAGCTGGATTTTGACTTCATAACTTCCCCTTATGCTAATAGAACTGGCAACACTTTCAATAATTTCACATTGAGTAAAGAAAAAAAAAATAAAAAACTTGTCGAACAACTAACAAGGAGACAACACAAATTTTTCCGTTTTAAACTCGTCGATTGAAGCCGTTTGGCTAAAGCGCAGAAGTTATAAATAAAAGAAATATAAAAAAATAAATAAATAAAAAGACGGACGACATAAATAACGTAACGTAGCAAAGCTACAATGTGTTGGTAGCAAGTTCTTTTATATAGCATGCGATTTTAATAGCAAAAAAATAAAAAAGGGATGTATAAAAAACACAAGAAAAAACGGAACAAATTGAGGCTTTCGAACGTTGTTATGATCAAAACGGGCTAAAAGGGACAAAAAAGAAAAAAAACATTCTACTGATCGGCGTTTGTGATCGATCACATGAGCCGCATGCGTACACATGTCGCTGGCATTGCACGAGCGTGTAATTCTGGCGCAAAAAGGATTTAAGAACACAGTGTTTTTTTTTTGTGTTATTTTTGTATTTGTTACATTTTTGAAACAACTGACGACGGATCAATGAACGTTGGTTGTTTCGATTGCCATGTATTTATTGATCTTTTTGTTTTCATTTGGTATTTTTGATTAAAAAATTAAAAAAAAAATACAACAATACGATTGTTGGTTTTGTTTATGGTTTTCTTAGAGGCATTTGAAATTTCAACATGCAGCGTATTTTACCAATATTTACGATATATTTTTCGTAATTTTTAAGTTTCTGTTTTTGCTTCAATTTATGTACGGAAGTCCTGCTGCTTTGTGTAACTGTTATTTCAACAACTGTTATAAAGAAGCAAGAGTCCTTTATGATAGCTTAGATAGGGCTTAAAAATATGTCAAGTTGCTCTTGATATAATTTAATTAATACTATCAAATAAATTTGACCACGAAGCTTTAATTAATTCGCTTTCCAGCTCTTAGTTGAATTTTACTTTAGTTGCGTGGCATGTTGTAATCTTGGCTCTAACTGACAGAAATGCAGTTTTCCTGTTACTTGTTTCCATTTTCCTTTATAATTCAATAAGAGCCTATTGAGCAAAATATGAGTTTTCACCTCCAGTAAATTGCACATCCGTTATATAATAAAACTACAAACAACCCAGTTCGGACTCCATATCCAGTGACATTATAGACCACTGGCAATAGTTGATCTTCAGAAGATGTCTATTACAAAGGTGAAAGGTTAGTTTGGAGTATATCCGCAACACATGGTAGTTTGGGCACATGGTCCCAAATGTCAAAAATTTGATAAGTTATGATCATAGTTACTTCGGAAAAGCCTGCTGATGCTAGTGAATCTACATGTTAGGGTACCCTGAATATCAATCGCTAAATAAATACACAGCATTCAAGCTGAAAAGGTAGCTTTACAAGAGGTAGTTCGGCACAATAGAGAAGTGGTTATGTGGTTATTATTTTGTATCATCCGTCTTAATAAAAATTAACTATTTGATAAAATGATAATTAAGGCAACTCATACTGCTTAGGTGAGCGGTAAAGAAAACAAATTTCCACAACATCAATTTAGCCCTCACATAGGGAATAACGACTTGCTGATTCTGAAAAATTCCTGCCAACTATCAGTGAGGATCAAGCAGTGCACACGTTTATTACGGAACAATTTAGATCTCATGGATTCGGCGCTCCATAAATTGGCAACATGTGCAACGAAAAAAAAAAATCAAAACAAATATTGCGCTGCAGGAGCTACGAAGGTAATAAAAGAGTGCAATCTGTGCAGCTCCTTCTCTACGAATGCCTTGCACTATAAATCAAACGCTTTTTCTTCATCGGGGACAGAAAGTTTATGAAATTCACTCGAAACTCACGGTGGTTCCCATCACCTCAGAAATAATTGTAACAAGGAAGCTTACCATACTTTTGAGCATCATAATAGATTTTTACGCATTCGAGTGTTATTGGTATTTGCTTGGCAATCTTTATAATGAAAATAATTCCTTTTATTGATTTCATCGTGCTAAAACCGTGTTTGTGGTCAGGTGTTGGTCTGGAATTTACTTTTTTTTTATATATTTAAACACATGTTTACCTACTTATGATTTTTAATGCAAAGATTCAACATTAGTGTGTAATTGAAGAAATAAAATTTAATTATATGATGTCATATTAAAAGACTTGTGACTAAAACCAAATGACTTATGAATGAACGGAACGGAACGGAAATTTGGAAGTTACGATCATGAGAACTGAGTATGAAAAAGGAGCATATCATAAAAATTCATAAATCAAGCGCGTCTTGCATTCAAACAAAAACAGGATCGCATCTCTGCTACACTGCAGCGCTTTTTCGACACACATTCGTTCGTTGAACGATCACTGAATTGCGCGTAAATTGAAAGAATGAGATAAACAACCTCAGCACGAAAACAAAAGAAAGAAAAAAACAGATGCAACAAATACTGTAAGGATGCAGTTGTTGTAACTGCAACTGCATCGTCAGGCATGTGTTCGATCATTGGTTTCTTTCATTTTTCCATGTGCGCAATAACACACGGTGTTGTGGTGATCCTCATTAATTGCTTACGAAGAAGATCGGATCGCATCAAATTCGATACGACATCCGAGAGCATCTGTTGCCTAAATTCTCATTTTCTGATTGGCGCACAGCGTTTCACATCGCATCTCACTTCATCTGTCTTTCTGTTTGAATGTATGTCGGTCTGTCTGTTTGTCGTTTATTGCTGACAGTTTTATTGCGCTCTTGCATATGGCGCTGCTTTTCTATTCCAAAATCTTTGTATATTCATTATTTAACGATCACTTACCTTTTTCTCTGTGAGTTTCTCGCAACGTCTCTGCTTACAGATTTGATGACTTTTGTCATTGCGACACGGTGCACATTCACCACAATTATCCTTTCGTTGGCAGCCAATACATTCGCCGCAGCGCTTACGCTTTTTCTTGTTCTATAAGTGGGGAAAAGAAATCAGAGTTTTATTAGTAAGTTGGTTTCGCTATTCGTACTAAGCTCAGAAGTCTTTGAGGCAGAGAGCGAGAAGGCGTGAATAAAATGTGAGTTATAAATTATTTAAATCCAGAGGATTATTTTGAGATACCAACGATAAACGAAAAATTTTGAGTTCTTCCATGACATAAATTTGTCTGAAATACTTGAGAAGCAACTTTTGAAAAATGAATCCGGAAATTTTTTCTCAGGCCATTTAAAAATTTTTTTGCTATGAGAAGTTCTACTCCCAGTATATTTTCATTTTGGCAGTTTTGTGGAAATATTTTGAAAAATTATAGATACCTAAGATCTCTTGGGCTGTAACGAACTGCGAAATTACGGAATAAACTTGTTAACAATTAAGACGCTTTGTTTTTGTATAAAGAATGGAGTCGTACACTCCACAAATGCTCTAAAGATTGACTATTAGTTATTTTAGAAACAATAAGGCACAAGATATCCGTATAAGTACATCCAATTTTAAATTCACACTCACAACTTTCTCGATTTACCCCACTTATATTTACTGACCTGCTTTTCGCCATTAGTATCGTTACTATCGCCCATACCGAGAGCACTGAGTGGGCTCTTAAAATTGGCTGTACTCGAAACAGCATCCACCTGTCCCGGATTGCTAGGGTCCACGTCCATGGCACTCGCCTCTGATTCTGCGCTGGACTCTAGCGAACTAGCGCGATTTTTCCGCCGTTCTTTCTTCCGCGCATCTACACGCGTTATAGGCGAATTCAAAACCTTCTCAATTTTAATGGGCGTGGTTGTCGATGGCGTTGGCGTATGCGGTTGTGTAGTGTGTGGCGTATGTGAAGAAGATGAATGCGTATTATGCGGCGTCAAAGGACCAGCACTAGTAGTCGTGTGAGTGGAGTGTGGTGTATGGTAACCAGCACCATTACTGGTGTCCATCATAGACGACGTGCTGCCATCGTACGATGGTGTAGGCGTATGCATACCAAGAGGCGTGGCATTACTATTATTACCACTGCCATTATTGAGATCAAACGGCGAATTGGTGCTGTCCTTTTTCATCATCACATCAAGATGCTGTTGTTGTTGTGACTGAGACTGCAGACTAGAGTTTGCCAAAGATGCAGCACCAGATGAGGTCGCGCTGTTAGAAGATGTGCCGCCCATTAAAGAATGATTACTTGCAGCACTGAGACCAGCTGGTGGCAACGCATATGAACTGCCCAGTGACTGATACAGTAAATGATGACGACTATTGTCATCAAGCGTAGAACAATAAGCACTTGTTGTACTCGCTTGCAGTGCTGCCGGTACCAGCGGATAAGGTGGGCGATGATGTGAGTGCATGGTATTGACGGCACTAAGAGGATGATGAAATGCATTTGGAGGCGGCGGTGCAACAGTAGCTGTTGCCGCCGATAATGATCCAAAAGAAGTTGATGGTGGTGTTATGCTCGTCTGTAGACCGGTTAGCTGTGTGAGCGGGGATCCGACGCTCATCATACCGGGTGAACTGACGCTTAGACTAGCCGGTGACATTGCAACCGTTTGTAGTGATGACATTGAAGGCGGCAGACCAGAGTGCGGTATGGGTGTGCCATCAGGCATTAATTGATCATTGTAGCCATGAAACTGACTCTGAAATGAAGGGAGTTTGGGGAAGGGTTCAAAACCACCACCGCCGCTACTACCAAGGCTGTTGGAACCGAGGCCAGTAACGCCGCTTCCACCGCCACCTTTTGAATCCTTGGTTTCCATTTCCCAAGGACGTGTATAGTTGCTATTTTGATTACTATTGCTGTTACCCGATTGGGAGTTTATTGTTGGATCATCGGATTGGTTGGTCTGTTCTTGTTGTTGTTGTTGTTGTTGTTGTTGTTGTTGTTGTTGCTGTTGCTGTGGGTTGGTTTGCTGCTGCTGCTGTGTTTGCTCTTGTTGACGCGCATAGTAATCCCAATGTTGCTGATGCTGCTGTTGCTGCTGCTGCTGCTGCAAGTGTTGCTGTTGTTGTTGCTGCTGATAATGTTGCTGGTGCGTCTGTTGTTGCTGTTGTTGCTGATGATGATAAGCGTGGCTGTAATGCTGACTCAAGCTGCTCAAGTGATTTAAATGCGTGTTGTGCAAATTCGTTGCCGCCGACGCGTGTGAATTTGTTGTTGCAGACGTTTCAACTGTACTGCCGCTAGATGGTGCTACTATAGAAGACGCCATTTAAGTGCGGTAAACACTTGCATGGCTAAGTGTTGTAGCAGCACAAGACGCACAGTATAAGTTGAAGAGAGTGTTAGTTGAATGTGTTTGAGCAAGTACACGGTTTTTTGTAGCAAGTAACCAGTTTTCTGGCAAGTATTCGGTATTTGGTTTTCTATAACGAGTGACTTTTTTAGGTTTTTTGTGTATCCTTCGTTGGAATTTTAACTATTTTGTACACTTTGGTTGTTTGTGTGCGTTAATGTTTTGTATTCGGTTTTTTTGTACACTTGAAATTTCACTTTGAGGTAGTTTTTACAACAAATTTTAGGGTTTTAATGTTTTTTTTTAATTTTTTTAATAATTAAAACTTTGAACTTTTACTTTGTATTTGTAAATTGCTTCTGGAGTTTTAACGTTATATATGTATTGATTTTATTAAGTGATTAAATAGTTTTTATTAAGCATATGGAAATTTTAATTGGAATTATTTGATTTTATATTTTGATTTTTTAAAAGTGGCTATTTTTTTAATTAAAATTTGTAAGTTGAAGTTTTGAACACGAGTTAAAATTTGTGATATATGACCTTGTATACTATTGTTTCTTGTAATTTTTTTTTCCAATAGTATTTTATTGAAGTGCAATTTAAAAAAGTTGCTATGATTATTTGTTACGGCTATATAAATATTTTTTGTACTGTATTTGATTTGTAAGATTTTTGTTTTAAGTTTTTTTTTTATTTTGTAAATTTGTTAACGTTTGCTAATTTTCCTTTTTTTTTGCAAAATGGTGTTTAAATTTGTTTTATTGTGTTTTTTTTTTTTTGTTTAATGCTAAAATTGCTTAATTTTAAATTTTTGGTTTGATTTCAGACTTTTTTTAATTTTTTATACAAATATTATTCGTTAAAATTTGTGTTTTCATCAATATTTCTAGCGCTATTGTTGTTATACTTTTGGGCTGCATAGTATAATTATTTTTATAAAATTTTTATTTTGTACTTTTGTATTTTTGTAATCTATTTTGGGCTCAAAAACTTATAAAAAAATATTTACGCAAGTAAGCGGGAATTTGTAATTCTATTAAAAAAGCTTGCTACTTTAAAATTTGTAATGGTTATATATTTATCTTTGAAAACTTTCGTATTGGTATTTGTAGTTGTAGATTATTCCTTTAGTAAATTTAGATTATTCTGCAGTATAACTTAATATTTCGCTTAAAATTATTTGTGATTTTATTTTGTCTTCCTTCTTGTTTGTTTTGCTTAAGCTATTTATTTACTATGTGTTATCATGTTTTTTCAGTTATTATGTTAAAATTTTGTCATATGAATTTTAAAAACTCATTTTTTGTTTTAAGTTGGTACAAAAGTTATAGTAATATGTAAATTAACTTAAAATTAAAATTTATATCAAAGGATTTTAGTTTGATTTTTGCTGATTGTTGCCGAAATCTGAAATAAAAAAGAAATTGATAAGCTTAAGTTTATGTAATTATAATTTTTGCTTTATTTTTTTTTTTCATTAAAAACTGTGATGAAACGTAAAAAAAGGTTTTGTTGAAAGATAATTTCAAATTGAGCTCAAATCGCCATTTTTTTTATAGAAACAATTCTAAACAAATCAGTATATTAACTCCAAAATAATTAACTTCACAATTATGTTGTATAAAGTGCAGCGACTTCTTACGCACAGCCAATACACTGAGATCTGGATAAGTGTGCGCTCTCTTATGCTGAAAACAATGTAGTTAACTGCTCTGAGAAAATGCAAATCCACACTAAGCGTATCATTTTTGCTCTCCCCACGATTCGAGTTTCAACCACAGCCACCACGATGCACACCTATTGGGCTTCACGCAACTGTCAGGCAATAACCGATGTACAAGGGGCTCCTGACAACCCTTAGTACCAGATTGATGATAATTCTTTAACTCTGGTCAGACTTAGTAACCTACAAAGTCCTAGGGACTCCTGACAACCCACATTGATGATGCATCTTCACCTCTGGTCAGGCTTAGTAGTTTATTAAAAGTACACTCGTATTTGGCTCAAAACAAGCAAAGGACAGTAAAGTTAATGATCCACTACCAGTTTGAGCTTACCATAACGCCCTTGGGCACTGGTAAGCTCTTAGCATTTAAAGAAATAAATATACCCCTTATATCCTTAGTAAAAATTTCCGCAAAAAAGCAAAAAGATTTTCATTAACTCACGGTGCTAAAAAGTTACCGAAAAAAGCTTGACTTTTCACGCCTTGCTAAAGTTAGTACTCAAACCTTTTAATTTTCTTACAGTTTTCTTTTAATGCCTTCATTTGTCGCAAAGAAAAGTGGAAATTACAGCAATAGCAAAAGCAGCAGCAATAATAACAACAACAAAGAAAATGCTACTAAAACTGTGCGGCAAGTGTATGAACGGGCGGGCGGGCGGTCGTCTTTGTGAATTGCTTGTCAAGGTTGTAAAATTTGTTAAGGTTCTTTAAGCGCTACATATCGAAGAACAAAAAGAAAAAACCCTAAAAAAAACAACACTGCAAAGTGAAAAAAAGTGAAAACGTTGCGTTTTTATTTTGCCAGGCACAAAAGCGAGAGAAAAAATTATTAACGTGTAGAAAAACACACTCAAGCGGAAAAGTGATAGAGTGAAAGAAAAAAAAATGTAATAGGGTAAAGGGATGGAGCGCGTACATGCAACTAATGTCGAAATAAATAAGAGTTTAAAGTTAAATTAAAAAATGTGGGTGGCACGGGGCGTCGTATGCAGCATTTGCTGCTAACAGAACATATTTACCTGCTGCTTAGAGGCACCTACCAAAAACATAAAATTTCAAAAAAAATTATTTAATTTCGGGGTCCTTGTTGTTTTCCCTGCGTTAAGCTTGAACTAACGTGCACGTAAATGATTTCTCTACGAATACTTTGTTTGGTTCAGTGAAGACGCGCAACCTACCGAGCATGCAAAAACAAAAACAAAAACAAAAAGAAATACAAAAACAAAAACAAGAAAATGAGCTCAAATAAAATAAAGTTAAAAAAAAATAAAAATTATTGCAGCTGCTCTTGCAATTGCATTTTTTCTTCTTTTACATTTTATTTTTGCAAGGGCTCAAATTGTTGTTGTAGCTGTATTTCATGCGCCAGCTACTACTGCACCATATATCCGCGGCGTATTCAACTAACCAACGATATTTGCGTTATTTTGCGCCAACTTTATTTAGCGTTATATAAATGGAGAGTAGTTATTATTTGGCCGAGGGAGCAGGGAATTGTATTTACTATATATATAGGAATTGAAGAGGATTAAAAAAAAACATCCAAAATTAGGCCATACAGCATATGTGCCGGTGCAAATTGACATACACCATATGCTCAGTAACGTTGTTCCATAATTTAACTGCTATAATCCACTGAAGATAGCACAAGTTGCTGTTTATTTTAATTATAGCTTAATTATATATGTGTACTTATATTATCTTTTGTCCCCTCTACAATTTTGACTGAGGTATATTTTTCTAATTAAGATATTGTTTTCGAGTAAATTGACAGAAACTGAAAGACACAGGCTGTGCTTGAATTTAAGTAACGAAAGTTTCTTCAATCGAAAAACTTGCAGTGGAAACGTTTTCAGCGATCAAAAATCTTTTAGAGTATTTTGTTTCAGCAAGTTATATTACATTAGGGAATGTATGCTGGAAAATAGAATTTTGCCTAAAGATAATTTATTTGAGGATACTCAGCGTCCCTCTTACATTAACTATGCGGCAAGCAGGCGGCATTGTGCTCAAATGATCGTGAACTAACTAAATCGTCATATTAGGAAAGTGCGCATATGAGTAAAGCTAGACGCTATACGTCCATGTTAACAAATCAAGCAATGTTTTTTTCTTACCACAGATGTGCTATCCTAACCTCAAAGTAGTAGCATGAGCTTCTCATTTGCACCCGCGTGTATGTCATAAAAAGTCGCAGAGCCATAAAATTTTAGCTTTCAAATTTATGATCCAATGAGCTTAGATCGCTAGGCTTATATGTACGAGCTAGGTGTGTCCATCTGTTGCGATGTTAATGCTCACCATTAGACCAGAGGTCAGTCTCTATTGGATTATTAACTATCCTCTCTACTTGTTTTTTACAATATAAGAACAGATCATATTCAGTGCTTGATTAAGGTGGGGCCAGAGGAGACTAAAGACCCGTGCCCTGAACTGAAAGACACCCTAAATCAGCGTTGGCTTTATGTATTGAGGTCAGACTACAAGAAAGAACTATCGTCCCGAGCTTCGATCTTAAGAACATGAGGAGATGTTGTGTCAATTGCCAGTATATAGACCAAAATATACTGGGAACCCCTTTCATCATTTTATGTGTATTTAATGGATTTTTTAATTTAATCATCTAATTTTCTGTACTTAATAGGGGCACTTTTCTAGTTTTTAGTCCTGTGCCTTACAGTCTTAGTCCGGTGCTGGGAATAGCCGATTTACATAACGTTAACATCCAATCAGACTCAATTAGGATTTTGATGTTGCGCTTTATGGAAAGTCTA
The DNA here is from genome assembly GCA_963680825.1 of Meiosimyza decipiens. Taxonomy (NCBI): domain Eukaryota; kingdom Metazoa; phylum Arthropoda; class Insecta; order Diptera; family Lauxaniidae; genus Meiosimyza; species Meiosimyza decipiens. The sequence continues at coordinate 22,662,715 of OY804258.1, read as the reverse complement.
ATAAACGATTTTTCGCATTTCGACTTTATATTTTGATAAGACTTAATGATATCCATTTAAAAAAATGTATGCCCCTTATTATGCCTTTGGCCCGCTGATCGACCTAGGAATTTTTTAACTCGCCAGAAAGTCTGTTCAAGGTATTACTATTTTATTAATTTTTTTATTATGCACTTTAATGTTTTTAAAAAGTATAGGGAGGCAGGTTGTTTCGGGATAAAGCAATCGGAGCTCCCGGATATATCTTTCATAAGAATCGCTTTAGCCTAAAAATCTATCAATTTCAGAAATATGGATGTCTTGTGAAAAATATTTCAATGAATTGTAATTACGGCGCACGAAAGTTCGAATTTCGATCCCTAGTGCTCGAGACATGAGACAAATTCCCAAATATTGACCGATTTCTTCAAAAAATTATTATTTTTAGAGTTAGAACTGATTTCGTACAGTCTCTTTCTTCGAAATCTCACCACACAGACTAAGAAACCCCAGAAAAATGCCTTTAGTAACCAACGATATCGTGGAATATCGAATACAGGATAATTGCTACTACTCTGAAGTGATTAACATAAGGAAAATCGTTACTTTCTTTATTACGCTTTCTCTGCATCGTTATGAAGTGATGCCTCTAATCATTTATTTAAGAAAAATATAGCAAGTGCAGCATAATTCTACGTTTCGAGGGAACATTGCGTACACCCACAAACTAAGGATGCACTTGAGTGAATGGCATTACAAAAAAAACAATACCAACAAAACGAAAAACTACTTTATTTATTTAAATTGAAAATTCTACCCTTAGCGCTGCATAATTTTCCAAAACTGCAAGCACCGTTACAGGAGGTTTACCAAATGCGCCATTTTGTTTTCAAAACTCGCACCAAACCAACGGACAAATAATTTGCAAACATTTTTTCGAGGTAGTAGTTACAACAAACTTTGCACACTCTTATTGCGTCAGTGAAGAAGTTTTTGTAACTACATTACAAAAAAAAATAGAGGAGTAGAAGAACTAACGTACAATGCAGTAAGGCCATGCCAAATGCAATACGTACGATACATTATGATACCACCCCAATTTACCACACTTCACATTTTACTGACAGGTTTTCACTTTGAATAAAAAAAAAAAAACGAACGTCATTGTACCTGACTACATTGCCCGACTTTTAAGGTTGCCTGCCCCTTTTTTAGTTGTGTTTGCGTTTACTACTGCTGCTGCTGCGTAAAGTCACCTAGTTATTTTTTGGCTGCATTGTCATGTGGCAGTTTGTTCCCTGTTCCCTAGTTGCTATAACAGCAGCACCATTCAATGCAGCAGTGGTAAATAAGAAGGCACTTGATGGTGGTGCTAGTGTTGCATGTTTTTTTGTTTGTTAATTTTTTATTTATTTAAAGCTCTGGAGCAGTGAGCGGTTCTACAATTTGTGAATCGCGAAATTTCCACTTTCAATGCGCGTGCATTGTTCGATTTCCCAATTATTTGAATTTATTTGGTTTGGTTTTTTTAAGTTTTCTTATCTTGAAAATATATAGCAATACGTTCTATCATATCTCTATGGAAATAGTCACAATAATAGGCGTTTAGCGACGTTGATTGATGTCTGATATTTAATACATTCACCCTTTTTTTGATAAGCAATGCCATTATTGTAGATATTGACCTAGAATTTTTTTACAAGCGATAAAGTATTGGGTATTGAGTTCTGAACTTTAAATAAATTTTTGATCAATATTCTGCGTCCAGCTCAACAACTTCTTAACAGATAAGACAAAAACCTCAGAATAGTGTTGGTTTCCAGTTTGTGTTGAAACAGTCTGAAGATTATTAGTTTCGAAGAAGTACTCAGTTAGGACCCTATTTATTACTATGATATGATAGATTAATATTTAGAAATCATTTTCAAGCTGCAGATAATACAATGATCTGAAATTGGTTAATGGTAAGCCCGTTTTATTTTACAAGAAGTTACGTACATAGGGCGTTTGTAAACTAGACCGAGAACAGCCTCAAAATAGAGCTCAGCGCTACAACACCGAAGATACGTTCATAATAAATATAAGCAAAATGCATTAAAATCTTTAAGTTCACTGATATTTTCATCACTATGCAGAGATAAATTTGTGATGAAAATTTATCACTTTCATTGAAAATAAAAAACTTCGCCTAAGTGATGACTGCCAAAGCTACAAAAAAATTTAAAAAAAAGCAAAACTTATGTTAAAAAATTATTTAAAAAAATGTAGTGTTAAAAAGTAACAGCGGTAGCAAAAAAGAAGCCAACTTTTTTACAAGTATGGCATTCAAATTGTGTACAAGCAGCAGAAGCAGGACAATAACAACAACAACAACAACAAGCAACGTACACCTGTGCCTTTAAAATATTTTTGTACTCATAGATATACCAACGAATGAGTCCCTTTCGAATGTACGTTGCGCTCGCTCGCGCCTCTTTCACTTTACTTCACTTCATCATATGACAGACGATAATTATGTGTTCAAAAGTCCTTGTAAGACAGTAACACAGCCATATATACATAAATATGTATATGTGCATGCACCTGAATAGTAAATCCTAAGACAAGTCAACGTAGAAGATGAAGAAACAAGCAGGCAAAACAGTTTCAAAAAGGGCAAGTGCAAAGGAAAAAAGAATAACAGAAAAAAATTTTTCGAGAGTTTGTCCAAAGTCGCAAACTGTGGGAATTTACGAACTTTGCTATGATAAAAGTTTCAAAGTTTTAGTTAGTGCAATGTGGTCCAAGAACTTAGATAGTATTAGTATTAAATAAAAAAAAAAACCACATATAGTTCAAAGCAAAAGATTCAGATAAGTATAAACAACTAGTTCTTGAAATAAATTTGAGATTGTATCTAATGGTGGAGAACTGCAGCAAGCGAAGTGCTTCACATTTCTTTTGATGAAGGAGTAATAACGGATGATTTTTTGCTATTTGTTTTTTCAGTACAAGTATTTTGACACCAACATGTGTCAACGCCAAAAATGCTTAATAAAATTTGCACGCGATAGGATAGAACTATTGAGAGGCGAGTTTGGTGTGCAATTAGCAATTAATCCCACGTTTTGGAGCAGTCCATTGGCTCCCAAGATCGTCCCACTATACTATTTTTTGTGGCACTACGTGAAGTTTTTCATGTACAAGGACAAGCCAGCCACAATTGCAGCCTTATAAGACAACATTACAGCTGCATACTGGCGAAATGCTACAAAAAGGATGCTGAAATTTGAGCTTACGGATGAACCACCACAGGCGTAGCCATGGGCAATATTTACATTAAATAATCTGTAAAAAGTAAATGGAAGGAATTTATGTATCGCTCTAAATAAATGTTTTATTCCCTGTTGCAAATTTTCTATTCTTTTTTTTAATTTTCATAACCAAACGCTTAAAAATCAGCAGTAATATAGATATAGTACTTAATATGCAAAGGCTCTTTTATACACTGAACATATAAAGATGTCAATTAATACAATGTACAGATAATATACGTCATACATTTTCTTATGCAATGTACAGCGGTGTGTATAAATTCATGGGGAAAGAAGAAAAAAATCATATATCATCATGACAATAAAGCTGCTTAAAATGTGCTTTAGCTGACTCTAAACTGACTGAATTGAAGCACGAATTGTACTCTTTTCAACAGATCTGACTTCCATCTATTCACACACCTCGAAAGTTATTGGTGGAAAACGTTTTTCATAGATTGTAGAAAAAATTGCAGCCGTGTAGGGTTATTTTGAGGGTCTTCCGGAAAAACACTTCAGAGATGGGATACACTAGTTGGGGAATCGATGGCAAAGGTGTATTGAAGTTAAAGAAGATTCCCTCATTTGCATGCCCAAAACTAATTGACTAGCCTGTTATCTATCAATTAAAAGATTGATCCAAGAAATTACAAATCTATTCAATACAACAATATAGTAGGTACTGTTGAAGAAATATTTTTTGGAGTTTAGTTCGAAACTATCATAAAATTCCCACTGTACAGCATGGCAAAAAACATTGCTTAAAGTGTGTAAGTAAAAAAAAAATAAAGTAAGCAATTCGAGAACGTTAAAGTGTTGCCAAGTTAACTTCGTAAGGCCGAAAAAAAAATATCAGGAAATAAAAAGCTGCTTAAAATCAAAGAATATAGCGAACAATACAATAAAAAAACTCGAGTACACAAACGAAAAAAAAAAAAAATCACATGCATAAGTAGAAGTCACCGACATAAGAGTTGTCCTTTCCTCGCTTCCATCAAGCACAATTTTTTGCTACTTTGCTACGCTTTCATAAGGATACAATTTTTCCATTCATCTTCTGAAAAAGTATTTTTGTTTTTTTTTTTTTTGGTAATTTTTATACTTTTGCCATGAAATACACTGTCATTGTCCTTTTTGAAATCAAAGATGTTGCCGAATAAATGGAGAATGGTGTATTCTACAGAGAAGCAAAGTATTATCTTTGCGTTCAACAAAAATGTCAGTAATTGAAGAAATTTTTGTCAGTTTTTTAAAGCTGATGTGTTATTAAATTTGAAGTAAATGTTATGCTTATAATTAAGAAACATAAAATAAAAAAAATCTTAATCCACCCCCAGACGGCGCTGCATTTAAAGTCAATTGTTAAAATTTTAATAAAACTAAACGAAAACGTTTAGGTCAACTTCTAAGATCGAAGATATATCAAAATTTAATTTATAAATAACTATGCAATTACAAAGTTATGCTCTCAATATTATTATTGATTGAAAGAATATTAATTTCGATTCTATAAATTCATTCAGCAGCGTAAAAAAAAATCACTAATTATGTGCAAAACTGTAGCAAAAACGTGCGCCTGCATAATTTTAAAGTCGAGAGTGCATTAACACTTTTGTACTCTACTTACATTTGTATGCACAACGTCCAGTGTATTTTGGATTATACCACACATTTTACTATTCCTTTTGTGTAATTTATTCATGCTGCATTGCTGTATCCTTAAAGGCTTGTGAAGGAATAAATTTGCATCTGAATTTGTTAGCATTATGCAAGCGAATGAAAATTCAGGAGGAAAGTTGGAAAATATCCGATTTCAAGATGATTTATTATGCTTCGACACCTACGTGATTGTGAGAAACCAATGTTTGAAGAGAATGTTACAGCGACTGCAATCGATAAGTCTATGCAGACGAAACTTCTTACAATGTCCTCTCATAAACTTAAGCACATTACTAATAATAACTGAGAATCGAAGCTGTATGAAGACTCTAAAGAAAAATTTTCTGTGATTTTGATGTTTAAATTGAATTTAGCTCTCAAAGGTGTAAGGTCTATAAGGCAACCTCTTAACTTAGAAGTCAAACTCTGGCTTATGAAAATTACCGCTTTTAACTCTCTGACCTCGAGGATGACAAACTGTATAACGTCATTACCTACAACTGAAACAGTAAAATATAATTTAAGTAATACAAATGCATGTACTGTTAGTTCCGAACGTAAAGGAATCTCATGTGGGAAATTGATTAGGAAATAAAAGTCAGTGATGTTTCGAGAAAATGTTCAATCAAATGTTCATCCATCATCTAGATTGTTTTCGAAATATTTACGGTCTGAATAAACGTTTAAGTTTACTGGACTATGTATCTAATAGCATAGAGCAGCGATGGGTAAAATATTTATAAGTTGGAGCCCAATATTAACATAAATAGTGTGACGATGTGAGTCGACAAGTCACGTTTCATTCAACAGAAATTATATTTATCATATCATAGCTTTGCTAATTATTATTATAAATATTTTAGTAATTTAGTACGTAACCCTAAGTTATCAAAGGTGGCAAAGCTAGTTGTATGTTGAATCAATGAATCATAAGGATTTCAACTTAGGTTTTCACGAATGTGTACACCATGGCTAACAAACTCTTCGTAATTTTCACAGTGACATGAAATCTCTGAACGGAGTCATGAAAAATCATACGTCTTTAGGATATCTCGAAATCTGACGTGATGGAGAAATTTTGATCCTGGATTCGTTTTCAGCACATCAAGAAACATACGGTATGGTACCTCATCTTCCAACTTCAAGACTTTTATTATGTGTGAACCTGTGATATCAAAAGTTTCAGTAAATTGTGAAGGCGTACCGCATAATAGGTAAATAATTCTCTTGGATTTTTAAAGAGATTCATTTTTTTATATATACTCCTATCTACATGCTATCGTATTTTTTTTTTTCACTTTCCGCTCAACGTATCACAACGAACGGCAAAGGACAACGACTTAATGAGGAAATGTGAGTCAAGTCAACGTGCTGTGGTCGTCGTTGTACGTACGTAGCTATTCGTAGTTATTGTCGTTCATCCTGGTGTATTTCGTTTCATTGCCGTATTTACCGTACGCGATATTGTCGTCCACTGCATGCATATTTAGCTGTTATGCTTTTTAAAGTCCTTTGGGTGAGTTCCAACGTAGTAACAAGAACAAAGTAGGTACATGCAAAAAATAAAAGCTGACATTACTGCATAAAATTTTGCACTGTCAACGAAAGAATGAACGCATTTAAGACGCAACATACAGCTATTCCACGTTAATGAAAATTAGGTATGTGATGCCAAGCGTTGTCGAGGGTTTTATTCAAGTGACACTTTTTTATGTATAATAGCTCCTCTTTCTACTCCTCCTTACCGCTGCTAGTAAGCCGAACAGAGCGCTCTGAAAGGAATCTTTTAAAAAACAACGACCCAAAGGAACACATAAACCTATTAAAAACAGTAGCGTAAGCACATGGATGGAATTGTCATCGTGTGAGTGTGTACTAGGATGCAGAAAATGTGGGGTTATATGACACCACGATTGTATTTGTTTTACCATAAGCGCTATCTTGTCATTATTGTTGTTTCGTGTGAATTGCAGCAGCGAAAAAAAGGGTTATTGAAGCGTTTTCTTTTTTTTTTTTGTCTTTTGCTGTACATAGTGTACAGTGTAGCACAGTGTACTTGAGTTCTTATGCGTATGCATTTGCGTGTCTCTAACGAGCTTTAAGCTTGCAAAAATTACACTGATTGTACTCGTAAATTGGGTTGCTAGCGGAATTTTGCAGATACATAGTGTGGAGCTATATTTTGGAAAGTGTTTTGAATAAATTAATTATTGTAATTTTATTGGATTATTATTGGTATTCCAATCATATTTTCTAACTATTCTTTTAATGCTTTATTCCCATGATATATTTGGAATTTATCAGCGCTACAGATTTTTACACTAAGTTTTATACTAAAAATAAATATTTTTAAATGCCAGAATAAAACATGTCAAGTGTTGCCTTGTTTTCAACTATATCATATTAAATTGGTTAACTAATCTTCAAAAGACTGTGTTACATCCAACTATTTAAAAAAGATTAGTATTTTGCTGGACTTGGAGTGCATTTTAATTGTTTTTTGTGTCTTCTCCAGTTTTATACCAATAACAACAGACTCGAATTCCCTGTTTTTTTGTTGTTTTCGTGCGTTCAAGTTTGTTTTTGTATTCTAGCCATTAAGGATTAGTGCGATTACCTTAGCTGAATTTTCTTTTGTTTAATGCCATTGTATAAAATACGTTAATACATAATGCTTCGATATGTTAAAACGTTAGCTAATACTTATTTCTGTTTAAGCCTTCGATACTCTTCAACTTTGCGTGATTGATTGACGCAACGTATTAATTCATTTCCAATGCGAACGGAAATCGTAGCTTGTCGTCATCTGATGAGCACTTTGACTTTGGAGATGGTGCAGCACGTCAAATTTTAAGAAATCGGCGAAGACAACTGTTGGCAAGCAAAGCGTGGTTGGCGCACCACGTCTCAGAAAAATTAGCTTTGCACACTAAAACTTTGAGTATGCTTGAGATTGAAAGAATCGACAGTACCAGACATTACTATACTGAGCGCAAGTGATTTTCGCTATGTTCATTTGATCATGGATGCCTTCAGATGATATTAGAAGTTATTATGCTGCCCAAAGAAATGATTTTCTTAAACGGTTTGTTTATATATTTCCATAGATTGCATGTATGAAGTATGTATTTTAAAAAATCCATGAGAAAAGAGCTAATAAGCTGATGATATATCTTCATTAAAGCTAATAGATCATTAATTGTACAATATTCTCTTAGTCATTGAAATGTTTCTCATCGATCAGTTTTGTAGCCAGGTATCATTGTTGGCAATGTGTAGCCACTATGTAGATATTCTGTCCAGACAAAAGTATTGATATATAAGTGTTTAGTAACAAAACGAAAGTAAATTCATTTCGATAAAATCAAAAATTGCAGCCTTCCTAAGTCTTCCGTTGTAGTTTCAGCCCTATTCGGCAGTACATTATGTCCAGCATTGATTTGGTTGATTTATAAACTGCACTTCATTCATATAGATAAGAGCAACGAGCAACTTTCTAGAATACTCAAGATGAATCTACTTTTACTGAGCGCCGGATTAAAACTTTGCGGAGCCCGGGCTCTTTTTCATGTAAAAATTACACTTGGTCCTCAAAAAAAGTCATTCATATATGCGTTTTGGTATTGAAAATCAGAGAAACAGCGGTCTTATTAACTGTTTGATAAAAAAAAAAGTCATTATTTTGCGACTTCAGAAACCATTATCGGGCCCTCCTTGGCTAAGGATCTATAGTCTCTCTTAGCCCTTCCTTAATGCAGCGCTGATTTAACTGGTGACTTAAGTTTAACTACATTTTCATACATATGTTTTGCAATAATACTACGAAATCCTTCCATTGTAGAAACTCCTTTATGACCCAACCTAGAAAGCCAGTGATAAAAAAATGGCGCCAAGAATTTATCTTCTACGCTTTCACGTGGAGCCTAATAATATTTTTGCCTCTTTGTTACGTGCGTAAAAATCACGACACACAACAACGTTGTGCCGCAGCTCATACATATGCACACATGTGCTGTAGGTCAATAAAGTTGCTAATATACCGTTATAACTGTACAACACACACAGTCGCACCTTCGCGCCTTGTGCCAGGAAATTTATGAATGAAATGTAAACAAAAACACGTAATTTTTTACTTTTTTTTCTCATCTTCTTTCTCTTGTTCGCATACCCCCAAATTTAACTCTACGCATGAGAAAATTAAGGTGTCCCAAAAGTTTTAAGCAAACGCTAACGGCACAGCACGCAAATGAAATAAATTTTGGGGCGACTCATACTCGTAATATGTACGTGTACGTGTGCATGTGTGCATGTGTGCTGCTTTGTACGTTTGCTTATGTATCTTGTACGATTAAATGAATGCCGGTCTTTTGTTTTGATTTTATTGATTTTTATTTATAATGTCGTCGCAAATTTATTGAAGTCAACAACGATAAATTCTTGTGCCGCTTTTTTTTAATTAATTTTTTTAGCTAATGCAATTTCTGTTTGGAATTTCAGGAAGTGTCAATTTCTTTCAATTTTGAATTAAGTCGATTTCAACATTTTAAAAATCTTCTTTTACGCTATAGCATTTTTATTTTATTTTGGGTATTTTCGAATGATGTGGAAAAATTGTTAATATTCATTTTCGCAAACCTTCTACCGCGTCAATGCATAATTTTTTATTAAATTCCTAATGAAATAAATCTTATTAAGTGACTTTTTTATAATGAGAACATATTTGAATATCTCTCATTTATTGTATTTTAAAACTAAGTAAGTAACTAATTACTAACTAATTTTTTTTTACATAACACTCTTTATATATTCATGGCTTATGTAGAATATGGACCGTAATGAAGAACAACAACTGCTTGTGCACAGTACAGAATCAGAAAATATGGAAGGAAAGCACTGAGGAATAAAATCAAGTATGCATGGCAAGTCCCAGAGATTAAGGGTCTTGAACACGGAACCACATCACTGACTAGAGGATTATCGACTTAATTGGTCACACCTACAAAAACAAGGAAATCCTGCAACTACAATTGGAGCATATGCCTCAACGTAGATTTAAAGTTACTGTCCAACGTATGGAACTTTTCTCAGCTTTCATCAGCGGTTCACATAAATTTGGGCTTTATCTTAAATTTTGAAAAAAAAGTCAACAAACTTTTCGTTAAACACCACATTTTTAAATTTTAATCAGTTATGTTACGTTCTGTTTTAAAATATACAATTTTCTGTGCAGTACTTAATTGAGTAATCATGTAAGAAACCTTTCTCGAGATTGGCTGACGATAATTGCTATCCAGTAGCAAAGAACATCTCCCACCGTCTAGAATAAAATATTACCAGTTAATGATGCAATAATTTCTAGGCAACTTATGGGTTTATTTATCTTAAAGTATACTTTAACTATACAAATGGCATCAACCTCTAACACATAAAGCTGTATGCCAGAACGTTATTTGAAGAATATTATTTCACTGAGAAACGAAGATTGAGGTCAAGCGAATGGAAAACATTGCTCCAGCTAAAAAAATGTACCTACATAAATGGAAATATCCTGTTATAGATCGAAAAAGATGTAAGGATTTTTCAATTTATAAAAAAAAAAAAAATGATTGTTTTGGGCAATGTCGAGTTTCCCAACGCAAAGTTGCACTTGAGCTGAGCATTTTATCAAAATAGCTCATACAGGACTCATACAAATTGGAGTGGATATTTTTTTAGCATTTAGCTCGTGCTTAACTCTTTCAGCTGTTAATAATTATGTTTTATTTGTTGCAAACTTCCATAGCTAGTGCGATAATTCCGTTTTTTCAGATTTTTTTTATTTGCAACATTCTTACGCACTTGACAACCGTAAAATAAATTTATTGGGGTGCCTCTTTATGCGTTGGCGACTTTCTTTCTTTATGCGATGGCTTCTTAGATAATTCTAAAATAAACCTTTAAAGTTATGTTGCAACAACATAAATGAGTCTTTGGCCCCTTTATTCTTCTTAGGCTGCAGCTGTGGCGAGTGTTGTACCGTATTTTTAATTTATTATTTATTTTCTTATAACACACAAACCAAAATTTTTAACGTTGTGTTGAACTTGAACTTCTTATAGCTCATAGCTTCTATGATTGTTTTCTCAACACCGATAGCAGCATCTGTAGTTCATACCCAAATGGAAATCAAGACAAAAGTGACCCTTGAGATATTACAACAAAACAGAAATTAATCAAAAATATCAATCCCAAGCTTCCAACCACTAATCTTTTTACATAGCTATAGTTAACTATGTAATCTGTCTCAGTTGAAAGTAAAAACATCCGCTGTTTAGACTGTTAACGGCCTCGTTTCCTAAATCTTTTTAGAATCTGAAAACAATACATTATTGCGACGAGTTCGTTTGCAGTGCAATAATTTCTGGTTCACACGAAGTCACGGATTGTGGGGAAAATATTTTGAATATTGATTTCTATAAACCAGACCGTAAATTCTATTTTAATTCTATTAAAAGTGCTTAATTTTTATCGCATAAAAATCAAAGCAGAATTGGAAACATGATACTAAGTCAAATCAAATCAAAAGCCTCAAAACTTTCCGACAGGGATCGCGTTGCGTACACGCCGTAGCCAAGATTTCCAATGATGTACTACTGCTCGTATATTTTTTTAGAACATGTTGTGATGTAGCTGTGTTTATAAGTTGTTATTGTTTTGTTGTTTTTGTTGCTGCTGCTGTTGTTGTCATATTGTCTCGAGCTCCACTTGTGTGTTTGCATCGCCGCTACTTCATTGGGGGGCTGTAGTACGTAATTTTTATATATGTGTGTGTGTGTGTGTGTATTTTGGCGCTTATTTTCTTGTGCGCCTACATGTTGTCCACCTCCCAACATCTCTTCGTCCAAATATTGTCAATGTGCGCCTCCTGAAATTGTGTCTGATGCTTTTTGCTGCTTCTTCGATTCTTTTGCTTTTTTATTTTGTGCAACTTTTTGACATGCTCCACAATTTGTTGCTGTTGCTGTTCTTGTTGTTGGAGCCTCTTTGACATGCTGGATATTTTGCGTGTATTTTTTAAGGTTTGCTTTTATTTTGATTCTCTCATCGTTTTATTGTTGTGTCTCATTTGAAAGCCTGTCAGTGTTATTTCTTTGTTTTTGTCTTTATTTTGTTTATTTGTCCGTATGTTCTCCTACGCAGGATACTGTTAGCTGTAGGTGCTTATGTGGTAGCTTTTGCCAACCTTTCATCATCATCATCATCGTCATCTTATCGTACACTTTTGCTTTCATTTGATGTTCGCATGATTTTTCGGCTACTGTTTTTAAAGAGCCTCTTGTTGCTTCTCAGTGGATATATTCATAAGTTTGTCTTTATTACCCATTTGATACAGTGGGGTATTGCTTAGGCGAATGCTCATGATTTTCTCGACTGACAGTCGAAACTTTGCATTAACAAATTATATATTTTAAAAGACTAGATGCTTATCTGGAAAAAGTTCGTGACATAAAAATGTTTAAAGAACCATTTTTCTGGTTTAAGGCTGTTAATCAGATCAATACGTAAAACTTGAGTCCTGTAATTATTTGCTCAATATATTTACGGCGGCCAGTATTTCCGGGGACAGTCTTCTGTTTCAACGGCATGAATCGGAATTTTTTTTTTGGACGCTAACGTTGAATATTTTGAAAACCAAGAAGTGGTTGTTAGAAAATTTAGTTAACCTTTCTTTTTTCTGTTGATTGGAATTTAAAAGATTCAGCGGCCTTCTATTGGATTACTGTCTTTATTCGCATGGTTGTTTGTTAAAAACCACAAACTTTGATTCGGAAGTGAATCACTAGAAACGTTTCTTCAACCAATTGAACTCTACAAGTTGCAGTGGCTAAAAGTTTCCAATTTAATCCATCTTTTGTAAAAATTTGTTAAATTCAAGATTAACGCAAAATTTTTAATTTTATTATGCAAAATTTTTAGGTATATTTATTTAAGGGTTTTATTTGTTTGTCTATCAGTTCGATATTAAAAACGAAATCTTTTTATGCTCATCAATTTGGGAATGCTAGGAAAGACATTTCTCAATCCATCGCCTGAAAAAACTTTTCATTTTTAAATTAAATTCTTACTGCAGTAAATTTGCTTTTGTAACGAATACATACTTTTTTAGGTACAATAAACTTCATTTCATTTCAGTTTTCTAATGTTTTCACCAGTAATTGTTTGTGCAATATACCCCACTGTATTATGTCTTCATACTGGCCCGTCTGTTTCGTAGGTCATTATTATTTTTATTTATTTTGTTATTATTATTTTTATTATTTCTTTCATCGTCATTATCATCGAAATTAACAAAATGACGTTTTCATGCGGCATTTTGTTGTTGGCTCATGATTTTGTTACTTTCTGATGAATTTGTGTTTATTAATTTGAAGCCGCATTCGCCCCTCCTCCCTTTACCATTGCCATCCTATAAAACCTCTTGGCGCTGACGTTTTTCTTTACTTATTTTTTTTTTGTTAATTTTTGTCTTCTTTTGTTTTTCTTGTTTTTGTTATCATTTCATTCATGTTTTTGTTTTCTTTCGTGTGAAATGTGCGCGCAGCCGTTATTTGGTAGTTTTGCTCCTTTTTTCCCGGTCCGTTTTTTGCCATCTGAATTAAATTCTCTTTAAAGCTGTTGCGTTATTTTGTTGTATTTATTTTGATGGATGTTAAAGTTTCATGTCTTTAAGATGATATTTTATTTTTCAATAATTTCTCCACATATTTAAGCGACGTCGCGTTTTGAGTTGTTTATTTTCACATGAGTCATTTTTAAATTATATTCTTTTAAACAAAAAATTAAGCTTAATTTAAAGTTTTTCCGGAATGTTTGAAGATGTTGCAAAATTCTTTATATAGCATGATACAAACTATAAAATTAAAAGATGGAAGAGATCTTTCATTTTCGAATTAATATGTTTACTATGTGCATTGCATGTCCCATATTATTTGGGATTTGGTCTCATTTCCGTTACTGCGTTGATTTTTTTTGGAATTCAAATTTCTTCACTCTAAGCCCAACTGAAATCGATGCATTTGTTAGTTGTAAGGGAAAGCAATTTTGTTTATTTCTTAAAGATTTTAAATTTTTTTGATATAAAAACACTAATTTAGGCTTTTTTCTATCAGCTTAAATACATTTCTATTTATAATTTAAATCCTAGTTAAAATTATTTGTCATCATTCTGTTAGCTTATTCCCTGGAGACTAAGTGATAAAAAATCTTTCAGCTATGATTTTGATACCTTCAAAGTTTATGTATGTACTGACTTTGCTACATATGGTCTAGAAATATGAAAACTTTTCAAAGCTGGACACAAACGTTAAATTGCGATTTTAGAAAGCAGATTTTGTAAAAAACAACGTTCAGTTTTTATAGTTTCATAGTTCAGCATTGCATACTTTGCGTTCTTCAAACGTCAAAAACTAAAAATCTGACATCTGTCGAAATTCGGTGACCATATTTATTTAGTGGATGAATCAGAGACACCATAAAATTTTATTATTAAAACACATGAATAGCAAAAAATAACCACACTGTTATATTAAAACTTTTACTGTACTATTATCTGTAGAAAAATCATACATTTTTGTGAGAATAAATTTTGAAACAACGAATTCTTTTTAAATTTCGCAAAACGAAAAAAATAAGAAACAAAAAATAGTCTTCATGATTTAGCAAAATCTAAGCTCAAGATTTTTATATATATTGTAAAATGAAATAGTTCCGTTTTTAGCAATAAAAAATAAAGTCTCTTACTTAAAATAAACTTTTAATAAATCTAAAAACCATTATTTATAATATGTGTTCATCAAAAGATCTATAAATTACAAAAAAAAATCAGAAAATGTATTTCTTATTGGCGTAGGGAAATTAGACCAAAATGTTATATAGAAGAAGAAAATTCATGCCGCTGGAATTTGATTTTAAGACTTAGGAACCAAAAAAATTTCCAATTACAAAAATTTGAGGAATGTTTTTTAAATTTGTGAGCGGGTTTTATTTGGGACAAAAGCCATCGGAAAGAACATAACATTTTTTACAAAAAAGAAAAAAAGCAATAAAAAAAAGTATTTTTTTCATTCTTCGAAATATTCCTAAATTCTGAAAGCTAATAAGCTAACGTGAATAAATAACTGGAAACTTTTTTGTATAAAATTTTATGATCTTTCAAATAGTGTTGGTCCCGTTTTTGTAAGATATTTTTTTCACGAGACATAGAGACAAATGTTTCGTAAGGCATGTTTTCCCACACAAATCGTAGATATTAATATTATGATTAATATTATATATAATTGCATCATAATTCTTCTTTTGTGTATTTGCTACTACTATTGTTTGGAGCAAATAAAAAAAAATTAGTCCACCCTAATATACATATATATTCAACATAAAATCAAATGTGGAAAAAATAGTTTAAACGTCTTTTAAAACCAGAACAGTAACTGAAAATACAGAATGATCCATAGTAGATCAAAGACTTTCGAGTAATGCTTCGTTCCGAATAATTGATTGGTCATTTCTAAAACCCTATGATTTTTACATTTTTTCCACAGAATAAATTGGCTTAAACCCGAATTCGAAACAACTTCCCAAATAAATAATAATAAGTTATGTGCACCCTTCCAGCAAATCACTATTACCTAACGTCAAATTCAGAATAAAATATTAATTGCACGTAAAACTATATATAAACTATATATAAACTGGTAAACAAGAATTTTATATAAATTTAATTTTAAATAATACTTGTCAAGTAGGGTTGAGAAATAAAATCATTTAATAGTCAACGAATCCTTTGAATATTCATGGCATCTTTTCAAAAAAAGTTGTTTTAAGAGACAGATATTTACTTTGTAACTACTTTTGCTCCGTAACTCCTACTAACCTATGTTAATAACTATTTCAAAGCGTAAAGTAGATATTATGAGGTAGATTTCAACAGTATGGATGAACGTAACCCTCCAGAATATGATGCTACATAATTTTTTACCATAACTGAAAAATATTGTTGGTTGAGAAGGAAATATCAAGGTAGCCTTTGCAAGTCTTGATTCAGAATGAATATTCAATATTTATTTGAAACAATCACATTTTACACAAAACGGTCAGTTAAATAAAATCAAAAGAAGCGCTCAGCTGTCAAAAAATCGAGGATATGGGGGAATTATTTGTTATATTAAAAAATTAATCTTTTAGAAGCATGTCACAAATATTCATCCTAGCGACTTAAATGGATGCCAGTTAGTTTTGTGATATTTTGCAATTTTGTGCGAATGAATCCTTTAATCAAATTTTTCAAGAAATATCCTAAAACAAGCCTCTCGGAAACAAAGTCAAGAAGGTAAAACTTTTAAAATGTCAATTAGTCAACCTGCACTAAGGATCTAATGTTCCCCAAAAACGCCTACGTATTTTCGATCACCAATCACCATTAAGAGCTCCAACGAACATTCAATTAAATAATTATGGTATCAATGTGTTCATATGTATGCACGTGTATTCAAATCCTCCTACAGAAATGGTGCCATCAAACTATTGAATTAGGTCAAGAGTGAACAATACACCAGTTCCAATACTGCCCACTTTAACACAGGCTCCCCTACATACGAGTAAATTTTGCAGCAAAAGCATTTGCACTCGTGCTGTAATCAAAGCAAATGCAAAAATTGCAAGAGCATTAAGTGAATTGGGGGAGTGCCGCATGGCCAAAAGTATTGTCAGGCAATAGGCCAACATAAGAAAGGGGCACAGAAGCATACAACTCTATTCAATTTAATTGTTTTGATACGAACCCTGTTCGAACTGCGTAATCCAAAGAAGCGTTTCCAGTGGCTTGAAGTTTGATAAATGCAAACTTTTCCAAATATAAAATTTATTTACAATATTTATAAAACTTTTCGTTTTATTTATAATTGTTCCAAAGTTTTAAAATAAGAATATTTTTAATATGAAAGATATATTAACATTATTACATATTTTTATTTACCTTTAAAAGAAAATACTTTGGTTAGTTTTTTGTAACATATTATTTTTAAACAAAAACATTTATCTTTTTCTTTGTACAGTGACACATATCTTAAAACTTCTGTTCTATTTATTTGTATAAATTTTTTCGTTTTAGTTTTTTTAAAATTTTTTTATGTTCTTTTCTATTAAAATATTATAACAAGGAAGTCACACAAATGCAGTCCTTGGCTGCAATTTTAATTTGATAGTTTTTTTGCACTTTCGTTTAAAACACACACACGCACACTATTTAACACAAAAAAAAAAATGCACGGCTTTCAATTCTGACGCCTACTTCCGCTTCCGTTATTTTTTTTTTTTGCGCAATTTTGTTTTGTTGTTTTTTTTCTTTGTAAATTTTTGTACAATTTGAATTTTCCACTGTATATCGTTTAACTTGTTTTTGGTATATTTTCAAAACTTTGTGTTTTATTTTTTTAATAAAAAATGTTTTAAAAAAATTAAAACCAAAAAACACAACAGAAAATTGAACAACGACGGATTTTCGTTTCGTTTTGTTTATTATTTATTTTTTTTTTATTTTCAAATATTCAATTTTAAAACAAACGTCCGACGGCCGTTGGCGGTGCAAAAGTTTCGTTGCAACTTTTCACCCTACGAAGGATACACAACAACTGTTCAGGCGAGTGCCGAGCGCACGGAAACCAACCCCCATTTCATTGGTACATTGGCTGCACGTTTCACTATTCCACAACGTTCTAGCGGCGCAACAAATGCTACGTTGCCGCTGCTCGTGGTGGTGCGTACGTGCGCTTCAAACATGTTCGATGTGCCGCATGGAACACTTTGATACGAGCGGAACAGTGGTTCACTTTTGCATCTTTTATTAGTGTATGTGCATCTCCGTTGCTGTTCTTGTTGTTATTGTTGTTGTTGCTGTTGTTAATTTTGTTTTTGTCTTCTTGTTCTACATTTTCGAATCGTACGTTTGCAATCTTGCAACCTCAACGAATACACCACTAGCACCACCACCAGTGGCAACAACAAGAACAAAAATTTGTTCCATTTTTTTCCACAGAGCGTATTCTCATTCCACTGTAGCGTAGAGAACCTCATGATGACTACGTTGCAAACTCTGTTCTATAGTGTGGGACGTGGGACGACATTGAGGATGAGTATTTCAACGATGATGATGATGATGACGTTTTGCTTCCTCCTTCATGTACAGTTGTTCCAATTACAAGAAAAAAACAAAATGAATTTTTCAGTGGACCCTTAGTTTTGCGCGCACAATACGAAAAAGTTTTTTTTATTTTGTTCCATTTCGTGTTTTTTCGCTTCTGTGCCGTTTTCGTACTCATCCTTGTTTCACATACTCCATTTTATGGGGATTCATTTCTATGATTTTTGTTATTTATTTTTCATTAATTTTTTCGGTTCTTTGCTTTGTGCTCAACATTTTGTTAGGTTTCCGCGTTGCATTTCTGCATGCATGCAATTTTTCTTGATTTCCTTTTTGGTGGTTTTCTTTATTTTTTCCTCTTTTGATCTTTGTTCGTTGTTTTCGGTTTTTGCTTGCAAATTGTCAAGTTGTCAGTTGCATGTTTCACTTTTTACTTCATAGTCCAGTGTATGTAGCTACAATATTTTTTAATGAAATGCTTTCGATATGCATGAATTGAAAACAAAGCTAACGATTTGGTTGAATATAACAAATGTACATACACATGTATGTGTATGACATACATAGATCAATTAAATATTTAATTGAGTCAAAAATTTAATGTTTCAACCAATATTTGTCACAATTTGTTTCAAATAAAATATGTTTGACTCAAATAAATATTTGATTGCTCTATATGAAATAGATGTTTGTTACATTGAATCAAATCGTTTCCTCAGTGATAAATAAAGAGTGGTCCATCTACCGCTTGCAATTTAAACTAATGGTTTTTTTGAGTGCTGCAACTCTAATGTCATTCGAATTATGATAAAAACTTAGTTTTACATCTCCGTAAATATTCTATTACTCCTACAATGTTATTTATACATACACTCATACATCATGGATTTCCAAAAATTCGTAAGAAAACTCCTGATGATACTGGACTATCAGTCATACCACGGAATTGAATTGCACATTCATGGTATTTTTTGTATACTCTACACACAACGTATCTCATTGGAAGAGGCGTGTCAGTTATAGAAAGGTATATATATTCTGGATCGACGTCAAATCACGATTGCGTTAAATCAAGAAAACTGATTTGATAGAGCTTGGTATGCCGGTAACTTTTTCAACTGTAGCTCATAGCCTATAGGTTGGGCGAAATCGGTTTATGGACATGCTTACCGGTCTTTTATTACTGAGAGAATTACTTGAGCTAATGAAATTTCACACGATTATCAGAAATTATGCGTAAATGCGATGAAGGCAATTGCGCAAAGCCTCTCTCGGAAAAGGCGTGGTTGCAGTACAACAAGCAGCTTGATTACAAATTCTAATGCTTATGCACTTTTATAAGGCTTCCACGCGAATTTGCTTCCAACATCAAATTAGGTAATGAAAATTTTTTAACACAAATATTTTTGAACTTTGACGAACTCCTTCCTCCAAAATGCTCAGTATCTAATTATTAAGCATCGAAAATATCCAATATTCAATCCAAGGTTTATTTATATCCCTTCCAGGGAAGACCTACTTTTTACGGAAATTTTATAAAAAAAAAATGTTATGAAAGGCCTTCTTGTTTCACTTCTTACTCTTGATTTTACGTACTAGGTATGCAAGTAAATTGTTCACATATACTAGAATTAGTTCCTTCAAAAATTAGACAAAAAGTGAACGGCAGCAACGGCGCTTCAAGTATCCCAGTTTTGAAGAATGGTATTCAAAAATATAAGAATTATGAGGGTGTTTTCCAAAAAAATAACAAAACCTTAACTTCGCCGCATTTTTGTCTGACACTGTCCGAAATAGTTAAAAAATGCAAAATATTCGACGTTGAAATAAAATATTTGATTATAAGACTTTAAAATCGTGGCCTAGTTGGTCGAAGTTTTTTTCTTAATTTGTGTGAATTTATTTTTTTTAGTTTCATTATATATTTTTATCCATTGTTTTCATGACTTATGCTGAAAAGTGTAATAAAGTTTGATATTAAAAAATATTTGAAGTACATTATGCAAAAAATGTTGAGTTCTACCTCACACCACATAAAATGCTGCTTTGAATACCACAATTGATTGAATGCCTAAATCAACTATTTAGAAGGAGTGGATTTATCATTAATATGTTTTGAAACAGCAAAGCAATATATAATGTATTTTAGGTATATATATTTGGATAACACTAAATGTCACAAAGTGTTCATAAGATACGGAATTAATAGGAGATTGTAAACTTCCAATTGGAATGATGCCTAAAGAACAGAAGGAGGTCGAATTAAGAATTTGAGAGAATTTCATGATATCAAAATTTCTAGAGTTGACACAATGACAGCTCTGATGCATATGTTTTGAATTTCATCTGTACAGATGATAAGAAGCTTTCGAATGGAACAACTAAGTAATATGAAAAGGTTTTAGTTCTTATGTGAAATCTGCTCCAATATACCAAAAAAGGCATTGAAAATTGTGTAGATTATGATATTGAGACAGATGGTGATGATAAAATGAATTGATAATGTTTTTATGAAATGAATGTTATTGGTAAGGTATTTGAAATATGTGACCTTGTCTATGAAAAGGGTGCTCACGTGCGAAAACAAGTTTTCGAAAAAACAGCTGTTAAAGTAACGAGACCAGATATTTTACACCAAAGCGTGGAGCAGGAAAAAGCTAATGAAACTTTTTGGAAGATTCATTTTTATGTACTAAAAACAAAAAGGAAAAGGAAACCGTAGCAAATCTGATATTTCGAAATATTTTTAAGACAAATCAGATGATTACCAATTGTTTATTTGTACTAAAAAAATAACAAGGTCCCTTATTTTTACCGAAAACCCTAGCAAAACAACCTGTTTTATTTTCAATGAAATCGCGGACCACGCGGAGCCAAAACAAAAAACGCAGACTTGCTTCGCAAAACGCGGATTGTATGTTAAAGGCTAACAAATCCTTTTGTCTATCTGAATCGGCAATAAAGTGCAAAATGAGTTATGATACATGTTAAGTTTTGTTGTTCCAAGAATTTTCTTCAATCGCATAAGCCTATTTGTGGCCAAAGCCGAATCAACGAAAGTGAAAAGCTCAAGACAAACGAAAAGCTAAAAACTAAAGCTAAGTTTTGCAATCAAATCTGGAAAATAGATAAAAATTCATTAGTTTATCAATTTGTTTTCGTTAAATTTAAAAAAAAGCTATGTATAACTTACAAAAACCGAAAAAAATGTTTATTCAGTCAGATTTTGTGAGGGAACCTTTGTTCATATTCAGAATGCCCAAAAAATACGTGCACATTTAGTAAATGTTAGAAGCAACGAAGAACTGAATATCGCATATGAATCGTGCGAATGGCAACTATTCAAAAATAGTCTTGCGTATAATACGAGTACCTTCTAGAAAATATAAATAATTTAAAGCGCCCTAAAGAAATTAGTTTAACGATTGCAATAAATAATATATAATGTAATTTTATTATACTGATGATATTGAAAATGTTGATATCTTTGGCTTTTTATGAAATGAGCTGTTTAAGGGCAATACAATATGATCAACGAAACCAAGACATATATATTATATTTCCTTGTTTGATCATATCAATCAACTTGTTGGTGATTTTTTATTGCAAGAGGAATTCTTATTTTTACTCAAACCAGTATTGACATACTTTTGTATTTATCACTTGCAAAATTATGTACCACAAAAAAGTTAGTTCAAACTAAAAACAAATATATTTATTGTAGATATTTTTATTTTGGAAGATGGTTCTGATATTGTAAATGTTGCATTGCAGATATGAATGTGCCTGAATAAATTAAAGGCGTTCAACTGAAAATTCAAATACATATCACCGTATCTCTAGTGTCAAACACAAAAAGTCCTATGAATGCACCCTCAACAATTCATTTCATTCATTGTTTCGACTTGTGCGTCTTTTATCTGCCCCGAAGGTGTTAAAGGGTGCAATTCATGAAAAAAAGCCTGACCTATCTTACCTTTTGAAAACAAAGATTAACAATGCTTTGCATTAAAGTGGTGAATGACAATTGAAGAAGACAACTACAAAATTGTGCATTACTTCCTTCAAGCAATTTCGTTCCACAAATTCTTCCTTTCTTAATGATAAAAATCGCATAAAACAAATCAATCGAAAAGTGCAACTAACCAAATCGTGACTGCAGCAAAGTTCAACACTGATCATTGAGCTTCTTTTTTTCTTATATGACGACAGACAATCGTCCTTTGACGCAAAGGACACATGAGCCTGAACACATAAAAACAAAAATTGAGAGACTATGAAACGATGTAGTGAATTGAAAAAAAAATAATAAAAATTGAATAAAAATAATTCAGATAAATTGTGTTGTGCAGTTGTGTATGTGTCTGTCAGTTTGTCTGTCAGTGAATCCATTTGTATGTGCGTTTGTCGTTCTGTCTGTCTGAAATGAATAGCATTTGTTCTGTCAAAGCTTGTTGTTGTCTTTTTTCAACTTTATAACTTGTAATGCCTTACGTCTCTGTCACTCTGTCGATAGTACAGTGGATCGAAATTACAACGACTACGGACAAAATATAGTGCAAGCACAGACGGAATACCTAAAAACATATTAAAAGAATACATTTAGCGCACTTTAAAATAAAAGTGTTATCTGCATAGAAGCAATCGTTGCATATATACTACATCCAAACTAAATATCTTCATTTAAGCTATCTTTCTTCTAACGCATTATGTATTAAGCTAAATATTTTGAAAACGTATTCCTATAATAAAAAAAATTAACCACTTTTAGTTCATCATAATTTCTTCAATACAGGACGGTCTTTAAGCAAATTCGTCGTTTCGCTAAAAAAGCATTTAAATTAAAAAATTTTAAAATATCATTTGCAACAAACATTTTCCAATGAACATTTTGACCAATTTTAATAACTTTTTACTTACATACAGGTAGTATCTGACTTTCGACCGAGATAGGTTCCTAGTCATCGGTTGTAAGTCGATTAAGTCGTAAGTCGAGTTTCATAAAAAATAACTAAAGAAAAATATTACATAGATACTGTACTACTAGTTCCAGCCAGTTTTGGGATGATATAAAATTAATCACTTAAACAAACGTATTATTTGTACTGAAATAAATCGAATCCTTGTACATACTACTGTTTTTTTTTAAATTTTTTCTCATATACATATTTTAGGGACTCCCCGAAACTGTTTTAAGCATTTTCTATGAAAAAAATTGAAAAAAAAATTGGTCGTAAGTGCGAATAGTCGTAAGTCGAACGGTCGTAAGTCGGGGACTACCTGTACTTATAAATTTTGGAGTAAATTTAAAAAATGTTTATTATTTTATATTTCTTTTGTTTTGTCTTAATCATATTTATATAAAAAAGACTACTCAGAGACTACTCTTTTTAGTGCAGATCAAATTTTTATTAGAGATTCATATAAATTCTCCACGGGATTGAATGAGGATATTGTTGGTTGTTTGTGCAATTTGCAATTAAAGTCATTGATAATTGAGTTTGGTGACATATTTCTCAAGTCTGGACCTATATGCTGTCAAAGCTTAAAAGATGTAGAGTATTTATAAAATTATTGTTTGAATATCTTAAATAGAGAACTTATGTACTAGCAAGATAATAAATAAAAAAAAAAATTTTTTTTTGTATCGAATTTCGCACTACACTTTAACCATTATTTAATAATTCCATATTTTTTGATGTGGACTGGCGCATCATATCACATAGTAGATTTTTTGAAAATATTTTACATTTTATTTTTAATATTTTATATTTTATTTCAGAAAAGTTTTTTCGACTTTTTCAATCTAGTTCGAATTTCAACGTTTATTGTGATCTTGGACTCATTCAAAGCTTTTCGAATTCTTAAATTTTTTTTTGGTTTTTCTGCATTTTTAATTTTATCAACAATTTTTGAAATTTTTTACACTTTCCGACATTTTTAACGATTTCTAACTTCCCAAAGTTTTTCGAGTTTTTCAATATATCTGGAGTTTTTTGATCTTTTTCTTCAAATCTTTAAGAAGTGCATCAAATATGCAAATTCACATGCATATATATGACTCATAGATGTTGAATATCAATTTTGTTGAACATACTATGTACTGCTTAAAAGCGATTAAATTCTCAACCTCTCATCAACGACGAAATCACGATATCAACCACAGAAGCGCTAGATCTACTTAAAAAAATAATTCAGTACAATAAGCTTGGATAATCTAAAGTCAGGCAAAGGACAAGTGCTATTTTACCTTAAAAAATGTAAAGGCATACTACATCCTAAGCAAAAAAGCACTTACAAAAATGCATCTTCGGCATTTACAGCAGCTACACTTATGAAATTTGGTACATTCGTATATAAATTGTAAATGGAATTTAATACATAATTTTTCTTCAACTTTACACTACTGTGCAATCGCCAACGATTTGCTACAAATGCCAAAGAATTGAACAAAAGCGAAGAATGGAAAATAAAGCAACAGGAACAACAACAATAACAACAACTATAACAAAATACACATTACATTTTTTGAGTTTTGAGTTTTTCCGAAATCATGAAAGGAGCAGATGTTAAAATTTTGTTCCTTTATATAACTACAACTATATACTGTATTGTTGTTGTTGTCGTCAATATTGTTGTTGCCATTCGCATTTGATGAACATGCATTGTTGTTGTTGTTATTAGTTTTGTTGCTGCTTCGCTGAGTTGCTCTTATAACCTGATATATATACATATATGAATGTATGTATGTACATATAAAAAGTCCTCGGCCTTACATCCTGCGCGCTGCGTTCATTGCTTTTGTAGATTTTTAATTTATTTCCTATAGATAAAAAAAAAATTCTTGCATTGTTGTTGTTATTCAGCTGGATCAAAATTTGTTAGATCGTGCCCTTGGATATATAATATGTACATACATATGTACATATATCCCTAGTATGTAAACGCACTTAGGTTCGTAGACTTTATTTAGAAAAATGTTAATGTTGATTTTTAAATGAAAATTTTGAATTTTTAATATTTTTTTTATAAATTATAATTAATATCAATTCATATTTATTAATTGTGTGCTGTATGCCAGTGGGTCATACATTTTCCTCGGTATGCGGACAATTTTTACTGCCGAGCTTATGGTTATAGCAGCCTTAGAAACATTTATCGGAGCCCTAGGGTTGACGACCACTGCTCACACAACACAAAGTAAAGTATATAATCAGAATCAGATCCTGCATAGATACTATAGCAAAATTTACAGTCCTACCTGTATTAAATAAAAAAAAACAATTTTGTTGAGCATACTCGACATCGAAGATCATCACCTTTCACACGCACACTGCTTTAAGTTGATATCCTGCAGTTTTGCTTCTAATTGCAATATTTAGAATTTTGTTACATTTATTTTTCTTTTTTCAAATCCTTAAAGATTTTGCAATGACACGCACTATTTTCTCTATTTAATTTGTTTTTGTTTCTTAATCCTGTGACAATGTACCTATATCACATATCTATCGGTAACGTATATTGATATTTTGGAAAAATGGCAAAATCCTTGTGCAACAACACCTGACACATTTTGCTGTGCAGCAATATTATGTATGTAAGTATATTAGGATAATACGCTTGAGTTTTTCTAATTAGGAACTAATCGGCACCATCTTGATTATGTAAAGCTTATAGAACCGAAGCTGATTTTAATGCTGCCGAATAATGTAGATAGATGATTTAATTGTACTTTGAATGTTAGTTACTTTTATTCACAAGTTAAAGTCAGATCAAGTAGTTTATTAAAGTAGAAAGGGTATTTAAATGAATTGTTAGTACATGAAAGTTCCCAACTCTATAGTTGTCTTCAAGCAATCAATACTCAATACATAAAATCTGAAAAACTACACAAACTTCGTTTGCCAAGAGTAAGATGTTGTTGTGTTACCCTAAACTATGCTACTCCATTAAGATGTGCGAGCGTTAGACTGAAGTGAGGTAGGCCATTCACCCGGGGTTGCCGCATCAGTAGCTACGTTAAGAATGTGATAGGAATTTGGTAAATTAATATGACCCGGTTGTCGCACAAATTTCTAATTTGTGAATCTTTATCGCTTTTTTGCAAGTGTAAGAACAAATGCTCAGAATTATCTTCATTTTACTATTTAGACTTTCACTAAATAAATAATTAGATTTAAAACTTGCAGTTGAATATTATTTAATTAAGCATTAGTTATTTAAATGAGTTATTAGCGAACGCCGATGTTTATGTAAATTTACAAGTCAGACAATGTTTTTTCGTAAATAAACATGACTTCACAAGACAACAGGTGGTTAACAGTTAATTAATGTCATATGTTTCGGCCATTTCATAGCCTGATCAGATCACTTTTATTTAAATTGTACGAAGATTTGAGCATCGGTCACTTTAAGTTTTCTTGACCTTCTGACGTACAAGGTCCGCAAATGACAAATATATGATAGATGGCGCATTACGCGTGGTGAAAAGAAAAATTTCTGAAATTTGGGCTTTGGGCGAAATCAAATGTCTTTTAAGTCTCATACGAATGTTATACCGTAGACGTCCAATATAACGTACTAATTAATACACGGGTCAGTCGTAATATCGTAAAATTCGTTATATCGAAGAGTTTTTTATTAAAGAAACTGACTTTTATTTATCTCATATACACACATTCATATCTAGTCATAAAAGTTAAGTTAGATTTTGGATTGCTATATTTACTTGCGATTAAGTTTACGGGTAAATTTTCGTAATTTAGAGACATCATTGGAAAAATTCCAATCTTAAAAACTGTTCGTTAAAAAGGAAATTCGCTATATCGTTATACGCTATATTGGAAGTCTACTGTACATGCATATGTAATAATTATTTCTAAAAAACAGTAAATATTTAAACAACAAAAAGAAGCTCTGGGAAATTTTTTCCTTTCGATGTATATCAACTCTAACTAACATCCCAATTAGTTTCCAATTCAAGATTTTGTTGCAACTCGATTTTTTATTTAAACTTGGTTAAGGCCCACCGTGATTGTGAACTTGATGCTCCTGCTAAGCTTCACTTGGCTAAAAGCTATACCTCTATCTCAACTTGTTGTTTGGCGCTTCAGTGGAACCCGCAGTATAACAGATGCAGAAACAGATCAAGCGCTGAATATAAAAAGTTATGTGAAAAAATTGGAATTGAAAACGCATAAAACAATGAGCCAAATTCTAAATACTTTTAGATCTGTAGTTCTTATTGAGTAGTACAAAAGAAGTATCTAGTAGCAATATTCCCCCATCAGTTTATTTTATAGGTCCGATAAAATATGGAATGTTTCTTTAATATAGATAGATTTATACCATTTACATGCAAGCATCCTTCAAAAATTAGTGATGAAAAACATCTTAAAGCTGCGTGCTTTAAAACATACATACATACATAAAGATCGAGTGTAGGCAGAAATATTGCTTTGCACTCAAAATATGTAATGACACTTCTTACAACGGACTTTATTTGATACAACGGACTTTATTACTCTGGTATTTATTTGGTACCAGTTAACGTTCGTACAAATTTCATCTATTCGATAACTTGTCATTGGGATTGTCAATCCACGACAATAATTTATCAAAATAGTAAAACTGTTCTTACTGCATTTATACTACTGGCTTTTTAATCAAAAAGACCGAAACCCATATCATCATCTTCTTCCTCTTCGGATTCTTCCTTGGCGGCTTCCTTCTTAGCCTCAGCTGGTGCAGCAGCAGCTGGCGCGGCAACGGCAGCGGTACCGAACTTACTAGGATCCTTCATGTACTCCTTAATGGTGGTGGCTTCCTTGAATTCGACTTCGGTAATTGCGGCAATAGCAAAAGAATCTTGAGTCCGTTGGCAATGCTGTGTGGTGCAGAAGCGATGGTTGGATAACCAATTTGCAAACAAACGGCAGCCAAATTGGCAACACCAGCTTGGAACTTTTCACGCAAATCTTCGGGCTTGATGTCCAAAATTTCTGGAGAGAAAATGGAACCAGAGTCATAGACTTGATTGAATGTTCAACATGTTCAGCAAAGTGGCTTCGGAAGCACCGACTTTGTCAGCAGGCTTCAAAATGGGCACATCGTTGATAATTTCAATTGTACCCTTTGAAATCTTAGTTGGAATGGACAAAGCCTGGAAGAAAGAAGTCTTCTCGGGACCCAAGCCAGTATTTTGAGCTGGAATTATGACATGCAACGGAGCAATTGCACCAGCACGAGCTGGAGATTCCAACAATTTCCCACGAATCTCAGCTAAATCGCCCTTGGTGAAAACGAAACCAACGTTTCCCTTGATATTAGGCAACAATTTCTCCAGCTGAGCGTTGTTCTCTAAATGACCACGGATTGCCTTGCGCATCATGGTGTTCTTGCCCATCAATACAACGCCCAAACCACGCAAGGAGGTACGGATGTGTTGCATTTGTTTAGAGCCAACATTATCAGCGCCAACAATGAAGCATTTTGGAAATTCATCAAAGAGTTCGACGACTTTATTGAGCTTTCCAGGCTGCCTTGTTCTCCCTAACCATCTTAAATAAATTTGTGAAATTAGGGACTCGCGAAAGTATTTAAGAACTAAGCACAAACGTTTACGACGGTGTTCTTAACTTAAATGAACAAATACTTATGATTTGCAAGAGATGACGCTTTAATAAATAGGATATTTTAGCTAAGCCAACAACCACATAAGCGCTTTCTATCTATTGTTCATAAAAGCTTTTGTCTATCCTTCGCAAAATGGCGATAGCGGAATGAAATAAATAAATTATAATTGATATTGGTCAGACAACAAGTGCATTGTGATTTTATAGAAATACATTTTATCGTGAGCACTGCACGAATCTTCCTTTACATTGAACTAAGCAATGATGCTGCAAGAATGCTGCGGTAACTCACCCATCTTCAAGTAATTTCGTGCCTCCAAAAATAGCGATTTGCACTGCAATTGCTTTGTCTAACACTTTTCTAACTCTTCCCCTTCATTCTCTTCACTTTTATCCCTTGTTTTAATAATTTCTTGACTTATTATCAAACACTTTATTTACTTTTATTATTCAAGTAATTGACGCGGCGGAAGTCCGTATTTATCGCGACTGATGCAAATAGGAAACTAATCTCTTTTAGTAAGTGAGTTGCCATCGTCTTAAAAATACTTAATATCTACTACATATTTTGGAAGTACATTTTTTAGTACAAAGTTTTTTTAGAGAGTTGATTCAATTTTGATGCAATTATGTTTTCGATATTTAATTTTTATTATTTTTATTTATTACTATGTACCCATATATACGAAGCTATGAAAAATTATGACGATCGTAATTAAGCACATTAATTTAATAACACTTCAAGCAAGTGCCATTTTCAAAAATTGGAAAACATAATTTGTACATTTAATAGTGCACTCAGACGATAAGGCTTTTCTAACGACATAGCCAAGTTGGTCGATCGGGCACTATAAAAACAGTCGGAGAAGTTTTTAGACTGATTGGTATTAAAAATACTAATTCTAGATTGAGGACAAAACAAAACCATTTTATTGCTAATAATTCCATTAGTTAATTTATTTCCAGTTGCTTGCAAGTGTGCACGCGATGAGAATAAGATGTAAATAACCATTTTACATTTTGTAATTGAAAGGGGCGGATTAAGGGCAGATTGAGGTAGGGCTTAATATGACCATAGAAACGGGCCCCGAGCACAGGGGGCCCCCCAAGTAGGGAAGTATTAAGCTATTTGCTAGGGGTTTAAGATAGGACAAGGGTTTGGTTTCGTTTTTAGAAGAAATGTTACAGTAGGATCTTTATTTTTTGGTCACACCGTTAATACACATAAAAAAAAGCCTATTAGGAGTCCCTTATTTTGCTCATCAGTATGTAATCTTTTATTTTTTTCATATACTTGTAGGAAATATAAGTTTGCACCTAGTGCCATCATAAAACTTTTGTTTAAGTGTGTGCCCATTTCTACTTTTTAGCCATACATTACAGAATTTCTTAACCAACAGCAAATGCTCCAGATTTCTCAAAAAAAATACTATATAGCAAGTATCAAAGAAATCAGTTGATTTGTCTTCCGTTATGAAGGCTTATCGGCTCCGTTAACTAGACTAACTAGGATACGAGCTGTATAGTATAAATTTGATTTACCATCTCTACAATAAAGCTACTCTACTTACCTTTCGGCATCCAAACATTGATGACAAGAAAAACATACTATGGGTATTCACGCGTTGTTGAGAAATGATATTTTTCAATTACGCATTGCCTTAACTCAGTACACATATGGAAGGAATTCGAAAGTGAAACGATTAAAATATTTTGCATCTCTAATATATTCATTGCACCTTTACGTGTTGGTACGAAAAAAGATCGCACTTCGCACTTTTGAATCAACGCGTGAAAACCCATATTCATCATTTAATTATTTTTTAAATTTTTTATTTCATACATCTCATTACAGATATTCCGATGTCAATTAATTTATTAATAATGTATACAAATTATTTGGATAAGTTTTTTTGTTTTCTTAATTTATTTTGCTTGAGTTAAAATTACAGATTTATGTGTCTATGAAGTTCTGAAATTTGGGAAAAAACATCAAAATACAACATTTACTCGCATAGCTTTTTTTCGAAGACTCAACTAAAATTAAAGTTTCGTAAATTTTTTTATTAAAATAAAATCATCGTTTTTTCGTATCAAATTGATGAAATGGTACAGACGCAACAACTTGGAAACCAAAACGAGTCGGTATACAGATTTTGTCCATTACTCTGCAGTGCGATTAAACGTTTTTGCACAAATTTCTGTTCGCATCTGGAATTGTAACCGTTGGGCAGTTGACACAGATTGGAGCAGGTGGAAGAACTAAAATATAAACATAAAGGATAAATTTGAAAAAAAGTATAATAAATAACTGCAAGAAACGTGTAAGTAAATAAGCGGACAAAAAAAGACAACGTGTGTGAGATATAGATCTTTTAAATGTGAAAGTTTCAGCTGATATTTTACGAACAAAAGTCGAACTGCTTCCTTTATGTTATTTGCGAAAGTCCTTTTCTACTGTTAAGTGTGCCAATTAGCGCTTGCAAATTGCAATTAAATGCAGCAGTTACCCCTTTTAAGCCATTGACTCACCGACTGAAGGAAATAGGGTTTGCATTTAGTGTAATTAAAGAGGGTTTTCGTTTTTACTTTAAATTTGAATAAAATTTATATGTAACTAACCCTCCCCACTATATAGTATGCAGTACAAATATGATAAATGTAAAATTATAAGACAAAGGGTTGTTTTTCTTTTCTGTTTGTCAGAACTTACAAAAACTGACAACAGACAACTTTTAATTGTTAATTATTTTCAGTAACAATTCAAAGATATTTGGGTTTTTTATACATTTTCTGTAAAATAAAAATAAAAACGTTAAAATTTCAGGTAAAAGTTGACCTAATTCTTATTTGCATTATGCATTCATCCTGATTCTATGTTATTATTCTCGAAAAACTGTGTTTAATTTTTTTGCTAGGTTAAAGGAGATATTAATAACAAAACGTGTCCTTTTTTTTCGTCACCAATTTGTTTTTCACATGAAAAGAGTCCGTAATTCATTTTTAGCCATGTGCCGCGCAAAGTCTTATTGACACAAAAGTAAGTTAAGCTACTTAATGGTGAAGAAAGTATCCCTTACTCCTGAAGGAGCCAAAGAAATGATTCACGGAACGTCTGCTAAAACTTGGATACATAAGTTTCGACAAATAATTACTGCAGTAAAGAGTTCAGTTTACATTCGAAAAGTGTAATAAAAAGAATTTAGTGCGGTAAGGTTTAAAGAAAAACTAATCATCTATGTGACCATAAAAATAATAGCTTTGTTTTGCGTTGCTTCCTGATTGCGTCGTCATTTTCCGGTCCCAATTAGCGATGCAAATCGAGATCTTAATATAGAAGTAAATTCGACGACAGCTCTATCTAGGGTGATTTTTTAGGAGAATGTTTTTTAAAAATTAAAAGAAGAACAGAAAATTTGCAAAAGAATGAAATATTAAATTAGAGCCATGCATCAATTCCTTTTATTTACTCCCTAAAGATCAATTCATGTAAATGTTGCCCGCGGCTACGCCTGCGGTAGTTCAACCGTAAGCTCCAATTTTGACATACTTTTTCCAGCATTTCAGCCGGTATCTCACTAATGGCAACTGTAATGTTGTCTTCTAGGGCTGCAATTGTGGCTGCATTGTCCCTGCACACGCAAGACTTCACGTAGCCCCACATAAATAGTCTAGTGGGGTCAAATCGCATGATCTTGGTGGTCAATGGACTGCTCCAAAACGTGAGATTAATGGCTCACCAAACCCGACTCTTAATAGGTTCATGGTATCGCGTGCCGTGTGATATGTGGCACTGTTTTGTTGAAACCACATGTCAACCAAGTCTGATTCTTCCATTTTAGACAAAAAAAAGTCGGTTATCATCACACGGTACCTTGTTTCATTGACTGTAATGTTGCGATTTTCTTTAATGTTGAAAATGTACGGTTGGCCCACAAATCGCACCAAACAGCACATTTTTCAGGGTGCATTGGCAGCTTTTGAACTGCCTTTGGCAGCTCTTCAGCACGAATTTTGGTAATAAAATACAAGCGCTGTTCATTCATGATAAAATGGCAAACCTTGTTGAGCATTTAAGGCGTTAAGATATGTTGCGAATCAAGCGTGATGTGTTAAAAACTTTAGACTGAAAAAACAGATTGCAAAAAACTACCCGTTCACAATCCTTTTACAGATTCTTTATCCAATAATAATTATGTTAAAATTTAACAGCAAAATGTTAACTTTGCTACAGCACCCAATAAAGCTTTGACAAAAACTTGTGCTCTAGCAAGTACATAAACCGAAAATGATTCAGCAATAGTTTATTCACATATGAGAGCGCTTTACCACAAACAAATTATAGCAACTTTCCCATAAAAATATTAACTTACGCGCAGAGTTCCGCTTTAACCATTTGTCGTGCGGTGTTCGCCTCGTTGACAACAAACATCCAGTTGCCTAAAATTTGAGAATTTAAAAAAAAAAGAGTTATGCAAAATTTGATATGGCATTCTGGTGCCAAAAAAAAAAATTGATTTTAATAGAGTCTGTTATAGACTTAAGAGGGAGATATTTTGAAATTTTTACCTTTACTATTGAGTGCCGCCTGTGGCGTTATAAACTGCGATGCTGTCTGACATAGCGTCGAGCGTCCTGGGCTTTGTCGCTTTATACGCGACTTTTCGCCCTTTTCTACGCCCACTATATCCAGGAGATCCATATTGATGGACACATCACGTGTGTGACGTTCCAATGATGCATTTGACGACGGTTGAGCAACACTAACACCACCACCACCATCACTAGCGCCAGTGCCATATTTTTGACTCAGTTCGCGAGCGATACGCTTAAGCCAAAGCGTTGGATTATTAGGTGTCACTTTGTTGTTGCTACCATAGGGATGAACCTGATTTTTGTTTAAATTTAAACGTTGCCCTGCGCTACTATATAGCAGGAATCTAAACAAAAAAATCTCTTATCTATGTAATTTCAATGTCTCATTAATAGGTTGGGTTCTTCCAAACTTACGTCGGTGGCTCTGTTGTACGCGATTTGGCTATGAAAAGTTTTTCATCAGCACCATAGCCTGTACCGGCACTACTTGAGCTTGATGCACTACTTGAAGCTCCACCATTTGTTGGTGTTTTATATTTGTATCCCGTAAAGTCGTCATTACTGCTGCTGCCATAGGGACGTGGAAATATATAATCAGGATCATAAAAGTGCGGTATTTCCTGCCAGTTCAGCGAGGAAAATTCTTCCCAGGTTTCATCTACCAGCAGATTTTTTGCTTCGTAACCCCATTTGTGCACAAGATGTTTGATGAGATATCTGTTATTAAAAATACAAAATGATAGTGACTTTAGTAAATTTTCCATTGTAATAGATTAAACATGAACCAGCTTATTCTTACGAATGCATCAAATGCTGCAAAAATTTAGTCGTTTTTTAGATATACAAAGTACAGGTGTACTGGGTTGATCAAATTTTTTTTTTAAACAACCGGATATTCAAAAATCTTTATTCCCATGTTTATGAGAACTTTTTATGCAAGCAGTGAAAGACTATGTTTTAATGCCTATAATTTTTGCCACCTGCCCGATGAACAGAGTAATATGTTACTAAGGTAATTCACAATGAGTCATAACAAGTCGTTTTTATGCTCGAAAATTTTGGTATGACAAGATTTGGCTGACTTTTTATAAATTTTAAATTTTTAATGGCTATCTCCATTTTCGAAAAACTGGTTTTGATTGAAAGTAATATTAAATTAGCATTACTAGTTCAAATCTGGAAGCCATATTTTTGCCCAAAATAGCTTTGTGTTTTTGTTCAAAATTATAGTATTTTTTTTGAAACTTTAAAGCGATGAATGCTGGATCAAATTTTCACATATGAAGATTTTTCGCTCATGAAATCGGTGTGTTTTCGTCTGTTCTACAACATTGGTCTGAACATATTTTTCTACTTGTGGCTTTCTTTCGGAGTTACTGAGCGATAAGTGCAAAAAAAATAAGCGTGAAGAAAAGACCTTGCAAAATGCAACGCTTCCTCCCGCACTATATGGAATTACTTAGTTAAGAAAAAAGCTTTTTTTTCGTACGGAAAAAACAATATTTGATATTCGAGTTCGAATTTGTTAAAATTATATTTACAGCACTAAAATAATACGTGATCTGAATTTTATGTTTCTCAGTGTAATGGTTTGGTCTGAGCGCTGGTTCTGATTCAGTCGGAGAACAAATTTTATGTACCTAGATCATATGATGCGAGTTATTAGACATCCAGTTATGTTACAGTTTTCTAACCAACTAAAAACACCCTGTGGTATCACAATGGATCACATTTGGTCTAAGTGAGTCGGTTTTTCATAGCTGACTGCCACTCCTACCTAACCTAAGCTAACCAACTAAACATTTGAAACTGTTTTCATAGTGAAGTGTTGCCTTTAACTTTTAGGTCAGTTATACACTCTACACCAATAGTTATATAATAAAATTTTTTACAAATACTCGTCGCAGGTACCACATGTAAAAGATAAAATATTTTTATGACACTATTGAGTATAACTTTGGCTATTTTCTTGCACAAACAACGTGCATGTATTTGTGTTATAGTATTTTATGCTTCTTTTAAATATTTGTTGTTGTTGTTGTTGTTTACATGTTACATTACTCATATCACGTGTCAGTTTTTATGTAAAGGCAGACCTTTGCTTCGCACTTTAACGGTACACTTAACAAAGTGTAAGAAGAAATTTTGAAAGTTTTTTAAAAACAAATTAAATATTTGTAAGAAATAACGATATGTTGGCAAGAAATTTTAAAATTTCCAATAATCCAATAGGTATTGCGGAATAAAACTTAATGAGTTCCACAATTATGAGATATTTACTGCGCAAAGTATTGCGTACATATTTGGTTTGGCATAAGAGCTGTTAGCGATAACTCAAGATACGCTAATTGCAAGACATTGATCTGTGAACCAAAGTATGCGCGAAAAATGCTGCTTTCGAGACGCTCGTAAAAAACGTTTGCTAGTTTGCATGCATTCAAAAGTAAGTTTGGAGCACATTTGCAAGCGAGGAACTTTACGTTTTGGCAAATGTGCGCAAAGCTTATAATAAATTTTGCAGTGCCTATTCAAAAGTAATGCAGAATTTTTGGGTTTTCAAATTTTTAATTCCTTAGAGCTGTTCACATTACCATTGTATCTACTGTGTTAATTTTGCAACGTAGTAACTTTGCAATATTTCGCCATTCATTGCGTTGTTTTGTTATTGTTTCCCATAAAGACATGAAATACCACGAGTTGTAAAAATTAAACTACTTGGCAGCATGTTATTGAGTGTTGTAATATGGTAACACCAATCAGCTGATCACTTGTAAAATTTAAATTCGCGCAGCAAAAAGAAGAGGTGCGAATAAATAATAGATATTAGGTAAATAGATTTTTTTCATAAAAGGCAAAGCAAACACGAAAAGTTCCAAACAGGACATGGAGTGAATAAGAGCAATCAATCTTTACACATAATCTTCTAGCACGATAATCGCTCGCCAATTCTCGTAGTAGCGTGATTCCGAAATCGGTTTCTTGTGCGGCGTGGGTGTGATATATACGCCAGTCATCCAATAAAGCCAGATAAAGGCGATTTTTAGTTATAGTGAAGTTGCTTTCAAAGTAAGTCTTTTGGAAACTGAGGAAACCAATTAATTTGACAACTCAAAAGTAGAGCTTTTGAGCTCAACCATTTTCTTCGAATCGTTTGAGAATTTTTTTCAATATATTTCTATTCTAGAAAATCCTTTTTCGGAAGTTCGTACCCCAAAACTTTTAACTGCTAGAATATCCAGTGCTGCTGAGCTCACAGGACGCGTTGTAAAACTCTGTAAAGGAATATACTCCAGTGCAGCTCTATCTAAATTGAAGTAAATAGTCTTATGTGAATTTTCTTGCACGGAAACGCTTTCATATTGATATTGAACTTGAAAATCGCAACCCCGGCGTCGCTAGCCACTGTAGTTCTACATAATATTTACGTTGAATGGGCGGTCTTTGGCCTCAACTCAAGTATTTGATGAACTATAGTAAAGAATGCGACCTTCAGTTACAAAAAGGTATCATGAGTTAAAGTAAATAATTATCAAGCTCTCAAAACAGAAAAAATATGTGCAAGGCGTAGAGAAGAAGTCAGTCAGTGTCGGATGAAAATTTTGGAGCTCGAGATGGAAAAAGCAGTTCCTTAAGAGATATCGCGTTGAAGGAAAAAGTTCAGATGGAATAATGATGAAAAAATATGGTAAAGCTATTTCGGCAAACAGTTTTCAAAAAATCTGCGAAACTTAGCCAAAGTACAAAGTAAAATTAATAAGTCTAAGTATGCCTTAAGCTTTTCGTTCTTATGTTTATTTCTAGTTATTATTAACATTAAGGGTATTTCTCTAATAATTTGTTTCATGGCTCGGGCAACACTGATTGAACTGTCGTATTGCCATTGCTCATTCGTTTGCACGTCCTATAAACAAGCTTGAAACTCTTCGAGTTTTGCACGTATTGCGAGTTTTCGTTTTTACAGGAATACCCTTATTAATTGTGTAAGTTTTCGGGGATAATCTTCTTCGTCAGTTAACGTGAAAGTTAACATAGAATAGTGGTAGTCTAGCAAAATGACTGATGAATCTCAATTTTTTTAAAAATGATGTCGGAAACAATGCTGCCCGGCATTGTGCTCCGGCAGACGAGATGTAGAGTTGTGTTGCACACACATGCATTGTTTTCATCATTGCTTGAAAAATTTCATTTTTTTCCTGTTCATATTCATAATTTGGCTTTTACCATTTAAAGACTATTACTCACATCCATAGTGGATCCATGTGGTTACTAAAATAATAATTCGTATATTAAACACTGACTCATTTAATCAATGACAGGTTGAGTTTTGGCAGCTCAGTGAGTATGTTTGATCTGAAATATCGATGACAAGTAAAATCTAAAATTACTCCTTTTATACATAGGTGTTCAATTCTGTTGTTGGCCTTTGACCGAATAAATAAATCAAAATGATGTCTACTTTTGTTCGAATAAAATAAATGAATTGATAACGATTATGCATTGTTTTTTTTATTATAAATAACCATTACGGTTTCTGTGTCAAGATTAATCAAGAAACATGAACCCACAAAGTTTTAGGACGTATATGAGTATCTTACGATATACATCTATCACCAACAGTGCAATATACCTTTTCAGTAGCTTTAGAATATCAGTTTTCTGTTAAGTAAGCCAACAATAAACTTGTTATTTTAACATTTCGTTTAACAAGCCAAAAAAGGTAAACATCTTTCTCTTTGTTTATAACTGAAATAAGGTAAATGCATCAAATTCCGATAGCCAAGTTAAATAATGTTTGATACATCGATGATTCGAAGTCTTTCAGGATACTTTTTTAGCGAAATAATTTTTTTTTTATTGTGAAAAAAGATCTTTTGAGTATACATTGGTTTAGGATTAGAGCAAATACAAATTTCCTTCCTAATACCAAAACTTTATACATTTAATTTTTACCTAGAGTTTAGTTCCGGAAATGGTTTAACCTGATTCCAAATGCACGATCACATATATTCTCACACGAATAAGGCAGATGTGGTTAGTTTTTTCCCGATGCTCTAAGAAAACTTTCCGGTAAAATACGATAATAATATCGGTTGAACGCTAGGTTTTTTTATGGCTCTTGATTTTTCTGGGCAGTTGCTTGCAATATTCCGCAGTGTACTTCTTGCTGAAAACCTAATTTTGAAGTAAATTTTTGAGATAGGCTCATGAAAGTTTTGTGTCATTGAGACACTAACCTTAAATTTCGCTATGAAGATTTCCAAGGCTAAAACTAAATAAATAATATCAATCAAATACAGTATTTTTGAAAGTATTCTTAATTAAAAACTAACATGACGAGATACGGACTCAGTGACCTGAAGTTCAAAAGTAATCGACTATAATTTTTTTTTTGTAATTTTTAAGTTTAATTTGTTGTTTTTTGAGTGAAATCAAAAACCTAAAAAAATATGCAGGTACAATCCCGAAATTAGGTTAGCCTACCTTATCTAACCCACTTCAGTGAGGGTGTTCATTTATAAAATATGCGTAAAATTTCCCAAGCCTCACACACATACAATTTGGGCACAAAAGCGACTGATTTATTGGTGCACGACCACGTTCTTCTCACTTTTTGTCCAAAATATTGACGATTAAAATAAACTTTAAACACTCCATTAAACTTTGCCCAGACTCTATTGTGAGCGATGATTTGTAAACTGGTTTTTGCATAGAAGTTGTCGAATTAGAAGATGCACACAAAGCAGCTCTCATATAAGGGCTTAGAGAGAAACAACAATAAAACAACTGTTATCGGAAAGTGACGATGAAAAAACCCACAATAAATAATCATAAATAGCGGACACTGACGCTAAGTGCCTTATTGGGTCAAGGAATTCCGTTAAGAGCTCTTGAAGATCAACGTACAAGTTTGTCACAGAAGTCATTCGATCACTAGCACGTATCGTACGAGTGGGTCTATCTAACAGTCAGTTGCTTGGCTGGCCGGTCGATCTCTCTTTCGTTCGACTACCCGGTCAAATGATATGCATATGAAGAGAGGTCTTTTGGTTTTGTTTTTGCTGTCTGTCGTCTGGTTCTGCATTAAAGCCACCAGTTATATTGTTGTCTTAAACATGTTTCAAATGAAATATTTTTGACGCATTGATTTTGGCATTTTAATGTTGTGTCTAATTTTAGGTTGTGCGTAACTTGTTTTTTTTTCTTTTCTGTTTTTTTTTATTTTTTTTCTTATGTTTTCTTGTTGTGCTTTTTGTTACTCCGGTACAATTCCATATTACTTACGTTGGATAATTGTCGACGTGCTCACAATATGTTTTGCCGGGCCTGGCACATGATGGTGTGTGACCTGGTGGCGCTGGTAAAAATTGACATGGAGGTGCGCCGTAAAGACCGCAGGGTGGTGAACAGAGAACTGATGAAATAAATGCTAATATCTGAAAATACATTTAATGATAACATATTAATTAAGTGTTTCTTAATTTTATAATTAATATGAATTTTTTTTAAGAGCTGGCATTTTCTGTAGTTCCTTCAACTGTTGCTAAGCGCATGGTATGCTGTATATTTAATTAGATTACATTGTAGCTGAAGATATATGTACACCTGCGGTCAGACACATAAATTATGAATATTATTAAAGTTTTATGTAAAATCTTAATTTTTTTATTGAAAAAAAATACAAATTAAATGCAACGGTTAATGCAAGCACTTGCAGCGTAATGTGTTGACTCACTGAGATATATTTGTCAGTAAAAAGTTTCTAACAAGTCGATATATGTAAATTGCAGAAATCGAAATACGTTCAAAAATACGTTGTGCAATGCGAAAAATATTGATACAACTATCGAAAAACATGAAAAAAAGAAACTATGAAAAAATCATCAAATCGAAAAATGTGAAATTGAATGAAGGTCGAAATATCCGAAAAATGTTAAACAAACTCAAAAATTTCAGAAAATGTCAAAAAAACTCTAATAAACTGTGAGACAAATTATTCTACAAAAATTGTTAAATTGTTGCAAGCGCTATTAAGGGCCTTCGAAATAACGCTTCAAAGACGAGTCAAACCCCAGATTTGCTGAAGGCTCGCGGTGGGCTTTAACCAAGTGCTAAGTTAAGTTATAACAAAAATTTGAATGAATTTAAAAAATTTACCCTTTGATTCGAAATAAAAAAATTTGACTTGAATGGAAGTATCGAAACCATATGATATTTTTGATAGTTTTTGACAAAATGCGATGATTTTAGACTTTTCGACTTGCTTTGGTACCTACTTCTCGATACGTCTGACTTTTCGATATATCATAACTTATATCGTATTTTTCGATTCTTTTGAACTTCCATCGACGATTTCTGAACTGCATACTTGATACTTCAACTTTTATCGAACTTTCCGATGCTGCACCATAATTATTGACTTATACGAACATTTGAACACATTTCGGATTTCTTATGAGATTTGAAATTTGAACATTATCACAACGTAGATAATGGTGGGAAATGTAAACGTCATATGTCAAGCATATTTATTTCAAATTGACTCATATTTGACTACTTCATGGAATCGTTCTGTAATTTTTACAGACAAAAATTTGACAAAAACTATTTTTTTTTTGGTACACCCTAATATAATAATTTTATTGCAGATGCTGTATTTAAAAGCAAAAACATCCATCACAAACTATAAAAGTACTCACCACATAAATAAAAATGTTTCCATAGTTACTAAAAAATAAATAATTAATACTCTTCATTGTTTACATGTGTTGATTTTTATTTGGATTTTCTTTGCGCGCAAAGCACCTGTAAATAGAAAAAAAATCGAAACATAAGCAAACAATAAAATAAAACAGGCAAGATGTAGGGAAAGATGTCTAAAATAAAGGCATTTAAAAAATAATGTTGACAGCTGTCAAACTAATGGACAGAAACAACAAAAAATTCATAACAAAAAACAACATAATCATAAAATTACAATGACTTGAAGCATTTCAAGACAAAACCAAAATAAATTCAAAATCAACAGTAATATGACGCAAGTCAATTTACACCCTCTGTCAGCTCAAGATGAGTCCACATTAGGTATGAATACTACTTAAGTACTCACATGCAAAACCTCAGGCCTGACATCAAGTAATTAACCGCAGGTGCTAATTTCAATATTTAAACAAATCAAGCAACCGAATATTGCAAAAATCACTTAAGATTTTCCGCAAAGTTAAAAAGTGAAAGTTAATTATTTCAGCAATTTGTCTAACTGCAATACAAATACAGTATAGCCTGTTTAATTGAATCTCGATTATTTGTATTTCCCGCATACCAGTGCAAAAAAAATCCAGTCGAAAATATTCTCATTAACATGGACATGAAATACCGTGTGATTAAAACTATCGTCCTAGCGATAACAACTTGACTCTCCTGTGCTTAATGTATTTACTGCGTACATCATATATATACATTTTTGGCTACATAATTTAATATATTCATCTAAAACAAAATACTACATTATACTCTTTGTAATCTGATTTTATTTTTAAATGGCCCATCGGTGCACTTTAAAAATGCCCGAATTCAATTCAATTCCGTGTACTATAATCAAAATCTTTGCATTCTTCGCCATTCCAGTTCAGTGGGGTCTACTGTACAATCATATAACTAGTACCAGTGACAATTAGGGTAGTCTGGGTGTGAGAAAGAATGTGAAGTGTAGTAATGCAAAGCGTGCCATCAGCTACTTAAGTTAGTAGGTCGAGCTTTTGGCGGTGAAACTCTTAATTAAGTGGGCTTTACTTTCAGACTGAACACGATCGCAAATCAAGTGATCATTCAAACTGTATTCCCATATACAGTAGCTGTTGATTATCTGTTTTAGCACATTAACAAATGCAGTTTTGTCTCAACGTTATAATCAAGAATGATTTACGATAATTTCAGTTTATCTAAGCAAGATAATAATAGCATTTAATTAAATATATGCATTGAAAGCTCTGGATGGTTTTTAAGCATTTGATTAGTTGCATAGATTTGCATGTTTATTGAATATTAGATATATGTATAGTATATGAAAATAAAAGCACTCGCTTTGTGATGTGACGTAGTATAGGTAGTTAAAAAATTTCAAAAAAAAATTAAAATATTAGATAAATAGTGAGTCGAAAACTTTTTAAAAAGTTGAAAAATATATAAAATATATTGGCCAAGTCGACAAGCATTGAAAATGTCCAAAAAGTTTTCGAAAAACTTGCGTGTCATGACCGTCAGCATTCAATCCAGCATAAATTTTCTTCCATAACCGCTAATAGAGATGTTCACACATTAATAACTTTGTATTTGTTAATATCATATATCATATTTTATTCTAAAATCTTCATAATGAGTATTTTTTGTAACAGAAGCACTTGCCTGTAAGTCAATAGATATTCTAGCAATATAACAACCTTTTTAAAGTTATCATGATTCCTTGTTCATCAATGTGATATGCTGCTGCTTACGTGCTTTTGGTAGCGGTTGTCCCTGATTCGATGCAATGAACTTTACACAATGCAATTTTTGTTTACTTTCGATTTAGTTTATTTATTGAAACAAGTTTTCAGCATCGTGAGAAATTTTGTATATAAATTAAAACAAAACTTCCGGGTAATATACATAAATAACTTCACATAAAAAGTCATAAAAATATAAAGTAGGCATATTTAACATGGTACTCGTATTATGCATAAAGTTGCGTACCAAGATTTGTAATTTTTACACTCGTCGCTTATTTTTGTACCAAAATGATGCAATCTCAATATGAATTAACAATCGCTTGCATCTGTTCAATATGAATTCAAACTTTTTCGCTATAACAGCAGTGTGATGAAGAGCCGGAACATCTGTCGAGTTATATAAGAATTCTCTATGTAAGTAATTATACTCA
This sequence comes from Meiosimyza decipiens, assembly GCA_963680825.1. Lineage (NCBI taxonomy): Eukaryota > Metazoa > Arthropoda > Insecta > Diptera > Lauxaniidae > Meiosimyza > Meiosimyza decipiens. The sequence goes on along the minus strand of OY804258.1, from coordinate 22,619,464 downwards.
AGGCTGTGAGGCTGTAAGTATACTCATGTTACTACCAAAAAAGCTCAGAATTGACCAAGTTTTTTTGGTCCATTTGAAATTGACAGTCCTAAATTGTAAAGGGTTATTCACACATACTATTACACATTGACCTAAAGCTAAGAGTCAACTTTGACAACGTTTTCCATAAGAAAAACGCAGTTTTTCCTTTCTCGTCATTCTTCCGTATTGTTTGTTTATTTTATTCCAAAATTTGAACAAAAGTTACACTAATTTTTGTTAAATATTTGGATTTCCTCCATTTTAATTTATTACACTGATCCAAAAATGTACATAAATTTTTAAGAACAATTTTCTTCAAATTATTTATGTATTTTTACTTACACAATAAATAAAAGTTCATATGAATGAAGAAACGTTCCATAAAATTAGATTTATCATAAGAATTGTATCTTATAAGTTTAAGTATTCGATTCATAAAGTTATTGAGTAAACTTATGAAAAAGTTGCTTATGACCTAGGTTTCTTTCTTAAAATTCAAGAAATGTTTATATTTCAGCATACATTTAAAAACATTTGCTTATAATCTAAGGAATTTTTCTTATATCCTAAGAAATATATATATCTCTGCCCTTCCGAGAAACAAAATGTTCTTTTCATATAAGAAAAATTCTTGGATCATAACAAAACTTTCTTAGCGAACACAGCCGTTGTCATTCTCATTTTGTATAATGAAATTTGAAGATGTTGTTGGTTGCACATGGTTCGTCTCAAGGAGTATTTTCGTGATAATGAAATACTTAACAATATAATAAAAAAGAAATAGAAGAAAAATGTCTGAAGAAAGAATCCTTTTTGACGAGAACAGTGGTACTGTAAATCTGGAAGGTTGGCGTTTGGATCATACGTATACATTGTCCACAGGTAAACCCCTCGATGCAATACATTTTAAGTCTTGATGTGCTCATAAATATTAACTTTCAGAAGAAAAAATTACTGTAAACGCTTTAAAAATATTGAAACATCAATGCTGGAAAATAGGCGACCGAGCTGTATTTGAGCATCACTATGAGGAATGGAGGAAGTCGAGATATTGCCCATTTGAATTTGTGGTTCGTCCACGCCAAGATTCATTTGCCTCGACAACAGCGCTGTCAAATTCGAATTGTTGAAGCCCATCATCTGCAGATGGTACTAAACTATGTCTTTTGCAAAACCTTCCTTACGATCGCAAAGCATTGACTATTCAAAAGTTTTATGAAAAAGAGCTTATGAATATGTTACTATGGTAAGCTATCACATTTGAAATAAAATGCAATAATAAACATTTGTTTTTGCAAACTTAATGTGCGTTTTTTTTTAACTGGATAAAGGGAAAAGTAATATAAGAAAAATTTCTTATAGGCTAAGAAACACCACATTAAATAATTCTATGGAACGTTTCTTATGTACTTAAAAAGATTCTTATGTCCTAAGAAACGTTTCTTAAAATAACTATATGTAATGTTTCATATACCTTAAGAACATTTCTTAAAATATACTGAAATTTTCTTAAAATATTATCGATTTGTAACTTTATGAATACTTTTTCTTTGATTATAAGAAATATTTTTTTTTCTAGGCTTTTATGAAATTTTCCTAGTATACAAGTAGCTTTTCTTATCTGACAAGAACAATTTTGGTTCAGTGTAATAAGCAATTAACTGTAGTCCAAAAGCGGAAATGTGTGAAGTTAAAAAATTAGGACGAAGTAGGTGCTAACAACTAATGAACATGTGAATGACCCCTGATATCTTATTAGTTTCCTTAAAAATCTTGTTTTGTTTTTGCACATCAAGTTTATGGCATGCATGGAAACTTATTCTCGATGAGCGGAAAGCGTTTTATGCCTACATTTCATTTGCAAGTCCAGCCCTAGTTATACTATTACTCTTTTTACTAGGCACATTAAAGAACAAATAAGCGCTTACTATGTTTACATTATATATTTGTTATCTAGATTATAATCAATGTGCAAATAAACTATTATTTTAAGTGCTTTCATCTCAATTATAATATTCACAAATCTACAATATCCAATGATGAATGAATCGAAGCTTTTTGTTTCTATAACAAACAGAGATACAGACATTTCTTCAGCGAATTAAAATAACGAAATTTCATAGGAAAAGTTGAGACAAGTACGGTGTCATATTTTTACTCATGTAAAGATTTCCATCAAAAACTTTGTTTTTAAAACTTTTTTCTCACTTGGGCATTACAATGCAAAAAAACACCGGCAAATTTCAAATGAAAATACGCACTGCTGTCAGTTGCACCAATGTAAGGGAGGTTTTCCAAATTTCTGAATTTCTTTTCCAGATCGGATTTTTTACACAAATATAGCCTGTTTTCTACGGATGTCACCGCTATGAAACTAGAGACATGGGCTAAAGACTACGACATGAAAACTTCTTCGGAATGGCGCTTCAAAAATAAGAAGAAACTTAGAAAAAGCTAATTCACTAATGAAGCTGAAGATTATTTCGCTGTTAGTCGACGAAAAATGTACAGAGGACTGATCAAGCGCTGGCATAGTTGCATTGTAAGCGGCGGGCCTATTTTAAATCCTACGAAATTCATGGCGTTGAGTTTTTTCCATATGCGCTGTGAAGAAACCAAATTTATCATATATTTTGCTAAAACACTACATATTTTCTTCTTCGGGTAAATTTTACGTTACAGAAACTGGATACCTGAAACTTTGTTAAAAATTTTCTTTCAAAATGTAGAAAAATTAAAAAAAAAAAAAAAAAAAGTCTAGTTAAGGTGTTATATTTGGCCCGACCGAAACTCACATACCCTACACTGCATTGAAAGTACTTTCCAAACAAAAAATGTTAAAAATACATTGAAAATTAATTACCTAAAACTTTTATGAAAATCTTATGTGCCCATTGTGAGTTAAACGAAATCAAAACTTTCAATTATTGAAAAGTACCACTCCCACTTTTCCAATTCCGCACAATTCAAGATATTTATGATCTGTATCCGTGTACTTAATTTCATCACAATATCTTGTGCGGCTAACGAGTTCTGGCGTTATTAAAGTTAAAATATAGGGCTGTGCCACGCCTTTTTAAGAGCCTTTGTAAATTTAAAACCTAGCCGAATGTTAATTTTGTTCAAATGTTCACCAAATCAACAAGTTTCATCAAAATCGCAGCAACTTTTTTCAAAATGTGCAGGGGTATGTATATTTATATAGCGTATGGGCGGTGGGCGTAATCGTGAACCGATTTTGCCCATTTTAACATACTAGCAGCTTGTAAGAAGGTGTGACCTGTGCCAAATTTCATTGAAGTAGCTTGCTTAGTTTTCCCGTAAACAGACAGATACACTGACAGACAGACAGACAGTAGTGATACTGATACTATACTTACCACGCCCCCTTCTATGCGTTCAAACAAAGTTAATATACCCTCTGTGTAGGGTATAATAAATAAACGTGACTAAATTTAATAAACTTGGTGGGTTGTCGCCTTTCCCGCGAATATAAACATAACTGGTACAACAATGTCAAAATATCTAAAAAACGATTTTTAATTTTGTTTATCTGATCTGCTTGGATGAAAACGCATGAAAAATTATCTTTTAAAGAAGTATGAACTCATATTCAAGAAAAAAAAAAAATTTTAACTGATTTGTTGCTCTAAAAATCATTAATAAATGATTTTCAATTTTAATATTCAACACAGAAAATAGTATTTTTTTTTACGCAAAGTTCGCAAATAATCACGAGTATTAGTAAATGTTAAATCAAATTCCATTTAAAAACTCACATAAAACAAAATTTACTTCTTAGAATAGACACTGATGATTCTCAAACTTAAAGTAAAAACTGTTAGCAACTGAGCGAATTTGTGGAAAACAAAATCGTATTAGCAAGGTTAAAACCATTCAAAGCCCACAAACTATACACAGCTGTTCAAGTGGATACTCCAAGTTTTAAGTAAATCCATACGAGGAATATTCTTGATCAACATGCAAACTTTTAATTATTCGCGATATAGCTAACATGTTTTTGCTTTTTTGTTAATTTGTTTATTAAATAAAAATTACAATAGCTCCATTAACAATATTGTGCTCTTGTTTTTACTATCGATATATGTTCATGATATATGTACATACTGGTATATATCATACATGTTAGCATACATGCAATGCCGATAAATTTAAGTAATAACAATTAACAAAAGCACAATAGACCGGATTTTTAGATTTCAATTAATTCTAAATGATTTGCACTATAAATTGTTTAATTATCAGTATAATGTTGTTCAATCGCATGTCATGCGTTGATTGCGCAATAAAATATGATTTTATTAATGGCAAATAACAGAGGTTAGACGGATCAAGAAATCGTGAAAATAAATTAGATCAGTTACACTTCTTAAGTATGTGGCAAATAAAAGTGACAGTCCAGTCAATATAAAAATGTACACGAACTCACTCGCGCTTGGCAACGCTTCCGGGAGCAAATTACATACCGCATAGCATAGATAAGTTGTTACCATTGCTAACAATTCACAACTTATATCTTTTAACACTTTTGCTTAATTAGAACCGGTTAATGATTTCTTCTCTCAGACACTGTCAGTCAAGCGAAATGCTATGTACATAGCTACAATAAACATTTTATTGTTCAATTAATCATGTCAAATGTACTCGTAGGTAGCTGTCAGTATCAGTGTATCCGAATTATTGACAATCATATGCTTAAAGTCGTTTGTTGTTTAAGCTGCATCACAAATAAAGACAACAAACACTAATAGAACCTCGATTTGGACCATTTACACAAAGCTTATGAATTAATTGCATCAAAGTTGGCTAACATTCAACATTAACTATCACATTCAACTTCTTTTCAACTGTGGTGAATGTCATAAATCTTGTTTTGCTTAAAAGTTGAACTTAATGATTTTTTTTTTCGTTTGCTTTGATTAATAAAAATGTGCCTTTTTTGTTTTAAAACATTTGTTTAATATTTGTCAAATCATTTATCATATGGTTTTTCGTTTTCGCTTTCAATCATCAATGGCCATGATCGAGACCAAGAAATTATTGTGCCAACATTGATCCATCAGGTAATGCCTGAGATGGTTTGATGTATGGGTATCGTGTTTTTTAATCGCGTGCTTGTTTTAACTTTAGTTGAGAAATTTCAATGTAAATAAATTTTATAAAGTTGTCAAGCTTGCGGCTCAACACAATCAGTATTTGTTAAAAACAAATCGGGTTTCAATGTAAAAAAAATAAATATTTACATTGTTTGACCGCCAAAAAAAAAAACAACCAAGTTTTGCATTTGTAGTAGTATATTCCCAGCATGTAAGACACTTTTCCCCGGCTCATAGAGAATCAACGCTTGATACAAGAACTTTTCAAAGAAATGACAGGCTTGAACAAATGCGTGAACATTTGTATGGCATTAAAAAGCACAAATGTTTATTATTAAACGATTATAGCAACACTTTTGTCAAAATTTGAAAGCTTGCACCTGTGGGTATACCATGTTCCATAGAATCAAAATATGTCATTTTTTCAATCACGGAATCATTTTAATAAACGCACATAATGAATACCAAGGACACTGGAAAACTAACAATCTGTGTTAGATTTATGAATAGATTTATGAATAATCCAAAAAATAAAGAATCTTGATGAGGACGCAAAATATCGAAATTCAACTAGCCGAATTTCCGATTGAAGAAAAATCCAAAAAGAATATTAAAAAAAATTACTGTATACAAAACCAAAACAATATTAAAGAGTGTCCCAATAAGAGTGAAATTTTTTATTCTAAAATAAAAACACGTAGTTTTTGAACGAGTTGTGATATTTTTAGTGTATGGAAAAGTAGACCGATTAAGATCCGTTTGAGTGTAGAATGAAATATCTGACAATTGGTCACCGCGGCTCTGATGACAGGCCCGATATTGCGTTGGATCTCAACCTTGAGCAAAGGAATTATTTCTGGCTTATTCATATAAGCCTAAAATTTCACTAAACGCCCAAGAAAGAAATCGCATGGCGTTAAGTCGCATGATCTTGGTGACCAGTTGACATCAGAATTTCGTGTGATGACTTGGTCTGGAAATAGTTGCTGCAATAAATTGATTGTTTCATTGTGTGTGACAGGTGGTGCCGTCTTGCTGAAACCACTTGATGTTCAGATCCATACCATTCAGTTTGGGCACAAGAACTCCATTATCATGTTCCTGTAACGAATACCGTTCACAGTTACAGCAATTCCGGCCTCATTTTTAAAAAAGAAAGTGCCATTTACGTGACCTGTCCAAAATCCGCAGCAGACAGTTTCTCGCTGTGGATGCATTTGTTTCTCATGGATCCCGAGAGGATTTTCGAAGCCCCAAATTCGACAAGTTTGTGTATTCATGAAGCCATTCAGATGGAAATGCGCTTCATCGGTGAAGATGAGATTTTCGAAAAATCGGCATTATCTTCACTTTGCTTCATTACCCATTGATAACGCATTGTTCATTTGTGTAGCGCGCCATTTTTAATGATCGGAATCATTGGTTACACCTGTCGAATTTCAGAGCTGCCACTTGCACAAAAACAAAATTATACAAAACTTAAAACAAACTCCTATAAAATAAATTTTCGACGAAAAAATTACGAAAAATTGCGCCAAAAGAAATCTTAGGTTGGACATTGATCTCAATCAAATACACCTCATAGCAACTTTAAAACAATAAAATTTTTTTCTGAAAATGGGGCCAAAACACTCATTAAAATTTTTTCCAAAAAAATCCAAAATAATTTTTTTTACCTTTTTTCTTAGAAAAATTCAAATTATTTTTCTTGAACTTTTTATGAATGACCCCAAAAACAATTTTTTATAATTTTCCTTTGTTCAATAAGTCTGAATATTTTTTAGTGACATTTCCCATAGAAGCAAAAACTTTAAAATTTCATACCAAGAATGTTATCTCATATTAGTAACAAAAATTGATTTCAAGAATCAGGAGCTTGGATAAAAAATCCGCATGGGAAGTCATGGACAACATTATAATTCAACGTAAACTATTGCTATGACAGATTTTAGATAGTCACATTAAGTTAGCTAGTTAAGATAAAACTTTTTTCAAGATTTTTTTTCCGTATTATTTTTCTTAGATTATTTTATTTTTAGCTTAACCGTTTTAATTGAGAGAACATGGTGATAAATGGTTTTCATCGTGCTTAGTTGTTGTCGCATCTGACAATTGAGTATACAATTGCGAAAAATTTAAGGAAAAGTCCATTAATCATCGATTATTTAATTGGTTTTTATTACATTAATGTGACTAAATAATTATCAATTTATTTTTACAAGTCCGCCCACCTATTTGACACTTCATTTGCTGTTAATGCTGAATATTTATAATTTAATTAACATAGATATGAGTTATTGTTAAACATTTAATTCAATGGCGTGTCTGATTTTCAAGAGACTTGTGGCTGTTTTCACAATGTAATGTTACAGTTTTTGCAAATTATGAAAAGTAAACAATTAATTTGACCACAAACAATGCAAATTAAAAGAGCCTTAAAATATCAAAGTAAAAAACCTGAACTATTCCAGATATATATATATTTTGGAAGCTAAATTTTGTTTACTACCAAATTTTGATGTACTGAAAAGTATTTAAGTGACACAAAATTTTCAAGCAAATTTCGTTTGGACATTTTTTTGTGTTTAATATCAATTCAACATTATGTGGCTTCAACACGATGGAGTCGTCGGAGAGTTAATAAAATACTTAATACTGAGACTTGGTAATGTCAGTTGAACTTCAAAATCGTTTGATTGAAAGCGGTTTGTGTTCGTATTCACTGAAACAAAGATTTAACTCTGGAGCTGCCCATGCACCCCGAAAAATATACTGTTTGGTGCGGTTTGTGGTCCGGCGGCAACATTGGACCGCAAGGTCCGTGGGATGAATACCGACTTATTTTGCCCAAAATAGAAGAATTGGACTTGGTTGACATATGGTTTCAGCGAGACGATGCTAAATGCCACACGGCACGCAATATTGAGAGACGAGTTTGGTGAGCAATAAGTCTCACGTTTCGGAGCAGTACATTGGCCGCCAAGATCAATCGATTTGACCCCACTATACTATTTTTTTGTGAAGCTGCGTGAAGTCTCTTGTGTACACGAACAAACCAGCCACAATTGCAGCCCTGTAAGATAACATTTCAGCTGCCATTGGTGAGATACCGGCCGAAATGCTGGAAAAAGCTGCCACAATTGAAGCTTACGGTTGAACCATCTCAGGCGTAGCCACGGGCAACATATATGTAAAATAATCTTAAAGAATTAAGTAAATAAAAGGATTGATGTAGCGCTATTTATATAATATAATATTCACTATTGGAAATTTTCTGTTCTATTTTTAATTTTCAAAAAACAAACGCTTAAAAAATCACCCTATAAAAACTTAATCGAATTCTAATGGGCCCCGCACATTTTGTATGGCAAAAGCCGGTCAATTGAGCTAGAATTTTAGGAATATATAGTTTTTGTGATGCTGGTCAAAAGTCTCAATGAACACGATTAAATTCTTTGGCAGGACTTTAGTTATTGACCAATATTGGTCTCATTTTAAAGAGTTTCTGACTGTCAATGAGATTTATTTTTTTTTTTAATAAAACTGATTTTTGCGACAAAAAAATTTACTGTGCCCGTAAAATATACACAAAATGAGATCTTTGGCAAATAACTTAAAATCCTGCCGAGCTCATTGAGACTTTTGATCAGCAGCACAGAACTACTTATTTCCAAAATTTCAGCTAACTTGACCGAATGGCTATTCCCAAATAAAAAGTGTGGGGTCCGTTTATGTGCGATTATTTTACCTTGACTTTCCAAAGTTAAGGTTTTTTTCGTAAAATTGAAAACTTACAAAAAACGGAGTTTGAAAATTTCCAAGAATCGGGAAAAATGCTTCAGACTCAGATTTCTATACAAAGGCCACAAATATATAGGAGTGTATCATGTCTGGGGTTAGTGAGTTTCTCAGTAAAGCAAGAAAAAGCCATTTTTCAAATTACAAATAATGGAACTATTTTGGTTTTTGGTGAGCTTTTGAAAAATGGCTAAAAATATTTGCTTTAAAATTAATATGTAGAAAGGCATCATAAATAAAATCACATACTTGGGTGTTGTATCAATTGTTAGTTGTTCATCAGTAATCAAGGATTCACCGCACGTGCGCAAATGTACAGTTGAATGAACACGAAAGCAAATTAAGCCACCAAATGTAGGTAATTTGAATTTTTTTCTCGTATGTTTTTATCGAAGTCACTGAATTATTTTGAGACTAATGGATTTTCACTTTTTAACACTTTTCTGTTATTTTTTTCTGACAAATGTCTGCAAATGTTTTAAATTTGCGTGATTTATTTTCGAAGAAACCTTGAATTTCTCTTTTTTAACCAAATTTATTGTTGCGTTTTGTATCTTTACACTATCAGTGATGTTGTTGTTTTTTTTTTTTCTTTAATTTTTTTTGCCTAACTATTTTAAAATCTAAGCACGTTCAAATAAAACGTTCTCCAAAAAACGCGTTTAGCTTGGCAATGAAATTAAGACAAAATGATTTAAAGTAATCTTAAAAGACTTAATTTACTACCAAAAAAGAATTCAACAAAAATTTGTCACTTGCAAATCTCATTAACTTGGCTCGCACCACGTTTGCCGTTCGTTTTCCGCTGTGAAAACTTCCCGTGTGAGTACCGCTTCAATTTTCGAATACAACTGATGATGTTTTGAAGTACCTACCTTAACAAAACCATAAGCTTTAAGCCAAGTTTAAACGCTAGCTAAACTCTTTGCTCTCTTTTAAACTTGATTTTCTCAGCGTCTCTCTTTTTGTTATGTTGATTGATTGTGCTCCAATTATGCTCGTGCTTGGATTATGTTGCCGGTTTTGAAGCAGCTGTTGTGTAGCTTTTTTTCTTTCGAAACCAGTTTCGGCATCAAAACTTTATTTAGTTAGCCATTGTGTTGTAATGGGATATTCTCACCGTTATGCCAATTACTAAGTACAATTCATAGTGATTCACTGTTATAGTTTTTACTGTCTGAGTGAGAAAACAATAAAGAGATTTTCAGTGTAGATAGTAAGAAGCTTTTGTGCTATGCTTGGTGTATTTTACAAGGCATACTATACATCGGAAGGCATACTCTTTCAAAGTTTCAGTAGCTTTAGAGATTGCAGTGCATGATCGTGATGCAATACAGGAACACAAATAAAAATGTGTCCAAAATATATGATATTTCCTGTGTTTATTCTTAAGAGAGTCGAAGCAGTTCATGATCATTTTTGGCCTTTCCCCGTTAATAAAAATAGTTAAGCAAAAATATTGAATTAAGGTATCACTTTATCTCTGAATGTAGACGGATATGTATGTTAAGGCCCAAAACCACAAATAAGAAACAGATACTGGTTTAGTATATTCTTCAAAAATATTTGGCGATCAATGTGCAGTGTCGCACGTATTTGTGGATGTAAGCTCTGAACCGTGGCCTAAGTCCACCCACTTACCTTAACTCTTATGTAGAATTAATGTGGCTAGCGAAGCTTTATTGGACATATTATAGTGAATCGCAGCCGAAAGTTGCCGCGAAGCCAGTATTGGACATATTGGAGAATGTTACCTATGTGCTGCAGCTGCAGGTCGCCCAATTATCCTAACTTTTATGTAAAATTAGTGTGGCTAGCGAATGAAATATAATTTTAATTTTAGGCGATTTAGTGTTTGGGTGATTTATGACTACAGTTTCATAAGAGTTGAAGGTTGCATAGTAGCCTAAAAGCATGAAATGAACAAACGCACAAAAATTTGCTTGGGCTCAATCCTCAAAAGCAGACATAGCTATGGTTCCCCATTATACTTTCTTGCTTGTTTAAATGTGCCACATCCATTCGTGTAAAATGATGATGAAATGCTATGCATCTTAACTTTATTACGATAGTAAGCTGATAAAAAAAAGACATGCAATAAATAAGCCAAGTACAATATCCTTTTATAGTTCCGGAAGTAGATTTTGGGTGATTTAATTTAAACTTTTTTTTTCTGTTACAAAAAGTTTCTGCAAAAAAAAAATAAATCAAAGCCTTTTATTTGTGTATTGTAATGAGCCAAGTTTTGTTTTATTTTTTCTTGAAACCTTAAATTTTAATCTTTTTATTTATGGTTTCTGAAGGTCATATAGCACTTTTAACTCTTAGTGCTATGGTATTTTGTATTTTTTCTATTTTTGCTATGCCTTTACTTCGTCTCACTGATATTCGCACATTCTTTAAATAATATTCAGCCGATTTTTAAATGAATTCATTAAAAAATTTCTTGGTTTTCAAGACCGCAATAAAAAAATAAAAATCATAAAATTAAACAAAAAGAACAGAAATCAGAAAAATTTCACCAACATAATTTTGGCGCCGTTTTTATAGGCAATTATAACTTGTTATGATTTCTATGTGACTTAATTAGAAGATAATTTGTGGTAATTAGTTTATTTTGACAACCAAAAGTTGACACAGCTAATTTTCTTAAACTCGATACACTGAGAAAATATAGTTTCGATTTTTGAGCATTGAATTTTCTTAATTATAAAGATAAGAACTTATAAAAAAGTTAGAAAATGTATCATGGTTACTATGTGGCTCGATCGCGAATAAAAAATCGTAGCATATCCTTGAAAAAATTTCTTAGCCAAAGTATAAAAACTTACGTTTCGAATTCAAAATCTATTTCAGTCTACTGTGTTTAATACATACAATAACTGGATATATGTATGTAAGTACCACAATATATCGGTTTTATTGTATGGGAGATGCCTCTTATCGGAAATAAGTAATTTGTTTTGATATGACAGTTATGAGAAGTTTCAGAAATTTGTCATATTATAGTGAATAAAAATAATGGGTGTTTTCCTAATATTTTACTATATAGTATATATATAAAACAAAGAAATGCACACCAAGAAATAATAATGGAATTTGATTATTTTGAGGGCCCCAAAGCCAAAGAAGCATCATCGTTTTTTACTTAAAATGTGAAAATCGGGGCTGTGTTGTTTTGGTAATTTAATGTGTTTTTAGAAATTTTCCAAAATGATTGCTAAAAATTTATCATTTAAAAATTAAAATAAGACACCAAAAATTAATTTTTTTTTTGGGAAAATATTATTTTATTCAGATTTTAAGAAAATTTCCCATTGAGAATTTTTTTATCTAAGAATCAGAAAATACTTAGTTCAGATCAAAGTTTATTTAGTTTTTATACCGCTTTTTTTACTTTCTGAGATGCATACTTATCTAAATACATGTGTGCTCATGTTTATTTTGAGTGTATACCCGTAGGTGCCTTCTGATGAAACTATAACGTGATTACCATAAATCGATTAATTTGATTTATATTGCAAGAAACTTTCACTTACGCTTTTAAAATTAAGGGAAATACCTACCTGTAATGTAGTATTATTGACATTTCTCTATGCTACTAATTATAATTATAGGTAGGCTCAAACGAAATTAAAACTGTGAATGAAACATGGTAATATTTAAGGTTTACCTGTGAAGATTAAGCTTGCGCTAGCGCATAATACCCTAAGGCTCCATAGCTTGAACATTCAAAGTATTCGCTTTACAATGTGGAACATCTTTGCGTATTAATTATCGATTTTGGAAGGCGGCATAATGAGTCAAATTATATGACTGTGACATGTTATTCATGAAACTAAAATTTGCATAATATGTATAACTTGAGATATAATAATTAAATATCATCTGGAATTGCAAAATTAAATGATTTTAAATATTTTTGTTTAATTGCCATAGAAAAATAATTGTACTTGGTATAATTGCATCTTAGTTACAACTTTTTTAATTTTGGATGTATTAAGTCACACATATACATATATATATTATGAAGTATTATGCAAATGTGTCATATTTTTGATTTTAAATGAAAGTTTACCTTGATTATCTCCGGGAATAAGTGTAGACAATGAAGTCAAAAAATTTTCAAAAATATGCAACCTAAGAAAATTTATCGATTTTGAAGTGTTTGTTTATGAAAAACTTAGGCAAGGAACCCCGCTTAGTTTATTCGGGAAAATTCGAATATGATAAAACTTTGCAAAAGGTTTACATTTTCTTATCTACACTAATAAAACGCTATTTAGGCGTGGCAAAATTATGCTTAGTTTGAGACATATGGAGAGTAAAAAAAAGCAGACGTAACCTACAGCTGTTGACTACATAGGAATACCTTCATGGTGCTAATGCAAATCAAAATTGGTACACATTTAATCTCGAACGTTCGAAATGTAAAAGTATTAATGGGTGCGATTGATAAAGTACACAAATTACCCCTGATACAAGTTACGAAAATGGACGACTTAACTTTATGCTGAAAAATTTAAATGCTATGGCATGTATTGTACCGAAAACAGCTTTCTGAGTTAAAGTGCTCTAACTTCCACAAAAAAAAATCACAAGTTTCACGAAATCTCAAAGTTGGTTATTGGACATTTTAAAACTTCGCATATAATCAAAAGTTTTTTGTGGACAACACCACATGCTTCGAAGAAAACATTTACCATGATTATGACTTCTGATCGACTTTGTTGTGCTCTTTTCAGTTTTGCTTTAACTTTGAAACGGTGAATATCTTGAGCTGTTTCCGCGTCGTAACCGAAAATCCATGTTAAATTACCAGTAGTTATGTATTTCAGAGCGTTATCATCCATAGAAAACATCTCCTCAGCAACTTCGAAAGGACGATGTTCTCAAGAGAATTCAACGTTTTTGGAACAAAATCGCAAAAGCTTAATTTTTACAATTACAAAAGACGCTATAATTTTTAACCTAACAAGGAAAATGTCAAGAATGTATGGACTGTTGACTGAAAAGCTTTGTTTTAAATACCAACTTGGAATAAAAGTCGAATCATATCTTTCAGAAAAAAACACTTAACCAAAGTCTAAAAACTTTGTTTCGAATTTAAAATTCCACCGCCAAAAATTACACTCTGTTTTTAATTTTTTAAGACATTTTTATTAATTTTTATTTTGGGTGTGTGTATCAGTTTATATTTTATTTTTTGGTTTGTTTTAATTTATGCTTTTTTTCTTGTTTGTTCTCACAGTTCACAACCTTACAAATTGAATTAAAATAAAGATTGATATAGAAAAAATAATTAAATTGTTTAGATAGATAGATATTCACGTACATATGTAAAGTGTGTATATATGGATTGTTATTTTTTTGTTCATTCGTTAAATATTTAAGTTTTGAGCTGTCTGCATGTCATGTATGTTAAGTTCTGTAGTTAGTTTCAAAATAATGGTCACATGTAAACGATTTAAAATGAAAATTATTTCAGAAAACAGTTTTTCAAGTAAAAATTGGGCTGTGATTTTTTTCTTACATAAACTTTGTTTTGATTTTTTAAAATTTTTTTTTCGTTTGTTTAAATTTAATATTTTTTATAGCAAACTACATTTAAAATACAATTTGTTTTTTTTTTGCTTTTTTATTTATTAATACTTTTTAACGTTATTTGCAAGTTTTATATTGCAAGGAAGTGATAAATTTCAGTTTCGAGAAAGATTATGAAAATAAAAAGAAAATTTAAAATTTTGAGTTACACTGCCTTAATGAACTATCATTGGAAGGAAAAAAAGAAAATTAACGGAAATAAAAACAAGGTAAAGAATTTATTTTTTTAATAATTTTTTTCTGGTTTTTATTTTTCACATTAATGAAAATATTTTTTAACGTACAATTTGGCACATTTTTTTTGTTGAGTTGTTATAATTAAAAATTGTCTGTATATACTATTTTTCATATAATAATTAATTATAATAATTAAAAATTTAATATTTACTGTATTTTTTGTTTTCTTCACTACAAAATATTATTTGCCATTTGTGTTTGTGTTTTTGTTTTGTTTTTTTTTTTTTTTGTAATGTATCATAATAAATTTATGGCTAAATTTTAAGCTTAGAGAGTATTTTTTTATCATTTTTTTAGTAGTTAATTTTCAACGACATAAATTTTTTTCATTTTTAATTACCACAAGTTTACCACGTTTACACAAATTGTTTTCTGTTGACTTTTCGTTTTTTCTAAACTATTTTTTAAATATTCAAATAATTCTTCAGTATTTAGTTTAATTTAAAAGCTGCAGCATAAAGTGTTGGAAAATTTTTCTCTGAACTTGTTAAAACTTCAGCAGTGCATTTATTAAAAATCTTCTATTTGAATTTTTTTATTTTAGTACATGAAATTTAAAATGGAAAAAAATAATAAGAAATTTGATAAATATTTTACTAAAAACTACGATATTTATATGTATTTACTTTGAGATTTAATTTTGTTAAACACACAAATTTCATAGGTTAAATAAAAATGAAAAGTTGTAAAAAGACGAGGAGAAACAACGATGAATGTGCTATTGCTTAAATTTTTATCAACGTAATACACTGAAACTTTTAAGGTTTTTCTTAATTTATTTTTTTTGCAGTGTTGGAAATTATGCGTGGTTGCGTGGCGTAATGCTTTGATTATTTAATCAGCATTGAAACTGAGATACATTGGAACTGAAAATGGCAAAAATTGTCAGCGTAATTCAAAATGAAAAACCAGACTTGTTGGAACAAAAAACGTAATGCATTCCAATTCAACTACGTAAAATCAATAAGCCGCATGTTATCTGTTCTGTACAAGAGAAAAATACTTTTTATTTTCAATTCATTGGTTTCTTTCCACAAACAAAGCTTTGCATTTGTTATGGTTTCGAGTTGTTGAATCTGTGTCAGATATTAAATAAAATTTTTTTAATAATTATGTATTCCAAAGACTTTACATTTTTAGCATAATTCAGAAGAAAATTAAACACAAAAAGTCAAAAAGGCATTCGCATTCAGCGAACGAAAATACAAAGGTTGGAAGCATATTCATATTTCTTATGTTTCCATAGCACACAACTGTTTGTTATTATTATATTTTTTGAACAAAATAATGCCCTTCTGATTGCGGTGCCACTGAATGGTGAAAAAGGCGATCATGTAATCAAAGAAACCATTCTAAAAAACCTGAAAATGGAATGCAAAATCAGCGTATCATAACCCAACAAAAGCACCTAGTCTGGTCAAAATAAAAATAAAATCATGTGGTCCTGTAATGCTGGTACCATTTGTGAAACTTTTATCATTATTTTTAATGAAAGCGAAGCACATACTCGTTCTGCAATAAAATTTGAAATTATGATATACTGACCTTGCATTCAGCGTCCAAGAAGCTTAGAGTCTGAACCAAGTCTACAAAAAAAATGCTCGTATACCAGCATCATTTCTAATTGCATTTAAAATCAATTAGCAAAAGCCATAAAAATTTCTATGCCAATGTATTGAAGCTTCCGTTAGAATTCAATTTTTAAAAATGAAGTGCTCACACAAATCCTCAAAGATTTTTCAATGATAGCTAAAAATGTAAGCAATTTTTTAATGCAACCACAGCGGCGTTTTTTCCTTTTTGTTTCTTAAATTCTTATTTTTTTACATTGTTTAAAAATTAAGTTTCTACTGGTTACCTTTTGTATTTAATTGTATTTTACTTTTAATCATTTATTGATTTAACGTTAAAAGCTAAATTTCATTTGGCAATTGATGGGTTTTCTTCTGTTTTTGTTCTTTTTTTCACATTACATTATAAAAAAGTAACTTTCTTATACTGTTTTCATAAAAGAAAAAAAAAAAAAAAACAAAAAGCAACACAATTTCAGTAAAGAAAAATATTTAGTTGAATGAATATTAAATTTTAAACACTAACTTATCTCCTACGCTAATTAAAAATTAAACTTTGGCTTTATTTTGATATTTTATCGTTTTCTTTAAACTACTACAATATGAAAGCATCAAAATTCGAAAAAAATAATGTTTTGAAAAAATCTCAAGTTGCTTAAAATTTAATTAAACATTTAATTGTGTGTACGTGTTACTAGGCCTACAAAAACTAAGTTTCTAAAAATAATGCTTAAATTTCATATTTGAGCAACAATGTAATTTGAGTATTTTTTTTTGTTTTTTTGGTAAACGTCAGCCAAAACGGAGTCAAATAATTTTTTAATATTGCTTGAGGTATAACCTCTTTTTGTGCCGACCTAAAAATATGCAGCATAAACTATTTAAAATTTTGTCACCAAATGGTAAATGAAATTCCAACAACTTTAATTGCATACTTTTTGGCGCAAATTTCAATTTCATTTTTTAGTTAAATATATAATTCTGACATCACGTTGTACGGCATCATTTTTGATTTGCTTGTTCTTAAAATGTTTTTTAATATACAACTCAATAATTGCAATATAATTAAAAAAATTTAAAAAACACAAAAGAAACAAGAAAATTATTTCAAAATCCGTTCATATTTTTAAAATTAGTAGTTATGTGTGTACGTATTACTGGGAGACATTTTTGCTTAAATTTTAATAACTAATATAGTATAATTTTCATATTTTTTTTATTAACAATTTATTTTCAAAATTTGTAGGTGGTGCGTGAAATTTTGTCATATTTTGTTTTATTGTAGATTTAATATACATTTTGCAATATTTCGTTTAGCTTTTGTTTGTATTTTGAATTCTGATTTTGTATTTTTTTTGAATTGTCTGTATGATTTGAATTTTTATTTTTTGCTCACTCTACAAGATGGTTTTTGCAAAAATTTGAGCAATCAATTTTTTATACTTGATATATAATTTTTATTTTGCAGTTTTTATTAGCACATTTTTGCATTAAGTAGCTTAGCAAATTTTGAGTATGTTTGCATTAATTGCTGAATGCTACGAAAAAAAGTTTACTGCATGAAATCGTCAAAATAATATTGTGTTCTTATTTTTAATTTTATTTTTGCAACGCGTTAAAAAACATTTACAAAAATTGAGTTTGCTTTTATTTTAATATTGTTTTTTTTTTGGAAAATATATATAAAACTTCAGCTTTGAAATCTACAACAAATCTATACTTAAAGTATCTAATTTAATTTATGTTTTTTTTTCTCTTAACATTCAAATAAAATCATTATTCATAAATTTTAGGATATGTTCTGTGTACGTTTTATTTAATTAATCAATGATTTTTCTTAATTTCTTTTTGTCAATATAATTAAACTTTCTTAAAATTAAGGAAGCTGCCAAATTCTTTAAATAAAGTAAAAAGATGTTTGATGAAAAAAATGTCAATACGAAATAAAAAAGCTTATCTGAAAAAAAGAGGAACTATTTTGTCATAAAAAAAAAAAAAAAAATAAAACTAATTGCATCATTTTTAAATTTGTGCAATAAATTGCAAAAGTCACATTGTCATTTGATATCCATTTTTCTGTTTTTGTCATGGCTTTGCAAAGTCGATGTAGTAAATAATGTAGGGAGACCTTGTTTGAAGCAAAAGTTAAAGAAATGAATTTCAGATCTATCCCTATATTGGAAATTATGATTTTTTATCTGTTCAAAAACAATTCGTCGCTTGAATTCTCTTTTGCTCCATACGCCTGAACGTGTATTCTGAGAAATTCGAAAAAGAAAGTTTGAGCCTTAAAAGAAAAAAATTGGTACAAAGGAGTACCAAAGAAATTTGAATTAAATAGTACATATGTTGATAAATTGGAAATTTAGCTCTGTGCTAAATTTCAAAAATAGGTCGAAGTACTTTTGGAGATATATGATATTTAATCAGATAAGTCATAGTGGACAATTTGCTCAATACAATACAAATCAATGAAAAACTTGTTTTTCACATGTAGCATATGAAGTAAACCTGCATTTAGGAACAATTGCAATAGAGCAAATAATAAATGCTTAGTTTTTAAATAAATAAATATATATATATATATATATATATATATATATATATATATATATTATATATATAAATTTTTTTTATTTTCATATAAAACTTGCTCCATAAACCAAAATTTGGATTTTGCAGCAAATAATAAATAAAAAAATTAAAGAATGTGGCTTATGGAGTAAAGTGGACACTGCTGCATATCTCAAAAACTAAAACAGAT
The DNA here is from genome assembly GCA_963680825.1 of Meiosimyza decipiens. Classification (NCBI taxonomy): domain Eukaryota; kingdom Metazoa; phylum Arthropoda; class Insecta; order Diptera; family Lauxaniidae; genus Meiosimyza; species Meiosimyza decipiens. Next base: position 22,600,352 of record OY804258.1, on the reverse strand, counting down.
AGTTGTATTGCGACAACAGCATTAGAAAGGTAAGGTTTCAAATCCTATAGAACATATCTTATGTCAAAATGTCTAAAAGTGGCGTATGGAGCAAAAGAGAACTCGGGCGACGAATTATTGAATGTTAAATTTCCTTACAAATGTATGCATAAATAAAAATTTTGATTTATTCGTTTAAAAATAACAATTATTTTATGATTTTTATTTTATCGATCAAGTGTAGTAATTATTTCGTGATGTTTATTTATTTCTTTCATTCCAAAAGGGTAAAGATTACCCGCTAGTTATACTTTTTCGCAGTGCTGACCACGCATCTGTAACTAGTTTTTAACATAAATTTTTTGTTTTAAACACGAAAGAAATGCATAAGAACAGAAAAATTTAAAATCAACTTCAAGCTGATGTGCTAGAACGAAACAAACTTTTGATTCAGATTTAGCGACTCGAAATATAAGTATAAAAAGCTTTAACAAAACGCTTTAGTTTTGTCAGATTAGATCCAGAAATAAGATTTTAATGCCCGTTTTGTTATATAAATAACATCGGAACAATTTCTTTCAAATTAACAAATATCAAAATTTTAATGACATTTAAATAATTTCGAAAATGTATATTTGTAAGTAATGTTACAATGACTAAAAGATATTTTGAATTTTTAAGCTTATACCATTAATGAATTGTTGTTTTCTGCACCGAGAAAAAAAAATCAACAAGAAAATTCTACATTTTTGATAACTACTACTGATAAACTTAAAAAAATTTAAATAATTTTTATTTCTTACTAAAAACAAAAGAATACAATTGCTATTTTTGATCGAGAAATATAATTTTTACACTAAATTTATTGCAAATTTAACATAAACAGATAACGCAGATTTTGGTTTTAAAATGTTCATTACGGTTTTAAAAATCTGTAAGTCAATAAAAAAAGTTTAAAAGATCATAAAAAAGTAAATAATATATATGTATCCAATATATAAATATTAAAATTTTCTTTCATTAATTTTATTACGCTGCTTTTTTTAAACAAGTATTTTAGTTTAAAATGAAAATGTAAAAATGTTTAAAGACTATAAAAAAAGTAAAAGAAAGAAAATCGTCAAATTTATGAACATATTCCTTTATGATATATTCACGCTCACAGCTTAAATTTTGACATTTAAACTGGTGATGTTTTTACATGTCATTTTGTTAAATATTCTTTAAATAAAAATTTGCAATAAGAGTATTTTGTTTTTGTTTTAGTTTTCTTTTTACTTATGACATTAATTATAATAAATTTTATTTGCATTTAATCGAGCTTTTTTTGCATAAAATATATAATTAAGATAAATTAAATAATTGCTTTAATAATAATAAGGACAATAATTATAATAATAATTAAAAAATTTGTGATTTTTGTATGTGAGTGTGTGTGATATTTTTTAAACTTTTTGCTTAATAACTAACATTTTTCTGTTTTGTTCTATATATGTAGCTGAGAATAAACGTTGGTATCAACTTTTTATTTAATGTATGTAAGAGTATGTTTCAATATGCTAAATATTTGCGCGTGTTGATGTTGCTCTGTTGTGTTGAAGACATGATGTTGCATGAGTTTCTTTTTAATTTTATTTCCTCAATTTTTTTTTTGGTATTTTAAACATTCGTTTATTGTTTTTTGATAAACTACTGAAGCACTTTTTTTGTTGAAGATTTTGCTGTTTTTTTTTTCTTTGTATAATTTTTGTTTTTCAATATATTGGACGATGTTTGCGGCGGCGGCATCAGCAGCAGCGACAACAATGCTTCTTTTATGTTTCACTGATGTAAGCATAATTTGGCGCTTCATATTTTCTTTTTTGAGATTAGCTCTTTTTTCTTCTTTAAAACTACGCTAATTTTGAGTATTTCATTTTTTGGTTATCCTCTACTTTTCGCCCTTAGCATCACGAATCTTTTATAATTCATAACCGTCAGTAGCTGCATTTCTTGTAGGGCCCAGGCGGGGAAGGATCATTTTGAATATTTCATCATTATTTTTAATATGGCGTAAAGCGATTGTAGCCGCCTCGATACATCGTTGCCTGAAGAAGAGAATAAGTAAATTTATTAACTTTTTTTTTTTGCTCAAATACTGTAAATAGATTTTATTTTGTATCATTTTTCAGAATTTTATTGATGCATCAAAATCTGAAATCTGCCAACAACCTATCAATTCAGCAAAAGATTCAGTTTGATATCTTTCACACAGCGCAAAATGGAGATTTTTTAAATGAATTTCGGAAAATCTTCTAAAAGCTTTGAACGCCAATCGAAAAGAAAAGAGTTCATTCTTTTGTAGAATCATCGCTGAAATCGAATGGAGCTTTCAGTTTTCGCGAAATGTGATTTTCTTGAATTTTTCTAAACGCTTTCTCTTTATATAATCCAGCAAATCTAATTAAGTTCAGATAATTTTCTCGCCACTTTTATATAACCGTAGCGGAGGGCAGCATAATTTTAAGTTTTCGCAAAAACAGCGCGGCAATCGATAATTTTACAAAAAAAAGCTGTCGTCTGCGATTTTCGATTAGTGTTAATATTTTAAAAACATTTCTGAAATCAAACTAAGGCTGAAATGGTTTTCAGATGGTTAGATTTAAATTTTGGTGCGCCTCGAGCAATAAAAATAATGTTCTGAATAACAGCTGACTTACCCCATAACCGGGCACCGGACCAATACCATGTCCCAGATAAGGATCGGCATACTCACGGGCATAACTATATTTAGAAACATTTAAAAAAGTTGATTATTTTTTTGAAGTTATTGCGTAAATTTAAGTTTGTGTGCATATTGTTAGTAAGTGTAAGTACAGACTTGGTAGATATAAGATTTCTTGATTGTAAGGGTCTTGTTTTAATTTCGTTATTACTTCATTTAGTTCTTTAAAAGTTTTGCTTGATGTTATTTTGAATTGGAATTTCATTGAAAATTGTTTAAAATCGATAGTGTCTTGCAAACGTCTTCGAGCGCAATTTTTAAGCTTAGAACGAATTCATTTTTTCGTTTCTTGTTCTTGCTACAAAAACAAAAATTAGCAGAAATTGTAAATAATTTTAATGGAAAAATAATACATAAAAGAATGTTTTAAAATAAAGTATAAAAGTAATACCGAGTTCGGCAATTAAAATATTTCGATTTAATAGTTTGGTTTGCTTTCAATTTAAAACAAAAGATATATTTGCTGTTGAGTCAAAGCCCGATAACCATTATGCATCGGATTTTCAATATTGATTTTGTATTAAAGCTTCTAGTTATTAAAATAAAAGTACGAGGTAATTTTAATTGCCACACTTGGTAGAAGTAAAATAAGGGAGTAGAGTAAATTGCTCAAAAACGAAAATCGCACAAAAAATTCTACATAGCCGATAGCCACATGAAAAATTTAAAAGTTTTTCAGAACATTTTTTCCAGAGGTATTATACCTAAGTAAATTGTGGAGATTTTCTATTTGCCCTTTTTAGTTGAATGGAACTTGCCCAAAAGATAAGATCTGGAAAAAAACAACGAGGTTGCAATTTCAATATCCATAGAAATTACGCTGCTTCTGCTCATAACATTCGTGTACGAGGTACAAAAGAAAGCGGGGTACTCCACGAACGGTACGAATTTCAAAAAATTAAGAATCAGGTAAGCCTTGGCTCGCAAACCGGATCGATCGGCTTTGATGCGTGCTTCTGAATTTGGCATGGGAAATCGGTCGGGAAGGCGAGTTTCGTATTCAGCCCTGCTCTTCCACCCCTACAAATTGTCCGTTGTGCAATAGTTGGAGCGGCTGCCCTTCGCACATAAGATGGAATAGTCCGGGAAGCAGCGTTTGCAATTGATATTTTAAGTAGGGCTGATAATGGAAATAAGCGTCAGTCACCAGAATCGTGCCCGGTCTGGTTGTGAGAGGCCGTCAAAAAAGTTTCGCTCAACAACTGGGAAAGTAAGCCACAAGTTGAAAAATATGTTGAGACCAGTAGTGCAGATGAAAACACATCGATTTCATGCCCGAAAGATTTGACCTACTTTTCATATACTTTTCTACATCCAAAATCGAGGACTTACTATTTTTTTGGACTACGACGAGTGGGTTTTCTCGTTATCTTTATAATTTTTCAGCGATTTTAGTTAAAAGTTTTTCTGAAACTTTTTTAGCGACATTTACATGCATTTTTTGAGCCATTTCGCCCACACCCCCCAAATAAGAATGAGTATAAAATTTAAATAGATAACTTAAAAGAGAAAATCGATATTTTATTTAAATTAAATTTAAGGAACATATCTGCAAAACTTATCGCATATAAAAATATCCTGTTATATGTACGTGTTTTTTATTTAATTGTGATTCACTGTCTGCAGTGAGTCCCTATTCTATATGGAAGTATGTATCTATCAAATGGTTTCCATAGGTTTTGCTTTGAGTTTATTTTAACGGATATACCGGCCATCTCTTGAGACTAGTCTAAGCTTACTTATGGAAAATACTATTTAGAAATAGTATTTGCTTCGGAAATATAAGATCTCAGGTAAAATATATTTTCAAAAATGAGTTCAAAAGAACTTTTTCAATAAGAAATTTCAAGTAAATTTGAGCACAAAAAATAGGCGCAAAAATTTTTTTTCCTTATATAATTATGATGAATATATCTTTTTTTGAAAAAAATTTTCCAGGCACTAAAATTAACAAACGTCAAATAGGAAGTGAGCTCGTTTAATAATTCGCTAAAGTGCCACTTATATGACAGTAAACCTCATTTAATAAAATTTATTAAAACTCAGACTATCGCGCCAAAAATTGATGATTAAATGGTTAGTGGGATACTTTTACTACGTTGATCTTTCAAAAGTTTTGCTTAACTTACCCCGCAACTGTGGCATAACCGGCCAATGCTGGTTGTGCTGCCGCAGCTGCAGCAGCACCATATGCCGCTCTAGCAGCAACTGCTGTATACGTAGTTGCAGCGGTTGCATATGCCTGTTGAGCTTGCGACAAAGGTGTCTTTAGCAATGGAGCAGTAGCCTGAAATATAGTTTGCAAGTAGAATAAATTTGATAATTAGATTGGCACATTTTTCTGACAAAATTTTTTTTCAATAGAAAAACCAAAAAAAAAAAATGTAAATGTGCGTGTACTGAAAGGTGAACAGACTTGAAGAAATGCAGTGAAACAGTTATGTGTAGTTAACTACGTGTTTTAATATTACTATTTTCGTATTTTTTTGTTTTTATTTTGTGAATTTAGTGAACAGTGCAAACTATTAAATGAAGTTGATGAATTTTTATTTTTTTTTTGATAGAATGAACACCTTAAAGAACCCATTGTTGTGCTAAAAAAAAACAAATTATATTGTACATATGTATATAAAGTGCTAAATTTAGTGATATATGTAACATGCTTAATTAACTAATACGATTATAAAACATCGGTTTATAAATATCACGTTCAAAAATGTAAATTCTATCAAATGTCCAACACACAGCATCACCTGAAATAAGGGCTAAGTACAATACATACAAAAATATATGGTAATTAATTCGTTTATTACTTATAAACATGCAAGATTTAATTTCTGTCCGATTAGTGAACTTTTTTTTTTTGCTTTAGAAACGTTTTTAATTAAACAATTAAATAATAACTTAAAACATTTAGAAAAAAACAAACACTTGCTTAAAGGCATAAACAGTAAGTTTCTATATGTAGAGCGATTTTGTAACAGATAACTTTTTTGGTACATAACATCAAGAAGCCTTTCTATCGAATAGATCCACGCGGCTCATTTCTTTTTCTCATGGCAAACCTCTTTAGGCGCAAGAGTAAAAATTCCTAGTTTTGATAAAATTTTTTTTGAAGTGTTTACATTTTCTTTGTAAACTTTTCTATAAAATCGAATTTTTTGGTGCGAAAAAAAAACGTAAATATGAAGTGCTAGTGTTACATAAATTCAACAAGTCTTTTTTGCAGATTTTAAAGCTCTCTAAGTTGTTACATATAATAACAAGGTTTTAGAAATAGCCAAGAAATTTGAGAACGTCAATTTAGAGCAGTGACATTTGGAAATCGGTGCGCATTGAAACTGTTACACAAGTGTAATAAAATCGAAAACATTTCATCGTTGTGCAAAAAAATTATTAAATAAATAAGATAAACAAGTTTAGGAATTATTCATGGCGATTTGTTTGTGTCTAGGACAAAATTTGCAATGAGAAACAAATTTTGCCTAGAGGTTTACAAATCTCTGATTTGAGCTAAATTATGCATAGTCAACGTTTACACGAGCAAATTCGGTCTGAGAAATTCTTGTCTATTCTCTTTTGTGAATTTCTTTTGCGTTTACACACAGAAACTAGAATTTGTTTGTGCAAGAAAATTTCAAAGCAATTACTGCGTCAACCCGCCACAACAAACGTTAATTCAAAGCATAATATCAGCTAAAGAATAGAACGAAAGGGATTTCGCGTGTACGACAAATTCTGTACACCACCCTTTCGTTTTTCCCTTCTTGCCTACAAACAGGAAAACTTTCTTTCAGGAGTTTCCTCGTGTAAACGCTGTCAAAGGAAAACAATATTACAGTTTTTTTCTGTGAACCTTGACGATATCGAGGCCGAAACATTAAACCGACATGAAAAAATGCTATGGTTACTTTCAAGAAATACCGCAAATAGCAGGCGTTGTGATATCAGCGTGAAATTTTAACAGAAGTAGGTAATTTATTAAAATTTAATGTAGCGAAAAACTTAGAAAGTCAAATGAGATAAAGAAACCTAATTATAATGTAAATTGCCTCAACTTGATGTTCTTAAAAAATTTTCAATGTTTAAGACTTTTTATAAAAGTTTGATATATTTGCTTTAAATGATGCAAAAATGGTTTATAAGCTTAGAGGTTTCTGGAATTAAACTTTTTTTGATAGGGATTTTTTTAAGATATATCCATACAAAATTTAAACTGAATAGAAGATAATGTTTCGGTTGTTGTTTAAGAATTATTGGAACATCTCATTATATATTTAATTACGGATACCAGTTCGCTTTAGTCCCACATTCAGTTTCAACTTGTCAAAATCATTAAAGGTAAACTGCGACTGAAGAATTTCGCAGATTTTGCAGAATTTCGTATAATATGGTTTAGTTCTAGAGTTAGTTTCAACTAGAAAACTGAAGTGTTTACTTGAGACCTTACAGCCGAAATATGTTTGTTTTTAACGAAAAATTGAGTATTTATTTCTTTAACTTTGACGAGTATTTTTTTTAACTGAAAATCAAAAGCAAATTCTGATATACTTACAAAACTATGGTATATCTAAAACAAAACATAGCGTTCAAGCAAATTTCGAACAAAAAACAATCAATTTAACTACAAATTAGGTGTGGAACAACAAAAACATCAGCATCTTCATCAAAAACATGAACAACAACAACAATAAATGTTTACCAAAACATTTTGTGGAACCGGAATGCGGTTGATCGTATGTGGAGACGTGTTTAGCGTTGTCACTGTGCGGCGCTGTAAGTTTTGAAGTAAATTGAATTTCGAAAAAACGTTGTAGTTTTTTAAGTACGATAATGTAGTAAGTATAGTAAAAGGTAAAAACGATTGATCAATGAGGCGGCGAATGGGATAGTGAAAGAAATACATATTTCAATTAAATTTGTAATCTAACGTACATATGCTGAAAAAGTGTGACAGTGGCACAAGAAGTCCACGATGATTCTTTTTTATTTAATGTTTGAGCCAAAACTCTGAAGCAAATTTTTGGCACTTAAAATTTATAAGCACTCATGTCACTGTCACATTTTGCCAGAATTTGGTAAAGAATTTAATTTAATTTCATAAAAATAAACAATTAGGCATTAAAAGCTTTTTACATATTTTGCATAAAAATTAACAAACACAAAAAAAAATTTTAATTAAACATGCGCTGATACAAAAAAAAAAAATTATCATATCTTCATAAGCGAAAATTTACAGTAAACGTTAATGTGTCTGATTTCGTGTCTGGGTTCCCATACATAAGTTAAAAAGATATTTAATAAAAACACAAACCAACTCATTAAAAGGCTTTTACTTTTGCCTTTAATGTTAACTGCTCGCATATAAATTAAAATTCTGGGTATTAAATTACTGTCACAAAAAAGAAGAAAAACCAAAAAAAAAACAACATATAGTACTCATACATATATATAATAAAGGATGATGTGGCAACATTAAGGGCGTGTAATTCTCTTTACACCTCAGTGAATTTGTGCGCAACAGAGCGTATTTTCAAACGTGTATGCGCCTTTTGCTCTGCATGTGTGCGTATGTGTACATGTGGAAATGATGCGCCATTGGTAAAGTCATTGAAAATCTGGTCACTATAGTAGCAGTAACAGCAACAACAACAATTTGTGGCAGAAATTAATGTCATTTGGAAAGGAAAAATATGTGTCAATATCAGTGGAAAAACTGTAGTTGGAAAAATGTGGGACGAACATGAGAGATAGTACATATTAAAGCAAAAAAATGCTGTGAAATTAAAAAAAACGATTAGTAGAATGCACTTAATACTGATAGCTCGGGACAGTGAGAAACATGAGTAACATTTAATTTTCAAAATACTTTCAATTCAGAGATTGTCGGAATTTTATGCGAATTTAAGAGAAGAAAATCACGTATGACAAAATCTTACCTAAAATGATTTTATTTATTTAGTGTTACTCAAGCCAATTTAAATAAAAAAAAAATTAAGAAAAATATTTTGCTGTTAACTCTGGCAGAGCAGAACACTTCGTTAAAAGAAAGTAGTAAATCATTTGCGTTTTAAAAGTAAAAGTCACATGAGCGTGAATATATGACCTTTTTGCACACATGGACCTTTTTGAACGTTAACGCGTCTAACGTATCTCATCTTAGGAAAGGGATGTGTTGAAATAATGTCGTTTTTTAAAAGAAGTTGATAGGACGAAAAATATTTCGGAAAAATATATTTAAATGGAAATGGCCATTCAGGTTTATTGGAATATGAAAAATTTAGCAACAAAACTGTACGCATAATAGAAAAAAAAAACGAGAAAAAATCTTCAAGGAAACGTTCTTTTATTATATAAATTTTCAAAAAAAAAAAATTAGAGCTAAACTTTCCTAAGGAGATTAAACGCTGTGAAAAGAAGTTTATTCTCCACATAACTTCAGAATTAAGGTTTTTTTCAATTAATTTTTTTCCGGGGCTATAAAATTAAATACCAATTTCTCACTTTTAGTCCTATAAAATGAGTTCTGAATTTAAAAACTTACTTTAGTGCAGGTATCAGATGCAAAATACGCTATGTTTCTTAAGAACATCAAATTAAATTAAGCACTTGCAAATATTAACGCAATCACGCAATTGAACGTTTCCTTGGGTCACACAAACATTTGCAAGAGATTTCCGCTACGTATTTTGGAAACAGGCTAGAAAAAGTCTCCACATATATCACAGGTTTGGAATGCAGGCAGCAGATTATAAACCAGAAGAAACGGAATGTCAACAACATTAATAGTCAATTCAGAGGTATAGACAATCAACTAATCGCCTGAGCTGAGAGAGTAACTGGGTCTTACTTTTTCAAAATCGCTGCTGGCAAAGCGAATACTCTCACTCATGCGTGCCATGCAACCTGTTTTTTGTTTGGGAAAGTTGTTCAGCACAATATAAGTTCGAAAATATATATTTCATCACTTTCAATAGCTATGTTTTGAAAATTATTCAATTGGGAAAATACTTATTTTGAGATGGTGATAAAAACAAGTAAGGAATATTTTTGGCCAACCGCAATATAAAAGGAACCAAACAAAATGCACAGATAATTTTCAGTTTATAAAAATGTAAAATAAATCTATAAAACGTTTTGGAACAACGACATTTTTATGGCCTAAATTAAGTTCAATATTTCAATTAAATTGAATTATATTTGAATCGTTTGACCTAAATTTGAGAACGCATTCAATGCTTTAATATCATATATATCATTTATGAATTCGAGGAGCAGTATGTAATGAGTGTATTTAATTAGAGCTTAACGCTTGTTGAGCAATTAATTAATAATTAGGAAAATTGTTACACATGAAAAAACACATTATTTATATTAAGTTTAATATTAATAAAATTGCGCAACATATGCGCATTATGTATGATATGTATCTCTTATTAAGGGTGTAAGGTTATATTTTTTTTTACATAGGATTTAATATATGGCAAACTGTAAGTTAGTTATTTCATATTAGTTAGAAGGTGAAAAAAAAACATTATTTGAATAATAAATAGTAAAAAAATTTTATGTCAAGAAACACCTCAATTTAAATAACAAAAAAAAAACAAACTACAAAAGCTTAGAAAAAGTTCAGAGTTAAAATCAACAAAAAAATCTATGCTATATCCCAGTTTAAACATGTTTGTTAAACTTTTACAAAAAAGAAAATTGCGCGAAAAAGTTGAAAACAAAAAAAAAATTATACAAAAAAAGTTTAACAATTATTACATTTAAAATGGCTGCTGGCTGTGGTGCTGGAACTTCTGTGACTGGTTTTGCTGCCTGAAAAGTTTTTAGTTTTAAATGATTTCAAATAATTTAAGCAAAAAATATCTTAAGTCTATAATTATTTGTATGTAGTAGGTATTTACAGCTAATAATAAAAATAGTTGAGTAAAACTATGATTATTAAATATTTTAAATATATAGCCTATGTAATTTAAAGGTTTTCATACAATACATAAATTAATACTTTTATCATTAGATTTTTTATATGTGACGTTTCACATCAACCGCATCAGCTTACTGCACAAAATTTATCGGAATGGAAAATAATGTTAAGAGTCCTACAGAATTAAACTTTTGAAAAAAGCATGACAATTTGAGGAATTAAATTGTGCGTTCCAAGGAGAACAAACACCTCAAAGAATTCTATTAAGGTGGCTTAGAATTCGTGTTAAATCTTTTAGCTTTTTGATTTTAAGTTTATCCTGTCAACTTTTTTTAAAGCGACTGCCAACTTTCAAAAACAGGGTTTAATTCAAAATAATTACATATGCCGCCAAATTAAGGCCATAATATTGGATTTTTCAAATGACAAAGCTTCTTTCGACATCTCTTTAGTTCATTTTTATTTCACTAAATTTCATGCAGAGCGTTGATCCGGTTAATGTGAAACGCCCCATACGTAAAACTATACTTTCGTATAGGATATATAAGATTACTCACCTGGAAGCGTAAATTTGGATCAGCGTTGGCGGCGGCAGCTGCTAAGAAGGGATCATAGTATACACTATACGTGTGTTTTTGTGAGCAAAATGGTAGTAGAGGTAATTGGTATTTGTTGGTAGTAAAAGAAAGAGAAATATTTTTTGAATTAAAATTTTTTTTTTTGATTTCTAGAAAGAATGTCTTAATCTTAAGATATAACTAATGTTCTTAAAAGCACAATTCACAATTATTTTCTTTTTTCCTTTTGTATTGACTTCATGTTTCAAAATTATTTTTTCTCTTAAATATTTTTGGTTAAATCATTTTTTCTTTTTTTTATAAAACGAATTATAGAAATAATGATTTTAGTTGAAATTATAACGAGTTCGCTTTCGAAATCTGTAATATTTACAAATACATATTTTTATAATATATTCACACTCTGACATTCACTCAAAATAAAGTAAATAATAATACTTTCAAAATTAAACAATTATATATCTATGTGGGCTCATTTAAGCAAAAATATCGAGTTGGCAACATTGTTAGATGAGTTAAGAGAGTACTCTTATAGAAAAAAAACTGGATTATTGATTTCGGAAAATTTTTCGAAATATTTAAGAAACGTTCGTATAAAAATTGTTTGTGACAAAGAAAAGATTTATATCATTTTTAGTGCAATTTCCTGCATTATATTTTTAATGGGTAATATATTTGCTATTTGTTTTTTCAACCCGTACGCATGACACCACGCGTGATTTGTTAAATGTGTTTGCGACAAAAAGGCTCAGTAAGGTTTGCCATTTCACCATGTTAACAAACGAACAGCGCATGCAAATCATTGAATTCTACTGTCAAAATTCGTGCTCTGTGAGAAATGTGATTCGCAAAAAAAAGTCCATTTTATGATCGTCATAATCGACCCACCGAACAGGCCATTCAAGTTACCAAACTTCGCAACAGTTTTACTTTATTGGACATTAATCCACCAACTCATGTGCGGAGAGTGCGTACCGAGGAGAATGTTGCTGCTGTATCGGCCAGTGTCAATGAAGATCGCGATATGTCAATTTTTTGCCGTTGTCAACAATTGGACTTGTGTTATTCGACCACCTAGAAGATTTTACGTAAGGACTTCGATATGAAACCATACAAAGTTCAGCTGGTGCAAGAACTGAAGCCGAAAAATTTTCTTCAGCCAAGAAGCTCATTTTTGGCTCAATGAGTAAGTCAACAAACAGAATTGCCAAATTTGGTCTGAAGAACAGTTCATTGGCCGCTAAGATCATGCGATTCTACCCCACTTGACAATAGTTTGTGGGGCTACGTGAAGTCTCTCGTGTAAAGGGACAAGCCAGCCACAATTGCAGCACTAGAAGACAACATTACAGCTGCCCTTGGCGAGATACCGACCGAAATGCTGGAAAAAGTATGCCAAAATTGAGCTTACGGATGAACCACCTCAGTGGTCTGATTAAATAATTTTTAAAAAGTTAATGGAAGGCATGTATGTATTGCTCCAAATAAATATTTCATTAACAATTGAAATTTTCTGTACTTTTTTCAATTTTTGAAAACCAATCGCTTAAGGAATCACCCGTTATAACGAATAATAAATTAAAACTTCGCTGCACAACTGAAATATCAGCAAAAAAATGGTTGGTTTAAGGGCTATTAGTGTCCTTGGGTATTATGTAAAAATTTTGGCCTTCTAAAAATAGACCTTTCCATAGCAATCAGCCTAAAGACCCATTGTACTACGACCAGATAAAGGGCACGAAAGTGCATAAAAAACGTAAGAAGATAAATAGAAAACTAGATGAAATAGAATAGAGATTACTCTTTCTAAGACTTTATCGTCAGTTAAAGAAATTTCAGAAGCATCGGATGAGGAGGTGAATGAGCAGCACTCATTCCGAAGATCGCTACCCATTAACTTTTTCGTGCATCTTGTGAAAGCCATACAACTACAGAGCTAGTGCTCTATAGTATCATCACGCTCAAGGCACGATTGACATGTTGGATCGGTGAGGATACCAACGTTAGATAAGTGCTTCCTAGATGTATTATATCCCGTGATTAGCCCTAGCAGTAGTCGCAATTTACAGAAATTGTTCCACAGTTTAAAATTTCAAGTTTTTGCTTGCAAGCGTGGTGTAACGCCCACTTTTTATCTAGTGCTAGTTTTTATTACCACATGTTGCAAAAGCAAGTAGAGTTGCAATTACTTAAATTTCCCCTTCAGTATAGTGTTTTATGCTATTCGCTCCTAGGTCAGGTATAACGTCCATGAATATGTCATGTCATGTAAATCGTTTGAAAGGTTTTTGCTAGTTGAACTTTGTACTCTTTGAAGATATTTGTTAGACCATTGATTTTGATATTTTTGCCAAAAGAGTCTTTATTCATAAGGAAAAAATTTAAAAAAATATTTAATTAAATATTAATACTTAGGTATGTCATACACGTTAAAGACCTATACGGACTTCAATACATTTATAATATCGACTTTTTTTTCAACCTTATTATCGTAAGCGACATATAGCAAAACGCTACAGAGAAAATATATTTTGCTAACAAAATATTTATAATATTATTTAATTAAGATTTGCCATCTGTTGTTATTTCATAACATTTTTGGGTCTTCTAATATTTTCATATGATATTAGAGGAGATATGTGGCTTACGACAATTTTGCTGAAAGTGAACGAAAGGGACGTATTTCTTAATAATATTTGGAATAGCCTAACCTCTTTACATTAAATTTTCAAAACATTTTATGATTCCACGGTAAGATGCCTTAGATATTAGAATAAGACATGAGACGTCAGCCATAGCCTTAATATCAAGAAAGGAAGCGATGGTAAGGGCTATAGATTGTGCCTTTGAAAAGATCAATTGTTTTTTGCGAACAATCATAGCTTACCAGTATTCTTTTTAAAAATTACTTGTAGCTATCTTCCTTCTAAAGATACGACAATTTAAAGAAGGCGCGCAGAAAGTACGGATAAATTAACAAAGGCTTTGATACATGAAATCACAAGAGAAATGCTGAAAGTTGACCGAAACTGTGGTTTTTGACAAGTTAAAGCACAAACGTATTTATATCTCAAAAACTCTAAGTACTTAAGCAAAGATTTTTTATTTAGCGGGTCAAAAGCATCTCAAAATCTGGTAATAAAAATTTCACTAATTTTGTTGCTTGTGTTATTGATACCAATAGAAATTGTGATGAAATGTGCCGGGTGTTCCAGTTTAAGATATCCCGCCCAATATCTCGAGAACTATGTAAACTAGTGATAAATGTTTTAGGTCAAAGTTATAACATTAAATAACAATGACCTTGGCTTGTTTTCCCTGGGACTTAAATTTATTAATGTTTACTTAAGAAATCACGATTCAACAGAGCGCGCAAGAACACCCGCTGGCACATAACTAAAAATTTGGATTTTTTGAAAAAGTTGTGGTTTTTGGCAAAATATTTACAGAGATGCTGGCTGCAAAAAAATTGAGTCGTATACCGTGCAAAATAAAATCAAAAATTTAATGTATCTTGAATAATAATAATCTGAGTGTTCAAAAACTGCATGCCAACGCGATTTAAGCAAATTTTTGAGCATTTTTGTGCCTGACGACTATGACTAACACATTTTTCTTTGTTTTAAATGATATTTCTATCATTGTTATTAATTTTTTTTTTAACAGTGGCATGCAATGTGTTAGAAATAGTTCTATATACTATAGCATTCCCTGGCTCTATAATTGAAGCTATAACATCTGACTTAATATTAAAAAGTACAATAAGTAGACAGTTTCCTGGCAATCATAAGAGTAACACTATCTGCTTGTTCTCATACAGTTTTTATTTAGTAATATATAATACTAAAATTGTCTTTCTTCCCCTAGCACAAGAGCTACTGAACTTTATTTGTTCTTTTTTTTCTGAAATCTGTGGGAAAATGTAGGAATAATCTAAAAATTTTTTATGCTGATTAAAATAGAAGAATCGTTGTACAAAAATTCAACAAAAACTCTACTGTAAAAGTTAAAGAATTTAATTTTTTTAATTTAATTTAAGAAATAGAACCATTTACCACAAAAAAAAAACGCAAATTGCAAACTTGCAGCAAACCAACTTGCTTGCAAACCAACCAACACACTTGCTAGTTAAAGAGTTATAATATATATATATATATATATGTAGTAGTTATGTAAAACTTAATTAAAAATGAAGAGTTCAGAGAAGTTAAATAAAAATTGTTTTCAAAAACAAACATGCGGCGTTTATTACAAGTAGTACATATACCCTGCGATTGCTTAAACGAATGAATCACATACGCAAATTTTCATTTTTGTTTTTCATGCACACAACTCAAAACTTAAAAACTAAATAAAATTTTAGTTCCCTTCACTTGAGCTTAGAGAACTGAGAAGGAGAACGATACGATGATACTACGATACTCTGCAATTCAGTTTTATTTTTAAAAAGTGCGGCGCGTTGCTTATATTTACATGAAATCTAGTATTTTTTCAGCTTTTTTTATATTGTTTTGGATAAAATAATGAAACGTGCTTTTATTTGTTGTTTTTTTGATTGTAAAAAATTTAGACTTATTTACAAGATACGTTATACGAGTATACATGAAAGTTGCTATTTATGCGCTATTAAAAAAACAAAAAAGTATTTGTATATATGGTAAAAAGTGAACGAACAAATACAAATATTTACACAAATTGCATTTGTTGATATGCGCAACTTGCTGCATTTGCATCAAGTAAATACTTACAGAAATTCGCTCAGAATTTTTAATTTAAACTTAAATAAAAAGATGGCGGTGCATACACCAAAGAAAAAAAGAGTTTCTATTCGAAAGTTGAGCCTAAACGTATGCACTGTTACATATGGAAAATTTCATAACACCACAAGAGTTTACGAGCAAAAACTCAACAAAATGCTTTGCATACTTTTAGGCGCAATTTGTTTATTCAAGTTTTGAGTTCACCATAATAAAACATATATTTTTTTTAATTTTGTATACTTTTAAAATGCTATATCGCTAGCAAAGTACATAAAATTTAAAATATGCAACTAAACTCTAAACCTTTGGAAACATACATTTTATTTTACAAAAATTCATATATTTATTTTTGAATAAAGCAAAAATCATCACTTTCATTGATTTGCAAATAAATATTGCAAGCAATTCTTTTGGAAATCAAATGAACAACATATTTCAGGTGCATATTTTAAACATTTCACATATGACAATTGGTATATGCACCACTTTAAATGCATTTGTTTTTTCATGATTTGCTGCTTCTGATTTATGCTATTTTCAACAAATACTCTATTAAAAGAAATTTTTACCAAACTACACAAAACCATAATCAAATCAAATCAAATTATCGAAAAAACTAAAAAAGGCACAAAAAGCTTCTTTTCAATTCAATTCAATTTGAATTTCAAATTTTCTACTTACGGTGCGTATCCATGCAAAGCTGCTGCACCGGCCATATTAGCAGCAGCAGCTGCATTTGCTGCAGCTGCCATATTAGATGGTAATTGTCGATGTGCAGCATACGCAGCAGCTGCGGCATTTGCTGCAGCAACACTATTTGTTGATGCGGCAGCAGTAGCAGCCGCATTTTGAGCGAGTGTTTGCAATTGTTGCTGTGTGACGACTTGATTTTGCGTTAGCTGTTGTTGTTGCGCAGCTGCTACTTGTTGTTGTGCCGCCTGATGTTGTTGTTGTGCTACAACCGCCTGTTGTTGCTGTGCCTGTGCTGCGTGCTGTGCGGCTTGAGCTTGCACTTGTAGTGCACCAAGCTGTTGTTGATGATGTTGTTGCTGCTGATGCATTGCTGTTACGGCGGCAACTTGACGCTGTTGTTGTGCTGCAGCAGCAGCAACAGCTAGAGCTGGATTAAATGCGGCAGCGCCCACCACACCAACTCGACCCCTTTGTATGGCAACACCACGCATTGCAGCTGCGGCTGCCGCAGCGGCAGCTGTTGTCGTTTAATATTTGATTTTTGTTTGAATTAATGGTGGCCAACATGAGAGTTGATATCGGCGTTAGTAAGAAACAAAATCGTTTTTTGTTGCCATTTTGCAGTTGCATGAGTGTTTTGTTGGTGGACAAGGTGGATGTGTTTTTTTTTGTGTGTGTGTTTGTGTGTTTGAATTGTTTTATATTTATATTTTGCGAATGAGTAAACAGTAAATTTGCAAAAAAGAAGGAAAAAAAGAAAAAGAAAACATAAAATGCATGCGGTTAGTTTTTTTGTTTCGTTTTTATCTTAAGAAGTATATTCATTTTTAAAATACGCTATTTATATACAGATATATTTATACATAGTATGTAAAATAAATCAATATGTAAAACATTTATATGTAACGCTACTCATATAAAGAGAAAATTAATGTTAAAAAAAAACCCCTTGCAATTCTTTGATTTTATTAACGTATTCTATTGTATGTGGTACAAAGTAGGATGCTCATTTATTAAAAGGTTTGAAATAAAGAATAAAAAAAGTTCCTTTACAAAATCGCCACGAAGAACAAAGCGTTTTTGTATTATGAAAAACTTTATGTAACATTAGCTCACACATAAACTTATATTTAGCACAGTCAAATTACATGATTTTAATTGGGATTTTTTATAAGCCCATAAAGGTATGCTACAAAATTTTTAAATATGCTTCAAACAAGTGCAATGCGTAACACTATTGGTAGATATTGATGAGATTTTTACATAAAAAAATAAAGTATTTTACTCAATAAAAAAAACTTCTTTCTAGAAACTACTTCGTAAAATTTTGCATGAAGTACATGTGGAGTTTCATCGCTACAAATGAGATATTTTCAAATGAATTGATTCCTTTTTTCAAAGCAACAAATTTTTTTGTCGTTTTAAAACAAAAATTAGTTAAAACTACATGACCAGACCGCACAAAGAGTAGGAAGCTGTGCTTTTATAAATTACAATTTCAGCTGAAGTCAATATCATATGGGCAACGGGCACAGGTTTTTCAGTTTTTCTCGATATTTTATTCGATAATTTTCATGTATTACTGAATTTTTCGATAGCTTTGTATGATTTTCGATATTATTCTATACTCCTTTGATATTTTTAAACTTTTATTGATTATTGGACTTTTTCGATGTTTTGCGATAGTTTTTCATAACATTGATATTTTTCGGTCTATCAGGTTACTTTACACTACGGGAAAAATTGTAATTGAAATTTGAGAATTGTATTTTTGATTTAGTTCCGCAAATTTTCAAGTTGAAAATAATAGAAATTAAATTTTTTGTGTTTATTTTTAACACAGGTAGCTTAAAATGCATTTTGAAATTCATAAGTATTGAGGTTTATATTTTCTTACTTTAATTCATTAGTAAAAAACTTTAAATTGCATTTCGCTAAATCAAGCATAAGATCATTGATTTTTTCCATGAGCATAACAACTTTTTCGGTGCCATTCGATCATTTCCGGCTTAATCGATTTTTCCCAAAAATTTCCACAACATTTATAAGTGTCTTTAAACAATTTCGTAGGGAAATGCCAATTAGAAATATTTTTAATCAAAGAACCTTTTTTGAAAAGGCTATATTTTTCCGAAGAGTTTTGATGCGCTGAATCTAAAATTGACTTCCGCTTTTGCCCATCAGCTCTGTTTTTTAAAGTATTCTAACCTAAAAGTGCAATAAAAGCGTTTTTTTATTTGCCAAAGTAGTCGTTATGTTTCAGTGTAGGATGATTTTGACATGACTCGATGGCAGTACCACTCATTGACTACAAAACCAATTTGGATTCGTCTTAAAATATTTTTTAATCTTTGAGATATCGCTTGTCGAAATTTATGGTTTTGTGAGACAAAAAATAACTCACGTTTCTGAGTCTGATGTTCAATGAAATTCTGTCGGTCAGAGAAATTTTTTTTTTATTACATTAATGCTAACGTAAAAGCAGAGAAACATTAATCAAAGTATTTCAAAACTTTTCTTTATGACTAGTGATTTTTTCCTAAGCAATGTATCATTTTTAACATGCAAAAGCGTGCGATTTTTTGAAGAAATAAAAAAAACAACCTCCCATTGAACCTGTTTAGCAAACAAATCATCTGGCGTGCAAAATTTTATTCCAATGAGGAAAAAATACACTGCTTGCAAATAGTCTTAGTCAATTTAAATACGAGTATCAACTTGCTTAAAATAAAAATTAATAAAATAATATAATTCAGATAAAACAAAAAAACCAATGAGAAGAAAAACACAAACTAACGCAATTTGTACGCTAAAATTCCAAATGACTTAAAATTTGCTCTTTCATTATAAACTAAGAATATTGATATATAATAACCATTATAATAAACATAATTTTTTTATATATAATAAATTCAATATATATAACTTTTATTAAGATTCTCATACCATCCCATATATCACTGCATTACCGTATTAAGTTAATACTTGCACATCCAATATAAAAAGGGCGGGTTATATGTAAATCACATTTTTACCAAAAAACTAATCAATTAAATAAGGAACGAAATCAATCAAAAAATAAAATGTAGCTAAATAGAAAGTCAAATAAGAATTAAAACAAATCACTAAGTTGTGAATTTTTGAGGTTTTTTTCTTTAAAATTTGAATTCTGCTTTTAAGTAACATTCATCATTTTTTTAAGTGTTTTTTTGATTTCTTTTTTATTTTCGATTTATACCTCCGTCTCTGCGTGGCCGGACGTGGCGCAAATACAAGCGGCGCTGCTGCTGGCGCTAATTGTGTTGCTGTGGGTGCAGATCCAGCTGCAACAGGCGTTAGGGGAGCAGCGCCAATGTGGGCACCCAAAAATGGCCAAGTCACAGGCAAACGATAACCTTATAATTTGATGTTGTTGTTTTTTTTTAAGAATTTAGTACAGATTTTTAAAAGTTTGAAATTATTGTATTAAATGTATTGTTAAAATGCTTTTGACTTTTGACATACCAATGCTTTAATTTTATAAAATAAAATATATTTGAATGTGTGTGATTGTTTATTTAGCAAAGTGCAGAAATGGAATTAATTGTTTCAGAAAGTATTCAACTTTATTTTTTGAATGTGTTGCTGAACTTGACAACACCTCTGTTCACTGATGATTTTTTTTACTTAGGTTCGAGTTTTAGACATTTTACTAATAAATAAAGCTTGATTAGTTAAGTTTAAAATTGTTTATGAATACCTTGAGCTCGAGTACACTCTAATCACTGCTTAGTGGTAGCTTAGCAAGCAACTATTGATTAGCCGCCATATGTTTTAATGAGCATACTTTGCCATTAAGTTATTTAAGAAAATTAAAGTAGAATGAGAAATTCGACTCAAAATCTTTTATGAACTTTCTACTTGGAAAGAGTATACTAATTATCCTTGCCAAAATATCCAAATACAGTAGCTTAGCTATTGATTATTAGAAACTGTTGGTTGACCGCCCTTGTAGCTAATTTTTTTTTATAAAAAATATTCTGATTGTGAATTGACAAATGCTTTAAAACGCCAAAAGCGGGAACAGCCGTCAGCTAAGGAAGTATGTAACTTAAGCGGATTTTAATTTCTAATGTTGCGTCAAATTTGTATCGCTAGTACTGACATAGAAGAATACAGCGTGTTTATTATTAAAGTCATGCCAAAGTTATAGAAGGAGTTTGATTTTGTAATGTATGAATACTCGTATAAATTGCTTTTCTTTTTTTGTCAGTTTTCGGATAACATAAAATAATTTATTTAAGCACATGCTTGAGTTAGATATTGTGCGAACACAAAATATTTATATTATTGGTATACACTGCAGAAAATGCAGACAACCCAATTTCAATCAAATCTGCAAAGGAAATCTACAAATCAAACTATCATAATGGCAAATTTTTAGCCATTTTGTACATATAGCCAATATCGATGAAAATCGGCTTTGCAGAATGAGTGCGTTGAATTTTGCGGCACAATCGTTACTGCAACCACGAAACGTTAAAATAGTAGTGAAATTCAAAACTTGATTGCCACTACACAATTAGCAATCAAACAATTGAATAACACTGCTAGCAAACATTTAGTGAAAATCAGAGAAGTTTTCATATATTTGTGTAATTTCAGAGAATTTTGTAATGCATTCTAAAGAGCCATGAAAATAAGCTAGCATACAGTACTGTGCAAAACATAAGCAACAAATTCATAGAACATTTCGTATTGAGTGTAGAAATAAGGAAGAAATAAACCCACTAAACTCTTAACTGAATATAATAACTAAAGCTCGTTAAGCTAATAACAGTTTAGTAAAATAAGAAAAACATTTCAATTTTTTTATAAATCACAGCGTGCTAAAAAAAATCAACCACTTCTGAAGCTTTATTTCTAGAAATGAGTCAATTTTATATAATTGTAACGGGTGATTTTTTTGCTATTTGTTTTTACAGTATACATTCTTTGACGTCTCACACGTGATTCATAACATGTGTGAAGGCCAAAAATGCTCAGTAAAGTTTGCCATTTCACGAATAGACTAACAAACAAACAGCTCTTGCAAATCATTGAATTTTATTGAGAAATGTGAAGATCCAATTTTTTATAGAACAATTTTCTTCTGCGACGAAGCTCATTTTTGCATCAATGGGTACGTCAACTAACAGAATTGCCAAATTTTGTCTGATGAGCAGCCAGAGACAGTTCAACAGCTGCTAATGCACCCAGAAAAATGCAAGGTACCGTGCGATGATTACCTACTTTTTTAGCCCAAAATGGAAGAATTGGACTTGGTTGACATGTGGTATCAACAAGACGGTGCCACATGTCACACGGCACGCGATACCATAGACCTAATGAGATGCAAGGAATTGATGCATCGCTCCAAATAAATATTTCAATCCCCATTGTAAATTTTCTGTTCTTTTTTCAATTTTCAAAAACCAAACGCTTAAAAAATCACCCGTTGCGTATGATTTTAGGTATAATTTTTAAAACTTTGAAAAGAATCTTCCAATAGAGTTGAATTTAAGCCAGTATTCAGGAGTTATAAAATAAAATTGAGTTATGCAGAAAATATTAATTTGTTGGTTTTGTTTTGCAAGTAATATTTTTGATACCTTACTAAAATAGTTTTAGTTTTAATATCTTAATTAAATACATTTAGTTAAGAGTGAAGCGGGGCATGCAGCCGTTTCAAAATTCTTTTTATTTTGTAAAATTAGTAAGCAATTCAATTGCTTAATACTGAATACGTAAAAAGCTGATTTGATTGATGTTGTTATTGTCACGATACATATATCCGAATACGAAACTAAGTTGTTGCATCACAATACCAATAAATTTTTTTTCCAGTCTATAGGTACAGAATAGTATGTCAAAAGTTTGTTTTAGAAGCCTACGGGAACGCATACAGTTCGAAAATTTATATCTTTTAAGGAACATTTTCATTAGAATTCAATTTTTGAACCTTGCCACGATGTAGCGATACAAGCATCAAAATTATATCTACTTTGGAAATTACATTTTCTTTGATGATTTCTGTGATCTCTTAATTTCTATGTTGCCGGCCAAACTAGTTTTTGGGATAAACTAGTATGCCTAAAGTATGCAATTTAATTTCAATGCAACTAATTTGGCCGGTAACTAACATATCCATAGCGTTCCCGACAACTTCAAAGGCATAAGATTTTTTTTTTAAATCTAAATATAACCACATTCGATTTGATTGTTTATTAATTGACATAATATAAGTTCATTATATAGTGTAAAAATATAAATTGTATGAATGCAAATGCGTTTGTGTGTGTCTGTGTATTAATCCAGTACCAGTGACAAATTAATTTAAATGCATTATTTTAAAATTAATATTTGAACATTATCCATCGTGCATACCAAAGCTATTGTTTATTAATAATAATGAAGTAAAAACCATTTTCATTTAATAAATTTAAATTATGTTAACTATCATTTTATCAAAAGCAATTAATTCCATTTCAGCGACATATTTTTTTTTTAATTACAACATTACAATACTAAAGTAGGAATATATTTTTTATTAATAATGTATAATGAATATGACAAACAAGAAAAGAAATATATAAAAAAATTCCAAAATATCTTATAAGCCCTAAATGTATGTAGTCTAAAATGCATGTGCAAATATTTATTTTCCACTCGTTTTTTGTTGAAAAATGTTTTAACGATGTTTAATGCAATTCAGAGCAAATTTTCGTAATGCAGAATAGTTTTTGAATAAAAAAAATTTAGGAAAAGTTCTTCTGAAAAGCTTTTATGAAGAAGTAAATTTTTATCAGTAAATATTTTCACAGAAATTTAAAATTTTTCTAAGGTTTAAAGGTCCTTCAATTTTTGCAAGTAGTGTACAGTTGAAAACCAAGTTATTTTGTTCTTGTTCGTGAGGCACTGTGATCTTAATTAAAGTGAAGTCTCAGATAATGGCATAAATTGTCTGTCAGCCCGAAAGTATGGTCTAAATGCCACGCTTCTAATTTTCTTTCTTTACACAAAATTTCTTTAGAAAATCATTCTAAGATGCAGTTCTAATACAGTAAATACTACGTAATCAATTCTTTAAAAGGCATGCGAGTAGTAGACTTCGTATTTTATTAAGATTAAAATACGTAAAAACGCTTTCTTTAAGTCCAAACCATATTGGCCATGATGGGGAACATCTCTAAGGTATAGCCCAAAATACGGGTGTTTGCATGAAGTTTTTGGGACATTTCTTTTTCTAGCGATATTTTCTTACACTTTTTCAAGAGCGTTAATTTTTACTTAAAGATAAAGATGTGTCCAAAATACAGCTTTGAATATGACGAAAAGTCTTTTGTTAACTTAACTACTCAACTGATTTTGTGAAATAAACTTTGGAATTTTTTTTTTTTTTTGATTTTAAATTTAAAGTCACACAAAACTGAAATGCTTCGAATTTGAAAAGCGAATTATTTGAAACTTTTGAATTTTAATTTCTATAAGAGGTTGGTTTATTACTACGTAAATATTTATTAAGATTATCGACTTTTTCAAAAATGTTTCATTTCAGTTTTGAGTAAAAGTTATTGTAATAGAAAAAACGTTTCTCAATAATGAGTTAACAACTTTGGTGAAAAATACATATAATGCTTTCAAACAAAAAAAAATGTCCAAACATTTTTCGTTAGAGAGTTGGAATTTAATTTCCAGGAGAAAGAAAAAACAAAAAACAATTTTTTTTTTTACTAATTTAAAGCTTAGAAAAACAAATCGTTTTTAAGTGTAAAATTTTTGTGAGCCTTTTTAAGTTATAGAAAATAAAATTCATATTATTAAAAACCTACAGAAAAATAATTAATTTTCTTTTCGTTCATTTAACAAGAGACAAAACTTTTCATTTTTATTACATCATTTACAAATTAAAGATAAATTAATAATTTCCAAAGCTATATATAAATACATAAATAAATAGGTATGTATGTAGTATATAAAATGAGCAATATTCTTTTCATAACCATAAAACATTTGTAAAGATATCCTTAGTACGAAAGTAACGAATAAAAAAAAAATTAAAAAAAGAGGAAGTAAAATAAGATACTAATTCCACTACTAACTAAATAAAGAATACAAAAAAAAAATTAAATTACGAAACCAATAGCAAATGCGACGAAGTCATTTTATACAAAAGTTTTTGAATGATTCTTTTTTGGTTGAAATTTCTATGTGAGCATAATATGAAAAAGGACTTCAACGCAATTCTTTCGAAGTTGGGGAAATTAATAATAAAGATTTAAAAATAAAAATATATTACGTTATCGTAACATAAACACATACAAGGCGTATCTTTCTTTAATTTTTTGAATTAGTTTTTATTATAAAGATGCTTTTAGGGTTATCACGGTGCTTTTTTATGTTGTTTTAAGGTATATTAAAGTTGTAAAAAATCCTATTAAAATAAATTTAGTACCTATCAAAATTAAGAGTGCCCCTATTCCTAACATTTTTTGTTCTCTTTTCATTGATTGTTGATATTTAAAACCTTACGCAATTAACTTTTGTAAAATAAAGACTTATTTTATATAAACTTCAGAATATTTAGAAAATATAAAATTAAAATATTTTTAACGTAGTTATAATAAAGTTACCAGAGTACTAAATGCACAAAAACTTACCTTCTGGCCATTGTACACAGACTGTTTATGATTGTCGTCAAAGCGTTGAGATTAAGAAATGAGTTGGAGTAAAAGAGAAAGAAACAAAAAATTTATTATTACAATTATAAATGACAAAAGTCGATGATTTTTTTCAAAAGTTTTTTACTTTTGGTAGACATATTATATTAGGAACATTCACATAAAAAGATATTGTTTTTAGAATTGCATGCTACATGCCATGGAGTAAGACTGTTTCACTCTCATGAATTTCATGCATTTCAAGCATTTTACTTTCAAAAGCAGGTTAATAGTTACATGTACCTACATAGAAATTAACGTAATTTTTATTTTTAAAAAGGGAAAACCAACTGCTTGAAAACAAAGAAAGCCCACATAAATGAGCTGTGAATATTTTGAGCGGTAAAAATTTTTGCAATGTTAACTTAAATTGAAGGACTAATTAATGTCGCGCGGTTGAATAAAAAGTTTTTGGATGGTAAGAAATTAAGTGAGCGGTAAAATAGGAGCAGCTTTATAATTAATTGCATTGCGAAAAAATCAAATTGTTCAGCGAGAAAATTATATCGAGCGGCAAAAATCTGATATTTGGGAAGCAATTTTAAAGCCACGTTAAAAAAAATGGAGCAATTCCTAAATCTCTCCACCTACAATGCGTTATAGAAATTGGCTCACTAAATTAAATTCTCAACATCTACCACTCTGGTGGTATTTAAGCGTAAACTTCCAAATTCAGAGAATTAAACATTTTCCGATTGAAGAATGCTATAGAAAATTAAGTGCCAGGAAAAAATTGTGATATCATAGACATAACAACATAAGCGAAGGTAAGAAACGATTTTTTTTTAGTGTTGTAGTTCTTTTTACTTTGATACAAAAAAGACACACTAGAAAGTTTTCTCTTCGTTTGAGTGCGATTTTTCTTTTAAGAACTACAATTTTTTTTTTTACAATTTTTGTCGAAAGACTCTTTTTTAAATCGAATTTTCGTTTTTTTTTCAAATTTCGGTGGCACTCAAGATAACTTGTAGACATGACTTCTAAAATAGTACGTACTCATTGCACACCCACAAAAAGGTTAGAGCAGACAATAATTTCAAGAACAAGTTTCAAACGTGCATTTTTAAGTAAATCTTTATTAAATTGCGC
This sequence comes from Meiosimyza decipiens, assembly GCA_963680825.1. Lineage (NCBI taxonomy): Eukaryota > Metazoa > Arthropoda > Insecta > Diptera > Lauxaniidae > Meiosimyza > Meiosimyza decipiens. Next base: position 22,573,821 of record OY804258.1, on the reverse strand, counting down.
CACCGCCACTTGTACTTGCTTTTTTGTGAACTCAAATCAACGCTGTGCGTCGATAAAGTTGAAATTCTGCGAATTGTTTTTTGCTTGTTTGTGCGTTGATTAACGGTTCGGGCCATGAGGGCGGAAAGAGCCACTACGTACCCATCCATGTAATAGATCCATGTCAAGCCAAAATTTTTAGGTGGACAATTTTTTATCAAGATAATTAATAGTTGTCTTAATTTAAACTCGAAAATCCTTCTTTCTTAAATACTTCCAAAGAATCGTTATTTTGTATGATCATTTGACCTAATTCTTTCGTGCACATAGTAAAATATTTGTTTTATTTTATTAGTTTTGAATAACGAAAGAAAGGCCAAAGTGCTTCTGAGTTTAATAAAAAATGTGTTATAATTAACTAACAAATGATGTTAAATGCTGCCTTATTTAAGTGATTATGGGGGCTAAACTATAGTTTAATTCGAGTTATGTTATGTTATGAATTTTAAGCAAGCCTTATACATGTAAACCACTGTGCATTATTAAAAAAAATTTAAAAAAAAGTAAGGCCAGATTGCTGGAGCACATTACAAATACGAATAACAACAAGCCCAAGAGGCATATAGCTTGTGGCTGGCTTCGATGAAACTTATCGCCTCAAAGCTTGATTTGAGCTGAATACTACTGTTTTCACAAACTGGTCGAGAAACTAGTAAGTCGGTGTGCTACCTAGTGATAAGTTCAGCGATTTTTTTAACCGAAAGTTACAAAAAATTTAATTTTTTAAATCTAGGAATTTAAATTCGACTGCAATAATGGAGACCTTAAAACAAAATCGATTTTATTTTAGAAAATAGAACGAACTATTGAATTTGATTTTTAGCACAAAATAGCTGGCACTTTATATTTGTTCGAGAACGAAATCGAGCACAATACGTTCAATGATTAAAAATTGGATAATACGAAAGTTGACTTCAGGAGGATTTCAAAGAAAAACGATTTTAAAATTATAATAATTATTGATATATTTAACATCGTATCACATACATATGCTACGAGTAGTACAGGAAATTTAACTACGAAAAAATAACGTTGGATGCTCTTGACATACATAAGTGTAGAGCAGGATGTAACGGCCAATGCCTACGCTTTGCATATGTAAAAAAATAGTTATTTGAAGTTTACCGAACCATCTTTGCTATGCTACATCAATGTTTATATTGAGATTTATATCGGAAGACCATCGGCGTACTTGCAAGAAGACTCCATATGAAAATAGTGATCTGGAGCAAGTGGCATAAGCCTTCACCTAAACAGAATATCAGTCATTAATGTTCAGCCGAACCAGCAAACAATCTGACTTAAGTTTTGTAATCGATGGCTTCTCGGTTATCTTATGTAGAAATTTCTTGTACTTGAAATCGTGAACCTTTCGATCATTGTGGTGCACATAACGAACTCAAAGAAAACAAAGAGTTTTTTATTAATGGCAAAATTTGAAATTTTCGAAGACGTCTTCTCTGAAATGGTTTTTAAAAACCGTATTCGAAAATGCTGCAGAAACTTTATTCTTACTCAAAGAAAAATTCTTTGCGAATCGAGCCCCTGACATTGGTTTGTAAGTGCAGTAGACTATCACTGCACAACTAGGTTAAGGCTGTAATAAAACAAAACACCCATTATCTAACACAATATAACTTTTTGAAAAATATGTTATCCGTTTTTGCCACCACTGATTGAAGTTGAAAAAAAAGATTGTTTTTTTTTTGTTTTGAAGAAAAGGAAAAATTTTATTTTACCTCAATGCAATGTTGCAAGCTACTTGTAAGCTTTATTTACACATGCAAGTGCTGTCGAATGCACGTTCGCTTTATTGAATGGGTGGGTGAATGGATAGCGTAGTTTTTTTTGTGTTTTGATAGGCGTGCCATATACATTTGTGTTGGATAAGCTGCTGGCAGTTTTTCTTCTTTTAAGCGGCTTAGGAGAAAATGCAGATTAAAAGCTACAATGCAGTAAAAGTTTTTTGTAGCTTTTACTTTTGCATACGTTTTTTTTTCACGCCAACATTATTTAAAATATTACTTCGTTTAAGTAGTTATTATAAAAAAGAAAAAGGTTTTAAGCGATTAAAAGTGAAAGCAAATTTACACTTTTTTAAGGAAAATGTTTCTAACAATACAGTAAAATAGTTAGTAAATATAAATGGTGGCTTAGAGGAAACATTTTAAAATGCAAGCTGGTACATTTTTTTATGAGTATATGTACGGTGTTCAATGAAGAACTTAAATGAAAGAAACATGATAATGTTAGAAATTACATCCGGATCAGCAAAGTTTTAATTGACACTATGTTTATGATTGACACTTTTTTTTCAAAGAAGAAATTGCTTCAATCATCAAGTTTCCATACTCATTTCTTATCAGTTTTTTTTTTAACATTGCCTATGCTATTTGTGACACTGCATCTGAATCATTTTTTTTTGCATCGAATTTGGTTTTTGAGAAAAATAGGATCAAATATATCAAAAACAAGACTTTTGTCAGTAGGTAGGAAAAAACGTTCATTCGACAAGTCTGTCGGTCGTCATTTCATTTAATTTCTTATTTAAGTTGAATTCTACGTTGAAAACATATTTCTCAATAAAAATCATTAACTTTATTTAAAAAAAATTTAAAAACACATAACTGTTGATTAATTTCAGCCACATCCGAACTCGCGCCTCATAGCTTGAGTTTGACCCCCTTGACTACTGATTTGAGTTCGTTTTTTGCGCTGACTAAATTTGCAAAGATCCAAATCTAGGATCCCTTCCAATAACATGCAATATAAAAATATATTTGAATGAGAATTACAATAAGAGCGAGCCTCAGTTATGAAAGCATTTTGGGAGTATACAGTATATCATGTATCATGCTAGGATATTTGTACATGCTTTTCCTAGAATATTGTGCTTTTCACCAACAAAAAGATAGTAAGTTATCCTCAACCCAAGACAAGACATCATGCTACTTATGTAAAATACAATATAAGTTAAAAGTCAATGCAATATACTTTTTCAAGTAATTTAAAGTCTAGATATTTTTTCGAATGTTTTTTAAAAATTTCTTTTAGCGCTCACCTAGAGCTGGAGCCGGCATGGCACCGTCTTTTGTCAAACAAACAGCTTGAGAATTGAAAATAAAAAATAATTCCAATAAAATTAAAATGTTCACAAAATATATGAAAAGGTTTAATATATAAAATAATATGGAGTAGCGGACTTGTTGAGATAGTGTATGAGAATTTCGTTATCATGTTGTTTTAGGTGATAAAAGAAGGGAGAGTTTTTGCTATTTGCTTTTTCAGTGCAAGTTTTTTGACACCCATGCAGCATGTCTCAACACAAAAAATGCTCAGTAAATTATTGTATTTTATTATCAAAATTCGTGAACTGTGAGATATCAGCGACGAAACGCATTTTTGGTTCAATGAGTACGTCAACAAACAGAATTGCCGAATTCGGTCTAAAGAGCAGTTAGAGGCAGTTCAAGAGCTGCCAATGCACCCTGAAAATGGCACTGTTTGATGCTGTTTGTAGGCTGCCGGTATCATTGGATCGTACTTTTTAAAAAACAATGAAAATCACAACGTTACAGTCAATGGAGCAAGGCACCGTGCGATGGTTACCGACTTTTTTTTGGCCAAAATGGAAGAATTGGACTTGGTTGACATGGGGTTTCATTAAGACGATACCACACGGCACACGATACCATAGACCCATTGAGAGGCGAGTTTGGTGAGCAAAGTCTATCGTGTACAGGGACAAGCCAACAAGAATTGCAGCCCTGGAACACAACATTGCAGCTGTCATTGGTGAGATACCGGCAGAAATGTTGGGAAAAACTGACAAAACTGAAGCTTACGGATGAATCACCTCAGGCGTAGCCGCGAGAAGCATTTACATAAAATAATCTTAAAAAAGTAAATGGAAAAAATTGATGTATCGCTACAAATAAATATTTCATTCACTTTTGCAAACTGTTTGTTCCTTTCTCAATTTTCAAGTGCCAAACGCTTAAACAATCATCCGTTAAAAGCAAATTGGAAAGAATTTTAAGTTTTATTGACACTGGACTACAGAAATGTTTAGTTTTTCTTATCTTTTACTAATCTCGACCGAATGCCGCAACCTCTTTTATTATTTTATAAAAAAAATTTAAAAAAAAACTCTTCTAGTATTAAAAGTAAAACCTATTTTGATTAGAACATATGTTTCATTAACAAACAAATTGAAAAAAAAAATCTAATTAATTAAAAAAATTAGACCTCAAAAAAGTTAAATAAAAACACGATTTTTTTGCTTAAAACTTAAAAATTGCGCTTATAAAGCGCAATTTACTTACCGCTGGGAATTGTTGTCACTTTTTTGGTTTGTACACGTGCTGTTGCATTATTCACCTTGATGTTGTTGAAATTATGAAATTAGATATAATATTTTAATTAATACATTAATAAACTTATAAAATAAAATTATTAAGTTTATCAAAAATTTGCTGACTACCAGTTCGTGTGTGTGTGTGTGTCTGGCAAAATTCATTAAAATTTAAATGAGTTAAAAATAAATTTGACACTGAGCTTTATTGGTGCAAAAAATAAATAGTTTTGCCGCACGATTCATTCATATTTCCAATTTTATAAATTTCAATATTTCCTATTAAAATTGCATAGTTAAATTTCGTATAGTAAAAACAAAATCCACACAACCACTGCCACCATTTCTAAGCCACGTCAAATTGCAAGTGCTGACTAAGCGGTGAAAATTTGTTGTATGTTGAGTTTTTGCTGCAGTCGAGTGTCGTTGTTTTTGTGGTGATTGTTGCAAGCGGAAATTAAATTTTCAATTTCAACAACCACTAACAATGTACTAACTAGTAGTTGTTAGAAGCGCATTAAAATTGCAAATTAGTTCGCAGTTGAAAAATATAAGATAAAAATAAAAATGGTGCATAATTTTGGGCGAAAGTTGGGACTTTTATGTATTTAGCTTACTTATTATTCAGTTTTAAAATAGTACCACAAAATAAATGACAAAATAACTTTAAATTACCAATTTAAAATTAAACGCTAACTCTACGCCTGAAATTATGTTGCTAAAAATATTAACAATTAATAGTCTATTAATTTTAGATAATAAATTAATTAAATGTTTCAATATTCATTGGAATATTATAACGCAGAGCTTGAGCACTTGTCAAAATAGTCGATTGAAATAATATTTAGTTCAGTAACTAGGGATGGACAAAACTGCTACTCTCCAACCAATGCTACAAACAGTGAATGTTACATACTTTTAAATCACACAGTGAAAATTATCTCTGATTCAAATGAGGCATGATTTTCCAAAAAGGCTTATTTCCATTTGAAGTAAAATTTCAGTAATGAGAAAAAACCTTTTTCTACAAACAAAAATGAAATGGAAATGTGTTGATTTGTATGAAACTGCGATTTTTAATTACCCTTGAAAATATGTCTTCCTTGTAATAGATTTTCACCGAGGCTTCTAAGGTTGGTTCAAGGTCATAAGTGGAAATAGGCTTTTTTGAAAAATCACTCCTCGAATATTGGTGATTTTACGATTTAAAGGTAACAAATAGATAGCTGCTTACTGTTCTGATTCCGATTTAGTTCGGAAGTGGAATTGAAGTCTGAAGTTGAATATTAATAGCTCTTCTAAATCTAATGGTTGGAATTTGTTATAGAATTATTTGAGCTTGAACTGTTATGGTTCCGATATATTGAACGTTTGCTCTATTTTTTGCATAATCCTATAATACACTTCCAATTTCAATGCAGTTTCCGTAGCAAATCGAAAAGGAATCAGAACAGAATTTTGTGTAATTTTTTTTTGATATACTTATATTTAAGGTACTTCTCATACACCCAAACGAATGGAAAAAAAATTATTTTTATGAGAATTGCGCCAAAAAATCCCTTTTTAAGAGGTCGGGGAGATGCTCCCTGGTGACATACAAACTACTTTATGGAAAATGAGGTCATAATACTGTTTTGAGAGGTCGAAGACTCCCTGGTGATGTCAAGAATTTTCGAATTTTTACTATCGTTTGGTTCATTATCGCCTTTTAGCATTATCGGTGGAAAAATGTATTTTCAAAAAAAATTAGACTTAAGGCAACTAAGTGTGGTTCAAAACGTATTTTCGTAATTTTCCCATCGATTGGAACGATAAAAACTTTTAAGGCGAGCACCTTATAATAAAAGTATCGATGATGAGGTCTTCAATGAGACTATCTTAGAGGAAGCGCGATTCTCCTGGGTATTTTTTTGGAAAATTTATGTAATTTGTCTCCTTTTCAGATAGCAAACGAGTTACATAAAGTTTGGCAAGTTTTTTTCAATATTTTCTACACTAATATAAGAACACCATATTGAGTTTATGCATCACGCAACGAATGCTTGCGCTCAGGTCCTATTTGGCATGAGCACGTTTGATTAAAAAAATTTTTTTAGAACCATGCCAAATGCTATAATTTCATATTTCAATATTGTAAGAATATTAAAATTAACTCATTGGAGCAGTAATATGAAGAAGTTTTATTTGATTTTGGAGTTGAAGTATTATTAGGTAATGAAATGTAAGAGTAAATATGACTTTTAAAAGTTACTATTTTAGTTGAAAGGACTGATGCAATACAATGAATTGTAAAACGAAACCTACAGCTGATGTCATAGTAACCGAAATTTAATTAATATTTACTAAAATTTGTCAATTTTTAAATTGACTACAAATATAAATATTTATTTGATATCAATAAAACTTGAGAAGTTTCTCAAATTGAGCAACAACTTTCTAAAATTAACAAAGACTTTCTGAAAAAAACTTTTTATTTCTGTTGTACACAAAGGTAGGTAGGTGCAGCCAACGCGTTCACAAGTTTCTAATATGAAAAGTTTCCGCTAATTTGATGTGACTTGCACTACAAAACGTTTTCACGAAAATAAGTACGCAATGCATAGTATTCGAGGCATAGATTTCCTTAAGTAAAAAAAGTTCAAGAACTATAGAGTTAAATTAAAAAGTAAATAATTCAATTGATGGAAAGTTTTCATTTCATACTGTTAATAATTGCTAATTATGAAAAAACAATTGGCAGTGGTTCTAACTAAGAATATTTTATAAATGGGGGAAAATTTGAATACCGGTGTCCATGTGGCCTGAACTACATAAACAATGGCAGTCAAATAACTGATGTGAATTTTTTGTTTTTTTTTTTTCATTAAAGTGCTACGCAGCATATTCTAAGTGCAAATGTAACAGAAAAACTTTTTAACACTATCGTTTTTTGCTCTGCTGACTGCCTGCCTGCCTGCTGTAATGAAAAACATGTTAGTGTAGTCGTATTTGCAATGTTGCAAAAATGAAAGTTTACTACTACTACTACCACTGTGGTTATATGGAACACTGTGTTTTTTGTTTTGCCGCTCTTCAAAATGCCGCGGCGCATATGTAAAAGTTTTGCAACATGTCAAGACGAAAAGTCCATTGTATGCATGTAAGCGTTTCCTTTCGAAGAGTTTTAAAAATTTGAAAGTTCACTTTTAGGCGCAATATGAATAATACATGACATTTTCTTTTTTTTTTAGTTTTGCCGAATCGCATACATTAGCCTGTATATAATAATAAAAACTTTCTGAGTGCATTTAAAACTGTGGCAGATATTTCTTTGCGAAAATAACTTTAAATTGTACGTAATTGTGCTACGAACACAATTTTAAATTTATGATATAAATTTTAAAATGTTTGCTTATTTAGAAGGAATAGTGGTTGACTACAAAAATCGCTACAAATTGTATTGGGATGGTGCAACGCTTACTTTCTGCTTTGCGGTCAAATGTAATATTGGGGGAAAAAATGCCAAAAGCTTCACCTTAAAGTTTTAATTTTGCTTACAGAATAAAAGCATTAGGCTCAATAAGAACCGCATCAAGTCTACAAAAACACATCAACACCAACTAAATGATTTTTAATGTCTTATTTTAAGCTTTTAAAATATTTTCAGCAACGCAAACTTCTACAAAGTTTTATGACTCGTAAAAAATTCATTAAGCTCATAATGCTTTTAAGCTTAAGTAAGCACAAAATGAAGCAGAAAGTAAAAATAAGAGAGCAAAATAATGCCATTTGAGTTTTACTAAGCAACTTTAAGTTTTCAACTAATGGTTGAACATTAAAATAAAGGACCTACTTAAAACTAGCCAGTGCGAATAATTTTCATAAATTAACACACTTAATTATGTGACACTGTGGCTGTTAAGTTTTTAGATTCCACCGGCTTGATGATGCTCATTCGCAACTATAATTATTCTCTTAATTTCCTAGCTATTTAAGTAAATCAACTGAAGTGAATTTCCTTACTTAGCTCAACAATAGCACACAAAGTTCACTTTGTTGCTTAGGATCCAGCATAATTAACCCAAGCATCTCATTGAATACTCCCTGGCCTTTGCATTCATTTACCAAACACAATTAATTACATTGAAGTTCTATTTTCACACGAAGCTTTCATGTATTTGTCAAAGGAGTGATTCAAAATTTTTTTATAATTTTTAAATTATTTATATGCTTTCAGCAGCATAAATGAATACTTAGTTGAAAATCAAAAGCCTTAAAGTATACAATGGAAATCACTCATAACTGTCATAATGCAGAAAAGAGTAGAAAATCAAAAGTTCACACTAAAAGCAATGCATATTTTTAGGTTTTTTTTTTTCGAAAGATAAAATTAAAATATCATTCAGATATGCTAAGAAATGTTTGCCTTGCATTTTAGAAATCCCTTAAAATATAATTCACCCTAAAGTAAGTAGTAACAATGACTATGGCTTTGGTAGAATGCTGCACCCCAGCATCATGTTAAATGCAAACCACAATTTATGCAAATAATATTTATAACTGTCAAGGCATAGAGTATCATAGCATGAAGAAGAAGAAGCATTCAGACCACATTTTTAAACTTTTATTGATACCCTTGCTACTTTGCAATGTTGCCATTGCACGCTGCCACATTCCCCTTAAGATCCGCTTACTTTGTTTGTTAGCATTAATGCTGCATTGACTTGCTGCTGCTGCTAGGGGGCTTTTCGAAAATTATAACTTTAATTAAATCCAACTTGAAACCACACACAAGGACACATGCACAGACGGACAAAGCAAATAGACAAATACAACTTTAAATACACGCAGCTGCACACTAAAATTGCAAATACTCGTACATTTTGCAAATTAGACGATTTGAAATGAAGTCTTTGTCAACTATACAGTTGGAATTAGAGCGCAGTGACCAGAAATCATAAATTGCTTAACGCAAAATAATATAAGTCAAATGATCACCTCTGGATTTTTTGCAGTAGTCGATATTTTCCAGATATTTTTTGAAAATTTTCACATCCGATGTCTGGCAAGTTACGTCATTCTGCTGAAACCGCATGCTTTCCTTATCATCGTTTTCGAAGAAGTAAGTAAGACACAATGACGTTGCCTAACAAATATTAGCACCTTTGTCGGCATGACATGGCTTTTTGTTTATCATATTTACATTCTCCAAAAACGTAGCATAAGCTTCCTGGTGCTCTCACGATAGAACAACTTTAATGCGTTGAGCGGTAGTAGGCAATTTGATTCATTTATTAAATGCGTTGCAGTAAAGAAATGTTATGATATTTTCTATTGGGTGGATCATTCAAATTTTTCCTAAGAGAGAGAGATTTATTCGTTTGTCTTTATCACCCAATGTTTAAACACTCAGTTGAAGAAGTAAACTGAGTAGAAAATTTTTCTTAAACCACAAAAACACTTGAACTCATGAGTTGGAACAGAGCACGTGAGTGCTGCTTTTCCTCTTAGGGGTATCACCAATGTGTTATATAAGCAAGGTACGGAGAAGCAGCAACTGTGCTGACAAAGCTTTGCGTAAAATTTGCTACTTTTAGAAGGTGGTAAAATAGTTCTGGCGCTAATGCTGATTGCAATGGATTAATTTTAAAACTTTTATTTATTTATTTTACCGAAATTTTGCAATTGCTATATTTTGTAATCGTAAAATTTTTGTTAGAATTAAAATTAAGTCAGAATTTTATTGTTATTGTCTAAAGAGTGAAAGTTTATTTTTTATAGCAGGGGAACTCAACCGGGAATTTTGGGAGTTACTCGAGCGCGGCAGCTTAAGATATGGGGGATACCTTGCACTTTGTTGAGTTCCACTACCAAATTTTCGTCCTCTATATAGGGCCACGCGTGTATGGCAGCCGATCAGAATAGTAAAAAAAAAATTGATAGCTGGAAATCCTCCAGCGCGTCAGATTAAGCTATGATGGGTTAGTTACATGCTGAAGTGTGCATTTAAATTATCTGACGATTTGACCTTGACGTAAAGGAGTGGCAGGATCACAAACTTGTAAACAAAAAAACGTCACCTTGACATTCTTGAGGAAGTAATTCACAAGACAATTTTCACAAGTGCAAGTATTAAAAATCGTCAATGAAGTTTTGTGAATTTAATATGTAAATTTTTTCAAACCGTCAGATTAAGTAAATCTCTCCAACTAATCGTCAGATTATGGATCAGCACAACCAGGACATCAAGCTAAACCATCTGTATATAGCGTTTTTTTATATTTTCGAAAAGTCACCATGAGCTTGTGTCACATCCGAATTGACAGTCTTTTGAATGAGAACTTCGTTCGGGAACACTTACCATTCCTTATGAATATCTGATGCGCTCAAGTAAATTTTTTCCAGCCATTTTTAACCGCCCTTACCACCCGAACCGGCAGATTAATAATATACCTCCGTCATAAGAGACACGTGGGGCATGTACACTATCATTATCTAACGCGCTCGAGCATTTCCAGGTGAATGTTTTATTTTTACATTGTTGAAAGCCTGATATTACCTTTGTTTTTTATGCCATCTAATCTTCCCATAGGTCTCCGTGAGGCTCGAGTAAATCTTTGTATAGCATCGTGGGCTCCCCTACTATTACTTGACACAGTTTGCCAGATTAGGAATTATTAAAAAATTTTATTGCTTAAAAGTATGCAACAGCTAAAGGGTGTTTTTTTTAGAGGTGTAGAGCTTCGAATTGAAATAAAACACAAGAAAATCGTTTTAATGTCCATCAATTTGGCTTTATTGGAAGGATAATTTTATGCCATTAATGTTTAAATATGATTTCGGGCATGTGGCCGCCGCGGCTGGCTCGAATAAAGCCAATTCTACAGGTCCAATTTTGAACCACTTTTTCGAGCATATGGGGCCGCATGTCGGCAATAACGCCACGAATGTTGGCTTCCAAGTCCCCTAACGTTTCTGGTTTGTTGGCGTAGACGAGCGACTTCACATATCCCCAAAGAAAATAATCCAATGGTGTCAAATCACATGATCTTGGTGGCCAATTGACAGGTCCATTCCGCGAAATTATGCGCTCATCGAATGTTTCCTTCAATAAATCGATTGTGACGTGCGCTGTGTGGCATGTAGCGCCGTCTTGTTGGAACCACAACTCATCCACATTCATGCCATCCAATTCGGGAACAAAATAGTCGGTTATCATGGCTCTATACCGGTCTCCATTAACGGTAACTGACTCTCCAGCATTATTTCGGAAGAAGTATGGCCCAATGACTCCACCAGCCCATAGAGCACACCGAACAGTCAGTTTTTGTAGATGTAATGGCGTCTCAAGGGTCTCATGTGGATTCTCTTCACTCCAAATGCGGCAATTTTGCTTGTTGAGGTAGCCATTCAACCAAAAATGAGCCTCATCACTGAACAAAATTTTGCGATGAAAATCAGCATCGAGATCAATCTCATTTTCGGCCCATACACCAAAATCACGACGCATTGCATGGTCTCGCGGCTTTAATTCTTGCACAAGCTGGATCTTGTAAGGTCGCAAGCCAAGATCTTTGCGCAAAATCTTCCATAAAGTTGATGGACAAAGCTCCAATTGCTGTGCACGGTGGCGAATCGATTCATTCGGGTCCTCTTCAACATTTTGCTCTACAGCGGCAATTGTTTCTTCGGTGCGCACTGTTCGACGTCTCTGCGGATGCGTATTATCACATAGAGTAAACGTAGTGCGAAAACGATCCATGGTTAACCGAATTAATTGCTCTGATGGACGATTATGTCGACCATAAAATGGACGGAGCTTGCGGTAAACTTCACGAACTGAACCATTATTTTCGAAATAAATTTGCACGATTTGCAAGCGTTGTTCTTTTGTCAACCTGTTCATGATGAAATGGCAAACCAAACTGAACATAAATGACATTAGAGTTGCCAGATTTGACCATAAAATGCCAGTTTTATCTCTATTCGAAAAACAAACCTCTAAAAAAAACATCCTTTATATAGCATAAGTCCTTACGTTTTGTTCCATAGTTTCGGAATATTTTTTTGGATTAATCATCATTTCGTTTTGAATCAGGAGTTTCATGGACTTACGGTTTTTTAAAACTTAAATAATAAGTTGAAAGGAATTTTACCTTTAATAACAATTATTTTTTTGAGCAAAATATTGGAAGGTTGATGCTTTGCTTAGATGTAAAAAATTTAATTGAACTTAAACTGTACATAAGACCTTATGACACCTCTGATCTTTACAAGCTACAGGCTAAGGGCGTGAACTAAAATTTTGATCAAAATCTTGTTATAAACCATTTAAAATGAGTTTCGAGTCAGCATCAAAAATTCCTTTTTTTTCAATTTTCAATACAATTCGAATACTTTTCTTTTCAAACTACAAAAGTCAATAAAATTTCTATTCAAAAACTTTTTGGAGCAATTATCCATACAATTTCTTCAATTAGAATGCAAAACCTGGTATTTTTATATTAAAAATCCAAATATTTATGTCGGTATGATCTTGAAAATTTAAAGTGTAAAAAGCAGCTTGGGTGACTCAATTGTTTCAAATAAATATGAATACCTCTATTGTTAAGTCTTAATTAAAGTTTGATCGAATTTTATAAATTGAAAAATTATATTTTTTCTTGCAATATTGAAAAACAAATGTATTTTTCGCAAGTATTTTCAGAAATACGAATAAAATGCAATAGATGTCAAGTGCTAAACTTCTCACATACAACGTTCTTTGCATTACTTTTGCAAACTTTGAAGGTGAATAAGAAGTTTTTGGTGCAAATTTCCTCTTCATTATTTTTTATTTTTTGGGACAGTAAGCAAATTTTTGTTTAAATCAATAAATTTTTGTACTAAAAGTTTCAATAAAATATTCTATGAAACTTTTGTCTAAGCACTCACCTCAATTTTACGTCCTTCTACGACAGTACCATGTAGACGTTCACGTGCACGTTCTGCATCGGTGCTATTGGCAAATGTTACAAAGCCAAATCCCTGTAATTTATATAGTTATGATGTTGTTGTTGTTGATTTGTTTTTCCAAATGTAGGGCACAATACATGAAAGTAGAAGAATTGTAAAAAAAATAGTTGGATTAAGTTGCTGTTAAAGAGTTCACAGAAATGGGTTTAAATAAAAGTAATGTGTATTTCAAGTCCTATGTAAAAGACAACCATGTTACACAATGCTATTCTGCTTTTATATTAGCAAATTTATCTTGATTTTTATGCAGGTACTTATATGAAAATTGGGCAACTTTTTAGTTAAATTTGAATTACAAAATTTTTATTTTTATTTATATTTCCGCATAACAATTTTCTTAAACAATGAACTGTTTACTAATTGTTTGAAGCCCGCTATGAATAGATTTTTGAAACTTTAATAATTTATTAGTTATTTTTTTAGCAAAATAAAAAAAATGGCACTTCATCTGTTCACATCTGTTCAGCAGTTTAGGAGCTCGTAGTGTCAATTTTAATTTTATTTTTTTGACTTGTGTGTCGGCAAAAGTTCACTAAAGGCAAATTATTTGTGCAAAATAGGTCAAAGGCAAAAGAAAACCGTTGCAAAACACAAGTTTCTAATAGCTACAAATGCAATTTACGATATGCCATGGGTAACATAGACAAGAAGAGCTAGAAATTAATCAAGAGATGCGGCAGAAACCATAGCAACGTTAATCACTGCGTAAACATGCAACGAGAGCCGTGCCGCCGCACAGTGGTCAAAAACCCCAAAAAGCTGGCCAAAAATGCAAAAAAAAATGTTTCGGAATAATATATTTTTTAATGAGAATATCTTGAGAACTATTCATGAGACTCATTTTCACCATAGGTGTAAAACTGTGCACCTCTGTTGTCTCTGTAACTCACTTTTGCAGTGACCGTCGTGCGATCAACATCTCGTGCTACATTAGTGAAGAAAAATGCCTATCTTCAAAATTAAATAGCTTTGCAACAACTCAACTGATTTTCATGTTTAAACATGGAATCTCATCGTAAAGGTAAGTTCTTTTATAATATTTTATCGTATATTGGCTAGTAAATTTTTTTCGTTTTTGAAATGTGTGTTGAACCGATGATGATTTTCCGGATTTTCGAAAATTAAAACAAACTTTGGAAAGGCCTAAAAAAAAAGTTCCACCGAGTTCCACTTAGATTTTTTTTTCTAGTATTCAGAATATCTTGTTCTATAAGTATTGTGAAAATCAGCTGCACAAAGTTGCACATTTCGCTTCGGTGCACAGTGGTCAAATATCCTGAAAAGATGGCCTAAAGTCGAAAATGTTGTCCGATTTGTCCAAAATTTTGCACACTCTAGTTTTCGAGGCTGCTGATTACGAATTTGATATTTTTTTTGTCAGAAACAAAATGGCGGATTGAAAATGCCTCGAAAACCCTCGTGTACAATTTTTCAAGTGAATCAGTTGTAATTTTTCAAAAGTCGTCCGCCATTTTGAATCCGCCATTTTGTTTTCGGAAAATTCAATATCAAATTCGTAATCAGCAGCCTCGAAAACCCTCGTGTACAATTTTTCAAGTGAATCAGTTCTAATTTTTCAAAAGTCGTCCGCCATTTTGGATCCGCCATTTTGTTTTCGGAAAATTCAATATCAAATTCGTCATCAGCAGCCTCGAAAACTAGAGTGTGCAAAATTTTGGACAAATCGGACAACATTTTCGACTTTTGGCCATCTTTTCAGGATATTTGACCACTGTGCGCCGCTACTTTGAAAATCGCCCTGACGTATGCTTGGAAAACAGTAAAAATTTTAATTTTACAGCAAAAAGAAACATGCGAAGTTTTGAAGCAAACGAATAACACCAGAAGAGACTCCAGCATAACAACAAGGAAATAAATCAATTTCCGACTAGAAATTTCTTTAGTTGTGTCGTATTTTTTTTTTTTTTTGTAGATAAGTTTTTATTTAGTTTTGTTTTATTTTGGTTGCAAGCTTAACGATGACGTTGAGAAAGTGTACGAAAAAAAATATACATTTTAAAAATACCTCAAATGACGTATAGGCAACAAAAGTGAGCAATTCTTGATTGCAGAAAAAAAGATATAAGAAAATAATTTTATTTTTTATGTTTCCAATAATTCGAAAGTTTGCGCAATGCTGGTGTGCAAGCATAACTTGTGTTACAGCCACAATTCTAATATATCCATTGTACACCCTTAAAACTTAAAGAGCTTATGTTCATTGTAAAAAAAAGTCTTTTATGTATACGAACTAATTAGTGTAGAATATACTCGTATGTATGTCAAAAAGATCATTCTGGACATAAAAGTTTAAATGGTTTAGAAGGCATCTAGTAGATATCTTCTTGTTAGACTTCTTCATTTCTACCATAGTCATAAAAATTTTCGAAATCAAGACATTGAAAGGCAAAGCTCAAACATAAAGCGCATAAGGAATAAAAATATCCACAGCAATATTAAATTACACAAAAAAAAAAAACAAAGTAGCAAAACTTTGTGCTTTTGTACTTTGCATGGATATCATTTATCACATTGTTAAAATTAAAGTTATAAAAGGATGTAGTGCAAAAATAGTGAAAGTAACAAGTATAGCATAGAAAAAAGAGATAAAGAAAGAGCAGTTAGCATAGAATGCATTCTGAACTGCATAACATTGTGCATAAAGTACAAAGCTAAAGAAACTTAATTCATTTTTGCATATTAATGATGCTGTTGCAAAGCATAGTATACTGTGGCATTGCAGAGTTTCATTTTGTTTGCATTCATTAGGTTTTGGTAGTGAGAAAGGCTTTGCAAATATTTTGACATTTATCTTTGTACAGATTTTACTAGGACACAGTCAACATAGTCTCCTTAAAGATAGATATATTTAGCTTGGCGCTATTCCAACTTGTTCAAGCCGTGCGGATAATACGATTTATTGAACTCTGTCGAATAGACCTTTGTTTTGGCGATGACCTTCTCATTTGAAGAAATCAATTTCTCTAAGTCATTTTATCATTTTTGCAAAGATCAAGATTGTACAGTGGGTGCGGCATCTCGTCGTGGGGCGATTCAACGAATTTGGTAATTCGGAACGAATGTGCAGATGCATTGATTGAGATTCATTAACTCTTCATCAAATCTGTCCAATAATTCTAAATACTACGCGCCGGTAATCCTGATTCTCTTTTCCAAGGCATAGACTAGCCTTTCTTGGTGCACGTTTGGTGGTAGAAATCCATTGTTTTGACTGTTCTTTAATTTGTGGTGCATCCATGTTTCGTCAGTCGTTACGAAACGACGAAAAAACTTCATCGAAATGCGGTTATATGTGTCCAAAGATTGCTGTCAAGTAGTCATACGTTTCTGTTTTTGATCCACAGTGAGCAATAGCGGCCGATAACTTCATTTTTAAATATTCGCGCAAAATATAATTCATCTGGGATATTTATTTTCTCAATAATCTCGCGCATCAATAACAATTATTTTTCCTCGAGGTTGCAGGGACTTCATAGACAGCATTTTTCTTTTGATTTGCTTACACATTTCCTTTTCGTTTAACTACATTATCCTTACTCGCCCTCTGTGGTACCTATCATAATGCCTTCGTAAAATTATGTTTATTAATTATTTCATTTTTAAATGAGGGCCTGTTCATAGCTATAGCAGACTCTGTCTTTAATGGTTTCTTTTTGCGACAAACTTCTGTTTATAAAATATTTCAGCAACAGCCTGCACATATAACAACGCCTACCCACAAACTAATCTTTTAAAAGTATAGTTTTCAAACAGAAGATGAACCTGTCGATAAAAGAATTTTCGTGCAGAAAACGCACTGCTTAAACTAATGATGTTAACAAGAAGTTCTCTCCATCTTTATCTTTTTAAGCAGTTTTCCGACGACAGAGTACAATTGAAAGATTTTTTTTTGTATTAAGAATTAGAGTTTTTTTTGGTAGATCTTTTATTACAGGTTCAGATTTGTAAAAATTCTGTTTATTACAAATTTGGAGTACAGAAGATTATGTTAAGTCAAATTCTGTTCATAACAGAATCTGTTCAGGAAAAGTAGCTATAGAAGTTTCTGATCATTTGACTTATAGCATACAGCCAAAATAAAAGATTCTGTCAATAGCAGACTCTGTCAAATGCAGATTCTGTAAAAAACAGACACTTTATATAACAGCCACTGTATAAGAGATTTCATTTGCAATTTTATGTATGATATTTTAAATCTAAAAAACGTATTAAAAATTTATGTAAATAGCACTTAGGACATGATAAATAATTCTAGCTATCTGTCAACAGGAAATAAAACTATCATTTTTAATTTCCAACCTAAGTATACAAAAAATTGTGTTTACCCACATTTATGATGATGATGAAAAGTTGGCAAATATCCTGAAGTACTAACATAAGCCCCACATTTATTATACCATTCCTTGTGTAATACATTGTAAGCTCCCTTGAGGGTAATTATCAAATTTGCCAAAAGTTAAAATTGATGCCCCACGACATTTCTCTTTAGTAGTATGGTATGGTACATAGTAAAACTGCCGACAGAAATGCGTAACAAAGAAAGAAAAAAAGAAAGAAAGAAAGAACAACATTTATATACTACAGCCTCTCTTGATGATAGTGAAATGTGATAATAACATAGCAACATAGGCAAGAAGACAGAATATTAAATGCGTTTGACTTTGCGCCCAATTTTGAAAGTAAAACAAAAATATAAAAGGCAATTTTTTAAACTGTGATAGAACGAGGCAGATGTGAAACCGTGAAAAAGTGAAAGCATTAAAGAAAACTTTTTGTCAAATTAGAAAAAATTGCCTCAAGGTACAAGAAATTCTATTGCAAAGATGAAGGCAGTAGAAAATCAAGATTTTCTTGTCATCAATGGAGAAGACAATGCAGAAGCAACAGCGGCAGCAGGTGTTTTGCCGCACTCTTGAACTTGTAGGTTTCAAAGCTTCTTTTGAGTTCGACAAATTAATTAAATCATTGAAATTGTGGTTGAAGCTATACAAAAGCTGTTATATATTTGTTACAGAAAATGTTTTAATGAAATTGTTAGATAGCCTAAAAATATGCAAATATAATGGCATATGAATTTTTGATCTCTCTGTATGTAAGTTGTAGAGAAATAGAAAGACTGTTGCTATTTTGTGGAAAATGTGCGTTAATGTTAATTATACGTTTTTAAATAATTTCATGTTCCATAAAAGATAATGAGCAGCCTGTGAAAATGTTCTAATTATTTAAATGTACAACAAAGCATTGTAATTATAAAGTTTTTCTTATATTAGCAATTATCTTTTAAAGGTAAATATATGGTAATATTTAAAGATAAAATTTTATAAATATAAGCGTTTATATTAAAATTTTATAGCAAATTAAAAAAAAATACAAAAAAAATTTAAGTTTTCAAACTCAAAACATTGCAGCACAAAGTTCATATTTTTATCTGAAGCCCCTAAAAGTTGCAACCAAAATTTGCAGCTTTGTTTTTCATTGTGAATTCTTATAGCATATTTTAGGGATGCTTAAATTCTCATACAAACCGCACATATGGGTCTGAATGCTGTACGCTTTTCTCATGTTCTTGCTTCAGCAATAACTATTTAGTGTCATAGACAGAAACTTAAAGTGGGGGTGTCTTCTACTTCTTGACATGCACATAAAACACAAGGCATTCAATAAAAGCCAACAAAATAAAATAGGATTTAAAAAAAAGACTGAAAATTTTAAAAATTCCTTGAAGAAAATATTTGTGTGCGTGTGTAGTGCCTTTGACTGCTATTTCTTGAACGATTTTATGTGCATAACTGTCAGCATGTGTTCACTATCACAGCATAAGCAGGTTTGAAGTATCGATACTACATCTGTGTAAAGTGAGAGCTCACTTAGATCATATTTTGACTCAGAGCACCGATTTATCCAAATTTGAAGCAAGAAATGAAAATTTTCTTTTTCGAAATTTTTTTTTTATTTTTATTTAGATTAAGAGTTGGATTCACCCTCCAAGAGGGCTAGCACAAATTATCTAACATTCTTAGTAATCATTATAATTAAAATGCTTAGAAATAAGAATTTAACTCATTTATCAAATTCTACCTCAATTTAGGGAAAGGAGGTATGGAGTAATTTGCATATAATAGTAATAAATATTTTGGTATCTGGGACGTATGAGTGATATTCAATTCGTTCGAAGAAATTGTGATTGATAGAAAACTAAGTGAAGAGTGCAAAGCAATTGTTTACAAAAAATGGCCGATCGATGTTTGGAAAAAAACGCCCACAAAAGATACTAAGTTTTATGGGACGATTTCAAAAGCACATGGGTCGAAACCAATATATGAATGCACACAGGATTAAAACAAGTACGATTTATCAAAGAACTAAAAATATCAACCCAATATCATATACAAATTCCATCATTCCTGTTAAAATTTTTTCTATCAAGTGGTGGGTGACCACTTTTGAGAACATTTAAGAAATTTTATTTGAAATGCCGCAAATGTATTTGAGTTTTACTTGAAACTAGTTAAAAATGAGTGAGAAAGATGATACCAGTAGGGGAAAGAAACGTAAATATACGACGACCAAGCTAAAGTTGCTTACGAAGAGGACAGTACAGAATAAAGGACATGGTAGCTAAAGTGAATAGAACGAATAAAAACAATTTACAAAAGAATTTGCTTTTGTCACATACAAAATGGCAGACAAACAAAAGAGCAAATACATTGGAAACAGGATTTGTTATTGGATTTTAAAGGTTTTGGTGCTTTTTCTTGATGTACATACAGTAGTTTCTTATAGGATTTTACTTGCCTGTCGACGAAGGCATTTTATTAGATTTGTTTGTTGAATGAAATTTGCAAATTCATACGTGAACAAGTTAAGGCATTTAATTGTTTCAGTAGTTGTTGCTGTCTTGTGGTTATTTTGCATGTCGATATCGTTCTCAGATTTGCAGTAAATTAAAATGTGTGGAAACTGCATAACAAAGTTAGGTTATTTCACTTTGACAGCAAAAGGATTTAGGATAGTGTGTCACAGCAGAATTATTTTAAGTATGTCAAAGAGTTCTGTAGAATATTAATAGAAGTGATAAAAGACTTTGACGAAAGTGAAGTGATATAAAGAATAAAATGCAAAATGTAAATTTTTAGAGTTTTAAGTAAATTTTTTGAATAAAACGTATAGAAAATTAGTACAAAATTTCATGCTTATATTTTCAGTTAGTTATAAAAGTTGCAAATAAAATACATTACGTTAGAAGTTCGTAATACAAAGTAAAGTTTTCTTTTACAAAAGCTTCTGGTAAATCTTTTAAGTCAACTAGAATTGTATTACAATGTCGTCGTCGTCAGAAAACTGACAGCAAAACATTAAACGAAAAATGAAGGATACACGTTTATGTTACATTTGGAAAATTACACTTTTCTTTGTAGCCAAGCACAATAAAAGAAGAATTGCTTTACACGTGAAAAAGAGAAAATTTGTAAGAGGACTTGAAAACTTTGCACTTTTCAGCAGATATCAAGCGAGATAATAAAAATAAGAACTGACACAAAGTGAAGAATTGTTGTGTTTGGCTCTGGAAGTATATACAAAACAGCGTATCTTTGGCAAGAGCTTTTCATGAGTACAATTTTGAGCTTAAGGTTTTATTTGGCACATTGCTACGTTGGAAAAGAACTAACAAGATTTCAAGTAGCATAAAGAACAAAAATTGAAATATAACAGTAGTAAACTGCAAAGGACAATAGCAAAAACTGAGAAAAAACAACTGAATGCTCAGCTAAGTGCAAAGCAATCGTTGGAACATTGTAGCAAATGAACAATTTTTACTGTTTCTGTTTAGAAAGAAAAAAAGTAATTGCAATCTTAGGAGCTTTTTCGTACTCCTACAGCTTTTATTCTACTTACTGTCAGTCAAATTGTCTACGTTCAAATGTCGCTTTTTACTTTAGATTTTAAGTATTTTATGGACAAAGCATTTCATTTTACCAAGGGCAAGAAAACTACTTAGAAGTTGATCTGTTACACAAGCACTTGAAGATAAAGCAACAACAAAAAAAAAAAAGAGTTTTTCTTTATGCCTTTAAGAACTTAATTGGATATGAAATCTTAGTTATATATTTTGCAACAATTTTGCGGATATATAATTTGAATGCGAAAATTTTTAAAATTATTCACATCGATTTATTAAGTCGCTAAATGGTGAAGGCAAACATTTCTTGTTATAAGAAAATATTGCAGGCAGTTCGCCTCATTAAGTAATTGCTAGACTGAGACCATACTTGGTAAAGCTGACTTTCCTTAAAATGTACACCAGATAATCCTAAACTGTGACTTAGTAATAAGACCGTATTGCAGCTTATTCACGACCGGCACCAATATCATTTTAGCTTAGTCTAATTAAATAAATAGATACAATTGAAAAAATAGGCACGACGTATGCGTAACATTAATTTATCATAATCTTTATCATATTATGAGACTTAAACGGAATTGAAAAATGCTAATTCTGATTATTGATTTATTATTATAAAAAAAGGCAAAGAAATTGAGAATGAGGGTGACAAAAAGGATACAAGCAAAACTTATAAAAGTAATTTGAGTAAAAACCTAAGGAACTCTTTTCATCTACAAAACTTATACCGAAAACTAACAAATAATGGTATGCAAATCAGTCGTTCTTCTGTACAGCTATTTTTTATTTAAATTTCTTTGTGGAAAAACATTGAAAAAACTGCTAACAAAGCATTTTGGCTCATTGCTTATATTACCAAATATGTGTATAAATGTTTGTTGGTGTATCTCTTAAATGAATCTATGTGCATTTTAAGAGAACCCACAAATTCTAAGTTATTTTTAGTGCTTCAGCATTAAGTTGAAGTTGATGTACAAAACTTAAGTCGATAACTTTCTGCTAAAAAGCACAAAAGATAGAATGAAAAAAAAAAAACAAAATCAGTACGAAAACTGCAAAATAATGTAAGAAAATACTTTGAAATAAATTGACAAAAACCAAGAGTTTGTAAATTTTTGCAGTTCAAAGTTGCCTCACAGCTGTCTTTGTTGCGGGATAAAGAAAATCATTTTTTTACCATTTCTTTTTTTTATCTTAACTAAAGGTTGTTTTGCGAAGAAACGCCTCTTTTTAAGTTTTCACATCCTCATTCCTCTTAGTTTTTGCTTCGTCAATTTATTGCATTTCTCTGCAACGTTTGCAGCATCATGTCTGCAAATTTTGTACTCATGTCTCATGTTGCTACTTGACAACAAATTGTTTCTACTTCGACTCCCACTTTTAAGTGCAAACCCTAGTAAAGTTTTGTACCAACACTAGTAGCATTTTAACTAAAGAAATTGCATTTTGCTGAGACAATTTATGCTGTAAGTTCCATTTTAGTTTCAATTTTTTTACTGTGGCAATAGAACTGTTTTAAGTGTCAACTATTTGATAAGCTCGGTCAGGTTGATACACTAAATAAATTGCAATTTTTTACAACTTTCTTAACAAAAAATGACACACAGCATTGAAATGTACACAAAGTAGAGCGTACTCTTAGAATGTGTTCAGTTTTGTTTTCAAGAATTAAGTAGCAAATGTTGTCAGTAGAAATATGATTAAAATTTAACACACACAGCAAGCAAGAAAGTTGCAAGGCTCTTAAAACAGCTATTAAAAATTATCTCCTTGCTGTTTTTGGTGTCATTTTCAATTTAAAAACAGCCCCTAGAAGTATGTCATCTTTATTTTCGTTCTTTCAAATGTAGGCTAAAAATGTTGTACACTCACCTTACTGCCACGTTCATTAAAAATAATTTCTACATCCAAAATTGTGCCAAATTGCTGCAGGCGCGTCAACACATTAACGGCAACATTAAAAACATTATCAACATAAAAATTTATGAAGGGAGAGAAAAAAGAAAGAAAAAGAAACATGTTAACGTAACATATATTTCTTTGGAGAAAAACTCAATCAACTCACCCCAAACATGTTGCGCAAATCGGGATCACGAAATCTGAACGGAATATTTGAGACGTGCAAACGCTTTGGCTGGCTCTTGCTATCGATGAGACTCTGCTGTTGTTGCTGATGTTGGACTAGAGCTGACGTGAGACTCGTAGCGACCGGCGCAGTCTGCACGGCGGATGTCATAATACCGCTGGCGGCAGCATTCAGACAAGCGATCACCTGTGATGTAGTTTGTGAGCCAACGGTGCTGGAGTTGCCAACAGGAACTAAAGCACCAGAACCTGGTAGACCACCAACTAGTGATGGTACGAGAGCATTGTCGGAGCTTGCGGCGGCAACAACAGCATTTGGCGCGGAAAGAACTGCAGGTAAATGACCCACGGATGTAGTGCTGCTTGGTGTGGCCAATGCTCCAGTAGCAGCTGATGTAGCCGTAACATTGCATGCAGCGGCACCGGCACCAACGTTTAGCGGTGAACTAACTATCGCGCCCTGTTGCTGTTGACTGATGCTTATCAATTGCTGTTGTGTTGGTGTAAGCATATCGTTAACAGAATTTGCAGCAAATTCTGTTCCACCTGTTGCTGATGATGTGTTGTTGGTTGTATCTAAAGTGCTACCGCCTACGATTGTACTGCCATTGACTGTTGCTATTGATTGACTTTGGCTTGTGTTAATGTTAAGATTGTTGTTGCTGTTGTTGTTGCAGTTGATGGCGGCTATTGTGGCAGATGTTGCCGCATTTGTGGTTATAGACCCGCCGCCGCCAGGAGTACCGCCACCTGCGGTGGTTGAGCTGATGCTGCTGGCATTACTGGATTGTTGCTGCTGTTGTTGTTGTTGTTGACCAGATGCATCCGGTTCGGTTTTAATCAATACTGTGGACTGCGGGGATAGAGAAAAAGAGAGAAAAAAAATTTAATCAATTTTGACGGCTGTTAAGCTAAAACTTATTTCTTGTTGATGATGGCAGTTTAAGTTTAAAATTTTTAGAGCATCCTAAAAATATGCAACGTTTTATGCATACATACAATTTCTGAACAGCTTGAATACAAAAGACTAAAACGAAGCCGTGCATAGTTTTTGGAGGTAGATATTTAACTGATTGGTGCTATATTCTGAAGCTGAGTTGTCTGCTTTTTCAAAGTTCTCCACTTAAAGGTACTGCTGGTCTGTTTGAATTTAAAACCGTTTAAGAAAAAGTTTCGTTTTCGTCCTATAGAGCGCCTTAAACTATGCTATCATTCATATCAACATTGGACGTATATATTTAACAGTTTAAATTCATCACTCTAGTGCACACATCCAATCGATGGACTAAGAAGAAAATGTCAAAATAAACGTTGGCATTTAATCGCACTTAAATGACAACCGAATGATGCTACAAGAGAATAAAGCAAAAACGAAAAAATCCAACACAAAGAAAACAGACAAATATATGAGCTGGCCAAGGGTAAGAACTAAAGTTATGTAGTGAAAAATTATTGGAACATACGACAGCACACACGATAACAGAAAAAGTTCAAGATAAAAACACGAAAGCTTAAATGTGAGAATTTGCGAAGAGCAACTGACTGTGAGTGTGTGAAAGTGCTGGTGAAAAGTTGAGTGCTGATTGTGATTGTTTCATGGCAACCGGAAAAATGCACACAAGCGATAAAGACACAGATACTTAAATGTAGAGGCAGGGCAATGTGCACAATTTCGTCAAACTCGCAAAACGAACAAATTTCGCAACAAACAGCACAAAATGTTCAAAAATTCCGAATGCTGCTTTATGACGGCATAACGAACAATTACCTTATACGTAAAGTAAATAATGTGCAACAAAAAATTGCAACGATTGCAATTGCGACAGCAATGCAAAAGACAGCAGCATAATGGACCAGCAAAGCATGTGGGTTGGAAGCTTGGCTTAAGGAAACACTGAAGGACGTGCAAAGAAGCGGTAAGCAAAAAATTCCGGATGTGTTATTAAAATTTATACACATGAGAATGCATACGATGCGATGCGATGCGATGCGATGGCAACAACATCGATCAGTCGACAGACAATACAGCAACACACAATCGGCAGGATGCGTAGAATTTTTATTAAAATTGACAACTCATGCGCTTGAGTTGACAATGATGATGACTCGAATAATATACAAAAAAAAAGAATGGAAAAATATTAAAAAATTAATGAAACGGGAAGCGGCGTTGCGACATGATTGGGATGATAATTTAAGTTAAAAATATCACTGCGCCACATAGTATGGCACATTGTGCAATAAAAATTCACATTTTAATAATAAAAATTAAAACAACAAAAAAGCAACATGAATAAAGTGACATATTTTTTAAGCCTCTTTAAAATGTAATTAATGCCTTACAAGGATTTTTTTATTCGCAAAAATTTGTTGATGCAGGAACTTGCAAATTTTATTTTAGAGTCTGCGTTGTTGTAAAGTGAACTACGAAAATTACATAGAATGCGTAGAATTTAAAGTTCAAAGGATTGGAAAAGTTTAGGTACTTTAAGCCAATATAAAAGATGAGTAAAATTTTGCACTAACGAAAAACTGGAAACCCGATTCCGTTTAACGAAAAGTTTAGGTTTCAAGAAAATTTTATACTTAATTCATTTTATCAAAAGTAAGTTCAATATTTTTTATATAGATTTATGCCTACAAGCAGCTGGTTATAGCGAGAACATAGCCAGACCCATGTAACCAATCATTCTACTGAGTTGGATATTGACTCGATACCGCGTGGTACTATAGCTTCAAAGCCAAGCTCAGATGCTTTAGTACATAAAAAGATACATTTAGATGACACGACAAATTGAAAGTCAGAAATTATGCTACTCTACAAAAAAAATGGCAAAAAAACACCGTTTCCATAGTCCGAAAATTATACTGGTTTTGCTGGATCAGGTCTGGTTTTTGAGATAAACGGCAAAAACCAAAAACATGCACTGTTCCGGGAGGTAATGCCACATACTTAGGCTCCATTGAAAATATTATTTTACATGATACTCGTTCCAAATCTTGTTTTCCTAAAAGTAGAGATCACGACAAAAATTTTAAAGATATGAATATCACAATAGCACCGGTTGCAACAGCTACAAACAGTTAACCCAAAATGCAATTTTTTTGGAATTTTTCAAAAAATTTAAACTTTTGCACCGTATAACTTGAAAAAAATCTATGGAACTCAAAATATTTGAGCAATGTGGAAAATGTGGTTTTCATACTTTTTTAACCTGCGTCTACATTGACGAAAGGGCACGCAAAATAACCTTAAAACTAAGAAATGCTTGTATTAGAATAAACACCAACAGAAACAGAAATAATTTTCAAAAGCAACGAAAATTCAAGCATGATATCCTGAAGGATTGATAAAAATATAAGTAAATTGACATACACAATTAATTTCGGTGCAAATCATTTTTCTGGTTAGGAAAAATGCAAGAGACCATCTACATATAATGAATTTGTATTTTCTCATGTTTGCTATTAAAGCAGAAAAAAAATATTGATAGTGTTTCCAACGAAAAAAAGTTCTATTGCACAAACAAAATCTCATCATTTCCAACTAAATTTAATTAGAGCTGCGTTCGTGCAAAATGGCACAACCAAAAAAACACTCTAAATGATGAAATTTAAAGCCATGCACAAAAGCTTACAAGGTTACTAGTAAGTTAATGAAAAATAACGCAAAATATACCATAGGGGAATTTTCAGGAAAAGTACAAAAATTTCAAAATAATAGCAAAATATTATGAAAAACAACAACAAAAAAAGAAAAACATGAAAATAACAGGTGATGAAATTGAGAACAGAAAGCAGACAAAAAATTATGTTGCTTTCAACAAGAAACGTGAACCATAGGGAATAATTTTTCCAGAAAATCTCACGAGAGTAGGACAAACTGCTTTGACATTCGAGGCGACAGCATACAAAGAATAAAATAAATCAACAGAAAGGAGTGAGACAAAAGAAAGACATTACATGTGACACTGACGCCCCATTTAACGCCCAGCATACACACAAATTGACAGACAAAAGAACAGTGATAGAAAAACGACATAGAACATTAAGATGTTTCAAATGAAATGAGAAAATAAATAGCATAAAAACAAATTATAAAGAAAACATGTGTAGTTCTTGTCAATAGGTGGCAACGCCAAACAAATACTAAAGGGCATAAAAGTAACAAAAAATTCCATATTCAAAACATGCATGTGTTGGTAGGTCGTAGGTATTACGAATTTGAGCATAACCATTGTGTAGGAGTATTAGTTTAAAGTCAAAGAATGTGCGTATGATTCACATTGAATAGCGGTAGTAATGGATATTTTCTTTATAGAAATAGTTGCATTAGAATTGTGCATTTTTAAGTCTGTTTGTAACGGAAGGTATAGAAGAAAAAAAATATATTCTTAAGCAGCGTTATCTTTCGCTGTACCTTGCCGTGCGTTAAAATCATGATTACCGAAAACCGAAGCTGAATAATAAGTTGATATTTGATGCAAAGGTGACTTCATCAATTATATCTATTTCGATTGAAAATCCGCGCAATGAGTTAACGGGCACACTTGCCGCCCACAGATATCCAAACAACCACAAAGTTTGCCCATTTATTAAGAGTAATTTCAAGAACTACTGAGTCAAATTCGAAAAATTCAATAAATTTGTAGCACAATTGTCTTTGCTATATCTTGAACTTATGCATTCTAGGGAGGTGCCACGTCTAGCTAAAACTTTGAAGTGTTATAAATAGTTCATAATTTGAGTACATTCAATCAGATTTTACACAACAATACAAGAAATTGTGCAAATTTGTACAAAAAATTAAATAATTTACGACAGTTGCACAATTCCATGCAACCCAATTACACAGAAATACTAAGTATAGCATCTAAACAAAAGCTTACGCATTTTGATAAGAGAGTGTGACACCTCCACTACAAGCAAAAGCTTAAGTTTACTAAGCTTAGAGCGCCAATTAGATAAATTTTGTTCAATTTAATATGAGAAAGTTTAGGTGAACCCAACAAAATAGTTTATAACTTTCAAAATCTTGTGTAAACCCAGGGACAAAGTCAATGATTTGATGGTTGATTCAACCATGAACGTCTATGATTTAGCACCAAAGCCGAAACTGTTGAAAGTAAAGAGCAACATTATTGATTTGCATTCAACAAGAATCTAAATTGATTTTAAGTGATTTCATATGTAAGTGATTTCATAGTTTGCACCTTGAACTTGCAATTTTTACCATTGAAGTAGAGTTAAAAAATATTATCTCCAAAACCTTTCAAACACAAAATGATTTTAAAGTTGCTTGCGTTAAATATAAAGGTAAAAAATATTTTTACTATTTTCGCTATTTTACACTAACATATCATGTCTAATTTTGTCTTAATCAAATCCTCGCTTAAATTTCATTCAATATAAAAAGGTAGTTAGAGGTGAGACAGAAAAGCGTGCCACTTTTGACAATAAGCTAAGTACTATCAAAATCGACAGAACATTTTTTAGTGATAAATAAATATTGAACAAAAACACGGGCAAATCGCTTCAAAATCATACAGCAGTTATCGGCATAGAAATCTTAATTTTACTTAGCTAGTCTTCAAAACAAAAAAGAGTAATTCAGATTGGTTTAAAGTACAATCCCTCAAAAGCGGCTAGTAAATATTATATCATCGTCGGAAGTTTTGGACTCTTTTATAAATGAAGGCCAAATTTGTTTGATAGTACTCAGACTCAGACTTCTTCATACGATACTTTATATGATATTGTTCCCAGGCTATAGAGCATAAAAACCACAAGCAACGCTATCATCATTATCATCAAATACATCACATAGATCACATGGGTGGTGAGTGTGACAACCTGCTTGTTGGTGGGCTGTTGTTGGTTGTCTCGTTATTATGTTGATTATGTAAGGCTGCTGTTGTTGCTTTTGCTGCTGTTGTTTATATTAGTGTACGTGGAATTTGATGTCTATGGCAGCAATGGCAGCAGCAGTAGCAATAAAAAAAGACATCATCAATACTCGCTTCGTGGTAACTGATGTCTTTGTTGCTACGAGTAACAAACTACTATTTTTTTTGTTCCATTTTGATCCTACTGGATTTGGTTACACTGCACGCTAATGACTGATTGTGACCATAACATTGTTGTTGTTGTTGCAACAAAATTGATGAGGCTACTTGCTACGCATTCTAAGTAGAAATTTATTTCTTCATCTTCTCTAGTAAATCAATTACACGGTGAGAAATATTTGTGGACTATGGTTAACGATATTGAAAATACTACACTTTTGCAGTTGATTTCAGAAATTTCTGTTTTTATGTTGCTTTTGAAAGGAACTCACATTACGAAATGGTTAAAAAAAATGTAAGTTTCTATAAAATATGACTTCATGCGGACTAATACGTTAATAAAGAGACTGATAAAACAAAATATAACTTTACTGCAACAAATTTTTGTTAATTTTTCAAAAATTAAAGGTTTTCATTCTTGGCTCTTATGATTGAAAAATTTGTATCTGAAAGAGATATTTTCCAAACTAAATAGCATAGAAAAATTTTATATCAATAATTGAATTGGCTTATTTTCCTCGTGTAAAGCTTGAGGTTAAATTTCTCATTTCAGTAGCAAGTAGAAAAAATAGTGAATAAAAGAAAAGTACACACACAATATAGGATATGCAAAGGCATTGTGCAAACAACAACAGCGCCAGTGATTTATGATATGCGTGCTTGTACCTATAGTATGTGTATCTCTGTGTGATGTTGTGTATGTAGTGATAACACATACGTGCTGAGTAGTGATAAGTCAAAATCAGGTTCACCAGGCGTATGATGAACATTGAATTTATTTGCAATGAAAAATTCAACACTTTTTTTGCTTTTCTTTTTTATTTAAGAAAATGTCTTGAACTTTATGTCGATTATTATTTTTTTTGAATTTTTTTATATTAAGCTTTTACAAATGATAGAAAGATTAATTTTTAAGTTTTAGAAGGCTTATGAAATTTAAATTTTTAAGTCGCCATGTTGAATTTGTCATTTTGAATTTTATCAAACTAACATCAAATCAAAATTTTAACTATGGGTGCATGTGTGACGAACCCCTTACAGATTATAACAGTTAGCATTTTTTTGACTGACATTTTCGATCTGCCACTCTAAATAAGGGGCCGAAAAGATTCCAGACACACAGATTAGTGCAGAATTCACACACGAAGATTTTAAAAAAATGTTGTTTTGATTGCTGCATTATTATAGCCAGAAAGTTGATTTTAGCAAAAAAAAAGTTTTAACAGTCGCAAACTTTTTTGCTATTGGGCTTAGACTTAGTAGCTTAAAAAAGCTCCTGCTGCCAATGATTTTTCTTTTTTTATTTAAATTTGTTTATTTTCTTATTGTTTTAAAACAAAATGTCTAAAAATAAATGGATTTCCTCTTCTCGCAATTTACTACTTCGAAATTCGCACAGCTTTCACATATTTGCATATGAGCACTATTTTTGGAATAAATCGTATTTTAATAATTTTATTTAATTAATTCCTCGGCCATTGCATATTACACATATATGGTACATTAAATTTGTTTTAAAAAAAATTATATTTGGGCTAAACTAACAACGTATGTTTTCAGAATCTTTAAGGGTTAAATAAAAAGATTCTCATATAATTTGGTTAATGTCATTTGCAGATCAACAATTTAGTCATAAGAGGATGCAGAGGTTAAAAAAAATGTTTAAGCCATAAAGTCATTGTGCCGTCAGTTATGTGCAATGGACGGTGTTTACATAAAATTCGTAGTTCCCTAGATGTGCTCGTTTATAAAATGCATTTTTAATTATTATTATCATATTTTTCATAAAAAACAATCAACTTGGAATCCCATGAAAATGTGTAGTTCGATGTAGGTTGAAAATTAATGCATATTTTTGGATTTACAATTTTTGTGTAATCCAAAATTCTGCTCTACAAATAAAAGACATGTAAGCATATCACAAAAAAAAAAACTTGTTGCCAACTATTTGTGTAAGCAGTGTATCTGAATACTATTAAATTCTATACCATTATATCTTATCGTATGGGCAACGTTAATATCATTACTGTGTCGTTAAAGTACGTGGCTACATTGAATTGCTTAAATTTAACGCTCTAAATTCACTTGATGCTCTTCGAAATTCTGCATTTACCTTGGAAATACCTTAAGGTCTTTTTGCCCAGGCATTCATTATATAGAATAAAATAATAATGTGAATAAAATATCATTGACCATGTCCTTGGCCTGCTCATTGTTGTAACAATAACTATACAAACGCAAGCTACAAAACAGCTGTGAATTGGTACAAAATTTAGCAGAAAACAAAACCAAGAACTTCAGCTGCAACCTATTTTTGCATTACTGATTTCTCTCTCATTCTTTCACATTTTCTCACTAACTAAACATTATGCATTTTACTATTGAGCGCACTTTTTGTTTTCAATGGCTTTTCACGTTTAATTTGGTTTTTTTTTCTAAAATGATGTTTAAGGTCCTGTTTAATTGCAAAACAGCTGCTTTTACTGCGAAGTTTTTTTTTGTTGTTTGCTTTAAAGGTTTCTTTAGAAATTTCGCATGTCTATTGAACATTAGCATGATTTTAATCATGTGAAAAACAAGTGCACAAGTAACAGTTACACTAGACAACAAAATATATGCAAAAAGTTATTGATCACTAATAAAAATTAATATTCAGGATTTTTTTAGCTTTTGGGTTATTCTTCGATAAATTTTGCGAGAATTGTTTAGTTTTTAAATAATTTTTCATCATACAATTGCCAGAGTTTGATTTTTCAATATTTTTTTAAATTTTATTTTCTTTTATTATTCGTCAATTTTTTTTTATTATTTTAGCAAATTAATAAGCGCCTTTTACGCCACTTTCGGACTGTTTTTCTTATGAATTGTTAATTGTATTTATCTCATAAGAAGACAGTCCAAAATTTAGACAGGAAATTTTATTATAAATAGATCATGAATAATAATGTTGGTATTTAAAGTGATGAATATAGCGAAATTAATGTAATATACAGAATTTAAAGTAAGTTTTCATTAAGCTTAGCTTATAATTGTCTTTAAGTTTTAGCACAATTTTTCAATTTTTACAAAATTGAACCTAAGTTTCATTTTATCTTCCGTCTGTTTAAAAACGTTTTTTTTTAGGAAATATTTTGTGCTACTAAGTAATTATTCAAAAAAATAGTTTACCTTGTTTCAATAAACTAAATATAAAAAATTTCACAAAAATGGCGTGAAAACAAAAATCTCCTGCGGCTCCTTAGCACAACGTCATCACTTTGTGTTAAGCGTTTTTAGCACAGGAAAATACCAACAAAAAAAAAGATATTAAAATGCCACGCTATAAAAACTGTTACCTTGACATGCAAGCGACAGCAGCAGAAATGCAGACTACACTATAAATACTATAAACATAAACACTCATACAAATACTCATACATACATACACACATATACATCACCTACGCTAGCAGTCACATTTACATGTAAAATAGCAAAATGGTTAAGTGTTTCTTTGTTTGGCGCATGAAATGTCTTCGGTTTTTGTTTGCTTTTACAATTTTTATTGTCCTTTTTTGTTGTTGTTATTCTATTCTCTGATTGCTGTTGGTGTTTTTCTATGCTTGCGCCTGTAAGCTATTTAAGTGAAAACAAATTATTTTTATTTGTTGCATGCATATTTTATAGTCGATTTTTGTTGGTGTTGCTGTTGTTATTGTTGCTGATACTGTTATTGCTTTATTTTTATTGCTGGAAATGTTCTTATGACAGCATATAAAATTCGAAATTGTGTCAAAAATGTACCCTTAAATGCCTACTCGTCATTACAAAAGAGTTATCGTTTTAATTATTGCGTTACCATGGCGTATGAGTGATTTTCAGTTAGCAAATAAATTTAAATGGAAATAAATGTTGCGTATACGGCATCTTCATCCCATGTATATTGGCACAAAGAGGTGTAGAAATTTGTTCAAAAACTGTTTAAAGGATTTTTTTTAAAAATTGTTCTTTTAATAAAGAAAACAGATTTAAGCAAATTACTTGAAATATGAGGATTTGTTCATTTTTTTTTTCAGGTGCAGAGTGTACCGAAAATTTGTGCACTAAAAACACGTAGACACAGTGTCGTATTACCACCAGCGTCAGCACCGACTTGCCGTTGGACGATAGTTTCGCTAGGGAAAAGGTATCATAATTTCTAAGTCACCATTTTAGGCAATGAGCGACATTTTTCGCTGTGCTAAAAATTTTTGTACCGGAAGCTAAGGTTCCTCTAAGCAGATTGAATCTAATTTAATATGCACCTTCCACCTTCCTACTGCAGTACTAGAAGAACAAACAAGGTTAGTCAGTTAAGTAAGTGGTTTTTCTCGAAGGCTTTTCATATCTTTCTGGTTACTCCATTTGTGAATTACTGCATGTCTAAACCTTAATTCGCTAGCTAAGTGAATTGAGTGCCTACAAAACATATGTTCGAGATTTATCTATACACGAAAATTTATACTTAAATTTTTAGCATAAAAAAACTGCTGAGTAAGCATTAAGAAAATATATAAAATATATGAAATTGAATCAAAGATCGAACGAAAATAAAATTGCTTTGAAATCATGATAAATAATATACTGCAACACTTGTCACATTGCTAATTTTTCATTCTTAGCAGGAAAACATTCAATTACCAGAACAAATACCATGGGATTAACATTTGGGAACAAAGTTATTTTCTACTAAGTGTGTTCCTGTCAAGAGTGTGTGTGTTAAAGCGATTTTTCCTAATAAGTAAACTGCATTAAACAAGAAGGACATCAAATTATCTGTTCAATTTCCTGAAGTATAGAAAAACAAATTTCACCAGTTTTATAGCAAAGATTATTTTTCCGTATCTTTTATACTTCAGTGGATAACTTTTATTTGTTGTTGCTTCAATTTGATTGAACTTTTGCTATTAATTTCTATTGCGCCTGCTGTTGTTGCTGATGCTTATGCCACAGCTTCTTGTCATCCATGTCCTTAAATTTTGCCGCCTTTTGTATCTTTCGTAGCGTTACATAAAAGCGGTGAGGCGATATCGTGATGCCATGTGATGCGATTTGATTCCATTGTTATTTCATGCTTAAATGCTTTCGTACGAAGGTGGTATAATTGTGTGTGACTCTATTACGTATGTATGTTTGTATGTGTTGCGAGGGCAACTTAATTGAAAATGTATAGATTTATCAAGCTATTTTGAGCAAATTCATCTGAAGATATCACTCAACCAAATCATTTTGCTTTCATCGGCTGAAAAAGCAAAGGAAAGAACTTTGTTTGTATATTTTAGGTCGGCCAAAATGCACTGAAGCGATTTTGTCAAAATTTTCTAAAATATTTCTTATTTTTATAAGGCACACTTTGTGCAAGTTTGTTACAAAGTTGACATTTAGTTTTGATTATATTTAGCGGTTTCATAATATATTTGATATTAAATGTTACTCATACGCTTTGTAGTTTTATAACTCTTTTACGAAACATTTTTGAGTAAGAATTACTTGCTTTATTCCCAAATAATTTAAAAACATCCAATTTATATTACAAAAAAAAACAGGTTCCACTCTAAATTCTACGGTAACGCCTGCGATGCAGAAAAATATATTACACACAGCAGCAGCAAAAGTTTACACAACTATAACAAATGACTGCCAACTCTATGAAACTCAATTATTTTGGTGTAAAATTTCCCATTTTGCTGATGCACGACACGTTTTTTCGTCCTTTCGTTTTGTGCTCTTTTCACATTGTTCTTTTCTTTTTTTGTTTGTTTTTTTTTATTTTTTGTTTAGTTGTTTTAACAATTTCCTTTTTGGGTTATTTTTTTTTTTGTCTCCATTTTTTTTTTTTGCTGAATTTTGTTTTTTCTATTGACTGCCTTTGTTTTTATTGGATTTCTACGCATTTACACGATTTTGTACTTTTGTTGCGTGTGTGAATAAGAATTTGCTCTTCTTTATTTGATATTTTTTTTTTTTTTTTAGAAAGTTGACAACCTTTTTCTAGCGGAATTTTGTTTTGTTTTAACGCAAATCATATCTTATGAATTCTAATTTTATTTTAGCGCTTTCAAGTGTACAGCGGCATTTACCTTTGTTTTTAAGACTTCTGACCTTTTTTAAAATAAATTGGGAGTTTTTAGGTTCCTTTTTAAGACTCGAAGGGAAATAACTAAATTGAGCACTTCAAGATAATATTTTTTTTGTCACTTTTAAACTTGTTTTAATTCTTAAGTGTATTAAAAAAGTTAAAAATTTTTTTCAATTTTGCTAAAACAGGCAAAATGAAGACATACAATGTACCGAGCGAGTTGTTTCGAAATTCGTGAAAATGTATTTTAAGCTATTTTCTTGAAACAGAGTTTAACAAAAATTTTTCTGGAACATCATCTGCCCAAAAGAATGTTGTTTCAGCGATTAAAACGTTGTTATCGACAGACTTTAAAGTTTAGAATACCACGCAATCTGAATTTGAGCTTACACATTTATATGCGTTGATAAGATTTGGCTAATTTTTGAAAATTTAACTGCAGCAATGAAAATGTCAATAGTTTCAGTTAACCTCAGTGAAATGAATTTGATTAGATGTTATAGAACAGATCTAAATCAACTTTTGTCGAAAAATCATTAGTTAAATTCCGAACCAAACCATATAAAGCAATTTTCTTTACCGAGTTGTAACAAATAGAGAGATAGAGAAAGAGAGTTGCAGATCCTGTCAAGAACACTGTTAAACAGAATTGAGTCAAATACTGTTTTGGACAGAGTTTTAACATAAATATCTGGCAAACTCTATAAGAGATGAAGTCAAACTAAAATGTAGCTGGAATTAAATTACAGTAGACGTCCAATATAGCGTATAACAATATAATGAATTTTCATTTTAACGAACAGTTTTTCAAAATGGATTTTTTCCAATGATGTCTCTAGATTACGAACACTAAAAGTGTGCACTATTCCAAATAACGACCGCTGTTTAATTCAACAATAACTGCTTAACTGGAATATAATTTTTTTACCAGTAAAGCTGATATATGATATATGAGTAAATAAAAGAAATTTCCTTCAATAAAAAACTCTTCGATATAACGAATTTTCGATATTACGACTGACCCGTGCTTTAATTAGTACATTATATTGGACGTCAACTGTACTCATATTTGAAAGAAGATAAGAGTTGTCAAACTTTTTCAAACCAAGAGCTGAATCAAAATTCTTTTTAAACAGAGTTTCCTCAAGCACTGTTATTAATATGGGTGGGTTAATTTCTGTAACAGACAGAAATAAAATAAACTTTGTCAGAGACAGAGCTGAGTGAAACTTTTTAATGAAGTTCAGTAAATCTTGTGGAGGCATTGTTTAATCACACAGATCGTAACACAAAGTTTAAGACACTTTTCTTATGGACATGTGCAGTTGAGTTAAGCATTGTCATAGGGAGATAGTCACATTGTTTTAAAGACAGAGTCAATTAAAGACAAAGCCAAACTTTGTTACAAAGAGACAGCGAAATGCTGTCCCAAACAGATGTAAAATTTTCAGAATTTAGTTAAACGATATCTTCAAGAGAAAAAAAGATATCTCAAAAAACCAAAAAGGGTTTTGAAGGCTAAGAGTAATACTTTCAGATGCCACAATCAGTGTTTTTTGCACTTTTAGAATAGAATATCTCGAAAACTTGACGTATAAGAGCAATTCTGAGCACGGATTCGTATTCAACGTATCAAAATCCTTCGGGTATGATAGGTCTAGACTCTGGTTTAAAAATTCGTCGGCCTATGAACTTGATGTACAGTGTAGATGCATTTTGCTTTTATTTTCTTTAAATTATTAACTGTGTGCGCTTGAAACAATTTTTACTTGATTTAATGCTTTAAGCTTAAAAGCTAAGAAGGCCAATAGCTGTAGAAGCTACACTCTATTATTGTTATTATTATATGTATGTAAGGAAAAGAAATAAAATTCATTATTCGTTTTAGATTTTCTGTAGAAAAAATGCAGCACTTAGGGCTTAAATATTATTTATTAACACGCGCTTAAGTTGATTTAAAAGAAATTAAGCTAGAGGAAACGACTATTACGAATGCAACCTTATCTCCAGGACTATCAGAAAATTTTGTGAATGAAAGTCTTTTTTATATCGTTGGATCGTTGCCGTCAAGGTTAACTCTTTTTAACATACAAATTTAACGAATCTTTTATAAATTTGAGTGCCAAATTAGTGCTGACACCAAAATGTGAACCGATAAAAAATACGTACAAGCGTGAACTCAAAAGTACAAAAAGCCAACATTTAACATTCATTGTTGTTGAGTACATATTATGTAAACGAACGCACTCTGCGTATCGCCGCCAAGCGGAATAATTTTAAATCTTATTTGACAGTAGAATTTAGTATATAAGAAACGAGTAAAATAAAATGAACTAAAAGTTCCTTCTTTCACGAACCACGAAGGGAACCACATGGTCTTTTTTTACAACCTAATAAGTGTGTAATACACCACAATTATGATTTTGATGACTTAAAATATTTTTGGATTATAAAAATTTTCTTAAAATTTTTAGTTTTTGCAACATTGCAGTTTTTTTTGTTTTGTTCTAAGCTATAAATTTTCAGTTAAAATCGCACTCAGAAAAATGTTCCTACAATTGGTCTAAGTGATAAGAAAAATAATATGTTTTTTATTTTATTGCAACAATTTTTTTCCCATGATGTCATTTTTTACAGTCTGAAAGAATAATTTTCATAAAAATAGGTATCATAGGAGTTAAAAGATTCTAAAATTATTGAAAAACACAAAAAAAATTTTTTTGTTTTATTGTGACATTTTCTTAAACATTTTTTTTTTGAATATCTTCAACAATTTGAAGAACTTTTTCTTGAGTGCGACTTTTAGTGAAAATTGATAGCTTAGGAGCAAAAAAATGATAAAAGGAGAAATTTTGACCAAAACTGTTCTTATTTCTAATGCAAAAGCTAAAAATTTTTTTAAATTTTTCTTAGACATCTCATACATGCAAACCATATAAAAATTTTTTTGTTTCTTTCTGTAAATTTTTACTTAAACTCTCAATTAGGACGTAAGCAGTTTTTTTCATATAAATGTTTCCACAGGGATTTCTCTCAAAATATTAAACTGAAAGGAACTAAAAGAATAAAAAAAAATAATAAGTTAAATGGCATGTGCATAATTGGGGGTATTTTTAAAGTTGTTAGTTGCGAGCCATAAAATAGAACGCGGCCATATAAAGCAGTTTATCCTTTAGTACACATGCAAATGTACATACATACATACAAACGTAGCAACAAAATTGAGCAACGCGTCAAAAATGTTGACGGAATGTGCGTAACTCTAGTTGGCAACACGAACAATTGTTGCAAATTTTATCACTCAATTCTAGGCAACAAAAAACAAGATTTACGAAATTATATTCGAACGCTTAAAATTGTAAAAATATGCAGCTACGAAAATATAATAAAGCAGTTAAAAAACTTCAACTAAGGGCACATGTAGCAAATTGGGTGAATTAAGTTTTGCAAATTTTAATAATTTGCATTGTTAAAATATATAAAAATCCATATACATATGAATTTTATTTTTTTGTTAAATGGAGCGATACAATTTGTAGATATAATTTGAAGACCTAGTGGACTCTGGATATTAACATTGTTTACTTTTATTTTTTGTGTAGAGCACACTAATTTACAATAATACATCCCAGTAGGCAAGGGCAGGAGCTTGCAGGCCTTCTAACAGGCCTTACCTGGTAAGATTAAGGCCTTACCACCTCCTTTCAAACTTACTTTCTTTTTTATATGAAACGTCCCGATAAGTAAGGCCTCATTTAGCAGGCCTGATAGAAGTACTCTTCGAGCAGGTCTTCCTACATCGCTTGCGTCAAGAGCCCCTCTAAGAGCGCTTACCGTAGAAGGGGTCATAGAAGTACTTTGAAAAAATTAAATCTTAATACGTCGTGAGACTCTTATTTAAATGTTTTTTTTTATCTGCGTCAACCTCCCCTTACGTTTATATTTTTAATGTTTATTTTTTGTGACGATTTCTTAATTTATAATTTCACATTGAATACACAACACTCTACCACTTTAACATAACATGAAACAGAAGACCAACTCATCGAGTGTGTAAAATAATACGACTACATAAACGGCTTTCATGCTGCTAACAAAGCGCGCATTACACACTCAATTAAACCGGAAGTATGCGCTGTTGCATACACGTATGCATGTAGGTTTTTCTCTTTTTATGTATATAAATTATGTGAGTGTGTAAATAAGTGAGTATGTGAACCTAATAGGAAACCCAATAACATCAATTAAGCTTCTGGAAAAGCTTCTGGCCTTAAACTGAAGTTATTTCTGAGTAGAGTTATTTATGCCGCATTATTCCTTCCGAGAATTGAAACAATGTTTATAAAAATATTCTGAACAAGTGATGCATAAGGTACTCTATAATATACAGAGTTATATGTTTAAGCTTTCGATTTGCAATATTTCGGACAAAGCAAACCTTTCGAAAATAAAACTAAATTGATTGGTTTCGGAGGTCAACTTTTTTTGTCCCTCATATTTTTTTATAAAATAGTACTTAAATTTAAACGAAAATGTTAGAAGCATCCTTGACCGTTTTTTAGGAGGACTTAAGAGCCAACATTTTCGGAGCATTTTGCCCATCGTGGTTATCAAAGAACACCGATTTAAGGCGCCAAAATAGAGTTTTCATAAATAGCTAAAAGTCCAAAATTGAAACTTAAAAGAAAAAAAAGTCGCCCCATAGTTGTTAATTAAGAGCCAATATGTTTTCTTGCCTATAAAATGAACTTCCCAAACCGAAAACAAATACCTAGTCAAATTCATGACGAATGCCTTTGACTTTCTTTGATTTTTTTTTATAGTTACTACAAAATCTTTTGTTACATTTAGTTAATAAGTCAGTTAAAATGAGTTTTTGTATTTTTTTCTGTAGTGTATCGGAACAGCAAATATTCTATAATTATTATCCTAAGCAAACTGTTCAATACAATGTGGTAA
The DNA here is from genome assembly GCA_963680825.1 of Meiosimyza decipiens. NCBI lineage: Eukaryota > Metazoa > Arthropoda > Insecta > Diptera > Lauxaniidae > Meiosimyza > Meiosimyza decipiens. Next base: position 22,533,304 of record OY804258.1, on the reverse strand, counting down.
AAATAAAATAAATGACGTCCATAGCTTGTTAACTAGTTTCATACATTGCTAAATAGAATCATCAGTGACCTATTAGTTGCTGAATGAGAATTTAAAAGCCTGATATGGTTTCCTTTTTATATGAATTTGTTGAGAACTGAAGCAATAAGTGAAACAAAGCAAAGCAAAAATTCTATTTTGTGTCGTTTTTGTTTTTAATCTTAATAAGAGAGGACAGAAATCATTGGGTCGCAATCCAATGGTACTAAATTATTTCACTTATTAAGCTGGTAGCTCACAATGCTTGTGATATATAGTAAGCAAAACATTATTTTTAGTCATAACTTTTATCGATATACTTATGCCATACTTTTTGATGGGATACCGAAATCAGCGAAAAATTTCATGGATCAGACTTTTTCAACGAGGAATATATTATTGTTCTTAAAACTATTTTGTTTTGGTTTTTACTTTCAAAGTATGAGTCGTTTTTTTTTAATAATTTTATGACATTTGCAAAATCATGGTAACATGACTTCCTTTCTCGAATAAATTTATCCGCAACGGGGAAAGTGTTCCAAAATTTATATAAGTCAACATAAGAATATCAAGAAAATTGGAACTGAAACTGTGAAATGAAGAAAGAAACTTTTACACAATTTACCAAGTTCTTATGCATAAAATATTTTTTTAAACAATTAACGCAATAGAGAGAAACACATATTCTCAATTTTATAATAAGCTTTCTAAAAATATTTCAGTTGCATATTTCGTGCACAGCAATTTGGTAATGCATATAAAGCATATTTCCAGCTGGGTACGGCTAACACTTTCATTTGAATGTATTCGTACATTGTCTGTGTGAAAATTAATGATTATTATCAGAGCGCCAAATATTTTGGTTGTATTTGGCTTTCAGCTGAGCTGCTAAGCTGAACTTGTTTTCGTGGTGGTTTTTTCATTGCGGTTTATATGTTTTTTATGTGCGTTTTTGTTATCTTTATCTGCACGCTGCTCGCTCTGTCTTTCTCTAAAATATATTATTTTTAGCTTTTATTGTCGTTATTGGCTAACAGTTGTATTTTGTTGTTGTAACAAAAACATTGACAACACAAAAACTCGCGATAATAATAATAGTAATAATAACAAAACAACAACAAAACAAATGTTTGCTGGTCATAGTAATGAAGTGCGATGTTAAAATGTTATATAACTCAAAATTTATGCAGCTTTTAGGGCGCAAAAGAACGACATAAAGAAACTGTCAGATACACCATTAAAGACTGTTTAGGGACAAAGACGTTAGCAAGCCAAAATATTTATGATAGAAATATGCGAAAAGTTCATTTGGCAACACTATTCAAAAGATATATAAATCTAAATTGTATTTTTATGTAACAGAAAAGTGTGGCAAAGGAAAAGTTGTAAGTTAAACGCAGTAAATTTAATTAAAGGTCGTGAGCATAAAAAAAAAATTGTTCAAGAATGAAAGCCGTTGGACATGTGATAATTTTATTCTTACTTAAATGAGACATTTTAGAAGTACTTAACATAGTACTATATACATCATATTACTCTTTCATATATGAACTGAAATATTTTAAGGTAATCCCAGAAAGTATGCTATAAAATTATATCAAAACTATTATTTGCATGTTTATTTTTGTAGAATGCAATAATAATAACATGAATATGAAGCGCAAGCAAATAGTTATCGCTCTCATACAATAATAAGCCCTCAAACACACACATAAACATATGAACAAATAATGTTAGAGTACAAACATGTACTGGACACTTACTTATGCTAAGCCACTGGCAGATAACAAAAGAAAAAATGTGAAAAAAAACACCAAATCAACAAACAGAAACAAAAGGCAACCCTTGATAATCTAAGATAAAAATGACAACTAAAACAAAAACTCAGCTGGTTGAAACTTTTGCCATATGTGGTCCCTAGGATTTGCTTTGTTTGTTGTTCTTTAATTTACACAGGATATGTGCATATTACTCAGTATGTGTGTGTGTGTGTGCAAGTATGTGAACAATATTTAGCATTGGGTGTAAGAAGTTTCTGCTATTGTTTTGTTGATTATACAAACAAAAGCAAATAAACAAAAATTCAGAACAAAACCAAAGCTACTAAAGTAGTAGCCACCAAGAGCGAGAAATATAATATTGTATTTTGTGGTGGTACTCGTACTCGTATATTCAGTCGTAAGTGTGCATGTGTGTGTGAATATAAATGAAACTTTGCACGTGTACAGATAAGTTAGATAACACATTAAGCTGTGTCAAAGGTACAAAAGTTATTTCCTAAGGTTTGAATTGTTTTAATTAGTTGTTATAGAAAACATAAAAAATCCTTTCTTTTTTTTTTAAACTAAGCAAGATAAGCTCATTTGCTGCAAAATAAATAAAAAAAAATAAAATGTGTGCTGACAAATGTACATATGTAGGTGTGTTCACGAAAAAACTTAGTGGAAAAATATAAAAAAACTCGCAAAATAAAGTAAAATTTTTAAACATATTACTGGCAGGGTTATACTAAAAATATAAGAACGTAAATAATGAGTAGGTGAATATAATTATAAATTCACTGACTTCACCGAAATGCATTGTTATACATCAATTAGAGAGAGCTTAATCAATGTGAAATATTACCAACATCTGAATATTATGGAATAATGTTACATACCTATACTAAAAAAGTTATCAACTCAGTGAAGGAGTTGAAGTTTGATAAAGAGATCGATTGATTTTTACGCACACGTTTCTTACCAATATTTAATAAGACAAATATAAAAAAATTGTTTTTTTTTTGTATTTTTTAATAACAAAATTTAAGTTCTTGTGCACAAAATGTTTGTAGAGTTTTCGTAAAATTATCTTCATAAGCTAACCGAAAATGTTTCGTTAGAGATTTTTCTTTTAACAAATAACCTAAGTATACTTTTTCTTTAAAAAAAAAGATATTAATATGATCGCCTTATTTTTATCGTGTACATACGCTTGAGTTCCAAGTACCTGACGCACCAAAAAAACACAATATAGCAAAACTACAGTCAAACTTTAGAACCATTGCTATTCGTATTATAATAAAAATAAATACATTTTTGAAAGATTTTTCCGTGAAAACAACACAGAAATATGTGCAAGTAAATATAAATATCGGTTTCGTGTACACGTCATTAAAAAATTTACAGAAAGACAAAATAACCTGTAGAAATTATGAATAATTAAAAAAGTTTTGTTGTCGCTATTCAGGAGAACAATAATAACAGCTTAAAATTTACTTTCCATACATAATATTTTTATTTATTAAAAAAAGAAAAAAATGTTCTACCCATAACATCATCGTGAACAATGTTTTAAATGCAAAAATATTTTATGTCTCTTAGCGTTGGGATGTAGAAAATAAATAAATAAATCAATAAATATAATAAATAATGGCTACTCAGTTTTAAGCTATTCATTCTTCATTCCTGAATAGCGTAGGTCTGTTTGCTTATTGATATCTCCTACAAAAAGCATGCAAGAAATATCAGTCACACGATTTAGTAAAATTTTAATCCAATTATTTTATTTCCAGGCCCTTTCTGAGCAATATCTTCGAACATAAGCTCAAGATACAAAAATTGAAATATAGAATTCTTCTTCAAAATATTCAAATGAGCCTAACGAAATTTATTAAAAAATAAAAACTAAATTCAGAGAGTATATTTTTGAAAGGATTCTAATAGTATCAATACAAAAGTCAAATATTAATTTTAAGTCGACTATAACAGACTTAAAATGGTGTTAATTTTAAAATGCACTCTAACTCGATAAAACCTAGTTCTAATTTGTTTATATACGGACCATTGCGTGTCGCATTTTGTTATTGGGATTAAAAGCTAAAAAATTCAACAAATCTGCAGTGCTGGTGTCTTTTATGATCAGTTAAGTCTCGGCATGTCATCATGAAAAGGTTGACATTTTGCATATTGTGGAAACGTACTAAATTTACATACAATCTTGAAAATGTGAATACAATTGACCGCCAAGATCATCTGAGTGCTAGAATATGTGATCTACTCATATTCCTTCCCAAATTGCGCTATATTCGAGACAGTGATGACGTTCATATGCCCGAATTCATATTCAAATGTTAAAAGTATGGCATAAAATTATCTACCTCATAAAGCCATTTTAATTCGAAATACAACACTCCGCATATGTTTCCATCAAACAAAGTCTTGACTACTGATTGAAAGCAAATATCGTAAACGTAATTTAAAAATAGGTTTAAAAAGAGGTTCAGAAGTACTAAAACAAAATAAATAAGTACATTAGCTCCACTTGAGCGCAATAACATGAATACTTTAGCAAAATGTTTATATCTTTTATACATGTTCACCCGAAATTACAGCGCGGCTATATTAAAAATTATTCTGAAATTCATATACAGACATGTTCAACATTTCACTTCTAAGTGAAATTGAAACGAAATCACATGAATTTAACTAGGAATTGAAATGTAGAACTTGCCAAATTTTAAATTTTTCAAAAACGGCCAATAAATAAAAGACTAACAAAAAAAAAAATAATAAAAACTTGGTAATTTTTCATATGAAATGAAATAAAATGTAAGATTATTATCAGTGTGTTGGCTGCCATTTTCTATTAACGACTTTTACGTTGCTTATTGAAATCTTGTTAGTTTTTCGGAGCAACCTTTTAGTTCAATTTTTGATGATGGAAAGTAAAAAAAAAATCATATGTTTTATTAACAAAAAATATTGATCTTTCATGTAACTATCTCAAAATACAATTTCAGCTGGTAAAAATTAGAACATTTTCTATGCCTATCAAATGACAAATTTTAAAATTTTCGAAGAAAAATGTCTTTTTCAACTCTCTTGGTTTTTAATTCGCTATGTAGTTTTCGTAAATTTTTAGAGTAAAACTCACTAGACTGACGATCTGTTGTTGCTGTTGCTGCTGCTGTACAGCAGCTGTGTGTTGCTGTTGCGCCTGCGCCTGCGCATGTTGCTGTTGCTGATGCTGCTGTTGCTGCTGCTGTTGATGTTCGATGCCATTTGACAAACCATTTGTAATGCCTAACGTCGCTGACGTTAAACCATTTTGCTGCTGTGTCGGTTGCTGATGTTGGTGCTGTTGATGTGATGGCAGGCCTAATACTGAAGCTGAGATGCTGGAATTGTACACTGTTGTAGGTTGTTGCAGGTTTGTCTGTTTGTTGTACCAAATATATAAAAATTTGTTATAGTTTTTTCAATTTCGATTTTTTATCAATTTTTTTATTTTTTAGTTTTTAATTACGTTCTCTAGCGTTTAGATGCAATACCAACACCAAAAATGATTCTTTTGTTTTTAAATATAGTAGATATATGAAGGTTTGATTGTTGCTTTTTAAAGTACCAAAACTTATTTTTTTATTTCTCATAACAAAATTCATGCTTCTTTAATTTTACATTACAATTCTTGGTTACTTTTTCCGATAGAGAAAATAAAATTTAGAACAAAAAATAAAGCATTTCATTAATAATTAATCTTAGCTTAATTTCAATTTAATTCATTTCATTGCCATTCAATTTAACTCAATTCAGTTCAATAACATTTTGCTTTTGTTGTAAGTGAAAAATGTAGAAAAAAAAATAGAAAGAAATGTTACAAATAAAGAAGCTACGACATCCATCATCAGCATCAATTTCTTATCAGCATAAAATTCAATGCGCTTATCTGAGTTGATTACATTGCAAGTCATTGTGAGCCACTGCTAGTAATGAAAGTAAATAGCTAAGTTTTTTGTTTGATTATCTGTGTGTGTGTGTGCATGTGTTTGAAATGATATTTGCGTTTGTGTAAATGAGACAGTTATCTCGCATGCGACCTAAACCAAGTGAACCCTGGCACAAAAAGAAAGACTAAACGAACAAATAATGTACTGACGCAACCAACCACCAAATGAAAAGGTTTACTTGTATAAAGTTTTTACAAAAGATACTTAAGTTTTATAGATAAACGTTTTGTATATATGTAGCCAAATAATAAATACATTCTTGGGAGCAATAATATAATAAATTTATAATTTGGGGTTCTTAAAATGCATCTAATTAAATTGTTGCTTATGGGCAAAACTTAATACACAGCAGGAAAAAAATTTTGTATTTTAGACAGCAAATAAATAAAATTATTCAAACAGTTTAATTTCAATAAAAAGTCGGCTTTTTTCATTTAAGAAAACACATTTACTGCACTTAGCAGCTTATCTATACGCCATTGAAACGATAATTTTTATATTTTATATTTCTCAGTAGAACATTCTTGTTAGGGTCGTTTGAGATCAATGACTTCAGACCTAGTTTTGGAAAACCAATATCTTCAAATAACTGATTAGGAAAAAGTATCATGCTATAATATTTTATGAACGTAATAATAGATAGCTAAATTAACTAAAGCCTTTGTCTTATGCAAGCACGAAGCCAGCATTCGATTTCATGCTTAGTACAAACAGGGTAATACTAAAGGGTGTTTTTTTTAGAGGTATAGAGCTTCGAATTGAAATAAAACACAAGAAAATCGTTTTAATGTCCATCAATTTAGCTTTATTGGAAGGATAATTTTATGCCATTAATGTTTAAATATGATTTTGGGCATGTGGCCGCCGCGGCTGGCTCGAATAAAGCCAATTCTACAGGTCCAATTTTGAACCACTTTTTCGAGCATATGGGGCCGTATGTCGGCAATAACGCCACGAATGTTGGCTTCCAAGTCCCCTAACGTTTCTGGTTTGTTGGCGTAGACGAGCGACTTCACATATCCCCAAAGAAAATAATCCAATGGTGTCAAATCACACGATCTTGGTGGCCAATTGACAGGTCCATTCCGCGAAATTATGCGCTCATCGAATGTTTCCTTCAATAAATCGATTGTGACGTGCGCTGTGTGGCATGTAGCGCCGTCTTGTTGGAACCACAACTCATCCACATTCATGCCATCCAATTCGGGAACAAAATAGTCGGTTATCATGGCTCTATACCGGTCTCCATTAACGGTAGCTGACTCTCCAGCATTATTTCGGAAGAAGTATGGCCCAATGACTCCACCAGCCCATAGAGCACACCAAACAGTCAGTTTTTGTGGATGTAATGGCGTCTCAAGGGTCTCATGTGGATTCTCTTCACTCCAAATGCGGCAATTTTGCTTGTTGACGTAGCCATTCAACCAAAAATGAGCCTCATCACTGAACAAAATTTTGCGATGAAAATCAGCATCGAGATCAATCTCATTTTCGGCCCATACACCAAAATCACGACGCATTGCATGGTCTCGCGGCTTTAATTCTTGCACAAGCTGGATCTTGTAAGGTCGCAAGCCAAGATCTTTGCCCAAAATCTTCCATAAAGTTGATGGACAAAGCTCCAATTGCTGTGCACGGTGGCGAATCGATTCATTCGGGTCCTCTTCAACATTTTGCTCTACAGCGGCAATTGTTTCTTCGGTGCGCACTGTTCGACGTCTCTGCGGATGCGTATTATCACATAGAGTAAACGTAGTGCGAAAACGATCCATGGTTAACCGAATTAATTGCTCTGATGGACGATTATGTCGACCATAAAATGGACGGAGCTTGCGGTAAACTTCGCGAACTGAACCATTATTTTCGAAATAAATTTGCACAATTTGCAAGCGTTGTTCTTTTGTCAACCTGTTCATGATGAAATGGCAAACCAAACTGAACATAAATGACATTAGAGTTGCCAGATTTGACCATAAAATGCCAGTTTTATCTCTATTCGAAAAACAAACCTCTAAAAAAAACACCCTTTACTAGAAAATGTTTTGGAATAACATTTTTTTAGACTTCGAACTGCTACCGGTGGTTTTAATGTTACCAGCAAATAAAAAAGTCCATTTATAAACGACTCCGTACGAATTACATTTTTTCCATCAGAGATGTGAATCATTAAAAAAATTAGTTGCGATAATTTTCTTTTTTAATGAGCCTAAAGTTAATATTCTAGGACAGCGGTGGGCATGAAAACCTAGCAAAGGGGCGCAACAACAAAATCAAAGAACAAAAAGCGAAGTTTTAAAGTATTTCTGGTTTCATTTCCAAATTCGCCAACAGCACAAAGAAAAACCGAATTGCACTACAAACAAAAGTAATTGCCACATTCGTCGAAACATCATGCGGCACCGTCGCTAATGCCTTTTTGTGTTATTTTTTTTTTTTTATTTGAACTCAAGTCAACGCTGTGCGCCGATAGCGTTGAAATTCTGCGAATTGGTTTTTGCTTGCTTGTGCATCGAATAACTGTTTGGGCTTTGAGGGCGGATTGCTACGTGTCCATCGCTGTTCTAGAAAATTCGAAATTTCAGTTTCATATATTTTGCACCATGACAATGCACCATAGCACTAGGCCCACATTGCGCAAGAGTTTTGAGCAAATAATTTAGCGAATGTCAACGATCAAGCACCGTATTCAGCTGATATGGCTCCGTCTGACTTTTTCTAGTGCTCGAAGCTAAGGTTACCACTTCGAGGAAGACGCTTTGAATCGGTTGAAGCCGTAAAAGCAAATTCGCTGAAGGCAATTCCTAAATCAGCCTGAAATGTGTGAGTGTCTAGATCGGGCGGTGGTGTTGATATATTGCAATCGGTGAGGTCTACTTAAAAGACGGCAAAATAAATTTTGGTGAATAAATAATTTTGTTTCGTTTTATTTAATAATTCCGAATACTCTTAGAAAAAAATATACTTCTTTTATAAGAAAGAAATGTATGCATGTTTTTACACAGATAGCGTCGTTAAATGTTGTAATATATATGAATTTTTTAATTTTGTAAATTTTCTTTTTAAATTTTGTTTTTCTTAATCATGCCTTAAACTATCGGAAAAGCAATTTTTACACCAAAGATGCATAGTTAAAAATGTTCATCAAACTTTATAGCTAACTTAAATAATTTACATACAAATGTGTAATTGAAAATAAAAGTTACAAATTTTTAATAACTAATTAAAGGTACCAAACAAACGTTTCGATTATAGAGCAATTTATTATATTAATGTAAATGTATTACTATAAGATAAATATGAGTTTTATTTGAACAGATAAATACAAAGTCTATAAGTATCAAATATTTGATTAAAATTTAATAATAAAAAAAAATCATGATGTTATTAGTGTAAGCTTTGTTTAAAGCTTAGGTTACATTTCTATTTAATTAACATTAAATGCGCAACATGCACTTCCCTATAAAAAAAACAACAATTATCATATGAAAAAAAAATGTAGGGCTTTTTGCTTTATTATTTGAAATTGTAAATACGCAAAGTGCATGTTCTTTTTATGCTTCAATTATTTTTTGACTAATTTCAACATGAATGTTTTACACGCGCATATTCATTTTGATTTTTTAATAAAATCCAGCGAAAATTTTGTTAAAATGTTAAAGACAAATGCAGTGACATTGGAAAAAAGTTTTGTGATTTCTGTTTTTTTATTCTTCATTTTGTTGGCATAACTTCCAAACAACAACACCAACTGTAGAAAATCTAATATGTGTTGCCAGGCACACACATATATACATACGTACAAATACAAAATCAGATGAGAGTAAGTACTAAGTAAAGAGGGGGAACAAGGGCGGCGAAAGATGGGGCAGCAAATTATATATATATACAAAATAATGAACACCCACCACAACAACACCAATAACAAGGATAACAGAAAAAAAGGATAACATACACATTGAATGGAAGGTTGATATTTAAAGATTTTTTTTCTTTTAATTTTGTATTATTTTACATGTTAGCCTAAAGCTTTAATAACGCAAACTGTTGCCACGCCCAATAAAGTTTAGCTGTATAAAACTATTCAAAACTTGCACTTAAAATAAAGTAAAAAAAGGATTACGTAACAAAATATTGCTACCATAAAAACACACCCGATGGCATTACAAAAAAGCTAGCTTAGTTATATGTACGTGTGAATACTGTTATTATAATGGCAGCCATTTTGTAATTTTATGCAGAGTTATGAAAAAGTAAAAATTGAATAAATATTTTTTAACTAAATATTTTCAATACTGCTACTTTTTTTTGTTCCAAAAGGTAGTAAAAAAACAGTAGTAAAGATAGTGAGTTTTTTTTTTGAAATTTGCTTTGATGTATATAAAATCTGTTTGAGTGACATGCTACATTTCCGTTGCATAAATTAAGGCGCATAATGACATACATACGCATACACTTACCTTTTTCTGTTGCATATACATTTGTGCAGCAGCCGCAGCTGCAGCAGCTGCTGATGATGCGCTACCAGGTGGCGGTGCTCCATCAGGTTTTATTTGTGAAACCTGTTCGGCTTTGACTGCGGCCACTGCCATTGAGAGACTATCGGCAGTGGCAGCGCCAACTTGTGATGGTGCCGTTGGGTAGCCGGTTGGTGCACCCGGATAGGGAGCAACACCAGCCTGCACCATGTGCTGTAAAAAGAGAGAGAGAATTAAAGTTAGAAATTTTGTAGACATTTTTTATAAATTAAAATCATTAACATACATATATATTTAACATAACTTTTAAACAATATTTTGAAACATTATATCTAAACAATGATTTGATATGTTGCTCATACACAATGTATACAAAACATTTAGTGTTGATAAGCATTGTTATTGAGAATGTTCCTCAATGAAGTATGTTTAGAAACTTTGCATAGAAATAATGTTTGAAAACATTTATAAGAACTAGACATTTACGTCCGGCTGTATTAAACACCCAGTTTTGAGCAACAAAGTTGAAATTTCTTTTTTTTTGTTTTAAAATGCCATTTTGTTAAAGTCTTTAATGAAATTGTGAGTTTTCTTTTTATAAAATACATTTTTTGGTGCACGCGAAAAAAGGTATTGACAGACGGCAAACTACCTCCTCGCCTCGGACGCCAAATATTCACTGTACTCCACTGAACATACAATCATCACACTCAATGACTTTTGTGATTTATGAATGAGTTTTCTTTGGTTTTTTAAGCACCGGGCTCCGCAAAGTAGTAATTCGGAACTGGGTACATGAAATTTATCTTGAAATTGGCAAGTACAGTGGACTAAAAGTGGATCAACTATACAAGAATTTGGAAATGTTAATGATGAAAATATGTACATCTATAACATTTTTTGAAAATGTTGTAGCTCGAATGAATCACTAAAGTTAACGTAGAGTTAAGCAAAAGGTTACAAGTAAAACAAAAGTTGATAACACCGTCATATTAAAATATAGCCAAAAATCAATTCTTTTATTTGTGAAACAATTGAGAGTCGAACTCGACTCAATTCAAGGAATAATCACAGTAGCTAATTACTGAGTTGAGTGTTGTTGATGCTTCTTAACAATTTCCTCAGCTTTCAAAGAAACGAGATACAAATGAACTCTACAAAACAATTTGCATAATTTCAGGCGCACCGAACATATATAGGATGCTGCATTTAAAATCGAATCATGTTCTCATGTTAAGCAAGTTAATTTAATATTCTTTTTTTAGCTCAATCAAAAAACCTGAAGTCTATTCATGGATTTTAAATTTTTAAATTCTTCGGAATCTTTGCAAAAATTACAATCTCAAAGAAACATTCTACATTCCGTTAAAACATATTCCATTTTGAGAACGCAATTGTAATATTTTTCTATTTCAATAAAAAAAAGCCACCTGTATTCATACAGCCATATCAGAAGCATTTTTCACTTTGTCTTCAAAAGCAATAAAAATTCGTTTAAGTTTTCTTAGAAAAAACACGAAAAATCCCATTTCATGTTTACAGAAAGCAGCGCGTAGTGAAACAATTTTACAACCAACTGCTTTTTAATTTAATTTTTGTGTTCTTTGCAAAATTGATTACACGCTCATTTATCAGAGTATCCACGAAATTGCCAGCAAAAAAAAAACAAAATAATAATTTATGTGCATAGAAAATTAGTTCTTAGAATTCAACAAAGAAGGACTTAATTTATTAGGATTTTATTTTCGGCAGATTATATATAATACCCATTTCAATGGGTATCTTTGCGAGAGTAGGTAATAGAAAATGATTTTGTTTGTGAAAGGACATGATTTCCATTTCTTTAAAATTCAAAATAATTTTTCTATTACATTTTTCTTCTTTGAAACACCCACTGTATATACGCCCTTGTGTATGCAACAGTAAAAAAATCGCATTAAAATATTATGTTGCAATCTTTACATTACATCAATTATTTACCTATTTATTTTTGAACCTTTTTATTTTATTGCAAAATAAAATGATTTTAATAATAGATAAATTTTGATGTTGTCATTTCAATAACAGCCATGCAGATGCAAAAAGCATGATAGCAAGTATGTAAGTGCGTGTGGAGCTGTAACAATACAATGTACCTGTCACAGGTACGTTGTGTTCTGATTTTAAATGCATAAAATGTGGAATATATTTTGATAAAATTTTGCCTGTTTTTATGTATATGCTGCTGGTTTAATGTATGTATCCCATAAAAGTAATAGCTTAGCTTTATATAAATTTTGAAAATTTCAATGGCTTAAGATTTTAACATGTGTCAAATTTATTTACGCAATACAGGATTAAAGTTATTAAAAGGATTTTGATGTGCTGCAGTTTCAATGTGTCAGTTTTATATAAGATATTTTTCTGGGTTGAATGTCAATTAATTTAAATATGCATGTTATAAATAGATGGTTAAAAACTACTTTTTATGACTGATGATTCAAAAGTTTAATCGAGCTGTCTTTTTCGATATCTATAAAATCTGTTTGCAGCAAGCGCCCAAAATTATGCAATTTTTACTCGTAGCATCAGAACTTTTACTACAGTTAACAGGAAAAAGTAGTTAGTTTTGTGTGTCATAGTTTCAGGCACTCCAATGTGGGTAATTTTTTGTCGTATGAAGATTTTAAGTGCATGAAATATCGGTGCCCTTATCTCCTCTACAACAACATAGATCTTAATGGATTTTTCTACATTTGGTTTTTTCGGGTCATTGAGCGATGTTTTTTTTGTTGAGCCCCTCACATCGCCTCGCCACAATTCTGGCGACCGATGCTTAATTCGATTACTACCCATAATATTAATTACTAAAAAATTTCAGCGACCAATTCGAACGAAAAATACAACGAGTTCCTGATTCTGCGCAATTTTTAGCCATGTTTAACCGTGATCCGAACGATTTTGTGCATCGATAGTGTCATGATAAAACATTGTTGTGGAAGTTCTCTGAGGCGGCCAAAGACACAACAATCGGCCGAAAAGGTTTGGCCAGTGTTTTTGGGATTGGCACGGCATATTATTGATCGACTATCTTGAAAAAAGGAAAACAACAACAGGGGAATATTATGCAATTTTATTAGACACGACAATTCAGTAAAAAAAAACAGCGAATTATGCTTTGAATTGCTTCCCTATCTACCGTTTTCTCTAGATTTGGCTCCCAGCGAATCTTATCTTTTTACAAATCTAAAAAGATGGATCACGACAAAGAAAACAGGAAAGAAAATGGGAAACCAAAGGTATTGAAATGTTGAAAAATCACTGGACTAAATGTATCGAATTAAAAGGTGAATAATAAGAATGGATGTGCAAAAAAAATGCGTTTTTCTTAACTGGACTAAAGATTAATATATAAGCCTAACTAGTAAGTCAAGTGTTAAGAAATTCAAAAATATGTTTTTATTCATATAAAATCAGAGAGTTGGATTCACAAGCAATACATTTCTTTCTACGATTTGCTATCAACAGCTTGCAGAAATAACAAGTGTGACTTAATAAATAAAGGGTGTTTTTTTTAGAGGTATAGAGCTTCGAATTGAAATAAAACACAAGAAAATCGTTTTAATGTCCATCAATTTGGCTTTATTGGAAGGATAATTTTATGCCATTAATGTTTAAATATGATTTCGGGCATGTGGCCGCCGCGGCTGGCTCGAATAAAGCCAATTCTACAGGTCCAATGTTGAACCACTTTTTCGAGCATATGGGGCCGTATGTCGGCAATAACGCCACGAATGTTGGCTTCCAAGTCCCCTAACGTTTCTGGTTTGTTGGCGTAGACGAGCCACTTCACATATCCCCAAAGAAAATAATCCAATGGTGTCAAATCACACGATCTTGGTGGCCAATTGACAGGTCCATTCCGCGAAATTATGCGCTCATCGAATGTTTCCTTCAATAAATCGATTGTGACGTGCGCTGTGTGGCATGTAGCGCCGTCTTGTTGGAACCACAACTCATCCACATTCATGCCATCCAATTCGGGAACAAAATAGTCGGTTATCATGGCTCTATACCGGTCTCCATTAACGGTAACTGACTCTCCAGCATTATTTCGGAAGAAGTATGGCCCAATGACTCCACCAGCCCATAGAGCACACCAAACAGTCAGTTTTTGTGGATGTAATGGCGTCTCAAGGGTCTCATGTGGATTCTCTTCACTCCAAATGCGGCAATTTTGCCGTTTGTTCGACGTCTCTGCGGATGCGTATTATCACATAGAGTAAACGTAGTGCGAAAACGATCCATGGTTAACCGAATTAATTGCTCTGATGGACGATTATTTTCGAAATAAATTTGCACGATTTGCAAGCGTTGTTCTTTTGTCAACCTGTTTATGATGAAATGGCAAACCAAATTGAACATAAATGACATTAGAGTTGCCAGATTTGACCATAAAATGCCAGTTTTATCTCTATTCGAAAAACAAACCTCTAAAAAAAACACCCTTTATAAAAAAATTTATTAAAAATGTCTGCTTGTTATAAATTGAAATGAACACAGAAATTACCTGATTATAAAATTAAAAGAATACTGAAAAAATAGTCAATAAGGCGTCGCATCGCCGGCGACGTAAAATAATACAGGCCGACAAAATTTGATCAAAATACATACCCAGAAACAGGACTATATATTTCCGTAGGTTTTCGATGCGCTGATTCCGAATCTGGTCGCAGAATTGCTCCATCACGTCAGGTTTTTGAGATATCCTAACCTAAAAGTGCCAAAAATGACGATTTTTCTCAATTTTGAGGTTAAATAGCTCTAAGGATTTTATTTTTCTTGGAAAACTATGAACGACATTTTAAAGTACTAGTCTTCCTCTTTCAAATGCCGTTGAGTTTGTTTAAATATCTTTTTTTTTCTCTGAGAGTTTTCCTACAAAAATCAAATCCTTAGAGCTATTTAACCTCAAAATTGAGAAAAATCGTCATTTTTGGCACTTTTAGGTAAGGATATCTCAAAAACCTGACGTGATGGAGCAATTCTGCGACCAGATTCGGAATCAGCGCATCGAAAACCTACGGAAATATATAATCTGGTTTCTGGGTATAATTTTTGTCGGCCTGTGTAATTAAAGCATTTAATTATGAAATGGATTGGGAAATGGGCCAACTGCTCGTATGCTTTTTTGCTTTGCTTTGCTGCCCACCTGATTCAAATCTATTTTGAAATTGCAATCGAAATTTAATGAGGGGATAAACTCACACACACACACGTATATCAGTGCATGTGTCGGTTACATTGCCAGCAGCAGCACGGGCATTTGTAATAGCTGTCATATTTGTTAGTCATCATAGTTATTGTTGTTGTTGTTGTTGTTGTTGTTGTTACTGTTGTATTTGTCACCTTTAGCCATTTCACATTGTCACTACTGTTGCGGTAAACAGGAAAGTGGTCAACACTAGAATGGTATGGTTTTATCTGTTGATGACAGTTCCTGTTATGGTGAGAGGGAAGTCGAAGTTATATGCATGCATGTATTTGTGGCATTGGTTGCTTATGTCAGTGTTGAAGCGTCGGAAGGTATGCAACACATTTTTTAATTCGATTTATTTTAACTAATCAGTATTTATGGTAACCAAAAATTTGAAATTAAAAGGTAACTGACTTAAAATCGTGTTACACACAATAAAAGGTCTAAAGTCCTTAAGAAAATTAAACTTCCATAGATTTAAGTCACAAAATAATTGCTGACTTAGACTAAATTTAATTTTAGGTTAACTTTAGATTTTGCTTAACAAATTTGTCCCATTTAATCATAAATTAATTTTTCACCCTTTATTTTAAATCACTGCAACAAAATTTTTCTATTGGGATCATAAGGGGTGTTTTTGTTCGGTCGAAAATGATGAAGAGGTATGATGTCAACAAGTTGGAGCTACTGCGCTAACTAAAAGTGCGACAAAGGACTTTATTTTAATATTATTCTCATTCAAACAAAAGCAAAACCTTCAGAATTTAATTGAAAAATTTTAATTATTGAATTAAATGTGAACAACCACAAATTAATTTGAAGCTTTTTAATTATGAAACATAAGTAATTACGCTGCAAATTAAATATGCTATTTATATTTAAAATTCTTATTCACTTATTTAAAAATATGATTTATAATTCAACGCAACCACACGCTGACACAAACACTTAAATTAAAAGCAGGATCGATCGCATTAAAATAGAAATTTTTAATTTATTTCATTGAAGCAAATCTTTCATATTTTTTTTTTCAATTTTAAAATGTGAACCGCAAAAATTTTCAATTTGATATTTTTATAATTTGTTTTTCTAAATTTGCACAACTACGCCGAGAGCGCATTGCCATGCCCTATTAACAATTATAATAATTTTTCACAGCAAATTTGCGATGGCTAATTGAGTTTTAAAAGCTCCCACGTCGACACCACATGCATTTCATACACTGTCGCACACAGTGAGTGTTATATATTCTAAAATTTATGCTGCTGCTGGCAACACTGGCATCATCACATGTAGAAGCAACAACAACATCAGATGTTGCCAAAATTTTATTATTACATATTGCACAATTGATACAACACTTGCAAATTCGCTGCGTTCTTCGATTTTTATTTTTTTTTTGCTGCGTTGTTGCATGCTCTGAGGCGTGTCAAATTGACACAAAAATAACAAGGGACCATGTTGCTGGCTGGCTGACTGGCAGTGAAGCCAACAAAACATGTATAAATTTAGATATATATTACGTATAAGTCAATTGCAAAATAATTGCAATAGAAAGTGGCAAGTATTTTCTAAATTATGTTTGAGTTTTTCTGTGAGATTTCAAAATAAATGAAAAATTTATTTTTCAATTTAATGTTAGAAAAAATTAATAAAAATTTTCCAAAAATACATAGGTACCGAAAGGTACGAGAGGTGGATATGATTTATTTAAAAAGTTTACAAATCTTAAAAGCTCAGTAAAAAAATTGAGATAAACAATAAATAATATTTTTGTTTGCCGTAGGAGAGCTTAAAAGACTCAATTGATTTACGGCTTGGACAAACATGCAAAGTAAGCGCATTTGCGTTGCTTGGTAGATTATTTAACACTTTCAAATAATTAAATCATCACAAAAATTTATTTCACAAAAAAATACACATGCAAATGCAAATATGCAGCGCAATTTATGATAACCTACAAAAAATAAATCGCATTTCATTTTTAAAAGACAGAAACAAATTGAACGAAACGACTAATATGAAAAATAACATATCCCTTTCGTATCTTACCGGTTTATAATAATTTAATTAAAATTTCGAAATCGCATGTTTTCGTTTGTTCTAACAAGGCTACACAGACTTTTGTTGTTTTGTTTTCTTTGAGATATTTTTAAAGTGCAATTTATCAACAACGTTCGCAACCAAGCGCAGCAGGCACGCAGTATGCAATTGTGCAATAATTCAATTCGAATTTTCTTTTTGTTATTTGTTGCTACGCAGCGCCAGCGTGAACAACAACAGCTCATTAATTGCAAACTTTTTTCATTGAGGTATAACAGGACGTATGAGTAACATTTATTATAATCAACTGATTGGTGACATAAAAATGAATTTTGATTTATGCTCTTTCTGGAATTATATCTGTCAAAAACTTATTTTTAATCTTTATTTTTTTATTGTTTGATTCTTTTAAGATTATTTCTATTTATATGCAATTAACGAAAGTTAACTAAAATCTTATTTGTAAGCAAATGACTTCAAATGATTGATTTTTAATTAGCCATAAAAAATGTTTTCAACTTTTTTCAACATATGAAGAAATAACATTTTTTGAACAGGCAAAAAAGTGTTTGCGTAAATGTCCATCCTTGCCAAATGCTATGCAAATATGCATGTGACTTTTAATCACTACTGAAAACCGCCAATTAAATAAAAATTACATTTGCTTTAGTATATGCAAGTTTTCGTATTTTTTAATTTTATGCTGTGGTTTAGCTTTTGCTGTATTTTTAATGCATCAATAAAGTTGACAAACAAAATATGCAAAAAGATTGGTCACGCATTTGGTCATATTTACATTGACTGATTGATAACAACAAATTGCAATACATCACATCAATAAGATATTGCTGGTGTGGAAGTATTTTTACTTTTCGATGTTATTCAAAAATAAAAAAATTATAAAAAATATTTTAGTAGCAAAAAAGCATAACATTTATTTGAAATTAAAAAGTGGTGGAAAAAAGAATTACATATATCAAAAGCAGATTAAGCAGGAAACTATCTAAATGAGCATTAAGAAATCTAAATGAGCAGCAAAATAACTAATTCACAAAAGCACTGAAATAAATGGAAGTAATTTCGTATTGTGTCTCAAATTCTTTATGCAAAAACGTTTTAACATTCAACAAAATCATATGAAAAATACTTAAAGCATATTTTCCTACACAAAACAAAACATTAAAAAAATACAGAAAAACAGAAAATTAAAAAAAAAATTAAATACTTCAAGAATAGCTCTTTTATCCTTATTTTTTTTTATTTAGATTCCTGCTCGATTTTCTTCTCTAAAAAATATTACTAAGCTTCAAACCACAACGTCTTTGGTTGTTAATTAATTTTTGTAAAAGAAACCATAGTTTTTTATTTATATGAAATTTTTGTTTACATAATCGTCCATTGCGTTTTTTGAAAATTTTTCAAAATTATGAGTCTGAAACAAGGTGAATGTAACCACATCTAGGAAGAATAATATAGATTTGGATGATTTTATGCTTACATGTATTTTGAAATCTTATGACTTTATAAAACAAATGTGCTTGGGTATTAAACAAATTTTTAAAGTTTATATAAACTCTTATTTTTCAAATATCATATGATCGGTGCTGCCCACCGAGCAACAAGCACCGATATGCATGATTTGATGATTCTGTATGCGAGCACTATTTTTACGTTTTTTAAGCGCCTTCTCGTTCCCATTTTTATGCTGTTTGAGCGTCTGCTCGTTCTCTGGGCAGCACCGCATATGGTTATTAAGAATAAATATTTTTCTAAAAATTGCTTGTTTCAGAAAATGTGCGCTGAAATTGTTTACCTTTTAGTTTTAATAATTTTTGAAAGCAACAACAAAATACTGGCAGACTTTATTTTTCACGTTTTTTATGACACAGTCTTTATAAACATAAACAACAAAATGAAAAATTTTTATTATATCAAATATTAAATAAATTTTTCCCAAAATATATGCATAAATATTTAAAATCGTCAAGAATTTAAGTTTTGACGCTTGAAAGGGCAAACCAACACAAACACCCCACAAAAATACACGGTAATTTTAACGATACTCCATCTTTTCTATGGGGATGAAAGCATAACAAAATGGCAACGCGTTACTTAAGACGCCGCAACCAAAAAGTTTTTTTTTGGGTATTTTTAATGACATTAAATAAGAGACGTGCAAACAACAACACCAACAAGAACAATATTGTGATGAATACAAGAAGAAACAGTAGCAGCAAAATATCACATATGCCAGATAATGGCAACTCACGTAGCATCTTGAAGACACAAGCACACACTTACAACACACACACATAAGAGAGCGTACACCACATAAGCAGCTATACACTCAAAGTACTCGTAATACATTATAGTGTTGGCAAGAAAGGAAAAGTATACTGTCGAAGCATAGGGATAGAGAGTCTGCCATAGCAAAAATAAAAAGAGTTTTTAGTAGAAGTAAATTTTTTGCTAAATTTAGTTTTCTTTTTAATTAATGGAATAAAAACTTGCTTGATGCACTTTTAAAAGTTTTTGTATTTTGTTTTTTTTTTTTTTTGCTGCAATGCTCCGTATTTCAGTGTCGTTGCGGTTGTTGCTGTTGACATTGTATTGTTATTGTTACTTGGCAAGGACGAAAATCAATAAAAAAAATTCTTTCACAAACTTTCCACTTTTGATCAAAGTTCAGGAAAAATACAGCAACACAAAATTGGCTTAAAAATAATAGCTTTCTTACGTTAGTGGAAAAGAATAGCGAAAGTTAATAAAATTTGCAAGGTTTTTTTTATATTCTGATTATAAAAGCAAAGTTTAGTTTAGATTTTACAAGGGAAATTAGTTTCGCGAGATATTTACGTTTTCAATTTTCTTGAAATTTTTTCAAATTGTATTTATAAGGACAAGTAATATTTTGTATGTTCAGGGGAGTTTTGAAGAGCTCAAGTGAACGTACTCGTAACTGGAGTTTTTCAGAGAGTACGTAGTCAATGTGATTTTCACTGGCATTGGCAATGGATTTAGAGCCGAAATGAAATGATATTAGCTCTTTTTCTAAACAAATTTAAAGTCAAACCAAATTCTCTTTCATCTCGATTTGTTTTATATCGACCCGTTTTTGCTCAAAATCGGGTACTACTGTGATTTAATTCTCAGGGCTGTTTAGTTTTTTCACTAACGTATGTCATAAATTCAGGGTCAAACAGCTTCTAAATCGAAGACAAATAGATAAGATGTCGGAAAAACAAGAAACAAATTTTTATTTCGTATTAGAGTGTTGTTTTATTTTAAAAAAATTACAGATTATATTGGCGCAGCTAATGTCAAACAAAAATCTAATGCCAAAAAAATTAAGTAATGTCAAATAAAAAGAGTCAAGTAACTTCAAAAAGAAAGTTTATGTAAGCAAAATTGCGATAATATCAGTGTAAAGTGAAAACAATTTTTTAAATCGCGACACAAAATTGAGAAATTGTGCTGCTATCGATGCCAAAGTGAATTGCTTTTTAAGCACATTTGTTTAAAGAAATACCCAACTTTCTGAATAATATATATAGTTAGATAATTAAAAGAGTTTTAGATTTTATTGTTTTTTGTTGGTTTTCGAAGTCCAGGTGATTTTTTTGGCATTTGTTTTTTCAGCGTAAATTTTATTTGACACTTCAAAAAGGTTTGCCATTTCACTACGAATACACTAACAAACAAATATCTCTGAAAATCATTGAATTTTATTATCAAAATTCGTGTTTGAAACTGAAGCTGAAACTTTTCATTTTCTTGTTATGTGTACGTGCAATTTTAGAACATTTAAAGCTGCTGTATACTAATACTAAATTGTCTTTAAATAACAATTGAAAAAGATGCCCACCCCACAAATTTCAAATAATTTGTATTTTATTTTTTTCTCGTACACTAAGCCATATTATGTACAACTATGGGCATATACTGAACACATTTGAATACAACGTGTTTCATTTTCATAGCCTCATTGTCTGTATTTTAATATATTTATGTCTATGATTTGCAAAAAAAAAAGAAAGCTTTAAAAAAGATGTTGCAGAGTGACAAAACGGAATTCAACGTCTCTTGTCATTGCTGTCAAAGTCTTAGCATAGCACTAAACGCAAGAGGGCGTTCATAGACAACGGAATTCATTTGATAGCGACACTTTACAACTGCGCTCTAGCAATTTACGCACACAATTTGCATGACAGTGACAATGTCACTTCTTCTTTCTTTCTCTTTCTTTCTTTCTTATGCTTCACATAACCTTTTTAATAAAATATTTAACAATCAGCACACTATTTGTCGCTGCTACTAACCAATACCTTTGTTTAGCTCTTTCTCTATCATGCAAACACGCTGTCGTTAGCCACAGAAACGTGTCGTGTCATGGCATTCCAAATGGAATTTCAATTCGGAAATTGCGTGCCTTGTGGCATAATGACAGAGGTTATGTCATTATCACATGGTTGAATCACTTCTTTTGACAAGTGGACAGTAACGATAACAACAAGAGCAACTGAGAAATTAAATGGTATGGCAACTCTGTGCACGCTTGATAGTGAAGCCAATTACAAATTCAGCCAAAGTTCAATTTCGTTAAAGGACTTTTGAAGTGAGACAATTAGAAGGATGATTGAAACAATATGTCGAATTCAAAGTGGTCCTCCAGAGAGGAGCATTTTTGAAGTTTCGTTGTCACTTCTAATTCATAATGGAAATGAAGGTTTAAGGAAACTTCTTCCGATTTTTCGCATCTATGGGTATGTAACAGAACTGACTGCAAAGTCTTCTTGCAAGACAAGGGAACAAAACTCTTTCAGCCACAATTCATTTTATTTCTCGAACGATAGACCTACAAAATAGCCCTCAGTTTCAGCGATGACTTTCTTTTTCAACTCAAACTCTTTTCACCGAATCATATTACACTTACGTTTCTGTTGCACAACTGTTGCAGCAAAGTTAGGATATAAGATATAAATTTACAGTTATTATGGTGTAAAACCACTCTTTATAGATTGAAACAAAAATGTAGAAAAACTTTTGCAATGTTTTGAAATAAATAAAACCAAAAACATCCGTTGAGTTCCGTGGGATCAAAGTGCTGTCTTTCTTCTAAAAATGTTTCAACATAAATGATGAAGGAGAATATAAACTAGATATGCTTAGAACCGGACATGAGATGTTGCCTCGATTAGAAATGGAACAAGGTAGTTTTTCCCATATAGCGTTCTAGATTATCACACTTACAACAACGTCCAGATTTTGGCAAAAAAAATATAAAAACTTCAATGAAAACACGTGTATGCTTAAAAGTATGCAATGAAATTTTAATACGAAGCACGAGCGCGCACTCAAAAAATACGGTTTCTAAGGGGACGTAAGAGGAGGTATGCAAAGAGCATGAATTCAAAGGCTTCGCACTGAAAGTGTATGCACCGATTTAACAGGCAGTTTACTAAAGTTCTAGGAATACTCAGAGGCCTATTGAGGCTTTTCAGAAATACTTCTTTAATAACATAAGTAACTAACTATGCAACAATTCCTGTGTTTTTTTTTTATTTAAATAATCAGTTGAAAGCCCAAACAATTAAATTATCCTTAAATCATTTAATGATTTACACATAACACTTGCGAGTTTAAAATGCAAAAAGTTATCACAGCTAAAGTCGTGACGTTATTTACTTGATACATTGCAAAAGAGACGGAGTTTTGCTGATGCAGCAGCAATGGCAACATCAAGTGTCAATATTGTTAGTAATAAGCTAATAACATTTCAAAATTCGAACATTCATAATCATCGTAGTCGTCGTCATCGTCATCATTGGATCCAATCATACGCTCATTTCAGTCAGGATATTAAAATATTATTTTAGATTTGTAATCAAATCGTTTTAGTCATAAAATGTCAAGTCAGCAGCAGAGTCGTGCTGTAAACGTATGCACAGTTCGCACACATACATACATACATAAATTTTAAATGCATAAACATATGAGAAAATGTAGATAGTAGGCAACCATGTCTGCTACTGCTGCTGCAACTTCAATCACAACTCCTTGCTGCCAGCCACACAACTCACTGCAGCAACTGTCAATGTCAACGACGTTTTGACGAATGATATTAAAAAAAAAAAAAAGTTGGAATTTTTTCCTGTTTCTATTTTAAGAGAAAATTTTGCGCGCCGCCATGTTTTTACGTCGTCAGAATTTCTACAATTTCTGATTTTTTTTTTTCTACATTTTTTCTCTCTATGACGTTGCAAGCAAACATTTGATAGAAAACTTCAAATTATAGCGCATGATGCTTTTTCCTGCCTTGGAAAAATTGGATTTAAAATGTAAATTGAAATTGAAAAATTTTGTTGGAAGTCTTTTTTTTTAATATTTTTTAGATTTTTTAATCTTTTTTAGATTTTTTTAATCTTTTTTAGATTTTTATAAAGGTGATATATACTGTAGCACTTGCACAATTTAGAAACTGGGTACCAATTTAATTTTTACATATTTATCAATTAGCTCAGTTATAAAAGTAGAGTGGACAGTTTCTTTTTAATCATTCGAATTATTAATGAAGTAAGTTAATGCATCCTTATTTCACTACAGCTTTGATATTTTTTCATGACAGTCATCTTGTGGTCATAAATGTCATGAAACTTTTATGTTACCAATTCAGCACAGAATAATAACTTGATTCAGAAAAAAGGTTAATTGAAATGCATTATTAAAGTCCATCTACTTTTTCTGTTAATAATTCAAATTTCAATTACAGTTGCTTACTCAATTGAAAAATAAGTCTTCCTACTTTTGTAAAAATTCAGCAAACAATGAATTACAATGTATCGCATAGTAACAAAAACATCGAAAGGAATATTGATAAAAAATAATAATTTTTGATCACTCCTGATGAAATTTGTAAGCTTTAATATCACCGTTCGTCTCTAAATGAGATGGCTCAGCATTTTAACATTCACCTCATATGGGTGCCTGGGCATAGAAACATTGACGGCAATTGCAAAGCTGATGAACTTGCTAGACAAGAAACTACTGCACAAGTTCCTCACGACAATGAAGGCGTTGGCATGCCACTTGCTACCTGTAAGTTACTGCTTAAAAAAGAAATGGTAAAAAATGCTAACAAAAGATGGACTCAAGGGTCAAATTGTAATGTAACTAGGCAAATCTGGCCGAAATAGGATGCTAAGCGTTCGTCAGAACTAATTTCTCGCACTCGTGAGTTGGTGCAGTTATAACTGGCCATAGCCTCATCGGCAGACATGCGGAGAGATTAGGTGTTAGGTCCTTTGACTCTGTAGAAGTTGTGAGGGAAGAGGAAAATACTAAACATCTTCTCTGCTCCTGTCCCGCACTTGCTATAAAACGCCACAAAGCACTTGGGTCGTTTTTATTTGATGATCTGGATGACCTTAGACATGTTAGTATAGGTAAGCTATGTTTTATTACGAAATCTTTTTGGTTCAACGCGAGGGTATAGTCAGACACTCTGTGGTATCACAATGGATCACATTTGATCTAAGTGAGTCAGTTTCGTAATTGGCTGCCACTCCTACCTAACCTAACCTTATATCACCGCATTATTACAAACATGATGACACTTCATTTGTGAAAATCGGCTAAGTTGTTTAAAGCCTATGACTAAGTAAACTATAAGTAAACATTTCGCTCACAGCGCCCTCTCATAACAGATTTTTGCAATTTCATTATCTCTGTACGAATTTCCATAATGGCTCTATACTTATTCGTTTTAAATCGGTACAATAATTGTATGGCTATGCCTCTGTTTCTTTGTATGCAATTTTGCACATGTATGTATGTACCTGCGTTACACTATTTCCGGTTTCAAATATGGCCGAAAAGTATCAAGGCGCTCCAATAGAAATTTCTTTTTAAAAAGTTTAAAGATTTCAGTAATGTATGAAACTAAATTTGATATTTTATTTTCAAGTTTCACAATTCTCATAATGAGCACTTGAAATTCAAAACCTGAATTTCTTTGCCTTTTGTAATCAATATATTCATGAAATTGTGTTATCGCACACCTTTTCTTTTTAGCACAAATTTCAAATTTGGTTCAAATTTTTTGACATATATTTTTTTTAATAATAATTCATTAAAATCAACTGTCAACATCGACAGTTGGTGCATACAAATGTCAAAATATATATGTGATTTTTTTGTTTGTTACAGCTGTGTATATATTTTTTGTGGCAATTGAAAAACCTGAGCTGCATATCAAAATTTGACATTTTTGTGCATTGCCAAATAAGTGCAATAAAAATAGGTCTATGTCTTCAACTTTATTGCTTCACTACTTCGCTCATTATTTCATTATACTTTCGTCCCGCTATTTGTTGTTATAGCCATAACTGACAAATAAGCCGCGTGTTGCGAATAAAGTTGCCAACAAATAAATAACTTGGTTTGGAAAAAAAAAAAAAGTAAAACTTTTCCAAATTGGTAGTTGAGATTTTTGTTGCCATAATAAACATTTTGTTGAAGCCTTTTTTTATTGAACCAACTATTTATAAATGTAATATGTACGTACAGTATATGGTCTGCATTTGTGGTTTTATTTACGTACCAAATAAATTGTGAACGTGTTTAGCATTTATTGAGGTTTTCCACATACAAACGCATGCATATGTATGTATATGTATAAATTACACTACGACTTACTTAACTATTTTGTATTTAACCAAAATTCTTTGTTATATTTGTCACGTGCTTTTTATGATTTTTTTTATAACCACATAGTTACTGCGACGCACAATTTCTCCGAAAAGTGAATTTTTTATAGATTAAAAAAATGAGAACCAAGTAAATGATATTAAGTTTAAAGTATTTTTGTACTTTTGTATTGTAAATATAATTAAATCGATTAAATAATAACGATAACGATAAACGATTTTTTTTTTTAAATTCAGATTTCTAAAGCTTAATGTATGTACATATAAATATGTTACCGGCCAAATTAGTTTTTAGGATAAACTAGTTTTTTCTAGGCCAAACTCGTTCATCCGAAGCGTGTTAGGAGGAACCAGTTAAGTCCAGAATAAGCTAGTGCTATTATTCTTGAAATTTTAGTATATTAGGGTAAGTCAGCGGCTCAGGGTTTACATGCTCAAATATGTCAAACTTTAGCTTCGCGGCGGACCTCGGCCGTGTTTCATTAAACTATGTTGAACACTGGCTTCGCTAACTTACCAGCGTTGGATGTACTACAGTAAAACACGACTGAGGGCCGCCGTGAAGCCGATGCTGCACATATTGGAGGATGTAAGCCTTGAGTCGGGGCCGAAGGCCGCCCACATATCCTAATATTTTAAAATTTTCCTAGGCTAAACTGGTTCATTCTAACATGCTTCGAATAAACTAGTTTGGCCTAGGAAAAACTAGTTTATCCTAAAAACTAGCTTAGCCGGTAATATATACACACACGCTTTGACTTGTCTTTAAATTATACCTATAATTTAAATTTTAATCAGAAATCGTCACATTTGAGATGTAAGGATCTGCAAACTTTGTGAAAATTATGGTAGCTATTTCAAAATTTAAAGTCGACATTTATAAGCTTCGAATCAATGCAAGTTACAACATATTGCTGACTATAGCAATTGTTAATTAAACAAACATTTCCTCAATTCTGTCCATCTTGTATGCTCTACAAATTCAATATATAACACATGTTCTATTTAAATAATCTTCTTTGTAAATGTATTAGAACTAATACCTTCAAAGTAAATTCATTGCAAGCGTACGAGTACTTCACACACTTTGACACTTTGAGTAGCAACTTGCAACAATGGCAACCATTAACGCACAGAGAGGAAGGATGTGTGAATGATGGAGAGGAGTGAGTATTTCATCGTTTTATTGCAAAATTTTGTGAATACAAGTGGCATTTGATAAGCTGTTGAAAGTTTAATATTGAGTTCGAGCAGCAGCAAAACTGTTGAGAAAGTTAATTTAAAGGCGCACAACAAAATTGTTGACATGTTGCAGTAGCAGCAGCAGCAGTTGAGCTTTTGTGTGAATGTTGAAATGAACTATTTGTTGAATGCAATATAACCTAAATAGAAATCTTTGAGAGTGGAGTAGAGTGTAGAGCATTGGAAAATGGAAAATGCTTTTATGTGACAAGTCAAATTAATGCTTACTATTGCATAACAAGTAACACAATAGATTTAGGAGGAAGATAATAACTATCAATTATGGAATAAAAAAATTTTTGTGCATTCATAAATTTTTTCATGCCCAACGGGAAAATGCAGGAGCAACAATGGCGCTCACAATTTTCATAAAAAAATTGAATGCAAACACTTACACGAGAATTAATGAAATTGAAAATTTTTGTTCCGATTTTTAAAGTTAAACTAAGCATGTGCTTAAGTTAAAATTTAGATGGTACCCATTCTGAGTATATTTTAACCCAATAAGTATAATAAAACTGCTGCTCCTGAATGATGACATGAAGCTTTTGATCCCTGCTGGCAGACCTTTTTTTATTAAAAGATTTTATTCAAAATTCTTTAAGTGAGAAATTGAGAAAATTTACCACCAACATATGCAATGTAAAAAGTTATATGGAAATGAACTGATACAATGATTCAAGTTAAATGTGAATATAAGCAAAGACACAAACCTTATATTGAAGTGAGTCAGAAATTGAGCGATCTTTTAAACCAAAAGGAACGATCTAAGATGCATTATAAAGCGATTCATATTCTAGTTGGGTACTTTTACAAATGCTTTTCACGTAGTTTTGGAAGCGTATTCTTTATTTGCGTACTCTTAGGGTGTGTACTTTTCAAGTGCGTCATCCTATAGTTACATCTTGTAGTTACGAACGCAGATTCATATGCAAGAAGTCATTTGGTAAAAGAAGGACGTTAAATACGTAATTTTATTTCTTATTAAGTTATTCGGTTATCCTAAGTATTACTTCATAATAGAGTTAGTAATTACATTTATAAAGTACAATAAATCAAAAATTTAATTTGGAGATTAAGATTAAGTGTACAAAGAGGCACCTTGAAATAAATATTTGAGTAAAATTAAATAAATTTAATTGCACTAATCAGAATGTTTCACAATGTAAATAATCAATACAACAATAAGAAATATTAGGAAGTTTATAATTGTGTATGGTACGGTCAGGTATATTTATATCAAATCTAGTCAATAAAGAAGAACTACTAATGAAAACAAAGAATGTTTTGGAAAGATATGAAATATTTAGCATTGTGCACTGAGATTTGTGTCATCATAAGTCTAATTTTATACAAAATCAAATGAGAAAATCCAAATTTTTGAATAAATTGATGTGAGTAGGAGTCATACAATGCACACAACATTATTGAAGCGTGAGTCTATCGAGAGCGGTATATGGCGTTTTAAGGAAAAACTAAAAAACTCTTTACATTTCGACTTCTTAAATAGTACGACAATATAGCAAAGTATGCTTAGTATTTTTATTTCAACTTAAGCTTTCTGACACTTTTATTAAAGTTCTTTATGCAAAATTAATTTTTACACATCCATCAAAAGCAATTATTCTGGTTCACTTACAATTGTCGTCAATTAATCAACGTCAACAAAGTAACAAAAGCAATGCAAAATCCTGCAGCTGCCCCAGAGTATTAAACACCAATACACATGCACATAATCCGCACCTAAAGCGTCCACTATTTTATAAGTCTCCATTGCATACTTTACTTTAAATTTTTAGCTACACTTTACGATAATCGGTTTCTACTCATTCTGCTGTTGCTATAGCTTTTACGTCATCTTGGTTTTTTTTTGCATTCTTTCGCTTTCTAACCACTCACACTTATTGCTGGCTTGAATGAATTGCAATTCCTCGGAAACTCAATAAATACTTCATTCATGTCTCTAATCGAACTGAAACAATAACAATGCAGCAGCAGCAGGAGCATACTTGACGATGATTTCCCCTCTCCAATTTCATTTTGTACTTGTATGTCCCGCTAAGTTCGTCTCGGGTAGCCAATTTGAAAATGTTAAGCTTGTACGCGAGTTATTTATATACATATCTATGAAATGACGTTAACCCATTTTGACTAGAAATATTTAGTCAGCACAAAAATAAATGAAATGGTAAAAAATTTGCTATCACAGCAGAATCAAGTTGGAGGTAGGCTAAAAGTAATGTTTTCATGAAATCGGTTTCGAAGTGAAGTGAAGTAAAGTGATATGATGTGATGTGATGTGATGTGATGTGATGTGATGTGATGTGATGTGATGTGATGTCATGTGATGTCATGTGATGTCATGTGATGTCATGTGATGTCATGTGATGTCATGTGATGTCATGTGATGTGATGTGATGTGATGTGATGTGATGTGATGTGATGTGATGTGATGTGATGTGATGTGATGTGATGTGATGTGATGTGATGTGATGTGATGTGATGTGATGTGATGTGATGTGATGTGATGTGATGTGATGTGATGTGATGTGATGTGATGTGATGTGATGTGATGTGATGTGATGTGATGTGATGTGATGTGATGTGATGTGATGTGATGTGATGTGATGTGATGTGATGTGATGTGATGTGATGTGATGTGATGTGATGTGATGTGATGTGATGTGATGTGATGTGATGCGATGCGATGTGATGCAAGTGCGAAGGTGAAGTGAAATGATGCGATTTGTAATAAAACCATCAATAAAATTAAGTGGGTCAAAATAAATTTTCTTAACAGAAAGAAATAACGGCAGTGCATGGGTTAAAAAAAGAAGAAAAAGTTAGCATAGAGCAAAAAATGTTAGTTCAGGCATTTGCAATTGAATGTTTTCGTTGTTTTGATCATAAGAATGACGAACGAACGACTGAGCACAGTCTATCGGTCTGTTAGCCTTTTCATTTATATGACAAGTATGTGTGTCTGTCGTTGTCACATTTTGACAGGTGCGTTTATCAACTCGTTTGCAGCACGTTTTGCAATAACTTTGTTCATTCAATAGATTCTTTGCTTGCTAGTTTTGTTGCGTGGCATACTGTTGTTTTCAATACGTACGTACTCACTCACATGTCGTTGAGGGTGAGTGATGCTCCATTGAGCTTTGTTCGATTTTAAACGCAATTTTCGATCATATCAAGCAATTTTTTTAAGGTTTTATTTTTTGTTTTTCCAAGCTTTTTTTTTTGTTTTTCAAGTTCATATTTTTTGTGTAAATTTATAAAAGAGAGGAAAAGATAAAAGTACAGTATTTCAAGCTTACACCTTAAAATCTTCATGTATCTATTTTGAAAGTACACACTTTTTATCAACAGAATATCCAACAACACGGTGATCAAATATATGGAAAATGATATTTGTATCCCAATAGACGTAAAGTTAATTCTAAAATTGGTTTCTCTTAAACCAAAAAACCAATCACATAAAATAGGAAAATTAGCTGCCGATAATTGACAATACTCAAAATGCAAATCATACAACAAGCACTGAGCTTACTTAGGTCACGTAACTGACTTAAATGTCGTCCATTTTAAGTTTTCTCACGTTCCGAAGTAATAAGATTCACATACATAAAAATCAAAAGCAAATGAAGTCAAAATCAAGTTATCAGCACCAAAAATTGGCTGACTGACTGGCTTGACTTTATTACTCAGCACAGTTTCATGGACTAACAAAAATTAGATGAGAATGAAAGAATACTTAAAAAGCAAACTAAGACGATGCAGCAGCAATAGCAGAATGAAAACGTGATATGTCTAATTACATAACAATTATCATACGAAGAGTTAACAAAATCTATAGCATGTTTTAAGGCGCGTGAGCAAATCAAAGTTCAAATTGCATTTTGAAGAGGTAACAACACAGTTTTTTGCATGAACTACATCATGCATATTTCAGTCCACAAATAATTTCATACTTTAAGCCAAAATGTCAGCTGTTTCTTCGTTTGCTCGTTTGTTAAAAATGTCATACGTACAGCAAAAAGAAACGCAAAACAATAACAACGCTAAGAAGATGTTGCATGCAACATTAACGCTTCGTTACAGTAATAAAGTAAATTCCATGAAAATGCCAAATTTTTGTGCTTTGTTTTGTTTTGCGATTTTGTGTTGCAGCTGGTTGCCAGTTTGCATCTAGCAAAGACAATTGAAAAATAAAACAAAGTGAATATTTTAATGCAGCCAAAAAAGGTGAAATCCAGTAATAAAACCAAAAAAAGTAAATAAAAAAAACAAAAAAAAAAGAGAAAAAGACAAGAAAGAAAAATTTAAATAAAAACTACAAAACAAACAGCACTACAGGTAGATAGCAAAAATAAAAACAAAAAGTGGATTTTTGAGGTCACAACTGCGCACACAAAGTAAGAGTGAATCGATAGGTTGAGCGGTGAGTGAGTTATTGAGCTTCCTGGTAACATTTTAGCTTAAATAGGTGAAGGGGGTTATGTGACCCACAATGTTATGATATATTTTACCCACAGCTATTTGGGATTTTGTTGAATTTCGATTATTTCCGTATAAAAAAAAAAGTACTTTTAACAGCGTTAACTGCGACTGACTTTTAAGCTATATCTGATGATACAATTCCAGTAAATTTGATATCGATCCAATACCATTTTTTTGAAGTTATAATACCGGCCGAGGTTGTTTGATGACAACATCGGGTTTAATCAAAAATCAGAAATTTGTTTCAGTTACTAACTCATATTATTCAATAGTAAGTAGCGATAGTGTGCTATATTAAGAAATTGATACCAACCAAGAAATTGATATCACTAATTGAAAAAAAAATTATCAGATACTATGAATCGTATTGCCACTGCCGATTGAAAATTAAACCGCCCACGACAGATCGTGTAGATTAAGATTGGTTTTGAAATTGGTTTTGGTCAATTAAGAAAATATTATTTTCAGCTTCTTGGCGACAATTGGTGCCATCTAAGGTACTTAAGAGCCCCCAGATGATGATGCCCAGCTTTGTTTTGATAAATAACAGGATCAGCTTTTAGATGGTGAGCAAGATATGAAGAATGAAATATTTTATTAATATTCTGAATAATCTTACTTTTAACACACTCTAAGCTGGCAGAATTTACCTACATTTACCTATATTTAATAAAGGATCCAACTACTCCTGTCATTTTGACAATATTTTAGGAACATTTTTAGGCTCAAGAAAAAATTTACATATTTGGAACTCAGCTATCCACTTTGATCAAATTAAGCGATTATTCTATGCTGCAATATGTTTTGTATATAAGTATATGTAATTTCATTGGAAGAGGTTTTATGAGGACTTATGCTCATTAATATGATTGTTTTATGACTGTTGTAAAGGATTGAATAATTGATACACTATTCATATTTTCAGAATATTTAAAATGAATTTTTTTATTTGAGCTCTGTGTAAGCGTAAACGTATCGTTAAAGACCAAAAGGAGGAAATCGCTAATCAAACGCTTTTTTTGAAAGTGAAAGCACCGAAAAAAATTTCATTTATGGTATACATACTGGGCTGTGTACTCAATGCTTCCTTTTTTAATTATTCTTTGTCTTTTATTTACAAAGAAATTATAAAAACAAAAAGAACATGCAGAGATACATCTGTGTTCTACTTGAAGTAAAATTGTTTTTTTTTTATGCCTTCTAACAAATTCACTGTGAACCATGTCGATTTTGAATTTAAGGAGGAAAAACTAATTTTGTTTAGATCGATAAAATCTTTAAGTATCATAATCTACTTGCAACTTTAGTTTGAAGTGGCAAGCAAACAGGCATATGTTCAATTGAGTGAAGACCACCAAATATGGTGACAAGTGCACTTACACGCTACTATAACTATAGATTGCCGTATGAACATTGTAAATATGTATAAGTGGCAGCAATAATTCAATTAAAAATACAACCACAGACGCACTCATAAAAGATACTTACATAAGTGGCAACAAAATTAAGTGGCGGCATCTCTTAGTGCCTTTAGGTATCAGCTTTAAAGCAGTACTTTGGGTTTTATTGTTTTCTTTTTTATGTCTTAATTTTATAGACAATTAACTTCAAGCGAATAGAAAAAAAAAAAGCTCAACGATAAGCAGCTTTCTTTTTGAATAGCGTATATACCCAAGCATGCTACCCTGTTGTAAAAATCAACAAACCAAAAATTGTATAACTTTGAAATTAAAGCTCAAAGTAACGAGAGTTCTATTATCGATGACTGTAGAAGTTTGTAAGTTTACTTGGATTATGTGAAATTTATTTAACTTCAGCAGAGCCTCTCTGTAATTACATCCATTAATGAGATTAATGAGTAGAAAATTTGAAATTTTTCTGAATGATGTTAAAATGATAATTGAATTTAGCTACTACAACTATAAGTCTTCTTAGCTATCTGGCTTGAGGCTTTAAATCAAGAAAAAAGCTTATCATAAAGTTACCTTTGTTCCCAAATGTAAATCATTTTTATACTAAACTCCTTATCAATCATTATTAGCGACATTTAAATTGTTTTTTTTTTCTACTGGGTTCACTTAGCGCCACAAAAGCTCATCGCACTTGAAAACACTTGACACTTACATACATAGACTATTAACAGGTGTTTAGAACTGATTAAATCAAGTTAATGCTATTAAAAAAAAAAACAAAAAAAAACACAAACAAAAAAATGGAAAAAAATTGCATAAAATCCGATTAGCGCTAATTGTCGTTGCGAGCGTACATACTTATGTGTAGGTGTGTTACGTAACATATGTGTGCACATGTGAAAAGCTATGCAAATTTAATCCCATGGCAACGTTTAAAAGAACGCTAATAAAAATGTTAACACTTTTTGAAAAAAAAAATAAGAATTTATAAAAATTCATTTAAATTGGAACAACTTTATAACAGATTTATTGGGGTGCATCTATATATGAAAAAAAATAATTTCAGAGTAATCAATATCAAGCATAGATTTTTCAAACTTAGCTTTAAAGCACTGTAGCCATTAGGGTTATTAATATTAGACTATCACAATGTAATTTCAAATTTGTAAGTCAAAATTTAAGTTTTTCTCAAGTTGCTAAAAATGCTCCTTTGTTATAGTTAAAGATAATCACAAAAAAGAAAGAAAAACAATATCAAAAATTAATAATTTTCTGCAGCACTTGTAGTAGTTGGCAAACGCAAATTATATTTTCAATGTAAGTGATATGTTCATATTTATATATATGGTTTGAAATGTCTTGATCGGCACTTTAATATGTCGAAAGCATTAAGAACCGGTGTCAACTATGAAATGAGTATTAAGAACCTATTGGGCCTTTGACAGTCGACTAATGTTTGTATTTGCTTTGAAAAACTTAAAGTAGATGTTAACAAAGACCTCTCAAAGGATATAAAAATCAAGTATATTAGGCTGTTGCCGAATAGCAAAAATGCTGCATAAAATAGAAACATATTTTCACCTCCAGAAGCTCCGGTAAATAGCTTATATCTTTGATGATTGAGTAAAACTTATTTTAACAAAAGAGGACCATTCAAGCAAGATACATAATGGCTGGTGCTGAAAACATAAAGTTTCTTCATAAGTTTTTAGTTTCTAAATATGAAGAAATGTTTTAAATTGCATTAAAAATTACAAAGAACATCTTTCTACACACGTTTATATCAACGATTTTCAAGCTGAAAGTAAAGAGGTTTCTAATTTAAATCGAATTTATAAAAAAACTTTAAATAAACTTGAGATGACTACGTTTCGCACTTATTGGTTTTATACTTTACAAAGGATATTTATTTTGTGAGAGCATAGTTGATTCCAAAAGTTTTTAGGTTTATAAATCTTATATTATAACGCTCACCCTAAAATATATATATGTTTCCATATGTTTAAGCTGCAGCAAAACGTGTTACTTTTTTGCTGTTTGACTACGCTCCAAAAGTGCAGTGTGGCAAGCCCTCTGACGGAATTTAGAGCACGTGCGGTGTCATGACACTGTTAAGGTGGTGTGGTGTCTGTGATGGTTTCCAACAAAAGTATGAGTGCCCAGCAAACATTTTCAATCAAGAAATAGAGATATTTTAATCGAGACGATGGTTTTGATCTCGTATTTTGATGTCAGGCGAGAGAAACTCACTGGAGATAGCGAGCCGCCACAGCAATTTGCGTATAAATCATAACTTAAAGTTTCAGATAAGACCAACATTTTATTACGTTATAGAACTCAGCAATATTGTTTCATACTACAGATGTAATTTGCCTAGGATATATAACGTGAATTTTTTTTATGACTTTTATAAATTTATTGCACTAAAAGTGGAAATTTTCCAAATAACTATCCAAAATGTTTGCTGGGTAGGCATACATACCCGAATACTTATATAACATATACATTCATATGTATATATGCATGAGTGTGAGACATGATTTTTTTCTATTTCCTACGCTTATCACGCTGTTGTTGTAATTGCTACATGCTGATTTATGATTAAGATTGTAGTTTATTTTAGTTATGTTTGCTTCTTTGCATGTATGTAAGTGTTGTGCCACACCCCAGTCGCCCACATTTGGTGCTGTGATTGATGAAGTTGTTTTTGTTGCTACGGCTATTATTGCTCTATAACGGAAATGACCTTTTATTTTTTGCTGTTATTTCCTTCCGTTGAACGTGTCCATGTTTTGTAAATTGTATTTGATTGTGTGTGCGTATGTTTTGATATCTGCATATATTGTACATTTATATGTAAAAGTGTGTGAAATTTATTTGTGCGTGTTCGTATGTAAATTTATAATCTTTATGCTGCCATTTGTTAAGCTTTGCGTGTGTTCAAGCGACAATTATATGTATATTTTATAGCATATTTTTAGTCTGCTATCGTCAGGGGCCTTGGAGACTAAAATTAGTATGAATTATAAATTCGTAATTTTCTCACGTTGTCAATTTTTATTTGCTCAAATAGTGCTGTGGTTCCCAAGAAAACGCATCCTTGAGAATTAGGATATGCTATCCCTCGCTTTTCTAAGTTGCGTTCTTATCGAAATACATATCGCCCAGTAAAATTGTTTAGGGAATGCTATCTACAAGCTCAACAAGAAACATCTGAACTTGTAATTTCTTAACAAAACATTAACTTCGAAATAAAATCTCTCAAGAAATAAATTGGGGGTTTTTTGTTAAGGGTAAGCGCAAAAGAATAAAATAAATTGCCTTTGACCTTTCAAGGCCAATTCGAGGTGATCTGTGATTTTTAATATACAAAACAATGTTTTTTATTGCAGATTTGTATTTTGTGGGAAATAGTAGACATGATTTGCATGAACAATTTTTCTCTATGATTTTTAGTTTTTGTGTTAGTAATACGAACACTTTTGGTCGTTTTTTTCTCTTGACCTATACATTTTTAGTAATAATCGTACTGAGAAAAAATTTCTCAACATTAATTAAATTATAAAAAAAAATGTTTTTTCATTCTCTATTTTTTTTTTTAATTTATGACGTCATAGAAGAAAAAATTGTTGCAATAAATTAAAAGAAAATATACTTTTAATCATTATAAGGTCTAGTCAAAATCGTCCAATATCTTATTGTGCCACTTTTTAAATGAAAAATGACACAGAGACAAAATTTGAGCCAAACAACTTAATTTTAAGCCAAAAACAAAATAAATTCAATATACAAAATAAAACTAATTATTTTAAGTCAAAAATGCAAACAAGCAGCAATCATTTTCAAAACATTCAAAAATTTTTAAATATCTATGCCAAGATTTTTGATGCGTCGACAAAGCAACAATTTTTCATTTTCATAGAAAATAAACTGAGACCTCTCGAATTGTAGATGTTTGACAGCAGGCGATTTTTTTCTAATACCAAAATGTCACAAATAGCTTAAGAATGAAAATAGTGAGATGAAAAAAAAATCTCAAGTGTCAACACTTAGTAAAAAATCAATTAATAAATGTCAACGAAGCAGTGGGAAATAAACTTTGAAGCATAGAAATATTTGAAGAAAAAAACTGTTTATAAAAAGAAAAAAGTAATAGAAATTAAAAATAAAATTCAAAAATTCCTCAACATCAACATCAAGCATCGAAGATACATTCATATGTTGCAAGTAAATACAAAATGTTTATAAGCATTCAACCAATATAAACTTTGTTTTGCATGGCAACATGCAGAACCTCTTGAAGAGCTGAAAGTTTCAAGTCAATATAACAGCAAAATTTTAAAGAAAAAATGTTTAAAAAAAGAGATCAAACTCACAAGAAAATGTGTTGATAAGTCACAGCTCATCAATGCGCAAAATTTTTAATTTGTTTTCTCTTAAATATTTGTTTATTTTTATGTTTTCTAAAATATTTATTACGTTTTGCTTAAGATTTTGAAGTCGAAAGTGTGTGAGAAATAAATTTCAACAAGAGATAATAAATCTTTTGAAGATGAAAAAATTGGCCTAGTAAAAGTATAGGGTGTCGCAAAAATCACGCAAGAAGTAATTTTGATAGAATATACAGGTTTTTAATTGAAGGGCGCTTATTGTTAAGACATGATGAGCTACATTATTTCAAAAATCGATATTTTGTGTTCATTCTGTTACCTGATACCACAGTGGTGGGATCGTTGGCTTTAACTTAAGGCCTCTAAAAAAAGCCAACGGCTTTAAATCATGCCAGAAAACCAATTCTGGAGACCAAAACGGGAGATTACACAACCAGAAAATGAGTCATGCAGTAATTGAATTATTTCTCGGGCTGCATGGCATGTAACACCTTCTTGTTCAAAACACATATCGTCCACATCCAAACAACTGAAGTATAATGTTCAGTCGCATCTTCGAAGAAAAATTGTCTGATGATGCATCCAGCCCGAAATCTGCACCAAACAGCAATTCTTCGTAGATTCTCTGAAATCTGAATGCAATATCTTTTACGAATGCCGAAGCCATCAAGCTTAAAATGAGCCTTATCGTTAGAGATGATTTTGTTCGAAGAATATGCGCATCCACTTTTGTTTTGTTCCATAAGTCATTCAAAGATCCCTTATTGTGGTTCATAAGCTTCAGTTCTTGACTCAATTGAACAACGTAAGCGCATGTATTCAGATCTTTCGTGAGAATATGCTGCAGAGAGCTTCTAACAATCACATAGTTCACCATCACGTCGCCAGTGATTGCGCCAAGCAAAGCGAATCTTTCAAAGGCATTTGTCTTGAGCGCAGAAATTCAAAATGCACTCAATTTTGGACAGAGCAGCACTGATTCGCTTGAAGCGCTTTCTCGCAAATGCGTTACTTAAATGTTAAACAACATTTCTTTGGACTTTTTTAAAAAACTTTACATGATTTGAACAATTTATATGCAGAAATGCATGTGCTGAAACCTTTGCTGTTTGTTTTTTCTTTTTTTTGCTTTTGTTGATTTTTACTTTTCTGTCATAATGCATTTGCATATGCAAATACATTTTGTAATTTTGGTTGTTGGCACTTAAAAATTTTTGCACTATCGTTCCTGCACTTGCTTTCTATACAAAAGTGTTGTAGTATAAATTTTCCTTACTGATTTTATATTTTTGTGTCGTTTCGTTTGTAAGTTTTTGAACCTTGCAGTTATAATTTTGGGTCCAACCTAAAAATGCTGCATGCATAAATTTCATTATAAATTTTCTTCAAAAGAAACTACCATATGTATGCGCGTAGAAAGCATACATTTTTACTTAACAAAAGTTTTCCTTTGAGCATTGCATATTTTACTGAAACATCTCTTTTTGAATTAATTCCAAAAATAATAGTAAAAAATTCAAGCAACTATCTTTGACATTAAAGCGTCATCAAAAAAATTTGTTGTTCATTTGCTCGTACAACAACATTAATGTCAACAGCAAAAAGACAAAGCACAAATGTTGCTAAATCACAACAATTGCGCATGCGTGTTGCGACAACAAGCAAAAACAGTAGCAGCAATAACACAGAAAAAGTAAACAAACTTGAAATGCAAACAATTGCAGTGCAGCAGCAACAATATCAACAACAAAGAAGCAACAGCAGCAGAAAATGGAAGACAAATTTACAATCACAATAACAAATAGTCATATTTTATATGAAGAGAAATATCATTTACAAATTTTGCATTAAATCGAAGAAGCGATGCAGTTAACAAAATATTTAATGAAAGATCTTATATATTTTAGATAGGATAAAATAATTTAAAAAATTTGAGAAAAAATGCACAAAAAACAAAATGTGACATTGCCAAAAACTGCAACCAAAATTTTTCTCTACAAAATTATTGAAAAATTGTTTCGATCAACTGCAGTAAACTTGAATCAAAAACGAGTTTAAAAAAGTCGTGGCTTGGTAGAGGGCGCTTTGGTGCATGTAATATTCATATGAAAATATAATATATATATATCGAATAATAAAAAAAAATTATTTTTCAAACCGATATATATTAAATTTATACGAATCAGGTACACAATTATTGCCGGGTTTTAGCTCCACGCAAATTGTTCAAAATTAGCGTTTGAATAATAACGAATAGCCTTAGAAATATATAGAGTTCACAATAGATTCTTTAAAGACCATTACTTTCGAGTATAAAGTCAAAAAAATATCGGTTTGTATCGAAAAATATCGGACAGAGTCAAGTTCGCATAAAAGTTCAACAGTTTTATGCCCATTCAATTAGTCAAAGGTTATGGAATAGTATCGAAATACAGTCATTACAAGTCGGGGTTGAAAAAAAACGAAATAGATATATACAACATCGGAAAAATCCGAGGTCAAAGAAATCGAAAACATAGAAAAAATCAAAAAGTATGATAGAGTATCGAAGTGTGTCAAAAAACAACAATAAATTTTATAAGAGCCGAAATCAACGAATGGCATAAAAAATGTCGGCATGGCAAACGTCGTGAAAGACTTGATCAAAATCCAACAATTTCAGATACGTATATTGGCAGCAAGGCACTTAAATGGTTGAAATAATTTTTGAGTAATTTAGGACCTATGTCATATATATATAATGTTCTTTATTTGCTTCAAATACTTTTGCCTAAAAAATTACAACTTACAAAAAAATTACAACTTACAGCGCTTTCAAAAAAAAGTTATTGCAGTAAATACAAATGGTTATAAGTCATAAGGCAAGAGCCTATGGCCACAGGCCCTAACCCCAATACCTCAAGGGGTCCCAACATAGAGATAGATGAATAATTTTTATATTTACTTGCTAATCAATCAATCAGTTGTATGAATTTTTAATATAATGAACTTAATTATTTTAATCATAAGACTTTTTCAATAAGGGACTTCTTTCCATTTTTTGACCCAGTCACTGCAAAGACGCCCATGGTGCTTCTGGCTGCTGAATCTTAACTGGACAAATTTGCCCAATTGAAATTAGATTTTGAGACATGAAGGTGGTTTTTCAAAGCGTCGTAGTTCCGAATTGAAATAAAACAGATAGTTTGAAATTTATTATTTATTAATATTTATTGCTTTAATTTTTGAAAAACAAATATTCCCTCTCGGTTTAATCTACTGACTTTACAAAAGAGATACAAGTAATCCCAATTGATGGCAATAAAATAACTCTTCTGAACACTAAACCACTATGTCTATATATGCATGACAACTTTTTTTACACAATTCAAGCTAATAGCTTAAGTAAATGTGTCATCATCATTATCGGCGTTAGCAACATTTGTTGTCTTTACTTTCGCTTAAAAGGTTTTGACCAACTTACTAACTGGTATTAAGTAATCCGACTACATGCTATCAAACGTTTACCAAGTTAAGCGTACACTCGTATGTTGCTTGTCCATTGGACTGTGTGTGTGCGTCTGCTGTTAATGCGACATCCCTTCTTGCTGGAACGTCTTTTGTTGCTGCCTTACAAGTCAGCTCCGCAACACCGCAATTTTCCGGTTAACGCACATTTTACATTCATACGGCACAGCAAAAAAAAAGTGAAAAAATGAAGAGCAGTTGTGGAAGAGGTGGTAAGTATCGTTATAGCTAACGATACTTGATTTTCGCCACTTTTTAGTAACTTATATTTGAAAATAAAATCAGCTAAACATGGAAAGATAATTTGAATTTGAGGACAACCAAAAGTACCTAAGTACCTGTGCTGAGACCCACGACACAAACGAGGATTTTCGCTTACAAGGCGACTTTTAGAGGATATACCGACGACGAGATGAGACATAATTTTTTAAAATTTTTTTTAAAATTATTTAGCACAATCCTTAGTTTTCAAATATGTCAATTTTGAACTCATACGATACTTTTTCCCAAAAAATATAGCCAACAAAAATGTATCGTATCTTCCTTCATGCTGTTCTTGCCTTATGCAGCATTCGCAGAGACCCAATGCTTGGTCTCTGGCGCTTTACTATAATCAATTGCTATGTGCTGTGGCTGCACCCCTTTTTTTGCTTTTGCTAAAGACAGGAAGAACGTTAATGGTAACTTTACTTAAAGACAGTTTTAAGTCTTCACTGGCAGACTAAAGCAAAGCAGACATTCTTCCCAAACTTCCGGTTACCAGCTTTACTTGTTGCTACTACAGCCACTTTTTTCTGTTCTGCTCTGTATTGTGTGTTGTGGTTATGTTTCTTTCTGATGCCTTAAAATTGCACTTTTTTGCTGAATGGAAGCAGTTTTTTTTTTCGTTCTGCAGTCAATCGTATTTTTTAATTTTCTACCCTATGTTTAAATTTAACGTTCCTTTTGATTTAATTTTATATTTTTGTGTGCAATTTTTTTTTAAACTTTCGTCTCACAATAAACAGAGCGAAATAATTTGATTGAATTTCATTGAATTGTGAAACGAAATGAAATGAAGCTGACTGAGTTATAATTAACTTTACTGGCTCAATGCGTTGGAAAAGGTTATGAAATTTAGTTACCTATAATTAAAGTTTAGTTTCAGTTTTGTCAATGTGCTCATCAAAAGTTTTCTATTGTCAGTATTACAAAAAAAAACCTTTGCAAATCGAATTTGCTGAAGTAGTCCATGACTTATATTTTTGTTAATGAATTTATACTACTCAGCTTAGATTGTATGATTTCAAAAGCTTTCAATTCTGCAACTTAAAATAAAAAATTGATCATTGCTCTGTAGGGAGCACCATTGACCGTAACACGGGCTCCATCCGAATTTTTGAAGAAATACGGTCTTATGATGCCTCCCGTCCATAAACCCTACCAAACAGTACATTTATCGGGATACATTGGAAGCTCTTGGATTGCTTCTGATTTGGCCCAAATACGGCAATGTTGCTTGTTAACGTAGCCGTTCAAACACATTGTTTTGATAAGATAATGGATCAATTTGAAGTTGGTGTATGGCCTATAAACCGAAATTAAAACGTAAACCAATATCAGCCAGCTTCAATTCTTGTACGAGATGTATTTGACAGGCCTTCAGACAAAGATCACACCTCAAGATACGCTACAATGATCCATAAGAGATGCCCAAAGCCTGAGATCGGCGACGAATCGATTGCTCACGGATTTCACGAACACTCTCTGCTACTGCAGAAATATTCCCTGGTTGAATGATGAATGTCCAATAGTTTAAAATTGGTTCAAAATTTGGTGATCATATACTATATATGGCATCATGTACTTCTTCAAAAGTTAATGTACACCTCTTGAAGTAAGCGAGAAATAAAGTCTTCTCAACATCTATATACAAAAGGCTTTGCCATGACTTATTGCAAGGCAATGCCACGACCAAAAATTAAACTATAAACTTAGAGTTATTTCGTATTGTAGACGAACGATAAAGAACGATTTTTGAAAATTTAATTCCTAATGTAGCATATTCTAAAATTTCAAAAATTCAGTTTATATACAAAAGCTTTTTTTCTTCTTTCTAATTAACTGAAGAACAAATGCTCAGGGCAAATTGTTTCCCCCAAAACCAGAAATTTCGGAATATAAGACCGTCATAAAAGTTCGATATCCATTAAGGAAAAATTATTCGAATTATCCAAGAAAATTCAAAATCAGGCGAATGGTGTGCGCTGGATATATGAAATTCCGAAAAAGAGATCCTCATTTAATGTTGATATCAACTAAAAGAAGAATTTTCGAGACAAAGGATTATGGGATGGTCTAGAATAACTTTGTAATAAGGGTTAATGGACTCACCCAAATTTTTTTTTATATATTTGAAATACGAAAATTTAAGCTCATTCATATTTTTACCAAATTTTAAAAAAGAACAAAAGATGAAAATTGCTTAATAACTCGAGAAATAAGCGTTAATAGAAACATATATGATTCAAAATTATATATGTATTAGACCACATTGATTTCAAAACAATCGAAATAGAGCCGCATCTATTATCTAACGAGTTTGAAAAAGGAAAAGAAAGTCTTTTCGGTCAATAAATCCTCCAAAAGTATGTCTCACATAGAGAAGATAATACTCCAAAGTTATAGAGGAAATGAAAAAAATTTTTTAACACAAAAAATACTTTATTTGTTAACGAATTATCTCTGGCTTATCAAACAGTCCCACATAGTTTAATAAACGTTTAAAGAAATATGTTTTCATAAAACATTTCATATCTGGAAAGTTACCATGGAACATGATATAGTGGACTTAAAAGTTTTATTGTGAAGCAAGAATAGCATGCACAAATATGAGGTTTTGTGCATGAAAGGGACAAAAATATAGGGAAGAAGCACTTAAGAA
Organism: Meiosimyza decipiens; assembly: GCA_963680825.1. Taxonomy (NCBI): domain Eukaryota; kingdom Metazoa; phylum Arthropoda; class Insecta; order Diptera; family Lauxaniidae; genus Meiosimyza; species Meiosimyza decipiens. The sequence goes on along the minus strand of OY804258.1, from coordinate 22,489,082 downwards.
CTGTGAGATAAATAGAGCAACATAGATTCAGCTTTACGTATTCACGGATTTTTTTTCAAATAATATTTCTCGTTAGTAAAAAATTTAATGGAAATTCATTGGTATTAGCATTTATTACTAAAAAAATGTTCACTGTCACGGAAATTATACCGTTTGCAATAAAATTTTATGTGGTAGTGGAAAATATCTGCATTTAATAGTTTTAGTGGCAATGATTTTTGAACTAAGCTACTTACATGCCACTAAAGCAGTAAAAAATTATCTCCATTAGCAATAAATGCTGAGTCGTTAACGAGTTTATATTTCACTAAACACTTAGTGGCACACTCAGGAATGGTATGGAAACATTTATTTTTGATTTAAACGCGTATACTTTGAAGTTAAAAATTTTATTCATTATTTTTAACACAAACAACTTTAAATTCATTTTGAATTGGTAAAAAATTGCAGATAAAATTTTTTAACTTCAAAAGTGAAAAACTTCAATTTCATTACTAAAATTACTTTTTCTTATTTAATACTAAGCACTTTATTGCTTTGAATTATACATGAAATCACCTTAAATCAATGTGGACCCTTGTTGAATTGAAATTAAAAATGTTTCTCTTCAATTAAAATTTCCATGGTACCAGAACAAAGAATATTTTACAAAACTTACAATTGAGTATATTGAATCGAAGTCACAAGCTCGTGGAAGCTTAGAACTTACCTGTAAATATAAAGAAAAAGAAAGTTTAGTATATTTATCTGATTTTTGCAATAAAAAATAATATAAATTATGTTAAAAATTTACAAAATTTAATAAAATTCACTAGGTTACTAAAAAACTCGCCCGTGACATAAGAAAAGAAAAATTCCCAGCTCAGTGCAAATAAAATTGCGCTCAGTTTCAATTTGGCAATGTTGAATTTTCACGTACACTTTATTTTCCATTTTCCACAAATTGCATGGAGACGAAACAAAATTAAAAAAATAAAAAACTGAATTTTTATAAGAAAAAAAAAACAAACTAAGTGAAAATACACGCGGGAAAACCCTAGCTGCATATAAATCATGAGAAAAAAATCAACTACGCAGACGAGAGACAGGAAATCATGAGTATAAAAATACATGAGTTATCAGAGTTCCTTAAAGAAAAACACAACGTTATGTTTTTTCGCTCCTTTACACAGTAGGGGCATCCCTTCCTTAATAAATTTTTGGCAGTGTGGTTTGAGTTTCCTAAATAAACGCAAGGAAAGAACAATGCAGACACAAGTGGAATTAATAACCTAAACAAAGTGGAGTGAAGAAAAAACAAACTGAAGCGGATGTGAAAGAAAATTGAGACTTAGTAAATGTTGCTTTTCAAGTTATAAAAAAAATAGGAATATCTGTGTCTTTAAATAGAAGCTACCTCAGCAATGTTTCAGAAGAGCAAAAAAAAAGCGTTGACAACATGGTGCTATGAATTAAAAAATGGTTAATTTTAAAGAAAATTCCTATTTAAATAGAAAAAATACTGTTGATATGGCAACACTGTGACTGCGCACTTTATTACTTTATTTTAAACTCAAAACACTTAAGTCTAAATTTATCTAATGTTTCGAAATTTTATTTTCTCATAAATCAACGCACATGCGTTCATCACAACATTAAATAACTTAGCCCTTGGAAAATTTAGAAATAAACCACGACTGTTCTTCATTTCATCATTTTCCTTTTTCGTTTCACTTCAAATTCCGTTACGAAATACTTGCTATCCTTGGAATTTCTTGAAAACATGAAGTGTGCATTCAATAAAAATCTTCATTGAGCTAAAAATAGAGATCATTTCCAGTAGTGTAGTGCAACAGCAAAATCCATGCCATATGTTTGGTTCATCAGCTTCCTGTCTTAAGTCATCGTTTTCATGTGTGATGCTGCGCTGCATAGTTTGCTTGCATTTGTAGTTTCTTATTTTTCTTGAAAATACTTTAATTTTTCATAGCAGACAGTACGTATAGTTTATACAAAGTAAATATAACTATACAGAGCAATAAATTTCTACATAGTGCTGCCACATTTTAACACATTGTTACAGAAATCTTCAATCAATTTTATTGTAAATAATTGGAAACTAAAAACTTGCTCCACTAAAAAAGTGTAGTGAAGGAAATAGGAAATACTGAAACTAAGCTTACATCTAAGGAAGTTTAGAAATATGCATTTAAATATGATAACGACTTTTGATTTTTATGTTATCGGTTTGAATTTTAAATTTCTTTGAAAGCATACAGCTGCTTATATTAATAACCAAATGAATATCAAAAAAAATTTAAAAAAAAAGTCTTTTATAAAGCGTTCATAACACTAGATAGTTAAAATGCATATTTTAAATGCATATTTCAAGCTTTTTGCTTTAAGAAGTTTTTAAGTAAGAATGGTCGTTAATTTAAGAAATTCACATTTGTAAAACAACTAGTTACTGTAAGTTTTAGCGTTTGCACAGCTCGAAAGAAACAAAACATAAGGTTTTAAATGAAAAAGGCAGTCAATTTTAGCAAATAAGATGACTTTATGAACGAACAAAGGAAAATATTAAATTGAGTTATGTCAAGAAAGAGCAAATTTTCTGATTTACTCAAGAAATCTGAGCAAAAAATATTTTTCATAAAATTTCAGAAATATTCACCACAAAATAACGAGTTTAAGAAGATATCATATTAGTTTCTAAATTATAGCGTTATTCTTTTGGACCTTCAACGGATAATACGGATTCTTGTATGACACCTACGACTATAATTTCAAAGAACATACTGTATAGTATATATAAATTTTACCATTTAAAATCCACAAAATGATTTTTAAAATGCAGTAAAGAACAACACAAATAAATAATTTTTAGACATAACACACATCTGTTAAATTATTTCTTAATGTTTATTAATATACGGCAACCCTAACTTAGTTGCAATAGAGTCATATGTTGAACATGTGTGCATTTAAAGAATTTATTTTTGACGCAACAGAAATCATTTGAGACTTAAAGTAAAAAAAAAGGCATACGCAAGCAGTTCACTGCAATAATAAGCAAATTGTGAAAAGAGAACAATATTTTTCATATAAAATGAAGCTTTTTATTTACTTCTATTTAGAATAAAAAAAATTAAAAATTTAGAAAGCTTTGAAAATTAAAAATTTTTTAAATAATATATATATCTTGGATTTTAAAAAATAAATTTATATTTTCAAAAGTATTCATTTTAATTACATAGTTACTTAAAAAAACATTTTTCAACATTATTGCGCTCTGTGATTTTGCAATAATTTGTTTAAGTTTTTTTTTATTTCCAATTTTACTAATTAAAATTACATTTGTAATTAAAATTGTCACTCAGGCAATATAAATTTAAAATCAATTTTATTTATTTAATTGAACCAAAACAAAATCACCCCTCAATAACAATAAAAGATAACGACAGTAATAAAAGCTGTCAGCGCAGTAAAATAGGCCAGTGCAACCATAAAAAAAATCACTTGATATGTTTTTGAATAAAACAAAAATGATAAAAAGTAAAAGACAGAAATGAAAGCAAACCATTATCCAAAAGTTTTTAAGTAAATGTAATTTAAGGAGATCCAAAAATAAAAGTCTATACACTACACAGAGCGAATATTCTTATATTCATTTATTTAAAAAGTATTTTCGATGCAGTGTAGGGTGTGTGCGTTTCGGCATGGCCGAAGATAACATCTTTACTAGTATTGTTTTATTGCGTATGAGTCAAACACTGCACATTTGAACATTTACTTTACATTTTTTGTTAATTGTAATTTAAATTTGCTTAGGGAAAAATGTTTGTAAGATACAAAATAAACTTTTTAAACCGTAAAAGGCTACTTTTGACATTGGAATGCAAGTGAAGAAACACTACGTTCAGCCTAAAACTTCATATTATGCGTTGCAAGAATAAAAATACAAGGTGTTCCCCACATTAAGGATATGCACTGCTGCAACTCTAGTTAATGCCAAGAACTTAACCTTTGTAGACTTCTTATTTAGTTACTATACAGACATTTTTTTCTATAATATCGATGTTTATCGACACTATTCAACTTTATTAAAATTGTTTGATACTTTTGGACTTTCATTGTCGCCTTCGATACCAAGCGATATTTCATAATCCTTTCAATATTTTTCATTCATTGATTTTCATGATACTTAATATGATCATTGATGCAGTAGCTATATGTTTTATGAAAAAATGTAACCATAATGAAAATAAGTATAAGTCTATATGAAAGTAGTGTGAATAAAAACATTTTAAAAAATTCTCGAAAAAAAAGATATTGACGTCTTAGAACTTAAGAAAAAAGAAATGTTATAAGAAAAATATATGAAAATTTATGAGTTAAACCATGAGATTTTCGCTTTAAAAGTTGTACGAACAGCACTTGTATTAATAAAAAAATTCATTTATTACATGAAGCCTACATATTTTACAATATGCTGTTAAATTCCACTAAATGTAAAATAAGATTTTGTCTCTTTGATAAGCTCGATGCACATCGACGTCGAGCAATTTCATTTGATAAATGCTATAAAATTATGTGTAATATACAAAAGCATCGAAAAAGAGAAAAATGTTTTATGGAACAAAAACATAAATAAATATAAAAAAGATTTTAAAGTGTGGAAATCTTTGAACACCAGATACTGACATCAATATAAACTACAAATTGTTTCCTAACAGCACTACGGTCAAATGTTGTCAGTTTTATTTTAATTGGTTGTAAAATCTTGTCAAACTAAATTTCTTTGAAGTTTGGTTTTATTTTTCTCGATGCAGGCAAATTTTGTTTTCCAATTAGTAAATAGTTATAATTTTCACATATTTCATTAAATATTTCAAAAATTGCTGCTTCGACACCTTTCATTTGTATATCAATTTAAATAAATTCAATTGTAGTAACATAACAAATTTTGCACAGTTGCTGCATTTTCAAACTAAAACAAAACGGAGAAATTATGCAGGCATTTCGATGTGTGCGTGTATTTCATCAGTAAAATTTGGCAACACACTGAAACTCATCAAATTATGATGATGATACGAAAAGTTCATATTTTTGTTATGAAAATCATACGGTACGGGTATAACAGAATAGTAGAGTTGTAGAAGAGGAAATTTGCCTGCACAGTAGTTACTTCTTATATCGGAAATTTCAAAGCACTTTGCTAAAGTACAAATAAAAAGCGTGCGCTGCGTTTTATATTCTAAGTAAAGCGCTTTGCTTGAATTACATTTGCTGCTTCAAATGAAGCACTTGGCATGTATTGTTACAAAAAAGAGCCTTTTGAGGAGTACTTTACTAACTTTTGATCATAATACCGTCCAAGCTATTGTTTCTATGAAAAAGTAAATTTCCCTCGAGTTAGAAGAATTATTTTGAAGAAAAAAGCAGAGTCAATGCAATGAAACCTAAAAAATGACGAGTTTGACTAAAATATGTGGTTGTTTAATATATTTTAAGACAACGTAATTCGGTCAAAGTATTAAGGGCAAGGTTTTTGCTCATAATGGTGTTAGTATATTTTTATTTGTGTTCATTTAAATCCAATATGTCTTGATAAGTCACAAAACATACCTCCTGCGAAATATTTTAAGGGCCATTAATAGTAAAAAATTTCTATTTATTTTTATTTTTGACATGTTCTTTATAAAGGACTAATAAGTTCCATTCGGAGTGCTTTTAAAGCGTTTTAGATACCGTCAGTGCGAAGCTATTGCACGACCATTCTAATAGTGGCGGTATTTGAAGTAAAATCGAATAGATTTTGCTTTTTAGTATTTTAAAATTAATTATGGGCTTTCCGTTGCAATGAGAACAAAGCGCTTTATTGCAATGACATAAGATTGTTAAAAAAGTTGGTATTGGTAATGGTAACAGAACACTTCAGTGATATTTTGTAAAGCTTTGATATCACTAATGAAGCGCTTTCTTTTCAATAAGGCATATATTAGGTAAGTTTCATATAATTTATTGTCAAAGCTCAATTAATTTTAAAATGAAACGCATTCAAATAGCTATTTTACAAAACAGTGAAATCTTTCAATGCTGCTAAGTTAGCAATGGTAAATGAATGCTGATTTTTACAGCTCTGTATACTACTATTAGCTAGGATAGATCATAACTCTTCGTAACATCATGCATTCATTTGAAGTTTTATTTATTTTTATGGTAAATTTTAATCTTGATTTTATGCTTTTCATGCATACATATAGATACACAACATGCAAAATGTTTTTTGCAACTGCTGATGTTAAATGATTTATTTAATTTTAAAAATAATATATAGTCCTGTTGTAATATAAAATTAATAAAATATATTGTTTGTTAAGATAATCTTTACAGCATATAGTGAGTCATGGTTCCTACGTTTCTTGCAAAAAGCATATTTTACGGTGTTGTCAAATACCACATTTAGCTTAGCTTTGCATGTGGCATCGCAATTGGCAAATAGCTCGAATCCATAGAGCAGAGTGGGAAAAAGATACGCTTTAGCAAGAAGTAATCTGATCATTAACGGCGTAAAGGATAGAGTGATACCCAAAACACGCAGCATACGTACTGTGCATTAAATGTGAGTCCTCCAGGACAATGTTCGATTAAAGGTTATATCAATATTTTTAGTAGAATTTAGCAATAAAGTTGGAAAATGCCCAATGTCCATTGATTTTTTAACAATAACATTCTGAGTTTTTTGTATTAAGCCATAAGCCACTTCTTCTGCCCATTTGACAATACGAGTCAATTGTCAATTAAAAAATTAAGACTTAAAAATTTGCTAAAAAAATTTTTCCTAAATTAAACATTTTGTTTTAAAATTTCTGTATCTACCTACAAATTCAGTTTTTATACAATTTTATTGAGATTTTCATAAACAAAAAATAAGATGTTGAGGTTAATATATTTTTATGATAAGCTTGCCTTAAAATCATAAATAACTTGTAGACAAATATCTTTTTGCTTACTCAACTTTATTCAATTTGTAATGTTGTACAGCAAATATTACGAAACAATCAATTTTATATAAGCAACATTTGATAAATGAAAATTCCAAACACGTTAGATTTTCAAATTGAAGTCTACGTACGATAGAGAAGACGTTGTTGTCGTTTCTAGCTGTATGCCTGTCGTTGTCGTTGTACTGCCGCTTTATTTCTCGTTAACGAATTTATTGATGCCATGCACGTCATCAATCAGTAAAAAAGAAAAAAAAATGTTGATGAGGAAAAAATTTAAAATTTGCATAGACAAATCAAGTGCTGAAACAATAAGCAAAACGATTGCTTTATATGAAGCTTTGTTTGTACTCGTAAAGAAAAAACTTTTTTTTTTATAAAAACGTTTCAAAAAACCAATTCTATAGCCTTCTCAACTAGCTATAGCAACTTAACAAAAGGAGTTTCTAAAAAATAACGCATTCGAAACAAAGCAAATGCACATAATAAAAAATATGCATAGGGAATTCCACGCCAAACCGAATGCTTTTCCAACTCTGATTTTTCTAGAAATTTTTCTTCTTTTAGTACTGGTTAAGAGTCGTAATCTTTTTAAATTTCTTTTGTTAAAAATTTTTCGAAATTAACAGTTTATGCTGATAATGCGCAAACGATTTTTCAAATTTTCAGTGTTCATGTCTCTAATACGTAAAATATATTGAGAATTTTCCCTCAGCATTGTATGAATTTGAAATAAACAAGAGACATCAAAACAACAACATGAACGCGACTGTTTTTTAATCAGCTTAAATTGACACTCGGGGTCACATTCATTAAGAGCAACAAAATGAGTGTTTTTTTTTCATTAATTTAAGTGGATAGATGGATGGCTCATCTGAATATGGGTTTTTTTTTTGTGTTCTCAATTATTTCATAAACGCAATAACGAGAAATGTGTGAATTGTTCAAAGTAATTTATTTTATATTTTTTCGTCATATGACCAAATTATGCCTCATTTAAGTAATTTAAATACATAAGAAATTCAACGTTTTATTGCCACACCCAATTTACCACGCAGCTAGTGAAGGAGTGAGTGGGCGAATGCACTATATGTAAAATTCTATTTGCTGTACAAAACTAAGAGCAGCCAGCTAAAAGAATTAATTAAACAGCACTTAAATCTAACCCATCACCTCCTTCAGCTTTTATTGCACGTTCAAAGGCCAATAGCTGCAATGCACTGAAGCAAAAATAATAAAAAAAATCTATATATTAGTAGCAAATAATTGCGTTGCTTTTGAAGTTGTATTTGTATTGCACTTAATATTTTTAGCAGTAGAGAATAATAAAATCATTAAAAAAAAAAACTTTAAAAAACTTTGGTTATAAAAAAAAGAGGTTGCCTGCAAAGTTTACCGGGACTTTTGAAAGTGGGTAATTTTATAGATATCGATGTGCTCTTTCCGAATTACAACTTTGCCACCACGTATTTTTGCCGCTCGTGCCGCCATGTTGGAAAAATGGCGCCTATAAGCGGTTTTTTATAATATCACCGACTTTCCGACTCTTTTCACGTTAAAAATATCTATATACAAAATAAAACTAGAGGCCTACAATCAATAGTTGTGGCATACGATCGCCGAAAATTGTACTTCAACACGCGTAAACGGAGCGTTTTTATATCATGGTATCTCTTATAGGCCTTATCCACATGCAATTCACTATCCCAAAGTTGAGCGCATTCTCCTTCGCTTCGTTGTTTTTGACAAGCCAGGTATTGCGAGTTCATTGTCTTTCGTACCGATTACAGCGTACGAACTTTTTTCCACATAATTCGCGATGGGATGATCAGTTTCATTGCAATCCCAAATGATCAAATGATTTAGTTATTAAAAGCGGCTGTCCAACTATAATTCATGGAATGGTCGTGGTTCAAATTCCTGTACAAATTAACCAAAAACTGGTCTGCTGAGGCTATGTATAGCTGTATGTGAATATGTATATATGTGGAAATAGCCGAAACATATGTCACCAATTACTAGGTTCCATTTGTTGTCTCTGTTATGTTTGTTAAAGAAGCATTGACCGATTTGTGCAATTTCACGCTAATGACTGTATGTACACTTCAATCAAATTATGTTCAATTAATTAATAAAATCAGTCGACTAAAAACAAATAAAATTAAAAAAAATATTTTAAGGCAGCATACAATCCGTTTCAAAGTGACAAAAATATGTATATATTGATCTGTGGATTCTTATCTAAGCAACCCTATATAAGTTATAAGCTAATGATAACAGAGAATCACAGATTTTTCTATATCATAAAAGTGCATACCTATTTCATTTCCAGACAATGGATAGTGACGAGTATGGTATTTTTTTTGCAAGAATTTTCGCTCAATGTAGAAAAAATCGTTTAGAAAAAAAATTAATATCTTGGGCCATAGCAAAAAAGTGCAATAAATACTAAAATTTTACATTAATAGCAGATGCCGTAATGTTCTCATTGTCACAATTTTTGAATTTACTGGATTCCTATTGTGACGTTATTAAGTCTTATTTCTTTTTTGACAATTGTCAACTGCAAATTTTACAAAGGACATTTGCTTGTGTTCCGCTAGCACTTAAAAACTTGTCATCACATTTTTCCGCTCTCCCTTAACTCTGTGTACCATTACAACGGAATCAACAATATTTTATGGGAAACGACGCATCAAAAGCTTTTAAGTCGCCATTGGTTTCGCGTTACCATAGTCACTATGGCATAGTGTAAGCTCGATTGATGTAACAAGTACCTCAACATCACCAAACCTATTTTTTATTCCATAAGAAAAGTTATTACAAGAAGTTCAATGTCTCCAAAAGTATCTTGTTACCTTTCTTCAATTTGTTAAGTGCTCTCAGGTAAACAGCAGTATGATGGCTACACTTTTAATGTTCTCATTTTACTATTTAATTTTAAATTTTATTTTATAATTACGCTGCGACATTTAATATAGAAGGTTGAAATCAGTAGTATTTCTGAATACATTTGTGAAACACAAACATTTTGTTGTTGTTTTCTTAGACATTTCAATTTTCATCAACATATAAATGACACAAACCTTCAAATGCCAATGAAATGAATTTTACAACCATGCGAAAGTTTTTTTAAGTGCTAAAATACATACTGAATTGTAAGAGAGTCAATAAGCAGCGCTGCACAAAGCAACATCTTTTTGTTTATTAATTTAAATAATTTAAGGGTTTAAAAAATCCATTTAAATCGTCTCATGATTTAGTGAAAGCGCCAATGGACGCTATAAGACTGAGCATGCTGCGATATTTAGGACCCCTTACCTAAGAATGTTGTACCCTGAAACATCAAAAAATGCCTGATTATCTCTGATTAACCGTACTATATTGGGTATTAAGAACACGAAATTATTATTACATAGATTGATAAATTACAAAGACGACTTTTCTGTCAAACGCTGCGTGTGCTTGGTGGGTATGCACTTGAAGACTTTTAAGACTGCAATTGAAATAAGTGATACTTTCTAAACTTAAAATGAATTTAAAGTTGTTTGTATTAAATATAAACGGAAAGAAGGCTATTTTTACTATTTTTAACATCCAAATACATATGTGGCATGACATCAAAAATAAAATGTTGAGTGCTTAAATGCTTTTTTAAATTAATACACTTTGTACAATTCTGATCCTTATTCATTACAAACAGTTGAATGCACCCGTGCAAAGCTTTTAATTAAATTCTTCAAAGCCAATAGAAAGGAAGTGTTCAAATCGTTTAAATTTAGAATCTAAAGGAAATCGGAAAATTAAAGGTATAGGTGGTATGAAATATCACGTTAAAGGTTCGTATGCGTAGCATAAAAAGTAAAAAAGTACCTAATGATCAAGCTGAAATACTAAGGTGAAAACTGTTAACAGCACAGCGTTGGCACCGACATTTTAGCGTGTGTTCAGTGCAAGTGGCTTTGGTTTATTTCTTTATTTTTATTTTATGCTCAAATTACATTTATACCGCTAAGTTATCCTTTACTTTCGAATAATGTGTGGCGAAGAGGAAGAGAGTGGCGGTTCAAGGAGAATGATCTTCTTTTCCAAATAACTTTATAGCTTCATATGCAATCAAAAGCACTTATGTCCTGTAATTGAGTTAGACTGTTACATCTAATAACATTGCACTATGTATACTAAAAATTTTAGTTTTATTCCCTACGTTACCCTTTTTTCTTAAATAGTAGTTATTAAAAAACAATTGCGCAAATAATTTATAGACAACATGTCGTATGAGTAACTTCTATTTTGCATAAAATATTTAGACCTATACGTACATCTAAAAGCATGACAAGTTATTTTAAGCAATTCATTTAAATTCTTAAAACGCTACGCTAACTAAGGATGTTTCTGCAATGCGAACCGAAATCACGTGTGTACTAACAAGCTGAATACGTTTTGTCTTTGCAATCTGTTTTGCTGCTTACGCATGCTGTACTGTACTATAGCCATAACGAATAATTTTTTAGTTTCACTAAACATCACAACTTAAAAGTTTTATTTCGTTGTATTTGATTTTCAATCGGTATTTGAAAAAAGTGTTATCTCTGTGGAAATAATTCAAAAACAATGAAAAAAGTTTCAAAAAGGTAGAAATGTGTTGAAAAAATCCAAAAATTGTAAGAGATATGAAAACCATTGAAGAAAGTTGAAAAAAGTTAATAAAGTCGACAAAAGTATGGAAAATGCTGAAAAATTGATGAAAAAGTCGAAAAAATAAAGAAAATCTCGAATAAAGCTGAATGAGGTTTAGAAAAGTAGAAAAAGTACACAACGTTAAAAAAGTCAAAAGAATGTGGTAAATTTTGAAATGACATAAAAGAAATGAAAAATACGAAAAATGCCACGCACACTTTTCTAATTCCAAAAAACCAAAAATTATAGTCGTGATTGACATACGCATACAAGACTTTACCACAAAAGCTTGTATAGTTTGCGATATATGCCGTGATTGGTCTTAAAATTTAGGGCGGTGACACACCCACTGGTGCAATCCAGTCGGATTTATATTCAAAATTAGCTTTCTATAAACAAACCTTTTACACCGAATTTCAGTATGATTGCTCACATATTTCGATAGATATACCACTGAGCGAATTTTAACTGTGTAGGAGGTGCCATCCCCACTGGTGCTAATTCGGCCGCTTATGGTTCAGATGTACCTTATAGCATGTTAACCACTCATACTGCTGCATAAAGTAGTTCACTCAAAATAAAGCTTAAAATTTTATGTTTATATGGGAGGTGCCTCTACTTTCAGTGGTATCATCCCTAAAGTTTATATAAAAATCTTATGTGCTAATTTTGGGTTATACGAAATCAAAAGATTCAATTGTTGAAAAACTCCATGCCCACTTTTTAAATGCCGTCCACTTTAATTCAAGATATATATGATCTGTGTCCGTGTTCCATATTTTATCACAGTTTTTTGCACGGTTTACGAGTTATGGCGTTGTAAAACTTATAATTTAGGGCTGCGCCACGCCTCTTTAAGAGCATTTGCAAATTTAAAACCTATCCTAATATTAATTTTGTTCACATGTTCACTAAATCACTAAGTTTCATACAAATCGCAGCAACTTTTTGCAAAAGTAAAATTTATTACTGCATACACTAAAGAAAAAATATTGTTTGCAATAAATTTACGGCAAATCAAAATGCAGGTCCTAGGTGTTTTGGATCCTTTTTGGTTGTTTGGATTTCTTAACATCATAGAAAAAGAGACTTTTTATAAAATTTTATTTAATGATTTTGTTCAAAATATTTCTAAATCAATTGATAATGTATCGATTAACAGGCAGACAACTCATAATATATTTGATGATTTTCGAATTGCACTCGCATATATAACGAAAATGACATTTGAAAACAAAACCACATTTAGTTTCGAAAACTTATTGATATTAACCCTTACATTTTTAATGTCATTATTTTAATATCCTTTATCCTTGGAGTAAGGGCGGTAGACGTTGTTTTCTGAAAATTTGTGCAAAAATTGTTCCTTAAGCGATTTTTGGTCATTTGTGGTAGGTGAATTAAAAACCAAAAATTTTTTTTAAATCAATTAATTTTCCGACGTTCGCCCGTTGGATCCAGGCTTCTTCAGGGGCTTATTATTTATTTTTTTAAATACTAAGCCCCTAAAGAAGCCTAGATCTAACGGACGAAACGTCGGGAAATTGATTTAAAAAAAAAATTTGTTTTTTAATTCACCTACCACAAATGACCGAAAATAGCTCAAGAAACAATTTTTCCATAAATTTTCATAAAATAAAAAATATATTGGCCAAATAAAATCTGCACATATTTTCTGGCTTAAGCTGAAAAAAGGAAGTCCTTTAATTGAATTATTTCCATCATTGAATACTGTTATACTTAGGATAAACATCTATTTATCTCAGTGTATGACCAACAAACATTATACCCGGAGATATAAAATTTGTCTATCAAAAACAAAACACATACACCAATAGAATTAAAAGTAATTAAAGAACAATATTTGTACAACAATGATTTTAAAATATGCACATAAGTACGAACAAAAGCAATACTACCATTGTAATATAGATTTGTATTATTGTTCTTGTAATTTAAAAGTTTTTATAATCATTAGTTCTATTGAACTTCAAAATACCACAAATTCGTTCAATATTCGATTGCTAGAACAACAAATGCAATACAATTTTGGTATGTGTTTGTTGTTTGTATTGTTGCATTTATTCAAGTGTTTCCTTATTCAAGTGTATTGATTTGTATTTGTGTTAAGCCATGCGAAAATTTATTTTCAAAAATTTGTTTATTACTTAAATTTTGAAATTTGCGCTAGAATTATTATTTAGAATACAATTTAAGAAGCCTTTGGGCAATTATATTTTCGAAATTTCTTTTAATATTTGCTTATACTCTTCCACAAAACTATAAAGCAAAAATTATAAAAAAAAAGATATACTGACAGCATAAAGTTCTAAGAATTCATATTTCAGTCACGCACATCCTGGCCCAAGACGAGCTGTTTTGTATTCTACACAACAGCTTTGAGTGTGTAAGTGAGAGAGATGGATAGTGTCAGTCAGTGCCTTCGACATCTGCACTGTAGTCTATTTTTATTTGTTTTCCAAGTTGAATGACAATCAAAACTACATGAACATGGTATGTAACATAGAAGTGTAAGCAAAATATTTATTACTAATATTATGTGGTGCCTTTTATAGTGTGAAGGAAGTCAGCAGTATTAAATTAATTAAATTTTATTTAAAACACAAAGATATACAGGAATGACACGCTGCTTTAGCAACATGAAGTCTTTTGTGACACCACAGAATGAAAAAACACCTCAATCGTGTGGTTCGATTTCGTTCTGTTCTATGAACGCGTTCTGTTCTATGAACGTTAACTTTTTCCCTCTGCATTCCGCTTTTTACTCATTGATTGCAACACTAACACAAATATTAGCAAGCGACATGAGAGAGCGCAACAGAATGTTAACGTTTTGCTCTACGTACAAAAAACTTCATTCGCTTTGACAGCGTTTACACGAGGAAACTCTTCAAAGAAAGTTTCCCTGTCTGTAGGCAAGAAGTGAAAAACGAAAGGGTGGTGTACAGAATTTGTCGTACACGTGAAATCCCTTTCGTTCTATTCTTTAGCTGATATTATGCTTTGAATTAACGTTTGTTGTAGCGGGTTGACGCAGTAATTGCTTTGAAATTTTCTTGCACAAACAAATTCTAGTTTCCGTGTGTACACGCAAAAGAAAATTACAAAAGAGAATAGACAAGAATTTCTCAGACCGAATTTGCTCGTATAAACGTTGACTTTGTTGTGGTTTTAACTCGATACATATGAGAGAAAAAAAAAAATAGCTCAAAAAAATGTTGGACATCACTAAGGGAGGCTCGGGACCTTGGAAAGAAGCGTTTTTGACCCAAAAATGGGTTTTCGGACCATGGTTCCCGTTTTTGACCTATTTTCGGGTGAGTATTTTGTTTTTATTTTTTCAAACGAAAAATAGCTCAAAAAAAATGTTGGACATCACTAAGGGAGGCTCGGGACTTTGGAAAGAAATTGACCCGAAAATAGGTCCCCGCATGTTGCCAAAACATGGCAACACTAATGCCATTCTGTTCCTCTCTTCTAATACTGCTATCTTTAGTAATAGTGGTGATTGAAATATAGAGCGAAACAAAGAAAGTGGGAAGAAAATTTTGCATTGCGCCATTTGAACGTTACGATGAGGCGCTTTTTTTTCGTTGCCTATGTCACACAATGCACAAAGATAAATTTATGTAGGTTTTAAAACTACATAAAACTAAATGAAACTTTTGAATCGCTATTCGATCTAATATCTGTGGACCTTTATACATCCGTAAGTCTTCAGCGGAGCTCAGAAGAGCTACACGGAGTTGTTCAGAGTAAGAATTCGGGAGCTAAAGGACAAATAGGTGAGGTACCTCTCAGAGAAAAAACCTGTACTCAAAACGCTTAAGCTTGTTGTGTATGGCATTTGGACGGACGTGTGTTGTTCGCATTCAGTCACTCGAAAAATGTGAGCATCAGCATGGACTCGAACTTCACATCAAGGGCATTACAATTTCGCTTTCGAAATTATTTACCAAAATATTTAGTACCAAAAAATGTTAGAGCTGCTTACTTATACTGCTTACGATTAATATGGCGTCAAACCAAGCACTGAAATTGCACTAAATCGCAGTTTGACTAAAATCTGGTAAATAACTCAATTAAAAGAGTAATTTAAGGAAACGCCAATAGATTTTTAGAAAAAAAAATAAAAACTCGCTATTCGTTAAGCGAAAAAAATCATATGCATTTTTGAAACATAAATTATTTTAAGAATTTAATAGCACGAATTATTTCCAGAGCCACAACCTGTGGTTATCTTTTCTTTTTTTTTCATTGCTACCAAATTTATTTTAATGATTTTTTTATGCCATTCCTATTATCTCTGCACAAGTTCGCGTGATCAGAGCCAATTTCTTGCCAATTCGTTGCATTTAATATCGCATTTCTTATTATCTGCAGCTTTTGTTTTTTGTTTGCTTTTATTCTCGTCCTTTTTTCAGTAACAGTTTGGCTGGAAGCTAAATGCTAGTGCAACACTTAACTCTTACAAGGCTGTTTGTTTTATAAAAAAAATGGATTTGTGTTGAAGTTTCAATTGAAACATAAATTTCGCTTCGAATGAAACTTCGGTTAACTTCGGTTACAGCAAACCGCAGAAAGTCTGTCAAAGCAAAGGATTGAAATTATCGTTTTCTCGCTAGGTCTACAGAAAAACGTTTTTGTATTCCAGTTTTTTGATACTTTGAAAAATTTATATGTTTCCAACAAAACAAATTTTTTTGACATGAAGGAATCGATAAAAAACACAGTATGAATTTCGAAATAACTTTTGAAAAAAAAAATAAATGATTTTCAGAATACTTTCGGAACATAAGCGCTCTGTCGATGTTTTCTCTTCTATGCAGGAAATTTAAGATTTTTGGAATAGTTAGCTCGAAAGTTCTGGAGTTCTGGAGTTCTGTTTTATTCATTTTTCTTGCAAGAATTTTTAGCTGCTTCGAATTAAGTATTCTTTCCCAACCAGGAAGCGAGAAAAGTAAGGAAAGGAAAGGAAAGGAAAGGAAAGGAAAGGAAAGGAAAGGAAAGGAAAGGAAAGGAAAGGAAAGGAAAGGAAAGGAAAGGAAAGGAAAGGAAAGGAAAGGAAAGGAAAGGAAAGGAAAGGAAAGGAAAGGAAAGGAAAGGAAAGGAAAGGAAAGGAAAGGAAAGGAAAGGAAAGGAAAGGAAAGGAAAGGAAAGGAAAGGAAAGGAAAGGAAAGGAAAGGAAAGGAAAGGAAAGGAAAGGAAAGGAAAGGAAAGGAAAAAAAGAAAGGTACATTATGTTAGTGAAGATTATATTCGGATAAACGATTGTAGGAAAGTGGCAATCAAAGCTTAAAAATAACAGTATATCGGTAAGGTCTTGCTCAAAAGTGAGAAGTCTTTCAATTATACCGTTAAGCACTAAAAATATACAAAAATAGGATTTGTCAGGTTCTCCTATTCCCCCTGTTCCCTTTTAACAATATGTAACAAATTGGCGATTTTATGAAATTGAAACTTGGCTTTAACATTTTTTATTAATTTAGAAGAAAATTTGATTGCTTTCAGACGGTAGAATTTGACGGAGCAAATAATGGCGGAGCCAACAAGACATACAATTACTTTCACGCCCAAAGTAGTTAATTTCGCCACTAATTTCAAATGTATGAAAAAAACTAGACTTTTCTTGTCCACTCAGTACAAGACGACATAACAGCGAAATCCGTATTTGTGAGACTTGAATTTAATTATCTGCGATATCGATGAATTTAATCAACTCTTGGACCTTTAAATTAGGTTAGCACAAGTAGACAGAACTAAGGCGAGAAATACATAAATCGGAGAAATGCTTATTAAATTACAGGCACTCGCCAATAACTGTGCACAATAAAAATTTTTTGTAAAGGACATTTGTTCCGGAAGGATACAAAGAACCCAAATTGTAAGTTTGGTTAGGTTTCCAAAGTTAAGAATATGACTTATTAAAGAATGCACAGTTTTCGGCACTGGCATAACATTTCTTACTAAGAACACAAACAACAAGCCAAGGTTCGCCATCCTTGCAAAAAAAGTCAAATTTCTTTGCATGCCTAACTATGCCCAAGGCACAACGCCACAAAGAAATAAGAGTACAAACAGCTTTAATTAAATATTGACATGCGATTATCAATGTCTATAAGCTGGCACACACTCATGCTGTTGCTACCATGGAAGGATGATGATTTCAGGGCTTTAAAGTAACTGAAATAGCAGCAACAAAGAGGAAAGGATTTTAACAAGCAATTAGTGCTTTTTGTGAGAATATAAGCAGATTTTTTCCTTAAGTCTTATTGGTAACTTGGTTTTATGTTGTTGTTGGTTTTTGTTGCCGATGTTGCTGCTATTGAACCTAAAATTTCTCACCACACATTGAATGCAATTAAGCTGGAAGCTTAATGAAAAGAAAAAAATGCAACATCTACTCTCTGTATTGAACAGCAGCAGCAGCCGTATTGAGTAGCAATGTTTTGCACTTTACAATGCAAATGTGACCAACGTGTTAGTGAATCCTTGTAATCCTGTTGAATACAACTGAATGTACACACACTTGTGCTTGAACAGCGCTGTAAAGCAACACAATTTTTTTTTTTAATATATGGTACCATTAAATTGGTGCAGTATATCAGCAAACAAATTGTCTAATTTAGTATAATAATGTCCAAGCCATTGAGGCTTTCGAGCTCAGTGTTTTTATTAGGATAATTGTACAAATATACAAAGTCCTAGTTGCTGACTCTAATGGCAAATATGAAAAGCTTACAAAGGTTTAAAGTTCTTTAAAATTACTGCTTTATTGCATTGGAATAGAAAGTTGCATAATCAAAATGCTTCTATTTCTATTAGTTATGTTACAGCTCTGATAATAACGCAGAGGCACAAACACAAAAACAACAAGAGTTGTTGCAGTGTGAATAACAGCATTTGCCAGCGCATCCTTAATGGAAATTTCTTGTGCCTAATACATATTTCTTTTTTTTTTTTCTTCACTAGGATAACAAGGATAAGAAACAACAACAGAGGCTTAAGAACAAATGTGATAAATGCAGTGGCAGTTGGAAAAGGATAAAACATAAAATCAATGTATTTGCTGTTACGAAAGAGAAGTAAGAGCTCCTGTAAAAAAAGGAGGACATACCATATTTTTGCAACACTGAAAACCTTAAAACGACAAGGATATTGCGCGTGTGTGGACATAAAACTACTGGCAATACAAACACAATAATGCCAGGAAACAAAGACATTATGGCGGCAGAACAACAAAGGATGATTTTAAGTGGAAAACAAGCAAGCAGCTGATGTATGAACTACAGCGGAAAGCAAAAGAAGCACTGCCAAAGGAACTAGGTAAGAAACTCAGAGAAGCAACCAGCAAAATCAGAACTACTTCACTGTAAGCCACGTGATTTTTTATCAAAACGTTGTTACTAATCTGTGCTAATCTCGAACATGACGCGCAATGCTGCCGCTGATAACTAAACGCACGGTGTAGCGCTAAAATTTAATAGTCTGCAAGAAGTATGTAATATGCTTCTACACAGCTTTCATAGAATTTTCTATCTCGTAACATACAAAAAGATTCCAAGGATGTGGTTTCCGAAGAAGACATGCTGTGTTAAGAGAAGAGATTTAGAAGCACTTATAAACTGCTTCTAATTCGCGGTAGTTAGTGCGTCAAGTTTCACAAAAAGTGGCACACATGTAACTATATCAAGAAAACGATCTTTCCGAGCCAAAAAAAAAAAAAATTTTTTTCAGTAACTTCAAGGAGTTAAGATCCTTGGTAACATATGTGTCACATATATTTTAAAAAGTACGCATCGTACCAAATTGAATTTTTTTACGCAATTTTTTCTGTAGCATTTTGAAATTCCCACTGGGTATGCACACTGAAACTTAAAGCGACTTAGACACGCCAACAACACATAAACAAATCACAGCGCTTTAAGTGCAACGCGAAATTTTGGTTTGCGATGCGCACGTTTGTATGTGTGACGTTCGACGTTGTGGGCACCGCAAAACCAAACGGAAGCCAAGCGCTGATAAAAGAGGATGAAATGTTGCCTGAAGCTGACATTTCTTTTTGTAGTTGCTGGTTGTTGTTGTGGTTTTATATTATCTCTCAATGGGAACAGCAGCGACATTACAAAAACTCTATCGTGCACTATGGGTTCAAATCACATTTTAGCTGGCTAATAATCTGAAAATTGGCTAACTTAGCAATTGACGCAATAAATTGTTGCTTGTTGTACCCATTATCATCATATAGTGAGGTACTGACGTGTACATTGCTGTCAGTAAAACGTGTTCCAAAAATATCAATGTCAACATCCAATACAAATGCAATCGCTTAAGGATTATTATAGTACTTGCAAGCGTTTTTTAAATAAAACATGAATGAAAAATTTTTTATTATGTCAAGATATTGAAATGTCCTTTCTGTTAAAATTTTGACCATTTCAATAGCGAACTAAATTTCGTACATAATTAAAATAGAAAATGTAGGGATCCAGAGTTACGATTAATTTTGATCTTAAAACATCTCCATCGCAAATAAATATCCATAAAAAATGATGAGTTTGGATCGAAAAAATACAAATCCCTTGAGTGATTCAGTGATTTCTATCATAAAACTCATAAGCATTATGGTCCCTGCTTAGAGCACTTGGGCATGCTATCTTCTACTCCTTACACGATGTTGCAAAACTAAAACTCCACAGAATTTACGTTTAATCTTGAGAGTTGTGGTATTACTATGGACCATAGTGCCTCTGTAGGGCTTCGAATCTAGCACTATAGCCTAACTAAGGCTTTTCAAAATGCATGTTTTTTGTGTAAACAGTTTTTTTACATTAGGTAATTTTTTTATTTTAAAGAAAAGAAAGCGTGAAATATGAGAACTGTTTTAGAACTTCATATATGAAGGATAATTTATTGATTGCAGTATATGAAGTGGGCATCATAGATCAACAGAATAACAGAGATATTAGTTTCCAATTTGTTTTTTTAAATTCAAAAGATTAAAACCTCTAAGCTGTCAGCATAAAATTGTGTTGTAACAGCAAAAAGTTGTTAGCAAAATTATCTCTAAGGGCTGCTGCAACCCATGACACTAAACCTAAAAAAAAAGTTCAAAGCGTTTGAGATAAAACAATTTATCATTTAGACGCGGCAAAAATGCAATGACATTCAATACCAACCACGACAGAAAACCCGACAACAATTCAAATTAAGCCATGTCAAAACGCTAGAAATGCTGCTCACCAAACGCCACCATATCACATAGCCAATCATCCATATGACAGATCATCGTCATATGCCACAAAGCGCTGGTCGTTGGAGCATATGCACGTTCGTAATGGTGTTATGTTGTCTTGCGCCAGTGTGTCGTTGCATTTGCTGTTGCATCAGTTGCTCGCACATCCTTGGGGACATAATTCAGCATCAGAATCAGCGTTAAAATCAGCACCAGTGACAACAAATGACAAAATGCGCGCACCAATGCATTTGGAAAACAGAATTTAAAGTGTCGGGTGAGACAAAACATTTGTAGCACCAGCAGCAAATTCAATTATACGCATTGAACTGTAAGCTGTGTCGATTCAACTTGGGTGCATAAGGAGCGTCATGATAGATTAGGGTAATAAGACAATCACGCAGGTACAATTTGGGTCACACGAATAAGAGTGAAGAGATTTCTGTGATCGATCGGTTGAGGGTGATTCCTTTCGTTCGAATGAATGAATTTTGTGTCAAGAATGTAATAAGGTAAGAACAGAAAACCATGTCATTAGAGGTCATTTTACCAGATATAACAAAGATTTTGTAGGGTTTAAAGTTTTAAGATTATGTTAGTTAACTACTAATTAAATGAATTAGAAAAATCTTTTTGTACTAATGTTGATAACTACAAAAAAAAAACAGTCCCGGAAGAACAATGTTGCTGTGGAATTGGAAAGATCCGCACGCCATTTTAGATATCATATATAAAATAAAGAGACTTTATAGTTTAAGATCTTAATAAAGCTCAGCTTTGAGGCAAAATCAGAAATTTTCAAGCATTAGAACCTCTTGCTGCAATCTTTTTTGGGTATACCATTTTAGTTGCCAATATTTTTCATATATTTCTTGGAGCTTAAAATCTTACAAGAGTTCAAATTTGAGTTAGCTCGTAAGAAAAAATTAATAATCAAAAATTTTCAAGCAAAAAAACTATGTTTTTGGTATGCCACATTACCAGCCAGTTTCTTAAAAGACATTTTTGGGCTTGAGAATTTCCCAGACAGAATAATTTGGTCCAACAGTTAGGTGAAATAATAAATATTCAAGTTGTTAGGTATACCACAATACCTGCCATATCACCACCAGCACACTTTTAATGTACCTTTGCGATTACGTATTTAAAGTAATTTTCAATATAAAAAAATAGTCAATTAGCAAATAACATTGAAACAGCAAGGCATCTTTCAAGTAACTGATTTTTTGGAAAAAAGGACAAATTTTAAATTTTTTACACAAATTTACGCGCAAGTTCAAAAATCAATATGAATAGCATTAATATGAAATTTTATAGGACGCATCAACACGCATACAAAAAAGGCAAATTCCGCATTATTCGTTTTTATTAAAAATAAGACCCAAGGGAATCCAGCCTGCAAGAGGAGAAAGAATAAAGAAGATTTTCGTTACATATTTTTTTTAATTTTGCTCATATCGAGCTTGCGTATTTTTTTTGAAATTTCGTAGCATTTATGATGACAAAAAACACTTTTACTGCTTCAGCTTAAAAGTCAATTTTCCGCTTGAATTTTTCGCACACGTTTCATTGAGATTTTTATCTTCAAGTGTCATATGCCGAAAAATTCGGTTGCTGCTCTGCTTTCCACTAAGCGAAAAGATAACGACGAGCATTGTGTGGCAGATTTTGCGAAAGCAAATAAAGTGAAAATAAATTGAAAAAAAAAATGGAAGAAACAAAGCAAGCGAGAATATGAAGACAAAGGCAACATAAAAGAAAATGGCATCCTTAATATGAAGTAATGGCTGTCGGACTATCATTAAATCGAAGAGTTGATAGCTTGGTTGGGTTGAGTTGAGCAGAGATGGGTTAAGTTGCTGGCAGCCACAGTGCAACACTCATTAGCTGCACTTGGATTTTGTTTCGTCGATGTTTTTAGCAATTTAAGCTTAATAAAGACATTCTACGGACTATCTGTAATATTTTTCAAATTCCAGGAATACATTTTTTACATTTTTATATTGTAGTTGGCTTGAATCTTTTTGAGTATATGTAGAGTTCGGAAAATCTACAAAATTAATTAAATTTATTTTTATATCTTACATATTGTTTTATTTAATTTATTTAAGAATTTTTTATTTAAAATTAAATAATTATGTACGACGTATTTTTATTTTAGCCCATTAGATAAATTTTTAGAACTTCTTTAAAAAATCTAGATTTAAGTAACAAAATGATGTGCTGTAATTTTTACATATTCCAAATATTTAAAAAATTATATTTTTTTTTAACATTATCAACAAATTTTATTTCCATAATCAATTTACGTACCTGTAAAAATGAGATAAAAAACCAAAATTATTCACTAAAATTTAACAGATATTTACTTATTTTATATACACAATTTAATTTACTAATGATATTCACAACTTTAAAATGAAATATTTTAGGAAATTGTATCATGTTTGTCACTTGTCCTATGAGAAGGATCTGCGCATGGCTCACATAAAATTCAACCTAAGGGATATTAGTTACGAGTTCACCTACACAACACATCGCAAGAGACTAAAAAGAGGTTGACAGTTTACTTTTACAGTTAAAAGTTCGCCCCAAAACAACGAGATAACAAACCATTTTATTATTTATAACAATCATTTGCAAAGTTAACATAGTCCTCAAGAGAAATGAAAGAAACAAAATATTTTACACGCATTCATACATATGTACATACATAGCATGTATATTGTTGTGGTGGAAGTGTTGAAAAGATTATATAAAAATTATTAAGTTTTTATAACACAATTTATTAAATAAATTCGTTTGTGTGAATTTATTCAAGAATGGCTTTGTAAGAAGTTTTTCTCAAAATATGAGGCGTCATTTGTCAAAAGTTTAGTTAACTCTTTCCAAGATTTAAAGCAACAGTGAAAGCTATATAGAGAAATCTAGCGCAGGAGAAGGCAATTGTTATCATAACTTAGGTTGCATTACGACTTCGTTGTCAATCTATGCAAAACATTCAAAAACATTCAAAACATTTCGAAATTTTTATAAACTTCAAAATGGAGTTTAGACGCTTTGAAGCGATATCTTGCAAAGAGTAGAAGAAGTGGCTTTCCAATGCTTTAAAACGCCGATTTATCAGCTCTGGGTAGCCACAAAGATTATGAGAGACAGACTCTTCGAATCTTTACAGATTCTACAAAGGTCTCCATTCTTGCAATAACAAGATTATCAGAGTTTGCTTATTTAACTGAGATCACAACACTGAGATCACGTTCCATTAGCGTCATGATAAGAGCAGATTTTCTCCGACGTATATATTGACATGTTTGACCTTCTCTTTTTAAACAAATTTATACATTTTGAAACCATTTTGGCCCTAATTAAGACTAGTGGTTACAGGGTTAAGACTTGCCTTTCCAGTAAGTTTATTCGAGGTTTGGTAGCTAATGAATCCTATATATCTAGGAATCGAACATATATAACAAATCACTCCGATTTTGATAGTGTTTTTCTGCAATCTAAAACCAATCGAGACTTGATAATATTGGAGCCAAGCGACTTAATGGCTGCTTGGCTACCGATGTATACGACTACGTTCTGGCATGCGTTCCAGACAGCTGAAATTTCAGCATTAAATAAACTTCCGTAACAGGGTAAAGCAAAAGATTGACTGATGTTCAAGGCACTAAAAAAAATGCAACTTTATTTTCGAAAAGTCAGTGTCTTTTTTAAATGTTGTTTTATTTGAAAGCTGACTCAACACTTTTTGCTGCAGTTCTTTTACTGAAATTGTTAACTGCTTCTAAATGAAGTAGATAAAAGTTTCAGGAGTGGCAGACGGAATAAAATTTACTAGTCCGGTTACTGCAGTACCTGCCATCCTTTGAAGTTTTGCTAAGAATATCAAATTAATTTGCTTATCTAAAGTCTTCCAGCATACAAAAGTTCCATAAGTCAAATCTGGTCTGATGTTGGTTTTATACATTTACAGAACTATTTTTGACTCAAGGCCCATGATTTGTTGAACATCCTGTTGCATTTATGAAAAACAGCACGTGCTTTTCGTCTAATTTTTTCTACATTTAGACAATTTTCTGTCAAGAATTATGCCCAAAAATTAAATAAAAGTGTTACAGAATGAACTTTTTTTCTCACAAAAAATGAAAAATCTTGTCTCAAATGACCTACACTTGCATTTTGACAAAGAAATATTCATTTGAATTTAAATAATGTTTCCCAAAAATACTTAATACTTGTCCGAATTTCAAATTTAAAATATTGCAGTAGTTTTTTTTTAATTTTTGTCCTACGTAATACTCTTTTGAATCTAATCGTAAGTTGTTAAAAAAATGTGCTAAGTTTTGAATTTTTATTAAGTTTATTATTAAAGTTTGATGTGTGTGAGCATTTACAAATACCTACACCTCCAAAATGGTGTGATAAATGCATAAATTACTATATTTCGAAACAGCTATGGACAAAAAGTTAATTGCCAAAATTTAAAAATAACTATTATTAAAGTTATTTTGAGATGACAATCTGACATCTAATTACACAACTGACGCAAAAGGAAGTTTTTTTTTCCATTTTTGCTTCAACTATCATTGGTTTTCAAAAATCTTAAACAAACTTTTTGTTAGTTTTGCATATAAAAAAATTAATTACAATTCGTTTCAAAATCAAACATCTAACAAAATTACTGCACAAATAAAATTCCTATATAATTTTCATTTCCCGAATTTTTTCTCACGTTAACAAAAGTTTTGATCCAATCTATGACCTTAGATTTTTTTTGCTTCATTTCAGTGAATTTTTTGTCTTAATTATTTATTTGTAAACTTCCTTTAGTAAATTGACAACTTAATGAGTTTCTAAGCACCAGCGTGAATAGCATCAACATTTTTTTATTGTAATATTAAACAAAATCTGAACGCAATACATTTGCCCTATTGACCAAGTAAAGGTTGCTGGCGGCCAGAGCATAAGAAAATTTCAAAAAAAAAATTTTATTTCATATTTAAAAATATTTCTATGTAATAAATATTTTCTATGAATTTAGCAATAGGTTGAGACGCATTTTTTTTTTTTAATTTCCTGCTAAAGAAGCTTTGAAGCAAAGCTGAAGCCACTTAGTGCGCGTTAAAGGTAAGTGATCGTATAAGAAACTGTACGCGCTCTAATAATAATAACCATAAAAAAGCGTTGCGCATGCGCAATGAGTTTGCTACTTTAAAGTTAATGGAAGTACATCGTCATTATCGTTACTTTTATGGTGTAAAAATGCGTATCATTCAATTAAAAAGTTTTTACATGCGTTGTTTATGTAAACAGCTTCAGTGTATGTATGATAAAAAAGCATTTCTTTTTTTATCAAAAAAAAAAAAACAAAAAAGCATTAAGTGTAATTCATTTAATGCGATAGAAAAATGCGACCTTGAGAATGTGATCTGCAGAAGATTTTCATACAATGGTATTATTTCAGGCTAATAAAAACCAGCGCGCAAAAATTACTGAAACGCTTTAAAACGGACAGTGATTTCGAAACTAAATTTTGTATTTTTACAGTTCTTAATAAGCTTTTTAGTTGATGAGAAAATACATTCGCAGGTAACAGCTTTTTTAAAAAAATAACGTACGATTAACTTTATGAGAAATATAAAAAAAAAGTTCTCAATGGTAAAATATAGACATCTAGTTGATCACAAATGTATTCGGGTGCGCGAAGTTCATATTTATTTATCAAAAAAGCACAGAAAACATAAGTCTACATAAGCTGTTATTCTCGTGCAGGCAGAAACTTACATACCTATATTGACACGCCCACTTTTATTAAATGCGCATAGCTTTTCCGCGTCATTCCTATTGTCTATGTAAAAATTGGTTGCATTACCTTAAATAATTTTCTCAGTTTAGCGTTGTGAAGTTTTTACTTTTATGAGAGTTGCCACGCCCTCTTGACGCATTTCGTCAACTTTTTGTTCAGAGTTTGTCCGAGTTATTTGTGAGAAGTTAAGTTACTTAAGTAACTGTTTCAATGTAGCGTTTCAAATATTTTATTTGTATAGGCGGTAGGCGTGGTATGCCTTTATTTAATTCTACGTGCTGTAGCTGAAAGTATAGCGTGTAAGCTAACTTTTGTTCAATTATTCCATTTATCTTTACCGTAATCGTGATTTTTACAAATAAACAGACCGATAGACAATGCTAAATCGACTTTAATGGTAACGCTGATCAAGAATATATATAAATACTTGTCCACGCACTTTTCTAGGCGTTAAAGTCGGAATGCAAATGTTAATACACCCTGCGTGTTAATAATATTGAAAGGATTACTTTTGACCAGTTATTACGGAAAGTTATCGATAAAATTGAAGCAGATACGTGTCTTAGAAGATTTCATGGAGAAAATAAAAGCAAAACACTTTTTAAGTGCGCGAGGTCAAAAGGGTGCTGAATACAAAATGGACCAAGAGCGAGTATTCCAAAAAAAATGTAAGCTATCACCCTTTGTTTTGGCAACTTACACAACTAAAATTTTTTCTTTGTTCATCCTGTAAAGTCCACAAAAATCAACATTTTCTTGTGGCTTTGTAATCTGATTAACGACTGTCTTATACAAAACATTTTCGGAAAGATTTTAACGAGCACTAGTTTCTGTGACTAGATTTCATTGATCTCTTGAAAAATGTTCTGAATTTGCTAGAAAAACATCAAAGAAATTTATGGGGAAAAAATCGATATTGGTTGCTTTTACAGAGAAGATGGAAAAACATTTTTGTAGCACTAAAAATCACGGAATGTAGTAAAATTTGGTATGAAATCGCTGAATGATTCGAAAAGTCGCAAAAGAAGGATGAAAGGATAGACGGATTGTTAAAAATGGCGTGGCACCGATTCTTGCAACAAAGCAACATTCATTTGTTTTTTTGCATTCAAAAGCTATAACGTGGTTTCAAGTCCATCAGAGTTTAAAGTTTTTCTTATTTTCTTTTTTTTTTTGCAAATAAGTATTTCCTATTCTGTTACCACTTTCTCTTTCTTCCGCTGGACTTTATCGCTCTCTGTAGCTATGACACTCTAATTATCCTTTGTACGCTGATTGCATTTGTGTTTTACTGTTTTGATTCAGCAGCTACTGGCATATACCTCTTCAAAGTCTCTATGCTGTTAGGTCGGGAAAGAGTTAACAATACGCCACATCAAACGAAATGTTTTGCGTTTCACAAAATTTAATTTGCATTTAATTTGCGAGTTGCAAATTGCGATGCATCATCAGCATAGCTGATTTTATCTGTTTTCTGGAAAATCTGACGGATAGATGTAGTGAACATACTTTTTGCAGTGTGACAGATATTAAACTGATTTCTTTATGGGTTACTGTATGTACTAGAAAGATAAAAAATCAACTCTCCATTCAACGACGTTTTCCTTTTATTCGAAATAATAATACACATATTGCTTTGGTGAATAGCAAATAAATAAAAATAAATGGGCCCAAACATTTCCTTCGGAGTAATAGTGTATAAATTTCTAATTCCATTCCAATTTCTTTTCCATTCAAAGAATTGCAAGAAAGAAATGGAGAAAATAATTTATGCGCTCTTTTTTCGAAGAAAAAAAAAATTTTTTATGATTCAATGGGAAAAAGGTCAAAAATGGAATTTGGACACCATCAGGTATAGTATCGCATAGTATTTATAATAATTTCTTGAAATATGAAATGTAAATTGTAAGGTTTTCGATTTACATTGGTTTCCAAGAAAAAAGTTTTTAAAAGTCAGCTTTGGCAATTCGTTTTTAACCTCCCCTACCAAATGATTAGAACTTTTTTTAAAAAAGGTAACAATAAAATTCGTTTTTCCAATTCATCAAATTTCAATTCAAATTCAAATTTTAAATTTTGTGTTATTACAAAACTTCCCAAGCTGGCGAACTAAAAGCACAACTAATACAGAACCACCTAACGCTCTAAATTGCAATCAAGTTCTCAGAGCTGCAGCCCGCAGAAAAAATCACGCGTTGAAAAGTTTTAAAAAGCTTGTTCTTATAAAAGAAATTGTTAAAATTTCAACAAGTTTCATTTAATGTTTTACATATTGCTATTGTATTCGGTTTACGAACTTTTACTACTTTTCTAAGTGGTAGTGGTTACTTGCTTGTCTTGTGATTGGCTCTTCTTGTCGTCCCCCACTTGCTACTAAATCTTTGCAACTAACTGCTTCCATTCGCTTTAACACAAAATTCATTGTAAAAAGTTTGAAAAAACCACGAAAGTTAATTAGACAACTTTTAACTAAAGCAACTGGCATCCAACTTATAAAGGTGCGCATAAACTTGACGCTTGAAGGGTGTCAGATCGCAGTATATGAAAATAATTTGTTTTAAAACTTTTGAAAATAAACTTTTCATAATTTGCTTCATATGCATATTTGATGAAAATTAATTTAATTTTAGTTACAAATTGGTTCAATTATTTCAATATCTTAAAAGGCTGCGAATAATTAAACTGAGTGAACAAGGTTCAAAACTTATGAAAGTTAATTTACAGATAGTTTTTTTTTATTCTTACACACACAAAAACTAAATTGGTTGACTTTATTTCAAATTATATATTGAAGGATGGTCAGTATTTGGAATTTGTTTTCAGCACAATCTGCACCGAAGTTACGCTATCGGAAAATTGGAAATTTCGATATTTTGTTTTCTTTGAATTTACTAGGAACCTGCTCCTTCTTCCATAACGTAGCAAACAAATTAAGACAGGTACCTTTCACAAAATTTTCGGGCTCGCATCTAAGCCATCCACTGCTTTTCAGCAGAACGGTCTGGTACTTTTTGATCTCTATGTGTGTTCAGCTTACTTTTCTTCTTTATCATTTGTACAGTAGATTTTGATGCACCTGTTCTCGCTACCATAGCTCGCACTGAGGTGTTGGGATTCTGCCTGAAAAGACGCTTCAGTTTCGCCGCTACCTGTGAGTTAGAAAATTTTGGTTTGCTACCTGAACCTATTTTTCGGGAAACAGGTAGACCCATCTTAAATTGAGCTTCATCTGATGCACCATTAATTTTGGTTATAGCTGAATATTTCTTGCTTGCTAGACATCTTTGTCGTTAGAAGTGCTATCTTCAAGTGTTATACATCATATCAAACTACACTTTATAAAGAACAAATATTGTGTCTTTTTAGAACTATAAGATTATTAGGTAGAGTATAATCTTAAAAAATAGTATCGTAAGTTATTTCAGTTGTTTTCTTGTCTAGGTCGATTATATTTGAGCATACTCTGGCTATAATTCTTTATATAAGTTGATCTCAGCAGCGAATTTCAAAAGTGTAAAATTTGAAAAATTAACTACTTCAAGTTCATCTTGGATTTTTACTGCACATAATTAATTACATTATAATATCAACTTAAAAAATTTATAAAATCAAAATTTATGTTAAAATAATTTTTCATACTTAAAGTATACTCTTGAAAACTCAAAATACCATTGATAAAACTACGACATTTATCAAAAATTTAAATGATAACTAATCAAAAAAAAAAAAAAAAATGCTACAAGATATGAAGATAAGGAGACTTAATTTTCAAAAGCGTTGCGTTTACTTTTTGCCAGACTGAACTCTTAATCTGTAATTTTTCTTTCTTTTATTTCTTGTTCAACGGTAATTCTTTATTTTGCTTTTTTTTATCTGATGACACTACAAAAGGCTTTTGGCGCTTTTTAAGAACTTTTAATTAAAAACATTATGCGTTGCTATGCAGTTTTTTTTTTCGTTGCTTTTGTTCCTTTCGTGTTTGCATTAACAGCATGCGTATTATTCTCCTTAATATTCCCAACAACAAACGACTCACAAACGTCAGTAGCTTTAAAGTTTAACAAGGACGCTACTACGCACATTCATTGATGT
The DNA here is from genome assembly GCA_963680825.1 of Meiosimyza decipiens. Classification (NCBI taxonomy): domain Eukaryota; kingdom Metazoa; phylum Arthropoda; class Insecta; order Diptera; family Lauxaniidae; genus Meiosimyza; species Meiosimyza decipiens. Next base: position 22,458,256 of record OY804258.1, on the reverse strand, counting down.
GACAAACTTGATGATTTCTGCAGCATGTGTGTGCGTGAGCGTAAAGACATTAAAAAGCTTATTAAGCCTTTAAGTTCATTTTTAATTTATGCAGCATAAGAGAGATTTTTGTGCATTTTTTTGCGTGTTTTCACAGCTTAATTTTTGTCAAGTTGTCAAAAAAAAAACCATTTTTTTTTCCGACTTAGCGAACGAAACGTTAATAGGATTTCTCAAACACAAGAACATTAGGATTGAAAAAAATGTTTCCATAATTACAATATAGTAATTATTGTGTTAAATTTAAGAAGACGAATACAAAAAATGAAAAAATTAAATATGAAGGATAAACACAGGTGATTCCGAAGGATTTTGATCGCTGAATCCGAATCGGACCTGAAAATTGCTCTATCACATCAGATAGCTTTTAAAGCAGTGGCTCAATTAAGAACAAAACATCTTAGTTAGAATGTCAGTAATTGCTATCTAAAAACGAATCATTTACAATTATGTTAGGATAAATTTAGAATGGTTTATTGAAAATTATATAAAGCCTTTCAAAGTTCAACTCCTTCATATAATTTGCCTTTAAGCGCAGCTACTGATTCTCAATCCCTTTCATTTTAATTAAAAATTTAAATTTTTGTCACCAACCAGAATAAACATCAAATTTTGTACACGATGCAAAGTGTTACCACAGGCACACCTGCCAGTCATACGCCTATTTTGAAACATAAAATTCACAAGCAACAACCCAGTAGCAAAGTGCAACACTAAAACAGACGCCATGTTGCAAATGATATTTCCGTGCGCGCCATGTTTTTGGTAAAAGAATAATTTCAATTTGGTGTGTTGCACCGCCAAGTTGCTGGTTGACAAAGCATGCAGCATAGAGCAATCATACAGCATATAAGTATGCAACAACACAACATATGCAACAAAATTCACTGTTGCTGAGTCAAGTGAAATATGCGTCTGCACTTGTACGATAAATACGGGAAAGTGTGAGTTTTACGTACATACATATGTAAGTGAGTGTGAGTGCATTTATAAAGAACTTAACAGCACCGTATATAATTGCTGTTGGTTAGAGAAAGGAAATGCTGCTGTTGTTGTTTGTTGTTGGCGTTGGTTGCGACTTATTCTTTATTACAACTGCTGACGTTGCAAATGCAGTTTCACCATAATCACATTTAGTCACTTTATCAGGCATAGCATTAATGGTGGCACAGGAAGCCTGCACAAACAGCAAAGCATATTTTCATATATGAACAGTAATGCGCTCAGACAGCACTGCTGCCTAAGGGGGACGCAGTAACGTACGAAAACGAGAATGCTGGTAGTGTTGCCAAATGTACGTGTAAATGAAAATTTTGACAGATTACGTTGTAACATATGAATTAGAGGAATTAACAAGAGATCATGAACACAGAAATATAAATATGTTGAATGTAATTCTCGATCAAGAATAAAAAAATTCCCTGGATTGATGATAGGCACAGTTTTGCGGCTAATTAAATACTTTTCTAAGTAAAATTTCTTACATTTATGAATACTTTCTTCTTCTATTTGGCAACCCTTCAGTGCATATTTATATGTTGACAGCTTTTTAATTATACCGCAGTAATTTCTTTGACATTGGGTGCATTTGAAAACAACACAAGAAAAAATTTTCGTTAAATTTAATGATTTGTTGGAAGTTAAAAAGAAGAAACTCAACTTTTTCCTTTAAGGGCATTCAGTGAGACAGAAAATTTCTTTAATCTTAATTTTTATTACAACGTTCTAAGCTATGTGACCAATTGCCCGAGGGTTGGAGGGTAAATGAAACTTTGTTGGAAATAACGATTCAAATAATATTGATTATATTTCTTAAAGAAATTAATTAATTGATTTACAAAAAAATAACAGACACTTCATAACAATAAAACATTAATGAGAACGATAGAGGTGACGTCCTGATTATTCGCTCGCGATGTGACATATAGTATCAGATGAAGGCGTCCTCAAAGGAAGTTTGATACAATTACTCTGAATGAAGCGTAAGAAAGAGTAGATTAGGTTAAAAGGCTTGCATAGAAAACAAGATGCATTCGGAGGTAGTTTGACCATGGAGATACCCTACATATATAAAAATATTCCCCTCTTTTTTAAATTGACTTATTAAATAAGGGCGAACCACTCAGAAGCCTTGATGAAGTTGAGGATGCTGGTGAGTTTCAACTCGGCTAGTTCCTGAAGACCAACAAAGAACGCAGAACCAAAAAATTTGGTTCGTTTCCTCATTAGCACCGGGAATTCGCAGGGTAGGTGTTTAGCCGTTTCATCCCCTTCTTCATCTCCGCTTTCAATTAACATTTCCAATTTTTAATATGTTTTCGTTACGTAAATATTCTCAGTTGAGATGTTATCTCTTCAATAAACTATATAATCGTCGGATATGTGACCCATCTTACGAGTATTGTCACAAAACAGATATCTACGCTTAAGGATTGAAGGCATAATCAGGCCTAAGAAAGTTATAGAGAGCAGATTTGTATTTTGTTCATTGGGCATTTTGAAATGAAATGAAGAGCTATTTCGAGAAAAACAGTTGTTTAAGTGGCTAAAGTTTTAAATATTTATTAAGAAAGCACAATTTTTTGTCTGAAACTTCGTAAGTCAACGTTTACACGAGGAAATTCGGTCAGACAAATTCTTGTTTATTCTCTTGCGTGAATTTGTTTTGCGTTTACACACGAAAACTAGAATTTGTTTGTGCAAGAAAATTTAAAAGCAATTACTGCGTCAACCAGCCACAACGAACGTAAATTCAAAGCATAATATCAGCTAACGAATAGAACGAAAGAGAATTTGCGAGTACGACAAATTCTGTACACCACCCTTTCGTTTTTCCCTTCTTGCCAATAAATAGAAAAACTTTTTCTCAAGCGTTTCCTCGTGTAAACGTTGTCTAACTTTCAATAATTTTTCTAAGTAAAAGTAGAGAGAACAACGAGTACCCACTCGTAAAAAGAACGAGTAGAAAACATAGCAACTTGATACTTAACCAAAATAGACGTGACGAGACGATAGCCGCTGAACGAACGTTTGCACTCGTTACGTCTGTTTCGACATTTAACCCAAAATGTTACGTTAGGCAACGAATGGAAACAGCTATGTATTATGACGAGTAGTGACGGTTTCAAGTTCGGTTCTTACGGAACAACACGTCTCGTCAAAATGTTTCGTTCACTTTCGATCAGTTACGTTTGTTTATTTTGGTTATTAACATTGGTTTACATATAAACGAACTTACTCGTTGCGTCTCGTTACGTCTATTTTGGTTTAGGCATAACACAAACCATAGCAAGCGACATAAGAGAGCGCAGCAGAGTGCTCTTCGTACAAAAACCATATTCGTTTTGTTGTGGTTTTGACTTGCGATTGCTATCCGAATCCATGCCAAATATAGTGATCGTTTGTGTCATTAGATTCGTATGAGGGAAAACATTTTTTTTTTCAAACGAAAAACAGCTCGAAAAATAGTTTTGGACATCATTAAGGAAGGTTCAGGACCATGGAAAGAACAGTTTTTGATTCGAAAATGGGTCCCCGGAACATGGCATCCATTTTTGACCGATTTTCGGGAAACAATTTTTTTCCAAACGGAAGATAGCTCTAAAAATTTTTGGACATCATTCAGTGAGGCTCGGGACCCTGGAAAGAAGCGTTTTTGACCCGAATATGGGACCCCGGAAAATGGTGCCCTCATACGAACTTAATGACAAAAACGATCACTTCATTTGGTACAAGTTTGGATAGCAATCGTGGGTCGAAACCATAAAAAAGCGAATAAAGTTTTTGTACGTAGAGCAGAACGTTAACATTCTGTTCCTCTTTTTTATTTCTGCTTCCTATAGTACGGGTTGGTTTTTGAATCAAAGAGCGAAACAAAGAATGTGAGGAAGTAAACTTTGCGTTGTGCGATTTGAGCGTTACGATAAGGTGCAGTTTTTTTTTTCATTCACTGACTTATTGCGCATGTATCAAATATATAATTTGTTAATTATTACCAAATATCGATATTCACAAACAAGTCGTTTTCTAATTGTAGTTTAAAAACGCAAATTTCGAATTTGGCTTCATAATTTCACTAGGATGTTAGGTTTTCGAGGTATCCAGAAGTAATGAAACGAAGAAACCTATTTTGAGACACATTTCAAAATATTCGACACTATCACGGTGTTTAATTATATTTGAGCTTTTCAATGCAACCTCTCCGAGCAATTAAAAAAATATTTTTAACCACTACATTTTATTTTGGGGACCTACCTAACCTGCCTACCATTGTGTTTATTTTGTTTTGAAGGAAACACGGACTTTTAAGCCCATGATAACTAGTATGCCAAGCGAAATAGAGCACAGACTTAAAGCAGAACCAATTCAATAGCAATTAACGTTAACAACATGCCAAAATTCTTGGGAAAAACAATAAATTATTTTTTTTTTTAACAATTTATCTGCACACAAATGAGTAATCACCATTTTCCGGAGCACACGATTCAGGTGTTTGTTTCGACACGATTTATTAATGCTCACCCCGAAAAAAAAAAAGTAAAAGAGAAAGAAATAAAATTACACTTAATTTCGCGTTACGCTATACAGAAGCGCACAACAATGCTACTCACAACGAAACGTATTACCCACTAACTCACACATAATGAATAACGTACAATCGGCGATTACCTTCTTCCTGACGATGAGGACAACTCTTAACTTCATATCCTTTATCGCAACTCTTGCTAAATTTAGTTGCGTTTCGTACCACGAAAAGTTTTGTCCTGCTGTGCTTTAGCATGAAATAATTAATTAGCAAATAATTGCTGTACAATTTGTGCTGGCTGACCTGACCTCAATTAAAAATCCAACGGGGAACTGAAAAAGCGAAATCATTTACCTGGACACATTCTCGGCACCCCAAAGTGCTGCGTTGTCATTGAAATATAATTACGTGATTTTTTGGTGCTTTTCGTGAAATTAGCGTGACCCTGTTTTTGTTTTTTGCCTGTTACCATATTATCTAATTTATTACTACGTACTTACTTTTGTGGCATTTTCTTTACTTTTTTTCTTAATTTAATCAAAGAAGATTAGCATGAACGTTTATCTCTCTCTATTCTGCCCCTCTTTGCTCATTAACGCGGTACTAAAACCGTAAATGTTCTATGTTAAACTCATATTTTAGTTGCATAGATAAATTTGTGTCATAAAAGTTTTAATGCAATCGACTTAAGTTTTTCCTGAACTGTCCAAATTTGAGGAGAAACTTTTGCATGTTACACACTCACCTGCGCACACAACTTTAGCGAATTTGTCGCCATTTATACAAAGCACAACAATACCGGAAGTTCTTGGTCTTCAATCAAATATAAATTGCTTTGCATGTGTGCGTGTTCTAATTTTTGCTGTTGGTGCTTTAGCAAGCGTATGGGCGTCATAACTGAGTAATTATGTTGTTATTGTATGAAAACAAAAAAGTTTTTCCACCTCGCATATAAGTTCTAATATTATTTTATTAATCAGCCAAAGTTTTTCATTTAACGTCATATTTATTGTCTATGACTAAGCATACCAACTCTTGTTCGCTCAAAGTCTGCAAGAAACTTTATAAATTTGAAAAAAATAGAACTTTTCGATTTTAAATCTGTAAAATTTTTTAATTTTGAAAAATGCAATAATTATATACATATCTTTGTTACTATAAAAACAAAAGTTTTTGATGGACAAAAAACCACATTCGACTGAAGCGCGTGAACGTATTTTTGTATCAGTATAGCAAGCCAAAAATCTGTACGGTTGGTATGCTTATGCATTATTAATATTTATGTCAAAATGTAGACTGCAGAAGTCATGTTCTTTTCTTAATTTGATGTCGACCTTCTTTTAGAAAAAAAAATACAAACTTTGATAGTCATATATCGCACGAAAAAAAGCTTTTAAAATCAACGGTTCGCGACTAGAGGACTATTTATAGGGTTTTTTTCTTTCAAAGTAGATAAAAAATGGGAAACATTTTCTCATCTAGAGTTCTTGACACCTGACTTAGTAGAATTTTTTTAGCGATGCAACAGTATTGTAGGTCAATTTAATACTCCCAGAGTCAATCATTAATAAACTGAAGAAAACTGGTTTTTATTTACCTGAGATTTTGTTCATCGATTACGGTCATCGACAAAGGAACAAAATATTGTGTTTAAACTTAGAAACTTAAGACAAAAATTATCCAAAAACCAAATGATATTTTTTTGTTCAACATCATAGAATCAGTGCTCAAAGAATGCATGTTTTCTTAAATTTTCAAAAATATTTTTATAAGATTTTGATAAATTTAATAAATACAGAGCAATCTGTTTTATTTATAGGTATTTTTTAATCAAATTAAAAATAAAGACAAAAATTTTTAGGTTTAAAAAAAAAAATAAATTCATCATCTCTGCATAAATGTACAAAATTTGGCAACTGCTGCTGCCACCGTTTTCCATATCATTACGTTCGCTATTCACATTAAACAACAAATTTTCTCATTTACCTTCGTCAATGTCGCGCGCATTTGACTTTTTTTTGTTGTTTTGTAGCTGTAATTTTTGCACCCTATTTTTAAAAATCGTTTAAAAGAAACAACAAGAATGAACAAAAACAAAAAGAACAAATAACAAAAAATAAGTAAACCACGAATGCCAGAAAATTCATGAAAAATGGCGGAATCCAAATCGTCGCACTTAACGTAGCGAGGGCAACATAAAAAAAAAAACCTACTGCTGTGGCTGCTGCTGCTAACTTCCGTTTCCGGCGGAACCTTTATCACATTTATATTTGTCAGCATATGCGCTTGGTCAAATGTAGACTGCAAAGGGTGTGAAGGTGTAAAGGAGCTGCTGAAATTTGCAAACCAAAGCGAACGAATATAGCACCAGCAGATAGATAGCACAGCGTATTGAAAAAGTAGCAAAAAATAATTGTTTTAAAATACATTAACAAAAAAAAAAAATAAAAAAAAATCCGACATAAACAAAAAATCAGTTCAAAAGGATACAAAAATAAAAACAAAAAATTTAAAATAAAAAGAATACCAACAAAATAAGGAAAATAAAATTCAGATAAACAATGACATCGGAGAAAAAAAAAATACAAAAATTAATGTTGCTCTTATTTTGAGGTTATTTTTGGTAATAAATTTTCCTACATTTTATTTATGTGGCTGTGGGCGCCACATTTTTCTCGAAATCAAATTGTGAATAGGGTTGCCACGTTCACTTTGACGTTGTTGTTATTGTTGTTTGCTTCACGTAAAAAAAGGATGCCTTCCCTTATGCGAATTATTGTATTGTTAATGAAATTTGTGTCAAACCTTTTAAGCCGGTATAGTTAGCTAGGCAGGTTAAGTTGATATTATGGAATTTTCCGTGATATTATAATACATTGAAATGTTGGAATTTTTATTAGGTGTTGGTTCAAATAAATTTAGTTTATTTATCTGCGTAATAAGTTTTTTTACATAAAATGTTGACAAGGATTTATAAGTAGTTAGCAGGGAGCGATATTTGTGGAAATTGCAGTATACGTGAACTAAATAAAGTCAGAATATTCATTATTTTTAAATGCATCCTTCCTTCATCTATCGATGTAGAGATATAATTTATGATTTAAAAAGATTCAGTTCGAGAATATAAAAAGATGAGTTTCTGTTGACTTACTTTATTATTGTAGCACATTTAACATTCTTTAACTCATTAAAGTAAACTAGTTACTGAAGAATGCTTTTGTAACATTTTTCTCACTTACCTGCAAAGAAAAGAAAGAAAAAAATTATTCAGATATATAGCAAAATGGTATTTAATTATATTACATACCTAAATAAACAGTCATTCATAAGACAGGAAAAAAGTAAATTTTCAACTTTATCCTTAAGAAAAACTGTTCACACAACGAAATATGCAAACGAAAGAAATCATTTAAGCAAAGAAAATCACAAAATCATCTTATTTAAAACCATAAAACCACTAGACAAACGATATCCAACTGCAAAAGGATAAACGGATTTTTTTCTGTCATTTTGAAAGCAAAAATAAAAAAAGGTAACACACAAACACAAAGATCAAAAGCTTAATGGTTTTTATTAAGGTAAAAAAGAAACCACTAACAGAATCAAAAAAGAAATCAAATTTCGACTGATGAGCACACAAACGTTTGCATTAATGGAATCCTAAGAGATATTGCAGCAATTTTCTGATGCAATTTAAGCATGTCGCAGCAATGAGAAAAAAGCCAAAGGAATGCTCGAAGCAAAAAGAAAAAAAAAACTCCATATCACTACATAAGTAATAAATGAGCAAAAAAAAATCAAACTTTCCATTATGTTTTTCCTAACGGGATGGGTGGTAGAGGTTGCATTACATTTTAAGGTTACTTCGAAGCTGTATAGGATGGTTTATGTGTAGCTACAGCAGCAAAATATATGCAGTGAGTTAGTTTGTATATACGAGGATGCGTGCATTTATCAAGTGTTTGAACGTTTTCAGGATATTGATGAAATTTCAAAAATGCGACGACCATTGAGAAAAGCATAAGAACAGCGAGCGCTAGCAAAAAAAAAAAAACTAAACATAAATTGCTTTTTAGTCACATCACGTGGTACATGACGTACGGTATTTCCTATCATCTTCTCTAAAAAAAATATAAATGCCGCAGTAAAGTGTTTAGTAATAGATTGAGATGCACTCATGGGACTTGCTCATACTGTTAAATGCGTGCAACAAAAAACAGTTAAATAAATTGCTTTTATGTAAGAGTTTTATGGAATGAATTTATGTCATTTACGTGAAGATGATCTTTAATAAGTACTACACTGGCTTAAGGAAAATTGATTTGCAACATTGCGCGCGTAACACGAGTGTAACAAGATAATAATAAGTATACTAAAGCTTTTGCAAATAAATTTAACATTGCCAACATACAATTTTGATTCGATAACCTTAAGCAATTCGAAAAAAAAATCTTTAAAGCCATTGACATTTAACTTGCGATATAAGTGTTACAGTGGTGTATGTAACAGGCGAATAATGAAGATTCTGAAAAGAAATAAATAAATAAATTTTTAATCGTGCTCTAAGAACATTTACCACTAATACAAGCCGTTAAGGAGAACTAGTTACTTCGTACTAATAGTGTTTTAAAATGTAAGAGAACTCTAGGACAAGAATAATAGCTCTTTCCCAAAGGGTTGGTGAAGAAAATCTTTTGCTCTATCTTTGAACCTCATAACGTCAAGTTAGAGCACATAAATTTAGTATACTGCCGAATTTTTTGCGTTACCCAAGTGTAACAGATATTCAATGCAAAACTTTTCACTTTTGAATACATAATTTTTATATAGAAACAACCACCATTAGTTAATTATAATTTAAATGTGCAGTACCTGCAATATCATGAAACAAAGAACTTTCTACGTTTAGCAAGTGTTAAAAGATTTCAGTGGAGAGCTTTTTGTTTTGAGAATATTATTTTTATAAAAAACTACCATTATTTCATTAAAATAATATAACTTATCATCTTCCAAATGCTAGATTTTCATGTTGGCAAATATATTCGATATGGTCCTTCACAGAAACTTAAGCATTCGAGGAGTGAATTTGACACAATATAATTCCAAATTTGCGATCAAACGATAACATTTATTGAAAAAAAAAAGTAATATATATTATCATTTCTCAGTAGGTCAAAGATTCAAAAAACTATAAAAACTTTTATTCAAAATGACATACATATACCTACTACTTTTGGCAAAAGATTGTGTTCATCACACAATTATTTCGCTGAAAAGTGTACACGCATACACAAACAAGCATTTGCACTCATACAAACAAAAAAACAAAAAAACAAAATTATGTTGACAATAAAATCTCACTTGATGGCGAAAACTTGTTGAAAAGTAGTCGACAAATACAAGAAAAATGGAAGCTATAATAACTAGCGAGAGAGAAAACTAGTTGCTAAGTGCACATACACAAGTAAAAACATAAAAAAATGGTGGTTTTTTTTTTAGCCTTAATAGAAAAACGTGCTCATATTTAGCTTAAAAATAATTTTTTGTATTTTTATTTGACAGCTCTTAACATGATATACACGCGTACTCACACAACTACTCATACACTCACTCAAAGAGCATACAAACGAACACATACAAATGAATAACGTATGTGTTATGCGAAGAACGACACGCATACATTTGCAATTTTAAATTATGCACAAGTGTTGCAAAAGAAAAATTCTGAAAAAAAATGCACAAGTATGATGTGTTGATATAAAGGATCTTCACCGAAAAACAGGTTGCAGTGTAATCCATACTTGTTTTTGTTGTCACTGCTGTTATTGTTGTTGGAGTGACAGCTACAACAACAATAGTTTTAAAGAGAAGTTTTGAAAGTTTCGTAACAAACACAAAAGCATTTGCAAGTAGTACACCTATGCACATTAGGTGGATTTAATTTAAAAAACATTTTAGGAATTAAAATTTTATAAAAAAGAAGAAATGATGAATCCAAGGATTTCGAAGTAAAAATTTTTTAATGTATGTCGTTGCTGGCTGCTGTGGAAAAAAATATACTTTGGAGTGATGGATTTTACTTAGGATGACTCAGACTTAGATCCACCCTACTTCACATACACAACAAAGCCACACCAGCACGTATACGTAACAATACAACGTAGCGTATGCGTGATTTTAATTTATTTTATAATGCAAAGTGAAAAGCTTTTAATGCCATTTGTCTACGCTTATTGTCCTTGTTTTCAAATGGTTGTTTTTTTTTTTTGCAAAATTTAAACTTAAGCTTAAAGCCGAGGATTTTAAATTTTTGGGGCACAGCACCAACAATGGTGCTCCACAGTAATGGTAACATAACCCAAGAGCTTTTGCATCAACATTTCGAATTTGTAACGCTCTGCTGTCAACTGCAAAAAAAGCTCAAGCACTTAGATACGCCTCATTTGTTAGACTTAAAAGAAAATATGTCGTATTTACTCTGCTATGGTTTTTGGTAAACCAAAAGTAATTTTCACATCCTGACGTTATTTGTTTTGGAGCTTTGTTGTTGTTTTTTTTCTTTCTTATAATCGATATAAAGAACAAATTATGTTCATAAATTTTAAGAGTAAGCTTTGCCACTTTGAGCAACAGCAGCTCTTTAACTAAATATATCATTAAAGAAATAACCGCAAAATTTTTCTATTATAGAAAAACCTTAATTTTTTGTGTTGAATAAGTCCTGTTTTCGCCAAGAAGCTTTTTTTAAATTTTTGAAGAATGATAAATGGGAAATTCGTACAGCACCGGGAAAAAAACCTAACTTAATACAAGTAGTCGAATGGCTTATATTGTTTTAGTACAAAAATTTGTCTTACTTAATCTTAATTTTGCTTTTCTAGAAGCCTCCAGGTTAGTGGGCAATTCTAATATGGGTCACCGTCTAGGCTCTGAACTCGAAGACGATCGGGCATCAGCTCGATGTAACTCTCATACGGGTTCCAGGCCACAGGAACATTGAGGGTAATGAAAAGGCGGACGAACAAGCAAGGCGCGATTTCTCTGACGAAACTAAAGCTTGCGAGCGCGTGCATATACCCCTCGATTTAGTCAAGAGAAAGGTCTGCTCGATTTTTCTTTCCGAGGCAGCAAAGAACTGGAGGATCCTAAAAACCTGTAAGACATCCAGAGCAATTTGGCCATTCTATAACAATTCAGAAACCACTGACCTACTGTCCAAGTGCCGAAGTGACGTTGCGAGAATCACCGCGACTTGCACTGGACACTGGACGATCGGTAAGCATGCTGAGAAATAAGGTATTCCTCTTTTTGTCGCAGTTGTCTGAATATAAACGAGAAAGAATATGTCGAACACTTTCTCTGTAACTGTCAAGCCCTTGCCAGATACAGGCTAAGATATCTAGGACAAGCCTTCTTCAACAACCTCAGTGATTTGGCCGAAAATATTATCAGATCGCTGCTTAACTACCTGAATGGGACTAACTGGATATTCTTTTGATAATTCTATTTACCAGGCTTTGCGGGTGGTATTAAAACGACACATCCATTGCTACTTAAGGCTTCTAGCATTTTACTAGGCTGCCACTTTAACTTAACTTAGCCTATTCTTTACTTTACTTAATTTTTGAGTGAAATATAACGTGTAATTCTAACAAAGAGTTTTTGATTGCTAAACATAACTTCACTGTAAGTATTCTGATCAAATAAGTCCGCATGAATACGCGCAAAATAAGTACTTTCAGTATTTGTTCTCCTACTTGAAAATTATGTCTTAAATATATTTAAGATACAAAATAAAATGTTAAATTTTATAAAAAGCAAGTTTTCTATAAAGGCCTTAAAGTTTAACAATTATTAATAATTAATATTACGTGTTATTATCATAACCACAAACGTTAAGTCATTCCACATTAAAGGCAGCATCCCGTATAAATTCAAGGAAATATAAACATTGCAAGTAAAATATTTACAAAGGATGCATTATTAATTCAAGCGCATAATTATACGCTACATTCCATTGCTTTTGTTGTCAGCAGCAGTGTTGCGCTATTGCAACAATTAGTAAAAATAAAACTCGAAATTTCAAGAGAAAAATTTTACAACAAAAAACAAACAAAATTGCATAACATTAGCATATTATATTATTTACGAAAACAACAATAAGTAAAGATGTTTATTCACAATTTATACGGAAGACGAGGTCGAAGTCATATATTTCAGCATAAAGAGGCACATTAAAATTATAATTGAATTATTTTGAAACGCATAAATTTTAACGCAAAGCAATGAAACCGAGAATAATAAAATAAGGAAGAAGCGCCTCAAAGCTGGCAACGAAATTTTTTTTTGGGGAAGCGCAGTGATGACAAAAGCCACAAAAATGAAAAATGAGCTGTGTTGAGAAATGAAAATGGTCGAATAAATAAGACAACAAAAGGATAATCATAATGTTGCCAGAATATTGCATTATTTTAAAAATAACAATAAAGCAATAGCTAAAGCAGAAGTAAGAAGGAAAAAACGCAACTCTGCCACAGCAGAAGAAAATCAACACAGTAAAGTAATGAATAATATTTGCAAAGGATATTCTCATTTTTATACGCGAATAAATGTGCTATTAAAAAGCGAAAAAAAAATATATAAAGAAAATATGCGCAAAAACCAGGACTACAGCCAAGTAGAAATTTATGCAATAATGATAGTCAGAGAGAGAGAATGAGTTTTGTTAGACAAAAATTTGATAGCACACAGAAAGAATTGAGTTGAGAAATGGTTTTATGTTTATTTGCTGAAAATGCTGATAATTAGACATGTCCTAAACGTATTGGATTAATTATAATAACACCAATTTATTCATATTTTAGGAAGTATGCAAGTTTACATATTTAGGCAGCGTTATAACAGATGATATAAGAACATCCAAGCTGGAGTCAGCAAAGTCTAAGTGTTACCTTAGACTTAGTATAACAGAATAAGAAATATAAGAGTCGAGTAAATATTGGAGAGTATTGAAGGAACTCGCTATTTATCATGTCCCTTGAAGACTTTTTTGGAGGACCTATGCCACTTAAAGAAATAATAAACATAATAGAACTAAGGTAGCTCCAAGTGGCTTATCCACAAGACATGATTTTGTGCAATCTCAGCGTTTTTTTAGACAATTTTTGGCAGACAAAAATTACTGGAACGAAATAGGAGAAAGAAGCAGTCAAAAGATTAATATTATTATACTTATTTGACCGATATCCTAAATTGACAAATAGTTCGAGGTTTGTGTGAAGACCCAACTTTAGGAGGAAGGGAGATAGCAAAATTGAACAAAAGTGGACACACAGGGTGATAGGAGTTCGGACTTTTATCTATAGACAACTCTTTAAATTTGTCACCGCGCAATATTTTACCTGAAAGTTAATTTATTATTCTTATTACAGTCATTTTATTCAGAGAACTTTTTTAACTTCAATGGATCACCATTTACTTATTTCTACTAAGAAATCAACGAACGTATTGGCTTTTTATGTTTGAAGAACACTTTTTGATAAAGTTAAGGAGTAAGCGTAGTAAAGATTTTTTCCCGTGTGTTAAACCTTTTAAGTAGACATTACCAACAGTGTATAGTTTTCACTCAAATGTGCAAACTAAAACCTACAATGAACTGCAAAATAAACAAAATTATAAAAATGGCAACAAAAACAAAAGGGTATCAAATAAGTCAAGAAAAAAAGCAAAACCCACTAAATTTCCTTTTCCTTCTTTTAATTTTTTTTTTTTTTCTTTTAAATTGCTGTCGAAAAGATTATTTAAGCGGAAAGGATCCAACGCGAACGAAAGCAAAATAAAAAAAAAACACAAACAAACCGCATTCACACACAATTGAAATAGCGCGGGTATCCTGCAGAAGAAGTAACCAAAAAGGGGTCGACAACAGAAAGATGCAAAAGAAAATGCTGCAGGAAAAAATGAGAATGCATTAATTGTGCTGTTGCTGCGAAAGCACAGAAACGTAAAGGAAGAAGGGATCTCCCTCTAGAAAACGTGGGAATGATGAGCTGCAAGAATACTCCTTTAAAGCAGGGAGTTGCAATTTCTCAATATATACGCTATTAAGGTGGCACAGAAACACAACAGCAATAAATTTGTAATTCAAAAAAGGCAGCATGAGTTGAGAAATGCATAGCAGAAGAATAATAATAAGTAAAGGATGCATGCATAATGCAGTGAATTATTAAGTAAAGCAGGCAGGCATAGGAGCTGCGAAGGAGTGCGCTTGCGTGTCAGATAGAGAAAGTGCGAAATACTCATCATGGTTTACTTTAATATAGAGAAGGTTTTAATTTGGCAATTTTACTGCAAAAGAAAAATAAATTTTAAAGTAAAATCTTGATTAGATAAAGCATTAACTTTTAATATTTTCAAGCATCTTAAAGTTCACGCTTCTCTTTTATTTCAGCTGGCAATAAACTTTTAACGCGTGCTTGTCCGCCAGCAACCAATAATTTAACAAATTGGCAGTAAATTATGGAGTGAGGAGTAATAGTGTTGGACGCTAAAAAAACGTTGTAGTTACTACAAATTTTTACCTCCAGTTTAAATTATGTGCTGCTGCTGTTGCTGCTAATTTTTTGGACATAATGCAAATGCGCTAAACCAAGAATCAGCACAGAATCACATTTTGCAAATATGAACAAATTGAATTAAAATAATTAGTTAATAAAAAATTAGCACTGCTTCAGAAAAAAAGCAATATTATAAAAAAAAATAGAATTCGTACAAAATTTCGTAATGCTATTAATTTGTTATTTATTTTTTTTTAGCTGATTGTTTGTGCGCGAATCAAATAAACAACAACAATTTATTTATTTTTTCTAAATTGTGCAATATTTCTGATAGCAACAACGACAGCGACGACAACGGCAACGACAATGGCAAAATAGTGTGATATGTAAAAAATTTGCTGCTACATCAACTGACAACAAAAACAACAACAACAGCATTATAGAGACTATAAAAATTCCTAACAAATTTTTTGTTTGCGTGTTTGTCAGCAATTTTCATTAGCTCAATTCTACGCGCTTAAAACACACCCAGCAATTGCTATTTTTTTTTTCTAATAATTTGTTTTTTTTTTTATTATCGACGTGTCTCTAACACTTTCACACGCTTTTGCAATAGTGTTGCTTATTTTAACACTTAGCTGTTGAAGCTCTTTTCGAAAATTTGCGTTCTTTCTGTTTTGTTTCAGGGTTAATCAATAATTTGGCAATTTGTTGCACTGGCAGTGAGTGTAACCTATAATTTTGGCGCAAGAATTATTGCTTTCGCATTGAAAATTTTCGCATAAAAAGAAAAAAAAAGAAAATAAGGAAAATAACTCTGACTTGAAGCAATTATATTTGGTAAATAATTTGAAAACGAAAACGCAGAACATTAAAAGGAACTACATATTTTAACAAGTATTAAGTTTTTGAAAAAGTCTATGCTTTAGCTCTAGCAATTTTACTTTAGCTTCTGCTAATTTCTCCTGCATTTGATTTTGTTTTTTGCTATAAAGGGTGTGCTAATAGAAGTACAATTTTTAACTTTTGTATAATGTTGTTTTCGTGCAAGTGGCAACTCTGAAATTTCATAGCTGTAACCTATGTTTGTTCTGATTATTAAAAACGGAACGCTAATTCGTACAATGGGTAATAGAGCAAAGTGAAGTGAATGCCGATTTTTCGAAAAAAGCCATCTTTACTGATGAAGCGCATTTCCATCTGAACGGCTTCATGAATAAACAAAATTGTCAAATTTGGGGCTTAGCAAATCTTCACGCGATTCATGAGAAAGAACTGCATCCACAAAGAGCAACTATCAGGTGTAGATTTTGGTCAGGTTGCGTGATTGGGTCTTACTTTTTTGAAGATATAAGGCCGGAATTGTAGTGACTGTTAACGACATTCGTGACAGTATCATGATAACGGAGTTCTTGTGTCCCCAACTGATCTGAGCGACATGTTTCAGCAGAACGGTGCCACCTGCCACACAGCCAAATCACACAAGAAAATTCTGATATCAACTGGCCACTAAGATCTTCCGACTTAACGCCAAACAATTTTTTTCGTTAGGGTTTTTTGAAATTTAGGTTTTATGTGAATAAGCCATAAACAATTACTGAGCTCAAGGCCGAGATTCAATGTGTCATTGGTTGGATACAGCCACATCTTTGTGAAAAACTCGTGAAAAGAGCAATGGCCTGTCATCAGAGCCGCAGTGACCATTTGGCGGATATTTTATTCCATACTTAATCGGAACATGTCGTCTTTGCAATGCAACTAATATGTCGCAGCTCGCTTAAAAAATATGTGTTTTATTTTTTAATCCTTTGACTTAAGCATTGGTTCATTTTTATGTAAATTGTTATCTGATTGTGCTTATGTTTGTGCTTATGTCTAAGCTTATTATATGCTTATGCATATACTTGTGCTTATGCTTATGCTTGTGCTCATATTTAAGGTTATGCTTATGCTTATGCCACTGTTTGTGCTTATTCTTACTCTTATGTATGTTTATGATTATGCTCAGGCTTATGCTGATGGTTATTCTTATGTTTATGTTGACTCGTTATAAAGCGACTGATCTATACGATTTTTTATTTTACTTTACAGAAATTTTTCCGCAGAATTTAAGTCGTTATATGTTTGTGGCTTAAAATTTTTTGGGCAATTGTGCCTCTTTCCACATTTATCAAATGGTACATGCGAAGCTGATATAAAGAGAGAGGAACCCTTTTATTTCATAAACTATACGCAAATTTACTGTAGCCGTAAACTATTTTATATAAAAGGAGGATTATTATTTTTTGAAAATATTTTAGTTTGTCTTTTTGCATAAGAGACAATATTTTACAAACCGAACTCTTTCTATTTTTTAAGCTCTCAAAATATGTAAAAAAAATTATTTTTCCGTTACTAAAGATATGACCATAAATCGTAAAAAATTCAAACTTCACAACTCGATATCTTCGATAACAAAAAAAAAATCCCGATAGAAGTGTTCAGTCATATAATGCATAGAATATTGAAAACAAAATTTAGAGCGATTTAAAAATCGGTCGTTCAGAAAGTATAAGGTTTTTAAAACAATGTCTCATACAATTCAGCAACATTGTTAAAATATCCTCAAGAACCATTAAAATTTTATGTTAACTTAGAATGCTTCAATGAAAATTTATCACACATCTTCCCCACGCACTCGCAAGTAATATCAATCCCATTTTCATCTTATCAAATTCATGTGAAAAGTCATTCTGACGAAATTGCTGCTGTAAAATATATTTTGACAGCTAGATAGTTTTATTTATCAAGATTTTCTTATCTTATTCCATTTTAACGCTTTCTCGCTTACTCATGGCTGAAACTATTGCAACCGTGTTTGTTTGAAAAAGTTAAAAATAAAATCATTTATCAGTTTGTGAAAAATAAACTTAAAAAACTTGAGCTGAGAGACAAACTTCGTGGATTTTTTTTCTAACTTGTTTTATTTTTCTTACATAAACTTAATGTAGCAACAACGTTGGCGACTTCCGTTTTTTCCCGTCAGCCCACAAAGATGGCAACTGCCCGCGTAAACAATAGTATAATGTGGCAACCCACTATAAAACCGAAAGCAAAAATGACGTACCAACTTCCCGAAAACTTCAAACGTTAAAAAACATCATTTATTATTTTCTTGTTATGGGGAACGTAAGAAAAACTTTACTTGTTGTTGGAAAAGATCGTCGTCGTCACTGTTGCTAACAGCAAAAACTAAAGCAGAAGAAGCAGAACACTGAAAAAAATGCTGGGAATACTGTACTGAAAATTTTCGAGTTAAATATATTGGTCATTCTGCAAATAAAAGGTTATAGTCCTAAATTACTTATTACTTATGAGTTATGAAGGCTTCCCATTCGGCAATCATTGTTTGTTTCCTTGCAGAGATCTCGATAATTCGACACATAGATTGTATACTTTAATTTATATCTATTCCAATCAGTTCAAATACATAACCGGTTTACAATTTTTAGTATGTTTTCTAAATTGCAGTAAAATTTAACAAACAGAATTTTCAGTATATAAATCGCTCAGTGTACAAGCGCATACGCGCTGCAGGTTTAAAAGCTATGACGGAAACGGAAGTGATGTACGCAAAAGTTACTACTACTACTGCTGCTGCTGGCAGTATAATGTTGTTGCCTGTTGGTGTTGTCGTTGTCGATGTGTGAAAAAGTTTTTATTGCACAACGCTGACACCAACACATGTCAAACGGGCAAAAGGCAAATACTCGCAGTGCAAATGTATTTTGTGTTTTCTTCGCTTTGCGCGTTGGTTTGTGTTGAAACGTGAGTAACTAACTGAGTATGAATGTGTGGGACGCGCTTTCAGCATAATGCAGTTGGCAGCACCTCATGCATGCAAAAAACAACAAAAATATCAAAAACAACAAACCCAAGTTAAAGCGTCAAAAATATAAAAAACAACAAAACTTTTTCGCTATTTCATCAAAACAAACGCCGGCAAGAGGATGCACAACAAAAAGGCCAGCAATAGCGACAAGCGGTAGGAGTTGGCGGCAGGATATTGCTTTGAAATTTTGCACTTTTTTGTTTTGGCAGTTGCTCGGTTTGTTTGCTAAATGTGTGAATATTAAAAAGTTTTGCCCGCGCGATTTGTTTTTTTGGATTTTATTTTTTTCTCGCTAAAAGGCAGAAACACAAAATTAAAATGTGAAAACTGGTGGGTAGCAAAAAAAAACAGTAACTTGCATATGAGTAATATTGCTATTCGGAGCAAAAGAAAAACAAAGCGAACTTAGTGGTAAAACAAACATGAATTTTAAAAATCAAAATCAAAGCAAAAAAAACAGTGCATAACAAAAGGCGCGCTAACTTGATTACACACACGTACGAAACAAAATTTATATGCAAACTTAATGAATAATCCTGTGCTATGACGGTTGGAAGTTAGGGCGAATCGTCGTGCTAAATGAGAGTGACAGCCAAAGGAGTAATGTTGTACAGTAGCCAAATTAGTATTGAGCGAGAAATTTTTCATTTAAATGACTTTCAAAAATTTAATGATGATTTTGTGAAGTCTGATTTAAATGTCGATGCAAGTTCATTGGAGCACAAGTTTAAGCAGACCATTAAATTTCTTAGTAATAATTAATTTTAAGTAATAATAAGACCTACACACATACATATCTCTCACACAAAATTTAGCAAAAACATTTTACAATATATTAGTAACATTTATTTTCACGTTTAGTAACATTTAGTCTGGAATGTTGAACAATTAGTTGGTTCGTGTAATGGACATGATGTTGCCTTGGCACGAGAGAGCACAATACCTTTTCGTATAACTATGGTTATTTTGTATTATAATTAAAACAGCAAAATTTTCATTGCATTTATTTGTATTTTTGTGCAAAATATTTCGTTAATATTTTAACTGTGCCCTTGCTACAAGTAAAATAATCCTTTCTTCCTCAAAAGTCCAATTAAAATAGAAGCAAATAAGGTGGAATATCTTTACGCCACATAATTTCAAAAGAGTAAACCTTGAAGATAATATTTTGTGAAGATTTAATTGGGGTAAAATTACACACAAAATAATTTCAGCGAAAACCGGAAAATTCGCAGGTAAATTTAACTTGAAGCAATAATAAAATCTTGGCAAAAACGAACGAAATTAGACTACTTCTATGTCACATAATCAAAAAAAAAAAAAAATTAGATCAAATTTTTAGAGGAGAAGAATGTAACCAATTTTATTACCAAAAGACAACAATTTTTATTGAGCTAGAATTTTCTACATAGTAGCACCTTTTTTAGTTTTATTGATTCAATCAAAGTTTGCATTTTAAATCATTTATTATAATGAGCACAAGAATTTCATGCGATGTGATTTTACTGTGTTTTCATTTTTAGAAATAGATTTTTAAAATTATTTATTTTTCGAAACAACTTTTTTTTACTTCTGTAGCAAATGTCTTGAATATTATAGAACCGATTACTTTCAAACTAAATCCAAAGATTACTAAGGAATCGTCCATACAATACGGGAAAGGGGGCGGTCATAAAACGTACATGCAGAGGTAAAGGCCTTTTCGGACATTTTTTTAATTTTTGTTTTTTTGTTCATAAGAAACTAATAAAGACTAACAAAAACAAAGGAACGGGTGGGAGGGAAGTAGCACAATCAGACACAAGTGTTAAGCCAGGGGGGAATGGGTTTAAGTTTCATTATTCTAGGCGAATATCTTACATGGACAACCCCTTACTTTACGTCTTTAAAAAGTTTCAGAGCATTTAGACAGAAAAAAACTATAGTTTTGAGATATTATTTACATTAAAAAACTTATTTTCAACAAATTTTCGGCGAAGCTAATTTTTTACAGCCCGAAGTAATTACTCTTTAAAAGAGATTAAGTCACAAATTACGTATTTTTCCAAAAATCTTTTATTTTAAATATGGTAAAACTATGTGAGTTAAATTACTCGAAAACATTCCCAAGGCAACACATTAGAAAGATTTGACTCTTTCCAACGAATTTGAACATTTTACTTTTGTTTCATAAAAATGTTTAAAAAACATGGTGAATGGATCTGAGAAATTTCGATTTATTAAGCAAAATAGATTTCTTTGTTTTGACCTATCTCATTAACACCGTTTTGAGAGATATATAAAAACTGTAATTAAAGGTTGTTTGGTTGTTTACTGGAACTTTAATTTATTTGACTTAATACTTTAAGGAAAACCACCGCAAAACATTCGAATGACATTTGGCAAGAATTTTTTGTTCATTTCTCAAAAACTAAAGCATTTAAGATCTTTATGTTTATGACTCTATCTTTTTTATATGTTCCGAAAGATTTTCATCGATATATGATCGATAACTTCAACCTCAATATGCTTACTTACTAAACATGTGAGCAACAAAGACTTTTTAATCATGTAGTACTTGTATTTATTTTATAATTTTTCAAACAATATTAGGTACACTCTATATCAACAAATGAGTGCTGGAAAACCGTTCTGTTTTTTCGATTGGTGTTTTGCTTTATTATTTTATTTTCATTGCATGCAATTGGTAACCCTACTGTTCGTAGCTATATATTATTTTTGCAAAATTTTTGAGAGTGTGCGCTCAATTATGTCTTGTTAGTATTTTAACTCTGTGTCGGTGCACACAATACTGTATTCACTTGTACGAGTATGTATATATGCAAACATATTTATTTGGCACATGCAAAATAAACTAAATAAATGTATTAAAATACCGGAAATATTGTGTTTTTTAAATCGTACATTCATTAGTTTTACAGTTCTACTCTGTTAAAACAAAGAATATTGCATGTTTTTAGTTAAAGGTTTTTTTATGGAATTAAATTCAGTTTTTGTTTTTCTTCTTTTACTGTGGCTTTTGTCTAAATGGGTTTCATTTTCCTATTGGCCTTGTATGAATTGATAAACTCTCTTTTGTAAATTCATTTTTTTTTTGGAAATGCAATTTAGCGAATATAAATTGTGAGAGCTTATATTTTGACAATATTTTTTTTTTTGTTTTTGGGACTATATGAAGATAAATCATCCAGTAGATTAACTAAGCAGTGCACTAAAAAGTATGTAAAACAATTGAAATAGAGAAAAAAATAAGTTTGAGCAAACAAACAAAAAAAAATTCATAATAACCTCTTAACGACGTACCCGAAAATCAATTTGTGAAACTTAAATTTCTTGCAAAATTCAATGAAAAGAATACTTTAAAATTTTGATAAATTAAAGTCTTAAAGTAACTATAGCTAATTTAGCCAAATGGCTACAATATTTGCTGCGGCAACAGCTACAACAATAACAAGAACTCAATTAAAAATATCGCAAAACTTTTATTTTATTTTATGTTTTTTTGTTCTTTTTTTTCATTTCAATTTCTCGTTAAGTTTATTTTAGCGACAAAAGTTAAGGGAGTCAGCAAAATTAAGAGAGAGAAAAACTGAAAACAACCACTTGAAGGATACAGAACGTGGTCAAAATGGTTGAAATTGTTGACACAGTGCTATGCTGTGTCATAAAAAAAAACTTAGAAAACTTTTTTAAGTACACTCATCAAAAAAGCAATTTATGAAAATTGCAAGAAATTAAATTAATACAATTTACAGATAACTTGGACCATGTGGCAAATTAAAAAACTCCAATGAACAATTAGAGTCCTCGTTGCAAAAGCATTAAGAAAAAGAAATGGATATAAAAAAATAGATTTTTTAACTGAAAAATATATGTGGCTTGTACATTTTCTAACAGTGTATATGTAACTATAACGGAAAAGTTGCGCATTGCTGTCACAACCAACGTGAGGTCTTGGTTCGTTGGTCACATGCTCCGTGGTCCTCTTCAAACACAAGGGTTTTGCTAAAAAGGTAAACGTAAGGTTTTTCAATTTTTTCGCTACTTTAAAAGAAATTTTTATTTGCTTTAAGATATTAATGTGCATAGGTAAAGGTGTGGGTGAGTGCTTTTGTGTCAGATCAAAATTGGCTCAAATATTAATGACTGAAAATTCACAATATTCTATAAATTTTTTAGTTGACAAATTTTGTCGGCATTTTTTAAATAAGGGCAGGCAATAAATTACACTCAAGTGGAAAAGAAACTGGGGTCGAATCGCAGCTTCCGTGAACGGTTCGGCAATCGTATGAAAAAAAATTACGTGATACGTTAATCGAATGAACAGAAAGGGATTATGTCATACGATAGTTGACGGAACGTAATTTGTGATGTTTGTAAAAGATTTTGGAAATGAATTGGAAATTAAATCTTCAAAATAGATAAGCAAAATAGAATTATTTGGATTTATTCTTTATTTTATTGGAATTATTTGAAATTATTTCTTCGGTATTATTTAGTTCATATGAGGAGAGTGTATAAGATAAAAGATGCGTAGTCAATTAAGAGACAAAAGCAATCCTCCTGCATTGTCGAATAGAGCGTAAGACAAATTTAAATAGTTATTGTCAGCGATGGGCACGCAGTGGCACTTTACGTGTTCATGGCCCGAACTGTTATTCGACGCACAAGCAACTAAAAAACAATTCGCAGAATTTCAATGCTATCTACGTATAGCGATGACTTGAGTTCAAATGAAAACAAAAACAACACACAAAGGGATTAGTGACGACGTCGCATTGTGTTTCGACAAATATAGCAATTGTTTTTATTTGTAGTGCAATTTGGTTTTTATTTTGTGTTGGTGGCGAATTTGAAAAGGAATAAAAAAAACATTAAAATTTCGCTTTTAGTTTCTTGATTTTGTCGTTGCGCCCTTTTGCTGGATTTCCATGCCCACCGCTGCATTAAAGTGATCAAATGTTCTTTGTATCAACAGATTCGATTGCGTATTCGTTCACTGAATACACGATCCGAAATTACGAAACTTGCCATGCGCTCACGTATGCCATAATGCGATTAATACAATTTCGCTTTGAAGCGACGATTCGAATCCAGATTGAACTGACAAAAAAAAAATAAAATTAAAAAATGTTTTAAGAGCAGACAAATTAATTTGAAAAAAAATAAAGAAAAAATATTTAACCGTAACAGCATCAATTAAGTGGAAAACATGCGATTAAACCAATTGTCAAGTAAAAGTAAAGTACATTGCAAAATAAATTGTATCTCAAACTTTTGTTGAATGCAGCCTTTAAGGATCGCTCTAAAGCTGATAACGTAATGTATTTAAAGAAACTAACGAACTTTTGCTAATTAGAGATTGCATCCTTTGTTGTAGCTTTTTATGCTTTCGCTATCCACCATCAACATCTTTAGCGAAAGCTCTCTGCCAGTTTTTGAATTTTTCTACTAAGTTTTAATGCTGAAAGTGTCAAACGCTTTTTTTTCCCTATTGTCGTCAGCGTAATGTCCCATTTTCAGTCATTTGTGCTGTGCAGGAAAACACAATTAAGTTTTTTAACAACAGTTTGTTGACACAAAGGTATTTTTTAACGCATAATTTTATTACATTAAGTTTTTACTGCTACTAACTACTGGTATCCTATTTTGCCTATCCATACGAGTTATAAGTGGCTCAATGTTTTACCAACTCGTTTATATGACATTAATTAAATGTCAAGGCACAAGGATACAATTAACATTGTGAAGTATATCTAGTCAATGACACACAGCTAATAGCGAGCAAGTGCACATAATTTTATTAATTATTGTACTTTGAAAAATAAGGGAAGGTGCATTAAGAGGTTATTTATAAAAAGGTCACATTAACTTTTTTATTGAAAATCTTGCTGTTTTTATGCATAGAAAATAAGTAAAGTGAAAGGCTTTGTTGGCTGCTCTTTGGTTTTTCAATTTATTTTCTCAATAAGCGAAATATTGAGACAGACATGGTATCTCAAAAAAAAATAGATTTTGAAACAATTCAAATAATTTGGATTGAAAATGAATTTAAATTCATTTTTAATTAGAAAAGTATTGAAAATAAAATGTTGAAACTTTACTTCAATCGTAAATTTATTTTTAAAGTTCTAAAAAATGCTCAAATAAGATTTAATATGCAACAATTGCTGCGTTACATCCATCTCCTTTTTTTTGACGAGATTCATATATTTCTCAATGGCATCAGTTAACGAGCAATCTTAGCGTAAAAGACCGCTACAACAGCGTCATATTACACATTATGGGAAAATACGCAGAGCTTTTCATAATAAAAACGCTACACATTTTTGGTTTAAATTGAAAAAAAAACACGTTACGCACGTAGGTTTCAATATTTATTCCCACCAATAAATGAGAAAAATTGTACATTTATTGCAGTGCTTTACAGTTCAGTTGTTCGGGTGAAGCCTTCATTGCATATTTCAGATTTTTTAAAGCTCGAAATAACATAAAAAAAAATTTTTATTCTTTGTCAGAGGTTCATATTTAAAAATTCTACAAAAAAAAGTGCACAGCCTTTTTCAAACTTTATTTTCCTGACTATTATTTTTATTTTTAATACAATTGTTTGGAACAAAGCCAAATTTTTGTCAGTTTTAATATAACACAGCGTAAAAGCCGTAATAAAATGGTGGGGAAAACTCACACACACACAGAAGCATACATATAATTGCATTGAAACACATTGTGCACAAAAAGGACTATGAGCTGCGCGCCTTTTTTGGCGCAAAAATTTCGAGCTCAATTTGAATAATTTGGCATCATCACCAATGATGTCAATTGATATCAAAATCAAATTTTTTTTTTATTTTTTCTAAATTATTTTGCAAGCGCAGTTACTAACGGTTGAAAACAAGTTCTTCCTTCCCTCCTTCCTTCTCGAAGAATTGAAATGAACCCAAAATAGTTTCCTATTAAAGCTCTAGTAATGGGAGTGTTCAAGGCATAAGCCAACATGTTGAGTCTCAAAATGTCGAAGAGCTGAAGTAGGAACATTGAAGAATGTCCTCTTAAGAAATGAAGAATGAAGTATTATCTTTGGAAAAGGTTATATGAAAGCATTTCTTGATATCGATATCAAGATGACATCAAGAAAGGGCATCAACAAGTTTGGACAGAAGCATCAAAGAATCCAAGGAGATTTTTTTTATTTTTATAAAAAAGAACAAATTTCGAAGTTTAACGAATGTTTATAAAAGTAATAGTTGCTGTTTTCTTCAAAATTTGGTCTGATATGCCTCACTAGGGTGCAGTACTATATATACGTATATATCAATATTATTATAAACAAAAGCGTCAGAAAAGTGTCACATATTATTTGAAAAAAGAAATCTACAGCAAAATAGCAAATCGCAAATAGAGCCAAAAAAATAGAATAGCATAACTAAATAAATAATTTAGTGTTGAAAATAATGACAGAAATCTATTTACTTTTGGCAGCAACAATATACAAAGAAAAATAATAATTAAAATGGGCTATGAGGTGTCTACTGCTGTTGTTGCTGTTGTTGGCAACAAAAACATCAGTTTTCAACTTCAAGTGACTTTTGAATTTTAATTGCATGTCAAAATGATTTTTTTTTTATTTTTTTGATTTTTTTTTTTTGAAAATGCTACACATTTGAATAATTTTCTTTCAGCATTGGGAAGAATTTATATTTTTAGTTTTTCTGTAAGTAATTGGGTGATTTACCATGCTCGTGAACTAACTTATGACAATTCAAGGCATAGCAAATTTATTGCATTTTAAAAATTTTTACTATTGGCTATAAATTATAATAAAGTTGAATTAATTTTGATCTTTAATATGATCCATTAAATGGACACGAAGTATTCCAGCTTAAATATTGCAAAAAAAAAAACTTTAAAATGATCTTTAAAATCGCTATATTGATCATAAGATTTTCGGAATTCACATTTTATGTGAATAATATAAATATTGCAGAAGTTAATTCATTATTTTGTATATTGCAGAACTTTTTTTTTTGGATTTGTTGTAGTTCCCCGACAAAAATAAAAATTAAATAGTGATCACTTCAAAAAATCACTTGATTTGGGATCAAAATAACAAATTTTAAATGTAGCATATGATTTTAGGAACATTCAAATTTGAAAACGTAAGTCAAGGTATTGTGATCAATTAAAGTTCTATTACGCTGAACTTAACTTATTTAAGTACAACGCTACAACTTTGAAGGTGACCAAAATGTAAGTAATTTTTGGGGAGAAATGAAACTGCTGTTTTGGTTTACATTCTCTGGAATATGTTTCGAAGTGTTCAAAAATTTGTTAAAATTTGAACAGTTGGATTTCTCCGCATAATTTATTCTTGTTTTGTAAGAAATTAGACACAACTATATGTACAAAAATAAATGCAAAAAAATTAAAATTGTTTGCCCCTTTTTTTTTGCATTTCAATTTTTATTCAAATTTTAATATTTTCAGTGCTTGCTCGATTCAAGGGTATTTATGCCAAAAAGCACACAACGTGAATTATATGATGGCCTTGAATCACCAAAATTCAAAAAACGTATCGAGAAAAAGTTCTCTGAATTCGTTCAAGTCTAGCACAATGATTTATATAAAAGAAAAGTTCAAAAGAGGATGCACAAAAATTTTAACATCGTGATAAATTTGTTATTGTAGACCGTCCAGCTACAAAGCCATGTTGCTCAGGACAAATATGACCCTTAATTTAAAAGTATGAAATTATCGCTAGTGACTATCGAAACGGATATTAGCAACAACAAAACGAACACTTATGATTCTTAATTTTTCACACATAGGAAAAAGTTGATCAAGATTATGGTTGCGTTATCATTTTGGCAGAATACTATACCGGTATTTATTGTTACTTTAAATCAAAATAAATTATTTTCCTGACAGCAACTAAGCAACTCTCGCAAAACAATCGTAAAAATTGAGCCATCGTTTGTTTCAAACGTTTTGTCAAATGGGTATTTTCATGTAGGCGCTCGGTGCTCCTTGTTTTTTTTTCAATACTCTATTTACTTCTTTAAAACTTGTTTAGTGTTTTTTATATTCAACTCGACAGACATTCACTCAGCAAAATCTCCACTCTGAGTGCACTTGAGAGAACTGTCACAGAGATCCACACACCAGCGGTTAAATTATCACAGTTGCTACCGGCATTGTTCTCATTACTGCTGTTGGTGATGTTGTTATTTTCTGAAAGGTTGTGTCATTTTTAAGCCTTATAAAATGGTCAACTTGAATTGAAGCTTAACTTACTTTTCTGACTTACTTAGTTACACAGTAAAAACTGTGCCATCACTTCAGATTAATACCGACAGATAAATAGACTAAAGAAAATACTACGAAAAGGGTGTGTTTCTTCGGTTCAGGGACCCATTTATTGATTGAAATGGGGGATCTTTTAAAGGAATAAAAGTACAATAGCGTTATTATTACTTTAGTAAAAAATTCTCGAAGTGTGGAAAAATATATATGTTGGCCTTTAGATGATTAAGGCGCAATTTTAAATAAGTTTCTTTAAATTGTATTCTTTAGCTGACTGTTATCCATGCAATGTCAGCTTGTACGCTTTCCTTTTGTCTGTTCTCCCATCAAGTAAGTATTTTTCAGTTCG
Source organism: Meiosimyza decipiens (assembly GCA_963680825.1). Classification (NCBI taxonomy): domain Eukaryota; kingdom Metazoa; phylum Arthropoda; class Insecta; order Diptera; family Lauxaniidae; genus Meiosimyza; species Meiosimyza decipiens. The sequence continues at coordinate 22,429,613 of OY804258.1, read as the reverse complement.
TTTGAATTTTACCGCCTTACTCAAACAAAAGCTTGTTGAATACAACTTTCTTTTTTATTTTTGTAATAAGCATAAAAAATATGGAAACTAAAATGCAAAAAAGAAGCATTCTATTTTAATCTGAAACTTTGCACTTGCCAACACTCACCAACCTATTAGCTTGCCGCTTTTTTGCGGTAGGATTGCCATCTTGTACAAAACTAGCCCTTAAAAACAGTATTTTGGTCACGGTCTTGAAGGAATTTGTTTTATTTTCCTATCAACTCTATGGTAGTGTTATTTTCGCAACATCTTTTTGCATAATTTTGTACTCACTTTGTGCTACTATATTTTAAGACTGCCTTTAAGCTTCGTTAAACCTTCATTTATGCTCCTTTGAAGCTCTTTTTGTGTGCTTGTTTTACGTTCTCTTTGCGCACCTTTTATGCTATTCGTCAAATCCGATTTTACTTCTTTTTTTTTGCTGAATTTTAACATAAGCTTTAGTTTAAAAATCTTATTTCCAATTACATATAGAATTAAGTATGAGTTACGCTATTTATCGATTTACATATCGTTATTCAACCTAATTGATTTATTTTGGTATATTTATAAATTTCAAAAAGGCATTCGCAGATAAATTGCATAATGGTTTCTTCAACAGCTGGTTCACTACAGCCCTTGGAAAAGTCTTTAGACAGAACTTAGCGGAGTGTGTGCCTTTAAAATTGTGTCCAGATTTTACGCCACTTAATATCCTCAGATGAATTCTATATAGTAAAATTGCAATGTACTTTCGTTAGGTAAAAGATGATCGAATTTATCTTGAACACGTTGACAATTGAAGATATATGGAACTAGCCATGCGAAGAAACTGCAACATTATTTTTTTTAATTTACAGTTTTGAAATAAAGAAAACTTAATAGATCCCAACGATATTGTTGTTGTGAAAAATCAACTCTTCTTAATGACGAAATCGCACAACAGGCTTCAACAAAATTAATATGAAATTTCAGACAAAATTTTTTTGGAACATTCGTTTCAATTTCTAAAATAGAAAAATTTCAGATAAATTCAAAAACAAATATGGTGTATCTACGAAACAATGAGTGAAAAGTTATTGCCCAAAAAAACTTTAAACGAAAGACCTAATTTCAAACGAAAATTGGTGCAACATTTTGAGAAAAATGTTTAGTCCTCACGACGTATTTTGCTAAAAAACCTGATGCAAAAACTGTGTCGGAAAGAAGATAATGCAATTTTGGGCGAATTTATACAAGGAATTTATATCCACTTTTGCATAGAATCTTTATTCACTTTATAGATTTACATTTTTTTAGCAGTGTTTCCTTTTTTGAGAATTTTGAAGTCCTCGGATTTCTGCTATTGAAAAAAAAAAATTAGAGTGGCTAGTACCTTTTCTTACTTAAAAAAGAAACTTCATGGCAACCCTAACATATTGCTCTGCCCTCAGTTCTTTCTAAACAGTTGTTATTGTTTTTGCTGCTGCTGTCACTACTGTTACTTTTTCAAGCAAATGAATTCAAGTGACAGTGGCAACAACAACAATAAAACAACGTTGACATAACGTTGACTATCAACTTTGCAAAAATCTCAACTGTTGACTTTGGCCATTAACAGGCGAATTGTTGTTGGTGTTCCTTATTGTTGTTGGCTTGATTTTTTTTTTTCTGCCTGCCGCAAGTGTAAGGCAGGTCAGAGCCACTTGAGTACAATAGCAGCACTAATAACAACAACAACAACAACAATAGTTAAGCAAAGCTCTAAATATCCTTTTAGAATTGTTTTTGCTATTATATTTGTTGTAAAAATTTTATCGTCATCAAAATCTGCGCCAAAAAGAATTAGTTGGCAACCATGTTTTGCTGTATACAAGTACTTGCGATAAGTCTTTTTTTAAGTGATTTCTTTGGCCACACTCGGATTTTGGCTTTTCGCTAAATTTATTCATGTTGATAATGAATTTTTTGGTGTGTTTACTAAGGAAAAAGACATTCTATTGACAATATGACATTTATTAAGAAATTGCCTTTTTGGTATGCTTTATGAACTAATATTTAAAAGGCAAAGGAGGTGACAATAAGTAAATCATATTCAGAACATGTTTTAATACAAAACCATTCGAATTTTTAATGGCAAAAATTGTGGCGAATTATATGAATCAAAACTTTTGAATGTCAAGCATCTGACAAAGTTCGAAAAGTTTTTATGAACCGAAGTTACAACAATAATTACTCTTTATTATTGACAAATTTACTGCTCGGAGGTATGACATTTCGAGTTCAATAGCTTTTTAAGGTTCACCGGTTCAAAGTAGTTACATTTTCTCATCAGCAGCGCTTGGTTGACAACATAGCTAAAAATTAGCTATGTTAGTGATATTTTTCGTTTAGAGCACTCATGCGGCAACTTTTATTAAAATAATTGCATATTTAATATTAAAAAAAACCTGCATGTATCAGACAAGAAGATCTTCTCATCAGCAGTATAGTTTACAAGAAATTAAAAGGTGCTTTGGTAAGTACTATTTTGAGGGAATGTGGCATATTTGCATATACAAAGAAGCACTCAAAATATGAGAATTTTCAAGCAAAAGTGAGTGGCAGTCAATTTTTCAAAAATTATATTAAAATTTTTTGTTTTTTGTTTTACCAGTTATTACAATGGATTTATGATTCATTAACAATAACTTTATTATATTTATTAACCGTTTTTTACTTCAAGGGAAATAGCTAAAAAGGCAAATAGCTGTAGTAGCTAAGCTCTGTTATTATTATTAATATTATTATTCAGATTAGCAAATATGCAAAATTATAATATTGAAAAAATATCATTATTCTAATCTAATTGCAACAAATGATGATGTGTTGCAGCTTTTAAGGTCAGTCATCATGTTGTCATGCACGATTTACAAAACAAAATCGGCAAAAAATTGCATTCAAAAAATTTCAATGGTTCAAACGCAGTAGAAAGAAATAAAACAAGACGACACAGATGATTTTCACGTTATTGGCCAAATGTCAGGCAGAGAGCTACATAAAACAAAATAGCAATAAAAGTACTAACAACAACAAAAAAAATGCAATTTCTTTACTTGTCAAATGTCAAATAACGAAATAGCGGCTAAACAAATCACAGATAAACATGCAGCACCTAACTGTTTTTCGTTCATTTCCCGCGTATTCTGCTTGACATACGAAAAGCTTTTATTGTCAATTAATGTAAGGCGATTATTTCTATTGCGCTGTCTGTGTTGTTGTTTTTGTTGTTCGGTGTTGGACCATAAACAGGTCAAACAGTACATAAACAGCTAGCGGCCTGTATACCGATATTATGTATAATATAAATAACCATTAATCAGTACAAACAACACGCACGTAGATATAGCTTTGACTAAATATGCCTTGTAGGAAAAGTCATCTGTTAATTGTGCAATCGACAGTATCTGACTACTTCGTTTTGCGGTATTACAAATAATGAGTTAACGTAAACAAGCCCGCAATTCCTCGAGTAGCTCAAGGCGAATACCCAGCAACGCAGAAAAGTTTCGGAATGTATTCATTTCCTGCAAGGGGGCTTAACAGAATGTATTGAATTTTTCTCAACTGAAATCTATTTCTAGAAGTCTTATGCAAATGAAAAGGAACTTTTAGCAGCATTTCCTGCTAGGTTACGACATTACAAAAATAATATCATTTCTATCGATATTTATTTCGGATACTATTTGTCTATTTTTCTGTTGCTATCTCACACAACAAAAAAAAAAAGAAACTGGTGCTTGTGACGGTCAAACTGTCCGACTCTTTGTCATTGTGCAATTTCAAGGTCACTTTTGGGACATTTTGATAAATCGCAAGAAAAACGGAAAACTTGAAAAATGCACTTGCAACAAAGTACAGTAAAATACAAATAAATAGCTTAAAATTTATGTCTGAAATGCAGTGCAAGAATGGCAAGTAAGAAAAAAAAAAGCAATATGAGAAATAGAAAATAGAAAATCAAAGCTGCAAAAACTTTGAGATAAACTCTAGTAATTGATTTACGTTTTAAGTGGAAGAATCTTTCAGGGCTTTTATTCGCTATTCCTTAGAAGATATAAGCAATTTAGTGTGCAATAATTTTTCTGAACATCTTCTTCAATAATTCAGCCAATATGGCAAGTGACACCTTTCATTATTGTTCGTTTTTTTTTTCGTACGACTGTTATTTGACGTTTACGTTTGACATTTGCTTGTACATCCACACGGTACGTACGTGCGCATATTTGTTATTTATTTTTTCACATAATGCGACCGATGGCTGTTGTTTGACATTTTGCGTATGTTTGTTTGTTTCTTTAATTTTTTTGTTGGCGTTTTTGGCTTTTCTTGTTGTACTGCGATTTGTTCGAATTTACTGTATTTTGTTGTAATTCTTGTGAAGATCAAAAGGAAGTGAAAGAAGAAAATATGACAACTACCAAAAAAAAACATCTTGTTTAAATATTTATTTAATCTCATTTTGACATTTGGACATTGTAGAGTTGTGGGTGATTTTTAACGTTGTTTACTCAAATGCAGCTGAAAGATTTTTGAAGATATTTTTTCATTGAAGATTTGTTAGTTAAGAAACGGATCATGTCAATATTTTCTTTATAAACTGCATCAATAATAAAAAAATAATTTAGCTTTTCCATCAGTTGTATTGAAGCAGATTTATCATATAATAGACTTCTAAAAAAATTTAAAAGTTCACTCTCGAAGAGTACGCAACCAAGGAATATGTTCCCAAATAGTACGCAACATTAGAGCACAGAATATTTGAGAACGAGACCAAAGAAAACGAAATCCAGAATCAAGAAGTAGGCAACACAGAAAAGCGCTACCAAAGAGTACGCACTCAAAGAGTACGCAACTGGAAAGTACGCATCCAAAACATATGCAGTCAAAAAGTACGTACCTAAAGGTTACGCATCCAAGTGATGCACACGACAACTAACTAGCTAATAACTCCTTCTCAGACTTCACCGGATATATGCGACGGAACTAACACGGAACCCGCAATATTGTCAGAAGCCTCAGAAAAAGTTTTTATTCCCGATGAAAAACATAATTTTTCCGCATTACTAAGATATGTGCCACCTTATTTAGGGTAATTTTTTTTTTGTGTAAATAAATGCCTTATGGCTAATTGATTTCGACAAAACTCGGGGAGATTGTGTTTGTAAAGATAAGGGAAATTAAATAAAAATTTTCTGAAAATGCATTTGTAAAAATATTTCTCCACAATATATAATAATAATAAGAAAATAAAAATTCATAATTTACATCTAAAGGCACAAGACAAAGTTGTATACTTTAAGAAACAATGTTGGATTACAACAGCCGCTTGCTCAAGTAAAGAGTTACGAGTTAAGGACGTATTATTTAATGGCACAACTTCGGTATATGAATCATGTTTCTAACTTTGTTTTTAATAGCCAGATGTTGCAAGGGATTTAATGCGAAAAAGATTGAAAACAAAAATTACGAGGAATAAAAGCGAATGAAAGTTCAAAGCAGCAGCAGCAGCTGCAGTGATTAAAAATGAAAGATTCAATTTTGTGGGCATCGACATTGTGAGTTAAAAATGAGTTATTCAAAAAAATGTTGAGATTCATCAAAAAATTGTATTTAGAGATTACTATAAGAATAAATGAAAAAGCTGTTTAATTATTCAAATGGCAAAATAGTTATATATAATGTATATTTAAAGAATGTTGTGTATAAGCCTGTGTAAGGTGACAAAACCTGCGAATTATGGGAGTGCTGCAAAAGCGACTTAAGCGATTAAAGTATAATGAGGTAAATAATTTTTAAAAAAATTTCTTCAAATAATTTAAAGGACAAGAAGAGTACCTTAATACTAAGGATAGTTTAAGCGCCATATATGAGCTCTTTATGAGGTTTAAAACTTTTATTTTGGATTACTTAAGCGGTTTATTTTTGTGCGTTTATGGAACTTTTTATCATTTATGTCAACTTCTTGTTAAATATTCGAAAAAAGATTCGTAAAAAACTCTTTTATGACTTAACTATTTGAATTTTTGGGTAAAATTCCAGCTTCCAGAAAAAAAGCCGTAAAAAATCAAGAAGCACATTTCCAATCAATACCCCACAAAATGTTATTTGTACAAAAGTCCGAATTCGCATGAAGATTTTCAAGGGATGTTTTGTCTAAAAAATTTTACAATTTTGCATCATAGTACCTGATGGATTTAATCAATTTTACATAAGACAAATGACTGACAAATTTCACATTCAAACAAATCCTGATTGTACCATGCTTCAATTAATTAAGGAATTTTAGCTAACAGCACAATCTACTTATAAAAAAAGTGTAAATTAAAATATGCAAATTCATAAAGTGCATATATACAATTTTATTACACATTAATTTTCCATAAGCGAGAAAAATCATTAAGCGTTAACAATCGTAAAAAGGGTTGAAACAATAAAAGCCTCAAAATAAAAGAAGTAAATCATAAAAGCATTTGCATGTAGTATTTGAACATTTTTGAAAGCTTGACCCAAAACAAAGCTGTCGATGTGTAAAATGCAAAAAGTTTTTTTATTATGCTCATAAGAATCTCATTAAAAAAAAGGGGCTACCTACCTACTACTGTCAAAATATTTCATTATTAATTTTTTTTTACTCTAACAAAAAAGGTGGTTTGTCACTGGCATAGTAGTATACGAAAAAAAGCTTTAAGCGCATAAAGAATGTTAAAACTAGTGATTCACCGAGAAACGATAAATATCGATATCGTTCTCGGTATAGGGACCGAGTACGATATCAAAAAAAATAATTTCTCGTATGATCGAGGACGAAAAAGAGAAGGATCTGGTCAGTATCTCGTTCTCGGCGATAATGTAATGTTTATTGTACGATAGGCACCTATAGTAACAGGCGTTTTGAAAATCGGAGCTATGTTATATATTGTCTATGTTAAGCAACTCACGAAATCTGAACGAGATTAGACAAAGAGGCATGACACCTTTATAGAACAAAAATCCTTGAAACGCCATATCTTGGCAGCTATCGCAGCTACAGTTGTGAAACCTGATACGTAAATATAAACTGCTTGTTGCAGTTAGTATTATACACATAAAAATGTGAACGAGAATATCTGAGAAATATGGGCGATAACGATACAGATCAAAAATTTCTCGTGCGACAACGAGTACGAGACGACGAAGCCTGGCGCCACTAAGAGCACGAGATGATAATTTTTGAATTAATAATTTTTGAATTATCGTATCGTTCTCGTATCGGTGAAGCGCTAGTTAACACAAACAACACCCCTTATAGGCCATGCTAAATAAACAAAGAAGCTTTACGGTTTTTGGTCGGTGTTTACTTTACTCCTTTACTGTTACGACGGCTCTAAGAAAAGTTCTTTCAATTAGTTACACAGTTCAGCAACCAGTGATGGTATTGTTAGCATTATTTTTATTACTTCTCCAACGAATGAGGTTTGCTGTTTGCTAGTTGGTTTTTAACCCATTATGCTATTAATGAAAATGTATGAAGGACTAAAAGATTTTATGATTTTACAATATATTTCCCAAGAAAGTCCGAGTTAAAGGTTTAACGATAGCTGAAATTTCAAGATCAGTTGGTCTCTTCTGAGAGCTAAATGTTGATAGAGTTTAATAATAGAGAGTCGGGCATCATCTCGGAGTATTTCAACATACAAACAAATAGCCTGAAGTAAAAGCGAAGTAAAGAAGAACTAATTCACAATGTCTTCAGAAGTATTTATGTTATTAAAAATTGTTTACTAAAGGGTGTTTTTTTTAGAGGTATAGAGCTTCGAATTGAAATAAAACACAAGAAAATCGTTTTAATGTCCATCAATTTGGCTTTATTGGAAGGATAATTTTATGCCATTAATATTTAAATATGATTTCGGGCATGTGGCCGCCGCGGCTGGCTCGAATAAAGCCAATTCTACAGGTCCAATTTTGAACCACTTTTTCGAGCATATGGGGCCGTATGTCGGCAATAACGCCACGAATGTTGGCTTCCAAGTCCCCTAACGTTTCTGGTTTGTTGGCGTAGACGAGCGACTTCACATATCCCCAAAGAAACTAATCCAATGGTGTCAAATCACACGATCTTGGTGGCCAATTGACAGGTCCATTCCGCGAAATTATGCGCTCATCGAATGTTTCCTTCAATAAATCGATTGTGACGTGCGCTGTGTGCCATGTAGCGCCGTCTTGTTGGAACCACAACTCATCCACATTCATGCCATCCAATTCGGGAACAAAATAGTCGGTTATCATGGCTCTATACCGGTCTCCATTAACGGTAACTGACTCTCCAGCATTATTTCGGAAGAAGTATGGCCCAATGACTCCACCAGCCCATAGAGCACACCGAACAGTCAGTTTTTGTAGATGTAATGGCGTCTCAAGGGTCTCATGTGGATTCTCTTCACTCCAAATGCGGCAATTTTGCTTGTTGACGTAGCCATTCAACCAAAAATGAGCCTCATCACTGAACAAAATTTTGCGATGAAAATCAGCATCGAGATCAATCTCATTTTCGGCCCATACACCAAAATCACGACGCATTGCATGGTCTCGCGGCTTTAATTCTTGCACAAGCTGGATCTTGTAAGGTCGCAAGCCAAGATCTTTGCGCAAAATCTTCCATAAAGTTGATGGACAAAGCTCCAATTGCTGTGCACGGTGGCGAATCGATTCATTCGGGTCCTCTTCAACATTTTGCTCTACAGCGGCAATTGTTTCTTCGGTGCGCACTGTTCGACGTCTCTGCGGATGCGTATTATCACATAGAGTAAACGTAGTGCGAAAACGATCCATGGTTAACCGAATTAATTGCTCTGATGGACGATTATGTCGACCATAAAATGGACGGAGCTTGCGGTAAACTTCGCGAACTGAACCATTATTTTCGAAATAAATGTGCACAATTTGCAAGCGTTGTTCTTTTGTCAACCTGTTCATGATGAAATGGCAAACCAAACTGAACATAAATGACATTAGAGTTGCCAGATTTGACCATAAAATGCCAGTGTTATCTCTATTCGAAAAACAAACCTGTAAAAAAAACACCCTTTACATTTTTGAATTTAGCCACATGTATTTGACTGACTATTTTGATTGCTCAGAAAGAATATTTTCCACGATTTGTTGTTTCAATTCAAACATCAAGCACAATGGGTTAAAAATTACTTCAACTGGTATGCGCGTTATGCTGCTAATATTATTTGTAGAAGTAATTTTATTGCTGTTATTTCCGCTATAACTACCAAACTATTGCTTCCGAAGTTTTTAAATTCGTACAACGCAAGCAACAGCATAAGATTCTTAACTCAACTTTTAAAGGCCAAATTTGGCAAGGATATGGTTTTGTATGGCTCAACACCTGTTGGTCTGCGTGGTAAGTTAAAATTTATGGCATCATTAATTTTACTACGATTATTTTTCATTTAAAACATAAAAAATTACTTTGCTTTTGAAATAATAGCAACAAAACCATAGAATAAACATGAAGGTCAATACTGAATAAAGTGTAAGGGCAGGCAGTATGTTTTCGGCAGTGTGCTTGGAGTGTAAATAAATCATAAATCATATTAAAGATAACCAACACAATGAAGGCAGGCCGTTTATATGTCCTTGGGGAAGACTTACCAAATATGTGCGACTACGTACAATATGAATAAACAAATGCGATCAACTTCAGAAACTTACCTGAAAATGGAAAAAAAAAATTATAAGTATGGAATTTTCAGCTAAAATTCTTAAGATAACAATGAGAAAAAGACTAAATAAATAGTTATTCAGAAATTTAAGTAGTTTAATTAGGAGATCTTAAAATATTTCTTCGATTTCGGGTAATCAATTTATTGCGAACGTTTATTTTGGTACATCAACCATGTTCAAGTGTAAGAAGGTGGGGCCTGTGAAGTAACAAAATAAATTTTTGGTCACAAATTCCGAATAAATTTACACAGAACATTGAAATGTTTTCCGACAAATTAAACATTATAGGGTAGTGGAGTTTAAATTTTCAAAAAAAATATCTGGATAGTTCAGTGAACTCGTCTTCATTCTGAATGTAAAGAAATTAAGTATTTTTTTTAAAGTTCCTAGCGAATCTCAAACGACTCTTTTGTTACAAGAAAAACAAAAGTCAAATTTTCACGTCGCTATAAATCGCTTTGTCTTTGACATTCTAAAGGAAAAACGCACAGTTAAAATTTAGAATAAATCATTTGGTGTCGTTTCGGAATTCATTTTGGTACAAAACAGATATATATATTTTTTTTATTTTACTCTGGCAATGCCAGTTGTTGACGCCGCCTTAAGTTTTTTATCGGCTTAGTTGCGCCCGCATCATTCGCATGCAGCAGCAGCAGCAGCAGTCTTTGTGGACAGACAGACAGACTCTATGAGATGACGCAAACTCTGTGATGGATTTTTGGTCTTTTATTTTTTATAAATCGCTGAGAGCAAATTTCATTGTCAAAGTCGACATCATGAAAGATTTCAGAGAAGAACAATATACATGAGAGAAGCAAAAGATTATAGCAGCAAAGCAGACAAAGACATGAAATAAAATAAAAAATCACATTTTTTTTTTCATTTCAACTTCGGAAACTTGCCCAGACAATGAAATTTATATGGATTTTTTTTTCTTTTCTTCCTGCAATAAAAGCAGCAAAACTGAATTTATAGACAGAGCTTTTACAAAAAATAAAAAAATAAAATTAAGTTTAACAGAAAAAACTCGTCATATAGGAGTATAAAGAATCGCATTTTATATTTAAAATTTGCGACGGCACACCTACCCGCTCTTTTACGCTTAAATTCATTTTCTATGCAAACTTGGCCAAAGGCAACGTCGTAATGCTAAATTTTGGGCGTTAATTCTGCATTTTAAAGAATTTAAGGTTGATGACGCTTCGAAATCAAACCGAACTTTAAAGTATCATTCACATGCGAATGATACTTGACATTAAATTGACATTGAAAGTCGTCAAGTTTTCAAGCTCATGGCGAACGTTGAAGCGTACGTAGTCTATAGCGATGTAAGACTACCTGAAGCAGAGAAATGTCATTAAATTAATATCGCTCGGAGTTCCTAGACAATCTGAGCTTGATATTTAGTTCACATAATTACAAGGCTCACTTTTTGGAAAGATAAGAAAGGCATTCAGGGCCCGATTTCTGAAAATAAAAGCCAATAATAAAAATGGAAAAGCAGCAGGAGATAAAACGGATTTGAAAATTAACTGTCACTACTTGATTTGCTTGAAAATGTTCTTAATGTTTAGACTTTTATTTACAAAAAAACCATTTAGTTATTTGCAATAGTTTTGTCTAAATCTTCTTTTTGACATGTCCATTCATAATTTTAACCAAATCGGTGAATGGCATGTCTTGAAAATGTTCCTCTTTTTGGAATGTCTCCTTAAAACCTCGTTATTACAACTTTGCGTGCAAACATAATGTGGTAATAAAAGCAAGAAGGAGTTACACAAATACAAGAAATACTGGTTTAAGCCATATGTTTAAACAAGAACCCTTCCAAAGCAAAACAACTACAAAAAAGGCCATAGTAAAAACAAAGGGTTTTACATTACAAAGTATAAATTAAAGACAAATACGAGAAAACGCCAAAACCCCAGCAAAAATAACAACAACTACAAGCAATATTGACGCCAGCTGTAACAACAAACAAAATTCAAGACCCAAAATGCAAAAAAAAAAAGAAACAAAACTTTATAGTAAAATAAAACATAAAGTGGGTTACTTGGCTGGTCGAATGGCAAAACTTATTTAAAGCAATGGACACCGCCGCTGCTGCTGTTGAATGACTGACTGTCTTACTGACTGAATGACTGACTTGGATACAACAAGGCAACAGCAACAACTAAACCACATTGTTGTCGGTCATAATCTACGATGGCAGTGAAAGTGGTCTGGTATTCCAAGTCCAAGCCAAATGAAGTCAACCAACTAAGCTGGAGCTGTACAGGCTTGGATTTCAACCGCGTGCTTTGGTAGATAGCGGACCAAGTCAAGTTTTACAGTCTGTCTGTCTGTATGTCTGGTTGGAGCATTAAAATAAAACGCCAATTATTTAGAGTAGGTAATGTGTGCCATGATGTAAGGAAATGTTAAGAAATTTTTTGCAGTTGCTGCCACTTTTATTATTATTGTAGTAAAGGAATTGGCGGCGACTGCAACAGTGGAGAGATTGACGCGCATGCAGATTTTTGTGATGTAACATAAACAGGAATAAATTTTGGCTAGAGTTTTCCTTGTCATATTTAACTTAAGATATTTTGATTGTTTGAGATAGTAAATATTTTGTTTTTTGTAAGTTTCTATTTTCAATTAAAAATCACTTTTAGCCAGATTATCTTAGCACAAAATAAACATTGAGAAAGAAAAAGAAATGAACAAAACAGTTACTCATTTACAAATGTTGTTTAAAATATGTAGTTGCAATTTCAATGACATTTTTTTCTTTCTTTTTATTATATGTCACTAAGAGGATTTCTTTTATCAAATGATTTCAAAAAGAAACTCAAAACTAAGTATAAGGTGTTTTTTAGAAGTTTTATATTTAATTTTGAATCCTTGTTTTGAGTGGCAATGCGACAAAGTTAACCACTTGTGACACTTTACAACAAACACAATTTGTTTTATTTTGTTTATGTTTATTGTTATGGATATTTTTCTTAAGAAATATGATAATTTTCTTGTGAAATGATACAAGTGGCTCATTTTTCGTGTTTTGGCTATCGCTGCTCGAAATTATATACTTCACTTAAATTTCAATTTTAAAATTCGCATTATTTTTTCCAATTTTGAGGAGCCAAACATCATGTCACCTTATACAGCTAAATAGTTTTGCATCGAAAGTGTCTTATTGTTAGTACTTTTTAGCAAAATTATAATATTTCACATTTTGAAGAAAATATCTGCCATCAAAAAATTAGTTTAAAAAAAATGTTCCCAAAACACCAACTCCGAATCGCATTTTCTGTCTATATCAACTGGTGCAGCATAGCACTACTTAAAAACTTGCAAGACATCACGGCAGAGGCGTCTATGATTCTTCTTTCCGATGCCGAAAACAAATATTTTAATATTTAGGTGCAAAGGCTCATGAAGGATATTGGCCTAACTTTTTTTTCAGCGCAATTCGTTTGTGCCCATTTCGATTTCATAAAATAAGGGGACTTATAGTTTAATACGGCCTCCGCACGGCAATAATTAAGTGAAGCTTTTCATGGCAAATTTATATGCTCACAGTTTTGCCCAGGACTTTCAAGAGCCATCAATAAGTATCAGGGAGGGCGTAATCCACTGATATGTTACACAATTCTTCATTTATCTGAAGCAGTAGATAGGTAGCATTAAAACTAATTTCCCTGTGCACAAAAGTGGCACATAAATAGCACTCAATTAAAATTTTTGCTAACAAAGTTGCTATTTATACCACCTACATATTTTTTATATATATATTCTCAATGTCGAAACCTTATAACTGCAGCAAACTCATGAAGTTATTCTTAATTTTAATTAAAAATTCTCCCATGAAGTAAATAATAGCAAACTTAAGTAATTGAAATGCGCTCATAAGAATAAATTTATCGAAATAATTTAATTTTGATTAAATTTCAGAACTCAGATGCATTCAATTTTGAATGAAAGCTTCAAGTCAAGTGTAAATGTAGTAAAAATAACAATAGAAACTTAACGCACGCACACTCATATGAAATTCAATCAACGTAGACATAAATGCGAACTAAATTTGTCTAATGATGCCACATGATTATAATTTTACTATATGGCAATACGCGTTTGTGCAAGCGCTAAAAACCAAACTAAGCTCAGTGCCAGCTTCCAAAAGAGGAGCCAACGAGACGCACCACAAAAAATATTTACGCATAGTTGAGCAGCAGCAACAACAACAACAACAAGTATTTACTGCATATCAGCAACACTTTTGCTATGCGTCGCAAGTTTTACAAGTGCACACATTTGAATTGACAGCAAGTACATGGGTATTTGGCTGAAGCGTGCCCAAAAATTTTGTTTTATTTAGAAAAGTACCCAGTGCGAAAATCAAGTAAATGAAAAAGAGTACTTTCGTGAATTCATTGATTCTATGCCGTTTTCATGTTGCTGAGGATGCATTTCAAAATGAATTAATTGACATTCTTATTTAGTGTATTCATACTATATAAGTGGGACATTCCAAATCAATCTTTTCGTACTAAGAGGCACTCAAATTGGTTGTTGACAGTAATATTTTCCGATACTACGCAAATGGATTGCTCTACGAGTGAACAACATAATTTCATTATATGAACTTATTTTAAGTATGGTGAAAGTTATTCAAAAGTATAGAAAATACTCCGATAATCCGACAATTGATTAATTTGAAAAACATTGATTTGGTTCAATATCAGATAAGCAGAATTTATCATCGTAATGATCGTTCAAGTGAACATATTGTATCCATCAAACTCGATATGGAGAAATGATTAGAAACATTTTGTGGAGTCAATTGAAAATATTGATGTGCAGAATATGATGTTTCAATATAACACACAACAACGGAAACAATCGATTTTTTGAAATAAATATTTAATTATCGAATAATTTCTCGCAGAACAGCCGTGAATTGGCACCAATATCAAGTGATTTAACACCATTGGATTTCTATTTATTGGGTTTCTTGAAGAGTATGCTCAAGCTCAAATTGTTCAACACCACAAAGGCAACATCGTTGAGAAAATGTTAATAACTAATTGAACCATTATTATACGAAAAAGTTATGCAAAATTTTGAAGAAGATTGACAGCCTGCCAAGCAAGTAGAGGAGGCTACTTAAACGACATTCTTTGTCATTATTAATCGGAACTTTAATTTCACTTTAATTTCCAATAAAAATAAATAAAATTTCACACAATTTATGTCTTCTATTTAAAATTTTAAAAGATACGTCAAATTTGAACACTCTTTATTTGTTTTGTTTTATCAATTTTTTTTCATTATACGCAAATTTTCTGTCAGCAAAATATGCTACGTTATATAAAGTTTTATTGTCTTTGGTCTTTCGACAATATTTTTCAAATTTAATCACACCTTTACGGGAGTTTTAAAGAGTTTCCGCGACATTCAAGGTCACAAAGTTAACATGATATTTATTTGCAATATTTTTATGACCAATTTTTGTGAAATAAAATTTTATTACATTTTGTTATATATTTCCACATGCGATAAATTATTGTTCGTTAAATGAATTCTAATTACATATACGTTAGGTAGCAAAAAATCATTCGTTTTCGTCCTTCTTTTTTTGTAATTTCAAACTGACCTTCTCACTGGGTACTTTAACAGACGCAATGACTTACACAAAGCTCTAACATATCATATTGTTGGTACGAAAAATAAATAATAAATATAAAGATGAAGACCAAAAAAAAAAAACGAAATATTCTCTTATGTTTTGCGCAAAATTAAAATAATTAATCACAGATGCGTTGCGCATATTAAGAGTTTGCAAATTGTCCACATACTCGTACACACATACATACATACATACATACATACATGCACGAATGAACCTTTGTGTAGCTGTGCTCAATTTTCTGTAGCATTTGTTTGTGTCGGCTCACACGTATTTTGACAACATAATTTGTTAATAAACTTAATTTATGCTCATTAACGTTACGGGTCGAATGATTTTATTTGTTATTAATAGAAAAGCAGAAAAGAACTCCATATAAGGAACCGAAAAGAATAATTAAGCAATCAAACTTTTGATAAAAACTTAGTTTTGCCTTTGCAGTCAAGTGAATTTTTCAAAGTTACGAAATAAATTTTGATTTATTTTTAGGATTCAATTTACATATATAACATAATATATTAAAAAATAATTATCGATTAGAAATCAGAGTAGACTACATTTTGTATAACATTTGTTATTTATTAAATCTTTAACGCATAGAAATTCACTATAAAACGGGGCCCTTTAAATTCTGGATCTGTGAGATGTGTCTAAATGCGAAAATTTTCTTCAGCGATTAAGCTCAATTTTGGCTCAATTGGAACATCAACAAACAGAATTGCTCCTTCTGAATAGCATACAGAGGCAGTACAAGAGCTGCCAATGCACCCTGAAAAATGCACTGTTTGGTGCGGTTTGTGGGCCGACGGCATCATTGGATCGTACTTTTTCAAAAATCATGAAAATCGCAGCGTGACAGTCAGCAGAACAAGGTACCGTGCGACGCTTTTTTGCCCAAATTGGAAAAATTGGACTTGGTTGACATGTGGCTTCAATAATACCGTGCCACATGCTCCACGGCACGCGATACAATGGACCTATTGAGAGACGAGTTTGGTTAGCAATTAATCTTACGTTTTAAGGCAGTCAATTGGCCGGCAAGATCATGCGATTTGACCCAAATTGACTATTTTTTGTGGGACTGCGTGAAGTCTCTCGAGTACAGGAACAAGTCAGCCACAATTATAGCCCTTGAAGACAACGGCCGAAATGCTGGAAAAAGTATGCCGAAATTGGAGCTTACGTATGAACCACCTCAGGCGTAGCCGCGGGGAATATTTACATGAAATAATCTTCAAAAAGAAAATGGAAGGAATTGAGGTATCGCTTCAAATAAATATTTCATTCGGTGTTGCAAATTTTCTGTTCTTTTTTCAATTTTCAAAAACCAAACGCTTTAAAAATCACCTATCATATTAAGATAGCATTTAAGTTTGAACTTTTTTGATCGAAATAAAAAAAAGACTTTTAACCTTAAGCGATGCCATATATATTTGTGATGATGCAGAGGCTGATAAAACCCCTTTGATCTTGAAATGCAGGTAGAAAAAAAGCTTGCTGGAATCAAATTTCCTAAAGCAAAAATCAATACAGTTCCATGATTATACCGTGGTTGCTTTGTTGCAAGCAAAAAAGTTATTTGTCAGTTTAACGCATGAAAGTTAAAGTATTGCAATTAAGGAAAAAGCTCTCGGGAAGAAAATATTTTTTTTTTCAGTTATCATATACAAACTAATATGGGTATTCATCATAGCGCCCAAAACCCTCGCAGACTGTGCATTTTTCCACCCTCGCAAAAATCGCTTGAAAATCTTTTAGTTTGCGCGACGATTTGGTCACGCAAAATGCGTGCGCACATAAGACACATGACTTAAAATTGCCTTTTTTGCATAAGTGGAAAACTTGTGCGATTAACTGAATACCCTTAATATTTCAGAACTACCTTGGGCAAAAAAAAGCTTACCATACCAAACATAAATCTTTCAATAAAGACACACTAATCAAAAAAAAGCAAGATGATGGAAAAATAAAACTGACAAAACAAAGTCAAAAACTATGAGAAGATACGCATTAACTTCACAATCTGTCCAGCCTAAGGCAACACTGATGGTACATAAAAACTTCTTTTAAAACCTTTAACGCTATAATTTACCAAATAAAACCTTAGAAAAAAAATTAAACAACAAATGTACACAAAAAAATACATAAAAAGCACAGACAAACTTACCTAAATCAAAAAAGAATACAACACGTTATGGACTTTAGCTTTAAGCCACAAAAAAAAAAGAAGCTTCAAAGTTTCAAGGTCAATTTTAGGCTTAAAATGCTCTAAAAGAAACTAAATATTGAAAGGGGGAAGCAAAACATTAAGAAACCATTTAAAAATTAGATTGCGTTATATGAAGCGAAGAATATAATTTAATGGTAAGGCGAAAAAAAGCCTAGTTAAAAAGTCTTTAATTCTTAAGCAAATACAAAAACAACTAAACCCTGATGAACAAAAACCCCAAAAAAAAAATAAAGGAAACGCAAAATCTATGCGCATTTAAGTTAATGATACAACTTTTTAAAAGGTAGTTAAGAAGCGACACGACATGATATTTTTGTAGACACACGTAGGTTTTTCAAAAAGCAGCATTTATGGAAAAAATAGGCAATTATTGGCTTCTGCAATAACATGGGTCAATAAAGTGTTAAGGAGGAAGGAAGCACAAGAATACAAATTATGAAAACCTTGGCGTTCAGTTTTTTTTAAGATTAATTATTAAATAAATTTTTTACATCATATGGGAAATTCTAATCAATAGTTTTTTCAATTGAAAAATTTTAACTAAGGCTGATAAATATTTTTAGTCGGTCTGAGTACACTCTAAAAAATAATTCGTTTGTATTTCTCAAACAATTCCACAAAAAAACATTGGAACTTGAAGTTGAAAAAGGTGTTACGAATTATATTGCTACTATTTTAGGTCAAATGAAATTTCATAAGAAAACCAAAAAACAAAAAAAAAATGCTGAAAAATGCGATAAAATATTAAATAGTTATGACCATTGATAAATTTATAGATTTTTATAATAATATTTATGTCAGCTGCTGCTCGGCTGCTGAGGAGGAAGTTTGGCAGCTTTTGAAATTTGCTTTTTGTATCATTCAATAAATATTTATTTCATACAAATTTTATCACTCATAGTTTAAGCCATTTCAATACGTATGTGGTTATATTTTCTGAAAACCAAAAAACATTTGCAGATAAAATCATTGACGAGAAAGTTTTGCTGCTTTTGAAATACATTTGGGTTTATTAATTTAAAAATGCATTTTATTTCTTTAGGAAATACAAATAATTACACAGTTCGACAAAATCTGGTCAATTCTCAGTATCTGAAACCCAAATATACTTTTCCAAAGGATTTCAACGTGCTGAATTCGAATCCGAATTCAGAATTTCTCTGGTGGTTTCGGTTTTTGGGATATGCTAACATAAAAGTGCCTGTTTCAAGGTGATTGCATCGAAAGTTAATTTTTACTTATGAAATGATTAATTGTTTCAGAAGAAATGTTTTTTCTCTTCAAAATACACTTTGAATTGCATCGATATCAATCTTTTTCTCCGAAATATCGTAAATTAAAATTTATTGCACATTCTCTTACTGAAATTAAATTTGATTTATATGGATATAATAATTTTCAATTTACGATATTTTGGAGAAAAAAAAATATATCGATATAAGTCAAAGTGTATTTTTAAGAGAACCCAGTTAATGGTTTCATAAATAAAAATTACCTTTGGGTGTAATAGAACCTCACACACTTTGAAAAACTGTGATATTCGCACTTTTGCGTTAGAATATCTCGAAAGCTGAATCCACCAGAGATATTGCAAGTCGGTGGGTTGAAAACCTTCGTAAAAGTATTTTCAGGTTTTAGATACCGAAGTTTGTCGAACTGTGTAATTTGAGTGTACGTATGGAATTTCCGCGTGTCCATTGGGCTAAAAGTGTGTTTTTTTTTTTGTTTTGATTTTTTATATTGTAATTAACAAACCCGCATGGCATAGTAAACCTCCTTGTCATGTTATACTACACAGTTAACGCCTTGTCCATAATATCATGCAAAGACTAATTATGTTTCTATGCTACTTCCGTTTACAGTCTACTATGTCATTACAAACGAAGTTATAAATATATAGGTAAACATTAAAATTAAAATAATAGTAATATATGTTACATGTTATATGCATGTAAAAAATTTGGTTATTAATTATGAAAAAATTACGCTGAAAGTAAAAATTAACATAAATTGATGAAACTTTCGCAGTTCATGCGAATCAGTCAGAGTTGTAAATATCAAAAAAAAAAATCCAAAGGTAAATAGGAAAATATTTTATATTGAGAGTGTTATTAATTTATTTGAGGACTTAAGTACTTATAATCTTGTGTAGAATATGTCAGCAAGTTAACATTAGTTATCATTAAAAAAGTGATTTATAACTAACAAAGTTAAATAATTTACTTAACTATAGTATTCGTTTATTTTATTTCTAGAATTTTTAGTACATATACATTAGGGAGTGTTCTTTCAATATTTTGTAGACGGATTTTAATTTTTTTTTAAACTTTATTTTAGCTTGAGGTTTAAAAATAAATGTCCCAAAATTTGAGCTTTCGAGCTCAAACCTGTAAATGGTGACGACAGAGTTTGTGTACGATTTTGTTTAAGTTTAACGAAAAAACCTACTTACTAATGATGTAGCGTTTGAGGTATTTTTTTTGTATGGGTGTGACCACGCCCACAACGTATTAGCTAAAACGCAAAAAAAAACTGCGTTTAGTTTTTCTGCTTTTTCGTTTTTTCCTAAGAATTGCTTTAGGAAACAAGCCGTTCGAAGATTTGATCTAGGGAGCTGAAATTTTGGAATAATTTTCTTCAAACCCGATTCTCTAATATTGCATTGCCAGATCAATGCTTTTCAAAAGAGAAAGATTTCAACGTCAGCAATTACATTTGGGTGATCGGAATTTTTTTTTTTTAAATGGGTTTTATAGTTATGCCTAAACCAAAATAGACGTAACGAGACGCAACGAGTAAGTTCGTTTATATGTAAACCAATGTTAATAACCAAAATAAACAAACGTAATTGATCGAAAGTGAACGAAACATTTTGACAAGACGTGTTGTTCCGTAAGAACCGAACTTGAAACCGTCACTACTCGTCAGAATAGCTGTTTCGATTCGTTGCCTAACGTAACATTTTGGGTTAAATGTCAAAACAGACGTAACGAGTGCAAACGTTCATTCAGCTGCTATCGTCTCGTCACGTCTATTTTGGTTAAGTCCTTCCAGGTACATGAAAGCAAAATTTAAGTACAAGGATAGTTCATAATATTAACATTTACTGGTGGCTCAACGAGCTTTTAAGTTCTCAATACGATTTATATGGGAAATAATGATTTAGTTATTGGACAGTTTCGTCTATTTCTCGTGAACGAAAAATCTTGCTCAAACGGAACTAAGCTCATTGCAAAGAACATAATATTTTCAATATAAAAATTACCTCGATATATTTTTTGTGAAGATAATATTTCGTCAGTTTATTAGCTTTCAGAGTTCAAACATATTTCAAAGAATGAGAAAAAAATCCAATATACTTTCTATATATATAAATTTCTTTTTTTGTAAAAAGTTTTATGCTATATTATTATGAGACAAAATTTTTTAGTGAATACTCATGAATTAAATAACATGACTTCATTGCTGAACAACCAAATATATGATTTTACTATGCTGACAATCGAATAATAATGCAGCATACCAAATATTATAACAAATAAGCAAAATTCATTAATTTCTTGTTTTTTTATAAATTTTTTTTACATATGTTCAAGCTTGTTAAAAATGAAATGTAGCTGATTGTTTTTTGCTGTACCCTTTTTTATTTGTTTGTTAATTGTAATTGTGTTTATTTTTGCTGAAGTTGCTGTTGATCTGAACATCGTAAATAATTAAAACTGACGTCGACAACAGTTGTTGAAATCATATAGAATACAAGAGCAAAAACAATTCAAGCCAAAATTATTACTCATTTACGTATGCGCTGATTTGAGCTGTGTTGCCATATTTCGGAAAAAATATTGGCATTTTTATTACAGAATTTAAATAAACGCAATTTGAAAAAGATATTTAAGACATTATCATTTTAATTAAATTCTACTAAATTCATGAAACTGTAACCGCTCGAATCCAGTTTGTTAAAGTATATGATGTATAATCCTAAAGTGTTTCTAGTTACTTAATTATTTAGACATGGCAACCATGTGCACCCTTAAGAGCCCAGGTTCAAAGTTTACACACCCAGCGTGTATTATTTTTCCTACATTTTCTTTTCACCACTGCACACCACTTCATTCGCCCTCATCATCAGAATATCAATTGAAAATTGAAATATAAAGAAGGGATACACAAAACGACTACAACAGCAATTTTTCGTTTTAATTGCGTTTAATTAAAATGAGCAACATTTATTAATTTTGTCTGTTTAATTTATATCCCTTATTCTCTTGTTTGCATTTATTTACTTTTTATCGTATTTTAACATCTATGGCCTCAATCATTCAATTGTTGAAATATTTAAAATCTTTGCTTTTTTTTTTTGTTTTATAATTTTAAGCTGAAGTTAAATAATGTTTTAATTTTGAAGGCCTGCAGGTTTCTTTATCAAGGTCAAAACAGATATGCGTTAAAAGTTGCAGTTATGGCATATTTATATTAAATGTATTATGCGATCAATTAAGCCTATCACTGCAGTTTTCATGAAAACGGTTTTAACAAAAACATGCATTTAGGTTCGCATCTTGTTAGTATCTGGCTAAAAGTGCCAACAAAATTTATAAAGATATTTTAAAGGTTAGTATATTTACCTGTGATAACAAAATGATCAATAGTCAATGAAATAAAAACGGGTCTATATACACAGGGAGTGCAAAAAAAATTGCGTTTGTAGCAGCGCAGTCCGACGGAGCCTAGACCTCATTCTCCCACATCAAAGCATATACAAAGAGTAACGAGTGCAGCTCATCAACGTCCCAAACGACGTTAATATAAAGTTTCTGGCGAGTGGTTTATAGTAACGAGTAGTAAAACTGATGATAATACAGCGATCAGTTAAAACTAAAGACTTAACCAAAATAGACGTGACGAGACGATAGCAACTGAACGAACGTTTGCACTCGTTACGTCTGTTTTGACATTTAACCCAAAATGTTTCGTTAGGCAACGAATCGAAACAGCTATTATGACGAGTAGTGACGGTTTCAAGTTCGGTTCTTACGGAACAACACGTCTTGTCAAAATGTTTCGTTCACTTTCGATCAATTACGTTTGTTTATTTTGGTTATTAACATTGGTTTACATATACTCGAACTTACTCGTTGCGTCTCGTCACGTCTATTTTGGTTTAGGCATAAGTCATTGAAGTAAGCAAATAGAGTGGCTCAGAGTAACGAACTTTTAAATAAATAGGTAAAGTTTTTAAATACTCGTAGCGAGTAGTTAAAATATATTAGAAGACACAAAAATCAGATAATTTATAGTAACCATTAGTATGAAATAATGAGTGGTTTAAAGAGTTAAATGTGTCAAAAAGTCTTAAGTAACGAGAAATTCAAAGTAAAGAAATGAGAAGTTTGAAAGAACATACAGTTTAATGCAACGCATAGCCTGACGTTATGAGTTAAAGTATCAAAAGTATTGAAAAGTTGAAAGTATCGAGAGGTCAAAGATAACTTAGCCATTTGAAGAAGTCAAGTGATTGAAACTTTCAAATAGTATAAAATTAATAGCACAATTCTCAAAATATTGAATGAGAAAAGTGATGAACGAGTAGCTGCAACTAGCCAGTATATAATACAATACAGCTTCTCAAAGTTTATAAAAACTATAGACTAACTGAAAGTAACGAAGAGTTTTAAGAAACGAGTAACTAAATAAAAGTCAGGAATATTTATGTTGAGCTATAAAGATTTTTTAACATAAGCGGGCGGGATAACAGAGCTATGATCTGACATACGAGAGCGAATATAACACAAGTCGGTTCGGTAAGATTTAACTAAAGGTCAAATGTTTGAAGTGCTTTGCGTCTGTTTGTGCTACGGGCCCTAAGAGGACTAGGAGGACTATTTCGATTAGTATTTAGGATAAGTTTTTTAAAGTTACAACATTGTACAATAACGAGCATATAAAGTAGCGAGTAGTTACTTAAATGAAATAACTTTTTAAAAGTAACAAATTGTGTTAAAATAGCGAGTGTACAAAAGCGACATGTACATACAATTAACGGCTACTAAAAAACAGTGAGGGATTTAAGTAACAATTATCAAGTATAAAATTATAAAAGATAGGAGTATTTAAAAGTAACAAATGTGCTAACAAAACGCTTTGTTAAAAATCACTAGCAATTAAAATAATAAGTTAAATAAAAAGTCGATCTTAGTGTCTTTAAATAACATTGAACCCATACTTTTTAAAAAAACATAAAAGAGATTAAGAATATATGCTAAATAAAATTTTCAGTAAATTAAAAAATTGTTACAACATTAAAGGGTTTATCTCTTCCAGCAATTACTCAACTGATAAATTAAATTCATCAAAAAAAAGAAAGCCATCAATCAACATCCACAAATTTTTTGGAATGTATGATGTAAAATGAACAACAAAAGCTTTTAGAAAGAAAAAAAAAACATTAAGATTAAGTTAAAAGCAAATGAGAAAAGAAGAAGCGACAAGGCAGCATATCACTAACAAAACATCAAAATGTCAAGAAACTCCTGTCTCAGAAAAAAAAAGGTAAAGCACAAAGAAAACCATACGATATGGAAAAACAGAAAGAAAAGAAACGTAAAATACGTATACACCAACAAAAAACCGCACCTAAAGATGGAATACATTGAAGGTTTTTTTTTTATTCCTGCCCTAGGTTTTGATGTTTCCTTAAAGACTTTTGATTGGCATTTAATTATTTTTACAAAAACTTTAACAGCCAGCTACATGGTACAACTTATAGAAATGTAGTTTTGATTTTGTACGTAATCACAAAAATATGAAACCATAAAATGCATGATATGCTAAGTAAAACGAAATCAAAACAAATTATTAATGATGAATTCTCGTGCAAAAGTCTAGAAGACATTCACAGCTAACTAATACGAAAGTTACTAAAATTTGTATTGGTATTTTTATTTGATTTATATTGTATGGAGGAAATAACTTACACGGAGCGAATTTCTAAGGAATAAGATAAATATTTTTACAAAAATATTTAATGTTTAGTTTTGAAACAAAAGCACTACAAAAAAATTAGAAACTCGCCAAAAAAAATAACTAAAAAAAAAAATAGTTAGTCGGCTCAAAAAATAAATTGGCCAGCAAAATTTCTGCTTGTCCAAAAAAAAAATGGCGGCAAAAAATTGGTTTCATCGTCAAAATATTGATGGATTTGTAAAACAAATGTCAATATCAGTAATAAATTTAAGTTATAGAGAAAAACGCTTTACACAAAACTTAACTATATTTTTCTATAGAATGCCAATCTGAAATGGAAAATATAGGAGTTTATTTAAAAAATTACAAATGACCTCGAAATTTCAAAGTCAAAGGCAAGATAACTGTTATTTGATCCCCTAGAAACC
The DNA here is from genome assembly GCA_963680825.1 of Meiosimyza decipiens. Taxonomy (NCBI): domain Eukaryota; kingdom Metazoa; phylum Arthropoda; class Insecta; order Diptera; family Lauxaniidae; genus Meiosimyza; species Meiosimyza decipiens. The sequence goes on along the minus strand of OY804258.1, from coordinate 22,404,562 downwards.
TTACAACTTTTGCCTGAAACATTTATCACTATATTACTTAGTTCTAGATATATGGGCCTTGGGATATGTCAGAGGATTTTTAATTTGGAAAAAAAACATCTTGCAGTGCATTCAGAACGTATACAAAAATATCATTCATATACATCAGAACACTAGAGATAAGAATGTCCATGCCAAAAAAAAAAAAAACGTTCAAAGTACATATAGATGGTTACCAGTAGCAACATATCTGCCAACCCATATCACCCACCCACCATTCAGTCAACTCAACTAAAGTCAGCCAGCAGCAGCACGTGTGTATGACAGCGACAACAAGAAAAACCGTCATCTATAATTAAATGTTGCTGTGACAGTTAAATAAATGTAAGCTTAGTGATAAGCATAAAAACAGTTAATATCATTGGTTAACTGCGCTTGGCAGTTCAGACTCACTGAGGTGGTGGTGCCTGCATGTGAGCTATTCTTATCTTATCTCAAAAGTTAGCAAGTTCAAGTTGTTCAAGTATTTTGTTGACATGGTAGACATTTTCTATGTTATCTACATTTTGGTAATAAAATTCGTTTCATTTTATTTTTATGCTAATCGTTGACGTTGATTGGACAACTTTTCGTGTGAAGTAGAAGAAGCTAAAGCCAACATAAGACGTTGAGGTATACATATTTGTTTTCTTTTCAGATATATACATACATATATTTTTTTTAATTTCGTTTCAATAATTTGTTATAGATTTACTTGATGAAATTGATCATTTGATAAACGATGTCATCTTATTAATTTCTTAAGTGCAGCGTCAAAGTCACACCCAATTTTTTGGTAAAATTTGAAGATCACGTGCCGCAGCAGTAAGTCAAGCGTTGTCGTATCAGCAATAAAAACACTTTATTTGACTTAAATTACATAGCCTTAAATTTAAATTAATTTAGTCATTACTTTTTTTGAAGTTATATATTTGAGAAACTCACCACCACTAGGTATATTGATATTCAGGAAAAAAAGATATTTAAGAAAGTAAGTTTACTACAGTGACTGAGTTATGCTCGTACATAGCTGCGGATTTTGCTTGCAGCATAGTGACGAGAATATTAAGAATTCGAAAACACGTTCACGCCATAAAGTAAAATTTTTTGTTGTTCCTGAAAAATTTTAACAATTCTATGCTTACAAAATGTGTAGTATTTTTGGTGTAAGCGATGCAAAAAAACTAATAGTTAAAAAATTTCCAGGGACCGTAACGAATATGAATTTTATGATAGAAATCCATGCATAGTCGTTATACAAAAATGGATTGAGATTTTTTTCGATTGAAAGTAAGTAATTGCTATTTTTGATTTTTATTTAATTCGATCAAAAATAATCAATATTTTGATTTTTTTTTCGTTAAATTAATTATTATAACGAGATTTTATATTTTAAGATAAAAATTAATCATAATTTTGGATATCCTTTAAGAACACAAATTGCATTTTGGAGTTTCATTTTTCCTATCACACGCCATACTTCTTGATAAATTTTTACTTTTATCGATGTATGTAAGTATATCGAAAGCTTTTGACTTTGTTTGAGAACCTTTGGATTTTTTTTGATGTTGTTCTTAATATTTTTCCATAAGTTACGATTTTTTAGTGTTTCTCGATATTTTTTAATAATTTTTATTTTTTTTTAATGTTATTTTATAAGGTTCGGTATCTTCGGCAGGTTTTAATAATTTCCGAAAGTTTTTGAAAACTACGAGTTTTAATTAAATGTTCGATAAGTTTCGATATTTTTGGAAGGAATGACATCAGTGTCAAAAAACGATGATAAAGTCAAAGAGTATCACAAAATATCTTGAGATTTCGTAAAGCCGAAGAGTAGTGTAGAGTGAATGTCAAACAAAATTGATTTTCGAGCTTCATAGATTGGTATAATAAAAATATAATTAAGGTAAAGCACCAATCGCTGATAGAAAGAGAAAATGACAGACACATAAGAATCCATAATTACAATTATTTTTGATCTAAAAATATTCAAATCCATAATTACACTTCTTTTGGATCAAAAAAAAATAGAAAATTCAAAGAAACGACTATTTTTCATCGAAAAGAATAAAAATCTATAATAACGACTATTTTTGATTTTTAAAATAAAAATCACTGAGCTAAAACTCATGTCATGTATCTACGCTTCTCGCCAACCACATATGTATCCGAAGCTAACATTTCGCCTGTTTCTTCAGTAAAACTTTTTTGAGCTCAATTGTTTATTGGTTATTTTCAATATGATCCCTGAAAAATCATTTCTGAGATATGTAAAAAAATTTCGTCTGATCACACCAAAAAGTTACATGATGTATTGCACTAAAAGCTGTTAATTTTTAAAGCAACCCTGCAACTTTCAATGACCCTCCTTAAAGCAGATAATAAATAGGACTTTGTTGTAGCACAGAATATGAAATATAAGTTTGATGAACAGTTTTTCAAACATCAGTATTTCGCATTTTTTGAATAAGGCTCTCCATTTGCAATTTGTATGCAACAAATTTTTTTTTTTTGCAACATAAATTATATTTTAATTTTTTGGCCCACATTAATATTCAATTTGCAGTATTATCTTCGCATCAAAAACGTAAAAAAAACTTAATTAAATTTTAAAAAGGTTTTTGACCTTACACAAAAGAACCTGCTTGTGGTGTTGTTGCAGTTATCAAGACGTGCCGAGTCTGTTATTGAAATTAGCCTTGACTGTATTTTTGAAATGACTAAAAATAAGAGGAATTAAAAATAAGCAAAAAAAATAAAGCGCATTGTTTAAACAACAAACGAAAATCGTAAATACTATAACACAGATGAGTTAAAATATCATATAGATTTAATATAAAATCGAGAGAAGAAAAAAAACAAAAGAAATAAGCAAACCAGAATGGAATTATAAAAACAAACAATTAGTATAACCAAAATAAAATCGAAAATCACATGTCGGTCTAAATTATTTTATAGGTCAAAAATTAATTCTTTAATTTATAGTTTTTGTTATATAGTGCATAAATTAACATACCTAAATCAAATTTGCATGGCTACATATTTTGAATGAGTCTTAAGAAATATTTATTGAAGAAACTGTTGGACTTTTCGGATAAATAAGAATCTTTGCCAATTTCTTAATGAAGCACAAACAGGAAAAAATTATGGCGTGACTAAGCGTTTTGAAAAAAAAAAAAATTTAATAAATTGCGCATAAAGAGCAAAATGAAAATTGAAAATTGAAAAAAGAACAGAAAATTTACATAAGTGAACATAGTATTTATTTGGAACGAAACATCAATTTCTTTCATTAACTTTTTCAGGATTACTTCACGCAAATGTTACCCGCGGCTACACCTGAGGTTTATCCGTATGTTCCAACTTTATCATACTTTTTTCAGCATTTCGGCCGGTATCTCAGCAATGGCAGCTTAATTTTGTCTTCCAATTCAACAATTGTGGCTAGCTTGTCCCTGTACACGTAAGACTTCACGTCGCCCCACAATAAATAGTCTAGTGGGGTCAAATCGCATAATTTTGGCGGTCAATGGACTGCGCCTCGCAATAGGTCCATGGTATCGCGTGCCGTGTGGCATGTGGCACCGTCTTGTTGAAACCATATGTCAGCAAAGCCCAATTCTTTAATTTTTGGCAAAAAAAAAATCGGTAATCATCGCATTGTACCTTGCTTTATTGACTGTAACGTTGTGATTTTCAATATTTTTGAAAAAGTATGGTCCAATGATGCCGCCTGCCTACAAACCGCATCAAACAGTGCATTTTTAGGGTGAATTAGCAGCTCTTGAACTGCCTCTGGCTACTTTTCAGACCAAATTCGGCAAATATGTTTGTTGATGTACCCATTGAGCCAAACATGAGCCTCATCGCTGAAGAAAATTTTTCGATAAAAAACACACGAAACAGCACGAATTTTGGTAGTAAAATTCAATGATTTGCAAGCGCTGTTCGGTTGTTAGTCTATTTATGGTGAAATATCAAACCTTAATGAGCATTTTTGTCATTGACACATGTTACGAATTACGCGTGAGATGTCAAAAAGTTTACACTGAAAAAACAAATAGCAACAAAATCACCCATTATATCCTTTTGACTAGAATTTTTAAAAAAAAAATAAAAAAACATTTTTGTTTGGTCAGTATTTTAAGTACCAGGCGAAGCATAAAATTTGTTAGTCTGCTAAAAATTGATCAGTCGGCGAAAGCTGATTTAACTAACAAAAATTCTTATTCTTAAATAAAAAGTTTAGTTATTGACAGCTAATAAACAGAACTAATTTTTCAGCCGAGTATATTTTACACTCCTATTTTTATTCAAGTGTTTTTTTTTATACATTTACAAAAATTTACATTAATTAGATTTGCAAAAACTTAACATTTTGTTTACTGTTTCAAAATTTTGCAAAAATATTTAGTTTATTAGAAAAGTAAATAATCAATATTCAATATTGACTACAAACAGTCAAAAGAACTGAAATTTCAAAAATTTTTCAAATTTTAATATACTTCAGAAACAAGGTATGTAGGTAATAAAGCAAATATTCTTTTTACTAAATTTTTATTTACTGTCTTAAATTAGGCAAATAAATTGGAAGTTTTTTTGTTTTTCATCCCGTTGATTTGTAAATAAAAAAGAAATTGCATCAGCAGATGCCATTTGCTGCACTTGAAAAAGCAACATCAATTGTTTACATTTCGTGTCAAGAATTGTGTTAATTTATTTTGGCAAAACCAACAAAAAATTGACGTAAATTTCTGTAATTTATATAGCTTTTATGTATGTATGCTTTAAAAATAAGACTAAAAATTTGAAATTATTTTTATACACAAATGCAGCTGCGTATTTTATAGAACAAAGAGAAGAAAAAAATTACGTTTTGAAAATTATGTAAAAATTTTATCTTTTTCATATACTTTAGAAGAAAAAAAAATTCAACAGAAATGACAATTAGTGTCAGAAAAGATTTCAATTTTGAATTTTGAAAAGGAAATGGGTAATGTCTTTGATTTTGATATTTTGTATGTAAAATCTAAATTATTTACGTCATGTAAGATAGGTAGTAAAAAAATAAAGTCACTTTGGTATTTTTTTTTTGTGCTATTCTGATAGATAGTAAAACTACTGATTGCGCTAGGGGTCATACAAATTGCAGCAGTGCTGCTGCCAACACCTAGAACTAAAAATAAAATTTGAAAGAAACACAGAAAAAAAATTAACAATAGCGGAGGCAACAGCAGTAAAAAAATACATTGAATAATTTAACAGATAACGAAATACAATAACAAAAACAACAAAACTTAGAGTCAAAAACAACAAAAACAATAACATATAAATATTTTATATCAATAAATACACATTGTAAATACATACGGACAATTTCATAAGTGACTATGTAAGGCATTTTAATTGGCATCAAAATAGACGGGGATTTTATGAATCTCATTTTGGAAACGCATTCATATTGATACTAGCTATGGCGTTTTTACTTTCTTTTTTTGTTTGAAGTCAGCTGTTTCGTAAAGCAGTGAACTATGAATGTTGTAAGGTTTAAAGTTGAACGCATAGAAATAAATTAATTAAATGAAATATGTGCGCAAAAAGATGCTGTTGCAATTTTTTATTTTATTTAATGCAGACTTAATATTGATAACATTAATAATTTGAGATTTTTTTGGAGTTTTGTTAATTTGCCTATTTTTTTACTATTTTTTTTTATTTTTGTATATTCTTTTCAATATTTGAATTGTAAGGATAAGAACCAATTTGTGCTGATGTATGGCGCACCTGGTCGTGAGACATCTTTATACCTCTGGCTCTACCAGTCTTGGCCTAAGCCTGGCATAGCGTAGTTATATCAGCATGGCCGCCGGGTTGAGCTAGTGATGGGCCCATTGATTTTCAGTCATCTGTTTTTTGATGGAAAAAATATTCGATACCGCAAAGTCTGCTTGGTTGGTAAAACAGTTGAATGGTCCGCAAAAACAATTTGGAGAAAATAAAAACTGATTCATAGGGGGGAAATCGGTTGGTTAGCGAAAAATGTGTGTATTCTTGTGCGAAAAAAGAATATAGAAAATATAAGGACCACGAAGATTTTTCACACGACCATCTATTGGAAGTTGCAAAAGTACTTTTCCCCCCTGCTGATAGTAGCCTCTCAATGTACTGAATTTTGAAGAACACTAACGTAATTCTTTTAGATATTTAAAAAATCTGCATTTAATCTCAATAATAATTTTTCTGGATTAATTTTAAGTAGCGTCCTACTGTTAATAACAAAAATGTTACATTTTAGAAATTTCAACACACTTTGCTCTTGAAATTGCCCATAGATGGATAATGCGATTCAGAAAAGAGAAAAATAAAAATAAGAGAACAACAAATCCAGCAAAAACAGCAGAGCTGCATAGCATAATAAATCGCATGGAAAAATTTGAATGAATTATTATTTCATTTTTATTTGAAATTTTTATGAGAAACATATAAAACACAGGACAATTTGGAAGAGTCAGAAAAAAAGGCAAAAAATGAGGAGTTAATGTTGAATGTTTTGCTATTGTTTAAATATGAATGTGAACATTTAATTTAAATTTTGAACAATTAGGAATATATGATAAATTTTGTTTATCTTAAATATTTAAAGTAATTTAACCACAAAAAGTATGCACATATTTTATTAGTTTAGACATTGCTTAAGATTGATAATTTTAATACCGAAGGGAGAAATATAAATTGTACAGTCATTCCAAAAACAATAGAATAGCTCGTAAGTAAATTTTAAATTATTTAATGTAGAATTCGACTCAAGCATTTTTTTTCATATGGTATGTTTTTCCTATATAAGGTAACTAAGCCCTATTTAACGATGTTCACGTCAGTTTTAGGATTCGTAGTAAAATCAACCCAAATGAATTTTTTCAGATAGATGGCGCTGTAAGCAAGGGAAAACCGGTTTTGTCCATAAGATGATCGCCTATGTTTTTGATAAAGTTCGACATAGTACTCGCTTACATTTCAACCTTGTTTAATTCTTCAGAAAATATTAATATTAATCAAATGTAAGAATGAATTTAATTTTGTTAGGTTTTAATTTTATATTGGCTATTCAATTGACATATCCTCATAAGACTTACTAAAATATTACCAGTATAAGAAACCATGTACGTACCTGGAAAAAATGTAAAAAGGACAATTAGTAAAATGTTATTACCAAAGAATTTCTTAAAATTAAAATAACATTGAACTGAAGAGAAAATAAATCACTTTTACATAGGTCAGACTTCAATAAATTGCTTTACTATGATAATTAGTCAGACTTAGAGCCAGAACCATCAAGAGCGTGGAGTAAACTCGAATTTTTCCCAAAGGCCCGTACTTTTTATGGGAGCCCCTATATTTGCTTTAAGTTTCCCATTTTTCATCAAAATTTTTTATGCTTCTGTAATTTACATATTCTCATGCGACTTAAATTAAACTTTAACTAGACTTAACCTAAAAACAAACCATTTTGGAAATTTGCAAATAGTGCATTATAATGAATTTTAGAGAGGTATGGTTGGCTATGCATTTTTTTTTTTTTGTAGTTGATGATTCGCCACATCTTTGGCTTTATGCTTAAAATTTATATTCTCAAAAATACATTCTTTTCAATTTATTATGGGATAAAACTTAATTCTCATTTTTTTTTAAAGTTTATTAAGTTTTTTTCCCTGGAACTGGAATCGAAATCAGAACCTCGGTGCTGTAGCGCAGTGCTACACAGAGTCGGTATATTTTTGTCTTTTCTTCTCACTTACTAGCAAAAGTTGCAGTGCAACCTCGGTCAACCCTCGATATATGCAACTCCTAAATGTTCGCAACGAGCAGATTTCTTTCATTACAGACTCAGTAAGTGCAACTTTTCAAATAAATTTTACCTCGTTTATTGTACCGTATGTTAATAGAATATTATCTGTACCATTTTTTTTGGGAATTCGAAACTGTTGAGAGTTTGTGAATACCCCAAGATGGAAAAATGGTTTCTTAAGCAAATAAATTATGACTTTTTTAGATGAATTGACGTTGTTTTATATTGAATTCTTCTCTTATGAAATAGCTTTCCCAGGTTATCTAAAATTTTTTGACTCCGTCACTGCAACTTCTGCGGATATTGTAACAGGCTTGGTTTTTATTAGTTGCGTTCACCGACGCCGCACTGTAGATAGTTTTAGATTTTTAAACATTTTAGCAGGCACATAACCAAATAATAATTCTTATAAGATTTGTTTGTACAATGCTTAAAGAAAAGAATTTATTTGTTTTTCTTTGCTTTAATTTTCCATTTAGGTTTTGTAAGTCCCTGACATCGCAATAATTCACGAAGAGCAAAAAAAAAACTGTTGACTCAAGAAAAACTTTCTGGGATTATAAATTTATCATCACATTTCATATCAAGATCATAGCAAAGAAGTTCACAAATTTGCGCAATGGAAAAACAACATCAAGAAATATCAATTATTTACATACTTCTCCCCAGTCGCTCAACGAGCCACGCTACGCGACCAAAATAACCCTTATTTAGTAAGTGCAAAAAAAATTTGGAAATACTAACCAAAAATCCTAAAATTTGTTAAATATGAACGGCTAAGACACGTGCTCTACTGCAGCAACGGCGACCTCGTGCCACCTGCCTCTCAAAAAATAAAAAAAAAACCAAAAACAAAGTACTATAGACAAAATATTCCTGTCAACAGAGCTGTGTCGCATTTTGCTATAAAACTCACACCCTTCAACCCAACCCACACTGACAAACTCAAGTCAAACTCATTTTAAACTTTAGAGTAATAAAAAAAACGGAATCAAAAGATAAAAAAACAACAAGACACAAACTCAACAAACACTCAAGTCAAATCCTTGAATCCTCAAAAATATCTACAAATATTCTATTTAGAGGATATAAATGAAATCTGGCAACGTTGCAAGGAGACAGTAAAATAGAGAGACGGCAGGCAACGAACCACTTTGAGAGCAAAATAAATCGTAATAAACGACGAATGCAAAAATCGGAAAAATAAAATATCCTAAAGCAAATACGAACTTTCATAGGGGTTGAACAAACACGTACAATGAATGGGGAAAAATATACAAAAAGAAATAAAAGGGGCAAGAGCAAAATAAACGAAATATTTACGAAAGGAACCAAATCATAAAAAATAAAAGGGTTTTGCACTCTGATGCGAAAAATCTACAAAAGATACGTGAAACGATAAAAAAAATAACACTAAATAACATCAACAGCAAACAGTGTATTGAATTCAAGATATAAAGGATAACGCCATTACAAGGATAATGACAACTACAAAAACAACAACAACTAAAACTAACGAAAATGCGTGGACAAGGAAGCACACAAAATTGTACGTAAAACCGTATTTGATAGCAGTAATAACAGTAAATTAGAAGAGCGCAAATTGCAAGAATAGACAGAGAAAGCAAACACTTACTGAAAAATGGCAAAAAACTGCTGCCTGGCAAGCCCCAGCGAGAAAAAAGTTCTGCCGCAGCAGAAAGATCTAACTTCACTTACAGAAACTTATCCTAAACTTTAACTTATCATTTATGAGTTCAATAGCTATGACGAGTAGCTTTTCATAGTTTGGTAAGTGCCTTGTTAAGGGTTTTATGTTTTTCTTAATTAGAAAATATTTGTTTTTGACTTCTCACTTGGCGCTTAGCAAATTAAGTACATGTTTGAATAAATTGTGATACACAAAAGACTATTCGTGTGCAACTTCCACATTTTGTTGGATAAGTGCAAAAAAGCGAAGTTTTTGGAGCTATCTGTTATCTGTGTTGTTACTCAACTTTTCAGAAATTATGTGCTAAGCAAGGTTTCGACGAGGGTCATACTCAAGATTGATAAGTTTCTGAAGTACTCTTAGCTTAATTTTTTGACTATTACAACCAAAATTTTACAAGTATATAGATTATGTGTTTATTAAGAGACTTGGCTTACATTTACAAGTAATTTTTTCTATGTAGTTCACGAAGTAATTGTGCTTGAATCATAGTAAAAACCTAACAATTTTTGAAATAATTTTAGTAATTGATGATGAAACATTTTTATAAACTCAGGGAAAGTGGTATTGAAATATGAAAATTTTAATTGTTGATTTAACTAAGGCCACAAAATACAAAGTTGAACATATTAAATTTTTTTTTTTTTCTGTTTGAAGACAAACAATTTTAAATTAAATGTGAATTACAAAAGTATTGAAAATAACGTTTCTTAACTTTATTTTAATCGTAAAAAACTTTATATTGCATTTTTAAGTAGCAAATAAATTGAAATGACTTTTCATTTTTTTGTTTTACATAAAACATGTTGTCATTTTGCATCATATATGAAATCACTCAGTGCGGATTGTTTTTAAATCCATATCAAAAATGTTTCTATTCAATTTAAGCATTTGCGACTTTGGTGCTAAGTCTAAAATTTACGCTGGAAGATTTATATGTTCAAGATGTGTTATATATTTTTTTGTAAAAATATAATTGTCAATTTAAAATGATATTATTTATTATATTCAAGAATAAATCCTTTCACATTACGTTTATTTTGATGATCAATTTGTAGCTTAGTATTGCACAAACTTAAAAAAATCCCCAATTAGCTACTTTAAGTTATCAATCAGCAATCTCATTTAAATGAAATAAATTGAACGATAAGCATGATAGATACCTAATAATAAATTTACATGCTAACTTGCAAATTTTTCCAGTCTTTCCATGCTGTAACTTGTCACAACTTTGATAAGTCTGACGAAAAGCTTAACTGATATTTTTAAAATTCCGAATTATTATGTGTTACATTGCAAGAAAACTGGTTTAAATAATTTATTGGATATGATGATATTAAATTATAGTAATAATTCACCATAGTGTTAATATAATATTGCTAAGTTTATGACTTTTAATTGTTTGATAAGCGTGTTAACAAACTTAGTAGATAAATTTTTGCAACGAATTCACTAAGAAAAATAAATAACTCTTAAGTAGTTATTGAAACAATACATCAAATATTTTAAATAATTTAAATTTCCATTACTTATCAGAAATGTGGCTCGGTTATATTCTTTGAAAAATTATAACTAACAAAATGTTTTTGTCAAGAACTTTTCACATTGTTTAACAAAAGTATTGTTATGTGCAGAACTTTTTTTTGGTCAACTTCAAGCTGAAACAAAGAATTTACTTTCTTTAAGCCTCACCAAAATTAAACTCCCAAAATCAGTGAATAATTTTTCGCAATGGGACACTTTGCTATAGTTTTTTAATGTATAATGCGTTGAACAAAGGTGAGTTACATGCTGCTCGTAACTGCTGCTGCTGCTATGTTGCCACTTTGTCAGCATCCTCTTTAGTGTAAAAATTAGGTTGATACGGTGATGCAGGGTTAGTCTTCATGGAATAAGCAACAAAATCAAAAGCGTCCCTTATGTCAGCGGTGCATGGGAACACATTGGTGGTAGTGCCAATGCGACGCCCCACTTACTGCGAGTTCGCAAAAGGTAAAATTACGAAAAAATGCATCCCTTTCATATACAAAAGCTAGAAAGCGGCCCTATATTGCCTTGACGAGCTGTGCTTGTGCGTTCGTTACGTATTCAACTGCGTCAACGCGTTTGCGAGACCAATTCAAGTGTAATGTGGAAATAACAGCAGCAGTAACAACAACAAGTACTATTGCAGGAAAAACGGATAGACACAGAGGCCAAATGTAAGGCAGGGGTGCAAATAACACCCACCAAAGCCAACGAAACTTAGCAGTGTTAGCAGAATTATTATTTTATTTTATTAATTGAATCGATAATTTGTTTTTTGTAGAAATTTGATGCTGAAAATTTTTTACCCTGCAGTAAAGATATTTAAGTGCATTTACTTAAATGCTCAAATTTGGCAAAATATTTCTGAAGAAATAACGTCTTTCATAGGTCAGAAATTCAGTGGTCGGAATTACGTACAAATATAAGTTCGAAAGGAAAAGTTGAAGAAATAGAAATATGTAACATTTGCTACTGATCTGATCCAATGCGACAAGTTCGGACCCGCAGGAGCGCAAAGGATATTCCTAAGCACATGCTAACTTGTATGCAAAAGATACCTGTTAAGTACTACTTTGCACTAAATATGCCGCACATTTTTTAAAGCAAAAATTTGCAAACATTATTCGCTCGCAAATGTGCGGCAATTTTGCCATCGAACGAAGGTTACATTTCAATTGCAAATGTGAAACAAACAACCGACAGTCTTTTTGACGCACATTTGCAAGTTAGAAATTCTACAAAATTTAACTTTGATTTTATGAGGTGAGTATGAGAACTATTCTTGGTTAAAATAAAGAACCGCTCAAATAATTTGGACAATTTTTTTTTTTTAATCTGGGCCAGTATCATATCTTTTGATTTAAATAGCTCCCTACATTAATGCATTTAAACATATTATAAGCAATAATTTAATGCCTCAAATGAATAAAGCAAAAGTCATCATTATAATGACACTATAGATGATTTAGAGATTTTAAAAAGTGGCATTCATTTAATATCGGCTATATATAACTATATGTTAATTGTTTTTAATATGAATATTCAAATCCAATTGATAAGATCATTAAATATAAGAATCATAATTGCAAAGTCATAGCCAGAGAAACACGGATATGCAATAACTCATACACTAGGAATTTGCAAGTACTAAAAAAGATATTACATTCAAAAATTTATGGTCAACTGCTATAGTCAGAATTTTTTCTACGAAAACTGCATATTTTATTTAATATTGCTTGCATCATTAAAAAATTTATCAAAATTTATTTAGCAATATTACAAAACATAGCCAAATAAAGTTATCAACGAGCAAAACAAAACAAAAAAAAGTTAATTAACTTGGCTTTTGACAAGGACGAAGAAACGACGTGCAATTCGTGACGTGAAGTATCGTTGGTGTCAGTCAATTTTTTTTTTTTTATTTCATTGCATGAGCGTTGACAAAATATACAAAAAAAAACAATTTTATTTAAATGAAAAAAGTAAAGATTTTTCAATGTCTTTTAGTTTTGTTTTTTTTTTATTTTAAGTGCCAACTTATTTTTGTATGCACACGAGCTACAGGTTAAGGTTTTTTTTTTTGTAGCTGCATTCAATGCAAGCAGGCAAGCAACCATGCAACGTCAAAGATGCAAACATCAGACAGCTGCATGCATCATTGATTAAAGTAGCGACAGCAGCAGCAGCAATATGAAATAAAAACCAACGTTGTGTCATAAATCGTTTGCGCTGCAATTGCTATAAAAAATCATTTGGTGGGCATTATGAGGAATTCTTGAATTAAAACCTTCTTTTGATTGATTTGATTGAATTTTGTTAATAGGTTTGTTTTTTTTTTTATTTTAATATTTTTATTTTTTTTTTTTAAAAACAACAAAAAAAATGGAATTTCTTTACACACTTTATTCTTCACTTAATCTATGAGTGCACAAGTATCAGCAGTTCATTATTAAAACATGTTGCTTGCGCATATTCAATATTGTCGCATGGTTATAACCTGAATGTGAATAGTTGGTAATGCTGCTGCAACTCCGTTTTAACGATAAAAATAAATGATGAGCTCACGATAACCACATAGACGTCGACGCTATAGAGGATTTCTATTTTTGATTGCACAAATAGCGAGAAAAAAATCTGATAGTTAGATAGGTAACTACAACTTTATTTATTATTTAACAATTTTAACTTTCAATTATGCAAATGTTTGTTTGCAATTTAAATGGATAATTAATTATGCACAGCAACTGCGAAATTAAACAATGAAAACATGTTTAGTTTGTAATGAATTGAATGTGCAATAGTACTCTACCTCATAAACGACTGGATTAATTAATGAAAATAAAAGATGCATCGAAATTGCATTAGCAAAGATTAGCAACAGCAGCATCGGCAGCATAGAGTGCAAAAGGTGGCCGACAGTACGCAAGCAAAGCAATTAAGTTTGCTAGGATAAGTACCAGTTGTTCGAGACAGAAAAAAACTGTAGTTATTAAATTGAATTGAAACATGAGCAATCTTTGTGTTATCGGTGCTTTAAAATTTATATATTCAAGTACTCTTACCATTCAGTGTTATGTAGCAAAAACTGTAATCAACTGTCGTTCCTATTGATATTTGTTAAAATTTTCATGCAAAATATGATTTTTTTAAAAATTTTTGTTGTGGGCCCTATGAAAGATGGAAATAAGGTTAAATAACGTTTACAATATCCAAATTTGATGAAATTGGCATAAGTTGTAGAGAGAGCCGTTTTGTGTCAAAGGATGTCTTAATATTATCAAACTATATATAAATTTGGTTTCCCAAACACTGCACTGTTGCACAACCTTTCGTTAGTCATTTTTCAAATTTAGAAAAATGGGAGCTCAATTTTTGTAAATGTATTGATATAGCATTTGATTTGTTTTTAAATTTTATAAGTATTTAATGGTGTGTCAATAACAGATATAAACATATCGTTTACAAATTATGATCCTTTGAAGTTTTAAAGAAAAATTACTGAAAATAATTTTTAAGTATTTATTAACTAAGTATTTATTACTTACTTACTGAGTTTTTCAAAGCTCAACAGCTGTACCAAAATACATTGAAGTCTCCGGGTCGTTTAGGGTACATTCCTAATTACTTAGTTTGTATTTTCTAATGTTTTCACTAATTTTTTTTTAATTATTCAACAATAAAAAATACTACCTTAAGGCTATTTTTATGTTATATTACTTTATAATTCGAAAGTAATTAAAAAAAAATTTCCAATGAAACTTTACAATAAGTTTTTGTCCACTTCAGAGTTTCCACATAAAAAGCATTACACCATAAAAATAACAATTTTTACTGCTAAGTTATGCAAAAATTATTCAAAAGCCATAATGAAGATGTCTTTAATTGTGGTTAGCACACTCATAACATGTATTCGAAGGTAATTGCATTTTCAAAATATACTAAATCTTTAAATAATTTGCAAGTAAATTAGCTGCAAGAAGCTTTTGAGGTGCAATAAATGTCAAGTGTAAAATTGTTTGCTTAATGTAACTAAAAACTATTTATTAGCAATGTAATGACCGTATACACATTTATTAGGTACTTACATAGCATAGCTACTGCACAGGTGTTTTAACCAAATATTTGCTTTATATCAAGTTTATTATTAAGTACAGTCTTGTATTGAATCTTCCGCAAGAGCGCTGTAATATTACAAAACCAGTTGATATATGTATTATTTTCAACACGCAGAAGAGAAGAAGCACAAATTTTTGTGATAAGTTTATTTGCTGCTATTGACTTAGACTTTTGTAGCTCAATCAGTTTTATAGTTGCTGCAAGTACTTTTTGTCATTCAGTTTTTTTTTTTCAGCTTTAAAACTTATTTAAGATCCACTGATGATAGTTTTTTGCAGAACTTAAACAATTTTTTCAACAACTCAACACAAAACGATTTTTGTTGATAAGAGATTTCTATTAGATTAATTTTTTCGGCCACCAAAACACTTTTTTCGATTGCAAATTTTTTATTCACAAAACGATGTTTTATGCGGCTTAAGTAATACATTTTTTTTTTGTAGTTACTAAAAAATAGTCAAGTTTACTAAGTCGCTTCCCACAATAACAATAAAAACTTTTTTTCTTGTTTTACTACTCAATTTGTTCAACAATCTTAAAGCCATTTTTGCGACTAAAAATTAAATTAAACACCGCTTAAATAAATACTATAATAGGTAATCTCACTTTACATTAGCAAATGCATAAGAATTTCAAATACTTTAATATTCAATGCAATTTCTGAAATAAACAAAAATTGTTTACTTTACTTGACAGACATATGTAGTTGCAGAATGCTCTCCAAAAGTACAAACTAAAATATATTTACATTCGAGTAGTATGTAAAACAACTTACAAAAACAAAACAATTAATCTCTATAGTAAACAAAAACTAGTGAAAAAAGTAATGGTAAAGTGTGGGCGTTATAAAACAACGTTTTATTTAATTATTAGTTTAGTTGTCATATGGGATATAGGGAAAATTTACGTTAAAACTTTATGTTTAGTTATTTTGTATATTATTTTAATTAGTTTGTTCATAAAATATGATTGAAGCTTCTTCTGAAATAGTTAGGCCTTTATTAAAACTATTGCTTGAGCTGTAGCCGCAGCTTCGTTAGTACTGAAAACTTAAATTTTTCTTTAGGAATAATCTTCTCATATGACTGCAGCTCATTTTTTTAAGGTTTTTTTCTAATTTTTTTTTATTTAATTTATCTATTTTTTATTATTTTATATTTTTTATTTATTTTATCATTATATATTTTTTTATTTTTTTTGTTTATTTGTAATTTTTTTTTCTTTGTTTTTTATGTTTTAATTATTTTATTTTTTTATTTTTTTTTTTATTTTATTTTTATTTTATTTTTTATTTTATTTTTTATTTTATTTTTTATTTCTTTTAATTTTATTTTATAATTTCCTGTTTTTAATTATGTAATTAACCTTCCTGACACATATTCCTTTTAAATCGATTATATATGACATCTAACGTGTTTATGTCAAGAATTGGCCACGCTTATAATTCGAAAATATTCATGTTCGAGTAAATCCTCATTAAAAACAATAAAAAACTTCAAGGGTTGCTACCAGACCTGCAAAATTTACACTTTTTCGGAATAAATTTTTTACATAAATTTTTTCTTTTTAATGATTAAATATCATTTTCCTGATGTAACATAAAAAAGTATCGAAAATAGTTTTACCGATTTTTTAGCCTACATATAATAATATGAATTCTAGAACATAAATTTTTTTAGAACATGTCATATGTCTATTTATTATAATTTAAATTTTGATTTTCGGGGGTAGCAATTTTTTTTAAATTTTTATTCCACAATTTATGCAATAGATGTTTCAAGACGTTTCATATGCATGCAAAACTATTGCAGCCGCCTAAAAAAGGCGCTTCAATTTTGTGTCAATCATAAATCTGTTCTTCACTTCTATGTGGAACACTTGATATATTTATGAGGTTAATTTCATATCGAATGTTTCTAATGACAAATTTACAATAAGAAGTTTGATCAACTTAACAGTCGGCGAGAAAGTCATTATTTCTATCATTTCATATGAACGTGAATCAGATTTAAATTTACCTATAAAGACAAAACTGCATAAGCATTGACAAAATTAAGAATCGTGAAACAAGTTTAATTATGACTAAAATTCTAAAAAAATAAGCTCTTTAGGAGGAATACTTGCAGAAAGTTTATCGCTATTATTTGGCAATACAACTTTTCAGCGTCGAATCAGAAAAGTGTGTTTCAGCACTGGGATACAGATATATAAACCGAAATCTGAATTAGTTTAAACTATCATACCGTAAATTTTATTAAATTTTGTTTTAAATTTTGATTAAACTGTCTCATACTTAAACAGGGCTATTAGTTTATGCCAGTCACTACTACGGTAGATGATATAGCAACTATTAATTAAAAAATATGGTAAACGAATTTTTTGTGAAAAAGAAAACTTGATGAATAAAATTAATTGATAATTAATTAATAAAAACTTCTATCATCTCTTTTATTTCCTTATGCAAGTCATCATTATTACTTCTAAGTCAATTTTTTCAATAATATCTTACATGTTAAATTATGTAGAATTTAGTCTCTTTTATCTTGCTTGATATTGTTATTTTATATATTAAAGCTTCTCACTCAATGTTCAATTTTTTATTTTATATTTAGTGGGGTTATCGATACCGGGATTGAAAACTTCGATTCAGCCAAGAAAATGTTACAGGGTCGCACACTCTTTGATGATTGTTTCTTTACAAGAAGACACCAGTGAGTTAATCTTTGATTCAACCATAAACGCGTATGTTTTAGCAATAATGTCGAATATGTTTAAATTGAAAAGAAACGCTTTTGATTTGGACTCAAAAAGAATTCATATTGACTTCAAAGCAACTATTTAATGTAGAATAAAAAGGAATAATATCAAACAATTTCCAAGTTCAAAATGCAATTTGAAAAAATTTGCAATTGGAACAATTTTGAAAAATTATATATTCAATACTTTTTAAATTGAAAATGAATTTAAAGTTGTTTGAGCTCAAAAAAAACAAACAGAAAAAGGAGTAACTACTTTTTCAAACATCAAAACTTGCGGCTTGAAGTCAAAAATAAAATTTTCAAAATAGCAATGCCATTTTTCTAAAAATTATAAAAATATACGATTTAAGTAAATATGGAAATGAATCGCTATTTTAATGAATTGTCTTCATGATATAAGAGAAATTGTAATTACGAGGCTGAACTTCGTTTGAACAATTTTTTCAAGGAAATTTTTTCGACATTGCATATATTTCCCACAGACGACAGCATCTAAGAAGCAGCAAATAAGACAATTCACAGAAAATTTTTAATTGATTTTCATTTTGTTTTTAAGTGAAACTGTTAAATTTGTTGGAAGAATAAATTATTTCAATGAAAGATGTTGACACAGACTTTTGGAAAATTTTAAATTTTCTATGGCAAATTTTGAAATAATTTATATATTTTTTTATAGTTTGTACCGCAATAGTCCCACTGTTGTTAAAAGTAGCAACAGTATCTAGTTGTTGTTGGCATAATATTTTTCGCGCTTAAATTTCATACAGCAGCGCTAGTTTCTGCTCTAGTTGCAGCTCTTAACTTGGCTATAACAAGCCAAAACTTAATCTCTATACGTGGTCTCTCCTTATCTGTTAGTTCGCAGTTTGTCAGTAAGTTTGTTCGAAAGCTGTCTGCTAACTGTCTAGCTGGTTATCTGACACTTTGTTAGTTGCACGGCGCTTGTTAGCACTCAATATCGCGCTGTCATACGTTCGCACTCATTTTATCGTCATTCTCTTTCTTACAGTTTACTACGACATTCATTTCTCATATTTTTTGTTTTATTTTTTGCCGCGCTTTAATTTTAAGCCTCATTAGAAATGCCCAAAGTCTGAGTCACGTGCTGCAAAGCTTCTAAGCCGGACATTTATTGTTGCTATGACTTTTGTCATAAAAAATTCACTTTTTTTTCTACATGGAGAAAATAATTTACATGAAATTGTGATTAAAGTTGGTCAGAATTAAAGCGAAAAAAAAAAATACGAAAAATTGGTTTTGCAAATTTTAATTGGCATGTGGATTGAGCGCGAAAGTGGAACTTTATTTTGTTTAAAATATTTCTTTAAAAATTATGTTAAGATTTACAATATATCGTTTAAAAAAAGCAGTAGCTGAGAATTGTTGGTGAGTTTTTTTATTGTATTATGTACCAACTTGTGCAGGTCATTCACACCTTGACTTAAGCTCTAAGCCAAACGTTTAGTTTTTGCCAGATTTTGAAAATTATATAGAATCAATAAATGTCAAATCAAAGGAAACGGCATGGCATGGAAATTTTGTTTATTTGACAACTTTTAATCATTTTGATTAATTTTAGTGTTTTGTTTATTTTTTCGCCTCTAGGCTAGACGACTTTTTGTTGAAGAAAAGATACAATAAATTTTTCTAGCAAACTTCTGCGTAGGCACTAATATCATAAGTTGTGTTGTTGTTGCAATTAGCAATAAAATTCCACGCGACTGAGTTCAGCAAACTTTAACAACTGCGGCGCTACCAGTGTGTGCTAAAGTTTTTGATATTTTTTTTACAATTTTTTTTTTTTTTTAGTTTAATTGTTTATTGTTCTCGCTCGGAGCGTGCAAAATATTATAAAAAAAATGTTTCCATTGTTTCTTCTCTATTTCGTCAATGTTTTTTGTTACCAAATTTGTTTCATTTCATTGGTGTGGAAAAATAAAATGTTTGGTGTTTGAAAGGTGCTGGCAGCACAGTACAAACATTATCCGATCGCTTTCAGCAACAACATCGTCCGTCGTTCAACGTCAATTGGATTTTATAACTTAATTACGTTTTTTGTTGATTTGTAATTGTTGCATTTTGTTGTTGTTGCAGTTGATTTATATTATTTAACATTGAATTGCTAATTTATTGTGTTAACATACCAGCAATAATTTTTAGCAAAAAAATAAACGCACATTTATTACATTTTCGTTGAAATTTTTATTAAGTACTTAAATGTTTATTTTGGTTTACTTTTAATTCATTTTTTAATTTATGTTGTATGTATTTAATGCCTGTTAATAAATTATATTTAATTATAAGGTACGGTGTTATCAATAACCTGTAATCATTGATTATTTAATTTTTTTTATCATTAACATTTTGAAAAATTTGTTTAAGTTTTTGCGAAAAAAATAAAAATAAATTAAATTGCAATTTTAAAGTGTTTTATTTAAACTGAAATTAATATTCTAATATTAAATGCAAATATTAACACTATTATTCTTGACCATAGTTAGGGGATACGTTCAAATTTTTTCAGAATGTTTTTTTTAATAAAAGTTGATAAACAAAAATTTAAAAGAATTTTTAATTTTTTTCCAAATATTTGGGCGCAAATATCTACTATTAAGCTTTTTTTTTAATATCAGATATTACATGGATACTTTGATTGAAAAAAATTTTTTTAGATAAATATTGTGCAGTCTTTTATGGAATTTTTTGTTGTTTTTTCAGCAAGACATTGATAATAGCTAACAAATACTAACTGTAAAAATGGTTTTAGAGCATATTTTTGATTTTTGGAAATTAAATTTTGCTCATTAGATATTTAATAAATTTCGATGCTGACATGGATACATTTTTTTGCAAGCAAATAAAATTTGCTATAACAAAGAAACGAAAAATGGTTTATTTTTATACGAAAAATGAAGGAAATTTTTGCGATTTAGTATTAGCATATACTTAGTGGTTTCAGACAAACATTGGAAAGTTTCAAACAGACACATTAAAATTTATAGCTGAAACACAGCTGTCAAAAATGACATCAGCTAACAAAAAAAAATGTGCTGTAAATTTTAAAAAAAATCTGCTTAAAAAACATTAACATAAACATAAAATTGTCACACAAAACATAAAAAGCTGGAGACAAATTAATTAACTTTGTCACTATCATAGTTAGCGTTAAATTGTAACATAAAAATGAAACTTCCTAGTTGGGTATCTTCTTTGGCTATGTACAATTGTAAGGTATATGATTTTGCGACAACTTTAGCCAACTTTATATTTTATAGCAGCAACATTAATGAGACAGCTTGCAACTATAATTTAACCATAATTTGAAGTAGAAACGTGGTAATTTTTGAAGTGTTTCAACGTAATGCGTCGCTAAGTGGTGTGCTTACTAAGTGTAGACTCAAATTTTAATTGAGACATAATATTTTGAAGATTTAGCTTAATATTTCTGTGTAATTTGTTTTTTTATTTTTATGGGTTTTTGTTTTTTTTTTTTTTGGTTTTGTTTTTGAAACTGTCAGTTAAAATAAATATTATTTATGATGGCAAAAAATTTAACCTGCTTCATGAAGAAATTATAATTTTTATTTTTTTTTCGTATAATACTTTAACGCAATGCTGCTATTGGTCAGCATTAGTGGCTTGTGTAAATGTCTTATCTAAATGTGAATTTCGTTAGCGCGCACTAAACCGCAACTGAATACATTATACTTTGTTTTTGTATTTATTATTAATTATATTTAATATATAGTTACTAGTAACAATATTTGTGTGCTTTATTTTTTGTTTTTGAAGGTTGGTAGCTGAATTAATATGAATATCTTCTGCCACCTGCCGAGTAGTTAGCAGGCAGCAGAAACCACAATGACAACTTTGCATGTGCAATAAATGTGGTTAATGAACACACTTCTGGTATAGCTGGAAATGTGTGGAGAAATTTTCTTTATTTGCTAACTCTTACTAACTTGTAATTTTTGGTATCTAACAATTTTTGGGTTGGCCATATTTTTTGGTAAAAATATATTTTAGATTAAAAATTTACTTTCACTGTGCGATTGTTTTTAGTTTAAGTCTCTTTTTAACTGTGCGCGGTTACTAGGAAAGTATCTTAACTTATTTTATAGCAAAAAATTCAGTCGCATAGCTAACTACGTTGCAACGAAAATTCAGAAATTTAACAGATAGCAAATCAATAAATAAAATTCAATTTCTCATTGTTACTTTTATGAAAGTAAAATTTATCACTTTTAATAATCATGAGCTCGCAAACAAATTTTATGATTCTTTTGAAAAGATTTTAAGAGTTCAAATTTTGTTCAACGTTTTTCAGTTTCTATTGAGCTGCTCAACTTTTGTTATGTCAAGTCAGATACAGGTGAAGATGGCTAACTAGAAGTAGATACACTCTCGAATATATTTATACTTGGTTACATGAACCTTCGATTAAAAGCACACTTTGAAAGTTTGTAGGAACCCCCGATCATTATCTTTTATTTAAAAAATAAAATTTTCTTAGTTATTTGCCATAAATTGAGTAATGCCGAACTTTAAAAGACCCTTTGGTTATAAAGGGTGTTTTTTTTAGAGGTATAGAGCTTCGAATTGAAATAAAACACAAGAAAATCGTTTTAATGTCCATCAATTTGGCTTTATTGGAAGGATAATTTTATGCCATTAATGTTTAAATATGATTTCAGGCATGTGGCCGCCGCGGCTGGCTCGAATAAAGCCAATTCTACAGGTCCAATTTTGAACCACTTTTTCGAGCATATGGGGCCGTATGTCGGCAATAACGCCACGAATCTTGGCTTCCAAGTCCCCTAACGTTTCTGGTTTGTTGGCGTAGACGAGCGACTTCACATATCCCCAAAGAAAATAATCCAATGGTGTCAAATCACACGATCTTGGTGGCCAATTGACAGGTCCAATCCGCGAAATTATGCGCTCATCGAATGTATCCTTCAATAAATCGATTGTGACGTGCGCTGTGTGGCATGTAGCGCCGTCTTGTTGGAACCACAACTCATCCACATTCATGCCATCCAATTCGGGAACAAAATTGTCGGTTATCATGGCTCTATACCGGTCTCCATTAACGGTAACTGACTCTCCAGCATTATTTCGGAAGAAGTATGGCCCAATGACTCCACCAGCCCATAGAGCACACCAAACAGTCAGTTTTTGTGGATGTAATGGCGTCTCAAGGGTCTCATGTGGATTCTCTTCACTCCAAATGCGGCAATTTTGCTTGTTGACGTAGCCATTCAACCAAAAATGAGCCTCATCACTGAACAAAATTTTGCGATGAAAATCAGCATCGAGATCAATCTCATTTTCGGCCCATACACCAAAATCACGACGCATTGCATGGTCTCGCGGCTTTAATTCTTGCACAAGCTGGATCTTGTAAGGTCGCAAGCCAAGATCTTTGCGCAAAATCTTCCATAAAGTTGATGGACAAAGCTCTAATTGCTGTGCACGGTGGCGAATCGATTCATTCGGGTCCTCTTCAACATTTTGCTCTACAGCGGCAATTGTTTCTTCGGTGCGCACTGTTCGACGTCTCTGCGGATGCATATTATCACATAGAGTAAACGTAGTGCGAAAACGATCCATGGTTAACCGAATTAATTGCTCTGATGGACGATTATGTCGACCATAAAATGGACGGAGCTTGCGGTAAACTTCGCGAACTGAACCATTATTTTCGAAATAAATTTGCACGATTTGCAAGCGTTGTTCTTTTGTCAACCTGTTCATGATGAAATGGCAAACCAAACTGAACATAAATGACATTAGAGTTGCCAGATTTGACCATAAAATGCCAGTTTTATCTCTATTCGAAAAACAAACCTCGAAAAAAAACACCCTTTATATAACCCTCGGATTTATGAGCAAGCTCAACATTAATTAGATAATATAATCGAGAGTATACTGTATTTAGATGAATACAACACAGTCAATATGAGCAGCCCTTCAATATTTTCCAGGTTCATTACTCTTCATTATTGACCTAGGGTTTTTGTGGTCTTGTGAATGATATTATACAGGAGACTTCAGTTTCTTGTTTTACTTACAAGTTTAATGCACTTCTTTTTTGTACTCTCTGCTTAATATTAGAATTTCTTTATTCAAAGAATTAATGAGCATTTCGGTAACATTCTACTATATTTTAACCTTAAATTTGTCAAAAAAGTTTAGAGTTTTCTCAGGAGAAAACATAATTTTTGGAGAATAACCACAAGAATGAAAAATACAATTTTTCCCAAAAATTGATTTCAATACACCAAATTAAGTTTTCTTAAGCTATAATTAAAGAAGATTTAAATACCATTGACATATATGAATTCTGTACAGTAAATAAAAAAATAAATTGTAAACATTATTTTAATTAGTTAGCAAAAGTTTACAAAATCTATGCAAGAATCCGCTGAAATAAAATTTTCTGCGAAAAAAAAATTATCGTCAATTTAATCAGAGAACAACAGCGCAAAGCAAGAAAATCAAAAGGAAACTTTTTTTCTTACGAAAAAATGTTATTGAAATTGTTCCAAAAATATTTGCAAGGCATGTCAAAATAAATAAACACACACATATGTTCACTATATATATTGCTGCCTTATATGTATTGTGAAAGAAATTTATTTTTTTTTTTTTTATTTTGATATTTTATGCCATTTACTAACTAATGCGATGCTTCCGTTTGGCAGCAAAACGTGTGGACCAACGCAAAATGAATGAATGGTGGCGCGGTTGACTCGGCCATTCAATTCAAATGAACTTTAATTGAAATAAATTTTCATTACATTTATACGAGCCGTACAAAGAAGACGCAACGACACAATGTTGATTTGTGGTGGACATGAATAGAGTGGAACTTAATTTATGATAGTGAGAAGTACAAGAAGATATTGACGACTCATCATATGGTAGGCTCACAAGCAAAATTGACCATCTACAAAAAATAAAATTTTTTGTTTTTGATAGTAAATGCATAAATTTTAATGCTATGACACAACTTATCAGGTACTCTAAATGTTTTTTTAAGTAACTGAAAATAATACATCACAAATTAAAGTGGATAATTAAGGGATTAAATAGAAATAATTTCTTTCATGCCTAGAGTCAACTTCGCTTCCAAGCCGACGATATATGTGTAGGATAACCATAGCAATCGTAAAATTTAGATTTTCTACAGCCTAAAAGGATGCAATCAGAGTTTATGCACAAAACGCAAAGGGAACACTTTGTATTTTTGCATAATTATTCCTGCATACTTTTAGGCGCTGAAATTTTTAATGATTATTGTCGTAACAAGCATTGGAACAAACGAAAAAATTGGCAATAGTTTTAATTTTTATCGTTACTTTTATTATTTTTCTTATACTTATTTTGTTTCTCATACTTGTTTTGGTCCTCCCTAGCACAGATTCATGCACATTTTTATTAAGAATCTAGATGTGGCATCGGAGGTCAACATATTTTTAATTTTTTTCTGTGCCTTTTCACTTTGTATTATTTATAATATGCGACTGTTCATTAACATGGAAATAAATGTGGGTACTGCGCATCATCGTCAGTAGGCTTTTTATAAATGAGAAAAAATTCCAAAACAACAACAAAAGAGCTTACATATGTACATATTTTTAGCTGTAGTTATATATTTGTACATAAACGTGAAATACATTTCAATTTATACTGATTGAAGTTTAAGTAAAACTGAAAGGAATCATTTAAAACAAGATGCTGCAATTTATGCGATCACCACAACATAAAAGTAACAAATGTATCTACATGCGTTAAGTAACATATTTTAAAGTTGTATCTAAGCAACAAAGCATGACTGCTAATGAGAATAAATTACTTAATGAAAGTCCACAAATAATTTGAAGGAAAATATTCCTTAATTAAGTTCTATTTTATTTTTTTTAAGATGATACAGGTAGATATACTCAATATTACTACATCGCTAATTAGACTATCGTTATACTTTGATGTTTTTTTTTTCATGTTTTTATGGAATATTATTTTTGACGTTTTGTAAATACACAGTTAAGTTTAAGTAACAATATTGAAGTTCTGGAAATTTTAACTTATTAAATGGAGGGGTCAAAAAAATTCCAATAATGGCATTAGGTAATGTGTCAATGACCTCTTATTTGTCTGTGCCGAAATAGTATGAGTGCCACTAAACGTTGAATGATAATGGAGTTTGATAAGTCCTAGCGAAGTTTTAGCTTACTCAATAAATTTGATATTTGCAGTGAAAGTTCAATGCTCTTAGCCAGCGATGGGCACGCAGTGGCCCTTTTCGCTTGAGCCATGCATAAACATGCAAACAACAATTCGCAGAGTTTCGACAATATCGCCGCACAGCGTTGAGTTTAGTTGAAATGAAAACAAAAACAACACACAAAGGGATTAACGACGGCGCCGCATTGTGTCTCGACGCAATTAATTTTGTTTTTAATGCAATTTGGTTTTTTGCTTCTGTAGGTAAATTTGGAAATGAAAGCAGAAAAATCTTTAAAATTTCGTTGTTGCTGCGTGATGTTGTTGCGCCCTTTTGCTAGATTTCCATGCCCACCGATGCTTTTTTAAACCAATTTTAAATGGAGCCACTGGTCTATCAATCATTTGTAATCTTAGCATAAGCGTCAAGTTTTGAACGTTTTAGTTTAGTTCATTACACATAGTTCTTGCAGCTGATTTCTAAGTTAATCTCTGCCTTAAGTTTGAGGCCAAAGTTGAACGTCGTTTGAGTAAACTTAAGTTTAACTGAAACAAAACAATATGTTTTATAGTTAAGTAGAAACCTAAAAGAGTCAATTACGTTTGGTC
This sequence comes from Meiosimyza decipiens, assembly GCA_963680825.1. NCBI lineage: Eukaryota > Metazoa > Arthropoda > Insecta > Diptera > Lauxaniidae > Meiosimyza > Meiosimyza decipiens. Next base: position 22,377,747 of record OY804258.1, on the reverse strand, counting down.
TTGGAAAACTATGCTTAAGAGCAGAGATGCACACAAAAATCTGCGTCGGGAGCTCTAATTACAACATCAGTTCGGGTAGTTTAAAAATTTTTTGAGAAAATAAAACTAGTGTTGACGAAAGTTTTTAACTAACTAGCTAATTCCATTCCGAAATTTTTTTTTGTTGGAGATAAAATTACACAAACAAATAGGATGCTGCGATTGCCTACCGAAATTATTAGCAACGAAAAGAGCTGAACAAGCCCGTGCGTTGAAGACAAAATTACACAAATAAAAAGCGTGCGGACATCGAAAACCAAAATTTTTTTAACTTAATTTAGTACCTTGAACAAAATTACACACAAAAAGGAGGTGATTGCGAACCGAAATGATTTAGCTCAAATAACGAAAAGAGCTGAACATTTTTTGTTATTATTGTAAGAACTGAACGAGCTTCGAGCTGTGCATCCTTATCTTGGAACAAGTTCTTTTATTGAGATGGCCATAACTTACAGTGCACTAGATTTTAGCAATGTAATACGCCAAGTCACATGAACGTTTTTAAGCCATTAGTGCATAACTATAATATTCAAGCCAGAACAACTTAGTCCAGAACAAGAACGAAAAATACCAACCAATGCAAAAATAAAAGTGTGATAAACGCAAAGAATAAAACTTCTACCGAATATTTTATTTTAGTAATATTCAAGTGAAAAACAAGGTACAACAATATATTCTACGATATAAATGACGAAGATCAAATTATAGTGTAAATGTCTGGCAACATCAATAATTTAGATTGTGATACGTTTGCTGAAAATTTTCTAAGAAGCTTTACAACCTTAGACGTCAGGTTTGAGAAGAAAACAAAACGAAGTTTAAGTTTAAAGGGCGAAATGACGGAATATACCAAAAAATTCAATGAAGAAACTACAAAGACCTTGAGGAAGTTCGTAGACTAAACAGCATTAACTCTGATAGAGATTGACTTATTCAATATTTAACATCGTCACCCAATTAAATTTAAATGCGTAATGAGTACCATCTATTTATTCAATTTCAATTACGTAGTTTGAAAAAAAAAATCGTATTACGTAGCAACAAATAAAGGTGATTTTTTGTGAGTTATCCACACACAAAAATATGCAAATTTCAAGGCGATAACATAATGTCTAAAACAAATCGAAGTTAAAAAACAAATGAAGTCAAACAAAGAAACATTCAACATAACAGCCAGCGACAGAAGACAACGAATGGATGAGTTTACTAACAAAAAGTCAACAAAATTGTAAATAAATATCAGATACGAGATACTCGTATACCTGGATAGAGGCGAATCCGAATACCAAAAAAAAATAATAAACATAAATTAACAAATATTGACGCTTAGGGGCCGCGCACACGCTTCTTCTCCTAAGCAAATATTGAATAAGTCAACGAAAATGAAACGCTGGAGGAACAAGTTGAAGCAAAAGAAGTCAGCAGCCACCTTAAACTGCAGTTAACTGCGCTGAGGTGTGACCGACGACCACAAACAACAACAGCAGCACGACGAGGAGGTGCACAAAAGAAAAGCAAATAGCCGTCGTCGAGTGTAAATTGAAGAGCGAAAACAAAGAAAAATCTGTACATCAAAGAAAAAAAAAACGAATAGAAAAATTGCTAATTTGAAAAAAGTCAACATCGTGGAGGACCACTGTAACGTTTATTTGTAAAAAGAACTATGGTCACTTAAGACCGTCAGCGGTAAACACAACGACAACGGCGACGGTGACGACAAGGTGAACGTTTTTCGTAATTGGTAACAGTTAAAGGTTGAGGACAAATACCAGATGATAGAAAGTGAAGCGCTTAGGCAAATAGCTAGAAATTATTGAATATTCAAATAATAACTATGAGAGCTAAAAACTTGAAGGAGTAATATTTTGTTTCGATTATAAATTCTAAGGAAGTTGATTGATTTGCTACGCAAATAATTTCTCAACTCCGCATGACGTTGTTGTCGAGCGCGTATCTTGACACCTAGCGTATTGACTCTTTAACGTCCATTTAAATATCTGTGACCGCAAGCAACAACAACTAAACTCGATATTTTATGACAAGGCGAAACAGTTTAGGTCATATGAATATACTCTTAACTTATGTTGTTTTGCCTTGTAATCATAGATCGACTTTAGCTGTTATTCATTGTGGCCACAGATATGACCTTGGAAAACATAAAATTGGGAAATTTGGTACATTCTTGAACATTTTTCAAGAGATTGTAGGTTTTCCAAAGACTCTCACAGATAGATATATATACTGCTAAAATTAAGAGCCTACACATGCTAAGTCTCAGTAATCCAGACAGGTTTGAGTTGTTTTAAATCACTTGACTTAGTACACTGATTTAGTGATATCGCGATAAAAACAAATGATTGCAATTTAAAAAGTCCACCGATTTAAATGTCAATGTTAATGTTTAAGAGATGTAACTAATTTAATTAAAAGGTGACAACACCGATGTAAACAATAAATATTTCTGTGAGCACAAGGAGTTACAACTAAACTCGATATTTGATGACAAGGCGAAACAGTTTAGGTCATATGAATATACACTTAACTTATGTTGTTTTGCCTTGCGATCATAATTCGAAAAAAAAGATTATTCTGAAAGACCTTGAAGCTTTTTATTTTCTTTTTTTTTTGTTTGAGACTACTATTTGGGACACTTTTTTAATATCTACAGTTATACATACGTAAACATATACATAGTTATAAGTAGCTGAGTATGAGTTTCCAAACTTGTTATTAATCTGTTCTTATCTCAAACAAATTCTTAGAATGTATTCTTTTGTATACTTACCGGATAATACATTCCTTGCGGAGGAAGGAAGAAAGCCCCGGAGCCCCACAGTTTGACGGCTTTTCTTTAACAACCTTTTACGAAGAAAAATATATAGAGGAAGTAAATCCGAAGACTTTTAGTAGCTGCAAGTTTTTTTCAAATGCGAAAATCACTATGATGCTTTTGCGATAAGTTTACACACTCTATGTATTAATAATACTTATTTTTTTTTTTTTTTAATTATAAAATTTTTATAATTTTTTTATAAAATTTTGGCACAAACTTTTTTTTTATTTTAATTTTAATGCTGAATTTCTTTTAAATATTTACGATTATTTGACCAAATTGTGTTGAAACTGAAATTTTAAAACATTTTTATTATAGTCTGGAAATATTATCAGCATATTAATCAGACTTTTAAGTTTTTTCATAATAAAAGGTTAAAGTTTGCCCGCTCATATTCTTATCTTAAGTTCTGCTGATATTGTATATTAATAACAGGGCGCAAAACACAATTTTCAAAGAGATTCATATAAAACATAAATAAATTTTACTTCATCATAAGCTCTTTTATGGGCCAAGCTATTTTTAATCGATTAATTTATAATCATATTCAATGTTTTATTGAAAACGCCATTGATAGCATCGGTTTTCTTTAACCCCATTTTCTAGAACAATATTAAGTATTATTATTGTTGTAGTATTGCTAAAGAGTGCACCCTTTTGCAACACGGGAAAACTGAGATATTCAAGCTCACACAAAGGAAAGGCAGGCACTTGGAATTTTTAATCTGATTCGTTTGCTGGTAGGGTTATTTTTAGCTCTTTGCTACAGACACATCATCTCATTCGTTTCTTTTTTTTTTTCTACTATTCCACGTCGATGTAAATTTGTGTCTAGAGATGCTTTAAAAAGAAATATTTAAAAGTGTTGAAGGTATTTTGATTCCTTTGTAGAGTGCAGTGTTGCCGTACCGATTGGTATTTACAATAATTACTTTTAAAAATTTGAAATAAAAGAGCTGCAAGAGCGAATTTCGAATGGGAATAGTTTTCCTTGTGTAGCTCATACGAGGAACCAATTTAGCTGAGAATGCCTCGTGTTTGAACTATATATGCCAGGTGAGTTGAAGCACTCCACGGGAAGAGGCGTGACATGGGGAGTTGGCCGTTGCCTTACACGTGAAGGCTTGGGAGTCGAACAAATTGTGAAAATTTAATTTGATTGTAGGTATATGACCAAAAATACTCGTTCCTGCCTCAGGTGAAAATTGTTAGAAGTACGCCTCTGTCTACGACGGCTTGTGTCTTAAAAAAAAAATCAATTTGTACAAAAATCCAGACTTAGAGCATATCGCTCAAAACTTTAATTTTTCTATGGTAAAAAGCGGCGTCATGTTTCAAGCGATTCGAATAACATGTCGCCGTAGAATCTTTAATTTCACCCAGAATGGCTGTATATGGTGAATCAAATGTAAAAATATTGATAAGGAAAATTAAAAATTAAAGCAGATTTTGCAATCAACTGGGATATGGAAAGCTCAATCTAAATGTTTTACAAGTTTTTTGAACAAATTTTGATTCACTTTTGTCGTTTGAGGTAAGAAGAATCCAGAAGTATTTAATAGTCATATTTTAAAATTTGGTTCGATACAGGGTTGCCAGGTGGCCAGATCTAAACCAGCCAAGGCCGAAATTAAAGATCAAAGCCGGAGGAACTGTAGAAATTGAAAAATTTCTAAAAATGCTGGCAAATGGATGATTTTTGTTTTTAATGAACAAAGCAAATGGTTAACAACATTTTCCAATACAAAAATATTTGATTTTCTCAAGATTTTTCCCAAAAAAAATTTACTTTTACCATTTCAGGGAAAAATTATTTTACTTTAGGAAGGCTGGGAATTTCTTCTTTACAACTTGGCAACCCTGGCCAGACAACAAGTTTTTCAACTACGCAACTCAAATATTAAAATGAACTATTTTCATTAGTTTTCGAGATACACGAGACTAAACTTTATCCTAATTGTGAGTGTTATTACAAGTTACTGGCTTCTCCATACATAATACGGGGGGTAAATGTCAAATTTCCATGACGGCACAATTTCAGTGAGCGAAAAGTTAAACCGTAAAAATCTCGTAACCCAGGCACTATATCGGTAAATCTTACTTAATACTTTCTGTTTAGCTCATAGAGTTCTTTTAGAATCAATAATCTTTTTCATATTTCCTCAATACATTCCTATATTAGGTTGCCTTTAACTGATTTAAGAACAAAAGATTTCCACAAGGATTTATAATGCGATATGGCAACTTTATTGAAAAAGGACAACACCGTATTTCAAAACAGGGATGCATGGCGCAGCAATTAAAAGGATGCTGCCGTACTAGAGTTGCCAGCTCAACGTTATAATTTCAATCACACTAAAAGGTCAAACTTTGAAACAGAACTTTAAAATTAAATATCAACTAATGAAATTCCACTCCTCAATGGAATATGTGAAAAATCAATGATGTTTACACACCCGCAACAGAAACATTTAACGAAACCAAAAACACTGGCATTACAGCAATTTTCCATAAATCACAGAGAATTTTAGGGAAATTCAGTATCATCAGCAAATCACTGATACAAAAATAAACGCAAAGATGCGCAGCGGGAGCCAACACAAAGTAGAAGGAAAAATCTTTGAGATACAAATAAATAAACAGCAAATGGGGCGCAGCGTAAAAGAACGAATATGAGGAGCACAAGCAAATCAAAGATGATGCGTTCAAATTTTTCTGACGATTCTTCAGCACAAATAATCACGAACGCGATACAAATCTGTTTTTTTTTTTATTTAATTTTTAGTTTTCAAGATATGGCGCACATTGAAACAACCGAACACACAACGGGATTTTATGAGCAGCGAGATGCGCGCGTTTTACAGCTGCTGCGGTTGTCGTGGTGAAAAATCGAAATTTCGGAAAATCCGGTGGTGGGGAGCAGGAAAAGAAACGAAACAGCCGCCGCTGCTGTAAAGATGAAAATTCGCAACGCGACGATAGCAAAAGATAGCGCACATAAGGACGACGCAAAAATGTGCGCAACAACGAAAATTGCAAGAAAAGAGAATTTAAGAGGAAACACATATGAAACGAGGAAAATCAAAGAAGAAAAAAGGCCTCCACGGCACAGACGTTAGGAAAAGAAAAACACAGAAAAAGCGAGCAAATAAATGAAAAAAATTCCGTTTTAATGACACAAATTTATTTTTAAATTTTATGGTAACAGAGCGGACGACACGGCAATGGCGTCGATGATGGGGCGACAAAATGTGAGGACTTGTCGCAATTATCAGCAGCACACAACCGAGTATCCCCGTTTAGTAGATTGGTCCCGGCTATTTTTTAATATCTTATGATACGCAGCATGGAAACAGAAAATCTTCGAGATACTTCAGACTTTGGAAATCCTTCGAGAATTTGCAATATCTTTTTTTATTCACGTGAATATCAACATCAATGCGTGCCAAGCTTTGTATTTTTGTTTATTTTTTTTGCTGGACTCTTTACTGTTGTTGTTGACAGAAAATCTATTTTTGGCTTTTTCACATTTTTCGGATTTTTCTCTTATGATTTTCTGCAATAAAAAAATTTCACATTTCATTCATTTACCGAAAAATATCTTTAATTTTACACCGCAAATTAATTTTGACGTTGTTAAACTCAGTGATTTTGAAGATTTGTGTTTATTTTTAAATTTCTATCTTATTATTTCATTCAACGTGCGCGCTTTTCTTTAATTTTGTTTTTTTTTATTATTGTGCGTTGCATGCACTCCGAACTCAACGAAGACTATTGTTGTTCTGTCCAATTGACGGCACTGCGACAAAAATACGACTGACAGCAATATGCTCTCGCAAATTGTGCGAGAGCGATTCGTCGACAGCGGTTTTTTCATTTAGTTTATTTTTATTTTACTTTCGCTTTTTGCGTCTTCTTCAATTCTATTTGGTGTTTCTTTGCGGTGTACTCTTTTTTGACTCCATCTAGAGAAAATGTGCACAGATGTAGCGAAATTAGCATGTTTATTTCTAATGTGTGTGAAAGAGATAACTATGGGCTGAATTATTCAGCACAGGCAATTCAGCCAATAGTGCTCAGATTTTCTCTCATGCTGCCGCAGCAAATATTCATACTATTTACAAATGTCAAACAAAAGCATGTGCGATAAATGTCAAAAATTTCAGCCATTCAGGGATGTTAGGCAGTTACTCTTTTTAGCAAACTTTTAGTGGATGATCATTGTATGCTAACAAAAGCAGTGACCAGATATTTTTCACCAAAACACTGAGCAGGAAAAATTTATTTGAAACTTTTTTAAAGAATCGCAAAAAATTGTAAGTACTAAAAAAAGGCCTCATTTTCACATCCCGAAATCCGTAGCAAAATGAAATATTTACTACGTTCAACTATATGTATTAACTACATTAAAAAACGGTTCTCTTCACCGAAAACCCTAGCAAAATGAGATTTCTTATTTCCAATGAAAAACGCGGACTTGCTCTGCAAAATACGGATCATATGGTCACGTTAGCCTAGCACATTATATAGATATTGATCAAGAAATACATGCTCTCAGTGAAAAACATATTGCTACTTATTATGATACCAATAAAAGCTTTAAATTTTAATGAAATTAACGATATCAATGGATGGGTTGGTATAACTCTAGTTGTCAAGGCAATGGGAACAAGGTTCGAATCCTGATTCAACCAACCGAAATTAAAATAGTTTTACTAAAACAAAAAATTACATGTGAATGCATAACCACACATAAAAAAACAAAAAATACCCACGCCAAAGGGAGTAAAAGTGAACGGTGAATATATCAGCAACAAAAACAAATAACAGAATCAATCAAACAAAAGTCATGGTTGTTAGGCAAATCATAACAATACTGTTATCGTGGGTCTTCATGTTCAAATATCTTGAATCATAGTTATATGATGACTGGAACTTCGACCAAGAAACCAGATGCAGAATTGAAAGTGCTAGAAGCCACTATTACAAATTTAAACAGTTGCTCAGCAACGGTCAAATTAATCTTCCAGATTCTTCTGCCCTTCTGCTTTTGTCCTTTATCGGAGCACTGGTAACAAACAATTAAGATTGCGTTTTGTGACATGTTATATAAACGTTAGAGGTTCGAAATGTGAATCTGTAAAAAAATTTTGAAGATGTTATGGGTAGACCATATCACTATGCACATCTGCTAATTGATGGCAGAAGATATAGGTTGGAAATAGTTGGCTGCGCAACATCTGAAACTTGTTTAGAATAAAAGCATCACGAAAATTAATGCACCTTGTAAATAATGGAGGAGAATATTTCAATCCTATTTCAAGATTTTTGTAATAATAATAAAATGTTTTTTAATTTATTAGTAGTAAAGACAGTGATCGCGTACATCCTTGAAGAGGATTGCTTTTTAAATCCCGATAAGAGAATTTTTAATTTTGGCATGGAAACTTTTATGAAAGTGAAGAATAACATGTTGATTAAAAAGGACGACAGCCAAAAGGGTCTCTTGGTTGAAAAATATATATTTAATACCTTAAGAGTTTTGAAATGCAAAAACTGAAATTTTATTTTATGCTTCGTAACATTAACACGACGGTATTAAAAAGACCTTTCTAAAATTAAATTGAAAGCAAACCAAAAAAATCTGAAAAAAAATATTTTTGTTTTTCCTTTGTAGGTGACACTTGCCTTTATAACGCCACCAGAGATGACATGAAATAGTACATTGTCTAATGCCCAGAGGCTTATACCACGTTTACAGGTTCTCTAAAATATCTCCTAAGTGATGTTTGTGGATTTTAAGAATAAAGTGGATCTATTGCAGTGGTATAAGACTATGATAAAAATATTGAAGGGGCTTACATCAGCAATTTTTAGATTTGCACTCGATACCAGTATCCGCTGGCGTAGCAGATATATCATCACGCAATGGGCCACTCTGGAGTGATGCCAGTGATAGGCAAAAAATTATGCATAGTTTTTGATTTCATTCGAACAGATTTCACAATTAAAAACTAATTTAAAGCTTTAGTACATGGAATGCTTTATCTATATTTTTGGGGAAACTGATCTTGTCCAGTTGTATAATGCCACCTATGCAAACTGACTAAAAGTTATGTTTTGTATGATGTACGTTGAAAACTTTCATCCAATCGTCTGACAAACTTAGAATTGCTAGCTACTACGATTTATCGTCAAACGTAGTACAAAAATCTTATAACGATGTATTGTAGAAGTGGATGCGGGTGTCAAAGAGACCAAAATTAGAACCACGTGGCTTATGAAGAACCCTTAAGCAGCTCGCTGGAACTCGAATCAGACAGCAACAGATTTTAACGAAATATTAAATAAAATAATATGGTACCTTTATATTTTAAAAATTTTATATCTTATTATCAATACATAAAGTGGTAGTTGGATCTTTACTACCTTTTCTTAATGTTTCAGTTTATATTGATTGACGTAGTAAACCAAAAATAATTGGAAACTGCATGTGAAAAGAAATCTGAAAGTCTGCACAAAGTGTTGAGTGCGCATGTCCTATACAGCATCACTGCTGGACGCCACTGACAAAAGGCACACAAAAGGCATTTCGAATCAGCAAGAGAAGAGTAGCAACAAACACTGCTATATTCATTAAATTGTAATTTTATAGCGCCTACACTGCTCAGTTGAGTTCATATAAACGCGCGAAATGCGGACCGGCGCATTGAAGTGCGAAATCGTAAAGGTAAAATGTCGACGACAAATGCTCAGCTAACCGAACAGACAGAGAATAAGCAAATGTGATAAAGAAAAGCTTATAACGGATATGACAAAAAAGGACGCAGCGGTATAACATCAAAGACGTCATAATGGTATTTTCTTAATTTTAATCTGGATATTATGGGGCCCTATTTAATTTTTTGATAAATACATATTGTGCAAAGGGGGAACCATGGAAAATTGTCTGTTTGAATTTTTTTTTTATAGGTTCATCTTTTTCATGTGCATAATGGAATTTGTTTCAATTTGTAAAAAGATTTCCATGGATATGTATTTGTTAATACTGTGCGGAAGTGGGGAAACATTGGGATTTTTTAAAAACTTTATTTGATAAACAAAGTTGGTCGGTACCATTAACACTTAAAAAAAAAAATTCCATTATTCTGTGGCTAAACAGTGATGGGCATGTAGTGAGACTTTCTGCCCTCATGGCCCGAATCGTTATTCGATAAGCGAGCAAAAAAGCAATTCGCAGAATTTCAACGCTATCGACGCACAGCGTTGACTTGAGTTCAAATAAAAACAAAAGCAGCACACAAAGGCATTAGCGACGGTGCCTTGACGAATGAAGCGATTGTTTTTGTTGGAAATGCAATTTGGTTTTTTTTTTTGGCGAATTTGGCAATGAAAGCAAAAAAACTTTAAAACTTTGTTTTTTATTGCTTGATTTTTGTTGCCCAGATTTCCATGCCCACCTCTGATCTAAAGCTATGCCTCCTCAGTTGAAATTTTGACTCTATTAAACCTACAAGTCTTTTGAAACCCATCTAATAGTGGTGGAATTATAATTATCGGCCCCCACCCCCAAGATTTGGTGAAGTGACTCCACTGGTTGTGGGATTCTCGACCATTTTTTAAAGATTTTACTCGCTGAACTCTTCCAGCACAAAAATTGCGCGCTTTAAATTTATGATTTCATAAGTCCGGTAAAACTTTATTTAATTGTCTGGTTGCTTAAGTGGCCTATCATGATTTTATTGTTCCATTTAGTAATTTAAAATTAATTAAAATATTTAAGTGACTAAATTATGCAATTTTATCTAAAGCTCGTATGCAGTCCTTGTGCTCTTGTTGGTGTGACATTATTATATGAAAGTATGTAATTAAATTTGGTGCATAAATAGATCTATTGTTATTTTTTAGTCATACGTTGAACTAATTGCATAATAGATTGTACCCATAAGCCAAAAATAATGTCTACAATCTTCATCAAATTAATTAAAAGTGATTTGCAATATAATTTATAACGCACCGATTGTGAAAGCTCGCACACACATATTGAGTGCATAAAAGTGTTGAAATTAATATGCACGCACAAAGCAGCTTACACTGAGAAAAATAATTTAGTTATGAAAAATATTTTGGTATGACTTTATTCGAAAAATCTTATCGTATGATTTTCTTAACTTAAATACAAGGTGAGGAACGGCATTTGGAGGATTAAGTTCTACACTGAAAGGATTAGCTGTATAATGATGTGGATGATATTACATGGGTGCTATGGTGACAGAAAATTTAATAATTTTTAATAAGCGCAGCCTATAAAATGCAACTGATCAGAACTAAATCTATTGCAACTAAACGAAATCAATTTTTTTTCAAATTCGAAATGACACAATACTCCAAAAAATAATGGAGAATGGAGTTTTTCTGACTTTTTAATTTGGATTCAGGGTACAATTTTACTTAAGAAACGATAAACAAATATTTATTTTTAAATTTGTAAACTTAAGATTATTATTGATTATAATAATAAAACAACTCACAAAGCACCCTTCCTAGATAAGAATGAATAACAGAGTGAGAGCTATTTATAAAGTCATTATGATATAGGAATGCCTGTATGCTAGTGAACTAAAATGTCCTAAGTTTTGACTTATGTATTACACATATAAAAGAAGTTATACTCTTTGATTCAAAATAATATGTCAAAAATCAGAGCTAGCACAGCATAAAACAATAAACCAGGGATCGAAGTAGTTATGGAACCTTTGCTAAGGCCGTAAATATGGTCTGGGTTTTTGGGTTTTTTTGGGAAACTTTCACGATAGTAATAAGGGTGACGAATTACAGTGACAATATACAGTCACGACACCTTGCTTCACTCGTCCAGTGCTAGTTTCATGTTCAAGAGGTCTTTCTTAACGCTTCCGTGTCAAATTTGAAATTCTGTGACGATATGAAGGTAGGTACAGTCGAGGCTCAGCATACTTTCATGTGATACTTTCAGGGTAAATTACCTTCATGAATTATTTTGTTACCTTCGATTTTTTGGATTTTTGCCTCTCTTATTTCCCATCGTATTCATAGTAAATTATACTCTTGAAGCCTTCCCGGGAAGGAAAGCCATGGTTAAAAAATTTTTCATCAGGATTTGAACTGCGTAATCGGCGAACATGCCCTCTCCAGGTGGGGATGCACAAGTACATACACATATCAATACTATTGCAACTGGCCTCCTCAAAATCAGCTTGTCAAGTAAATATTTCTTCCAATAGCGCGCCTTTCAGAAAAGTTCATACATGAATTATTGGGAATATTTTACATATGCTATTATTCCTGCCTGCAAGCAGTACAGTTATAACTAGAAGCTTCAAAATCTGTTCAACGTTTTTATTGCTATGTGCCTCCTTTTTTTTGTAGTTCACAATTAGCTTATGAAAATTTTGTGACAAATAAAGTTTGATCTGATTATTTACTGGGTTCTAGATCCTTTAATCGAAACTGAATGTAAAGTATTGAAAAATCCTTGGTATTTAAATGTGTAAGTAATTTTAAAAATCAATTTTGAATTTTTCGATGCATCCACATATCAATTTTTCATATATATAATAATAAACATGCACTCTTTTACTCTATTCATTTAAAAATTAAGAAGTAACCGAAATGTAAGAAGTATCCGAAATTTTGAGGTAAAACGAAACAGAATTATTTATCGTTTCTGAGGCGCTATTATATACTTAATTCCAAACCTACTTTTTACACAAACCAGTACATTTCATGTAACCATATTAGATTAACTAGAATGCCACTTTTTGATGGTTGATGATATTAAAAAAATTCATTTGTCGAATAACATATCACTAAAAGACACCTTAAAATATTCTTTAGCGAAAGGTATTTAAAGTAAATCACTTTTATTCTACGTGTAAAAAGTGTTACAAACTGATGTAAGTAATTAATTCGTTATGATTAATGATGATGTTATCTCTCGCACGAGATATGCACAGCAGCAGCAGGTTGATGTGCAAACATCATGGCTTCATCCGGCTATGCAACATTGCAATTGAGGGTGGATACAACGGTAAGGTGTTATCGCCTGGTGCTGCTGATTATACAGGTAGTTTGTCAAATAAGCGCTGTGTTCGATAAAGCTTAAAACGCATAATTATATGCTTTCACAATGCACAATGTTTGTACCGATCCAGTGCCAGAATTATAATTACATGCAATACATGCATACATACATATGTATATGCGCAAATGAACAGCTGGAAATATCTCGTATGTCATCATTAAATTCAAAACAATTCATTTGAAATTAAAATTTAAACTTCTTACGTAGTACATGTACACTAATAAAGGAGTATGAATATTTCATTTAAGAAATAACTAAAGGAAATTGGAATCGAAAGCTACATACGGAAAAAATCTCAGTTCTTGTAAGTTTTCACTTTAATATCATGAGCTTTTGTTGGTTTTAATGTTTTAGAAATAACCAAAAGTGGTAGAACCAGGAAAAATTTGAGTATAAAAACAAAAAATATTTTTTTTCAAAATGTTGGCTGGCTTAATGCAAATGCTGTACAGCAACTTGCGTTACGAATATGAAAATGGTGTTATTTCTGTGTATCTTATATTTTATGTTACCTCCCTCGTTTTTTTGAGCTTAAGGGATTTTGTCACAGAAAATCAGAGTAGAAAGTGTAAAACACTTGAATATAAACCTACAAGCAAAACTCTCACACATAGAAATATTCAGATCTAACTCGCACATTATTTTTACCGCAAGTAAAATGTGAAGCGTTTTCCATTATAATTTCTTGATGTCCCTTAAGCTTTGCAACATATCTATTTATTTTTTTTCTCATCCAATGTTGCAAAGCTTAGATAAAGTGCTTCACACAAGGATTTTTTTACCAAGCGATTTTCAACACTTTCAACACTTTACCGCCACTCACTGTCCATATGCTACCCCCTTTGGCTAAGCCGCAAACATTTTTCTGATTTCAACTTTTCTAACGATTCCCGTGAGCGTCGCGAAGTTTGCAAATTGTAAATCCGCTGAGTTCGTTTAGGTTTTAATCTTGGTTGCATGCGTTTGTTCATTGAGGGCGTAGCGCACTTGTGGTGGGTGGTTGGTGCACTTTGCGCGGTACGATGCGGGGCAGATAGGGGCGTGGTCACAACTTTTTTTAGGAATTTATACATTTTGCACGTATATTTTGCATATTTTTTTTTGAAGCTCCGCATAATTAAATTTTGTTGCTTTTGTTGTTGTTGTTGTTGTTTTATTGTAAACATTGCGGAAAGAGATATTTTAACTTTTTTTTGAAAATGTCGCCATATCGTGCACACGCGTGAAATTTATTAAATGTGGTGAGTTTTATCAATGTGGTATGCGACCACGGATTTTGTTTTACTGATTGAAATTAGTTGAAGTAACAAAAAAATTTTTTATATTGAAAATACAGATTTCGATTACAACAACATATGAAAGTCTCGTAATTAAAATTCACATTTAGCAAAATTTTCGAAATTGAGTTGAGAATGTACGAGTAGTACGAGAAAAGCAACTCTATGATTCTTTACAAATATCTATTTTAATGGCATAAAGATGAAATGGTGAAGTTATTTGCAATGAAGTATGAACTCGGAATCCATGCTTAGACTTTGGCAAGAACATGAAACTTTTTTTTAATCAAATTTGCAAAGGATCCATTATTTCAGGAAATAGTAGAGTATTCGATCAGACTTCGTTAAGTAAAAAAATTCATGAAGTCTCGGATGAAGTGACTGGCTGACATGTGAAATCGTATGTACTTTGATGCACTGAACATGAATTTGCTGTCCGTTTTGCTCCATCACCCACAAGTTTTCCACAAAGACCCAATTGTGTCTCAAAATTGCACAAAAAATCACTAAATTAATTCTTATAATATAATAATTTTTAACCGCAAAAAAGGATTCCGTGGTCCAAATTTGCTTATGACTCTTCATTATCCCACAAAATAAACACGTGTCAATAGCAAATGAACGTGTAGCTGCACCCAGAGCACCTTAACGCCGTGACGGTGGGCTACAGAGTTATGAAACTATCCGGCAAAGTCCCTGGGTTACGGCTTTCATGCCGTCATGGCAACCACACATAAAAATGTTACGACGCAGGGGAGTGTTACCCCAGTATCAGCGGCTGGTCAGGGTGGGAAAGCGTGCCTGTAGGGTAGGCAACTTGGCCTTTGTGGAGTATACGGCTACAACAAGACATCAGTGTGATAGGGACACGAATGTGTTTAGTTACATTTGAGTAAATTTGAAGTATCTTAATGTTCGAGGACTATATCTGACTCTACTAAAGATATATACTACGAATATTTCGGTAGAGAGATCCTTGAGGAAAATATGTGGACACCAACTATTAAAAGCAATGTGTGTTCAACTATGCTACATGGTTGATAAAAGGCAACCAACTGTAACTCAATCTTAAGCAGACAAACTCAAACTGCAACAAGGTCAGGAGAACTCGTTTCTGTCAAATTTTCTAAGCTAAATTTTACTTTCCTATTGCCAGTAAATTTGTTTCAAGCACACAAGCCGCGAATTTGTTTTCCATTCGTAACTTATACTCTCTGAATTTCAGTTTGCTTATCGTAATTAAGGTGTGAGTTTTGAGTCTCGGGTTTCAGTATGAGTTTCGTCAACAACAGTTTCCACCAAAGTCAAGTCAGTTTAGTCAAAAGCCATTAGTAACCAATATACAAAGGTAAATACACGATACATCTGGACTTAGCGGTACAAAAAGTAGGATTTGGTATTTTTTGATCAGTTTTGACCTAAAATTGCGCTTAAAAATAGTCCGGAAATGATTTGTTTGTAGTAAATGTTACAAAAAATAGCCTCTGGTATTTTCTTGAGCATTGAGAGAAATGAAAGGGCTCATGAACTAGGAAGTAACGTGCTTTAATTCCTCGCACCGGAACGTGTTATCACTCCTCTCTGCTAAGATAAGAAAAGTATTTTTTCGCATTTTTTATCTGTAGCCAGAGACCACTGGAAGTCCTTACATACTTGTGAAACAGCCAGATCAATCTGGCCCTCTTACAATAAATAAAGAACCACCTACTTACTATCTAGAAGTCGATCTGACATTGCAAGAATTACGGCGACCTGCACTGGGCACTGGACAATCGACAAGCACAATTCTTCCTGCCGCATTTGCTTGAACGCAAACGAGATTGAATCACTAGAGCACTTTCTTTGCAGCTGTCCAGCTTTAGCAAGATTCAGGCTAAGATGTCTTGGCAAACCCTTTTTCAATGACCTTTGCGGATTTGCTGAAAATGAAATCTGATCTATGCTCTACTGCCTTAATAAAGCTCACTGGATATAGCCATCAATTTGACGGGTCACGTAATGTGGTATTAAAATGGCACAAGCAGTACTACTTAAGGCTTCAAGCTTGTTTACTAAGCCACCACTCTAACCTAACCATTCTTGTGCAATTTTAACCCAAAATTTGCGTTTTGTAGAAAATTAGTGGGTGATGGGGCAAAACGAAAAAAAATATTTAAGTATTTTAGTCCACACTGCTTTCGAGCTCGCTGTTTAGTAAAATAAATCCTAATACATAGCAATTCCTTTGACTATAAGTAGTTTCCTGTAACTTTTTTTTTTTCAAAATGCAATAATGTGATTTAGCAATAAATGATTGCCAAGTATGTCGACATTAATTCCTTAAGGCTTTAACACCTAAATACTCGTATCATATCAATTCTAAATTGGCTATTTATTATTCCATGCACATAATCATGTTATCGACAAAAAGCATACTCCAATATCTTTGATAGGCCATAAACAAAAATGGGAATGTAAATGTTATTTCCTTAGAGAAACGTAAAACAAAACTTTTACGTTTTTTTTTTTATATTTTATTGCTTGAACAACTTTTTTATTTTATTAGCAAATTAAATCAAGGGCAATAAATTGTCCAGTATCCATTCATAAAAGCAAAAGTATGCAAAATATGTGTGAATGCCATGTTGTTGTTAAGTACCTGTTGGTAATTTTTTTATAAATATACATATGTAAATGTAGCACACATTTCCATACACAATAAGCCTATAAAATTTTCAATCTGTGTTGGAAATCAAATGTTATGTTGGCTTTTTCTTCTTATATCGCTATATCTAAGTACCAATGTAAAAGAAATCGACAAACATTTCCTAATCCGAAATTGGCAAAAAATCGAATGAAAACACTCAACTCCAATAACTCAATGTTAATAACATTTCGTTCATGTAACCCAAACTCTTGGGAGATGGTGAAAAGAAACCATTTTCAATTCCCCCGCTAGCGAAAACGACCTTGCAAAGACACACAGGCAACTTACGATAAAGCGACCACCACCACCACCACTCATTTACCCTACTGTCATAACAAATTGTACACAAATTTTCGATTAAGCATAACTCTGTTAGGTTATAGCTGGATATCTCATAAATGTGTACAACACATGTTTGTACATTTTTCCTTGTCTGTTTGTATTTTATTTGTATTTCTTATTTATATTTGATTTTATTACTGGTTTCCTTGCATTTACATGGTAAAAAACGAACTGCTGAAAAGTGAATTTCGCTTGAGTTAATTTTTTTATGGTTTTTGGTATATGAGGGGGATATCCTTCAATTAACAGGTTCTTCAATAACTTTCTATTTCTTTCTTCACTTATATTAGATCCAAACTAGAGTACAACTCACACATTTGGGCCGGGGCTCCAAAATCCACTTTGGGGCTGCTAGAACGTGTTCAGCGTTGTGTGATTCTCTATCATTTTCCATTACCACCAGCGTAACGTTGGGTGTTTAACCATTTTCTACAGATATTATAACGGGTTGTATAGTACTCCAGAAAAATGGTGAACTGATTCCATCAGTCTGGATTTTCTCTCGCAGCGCTCGAGCGTCTCATCAGACCAATCTCTTTTGCGTTACGCCGGCGTTCAACAGAACATCACACATCCGTGATAATTCTTTCGTTGTCCTCACAATTAAGTTGTGGAACAGTCTGCCTGCGTATGTCTTCCCTGGCAGTTGTGGCAATGGTAAATTCAAGATGAATTTTCACAGACACTACTCCATCTATACCCCTTCCCTCTAACTTTTCTGCATTTTCTCAAAACCAACACAGTACTTTGCATTTATAAGGGGCCTTCCCTGAGAGTTGGCATACGTTTAAAAGAAAAAAACTAAACTTTAGCAATGAAATGAATGAATTTCATCAGGTAATTAACTCGCTTGGATAAATCGTCACATTCGTATCTTAGAAACTATGAGGAATATAGCTTAAAAAATAATCTCCATAAGTCAGTAAATCTGCTACTGACTTTCCTTCTGACTTTCTCTAAAGATTTTAAGAAACAAAGACTCTTAAAACTTTTTTTTGCAATGAAATGCTTTCATATCGATTTCTCTCAGTGCAACTTCTTAATTTTTTTGTTTTTCTATCATATTATCGTTTAACGAATTTATATTTTTTACTGGCCTTGCAGCAAGAGCCTTTAGCTGTTGCTACTGCTGTTGCCACTTAGCTTTCTCAAGTAAAAAAAAAAAAGAACTCAGTGGATGTGTGTGCGTTTGCATGTAAATTTTGTGTTAGTATACACTTGCGTCTGTATGTGTGCAAATTCTATTTGTATTTATGTTAGTAATGAGAACGCGTTTGCCTTTTTCTGCCCGAAGGACATGCTAAATGATGCAGAATGCTTTTCACACCCACACCCACCACCAGCACCCCTTATTCAACTGCTTACCGACCAAAAAATTAGCAGAAGGTTTTTGCTGGCCTTAAAGTCAGTTTAATAACGCAGCAACGCAACGCAACAAAACGCCCACAGGTTGCTGCTGTTGGTTGTTGGTATACGTGTATTTAATGTGTCGGTTATAAATAATCCCAATAATTGATTGCAAGAACGAAGCTGATGCAGAGGATAAAATAAGAAATTTTTGAAACATTATTTATTTTTAAATTTAGAAAATGAAAGATAATGATGAACTACCAAAAAATTTCTAAATTCCGATAAAATGAATGAATGAATGTCGGAAATCAACAGCTTAATTCGTTGATTTTAATTTTCACGCTTTTTCAATTTCTTACGAGTAAATAAACTTTGCATACTTTGAGGACCCTCCAGTTGTTATAACGCAACAGCAAAATGCCAAAGTTCTGTTTTGCTCTTAAATATTAATTTCAAAATATTTTGAAAATTTCCAGCAATATTCTCAAATAAATGTATTATATTTCCAATTAGATATTTTACTTTGTTGTTATTAGATTGGTGTCAGTTATCTTAATTAAAGCACCTAAGCACGTAGACGAAGAGTAATAAAGGATTTAAGATTTAACCTCCAGCAAATTTACTTTTTGTAACAATTTTGTTACTGCAACTAAAGTTTTCTATGTTAGAAAGAGCATTAAAAGAAAATTTAAATTACAAAGGAAAACGTAGGGATGTAAGCATACAAAGATGCAGCAACATACATGCGTTGTTCCAAACAACTCGCAGCACTTTGATGCCAATTTCAACAAAATGTAATTGAATCGATCTAAGAAGTCCGAGTATGAAAATATTTGAAGAAGCAACAAAACAAAATAAAAATGGTGTAAAAGCTCTGGCAACAATGCAGCAAAAACTTCAATGTATCGACGAAAATATACCGGAAGTCTGAGGAAATCAGCATAAAAATAAAAAAAAAACGAAAATATACCGGAAGTCTGAGGAAATCAGCATAAAAAATAAAAAAAAAACATTCACATAAGAATTAAAAAATATGGCACCACACATGCGACGCAAACAAAAAAAATTTAAATGAAAAAACTCCAAGGAACATGTGGCAAAAGAAACAAGGTAGGTTAGAAATTATTTACATACTCCTTGCATTTCGAGGACACATTTTTTGAAGTCAACCAGCAGCTGCCTTCGCTTGGTATTTGTGCGCATTTTTCTTTTGAGCCAAGTTTTTTGATTTTTCGTTCATTTCATTTTGCTAAGTTTTTTCGACATTTTAATGTCAAATTGCAAAAGGCGTGTATGCAGCACATATGCTTAAACAAATAAGTCCAAATAGGGAACTCAGTCATGGTGCCAAAGTACGTCAAAGGAAAGTTTTAAAAAATTTTCATCCAATTCTCTGCTATATCAGAAATTTTTGTTCGTACCGAATTCCCAGTTTTTACATGAAATTCCGGACCAGGCCGGGTCAATCCTGTCACTTTGTAATTTTTTTGAGATAAATGGGTTCAAACGAGATAAATGGAACAACAATCCTCAGTCACATTTTTAAACTTAACAGTACTGCAAGCCTTCCATATCTAGTAAATATGTTAGTTATTTGTAATCTATTTAGTGTAACGTATATCGACGCATCAAATCCGAAATCATCATACAATACTGCATAATGTTGACTCCACAAAAATTATTTATGACAACTCTCCAATGCATTTTTATTTTCCTTGAGGCAGATGTCGTCAATAAAATGTAAAGCTTTTAAATGGCTGGCAATTTACCTTCCATGTACATCTTTAAAATACTTTTTTTTTAACTTTTGCTGCAAATTTCACTGCAACTTTTACTCTTGCACTGCACTTACTCCAGCTGTTGTCTACATTCATGTACATAAAAGCCAACATCAACTTGGATATTAGCCAAAATGTCAATTCAATTGTGTCCAAATTTTTCATAAAGTTTCCACCATCGTACTTGAAAAAGGCAACCTTCTTTAGGAAATCAAGCAAG
Organism: Meiosimyza decipiens; assembly: GCA_963680825.1. NCBI lineage: Eukaryota > Metazoa > Arthropoda > Insecta > Diptera > Lauxaniidae > Meiosimyza > Meiosimyza decipiens. Next base: position 22,357,099 of record OY804258.1, on the reverse strand, counting down.
AAGAGTGCGCCGTTACATATACATATATGTAGAACAAGAAGAAGGCTGCCTACGGGTAGTAAATCTTCTCTTAAGTTGTTCTCCTCAATAGAATAGGTTTGATATTTTTGTTGAGATGTTGTTGAAATTTTGTTGCTGTTGTTTTGGTTCCGATATCGGTTTTTGCACGACACAAACTTCCCAGCATAAACAGCAAAAACAAAGAAAAATTGCAATGCAATCAATTTATTCGTATATCATGTATAGGAAATTGTATGCTATACCGCAGCGAGAAACAGTAGAGCTACAGAGGAATTATAGTAAGTAAAGTTCGACAATGATATGAGTTTTGAAAATATTGGAAGTTTCAAGAAAAGAGTTTTGTGGAGAAACTACGCTACGTCAGGTGATAAAGCACACAAAGCAGAACATAATATATTGAAAGAATAAATTATATAGATTCAGACATAAGTGTTTACATATATCTTCTTCTAGTGTCCATTTTCTTCTCAAGGAGAATAGCGCTTTCAACATGCACGATCAGTAGTGGAACATATATCTGCCATCTCAATCAATTGTGCCTCAACGCATGAATTCATGTTAGCAATTACTGTACAATCAGTGAAGTAGAACCAAAAGAGGAAAGTGACTTGCTGCTAACTCCATACCACTAACTAATTATCTCTTTTCGAAATTGTAACAAACGAACTAGTGAACTTAACATACTCAATTCTCACTTATGTGAAGTATAATAAAGTAAGCTAAGGAATTACAATTACAGCAACATTGAAAGTTTTGCTTTAGTTGAATTGCAAATGGAGCGTTCGACAAAAAACGTCGACTAAACTGGTTTGGTATAAATCTTCATTAGCCCATTATGATATTAGGGGCGTCGGAAGAACCTTCAGCACGTACGTGCACACATCGACAGTTGCATGCACTGAACTTTAGTAACTGTCAAAATTTGCTTACATTCGCCTAAAAAGTGGCAAAGTTTTTTCTTCTTTTACTTGATATTCTTCTTTGTTTCGTAGTTCAAGCAACACCAACTAAAAACCATGTACGTAATCAAAATTTTACATTTATATTCACGTGCATAAATAGAATGCATATATGTCTGTATGCAACGTTATAATCTCAGCAAAACACTTGCATTATGGCTCCGGAAATGTTGGCTCCATTAGAGTTGCTCGTAATTTTTGTAGCCAGATAAGGTGCGTCGGCAGCAGCATCCTCCTGCGCCAAATCTTAAAGGCTTTTTTTTTATTCGTGCAGCTTTTACATTGCTCTTTGCTATTTTCTTAAAAGCAAAAGTTCTAAAGTTTTTTTGTTGTTCTAGTGGTTTTTAAAGAGTTTTTTCTGTTTATGGTAATTGATTCAGTTATAAGACTATAGCGACTCCTACAACGTACTCGTCTGTGGCAATAAGAAAACATGTCTGCCTTTACTTGTTATTTAGAACATAAAACATTTGGTTGAGCTTACATAGCTGAGGCTAAGAAATCGTAAAAGCAATCGCTGGAGGAAACTTTTAAATATTTTTTTAAGTGTATTATGGTAATAGAATGTTATTTTTTCTATGATTTTGCATTTTAAAAAGAACTTTACTTAGGAAGGTGGAAAAAACTGATTTATGCAACACTTTGAGTTCTTACTTTAAATGCATACACGGGTATTCGCACATTAAATTTCACTCAACTAAAATTGGTCCTTAATTCTTCCAGATGTTGATAATGGATACCAATAAAAATTTAAAATATTTCATACGAAGCTCTCATGTATTTGATTTTGTCATGTTTGCGTTTTTGTCTTAGTCAGAATACCCAAACTTTTTCTTTATTCATAGCCACTTTCGAGAGTGGGCAAGAAGGCAAAACCACTGATTTTGTATATTACGTCTACTACCCATTTACAATTCAATGGTTCACCCAAAACGGCAGGAGAAATAATTGTGCGATTTCTTAAAGGTAAATATTATTTTTTCATCTGTTTTCTGAGAGACCAGCTTTGAAGAAAAAAATTATGATGAAACTTCACCAAATTTTCAAGTCTTCTATCAAAAAAAGAAAAAAAAAAGTTAGTCATATATGTATGTATTATGGTACTTTGTAGGATAACTTAACAAATCGGTATAAAAAAGCTGATTACAGATTCGACTCAAAAATGTTGGACTTTTTTGTCGGTTACTTATAAAGTGATAGTGGAAGCTGTATTGACTATAGCTTGAGTGTCTTTGGTGGTAACACATTTATGAGCTATGACGCTGCAGCCGATTTTTTTTTTAAGTCTTTGAAATATTCTTAAACTCTGAAAGTTAATAAGTAGACGATAGGTGAACTTCACAAAAAAAATTAGGAGATATTTTTTATGAAAATTTTCTGTTCATTTTAAAGGGCTTAGTTTCGTTTGTTTACAATTTTTCTTTCACAAGATATAGACAAAACTGTCTAGCAAAGCATTCTTCCCATTTAAATTCCTTACAAAACTAAAAAGTTCAATGAGCCATCACTATATAATAATACCAAGTTCTTGCACTGGAACTTTTCTTTCAAGTACTTGCAACGATTCAAAATGTTTGAAAATAAAGGACCATGCAAATAAATCAAGCAATGAATTCAAAGGATGCTTTCAACATTACCAAAAATGTGCGACCTGTGGCTGCTGCTTTGTTGTTTTAAAGATGATGATGTGCACTGTGATCGGTCAGGAAATGTTCTTCCTATCGCATTAGCTGACAACATGTAGTAGTACCGTTTTGGTTTTTAATTGTTGCCTGTCATCTTGCGTAATATTTTATAAGCAGCACTTGGGTTTCCACAGCTTCTGTTGAGCTTAGATTGAGAGATAGCTTTACATTCTGGTCTTTCATGCGCAGCCCTTGTGCGTTTTGTTGTTCTGATTTTTTTCCCAACGATCTTGCATATAACGTCACTCATCAAGGAATTTTTCTTCCGTGCTATAAAACCAAGTAGTCTCTCATTCGCTATTTATAATCAGGACTTGATATTTACATGCTTTAACTAATGCCACTGATGTTTTTTTTAGCTTCATCGAAGAATTTTTTCCAAAGGATGCTTGTCATCTTAGAGTTTATTTTATAATTGAAATTAAATAATTACTACCAGTTAGTCACTACATATCTTTCCCGTGGAAAATTAACATTAAAAAATTATTCTAATAAATTTATTAAATTTAAAAGGTTTTATTTTTAGATGCTACTATGCCGCTAATTTTAATATAAATCAAAAATTATAAGTTATGTTAAATTTTTAAATTAAGATATTTAAACATTTAACAAAATTAATTCAGATTTACTTACATACAAACATACATTTTGCTCTGTAGGGGATAGAAAATAGATACTCTTACATTACTACAGCGTGTTAACAAATTCACAATGAATTTAAACAAATCTCTTAAGCAAATATTTTGCTGGTACGCTGCTTTTTTATGACTTACAGCATACAAAGTTACTAATTTTTTGCATAAAAAAAAGAAAATTTACAACAAATACTTTCACAGCATTTGCTTTAACATTTGTACTCTACTACTTACATATTTAGCTAAGTTCCCAGTTGCACTGATAAGCATGCATGGACTATTGATAGTATGGCTATGTAGGTAAGCAGAGTCAGCTTCTTTTCCACATTGCTATTGTACTTTACATTGCTTAACAGACAGCATTGCAAGGCATGGTTGCCGGTCAGCCTTTCCCGATAAGGCACAAAAACAATACGGCAAAGATTTCTGAATATTTCGTGAATAAAATTAGAAATAAACAACCGCATTCCTTTTTGCCCTACGTAGCAACAAGGCACAGAAGTAATGGGATTGACAGAAAATAAATTTTACATTGGTTTTTTATTCAGATCTTATATCAAGGCGTAAATTGAGATGTAAGCCATATTGGTTAGCGAGTGGCCTCGAAATCTATGGGTAATGGACTCGCACACGGCTAGTGTTTTAATTAATTATTTTAGAATTAGCTGAGACACCTAATTTTATGTGTTTTAAGGTTTTCTATTTGAACCATAAACTTTTTAAGACTTTGAGCAGCCTGCGCTGGGATTTAATGCTGGGATTTAATTCTTGGATGGAGGATGGAACTGTGAACTACTGGCATTATTGAAAAAAATTTCTTTAAAATGAATTAAGCTTAAGAGTGATACAATAAGTAGCACAAATATAATTTTTCGCAAAGATATATAAACAAAGAACGCAAAAAACCTCCCTCTACCTTTCCTTTTTTTTTAATAGAGCTTAGCTAGTATAGCTATTAGCCCTCTTAATTTGTTATTTTTTATCTTCCTTGCCACCTGCTTTACAACATATGTATGTAGGAAGATGGAATAAAATGAGATATCGATATAGTTGCCATCTCTTTCCTGTCGTACCTTCTATGTATGCTTGAGAGGTAAGCTAGTAAACAGGTTCCTCCAAGTCTCAACTGGGTTGTGTATTTTATATCCTACAATGTCAGTTATAGCGCAGCATAGTAGCAGAATCTATACGAGTGTGTACATAAATCCCAGCTGTCTGATTGTGTAACTTTGGGTCTGATTGTATGAGTTTTTTGTCAAATGTGTGCGCGCTCAAATCTGTGTGTGCGCTGTTGCTTGTACGCCATAATTAAAGTGATGTCAATGCAAACTGTTGGATTTTTGCAAACAATTCATGTAGCAGATATCGTAAAGTTACCTACCTACCAACCGAAAAAGCGAACGAACAGGTTACTGTAGAACCCTAAGGTAAAAAGTTATTGTTAACAGCAACAGCACCTGAGCTGAATAAATGAATGAATGGATATGTGTAGAATTTTGGGCTGAAAAAAGGGTTTAAGTGTTAGGGTGTGTCTGTGGGTGTACGAAGGGTTCTTTCAGCAACAATAAAATATCAGATAAGTCAAAAAGTATGGTTTTTTTAATTTAACAGAAATATACTAGATGCAGGGTTGCTTTAGTTATCTAGGGGTAAATGCAGGCTATTTACAATGAGAAATTTTTTGCATTATATTTCAATGAAATTTCTTTCAGTGGTGCAAAATAATCATATTTCCAATAATGAAATACCTCACTATTCCGGGATTTAAAAAAAATTTTGAAAGTGGCAAATAAGATAAGAGAAAATCGTTCTCAGTTTATGATCATTTTCATTTCGATTCAGTTCAATACTTTGAAAATTTGTGCAATATTTTGTAAAAACTTCGAATTACACTAGCACTATTTTAGCGCCCTTAACAGCATAGGTCGAAAACGCCACTGTCTATTTAATACGCACACACAATTCGTTGGTTTCATTGTTACTTTGGCATGAACGTTTTTCTTCATTTCCGTCAGTTTCAAAATGTATTTCATATAAAAGGATATATACATTCAATGTTTTTTAATGCCATTGTATGTGCTCAACCCACAAAAAATTAGGAGCCAGGACAGAAGATGTTACTTACGCACCTGCCTGCTACATATTTCAATGCATAGATACTCTGCAACGCTCAGTCTTCGTGCTATTTTCGCACGAGAGGATCTCTTAAATGATTTTACTTCCGTTACATTTTTGTTGCGAACAAACGAATATACTGGCTTGGATGTCCCGCATCTTAGTAATTTTTCCATCTATTGCCTGGATGGCTGCTAGGTTGACTGCTGCGGCGGCGGCGGCAAACCTTAAGTCGACATCCTTTTCTTACACTTGAATGGCGAAAATCTGCTTCCCGAAAACACAAATGTAGCGTAGGAGCATCGTAAAAAACACGTAACAATAGCAGCAATGGTGGTTACGGGCAATGCACAATGGGAAGTTAATGATTTTTCTAAGAAAAAATTTTGTTCGCCATTTTTAAAAATTTTACAACATAACTTATGAAAACTTTTAGTTTTCCGAGTAAAAAATATATTTCAAGCGTTATCGAAATCATAATGATGTTACAAGATTGTAACAAAATGTCAAAGCTTTTGAATGTATTTAACAGTTCTGTTCAATAATTATCAATGTTTTCAATAGCTCGTGGCACGAGTATGGCATAAAGCATTTAAGTAATTTATTGTGCAGTGATTTTGTTACAGAGTTGTAACAAATCACTAGTAAGAAACGCTTAGTACCTTAAACTGTTAAAATATTGTTTATTCTATCGTAGCATGTGATATTTCATTATCTGTTTACTTTATATAGTACATTTTCTCTATTAATATTGAATTTTATTAGTTTGATATTGGCGTTAGATAAGTGTAACAAGACACAACGAAGTTTTTGAGCACATGAAGAGCCTGTCTTTTTAAAAATCAAATTATTTTCTTATGGTATCTCATGAACAAAAAAAATTTTACAGTCAAAAAAGCACTGATGCTTTTGTATTTTAAATTTTTTTTTTGCTATTGCATCCAGTAATAGTCATCCAATATGCTTTCGTTCCAAAATTCCTCACAAAGCTTTTCAATTGTTGCGATGTCCTGGTAGAAAGCCCTATCTTGTTGATCACTCTCGGATGATCATTGAAAATCTCGTTTCTTGTTAAATAAATTGTTCCATAATTGTACAACTTCTATGTAATCATTTTCTGGATCAGTTGCCGGCCGTTGTCACTTCTATTGTTTACCAAGAAAAACGTCTTTTAATGAGTCCCAAACTTCAGCCTGGGACGCACGAATATCACAGCTTTGATTTTTTCCGTAGTCAATCTGTGATACTTTTGTATTAAATTTCATTGCATACTTTCAGGCATGCAAGTCAACTAGTTCAGCCTAGCATTAATGTTTACATGTCCATGAGCTATTGGTACTTTTTTGAAAGTTAAAAGACGCTGAGCTCGAAAGGAATATTGTTATTAAAATAACCAAAAATTCCCCATTGTGCTGCGTTAGTGAAACTGCTGCTTACGAAATAATGTAGCATAAAGCAATAAATTTTCGTTGCTGTTAAATGGATTTTATGCGTTCGTTGTTTTCTTTTTTTCTTTTGCTCTCCCTCTCTTAGTAATGCGGAATTTCCTATGGCTACACTTGTACTTGTACTCGAATTTATCCATATTATTTTAGTGCTATACTTTTTCCATAGCCTGATTTTGGTTAAATTGTTTTGCTATTGTTGTTGATGCTGCAACATTTTATAAATGTTGCTGTAAGAGTCGAGCTGGTGGCGGTATTAACACAAAATAAGTTCCACCAGCACAAAAAAAAAAGACGCAAAAATCTCTAGCGTCTATTTTAAAACGTTTATTTGTTCGCCAAAAACCGAAAGTAAAGAAAAAATGCTTTTTGAGCGTGAATAATAGAATTTTTTCTATTACAGCAATGTATACATTTGGTGCTATTTTTGGTGTTGGCACTACTCTATTGTCCTTGCTGTCAAAAATCCCACTTACAATCTTTTGTTAGCCTTAGAAGGAAGACAAGCGATATTTTTATGCATTCATGTTCTTTCCTTATCCCCAGAGCTTATCATACTTGTGCTCGTTTATTATTTGCCAAGTTTTTAATTTTAAATAAATTTATATAACTTATCACCTATGTCGGGGGAGTATTTTCAGCAGGGTTTTATTTAAGGAAATATCTACGTTTTAAAAGAATGTAAGCAAAGGTACAATATTTAATGATTTCCATTTTGTTTTTTACTTTGAGGTGCTTAGCTTGGCAAGATATTTCTATGAAACGATTTATTTCAGTTTCTCAATATTTGGTGGTTTTGTTTTGTTTGGTTTAATTTTTGTCTTGAATTTATAATTTCAATCCGCAATAGATTATGCATGAAATACTAAAACGTTTATTTCTATTTCAAAACCACGCAGGAGGATTATGCATAAGTTAAGATCGTCAGATTGGACTTTGCATATCATTTCTCTGGCTTGTAACTTGAAAATTAATATTGAAATATTCATCACAATGAAGGATTGCACACATTGTTTGTTATTTCAATTTGATTTAGAATAAAATAAAAAATTTTCTTAGAACTACTTTTCTTATTAAAATGAAGGAGCTTATCGTGGTGAAAAAACGTGGTTACTTTTGACAGACCAGCTGAGAAGGCCGTGGGTGTAACCACATTAATATCATCATAGAAAAGAATGTACATAAGTACATAGAACGTTTCACATGTATCACCGGATCTGCTTGTCTAAAACTTGACGCAACGTCACAAAATGGAAGGTATCTCAAATTAATTGTTGATTTTTCGTTTTAATGTTTTTCTTATCAAATAAACTATATCACGGACCTAATATGGCGAACCAAAGACTACCAGCATAAGAAAAATTTTTATATTTTGCTAATAACTTTTTAGCTCCTTATGCAGTTATTATGTTTTAAGTGTCTTTTTTTAAAGCTCAATGCCTTGGCACCAAAGCTTAAAGTTTTAGCAGACTATTAGTATTTAATTTTACCTTTGAGCTACGGTAGTACATTTTATAAACTTAAATTTATTTTCGATAATTTCAAAGATTCATCTCAAAATGGTGTTTATTAATTTAGTTTGCCATTATTTTTCCAGAAGTTATGGCTGATTAAAAATAATTTTGTTCATGAGACATGAAGTGCTTATCGCTCTAAAATAGACTTGATTTGAAAAAATTTTTAACTCTGCGTGTAAAACATATACTGATTTCTTTTTTCAACTTTTGAAAAATAAATGACCCATTCGAAATGATATCTAAGCTTTTGCTCCGAAAATGTCAAAGAAATGGAATAATATCGTAAAATATCGAAAACTTTAAAAAGTAGCGAATAGTTAAGACAAACATTCATTAAAAACAATCAGATATTCTTCAACGATCAAGAACATCAAAGTATCAAGATTAAAAACAAAATTTTAATGGAAAGCAAAAATTGAATCCTGTGCAGTATAAATTCTATACAACAAACTCAGCGGAAGTACTAGCTTAAAACGATCATTTTAATGTTAAGAAAGATGCTCTGAACGTTTGTTCCCAACGGGTTAATTAAGACTCTAAGCCTTTTTATACTGTTAATGACTCAGGACTTTTTAAAACCCATTAGTGGCTCGAGCCAATTTACTGTTTCATGAACTTTTCAAAGTTTCATGAATGCTAAATACTTGTGATTGTTAGCTTCAAACGCATTTGCATTCGTGATACCCGATCAGCTGACACAATCACATTCATAAGCATCATGCTCTCCGCGTTTGTTATTAGTGAGCGCGACATTCTTGCATGCACTGTGCACACTCACTATCTATATTTTTGGTAGTAGCTCAACATCCGCACTGAGCAACTTACAATTGATGAGATATCTATCGACATGTATTGTCGAAAAGCGCCAGTTACACATCATCTTGAAAATCATTATTCAAATCATTAATGCTCGAAGTCCGTGAATCGGTCAAATGTTGCAGACAATTAAAACCACACACTACATGATCAAAATAGCACCAACAGTCGCCCAAAAATGAGAGCCATGTGTGATTTATTTTCTTAATGTTAGTTTTATATAAATCACATACGTGGGGTGGCGATTTGGGTGGTTTATTTTTTCATTGCCAAAACTTTAGCTACAATTGGAAAAAAATGGGGCATAAAGCACTATCCAGCTAAAAGCAACAATCATAAAAATATCGAAAAGATATATTTTAAGCGCAAAATATTTTTTTTTTGCCATAATTTTTACATATTATTTATGCAGATAAAATGCAACGAAATTCAACAAAATATTTAAGGTTAAAAAAAAATTGGAATAAAAAAGAAACGAAAAGCTTGACAAAGTGCTGCAATTCCACAGAGCCCATAGCCACGAATAAGGTATGTAATTGCAAAGCAACGCACACATTTTTGCAACAGAGTTGTGTAAGTTCGTATTCGATTAATGAGTAATAACTAAATTAAAAGTCAGCTAAATTAAAGGCACCTCTTGACTTGAACTGCAAAAACTAAGTGAATATTCTAAGCTATGTATATACTTATTTTCAAACTGATGTTAACAGATTTGACATACCATACAATTTCTTGTAGGTTATTTGAGTATGTTCTACAGCTTGGCTAATGGCCGCAGATATTTTGTATAAAAATACAGTTTATGAAATTTTGGCAGTGATTTTTGATGCACATGTTGTATGAATTGTATTTAATAAAAATTAAAAGACTAAGGCACAATTAAATGCTGTCGAAGTAAGGTTATTGGAGTTAGGCAAAATACATTTTCGATGCTGTTTTAAGAATTTATAATTGTACACGTACATGCATACATACATACGTACATATATTATAATAATACAATTTGACCGGAAGTTGAAAGGAAATCACACATCTTTCATACAAATGAGTAAAAACTGAATAAATTGCAACTTCCACCATCTTTACTATCTACCGGTGGAAAGTCCAACACTGGTTAATTCCATAAAAATGTGCATTAGACTATCCATTATTTCCGTGGTTTCTCTAAGGGGGCGTTCAAGTATAACGTAACGCAATTTGGGGGAAGCGGGGACTTGTAAAACGTTACGATGCGTTACAGGGGAGTGGAACGACGCGTTACGTAACATTGTTGTTGATGTGAAACTTCTTTAGTGAGAGTGATTTGAAATTAGGTGTGTATAATAAATCACTTTCTTTATATGTTTATTGAATAACAACAGCGAAAATGTTTTATTAAAATGATAAAAGTTTACGGGATCAAGATTAGCTGCAGCAATTAATAATACTATAAAATTATCAGCTTCGAGATCGGTTAAACAACCAAGCTGAGACATAAGCGTGGAAAGATTTCCTATTTATATCAATTTTTTTAAGCAATGCCCTGATTAACTACCAAAGCTTTGATATAGCGAATAGAAAAACACTCGCTTTTGGTTAACCGATCTCGAGGTTGATTATTTTTGGTGAGTACTTTAATTTGTTATATCATTTACTGCTGTAGCTATGGCCACTTGGGTGTTCCGTAACGTCTAGGGCAGGGGGTACAGAAAAACGTTACGGCGCATTACATGAGGGAGGTGGTCAAAAAGTTTTATAAATTGCGTTACGAAATACTTGAACGTCCTCTAATCGAGGTGACTAAAATTTTTGCTAAAAAAATTAAATCTCCAAAGCAACATTTATTTAAGCAGATCGAGCTGCCAAGCATTGAACATTCTTTAACCCTCCTGAGTTAACTCGTTATAACGAAACTGGTGGAAAATACGCCATGACGAGCTAACTAGTCATAACAAAACTGGTCGAAAATGCCCCAAGACGAGTTAACTCGTCATGACATTTTCTTTAATAACTTCTGATATAATAATTTCAATGACATCCTACACCGCTCAAATTAAAGCTTAAGAATACAGCTTTTCACTACAACAGTTTTAAAATTTTAATATCTCATATTTCCTTTATAATTTTTAGTTGGAAAAAGAGTAAAATTCTTGAAAATTTCACAGTATAGTTTGTATTGAAAAACTTTTTATAAAGTAATTAAAAAATGCTCAAATCAGTTTGAAAACTCTTACTCGGGGGTTTTTCGGGTCGCTGATTACGAATATGTTATCAAAATTTCAAAATTCAATATGGCGGATTCAAAATGGCAACCGTGTACACGTGACTTTTCAAAAAAACGGCCGCCATTTTGAATCCACCGTGTTGATTTTTGAAATTCTGATAACATATTCGTAGTCAGCGAACCCGAAAACATAAGAATGTACTATGACTAGAATGAAATAACTTTATAAAAAATTTGTACATTTTTAAGTAGCTAAGGTCGCCAAGTCCCATACTCAGGAGGGTAAAAGTTAAAAATTATTCATTAGATACACAGAAAAAATGTCGCAGGCTCATTTACTTATTATTATTATTATTCGTGATTATTATATATATATTTTTAAGAAAAAACGATAATTTACACTGAAAACTTTACTTACACGATTTAAAAAAAAACATTATTTTGAAGTGGAAAAAAAAATTTTTTTCTGTAAGATTTTGAATGAAAAATAAATCAAAAAGAGCACGTACAAAACAAAATAAATTTTCCTTTTCAAAAATATAAAAAATATCATGAAAAACTCGGAAAAAATTGGAAAAACAACGGACAGTCAAATGTGAATTACTTGATGTCTTTTGCATAGGCTGAACACGGTGGGCTATAGTGTTGCACTGTATATTGTATATAGCGGCTTATATAATTCTGATTTATTTTTTGTTTACGTGTACTTCCAGAAAGTCTCGCAGGTTGCGCTTATACAGAGCTTCAACCTGAACAACGATGTGATAGTAAATTGGTTATATTTTGTTCTTTCATGAGAATAAGTTACAATACGTTGCGTTTAACTCTGAAGTCAGCGTTAAGATTCATTCAAAATTCACATCAAGCGACAGTGTTAAGTTGCTCTGTTATTTTACTTGGCACAATTGCTCAATTAAAACTTTTTTTCTGAAAATGTAGTGTACCGAAATTCACAAATTGGTATGTGGCTTATATATGTACCGATTTAAAGTGAATTTCGTACCAACGCTACTAAAAGCTTCCTGTGTTGAGTTGTTGCCAGCACGTTATTCAAACACACACACAGACGTAGTGGGAATTGCTCAATGGTTTAATCCTTTAATTATTGTTAAAAACTTAAGCGTTTGCAAAAAAAAAAATATTAAACACAAAAGAAAATATCGAAATTTGAAATATTGACTTCGTCTTCAGCATATCTTGGTGTACTTACGATATAACGGATTTTTAATTGTTCTCTTTTTTTAATAAAATCGTTTGTTTATTGGATATTTTAGGCGAATTTTTTATTTGCAACTAAGGCTACTTCTAAAATTTTTGATATTATTTCACTATTACTTTGTACAAAAAAATAATATACCCATTTTTCATACCCTTAGAAAGAGCGTGTTAAGTTTTGAAATATATATATATTTTTGATAAGCATCACCACCTGAGTTAATATAGTGATGTCCGACTATCCATCATGTTCAAAACTATTTTTCCCATATTTTCAACAATAACATGGGCTTAAAAAACTGTCAAATATTAATCAAAAGATAGCAAAAGAAATTTAGCTAAGCACAAAAAAATAATTAAATCAAAGTGAAGTGTCATTATGGCTTAAAGCCTTAGCAATCATATTTAGTGTGGAATTGTGTACAATTTGTTGTAGCTGTTGCGCTCTTACTGTTGTCATTACTGTTGAGCTAATTAACAATGTTGCTACTGCTATGCTATGTGCGTCTCCCTACAAAGTGCGAAAACTTTCATTGAATTCGTCACGATTGTTCGTTGTGAAATTTGTGACTACGAATTGCAGCATTCAATGGGCGGGCTTTACTTTTCTGACTATTTTGCTTGGATCGTATAAGAAAACGTGGAGCATGATGGGTCGCTGCTGTTTGAAAAGGATTAGCGTTTTTTTTTTCATTTTCTTTGCAACTTAATTTTCTATTGTATTTTGTGCCAATTGTGTTTTATGTTTCATTTTCGAATTGTTTTTTTTTTTCTCTGAAAAATTTTGTGCAAAATTTTAATTTTAATTGCGTTTCCGTACCGTCGAATTTAATGGGAAATTCACAATTTTAAATGAACTGCAGAGTATTTAATATTCAATTAAGGTTTTAGTATAAAAAGTAATCTGAAAATGGTATTTCTTGTGAAAGGATGTACAAAAAAATTAAAAATTTTCGCCTGACTGCATTTGAAAAGGAACTAAAAAGTTATGGTATTTCAGTAGTTAATTTATTAGAGTGACTTACGAAAATGTCGCACACATGATGTGAACTTTGATTATCTAAGCGATTTGTTTATTTTTTTGAAGTTTGAACGTCTTAACCGGCACTCTTAAAGAAAATATTTACTGAATAGATCGCTGGACGCTAGTTGTACATTTAATAGTTTTATTTTATTTTTCAAGCTCAAAACAAGCGTTTTCGTGCCCAATATTTATATATATATGTATATTCTTCATAAGCATGCCGTACTGTACAACATATTAGAGTTTTAAGAAAATCGAAAGTAAGGCCAATAAAGTAAATAATTATCATCACCTCTCTCAACATTTCACGACTTTTCAAAGTTTTTTAACTTTATCAACTTTATGACCATTTAAAACTTTTCGACAAATTAAATTAATTTTGAATTTTTCAAAAATGAATTTTCAATTTTTCCAAAATTTTTTATTTCTTTCAATGTTATTCGACATTTTTCGATTTTTTCAATATTTCGGTATCATTTTTCAAATTTTCAAGTTATTTTGAGTTTTACTTTTCCACTTTTTTTTGAAAATTTTTCCCTTTTCAGCTTCATCAACATTTTACAGTGTTTCTCGATGTATTTTGAGCTTTCAAAGCCAAAAAAAGAATTTTCCAACGTCGCTTACTCTAATATTAATTGCTTGGCTTTTGAAAATTTGTTATAACTATTTATCTTTTTTCATATTTTCGATTTATTCCAAGTCTTAAAAATCTTCCAACATTTTCTATACCAACCCAATGCAACTTCATTCTGTAGATACATTCAAAATTTTTTTACAAAATGTAATTCAAACACTAATTTTGATGAGTTGATGTACTTAAATTCTACAAGCACAATTTCTTCGAAACCATTCTTTCATTACTGCTGCAAGCGTTAAATATTTAATTTCAACAACAAAATCGAGACATTTATTTTATCTTGCATCCTGATTCAAACGCCACTGATATTGATTGATTTATTCAACTTGCATTGACTAAAAAAAAGAAGGAACTTTCCTCACAATTAAGTTTAATTAAATCAATTCAATGCAATTGAATACACTGCGCAAAATATTTTTTCTTACTGCAACTTCAAAACTCATCACCATCGTTGCAAAAAGCACAAGGAGAGATAACTGTGTTTGTCGTAGGCTGGTTTGAAAAAACCTTTTTTTATTCTTATGACTTTACCATTAAAGAGATAATTTATGCTAAGACATTAAAATATCCGAATATCAGTAAAAGTTGGCGCAAAAATGATTTATTCATATTTTTTTTAAAACTTCTGGCCATACGTTATATTCAAAAACAAGTGATTTTTTCTCCATCAAAGTCAAGATTTTAGATTGCTGAATCCAAATACGGTGGCCCCTTTCACATATCAAATTTTTCTCCGAAAAAAGAAATTGTTGGCTTTTGAACCACAAATAAATGTTACGCAATTTTTTATTGAAAATACGTTTTTAGCATACTATAGAGGTTAGAGGAACAAAAAAAAAATTGTTTTTTGAGCCACCCTAATACGCCTGCAACATTTCCACTTTTATTTATTTTTCCCCAGGTGCTGCCATAGTGGCAACGTTTTTTACCGGTTTCTCACAAAAAAAGGATTTAATTGAGTGATTTTTGTATTTTATTACAACAGCAAAAGAAAGAAATTAAAATCAGACTCTAATGGAAATGCGAATAAATGCAATGTTGTTGAGATACTTCAGCAAGAGTGAGATAGAGCGTTTGAATTAAGTGAGACAGCCAACTGTGTGTAACAGGTGCAAATTGAATAGGATTTGAATCGATTTTAGTTTTGCAGTTACAAAAGTTTTTAAGAGCCACAACAGTTGGAAAGCAAAGCAAGTTTTCTTTTCGAGGGCATAAACTTTAATTTTGAAGGCAACAACCGAAGGTAAAAATTTAACTAGAAGCAACTAACAAACGAACGATGCCAATTTAACTGTGTTGGTTACCATTTAAAGGTCAGCAATTGTGTGTAGCTAATGCCATGAAAATTGCTGTTTTGTAGGAATTCGTTCTTTTGTAAATTAAATTTAATTTTGGGAAATTTGATTCAATTCTAGATCAGGTCCTAATAACATCCAAAAGAAGTGAAGTATAATAAATTACCTATAAAAAAAATCTTTCCCAAGCAGGTGCGGCGAATTTTTTTTTTGAAAATTTCTATTGTTAAAATAAAAAAAAAAGATACTCCAATGTTACATCAAATTTCATTCAATATATTCAATTTGATCAATTGAATAATACCTCGGGCTAGAAACGTTTGCGAATATTATTTGAGATCATTTTTAAAGGTATACCAAAGATGGAATCGCTTTCAAATCTTATACGAAAAATTCTGGGTGACTCTGATGTTCCCCCACATGGTTGGCTAAAGAGCTTGTGATTTATAAATACATAAAATTATTTTTTGTAAAAGAAATTATTCATTAAATTTGTCAATTGGCGTAGTCCTGTGTTTTTCGTTACGGGCCTTGTTTGAGTTTTAATTTTAATTGAAGAAATCCTAATCAAAAGGGTAGTCAATTTCCATTTCAATAATTAGTAATGTAACTGAAGTGGGTGTAGGTAAATCAATTGAAGTTTAGTAACCCACCAGAAAAAAAACTTTTTTTTTTAAACAAATACCAGATTTCAATTGTTATGTATTATTAAATATTGAGCTTTAATTTCATGTCATCTTGCAATAACTTAAGGTTTCGGGATCTCTTCTTAGTTTTTCTTTGACACGTCATTGTGTTTTTAAATGGCTTTTCCTAAGTGGTAAAATATTTTCTGTTGTATTGCAATGACATTTTTTCCCTGAAGTAATTCATAAGAGACAACATTTCATCCCTTCTTTTAGTTAAAATTTTTGTCGCTTATAGCCAGTGGCGCTGAATAGTGCCAGCCATGAATCGACAAAAAGTTCGCTCACAAAAAACGCACACACATCTACGCAAATTTCTCTTTCATAAAAAACTTTCCCTTCTAGCTATTAAACATCTGTTGCTCAGCTGATTTCTTGCATATTAACAAATAAAATAAAATAAATGTAACAAAATTTAAAACATATCAAAATTTAAAAACATAAAACAAAAAAACGAACCCAAATTTCATTATTGATTTCATCCCATTCTTCGTTTAGCTCTTTATTCAGCGTACAACGCCGATAGAACGAACTCCAGAAGCCGGTTATGCACGCAGCGCGTTCGAAGAGTTCTTGTGACATCAAAATGAAACACAAATCAAAATGAAAACTTAAAAGATATACAAAAAACACAAAGAAAGGAACACAAATGAATACTTAAAAGAAACACAAAAATTTTCAAGAAAATTGCACAAATAAAAATGTAAATTTAAAGGTAACACAAAGAAACGAACAGTAAAATAAAACTTTATGAGCAAGTGCTATGCCAGCCGGTGCAAAACTGAATTGCTGAAGGAAACGGAAACAGCTGAGGACTGCCACGTTGCAAAAGAGCTTTAACATACCTTTTGTTCAACGGATGCGGAAATGAGACAGAAATAGTTGAAGTAATTCAATGAGTCAGCAAAAGGCAACGTACGCCTTGTGTGGCTAGTAGCCATGAAATGAGAAGGAGTGATACAGTTTAGTTTGTGTATCAGATTACACAACATTTAGTTTATACACAAACCATGAACTAACTTTTTCGTTGCTAACAGGGTTACTCAGAAGATGTGCTTTCAGTAATGGGTGTTGTAAAGATTACATACTTTGGTTTTGAGGGAAAGTCTCTGAATTACTACGATAAATATTTCAGCAACTTATAAGAATACAATCTGGATACATTTAAGTGATTTCTTAAACGCTTAAAAAATCTAGTCAATTATTCATGCTTAGCCGTTTTGCTACCGAAATCAACCAGGCAAATTAAAAGCCAGCAAATATCATTTTTTCCCATTCTTTTTTTTTGAAATTGAAGGAAAATTTTGTAAAACAGCTTTAATTTTAATCTAGACCTATCGAAAATAAGGACATAATAAGAGATTTTGACAATTTTACATCACCATAGAATCGGTTTATGAATTTAAAAATTTATTTTTAAATTCCGCCAATGAATTTTTTCAAAGGAAAGTTTCCTTTAGTCCAGTCTATATTCTTTTAGGGAGAATTTTGCATAAGAGTTTTACTATTTCATTGTGTTCATTTATAAGTCAATAAAAAGATAACAACTTACGCCTCAGTAGGCTTCAAATTTTTATTTTGTTGTTGTTAGTTTTACCTTATGCATTATTACAAGGTCACTGTTTTCAGCACAAAATTACGTTTTAGGTCGCACCGCCAGTCTTCAAATGAGTTATTTTTTCTCTAAAATAGTGCTTCATTTTAAACGAAGGAGCTGAGTGACTTGTAATATATTTCAATGGTGTTAAATTTAGTGAATTTTATGTAGATTATAATAACACATGTAGCCAGATAGCGTTCAAACAAAGTCCTGGGATATATTCAATAGTGATTCAGGGATTTTTACCAAAAAAACCTTAGGCAGCATGTAAATCTTTGGAACACCCAACTTCGAATGCATATTTTCTGAGCTACCCTGTTATCTAAGACAAAGCAAATAGTTTGCGTATGAGCTAAATATTCATTCGCTTTCATTTCATAGCTACCCAAACAAGTCGTACGTAGCTCTTCTTGAGTCAACTATTTCTGTCTCATTTCCGCATCCGTTGAATAACAGGTATGGTAAAGCTTTCTTTTTTCAAAGAGCCAGTTCTCTACTGTTTCCGTTTCCTCCAGCAATTCAGTTTTGCACCGGCTGGCATAGCACTTGCACATAAAGTTTTTTTTTCTCTGTTGTTCGTTTTTTTGTGTTACCTTTAAATTTACATTTTTATTTGTGTAATTTCCTTTGTGATTTTTGTGTTTCTTTTAAGTTTTGATTTGTGTTCTTTTCTATGTGTTTTTTTTGCATTTATCTTGAATTAATATTTTGATTTGTGTGTCATTTTGATGTCGCAAGAACTTTTAAGCGTGCTGCTTGCATAACCGGCTACTGGAGTTCATTCTATCGGCATTGTACGCTGAATATAGAGCTGAACGAAGAATGGGATGATATAAATATGGAAACTTGGGTTCGTTTTTTTGTTTTATGTTTTTTAATTTAATAGATAAGTTTTGAATTTTGTTACATTTATTTTATTTTATTTCTTAATATGTTAAAAATCAGCTGAGCAACATCTGGTTCATAGCCAGAAGGGAACATTTTTTATGAGAGAGATATTTGCGTAGATGTGTGTGTGTTTTTTGTCAGCGAACTCTTTTTCCACGCATGACCGAAATTATTTAGCGCCATTAGTTACAAGTGACAAAAACTATAAATAAAAGAAGTGACAAAGTGTTGCTTATTTATAACTCTCCTAAGGGGAAAAATCTCATTACAATACAACTCAAAAAGCTTTAATGCTTTTGAAAAATTAAAAAAAAAAAAGAAATATGTGCAATACGGGACCGGCAAACCTCCGATTTTAAAAACATCAGACTTTCAGTTATTTTCCAGGTTTTTTTAATCGAAGTGCTGGTTATATCAAAGGTTTTGTTTGAAAAAACAATTTTTTTTTTACATTAAAATTTTCTTAATATAGCATAGTAAAGCGTTATGCCGAGCGGTTAACTTTTCTATTTTAATTTATTACTCGAAAACTAGCAGGCCTACCGAAAAAATTACTAAAGTTTTTGTACAATATCTGAATCAATTTTAAGGATTAACAAAATAATCAAAAAAGGTGCAAACCATTTTTGCCGTAAGTATACTTGCTTTTGAACTTAATGTTAAATACAGTGCGACCTCGGTTTACGCAACCTTCGATAAATGCAACTCCTCAATTATCACGACCTTTAGATTTCTTTCCTTACAGCCTCAGTAAGTGCAACTTTGCAAACAAATTTTACATCGCTAAGTGCAACGTATGTCGTTTGAATATTCTCTGTAGCATTTCCGTATTAAACCGAATTCGTAAATACCACAAGATTGAAAATTGCTTATACAATTGATTTATTCAGCAAATCAATGTCGCTTTTTTATACTTAAGGTTATTTCGTATTAAATATTCACACCCGGATACCTTAGATCCTTCGACGACAGGCTTGGTTTTAATTAGTTGCGTTGGCCGAGGCCGCACTGTAAAATAAAAATGTTTAGTTGCCGGTGATATGCTAACTAGGCGAAAACATAACTTTTTTAACAAAAAATATACGAATTGAAAAAATTGTTAGTAGTACAGATTGGTTAAACAGGGTGTCGAGATCTCAAAAAGCCACATAGACAAATTATTCGAGAGCCAAACTATTTTGCAAAGTAGAGAACAGCCGTAGCAGTTATAGGAACAGTAATTGTGTATCCCATAATATAATATTTATTTAGCTTATACACCAACCAATTGGATTGTCTTAGCTAACAAAGTAATTTGAATGTAGCGTTGCCGGCGTGGCTTAATTTTAAACATTGATATAAATTTCTTGTGAAATTTGATTTATGCCGACATAAATATATTTTATATTAAAATTTTTTGGTTTCTCAAAGTTCCTTGTCAAATGTCAAATGCAAATTAGCAAAAACAAATTCTTTCACTGAATGTAATTATCGCGAAGGGATTTATTGACAAATTTTCCAACTATATAAACATTCTCATGTAAATTTGTTACATAAATTTGGCCAAAAAACCGAACACTTACACAAACAAATACATAAACTTCCACTCGATATAATATTTTCAAAAATTCAGAAAAGAGGCATTGATATCGCATTTTGGTTTTGATACATTTATTACTAAGCCAATAAATTCCTAACATTTAATGTTAGTATAATTTTTTCGTAGACTTGATATTTACAAAGCAATAAAGTGTTACAAAAATTAATTATTTTGTTTTTCATATATATTGATAAATTGTAGGAAACTATAAAAAATATCGAACAATTTTCGATTTATATAATACATCAGAATAGAGTCAAATGCTATCCATGCTCCATACATGAGATGTACGATGAACGATACTATAACTCAAAAATTATTGTATCGTCCTCGTAGTGGCGCCAAGCTTATCGTCGCAAACTCGTTCACGTAAGAGCATTTTTTTCTCCTGTATCGTTATCGTCTCGTTTTCGGTTCACATTTATATATATATAAAACTAGCTGAACCATCGGCTTTCCCGAGCACTGTCCGTTGTACAACCACGTCTACATTTTACGCAGACAATTGGGTCTTTACTGCAGACAATTGGGTCAATGTATAAAATTTCACAACTTAGCATAAGTTCCAAGAATAGCAACGTAAGGGTTTTTGTTGAATGGGAGGAGCTATGACCCATGAGCCAACCCTCTTTACATTTAGCGAGTTGCTTAGCACAAATAATTTTCATTTACGTATCAGGGTTCACAACTGTAGCTGCGATAGATGCCAAGATATGGCGTTTTAAGTAATTTCGTTTAATAAAAGTGCCAGGCCCGTTTTTCTAATCTCGTTCAGATTTCATGAGGTACTTAACATAGACAATATACGTCCTAGCGCCAAATTTCAAAATGCGTGCTACCATAGGGACCAAGATATTGCGTTTAAAGTGTTTTTTTGTAAAGTTCTGGCTGAATTTTGCTCTCAGCGATAATTTAGTGCATATCGTACAATAACCATTACATATCTGCAGATCCTTCTCGTTCTCGTCCTCGATCGTACAAGAAATAATGTTTCTGATATAGTCTCGTTATTATTATTTAAGGATATTTATCGGTTCTTGGTGAAGCACTAATCTATGTAGCTAAAAATTGGGCAACAGTTTGCAACCTATTACCTTCATCATTTCAAATTCCCTATCCATCTCTGCTTAGCTACCGAATTTTGCATCGTGTCACCGATTCCATCACCAGAAAATCAATTTCTTGTGCAAACGCAAAATCCTATATGCCAAATTAGTATAAGTAATAACATCTTTTAAAATATGTGATACATACAACTTAAATACATCCTTAAGCCTTGCAGCTGAAATTAATGAAGGCCTATTATCAAGTGACAACATTGATGGAGGATATTTGGTTGCTTTTTGTTTCATCCCAAATGTATTGTACCGGTATTAAATTATTTTTGGGCAAATTGGAGTTACAAAATTAGCAGTCAATTAACTTTATTGTCGGATTCAATTTTAAATTCAGAAATCAGAGATTGCAGACAAATCAACAACATATATTTGTTCAGAATGCGCGTACCAATTGAAATACCATTTTTTGATTAAATGTATAGTGTATCATATACTGAAGTAAATTGTCAAAATCACAAAAATTAATTTTTAATCAAACGACATCGATTTGCAGCAGTCGTTTGCATTCATAAGCAGCAAGTTTTTCATTAACTCGAGCATATTTCCAAATTTCAATTTCACCATATGGCAAAGAAATCGTTCAAAGCATCCGCATCCGAATATCACTCGATTAAAGTAAACGAAAATGGCAGCTGTTGCTCGCAACTTTTAATAGAGTTTCAGCTACAGTTTAACAACTGGGTAATACGATTTGGCTTTTGTTATTTTCTGCTATTTCTGCTATCTACACATTTGATTGCGAAAGTAACTTTCTGAACGGAAGACGAGAGCATATTAAAGCCAATAAAATAAATAAAACAACAAAGTTACGAACATATGGAACTTTTTAATTAAAACACACAAAACTTTAGTGAAAAAAGTCAAAATGTCAACAAAATTAAAAAGCTGCCAACTGATGGAATCTACTGCATGGACGAAAATGAAAACGTAAATAAAAACAAAAAAAAAAAAAATGGCAACCACACACAGTTAATTCGAAATGTCATAAAAATGACAAACTTCAATTTATCTTTTGTTTGTTTATGTACGTGTGATTTTTGTGATTTTCCTTTTGGAAACAATTTACAAAAGTAAAAATGTTGGCAAAAAGCATTAAAATATCGTAGAAATGACAACGAAAAAAAAAATAAGAAATATCAAATCGGAAATGGTCTGACAAATATTTCATTTTTGTTGTGACAACTCATTCACTCACCTGTCGTGTACGTTGAAATTCCATGGCAGGAACGAGCGGCGCATTTAATTCAACGGCTGACATTTAATTGCAATTTGTGCTTTGTTGACGTTTCGCAATTTTTTGTGTTTCTTTTTTAAGCTTTTACTTCTCGGCTTACTTGCTTTAACTGCTATAAAAAGTTGGTTTTTCTTTGAGTCTTTCTTGTGTTTATTTTTCTTAACTTATTTTCTTTTATATTTTTCTCAAAACAAATTCTTTATTTTCCAACTACTTTTTTATTGTTCTTTTGTTTTCTATGGTTTTATTTTTTTTAATTGTTCGCTTTATTATTTTTCTTTCCTTATATTGTTTTTCTTTATTTTTTTATTGTATTATGCTGGTATCTTTGGAAGGATTTTTTTAGATTGTTTGTTATTTCTCTTGTTGTTGGCTGAATGGCACTAGAGTGCTTTGAACTTCTTGAAGACTACAGCGCGAGAATCTGCAAAAAGAAAAGATATAAAAAGTGTTGAAATAAATGTAGGAGGAAACGATTTAGATAATTGCAAAATTTCGCACAGCACAACATGGCGTATGAGTAAGTTTTAATTAAAAAATTCAAGCAATTTCTTTTTGCATCCGTTTGCATAAGTGCGCAGCTTAATTTGTGGGAAATTAAATGAAATAGTGCATCAAGTGGTTTTCAAGAGATGAGGTAGAATTATTTATGACAAGCAAATTTTGTTGCAAAATAAATGCAGTTATATTTTAGCATGAGTTTTGGAGTGGTTTGTGGAAAAATTTGGCTAAGTCTTATCCCCCAAAACAAAAACTATATTTCTATTCAAAATGCTAAATCGCACAAGAGCAAAGCTAAAAACATTTCCATAAGCAAACCAAAATAAAAAATAGCTGAAAGAAAACAGAGTATTATCAGCAACAGAAACTTAAGGCCTAGGACTTGTATTCTAACAAAAAATTACTGATTTTATATAGAAAACAAGAACTAAAAGAATAACTTACCCAAAATATAAAAGAAATATATACCCAAAAAACTTTTTTTTTAAACAATATTTGCTGTAGTTTTAGCATCGCCCTTATGTAAGGTGAACATGATATGATTTCTTAGGGAATTTTGCATAAGAAAACTGCCCAAATTTCTGATATTCCTTTTAATTGCCCCATTTCCTAAGTTGAATAAGTAAAAGTAACTTTCTGTCATAATACGAATGACATAAGAGTTGCAAAGCTCAAAAAATGCTCGTAGTTCAAAACAAACTTAAAATATTTAAGCGTAGCGTCAAGTTGTTAAAACATTTTTCTATTCGTGAGTTTGACACCAATTTTGTTTAATACATAGAGAATATAGTATTTTGTATCTCCATGAATTTTCACTCTCACATAAAGTTCCCCTTAAGAGTCACCCAAAATACTATTAGCATGAATAAAATGTGTACTTTAAGCAATTTAAAATCACTGAAAGGACACTTACTCTAACGAAATGTTGTCCTCTGCTCTGTAAAGTTATCAAAAAAATTAACTCAATCAATTAATTGATCTCTGTTACTTAGCCAGCTTTTATTCATTTTAATTTTATTTTAAATAGATATTCCATTTAACACGTTGCAATCAAATCAAACTTTATCCTATTTGCAATCTTGGTATTTACACTTTGAAGTAAAACGAACCAACTTTCCGGATCTGATAAAATATTGAAAATAAATAAGAACTTCTGCATTTACGGTCAGTAAATTCAATTTATTGGACGCTTAACTCCCTGTCCTTGCATATACTTCCCCATTAAATCAATTCAATTAAATTCATTTCCATTTTCTTTCATTTTCTATTTGTTCGTTTTAATACTCTTTTGTGCACTATCGTACGTATGTTTTGTTTTTATTTTTCCATGTGCTTTGACTTACAGTGAGTGAAAAGTTTGAAAAATCGCTGCTGTTAATGCCACTCGGAAAATGCTTTGATTTTGCATTTCCGATTTCTTTCCGGACCGTTATTTTAGTGATTTGCATTGTCTGTGTAATTGTTGATTTTATTTGTATGACTGTGTGTGCAGTAAATTTCATTTAAGTGTAAATAAAAAACGTTAAAAGAAGAGCACATTCTCTTAAGGACGATTTTTTTTCAAAGTTTATCTTAATCTATGATTTCTGATATTTCGTAAAACAATTTTTAAGTAAAGATTTACAAAAGAGCTGGATCTGATATTCAATGTTATGAATTAATAAATACATAAGTCGATCCTGATTATTAATTTTTAAAGCCTCATTATTTATTGATAGGTCAAATATAGTTCTTTTAAGGTTTTTCTTTTTCAATTCATCACCACTTTCCTGGTATCAATTTTGTAGGCATTTACCTTTTACATTATTTTTTTATGTTTAATTTTAACTGAAAGAGGATCATCGTATATTCCCTCTCAACAAACAATTTTTCGCAGAAGTACAATGTGCTGGGCATCAAATGATTGAGAGAATAATATAAAAAAGGACAAAGCTGCTTGCGTGGAACATTTTAAAAGACAAAAGTGAATTTTCTTGAAACAGTTCAATCGGAATCTGTAGTTACAGTACATAAAACAACTAGTGAATGAGGGAGTGAGAATATCCCATAATTTTTTTTTGTTGCTTTCTATACATCAAAAAACCGTTGCTTATTTTATTACCGAACACAAAGTTATTTTTAGAATTTTCATTATATTAAAGGCTATTAGGTTGGAATAACACAAACTTAAATGAGAAAAAAATTAATAAAAATTTAAATACATTGTCCTTCTGTAGGATAATAATTTAAAGTATTGATGAAAAGACTTGATTTATTTAACAAAATATTTTTGTATTTATATTTAGGATTCTAGTTAAGTTTTGAAAAATCATTTTCCAATCAAAGTTGAAGCTAATCTTGGAAAATTTTTGCCTATTCATAGTGTTTTCCGAAAAAAAAATAGATTTTTGCGTATATTTCTAAAAAAAAGTGTAACATACCTTTAGGCATTTAAATTTGTATATCAAACCTAATAAACGAAAATGCGACAATCTTCTTCAACTTAGTCTGAAATTATGCACCGACGATGTGAAAAAAGCGCAGAAAGGTTCACTTAGTTTTTGTTCAATTAAAGTCAAACGATCAGTTATTTTAAGCTTAAGTTAAATTTGCAGAAATGATACGAAATATTAATTAAAACCGTTTAGACGCTACATCTCGAGGAAATTTTAACTTGTGAAAACCTAAATATGGTAACATTTAGTGTGAAAGGTGAGCGCGCCTGGTCAATTTGTTTTTCAGTTCATCACATAAAAAATTTATCCTCGTACCAAGTACTTAATTTCGAAATCAATCCAATACGATTTAAAATATTGCGTTGTAAGCCTTTGATGATTAAAGGCGTGCCTATTTTTCTGATTTAATCAATAGCAACTCATATAATACTGGTTTACACACAGTTCGCCACAACAAACGTAAAGTCAAAGCATAATATCAGCGAACGAACAGAACTAAAGAGAATTTTCGAGTATGGCAAATTCTGTACTCGACCTTTAGTTTTTCTCCTCTTGCCAACAAACAAGAAAAATATTCGTAAGAAATTTCTATGGGGGCAACACCGAATTAGAGCAAGTTTAAAAGCGATGAAAATGTCAACAGATACGATTAAAATCACAAAAAAAAGGTGGGGCTTTTAAGAAAATAAAGTTTGCTTGTTTCCTTTAAACACACTAAAGCTCTCATAATCCTCGACCTTTTTCAAAATTTCTCAAAGATTCTGAGAGACGATAAGAAGTTCTATTCAAATCAAAAGAGAAACATTAAATGTTTATGTAAGGGTGGAAATATCTTTTTTTTTTAAAAAAATATTTAGCGGTTTTTCGATTGTTGAGACTTAAAATTGAAGGACTCATTACTTCGTAAAAAATGGTTTTCAATCAAATCGGAGTAATTAGTGTTCTCTTATTTTTTCTGAAAAACAACTAATTTTATTGGCAACCAATTTCGCAATTTGAAGTTAGTCAGACTGCATGATTTAAAATGGATTCACGCCTTGTTTCTTTAAAAAAATATAAAATTTCGAATTCAAATATATTTGCAAGCAAGTAAGCCTCCAATGATTGGATAAATTCAATGCTTTCTTCAAAGGCATTAAACTCTACATTCGAATGCAAATAGCTCTCCTGCAGTGTTGCATTTAAGAACCACTGCTACTTGTGTACGCCTCTAGTAGCCAACATTATCCTCATTATCCTCTGTGGATTGAATATACCATACAGCTGAGTCAGGTGCAATATGTCTGATGAGCATGCGATTCAACACAAAATGCTCACACACACAAACACAAACATAATACAGCAACAATGTAGTTAAGTTCGAGGTTGAACATGATGATGCAAATGTTGATGACGTTGCCAATGTAGTTAACATACCGTAAGTGTTGTTGTTAACTCAACAACGGAGAGAGCTTTCAAATATTTACAGCATCAGTCGACCGCTAAACTAATTGATAACGATTTGCAAAATGAGAGCAAGAAACAAATTTTGTATGCATTGTACATAATGGCTACATAGCAAAGGATAAGAGCTAATTGCATTGCATACTTTAAGGCATAGTAATTGTAGTAAAAGTATAGAGGCAATTTGGTAGAACAATGAATTTGAAGTTTAGATGCTGAGCAAAATTGCTATGTACTTAGTTGTAGTTAAGATGTAAATGCCTTTTCTTTGATACATCATAACGAAAATAACTATAATAGTTTGGCTTATTTGTTGCAAATATTTTAATTGTATAGGTTAAAAAAGATTGATGTGGAAGTGCTATAGAAAAATATATTATAGTATTCCACTACATTTTTATTAAGTGTAGTCATTAAATTGATTAAGTCCATTAACCGTACTCAAGAAAAAATCCAATTAGCAAGCTATGAACATTCCAGGTGTATGAAAGAAGAATCCCTTAATAAATGAACATAGGATAATTTATTTAGATTGTTTGTCTTTATATTTGAATAAAATAAAATATAACGACAAACAAAAAAACACAATTTTATCCGGTTATTTTTATTATCATACAAGAGAACAATTCCATGCATATATATTTCATAGATAATTTCTTTCAGATGTTGGTCGTAACAGCGGCTAACATGATCATTCTGATGTTCCGATTTCCAATATCACTTTTGAGCATTTTGAGTGGTATTTTGCGAACGACGTAGCAATGTTGGCTTCTTATTATTCAATCGTTGAAGGCCATTTAGGTAAACCTTGGACTTTGCGTAGCCCTAAACGAACAATTTTAGAGGTGTGAAATTGCATGATCTAGGTGGACGATTCACCGGTCGCCAGATTGTTCTCCTCTCCCTTTTGGTTTTTATTTAACGTAATAGCTCCGTATTCTTAGATGCTTTTACACTAAAAGCTATTTTGATCGTCTTGAACATATTAAAATAAAAAATACTTAAAATATCCCTTATCCCTTTTAATAAACGAATTCCAACATATAATGCTCGCTGTATGCGCATTCATCTCGAGACTCTAGAAAAAGATGCTTGACTTAAAGTATTCTGTTCTAATAAAATATTATTTATGGTTATACTGAGTATACGGTTACCTCTAGTTACATTTCTTTCTTTTGACAATTTCTCTATAAATTGGCATATATTAAACTATGCCGCTAATGAGCCAATGCACAGAACTCATTTCACATCAAATAGATTACACAAAGGTAATTTTATTGATTTTTAACTTACCAAATTAAAATTAGAGTCTGTTATGAACTCACTTATTATTAAGTTATTTCTTTAAACTGCATTGCTTTCGACTCTATATCACCAATACTAGTCGTCAGATGTACTTGCACCCATATAAAATTTTTAACGTTTTGCAGGTTTTTTTTTTAAATAAATTTTATAAGTAAAGTTATAAATCAAAAGTAAATAATTACAGTAAGCTAAAGAAAACAAAATTCAATTAAATGAATAATTGCAATTTTTCATATTTTTACGCTTGAAATGTAAACAATGCATAAATTAACAAACACAAAGCGGAAAACAAAAGTGAAAAATTTTATTTCCGTTATGTACCGGAAAAACCAAGTACAATAAAAATGGAAACAATTTCGTATGAAAAGGAGAAAAAATAATGTAAGCATAAAAGATGTACCAAAAAAACGGTAAAAATATATGCAATTTATTTAAAATTTTTAAAATATTTATTTTTTTTTTGGATCTTATATCTGGGTACATCACAATGATGGTGGAAATTTGCTTTTAAGTGGCGTAAAATGTAACAACATGGATTTTACACACGTAACGCTTCATTTGGCAAAAGGTACGCAAATAAAAGTTAAATGCAACAGTGAGATTTTATTTCGTATTTAAAACTCGTATATTATACATAGCACTCGTATTAACATATAATATTCGAGCATAAATTGAGAAAATTAACAAATTGTGCTAAGCAAAAGAGGAATTGTTGAAAATTGAAAATAAATTAAGTCAAAATAGTTTAGAACGTTACCTCAATGTATATATAAATATGCCCTGAGTAAACTTTAGTATTTCTTAACATTTTATGTTTTAACAACTTTTTTCGTAGAATAGATATTTACAGAGCAAAAAAAGTATTCTTAAAAATTGGTTCTTTTGTATATTCATAAATCTTAAAAATTGAAGCACAGTTCGACTTATGCTGAAAAGATTTATGATTATCATGATTTTCAATTAGTAAAATACCAGGCAGAAAAACATATCAGCTGAATTGGAGACCACAAAGGCTAACTACTTCATTTTGGGAAAGGATGGCCCATGTCTTGTAAAGCAACGAATAACATAAAAATCAAACCTTGGAAATTACATAAAATCGTTCGAATAAATCGAAAAAAGACTAGATATGATTTGTTTACAAGAGCTTGCGCTAATTGCTTCTTATTTTATTGAATTCATTAAAATTCATCAAAAGTACTATATGTCGGGTTTTCATCCATTTTCAATATTGTTTTTTTTTAAATTATAATTATTTTATTTTTGAAAATTTATTTGAGAATTAATTTGAAAATTGAAACTTAAAAACGAGGCAATCTCGATCTCGCCACTACTGCTTACTTCCGTTTTTATTGCTTGCTTTTCAAAATCTATTTTGTAGTGCCAGTCGATTCTACCCACGCTTTGACACAGGTGTCGCCACTTGCCGTTTTATATAAAAGTAAGCACAGTACTACGGCATATATATATTACAAATTAAAAACTTTCATAATATTAGCAAGTTTCTAAACAAATTGTTAGTTTAATTTTGATTTTACTAATTGCCAAGAAATTATATAAAACAGAGCAACAAAATATAATTTTGCTAATTGTGAAACCTGCATAAATCTAACATGGATTACTTCTTTGCATGATCACCATCAGTAAATTGACCTGAAATAAATCTCTATAAATAAGTCTCTATTCTTTATGTCATTACTTTTTCCCACATTTGACAATGAGGTTGAGATTTGTTGCTATAGAAATTGGCAGTCATTATGACAAAATAATTTATTTTTTATGATGTTCGTGTTGTTGTTATCGTAATATTTATTGTTTTGTGTGAAAAAAAGTGATGCATTCGATATTTCTTGAAAGCAAATGACACTTTAAGGATTTAGTTTCCAATTATGCATAGTTTGAGTGAGTTGTCTTTGAAATAAATGCCATTTAAAAGGTTATTAATAGCCCTATCATCTTGATATTCTAATTTATGCAAAACATCTTTTCAAATCAATTTATTAACTTAATAATTCTTAAGCATTAAAAAATATTTCTAAGGAGTGGCTTCAGCGCGTTCCTTTAGTTGGTATTTTTCTCTAAGTTGCCATCATTTATGTTTGCTCTTGTAATATGGTTTTCACATGACTTCCTTTTAATAATTTTATTTACCTTTTCATTAGGATTTCTTAATCTTTTTGCTGATATATTTTCACTTTCTCATCACTATAGCATATTCATTGTAACTAGTAGTTTTGCACTCGTCGCCGTCCTGAACGTTTGTTATCATCCTTTCAAATCCAGAGTATCAAGTTTTTTAAACTCTTCTTGCTAAAACTAAATCCACTTGCCGAAAAAGAGAGAGCATAGCAAATACAAAAAAAAACTTTGGAAGGAAAATGAAATAATCCCGATACTATGAATAGTAAATCCAATTTATTGTATACCCTTCACTTTCATGCTGGTCCTTTTATGAATCCATTCAATTCAATTCAATTTCATTCTTTTTACTATTTTTCGATTTATTTTTCTTTTAAAATATTCCTTTGTATTTGTTGCGCTTCAGTGTGTGTGTGTGTTTGATTGTGTGTGAAATGATTGTGGCACAAGAATGAAATAATAATGAAATATTTGAAAAATCCTAGTTTTTAGTTTTTGGTCATAGGTTCAAATTTTGAAAAAGTCTTTTGGACTTTCTTGAATTTCGGTTGTTGTTTTAACCACTGTGTTCTTTGGAATTTTTTCTTCGGTTTTTAGTGTTTTCGCTTTGTGGGAATTTCGTTTAATTTGACAGTTTTTAAAATTCAAAGCAATTGTTAAATTGTCGTAAGGATTTATGGTATCATACATGAGAGCAGCTGAAATTCTTTTAAGTCTTTCTTCAAATTTGTAATTCTTATTGTCTATTCATGGTATAAATCTCTGTATCCTATTGACATGACTAAAATGAGTGAGTTTCTATTTAACTTGTTGAAAAAGATTTAGAAGTTATAAGTTGAAAATAATAAAATAATAAATTTTTTACATAAATTTTTTTACTCCAAGTAACGTTTCTACAAAAAGATTGAGCACAGTTGCGGTATTTTTTTAACTTCCTCATAAAAGCCAGGTCTTTCCTTGCAGAAATGGACATCTCTTTAGTTTTCGTTGATTTATCCATAATGTATGCAATAAGTAAAAAGTTATACCAAATACAAAGTTGGAGAGAAGAAATAAGTCTAACAATTTTTGGCAAGGCCATCGGGAGGAAAGCTTGAAGGACACCAAAATTTGATGAAATGCCCGTACTTTTTTTAGAACGTGGTGTTAATCTTTTCTTAACAAAACAAGCCATACATACATACATACATACATAATGACGTAAGCACCTATTAAACGATAAGCGGGCGGAGTTTCACAAGTGTGAGTGGCAAATTTGACTGAAGTAAAATTCCTAAAAAGTCATATGCATGCTGTTGGAGCTCAACCATTTTCAGCTATAAGTATTTTTTGAATGTTTTTGTCATTACTTATAAGCACTTAGAAAGAAATGTGGCCCATAAGCGCAATACCACCTTGTTTTTGTGCATTGAAAGACTGCACTTCTTTTACATATTTTTCGACTTTTATGGTGCTATTTCCTGGATATAATAAATAAATTACTCTTTTTATGGAAGCTGCCACGCTTATTTACGTTTTTCTTCCAATTTTTTTATATATTAAGGTACTTTTATCGCAAGATATGTGTTGAAAAAGTTTAAGCGATTTTCGCTTTTACGGCTTGCTTTATGCAATTAAACTGCTCGCTTCAGTCACTAACGCCACGCCTCCGCCCAATTCGATTAGCTCGTGGGCTCTGGCAGTCGCTTCTCAGAATTTGTATTTTCTTCTTATATTTGACAACATAATACTTATTTTCCTTAACAACTTAAAGTATGCAACGTCATTTTACCTTTCTTTAACAATTAAAAGTATGTCATGGAATTTTTTTTTTCAATTATTTGTTTTGCTTTGGTTCATATCTTTCTTATTTAACTATGCGCTAATTTTCCAACACCGAAAAACATTTTATACTAGCACAGTCCCACTAATTTATTTCTTCGTTTTGATGAAGTTCTTCTTTTAGCGAGTGTTTGTGATTAAAGTTTTGTTGAGTAAATTTGATTTGCGAATGCGATGGCATATTTTTTTTTCTATGAATGGCGGCACGACCATTTTTAGAGATATATGTTTTTTAGTCTGGGAAATAGAACTGTCACTGAAACAGAATAACCAATTGAATAGCTGCATATATAATTGATGTCAACGCAATGCTCTTCAACCTAACAAAAATTAAAGGAACGACTAATAACAAACAAATTATGAATTTTACAAACCTCTAAGTTTTTAAGTGTCCACCCATTATAACAAAGACTTTTATTTAAAGTTATAAAATTTACAACGTCATATAAGCGTGTTAATAAGCTGATCGATTTTGAAATACAAATTTGATTCTATAGTCTGCAGAGTTTCAAATCAAGTCATTCATTTGCTACTGCTTTCTCCCCATGCAATGAGCAACACAATTAACTTCTGTCATTTGCTCAATGAAATGAACCACGACTGTTACTACTTACATCTTAAAAATCGTCATCAATTAGTTTGTGGTCGATTGATGTACTAAAGATGCACATAAAAATCACTCCGTGAGCCAACAACACTATGTACAGAACACTTGCATCAATGTCCCTTAAGAAGATCAATTTATATGCAAGCTACATACGCCTCAACTTGCAACAGACAAATTGCACCTGACTTGGTTATAGCCAGTAGATGAAGTTATTTTTTTCATTTTTTCTTAAATGAGTGCAGTCAATTTCCTTAACACTGTGTGCAATTTTGTCAGCTCCAAAACGTTGCAGTGTTGTTAGCTATAAGCATTCCGCTCATAATTAAAAACTTAAACTTTCGCAAAGTTCATGTTGAATTACTCATAGCAAAAAAGAAAGTTTTCGCGCGTATAAACCAGGTTTCTTTGGCGCACACACTTACGTAACCTAATTGTATGTACTCGTACTCGTAGTTGTCTGTAGCAGAAAACCCCAAAAGATTTAGATGTTGTCATAGAAAATTGCCATTTTCTCTTACTTCTTTCTTTTGTTGTACCTAAAATTTCCCATTACTTATGCAAACGATTCAATTTTCATTTTCGAATTACTGTTTTATTCAATATTCATCCTTTTTGTTCTGTGCTGGCATTCCTTGTTGCCTGTGTTGACGTGTACTTTGCCAGAGCATGGCAAATGGTAAAGCCCTGACATTATATAATACATAGTTGGTATAATGTTACAACGGTTGAAACAGGAAGAGCACTGCGCTTTAGAACCGTTATTTTGCTTTCTTTTGCATTCAATTCAATGATATTTTCTCTTGCTAGTTGTGATGAATGGGAGTGATTTGTTTCGCTCTAAAATTTCCGCATTGAATGCAGCGCGCACAACGAGTTTACTGCTACAATACCATAAGAAGTATCAACATCAGAGCAGAGTCACAAGGACAGTAAAGGCATTTTTTTTATGCTCGAGTTCGAAAGTAAAGCTGCTCTGCTTTTGTTAGTTGCATATGTAGGCTAGCTGTTTGCTTTTAGAATTGTTTTCTTTAATGCAATTTAATATCTTATTCAACAAGCGAGTGATGAAGAAAGTGATGATGCAGTGATATAAATTTCATTTATTTTTTATGTTTGCTTTATCGTCGTATGTTTGGAATTACCAGTCCATCTACCAACAAAGTCAGAAATATTTTGCGCTGCAGCTTTCCATTCCAGATATTTGTTAAAACATACAACCTTTGATGCCACACGGGCTAAATCAATTAAATTATGATATATTTCCACTGGCCACCTGCGTGATTTACGTTGGGCGAAAAAGCGTGGTCGAGCAGATCAATCAAATCCATGTCACCATTTGTCGCATTCAAGTACAAATTTATGGCCGGTTTGTTTCAATTTTCCTCATCTATCTTTATGGTGTGATGCATCGTTGATAATAATACAACCGCTCGTTTTTTTTTTGGCAAATAACTGACAAGAGTTACAATTTTTCTGAACCCAAAAATGATTGTTTCAACTGTTCTTTGTCGATATGGTTGATCACATATCCACCAAATCTTAATGCCATGATTATCAGGCTTAGAGGGAATATAATGCCGAAAAGATACTCTCCCTCGTAATAGAATCAACTGTTCGTCAATGGTTAAGCTTTCTACCGGAATAAACTAATTGATGAAATTGGAATTAGCAATATCCCATATTTCACGTAAAGGCACAAATTTCTTGCACTCTCGTCAAAGACTTCTAGATTCTTTGTCTTAAAAACGACTATGTTTCATCAATGCACAAAACCTGTCACGAGACATGCTGGATCGATAAATAACATAGCCAAAATATCGAGTTGTTTTAGTCAGAAAGTTGTTGTTTGTTTCTGCCAGCATTTATCAGAAGTCTAATATGACACCGCATTTCAATTTTATCCGTCAGTTTCCATCATTCATTCAGTGTACGGTTCGCATCCAAATTTATACAATTTACGACAACACGGATAACTTCGTCGTTTATGAATAATAAGATAGCGTCCACTGGAGTCTCACCATGCTTACTGGTCAGTAATGGAACCTTATGAACACCACCATTAATGATGTTATACAAAAGGTTTTGATTTACACTCCGATGCATCCTTTTCAAAGAACGACTGATCTTCAGTTTTAACAAATAATTCCAAATTCTCATCGCTCTCAAACATTAGTTCGAA
Source organism: Meiosimyza decipiens (assembly GCA_963680825.1). Taxonomy (NCBI): domain Eukaryota; kingdom Metazoa; phylum Arthropoda; class Insecta; order Diptera; family Lauxaniidae; genus Meiosimyza; species Meiosimyza decipiens. The sequence goes on along the minus strand of OY804258.1, from coordinate 22,321,997 downwards.
TTCCATATGATCATCCTCACTATTATAAATTAATTTTGTTAAAAAAGCCAGGAAAACAGCGCATTGTCAAAATGAGTCTCAAAGACTCAAGGTAGTACTAGGCTAGAATTATTTAAAAAAAAAAACTTTAAGTTTAAAAAAAAAAAATAAAATAAGCTTTTGATATTCAAAATTGGACATTTTGTATTATATTATAATAGCTCTGCAAGCTAACTTGTATATAATCCGATAGACAATAGTTCAAATAAAGTGATTTATTGTTTTAACAGAAATAGTTTGTCATTTCCTGCCAGAAGTCAAAACCAAAAACAATGAATCAGTTTATTTATTTAGAACGTGCATTTAACAGAAGGCCAAATATTTCTGATAACAATATTATCAAGAACTACATCATCATCAACGAAATATTACTATCGAATCTTTTTTATCAACTTTTAAAAATTAGCTACCAAGATATCAGTAATATATGCGAAGATAAGTAGAAATTTTTTAATTATTTTAAGTGATAATTCTCAAAACATCATCAGTGTATGTCACTGATAATGAATTTTTGGAAACGCAAAATACATCTCCGTAAAAAGAAAGAAATATTCATGTGATTTCCTATATAAATAGTAAAAATAGTAGTCAGCAACTTTTAGTTGGCTTGTGATAGTAAGGAAATTTAAGACATTAACAATTTAATTCGTTTTTGAAAAAAGTGCAAGAAAATAATTCTGAAATTCATTTAAAAAATATTAAGTAAAGTATTAAACAACATGATTTTTCCAATAAATATTAAAAGTTTAATCAAAACCACTGCGCTGTTAGTGCTCTTCAGTTTTATCACACTTTCAAACGCTGACTTTTTTGAAGAATGTGAAACAAATGAAGCTGGCACCTTTTTGGCATCATCAAATGATTGTAATAAATTTATTTATTGCAATGGTGAGGATTCACAAGAAGGCTCCTGTCCCGATGGATTGCATTTTGATCCAACAGAAGGTACGTGCACGTCACCTGAAGATGCAAATTGCCGTATTGGCTTAGAAGATGAGGACGAAGTTGAAGAGTCAGATGAAGTAGAGGAAATTTCTACAACTACTTTAGCCACAACAACGGCATCAACTACAATGGCCACAACACAGGCGCCAACAACGGAAGTCGCCACAACATCCGTTGAGGCATTAACCACTGCCGCCGCTGGTGGTTCCAACCCAATGGTTACCATCAATGTTGTCACAAACATTCGAGAGAACTGCCCAGCTGTCGATAATGCCAATGAGATTGTTTTTGTTGCCAGCAAACAGTCATGTGGTGTCTATTATTTGTGTCACAATGGCCAGGCCATCGAACTACGTTGCACAGATCATTTGCATTTTAATGCGAATACGGGTAGATGTGATTTTCCAGTGAATGTTGGCTGTGTGGTATGTGCTGCCTATTTTAGCGAAAACTTTCGACTCTACTGTATTTATGTTTTAATTTTAGGTTGAACGACCTAATGCTACAGTTTGTGGCCCAACGACAACAGATTTCTTTCCTCATTCGAAGAATTGTAATTACTTCTATTACTGCATTAGAGGATTTCTGACGCTGCAGCAGTGTCCATTCTTTTATGGTTGGGATGTAGAGCGTCGGTCTTGTATACAGATGTCACAGGCAAAGTGCTTTAGTAAATAGTTTCTTAAAGTATTTTTATCTTGTGTTAATAAATTATGTTCTTATTTAATAAAATTACAAAATTTTTGTTGGTCTTGTGTTATCCAGGCTTTGATATAAAATAAGGAATTTATCTTTAGAATATATCGCTCACACTATTTATTATCTTTAGCGAAATTTTTCTTGAATTTTAAGCGATTTCGGATTTTTATGTAGACCCAATTTTTGGTATGGTTTAGTTTGTCTTTGAGCGATATTAATTTCTTGATTTTGCCGAAGCTACAATTTCTTTTTTCTCATGGAACTTATTTTGTTCATTAATTTTTAATGTACTGGAGGAAGCAAGACAAATTACAGAAATTATCAATATTCTTCAGTCAGCACCACCAGTTCAATCTGATTGTTTTGTTTTGATTTGAACAGAAAATTATTTGTAATATAAAATTAAAACTAAAATAAAAAGCAAAAGAAAAAAAATCAAACCCAATACTCATCGCATTTAATCATTTGCCTTTCAATAATTATTTACTGAGCTCGCTGTTTAGTATAGTATGTGACAGCGCCTGAAAAATTACATACAAATATAGCAATACAACAATAAAAAAAAGCGACTGAAGCAAGCCACACTAGTTTCATCCATCGCTATGTGGAATCATCAGTGGCCTTTGACCGATGAGTAAGAGTATCTAATTCTGATATGTTTTCCTTTTTGCATAGATTTGGTGACAATCGATCCAAAAACGAAACAATGCAAAGTCCACTTTCTTTTTTCAGTATGTTTTGTAATTCATTTGTTCTTGGCGATTCAAAACAATGTGGAAAGCGCATCGGCTCAAAGGTCACTGATTATTCCATTTAGCAATGAATGAAACTGGTCTAACTAGGCTTATTGTTTTTGTTTTATGGAATTTTTTTTTGTGTTATCACTGAACAGTGAGCTCGGTAAAATAATTACTAAAAGGAAAATGATTGGATTAAACTCGAAAAGTATTGGCTATGATTAAAATGTATAAACAACATCAATAATAGCTGAAAATTATAAAACATTGTAAAAAAAGTCAGATATCAAGAAAGCTATCAAAAAATGGATATTGAAAAAGACCTTTGGTTAGGGACGTTGAAATTTGAGTTACATCGAATAGCGACGAAATATGTAATCAAAATCGAAAATATTGGCAATATCTAAGCTTTAAAGTGATTTCCTTAGAGTCATGTCAGAGCGGCCGCTATAAGCGATACGATCTTAAGTGATAGCACAGAAAATATCAGAGTGAGAGCAAACCAGTTACAAGCGAATAGTGAGGGAGCAGTGAATGACATGATCTCCATCATGTCACTGCAACAAGCTTTCTAGTTTTGTCTACTACCAAGATGATAACGTGCATATTTCTAATATTGATGCATTTCTAGTTAATTTCTTATCTGAAAATGGCTTACGCAGCTCACGATTTTTCATTAACAAAAGATACGACTTGTCAATTATTCAATGCATGCAATAAACCGAAACAGTCTTAATTAAAATAAACTCATAGCTCATTAAAAGCAATTGAACATAAAATTTACTAAAACATCATTTCAATTTCAAATCTCCTTCCCGTAAGACTCTCCCTTGATTTTATTACGCTACTAAGCAGCTAATAAACTAAAAGGCTAATAAAATGCGGCCACCATTCAACCGAAGCATTGCAAAAGCAGCAACAAAGCCACAATTTTTACTGCTGCATCATTTAAAGTCCTTTAAAACACTTTCAAAGTCCTTGTGGGGACGTCAATAAAAGAAGGGTGATCACACACAAACATACACATAGCAACAACACCAAATAAAAATCAACGCGTAGCCAATAAATTTTCCAAAGTTTCCCGTACATACAACGATACGCAAATAAATACAGAAGGATACACACAGATACGATGAACAAGTTTACATTGAGAAAGAATTTGCTACTTCCGGTTTCCGTTGCGCTTTTTGTGTGAGTACTCCCTATGTTGTGTGTGTTTTTTTGCGTGCGTTTGTGCATGTGGAAATGGCAATAGGAATGTTTATATTAGTGCTGCTTGCACTTTGTGCATGAATTCTTTTTAGTGCCCCTAGCTAGCAGTGACAATTTCTGAAATAAAATAAAAAAAAAAACACAGGGCGAAAAGTATGCTGCTGCAACTAACGCGCTCAAATGAATGTTGACAGCAAAAGCAATAACAACAATGCCAACACCAGCCAACAACAACAAACACAACTTTATTGACACCTCATAGAAGCATTATATTGTAGTGATAGTGATGATCCAGATATATCGTAAAGTTGAAAATATATCATGGTATTTAATTTTTAATTTACAAAATGTAAAATAAAAGCTAAGTGGTGCAAGTTCGGTGTGAATCGATTATCCTAAATATGCACTCTAAATCAAAATTTTATAGCCTAAGACACCCGCCTGATCGATACTAACATGCTTTCCAAATTTCATCAAAATCGGTTTTCCAAAAACTTCTCAAAAATAGTTGTAGTCATCTAATTTTTTGTACATATCTTTCACGAAAATTTTCTGAAGGTGCAAACCTCTCTAGCACAATATGGACTTCCATCACGTATTCTTCTTCGCGAATTCGGCCATTTTTAAAAAGCTGTGAGCACGAAGCCTGTAGTGCCAAAACCTTAAAAAATATCTTGAACTGAGATTTGTTATTTCTTCTTTTGAGCCAAATAAGTCAAAATTTAATTGCATCTGACTTGGAAGTCTTGTGTGCCTCTGAGCGTAACTATATCAGTGGCCTCTATTTTGAGTGAAATAGTTGAGAAAATTTATCAATATCAAAATCTAAGAGATACATGGAAAGTGTTGAATAAGTTAAAAAAAACCGGAAGATATTGGGATGGTGGAAAAAATGGCAAATATTTAAACAGGCTGAAAAAGTCAAAAATAAAATGTTGAAAATATTACAAAAAATGGTTGAATGAAATTGGAATAGTTCAGAAAGGCTGATAAAGTTGATTAAATATGGAAAGTGTTGAAAAAAAGTAAAAGAGGTTTGAATGTTCAAAATGTTGTACCTACTTTTCAAAATTGAACAACGATATTTTTCTTTTCAATGCATTTTAATATTCACAATACTAAAAAAAGCACAACTCTAAAAAAAATATTAATATGGAAGCACAAATTTTTTTATTGCTTTTCCAAAGCAGACCATATGGAGCCCAATAACACTTTGTTGGTTTCGTCATTGAGGTTCACTTTTTTTTTGTTTTCATTTTTTACGATATAAAAGTCGGTGTTGCTGCTGTTGTACTACATATTACTTCTATGTGAATATTGCAGCAGTGATCCGGAAATATGCAATCGTCACTTGCAAGCGTTGTGCCATTGAAATGCAATTCAAATGCGCTTCAATGGACTACTTTACAATTCACTCACTTTATGTTTGTTATTTATTTACACACATACATGTGAGTATGCGTGCATTTGAAAGCGTATGCGTGTACTTTGTCGTTACATACCCAGCAGGTAACTGAACAAGGCCTTCCTCGCAGAAGGCCTGCTAGCACTGCTCCAATTGTATTAGGCCTTCTCAAAAGCTATCAGCCCTGATATTAGAAGGCAAAGAAGAAGGACTCCATTCAATTTAAGTCTTTTTATGTATTTTTTTATTTCATATATTGCAGTTTTTATGATTCGACATTACTTTTTTGTCATACGCATTGTTCATATAGAACACCAAAATAAATAACTGTGTTAGAAGTAAATAACATTATGCATGTTGTCAGGCTTGCCTTTTGTTTATTGTTGTGTTTAAGTGTTGTGCATTCAATTCCTTGTCATTAAGAAATGGTCACAAAAAATAAACATTAAAAATGCCAATGCAAGTGAAGTGACGCAAGATAAAAAAACAAAATTAACTCTCAGAGAGAGAGTCTCATGACGTATTAAAATTTTTTTTTTCCAATTACTTCTGTGACCCCTGCTTCAGCAAGAGGTTACAGAAGTCCTGCTTAAGAAGGTTTTTTTTGGGGTATTTCATGTATAAAAATGAAGTACTTTTGAAAGAAAATGGCAAGGCCTTATATGTCTGCGACGTTCCATTTGGGCGACAACAGATTTAGTCTAAACTTGAGCATTTTGATTTTTTTTCGGTTTGCGTTCGAAAGCTATAAAACTGTTTTTCTAATAATTTTGCAAGATATCGTTAATTGAATTTTTTTGTCACTTTATTCAGGATTTGTTTTCTCGTAAACTGCTGTTGATCGAAAAAAATTTTGTGGCAAAATTAACTTTTAACTAATATTTTTAATCAACAACGTTCAGGTTTGAGCCCCAAAAATATTTTTTTGGAAATATTAATATTTGCAGCTTTTGGATAGAACGCTTTAGTCAACTTGTTGGGAATTAAATACACCAATGGATCATATCGACGGAAAGAACATGGTTTTACTTTATAAGATCTAAATTTAGTTTATTTTTCTATCGCTTTTAGTTGAATTGCAAGGATTTTTCAAAAATAAGAATGAAAAATAGTAAAATTACGCACTTTGACGACAAGAAAAACTTGTATGCCTGGATTTCCTTAATTTTTATATATGGTGAAAGTTATTTTAGGTTAATGTATACGTAACTATTTAGAGTATGTATTAATGCAACATTTTTTAAAAAAAAACTTTTGAAACGCAACGTTACTCACCAGCTAGTATTTGACATAAATGACAAAGGACAATGAAATGGCATTTGAAATTTTAATTGGAAAATTATGTGGTTCGCACATTCTACAAATACACAAGTTCACAATGAAATCTATTTAATAATTTCAAATGAAAAGTAAAAAAAAAACTTTCTGTGGTCACATAACATAGGTTACTAAAACCAGTGAAATTCGTGCCATGACTTTTAATGTTCATAACCACAAAACAATATAAATTAAATTCAGAAAAGTAAACTGTTCATTCTTGTATTGTGTTATTATAACAGAGTTTAACAGTATGATGCACATATTTTAAGGAATAATCGCTGTGTAGAGTTCGGTCTTTCATCATAACGAGTGTGCCATCTGCTGGTTACGTTTTCTTTTTTTGGTGAATTAACGTGGTTAAATTGACAGCCCGCTTGTCCCTGTTTTGAAAAGGTTAAGTAAAAATCAAAATTTAGTTTTCTTTTATGAAAAGTTATATGGAGTGAAGTGTTAACTTTTTACCAAATTCATATCAGTTTTTTATTTAACTTTTAATTTTAACCGCATCAACGTTTTGAAAAAAAAAAATATTGTAAAATATTTTCCACATACTAACCAAAACATAAAGCTATCGTATAGAAAGACAAATTCGAAAAAATAATAATTGACTTACAAACTAGAGCTACTTTTCCAAAGAGTGTTAAGACCAACCCCACGCTCCCCTATCATCAAAAATTTCTACATAAAATTAGATAATGGTATGCTGACAAGAAATCTACAACGACCGCACAGCCAAATCTCAACAAGCCACTGAAATCAGAGACCTTTGTTCGGCTTACTAAGTAACATGCAAGACGGCAGGCAACAAATTCAAGTAAAATCCATTAGTCAAAAGCTAAACCGGGAGCTTAATAACTACCTTACTTATATGCTAGGTGCCATGCCTATTTATCGAGTCACATGAATATTTGTTTTACTAATTAGGAAATTTTTTTAAGTAACTCATTACATGTTCGGTGCCCTAGAATTTCGAATTTGGATTTGCCTATAGAAAAAGAGGTCGACTTAAAATTTTTAAGCTACTATTAATTCAAATATCAACGCAAAATAAAATAAAACCCGCTATGACATTTTCCTTTGTAAATGGGATGGACCATGCCAAAAATTTTGATGTTTGGTAAACATAAACGATTCACATATGTTATATGAAAGATTGACATTATTTTCCCAAACTTTTGTTAACAATGGATTTTGGTGTAGCTCAGCAACAAAAGTTTTTCATTTCAATCATAATAATCACACAAGGTAAATGCACCAAACAACGTAACATTGCAAAACCGATTGTATACGAAATATTTATTATTCCTTGAAAGTGACCATGCACGCAAATTTATCTATCATTTTCAATCAATCAATGTATGCATATACAAATGTAAGTAAATATGTAGCTGCATTGTGTTGATTATTTCAAAATACATCATGTCGTATGAGCAACGTTCGTTCCCACAGTGTAATTCATTTCATTTATATTAAAATTTTCCTCGAGCAGTTTGTTTGTATTTCACTTTACTTGTTTGTTATGCTTAAATTAAAACAACAAAAATAGCAACAGCAATAACATGAATTGCTGTTTTTCAATAGCAACAACAAAATCAACATCAAATCCAGCCACAGTAAGGGGCAGTGGCTATGCAGTAAAATGCTCGTAACTAAGTACAATGAACACTAGAAAATTAACAATTGTTCAAAATTTGTATGAAATTTGATTTTTGTGTGGCTATTTCTTGTTGTAATTTATTGTTTATTTCTTACCACCAAATCACGTTCTATTTGAAATTTTATGAATTTCGTATGAATTGAGCCATCTACCTCTGTGAAAAGTTGACAGCATACGGTAAATTGGCCATGGTCTGCTAATGAAATCACTTTGATGTTGATACTAATTGATTTTTCAGTTGTTAAATGAAAATTTAAATGGATTTAGAGTTTGTTAACAATTATAAAAGGCAGTGTGCTAAGCACAACGAAAATTAAAATTAAGCTTTAAGTGAAGCACTTGGTAAAGATGCAAAACTAAAAAATTCAAAAATTAAATTTTATTTGAAGTTAATTACTACTGCAAAATATCATACGTTGAATTTGCCAAAAAGTATTTTGCATAATTACGTATCTTATTTTGTTTAGAGGTTACCAGATCATTATAACGTTTTTCAGGCGGAGGCTATAGCAATAGAGGGGGTAGCATCCTGGCTAACATTTATTCAGATAGTCAGGTAGCTATAAAATCTCTAGAATCAGTCTTCCAAAACTGACTAGTGGCGCAACAATGTCGCTCGTCTTTAAACGAGATGGCTCAAATTTTAACATTCACCTCATCTGGGTGCCTGGTGCTACCTTCAAGTTACTGCTTAAAGAAGAAATGGTATTAAATGCTAACAAAAGATGGACTCTAGGGTCAACTTGTAATATAACTAGGCAAATCTGGCTGAAATGGGATGCTAAGCGTTCGTCGGAACTAATTTCTTGCACTAGGCATAGTGTCTCGTCTGTTGTCGCAGTCATAACTGGCCACTGCCTCATCGGCAGACATTCAGAGAGATTACGTGTTAGGTCCTTTGACTTCTGTAAAAGTTGTGGAGATGTCGAGGAAGAGGAAAATATTCAACATCTTCTCTGCTCCTGTCCCGCACTAGCTAAAAAATGCCACAAAGCTCTTAGGTCGTTTTTATTTGATAATTTGGATGATCTTAGACATGTTAGTATAGGTCGGCTATTTAGTTTCATTACGAAATCTGTTTGGTCCAACGAGAGGGTATAGTGAGACACCCTGTGGTATCACATATCATAAGAGAGTCGGTTTTCGTAACTGACTGCCACTCCTACCTAACCTAACCAATCTTATATTTTCCATTGCGACATGATTTTAATCAAAGTAAATGTGGCTTCAGAATTTTTAAAAATAAAAAGATTATAGCCAATTGATTAAATAATTTTAAGGAAATGTTTGGCATAGAAATATTATTTTTTAAATTATTTTAAAAATATGAATATTTTGTTAACTTTAGTTGAACTAAATTGCGAATTAATTATTTGTATGACATCAGTACAAGTGCAGTATTTTACTTTTAAAGTAAGATAATTAAAACCTTCATATAGTGAGTTTCCTTTTAAAGAAAAACACTAATTAATATTCTTCGCAAGCAATGCACATGGCCAATGTCATATGGCTGCTCTGGGTATTGGTTGCGCGACAGAAAATTGAATGACATTGCGCTACTGCATGACTTAAAAGGATTATAGACCATTTTGAGTGCAATAATTAATTGAATGCAATAAAAAAGCAAAAAAAAAAAAACTTAAAACTTTTGGAAAATGAAAAAAAAGGACCAAAAGTAGACGCAGTAACATACCGCTCCAAGTACATTTTTCATTCGTAAGGTTAAGTAAAATAAATTCGTTGCACGTGTTTGGTGAAAAATCTGAAAAGTTCTGTGAAAACAAGAAAAATAAAGATTTAACGCTCAATGACTAGATTGGGAACAATGCGGCCGACCCTTGGATATTTTTTTTTTGGGCATGAGAAAAAAAGGAAAATTAAAAGGAAAATATCTCCTTACTCGTCAGCGTTATCTGGAACAGCACTGAAATAAATGAACGAATGAATGGATGGCGAATGCGGAAAGCTATGCTGCTTTGCAATGAGAATTTAAGGAAGAAATCCCTGTAGCATTTTTGATCATTAAATTTAAAGTTTGACTTCGTTTTATTTTGGTTGTTCCTGTTTTATTTTTGCCGTTGTGCTTAAATGACATACTGTGCTTGGGGAATAGACAAAAACTTTAAGTTTATATAATTTAAAATTTAAGTGCTTAAGAAAGATAATGTTAACAAAGTTAAATCCATTTTTACAAAAAAATGTTTTTACGTAGGTGGCGCTAATGTATATTATATTTTTTTTGACATTTTTTTATTTTTAGTCCCTAATTAAGGCTTAAGTAAGCTATGCAAAAATGTTGAAAAGATGATGAATGTCCTTGTTATGTAAAATAAACACTAAAAACTTTTCTCCATATAAAATTTTTTCTTTAAAAATTTTAGTACTTTCACTGAAAAATTTTCAATAAATTTTTAGATCTAGGTATGTAGGTACACAGTTTTATTGATTTCAAATTACGAGGCTAAATAATTTGGAATATTTTTCGTATTTTAGCTACCTTCTTTACAAGGAGCACTCACAAAAACTTTCACCTCATAACGTTTGTGCTTTGAGATAACTAACCTTTAAAAATACTTAAGGGAACTGGCTAAAAACTCATTTGTGAAAACATCAACCTCCTACTCAAAATTTTACTTAAAAAATAAATGTGGTCTTATAGCAAAGGAGTTTTCAGCAGTTGGAAATCTCTAAAATGTAGTTGTCCTTAGCGCTTCCTTAGAGTTCGGGGAGTTAACTTCTGAATAACTAAAATGATAATTTTAAGCCAATTTTAAGTTTCCGTATTGTAAGTTGGAGACTGCAACAACAATTTTAAAGATTATTTTAGGGACTAAGCTTTATAAAACCCAAAAATGGTGGAAAAATCGATATTTCTTTACATGGTATCCATGCAAACTATGGTTAATATTCTTAGTCTAAAAACTTTAAGGCAACCACAAATTTAACGGTCATTGCTTTGGTAGAACCTCGAGGGTGACGAAAATTGATAAGAAATTCCATAAGATGGAACAATGGGCTTGGGAGCAATATTGTTATAGTGCTTTTGATCAGGCCTTATGCCTATGATGTAGCTTAGGATATAAGTATTAATAGTACATTAAAGCACACTCATAATCACTAATTAAATTCTTCATAATTCAATCGATATCTTTTTCGAAAAAAATGATTTTGTTTTGAAAAATGTTAGTCATACGTCATGTTGAGCGCATTGCAATGATTGAGCGTAATCGTATATATCTTATTACATTAAGTTATTTTTTAGTATTATTTGAACGACTGACGCATAAGTAATATTTTCATACACAAAAGGCTGCTTAAAAACAACATTTACGCTAAAAGGTTGTAGTAAGAACAACAGATTGTCTCCTTCAAGTCACAAAATAAGAATATGGCGTTCACTTGTTAAATATTTAGGCGTAACTCTTACACTTTGCTAAGCAATAACTAAACCATTCAGAACTGACGTTAAATTTTATTAAAGGATGGGTGTCCCAAATATATTAAGTGGAATCGAAGAACTGTAAACTTTGGAGCGAATCAATATTTTAGAAACATTGTTTTTTTCAGACTAATTAATTCAATTTTGAAAAATGATTAACTACACGAACTTTTGGCTACCCGGTTTAAGATTGGACACAACCCTTTAATGTTTAGGGTGTTTTGGAGTTATTTTAATGTAAGAAGTGCCCTATCTAGAGATGTTAACGTTCGAGATTATTTCGGCTAGAAAGAATTTTGTTCAAACTGAGAAACCTGTTACCGAACGTTCATGAGGCAACAGAAGCCACTTACAGCCATTTACTGAAAACATCCTAATCTCTCCTAAAATCTATCTTCGACAGCAAATACTTGCTGAATGCCACATAAATGGGCTATAATTGACCAGTACCCTGCATATGGAAACTAAAACTGACTAAGAGAGATTTCATCTCCGACTCAATGGCTTCGTCAATAAAAAAACATAGTTTCTACGGTGAAGAAAACCATTAAATTATTTGGATACGAAACGTATATGAATGTACTTTGAGTTTTGTGTGGTATCCTGACTGAAATGCTGATGGTGCTCAATTCTTTGAAGAATCAAGTTGGGAAATTGTGAATAAGGACGAAAGCAATGCTGAAATTTGTTTTCATTTACAGCTGTATGCGCTCACGTATGTACAAAAGGGGTTTCAACAAAAGTGATTTTGCCTTTAAGGTCTCGAAAATATCCTCATAACAAGAAATTTTAAAAAATGGAGATGATATTACCGACTCGCTCTTTTGACTTAACCAAACGGTTATAAAAATAATCCTTAGTCTTTCGAGACCTCAAAATAAGCTTTAAGTCTCTCATGTAGGTCTTGACAACACAAACTTAGAAAAAATTGATAAAAAATTTGTTCAGATGCTTAACAAAAACTAAAATTAAAAAAATATTTTTCATTCTTGCCATCATGTAAAAAATGACTAAGCTACAATATTCTTCTATTGTAGTTTTCTTAAAATTCACAATTTCCCGCCATTCTCAAATACTGTGCGTCGCTTTGAAATAAACTGCCATGGGTATTGCCATGAAAGTTTGAGGTATTTTAATGATGGTGCTTGCAGCATATAAATGGCCATTGCTGTTAGCGTTACTGTTGCTTCAAGCTGTGAGTTCTTAAATCAGCGTAATTATTCCGAATTTTTGTATTAAGCCAAAAAAAGTTATATTAAATAAAAGTTTACTTTTATTAGCAGTTTAATTTTTTCCTTTCTCTCTATAGCAGTGTTTTGCTTATGCATTTAATTAATTTATTTATTTTTTTCGTGCTCACTCGAATATTTTGGATGGACTTTACGTTACGCAAATTATAAGCTGCTGTTGAGTTATAAACTGTCGTACAATATATTATTGCTAATTTTCTTTCCACCCCTCGTAATAGGTACGTAATACACTTTATTTACATTTTTTTGTTTGATTCACATGAGATTTTGTGTAAATTTAGTTTATTTATATGACGCTGAAAGACCTGCCTGTGACATTTATGAAAAAATGTTGTAAATTTAGTGCTGTAAGCTTTATGAAATTGCATGCATGTATAAATGTTACCTTTACTGATGTGAAGTTTAAGATAAAAACTCCGAATATCCCAAAAATTTGTGTTGAAATACTAAAAATATTTTTTCTTTAATTTTCAAGCAAACCGTTTTTGAATGTATGTCCCTCATGATCTTAAAAAAAATTTAAAAATGTTAGTTTTTAAACTTTGAGGATGTTTTATCCTAAGCTAAGACGATTTTTAAAGAAAAACTTCTTTGGGTTAAAATAACTGCTGTTCAGTAATCGGAAGTAATTTATCTACATTTTAATACAGAAGTTTGAACATAGTTTTTTTTTTGTAGAATAATCACATTTTTTAAGCTTTATTCAGGTCTTAACCGTGATATCTCAAATATTTCCGATTGTGTCTCATGTTGTCAGTTTTTTATTCTGCTTTGACAGTTTTCCTTTACGAGTATACAACTTTGTCGCACACTTTAAAGCCAAACTTTTAAGCATTCAATCAATCATTGTTGCATTCAACTCTTTGATGCCGCTATCCCATTTATCTGTTGAAAGTACACGTAGGTGTATAATTTATCTAATTACACTCGTTGCTGTTGCACATAGAACGTGATTGCGACAGGCGCTTTGCATGTCATTGCTAGTTTTTACTCAAACACATACATTACTTTATATTAAAACACATAAATAAGTAATTTTTGTGTGCATAGAAACTTCAATATAATCAAAAGCTGACAGTTGCTGTCTTTGAAGTCTTTTTATTGGAAATATTTAGACCCCTTTTGCCTAATTAAGTCAATATAAGTGCATAAGTTAGATAAACTTTTATCAGATATATTATGCTTCAATTTTTACATTAACTTCATCTTCAAGACATTCCTTCAGCAATATATTTTTTCAACTCAAAAGAAACTTGGCAACTTAAGCCGTATTCCAAACAACCCCAAAGAGATTTGTGCTTAAGTCGCAAGAAAAACCTTAAACATTAGTAACGTTTAAAAGTAAATGGATACGGAAATGAGTAGATACTTAGAATTAAAAGCTTTTCACTACTTTACGCAATGCGTATAAATGTTATTTTTATATCTTACTTATATAAGTATGTATGAAGATACGTTTGTATATCGTCGTATAACTTATCGCATCGCATTTTGAAAAAAGTTTCTTCACTTTGTCTGAAATGCAATAACTCTTATTTAGACTTTGAAAAATTGTTATTTATATATATATTTTTTTTTGTTTTCGTAAACAAAACACAAACTTTCTGCCAAGCTGTTTAAGTGAATACTTAACAAATGACTTGTACAGCTTAAACAGCGTTGCCAAAAAAGTTTTTTAACAACTACTAAAAATGTTGCAGCTATAATTATGCTTTAAAATATAAAATAACACATACAAAAAATTTCAACATATCAGTGAGACAAAAGTACTGAAAAAAAACTACTTACAAACATAAATAATACAAATTAAAAGGGAAAGGCGTAGTCATCTTGCAATGAGCACAAAATATAAGGACTATGAACAAAATTTGAAATAGAGTGTTGCAAGAAATTATGTTTTCAGGAAAATTTTTCGAATTGCGTCAACAATTTGAAGATTTTTTGTTTTGCAAGGACAATAATTCTTTTGGAAGTTGTTTTGAAAACATGTATGTATATCCGAAAATTTTAGCCGAGGGCTTTTATGATTCTTAAATAGCTGAAAAGCAATATTTCGTATTAACTTTTACTTAAAGTTAGATGTCAAATTGTCTTCTTCTCTTTTTCCTGCAGAAAATTTGAAGGCGTTCCAAATGCGACTCTTTATTTTGTGCCACATTGAGATTATTCTAACGAAATATTTAATTCAATTTGTTACTACATTTTTTGAAACAGTCAACTTAACACGCATGTAAGCTACTGTATCATGTTTTCTACACAATGAAAACCTCATGAAAAGTTGTATCCTGCCAAAGATCTGCACACACACAGTCAAAGTAAGACATTTTTTAAAACAACTAAAACACAAGCATAAAAGCAAAAACAAATTGCTGAAAAAAAACCCTTTCAACTAGATCACGTTTTCAAAATGTTACATGAAAAATGTTACTTTTTACTGCAAACTGCATGAGAAGTGATATATGAACACGAAAAAGTACGATTTGTGTACGTGTTACTGCACAACGTAGGTGAAACAAAGGGTGGTTTGTGTACAATGCTCGGTACTCAGATAATGAACAGCTGCATTTCTTCATTACTGCCTTTGTTTTTGTTTCACTAGATGTCTTTACATCAGCAACGAAATACAATAACAAAGCGTTAAAATTAAATCTTTTCAAATGCCTGAAGGATGTTAAGTTTTTGGAAAATGTCCGCCTTTATTGTTATAATAATAATTAAAGAGTGCTGTTGCTTTGTTACTTAGCATATGTAACGTATGTCACAGTTAAATCAGGAAATATGATTTAGCTTTGCGCTTTTCATTCAGTTTAATAAATTTTCTATTAATTATTGAAATTGATCAATTGATTGATCAGTTTAAACAGAACTCAAAAAATTGCATAAAAATTATTTAAAAAAGCAAATATTTTGCTTGAAAGATTTTCACATTGGCAGAAAAAAAAACAGCCCGTTCTTTTGTCTATCACGTTTTAAAACAGCTTGTAATCCATACAAATCAAATGTTGAACCAAAACATTTTGGATCTCACAAATGTCCGCTGTTATTATGACTAAATTGGTGTGACTTTCAATTGAACTTCTCATATTCATTTCAAAATTCGTTAGCTGAGTTAAGACAAAACGAAGTTAACAAAAAGAGCATAATGTCAGTGTCAAAAGTATTTTTGAAAATGTTTAACAAAGCCGTGATATATAAAAAACGTGCCGTTTTTGATGCTCGTGTGAAAGCTTTATATGATAAAAAGCTATGTTTTCCGGAATAAAAATTCAATGGTAATTTTCCATTCAAACTTTTGGGCTATGTTATTTGATTAAAACCTAATCCAAGTGACTTGAATTTTACGACGCCAATCTCACACTCGCTTTTGTTTTAATTGCCAATGCCTATAGATCGACGATTTCTTCACAATTTTTTTGCTGAATACTTCATAAGACTGTTGCATAATTCCTTACTTTACGATAAGCATTCCAATTGTGTCATAAAGGTAAAGCTTCAAACGTTTAATTTAATAGCTTGAAGAACTACACCATACGCTTTAAAGACACTCTTTTTTGTCAAAAATGTAGTTCAAAAAGAATGAAATATCTTAAAAATTTACATTAAACTTGTTTTGAAACATACAATATTGTCACGCTAATATATAAGCTTCTTTGAGCAAATCTTTGTTGCCTATACGTTGACAATCTCTTAAGTTATTGAATGATTAAGTTCTTGGTTTATTATAAAAAAGAATGTGGCTTAAGAAAATTCCAGGTAGTGAAGTAAGTAATCAACATATCACAACTTAGAAATTCTTCACAGTGTTGACCAAAAAGGTCGCTGATGATTACGTTTAACATTGGCTGAAAATAGTATAACAAGCTTTTATAGTTTTTTTTGTTGTAATCTTGTCACAATTCATAGTATATTTAAGAACAAGCGTAGTAAAAAAATTATAATACGTTCCGATCAATCACCACAAAATAGCATTATTTTGAGCTACTGTGCATATTGGTTTCAGCAAGCTTAGTTTTGCGATTATATTTATTTATTTTTGTCATAATTTTTCAACTAATATCACTCATGCTTGCTCATTGGATCAATGTTCATATCACCACAAAATAATATGAGTTCGTTAAGGGGCGTGTATTCCAATTATTTGCAAAGACAATTTGATAAGTTGCTTGCATAAATTCTAAGCAGACGCAATTAATCGTTTTAAGAATCGATCAACAATTACGAATAATAAAAACTCATTTGGATCTATAACAACTGATTTTGAAATATATTTTTGTTGAAATTGCTTTTCATCATAAATGACCCACCCAATATTCATACATTGATTAACATCTCTTTCTTTTCTGCATCCAGTCTTTTCAAACAAGCTTCATTATTTCATTAATAAGAAGTTAAATGAAATAAAATTGTATTTTATTTTGTTATTGTGTTTGTTTTCTTAATAATAAATCTTTTGTATTCATCCATATTTCATTTCAAGTTTCCTACACTTAAGCTCTTCTTAAGATTTCTACAACTCTCTATTTGCACACCAGCAGTCATGAGGCATCTTCATCCAGTGTTGGTTTTATCTTCACTTCATTTTGCTAGTGGCTCTCAAGTTATTCGTAAGAACTGTACAATGATTCCTAGGTAACACACAAAGTAATAGCAATGTATATTTTTCATACGTAAGGTTGTACCAAAACCAAAAATATCAGCAACACCTATTTTTTCCTTTGGCCTTCACAAGAACAGCAACAACTATATTCATACTCGGAAAAAAGCATAAGGAAAAACAACAAGAAAACATGAATTGCCACTTAAGGCAACCTCAAAATTCATGAGGATAAATTACAGCTGGTGCTAGTTGTAGGTGGGCACTTCCATATTTAGGCAGAGTTTATTTTTACTAAGTGTGGGTGCCTGTCAGTTACAGCTTTGTGTGTGTGTGTGTGCAAAGTCTGTTTGTAGCCACCTGTGTTTTAATTATACCATAATAGCACAATTGCTCTAAGGTCTCGGAGTAAGTTGGCTTTACTGGCTATATCTTTAATTTGATGTCGATAGTTTTTGTGTATTTAATGTTAGAAAAATTAATTGCATTTTTTTAAATTTTTCTGCTAGTTAAACGGATTGGTTATGCTCATTTATGAGTTATAATTTTGAAAGTAAATTTAAAAGATTAGAAGACTGGAATAGAAGAACCATAAGATGAGGATTTTTAGGAGTAAATTGGCTATACCGCATTTGTTCAGCGCAATGCAGCAGTTAATTAAAAATATTTCAAAATGATGAGGATTAAATGATGATAGAGACGATATGGTAACCTCAACCTGTTTTCACCGAAAATACCGGTCAAAATTCGCTAAAAGTATTGTTTCCGATAAAATATAAAAAAAATTCAGACACAATTTTTAATATTAAACTATCATTTATTTCGCCGAATGTAGTAATTTCCATAAAAATTTGCTTAGAGTAAAAGGATATTATAATTTGTCAAAAATCACAACAAAATATCTTCTTTTGTTTTTTTTTTTTTTGACATTATTTAGACAATAAAAGATGCATGCAGATGACGGCATAAAAAAATTTTTTGACCAACTTCGAGATGTTTTTACTCAATAGAAATTTGTCTCATAGAACTTCAAATAATCGCTCAATAGAATTTTTGGTTCTCTGCTCCAAAAAAATTTTTTTTGACGATTTTGTATATTTTATAAAAATCAAAGTGTAGATATTTTTCAAATTTCAAACAAATCCTTTCGATTGGTGCATACAGATTTTATCATAAGAACAGAACATCCCATTCGTTATTGATCTTTAATTTTTGATCTAACACCTTAGTAGCTTGCAATATTGTTTCTCAGTGAATGAGATTGAATAAGTCAATTCCAGCGTTTAAAAATCTTGGCACAAAGTGCACTTGTTGTTTCAATACAAAAAACTATTTTTTAATTATAAAATTTTTCTGTAAAATTAATTACAATTCGCGCTTTAGAAATTATTTACAATTATAAGAGCTCTTAAGTGCCTTACCGCATTAGCTCTTACTAAGGCTTTGTGAGTGATAATCACCTTAGTTCTTTTGTGAAACTTCTCGCATTTTTACTTCCGCATTTGTGATTATGCATTTCCTGTTTGCAACACACATACATAAACAGCACATGTGTCCCTCTGCGGATGGCACGTATCACCGCGACACATTTTTTCCAAATGATATGTTTCTTTTATAATGTTTTTTTATCATATTTTACACTGCTTTATTCTTAGATCCTTCGTTTATCGTCTGCTGCTATATAATGCGGTTAAAGTTGTAAAAAATAGAAAAACATCAACCTGAAGTTTCAAGCAGTGCTTCTCGGTGTCATGTCAATTGCTTTTGTTCTCTATGATTTTTTCAAAGTTTAGTCCTGTTCTCTTTGTTTATTTCTACAAGTGCTCTTCGGTTTTACTATCGCTTAAGCATTTTGCGTTTTTATATATTTTATATATCCGGTGCTTTGCGTTTTAAAATTAAGTCACAGTTTACCAATTTTTGAGAAAGCATCGATACAATTATTTTTTATAAATTTTCTTATTTTACTAATGGACCTTTCTACAAAAAACATTTTCCTTTTCATTTACAAATTAAGTGATATTGCTCGATAAACTTGAGCCGAAACATAGTAGAATTTTATTTTCAGTTTTACTAAAATTCATCATTATTTGAAAATTGCAACAGTTCCGTGAAATTAAAAAAAAAATAATTTTTTTGATGTTTTTTGCCGATATGTAAAAGTGCGAAATCTCAAAGAATCATGGGCTGCAATTGTGGTTGGCTCATGATCCCTGTATAAGAGAGACTTTACGTAGCCATACACAAAATAGTTTAGTGGGGTCAAATCGCATGATCTTGCTGACCAATGGACTGCTCCGCAACGTGGGATTAATTGCTGACCAAAGTCGCCGCTCAATACGTCCATAACATTGCGTGCCGTGTGGCACGTGTCACCGTCTTGTAGAATCCATATGTCAACCAAGTCAAATTCTTTAATTTTGGGCAAAAAAAAGTCAGTAATTATCTCACGGTACCTAGCTCCATTGACTGTAACGTTGCGATTTTTTTTTATTCTTGAAAAAGTCCTATAATGTCGCAGGCCTTTAAACCGCACCAAATGGTGCATTTTTTAGGATGCATCGGCAGTTCTTGAACTGCCTATGGCTGCTCTTGTTTATTGACGTATTCATTGAGCCAAAATTGAGCTTCGTCGCTGAAGAAAATTTTTCGATAAACATATTTCTCACAGAGCACGAATTTCGATAATAAAATTCAATAATTTCCAGTAGCTGTTCTTTTGTCAATCTATTTTTGGCTTTCACATATGTAACAAATGACGCGTGAGGTGTCAAAATATTTACGCTAAAAAAATAAACAGAAAAAAAATCACCCGTTTTAAGAAAGTGCGGAGAGATTCAAAGAAGTTAGTGCCTGTTGATTTGTAAAGCGTTAAAATTTGTTGACTAATCAGCATTTGCCAGCGACTTCACATGATTGCATAGAAGTTAATCAAGCCTTTTCCTGAAAACACTAATATCTTCTCCGAATTACTGCATCGTGTTGTCAATGTTATACGTAATATTCAATAACTTAATACAGACAATTTTAGTTGTTATATGCCGCAAGTTAATTAAAAAAAATAAATGTTGGAAATTATTCCCTTGAACAAATAAAAAAACAGAATTTAAATTCAAACTAAACTAAATTTAAAGTTCTATCACTCATAAAACAAAGCCTGACAAGAAAAAAAATTGGCAAACAGCGGCCATGGTTGTAAGTGAGAAGTAGCTGTGTAGGTCTTACTGCTGAAAAGATTTCATATTTTTGTTTCTATTCATTACAAAACTACACAGAAAAAGTGTTGCTGAGAACGTACTTAAAAGTAGAAAACTTTTTTTCCACACTATCAAGTGTGGAAAGTTGCCCTTTATGGTATAGGGATACATACTCGTATCTTGCGAACGTGTTAGTAAATCGAGAGTTTTCACCGATATCATGACGAAGGAAAAATACTTTAATACTTTTCAAAACGAATTGAAAAAAAGTGCTCAAAATTTCGACTTCACTGACACTCAAAAAGCCGGTAAGTAAAGTGATGAGCATATCAGCCTAAGACTACGCCAATGTGATGAACACAATTGAAAATTAATGGGCACACTTAAAAAAAAAAGTTCCAAAACGGG
Organism: Meiosimyza decipiens; assembly: GCA_963680825.1. NCBI lineage: Eukaryota > Metazoa > Arthropoda > Insecta > Diptera > Lauxaniidae > Meiosimyza > Meiosimyza decipiens. The sequence goes on along the minus strand of OY804258.1, from coordinate 22,301,095 downwards.
CTCTAATAAAAAGTTTTTAAACATAATTTTTTTTTTAAGTGTAGACTTGAACGTTTTTGTTGCTCAGCCACTTGATTTTGTGCAGCCGCATTCAAAAGTTGTAGGAATTTTCAGAAAACCTCTTGTCGTGCACACTTGTTTGCCTTTAGATTAACATGGGTAAACATGGTCGAACATTGGTGTTAAATGTCCAAGTACAACTACGGCAACGACGAGTGAATGGATGAGAAGCGCCGCTCCCATATAGTAAATGCATGCCGCAAACATACACTTACATACATGTGTTACTTAAAGCCTCAAGTGGTTGACACATTGTTAATAGTAGCGGCTTCATATTGCGGCTCATTTCTTAATGTGATGACAGATTTGTTTGTTGCTGTTTTTATGTTATTTGATTTTTGCTCTGTATACAAAGTTCAATGTTATAACTTAAGTTTTGCATAGTAATATGTGTTTTTCTTTCCCAGTCTTTTGAAAACTTTTGATTTTTCTTTAGTGAAATTTAATTTTAGAAAATAGAGTTCTCTGAAGATTGTTCGTTCGGCCAAATGAGCAGAAATTTTGAGAATTAGTAGTTTTTGTGATGTTGATTATAAGTCTCAATTGGTATGACAAAATCCTATGACAAGACTTAGAGTTATTGACCAATTACTCGTAAGACTCTCATTTGACGTTCAAAATAATATCTTTTTAGCTATCAATGAATTTTTTGTTGCAAAAATATTTTTTTAAGATTATTTTTTTCTTTTTTTGGGATGTATATTGATGCGAAAAATTATAAAGTGAGGTCTAAGAGAAGCAGTTCTTTGATTTATTAATACAAAGTCAAGATTTATTCGTGACTACAGTAGACGGGTGTGTATCTGATGCATTAGATTTTCAGCTCTGATATAATAAATTAATGATAAAATCTTCCCATGGAAACTAAATCTGGATTTGCTTCTACAGAAATCTTTAAATAAATTAGTCTAAATTCTATTTATTTAGGGCTAATTTTAATTTTTAGTCCCACCGTATCATTTAAGTTTTTGAGGTAGTTTCTTGCAGTTAATTTTGCTTGTATCTGTTTAAAATTACCTGCGCTACTTATTACTCAAACTAAAAATGACCTTACTCCTAAAGACTTTGACCTCAATGGAAGAAAAAAAAAAACTGAAATTAAGTGAAATAATCCATAATTTATTACCCAAAAAACGTAATTTCGCTATTTCTACCCCCAAAAAATTATTTGTAAAAGAGCAATTTTCTGCTCGTTAAAAACAAATTAAAGCGTCAATACAAACACTCACATAAAAACGGCATATAACTTCACGCCAAAAACAAATTTCGAGCAACAACAACACAACAGCGCTGAAAATATGCCGGCTATGGTTAATGGCACAAAAACCGGATGTAACGCCATGCAAACGGAAACGGAAATGGAAATAATGTTTATGTGAGCATTCATAGAAAATTTAATAAATACGAGCGTTCCTTACAAACAAACAAAGCGGTTGCCCAAAGTTTGCTTAGTGATGTTTTTTTTACATAGATTTCCTTTAATTCGTGCCAGTTGAACAGGATAATGCGAACTGCTTTTAGTTAATATACCAAGAAAAAATTGCCATAAGCAAAATGAAAAGGATTTTTTCAGCAAGGTCAAAACATTTTACAATTTTCCAAAAAAAAAAATTTTAAAACTTTTGTTGACGTCTTTGAGAAAACAGCTCTTGACCAGGACGGTGAATATGACGGGAAAGAGAATACTTTGAATAACAAATGCAGAGCTTATAATAATATTTTATTGTTCGGATATTATTGCAGTGCACTGAGAAAACAATATGTTTGAATATAAAAAACGCATATTTCATATAGAGCAATTAAATATTTGATTGAGTCAAACATAAAATGCTTCAACCAACACTTACCACTATTTGATCCAAATACAATATGTTTTGCTCAAATAAATATTTAACTGCTCTATATGAAATATGCGTTCCTTATATTCAAACATATTGTTTTCGCAGGGTGTCTAAGGATTTCAAATGGAAATTGAAATCACTTTGCCAGAAAAATTGTTCGAGGTGTCCTTCTTCCTTGCTATTTCAAATACATTAAAAAATTTAGGTTTTTAAGAAAACAATGGCGTACCATTCTTATGCAAAAGACTGCAAAAAAAGCAAGTAAGTTAAATTTCTTACTGATATCATATTGATAATATTTTTCCTCTATAGAGTAACACTTCAAATTTGGCAGCAGTCCTTCCTCTGCGTGTGTCTTATCAGCAATGAATTTGTAAAAAAAAAGAAAAAATTAAATAGCATTAATTTTGCTTACCAACACACCCAAAGAGGTTGAAATACACTTGCACCCATAGAGTATAACAAGCTATGATAAAGAAGCTCTTATGCAATCTGCCGCTTGACCCCTAAGCGCACGTGATCAGTGACAGCTGACTGATTTACAAGGGCTACCAGCGAAAGAAACCAAAATTGGATCATCCATTTATATATAAAAGTTTTTATTTTATATCCTTCATTTGGTAAAACAGTTCAAAGGTTCGCACATGCCTTCCGAACAATATTGTTCGACTTCCTTCTTTCAACAAAATGCGCCATTAAATTTAAAAAATAAATTTTGTTGTGTTTTTTAATTCCACATTCAAGTGCTTACTGTATTTTATTACATTGCTATTGTTTCCATAACATGTTACTTTCATGTGCCAAACTATTGCAACAATACAACGATACACGAGTAACCTAATAAGCTTAAGCAATCCAACCTTACCCCCTACATATTTGACCAGTGACCCCAACCCTATAGCAAAATATTGCTGAAACTATTAAACCGAGCGTTTCAGCTGGCTCCGTTGAAAACTTTTATTATTAATCACATGGTCACGTGCAGTACGACAACATGGTGGCTGGTAGTGATGGTGGTGATGATGTTGATTTCTGTTTACGGCAGTCAACCCGAATGCGTGCTGTTATTTTCGTCATTCAATTTGTATTTCATAAGAAAATTTAATAGGATTTCTTTTTATTTCATAAATTGTTTTAGTTTTCAGTTAGTATGCAGTGATTTGTTGCAAAACATTGTTGTTGCTGCTGTTGTAAATTATTGTGTGCTGCCACAAAAATGAGTGAGAAAAGTGTTGGTTCGTTGGCTTACCATTGCTGTGCAGTTGTGTAAAAAGTTTTATGGATACTATAGAAATTTATGCTTAGGGGTGTAGTCTGAATACAATTTTTCACGCTGTTGAAACTTTTTATTTTAAAGGAATAGATTATAATTAATTCTTTGTCCAATGTAAAGTTCTAAGAGTCATTACTTCTGCTACAAGCTACAGTAACTCATTCTTATAGCGTTTTAGATTCTATAAATTAAATATCTTATGTTCGTCAATTTTTTTTTTTGTATGAAGCTACTTAACTTGTTAAGTATGTCTTAAATTATAACTTTATTAAATCTTTAACTGTAGCAGAGAAAAAATCCTAACTGAAAGCTTACTATAATTTTCGAAGTTTTTATTGCACTGCTCGATTAAAAATCTTCGTAGGCATGTTAAGAGACGTTCAGCTCTAACTTGAGTACAATGGGGTTGATCAAAATCAGGACTGGATATCAACTGCCTTATGAGGGAATTCTAAATAAAACTTAAAATATTTTTACCCAACAACTGTTGATTAGGCCCTATTGCAGGTAGTACCAGTGATGTCTGAGTTGAGATAAACTGTGTGCAACTTCTTTTGGATTTGCAAATTTTATTAATGTGATTTGCATTTGATTTGCTATATATATATATATACATATATATTTCTTGTGTTTTTTGACTAATTTCAAGATTTTTTACATAAGCAATTTTTTATGAAGATTATTTTAAAGCCAAAAAATAAAAGTTAAGACTGCGAGCCATTTACTTTGCTAGCGTGATATCAATAGGAATCGCTTTGATATCCATACGACATCCGGCACTTATTTGTCAATGAGATAAATATACTTTTAGAGGAAGTCAGACATCATATGCTTGATTTCATTCCCAGCACAATATGTGGCTGTCGCGGTGCAAGACTTCATGAATAAATGAATCTTGACTATTATTTCAAAATTAACTCAAAAATTCCTAACAAAAATAGCGCTTCAAACGCGTGAACCTCTCTGATCGATAAATATAATTTTTCTGTCTGTGTTATTAACTTTTATTGCGTTCAAAATATCACCCTTTTACGCCGTGCTGCCACTGTGAAAATGTCAACTGATTTAAGTGACCAATTTATTAAGTGGCTAAGTAAAAACACAAAACTTGAATGTTAATTAATTTCATTCAGTTGTTTTGCTTTTAAGGCAGCCAATTTGTTACTCATAAAATTTACAGAATTTTCTTAGTGGATTTCGCTTTGAATCCTTACAAATTAAAAAGGAATGCTTTATCTTGACAAATTTACTTTTGCATCTTCATTTTCGTATAAATTGCCATACACAAGCGAAAGAGTGCCAGTCTCCTTTTCTTGGCTAAAAATAGCAACAAAAACTACTGCTAACGCAGTTGCTCTAAATAGCAATAACATAAACCAAGCATGAACCATAAACACTGAGGCAGGCGTAGTTTAATTGCCCAAAAAGCTACAAAAACTACAAAATCAACAACAACAACAACACTGAAACCAATAGCAACATTTAATCTCAATAGAGGCAGCAACATCAGTAGCAGTGGCAGCAGCAGTAACAAAAGTTGCAAAATTCTTGTTGAAACAGCAACAATACGAAAAAGTAATAAAAAAACAGGATATACTACACAATAAAGTAAAGTACAGCAACAACAACAGCATCATGGTATATGGAGTATAAGAGCAGAAGCAAAAACTACTGCACGTACATGAAGGACATCAAGTGTGAAAAAGGCAAGTGCAAGATGAAAATAAAAGAGCCATGACAAAAATAAAGAAATAAAATCGAAAGTAACAACGTAAACAACAACAACAAGAATAACAATAACAAAAACAATGTCAACAGCAATATAAGCTAAAATTCTCTAATGAACAGTAGCAAGGAACGATAGCAAAACTGACAACAGTAACAGCAACAACATCAGCTGCAGCTACCACAAGTTCAAAGTTATTTGACAAGCAAAAAGCAGAAAAAAGATATTTATATCCTTTATTTCTTCGTCCTGTGACGCAGTTGGACAACATTTGCTGGAAGAATTTGTCATTGATGTAAAAAATGGCTAAGTAAAGAAAATGATATTTATTTTCTTAAAACAAATAAATGTACCCAAAACTGTTCCAATGCCTCAATGCCTTTGAAAACTTACATAAATCATATATATATAGTTTTGATAGTACTAATGATGTAGGAGCATTTGCTTGAGGTAATATCTAAAAAGTATTAGGAATCATCACTTGACATCTGCACTGTTGTGTCCAACTCAGATTAAATTAACTCGATGGCATGCTGCAAAAGCTAAGCAGCTATCTGTACTTAATAGGCGATAGCAATACGATACCGTCCCTTTTTAACTGCCAAAGTCGCTGAATTTTGGTGAAAAGGCGTGGCCCCGCCCTTAATGAGAAAAAACACTGTCACGACAGAGCCACTACACCGATTCTAATGAAGTTCGGTATGCAGTTTGGTTGATTCCTGAGTAAGGACATTATTTTTTTTTTGTGTTCGGTGACACGCCCCTAAAGGAAATATAGGTTTGTTTTGCTAGCGTAATGGGCCGATTTTGATGAAGCTTTGTTCAGAGATAGATTAAATTCGCTTAGAAATTATATTTGCTTTATAGTGGGCCGTACAGGGCCCTTAAGAGGAAAATTTGTTTTCATAGCTTAACTAATCGACCGATTTTGATGAAAATCGATACAGAGTTAGATGAACGCTGAGGACAGAGATTTGCATTTTAATGAGTAGTGCCACGCTTCTAACCAGTATATATGTTTTCACAGCGTTAGTAATAGACTGATATTGCTGAGTTTTGGTATGTTAGGTGATTGAACCCTGAAAAAGGTATTTGTTTATAAGTAGGTGGGACGCCCCTAAAAAGATATGCTTTCACAGCTAAATTAATAAATCAATTTTCATGAACTTTCGTGTGGAGATTGATAGTATAGTGTTAATGTAGCTTATCGATGTAAAGTATGCATATTAATGCGCAAATATTTTCTTACTGCACTTTTTATGACTTTTGCTCACACGTACAACGTTTTTGATTGAAGATGGGAGCGACAGTACGCTCATCTACTGCATTCTTACTTTTTTCTCTGACCTAAGCTAGTAGTCAACCTAAATAAACTCTCTGCTTTGAGACGACTGAAAAACGGAGCATAATCTCCTCATCTTTGCAGTAGCCAAAATTCGAATTTATGGTTGTAAGCATCAGCTTTCGAAATTAAGTTCCAACATAATTGCATACCCTTTTGGCATGAACTAAGTTGTGCAATATTTTCATTGGTATCAAATTTGTAATGTTGAAATTTAACCCCGGACAAGTAATTCAATCAAAGCAAATAAATTATCTCAGTTAAGCGAAAGAAATCACAAAATCTGATTAAGTCAACAAAAAATAAACAGAAACGATGTGTAAAGCTTAAGGACCAGATGAAACGGAAGACGTAAGAAGACCAGAAAGAAACAGAAAATATTTCAAGCACACGATACTAAAGGGTTTAACGCTTTTTGAAGCAATTTTCTCAGTTGAGAAAATGACATTACCGGAAATGGAAACTAGGGAAAACACCTTAAAAACAAATTTGGCAAACGAATTGAAAAACATACTACATACCTACATATCTTAAGTTCATTTAATCGGGGGAGTGTGAAAATCTAATAACCATTTTGAAAGCCAACAAATAAATGGATGTACAAACAACAATTCTTGCTTTTTTAGGAAAATGGGCAGGCATGAATACGTACGTATTGACGCATAATAACAACAAACAAACAAATAGGAAAAGGATCAGGAATTTAGTTAGGATATTTATGTATGTTTTTTCATTGAGCAGGGGTAAAATAGCAAAACAAAAGCAAAATATGTAGTTAAGACTCTTGAGGCAATACACAGCGACCGGTAAATTGGCTTAGCACTCTGTAGAGATCGAAAGAATACAAAGCCATTTATTAACATTTGCTTGCCTCCTTTATTGAGGGATTAAAACAAAAATAAAAAAATACTAAAAAGCGAAGGAACCAAAGATGCTTTGTGTGGGTGACATGTACAAGTGTAACCTAAAAAGTCAACCTTACGACAATGGGGAATATAATAACAACAAAAGCAACAATGCATATTCAAGCTCAGATACTTAAATATTGTATAAGGCATACAAATACTTGACAGCTTCTGAATTGGCAGCCCATTTCGGGGTGAACAACACCAAAAATAATTGGTTTTTTTACTTTTATGACAAAAATCTTTTGAGCCAAGTAGGAATTGTCTACTGTAACATATCACACAAACAAAAATTTATTTACTTAGATCACATACGACCGTAATTCTTAACAGCTTAGGTAAGTAAGCAAGTGCCGTAACTTGATTCCTATTGGGCTGCATTCACTTAGTTGCATTTGCTTGTGGTATGATGTGCATTGGTGCAAATGACTTTTGGTATGTTACAGAAACATAAAGTGAAAATTTCATTATTTTCGTTTCAAATGCTATCCATAGCATGCATAGAAATTTGTAGAAGAAGCATAGTTAATTTTTTTGTGGAAATTGCCTATAATCGTAAATTTTTACGTATATTAATTTTACTTTTATTGGTTGACTATTTAAAGTAGGTTGCTATGGACATGTCGCCTTAAGATCTGATGATTTAAATTTTCATTTGATAGCAAATAAGTTAAGAAGACTTAACTTCAGATGCTTTTTAACGTTCATTCAAGAGTTGAGTGAAAAAAAAACGTATGCAATTTTGCAATGTCCTTAAATAATAAAAAAAATTGCACGCATACATATTTTGATAAAATGGAAATTCCTACATAGTGGAAAATTAAAGATTTCTACTATATAAAACTGAATACAAAACGCTTGTCAGTAGGTATTTCGTTTGTCGTTTATAAGTTTTCAGTATATTTATTCAATCTTAAATCCATGGATATTTGTATATTCGTGCGTCTTCGTAGAAGTCAGTATATTGTTTGAATTCAGCCAGTTGAATAATATGCGCGTAGTTTAACAACAGGGTGTGGCATCTTTCAAACACCTACGGTATCTACAATTGTGAAAGTTTACATTTGAATGTGTTTTGTATCAAGTATTGGGCAATAGGGTGTGGCACTTCCCATGCAAAAAGTACAAGTAAAATGCTATACTTGGGCAACTATAGCTGCTATAGTTAAAAAATCACCATGGACTTGAATAGTTTGCACTAAGCATCTTGAAGATGTTGAATGTATTCGTCAACGGGGCCTACGTGGATAGAGCCGCGGGAAAACAGCTATCAGTGCATAATATATGAAAAATCTTAGTTTTAAGCAAAATGTTTATTAAATTAAATTCAAAAACACCAACTCAAAATCTTTAAAGGAGTTTGTCTGGTTCGTTTTAATAAATAAAATTTTTACAAAACAAATTTATTTAGTCCTGACAAACTACACTCGGACAAAAATGTTTTGTCCTAAATCAAGATCGTATGTATATTATTATAGTTTTTTTTTATGGAAAACAAGAACAATTTTGCATATTATTGAATTTTAGTTCTATTTAATCAAAAAAATCAATAAACTTTTACTTTTTTCCGCCATCATTGGGTCTCGAACGTGGGTCTCCTCTCTTTTGGAATATCAACTACAACGAGAACACCCAAATCATTTATTATTTTTGATTAATTTGATTTGCCATTCTGCAAAGGTTTCCAGATTTGGGGTTTTCATAATATTGGGGACTATTAAACTAAGCCGATGTCTGAGTAAAATTAACTTAGTATGATCGTTTTTAATTGAAAAGAAAATTGAACCATTTATAAAGTAACGGGTGATTTTATTACTATTTGTTTTTTCAGCTCAAATTTTTTGACACCTCATGCGTAACTTGTAACATGTATTATATTTTCACCAAAAAGCCTAACTATGGTTTGGCATTTGATTATTAATAGACTCACAATCAATCAGCGCTTGCAAATTATTGAATTTAATTTTCAAAATTCGTGAAATGTGTTTCGCAATTTACGTCCATTTTATGGTCGTCATAATCGACCCTCCGAACAAGCTATTTAATCTTTTGTGGCCAAATTTCGCAAAAGTTTCACTTTATTAGTCATTGATTCACCAACCCGTTTGAAGAGAGTGCGTACCGAGGAGAATATTGCTGTTGTATCGGCTAGTGTCAATAAAGATCGCGAACATAATTGGTGTACAATTAATCTCACGTTTTGGAGCAGTCCAGTGGCCGCCAAGATCAAGCGATTGTCCCCACTAGACTAGTTTTTGTGGAGTTACGTGAAGTATCTCTGGCACAGGGACAAGGCAGCTACAATTGCAGCCCTGGAAGATAACCATTACAGCTGCCATTGGTGAGATACCGGCCAAAAAGCTGGAAAAAGTATGCCAAAATTGGAGCTTACAAATGAACCATCTAAGATGTAGCCGCGGCAACAGTTATATGAAATAATCTTTAAAAAAGGAAAGGAATTGATATATCGCTATAAATATATATTTCATTCACTATTGCAAACTTTCTGTTCATTTTTCAATTTTCAAAAACCAAACGCTTAAGAAATCACCCATTATATATAATATAGCCAAATGGTTGCTCACGGCAACATTTAATTTGTGGGTAAATTTTTTAGAGTATGGAAAGTGAATATGGCACCGATTTTGAAGTGTGTCTATGATGAAGCTTTTCCATAATAAATAGACTTTTCTATCCAATGCAATTAAACTGTGTGACTTGGATTTAATAGCCGTGCAACCGTGGGAGGTATAATCCTCAAAGAGGATGTTCTTCTGAACAGTTGGGCCAAACAAATATATAGTTATAGTTTATTTTTCTATATTCGTGAGTATTTTACACCGCAAAATAATTGTTTGCATCAAGGCTTGTTATGGCGTGTGAAAGAGCTGCTCTTTCCCTTCAAAATTCACTTTGAATTAAATCGATATTTTTCCCCCAAAATATTGAAACCACGATCTTGTTCTTGATTGTGTCTTGGTTTATTCTGTTACAAGGTTTGCCTTGAATTCCATGAATAGGTTTTTTTTCGAGTTTAAGGCTAATGATCTTTAATGCTCCTCCCATACAAACCAAACCATGGTAAGGTAATGTTATATCCATTAAAATTGTATTTTCGTATCAGTAATAACTAATATTCCGAAAATATTTTGTGTTGCTTCATTAATGTCTCATATTATGTAGCCAATTGAAGCTGCCTTTCTAAAAGATTACTATTAACCTGATTAATAATTTTTTCATATGTCTATAAAAAATTTTAGTTTTTGCATACTTTAACTTATAAGTCTATAAGCCTCATATTTTTACGTTTATTCAATATTTATTTAGATCACTTAAAGTTCAAATGTTCTTAAATTTTAAGATATGAAAAGAACTGACATATTGTTTAATATATTTGAAAGAAATATACATAATACTGAAAGTAACACACAACATTTTCTAAGATAATAGGAAATCCATCATTCAAATCCTTATCCATTCATCTTCATCAAAATAGAATTTTCTTTACTGCGTGAGTTGCTATCAAGAAAGAAGATAACACGCAAATATAACTACAAAAATTGGCAAATACACATATTTAAGCATTCAAACTAACACACACTTAAACACGCATTAATGTATCACAATATTGGGTATATGAAACATAAAATTGCTAATATATTCAATATTCATTCTATTGTAACATATGGGGCATTCATTGCCAAAACGAGAGGAGTTGAACCTTGGAGTCTTTGATTATGCTATGTTCTTATTTATAGATTGTATATATGACAAGTTGATAATTAACCATTGTGAAACATTTGTTGCGCTACAATTAAAAACAATTTAATTTTTTTCCAAATATTTTTTATGTTTAGTAAACTCAGATATAGGGAAAAAAGAAAAACACAAAATAATAGTAATTTGTCTTTCGAAAAAAAAGTTTTTAGTTATTTTGTCTTCTTTGGGGAAAATTATATTTTGAATTGAACTTGCAAATTCATCATACCTCAACATTTCAATATTTTTCTTGTTATTTTATGGTTTTTTCGAATTTGAACAGCAAACAAAAAAAAAAAAAGAAAGTGCAACAAGATCCAAAAGAAAACTACTAATCTTCTTCGTTCCCGAGTTTTTGAAAAATTTTCGAATGATTTGGGATCCGTTTTCGATTAAACTATTTTTTACTAACTTTGTGCAAACTTTAAGTAAAATAAAATAAAAAAGTTTGAGATTTGAGTTTTTGTCAATTTTCATGTTTAGTAGAAAGTGCTGATCAAACAATTCCTAATATTTTATTTATAAATATTATAAAAATTAATTCGGTAATTTTTTCAAATATACTAGGGGCACCGCCTGCTGCTTACCTGCTCATAAGCCTCGCCCTTGCATACTTCGCATCACTCGTGTGCTCTGACTCCCTCAAACCATTCTTCTTTAATCTGTCCTATTTGTATAGGAAACAGACAATAAACTACCGTGGATCGAACACTATATTTTGAAATTTCTATTTTCCGGTCTAACATTCAATCTTTATTCCTTCTCATCTTGTAAAACGTATGCATATAAATAAAAAGGGCGCTTCTCAAAATATTTGCTTTCTTCTTAAATTTGTTTAGCTTTGAACGCACTTTTAACTAAAAGTATGCAATGAAATTTTTGTATTCTTCTTATATTTATTGGGTTTTGTTTGTTCGTTATCTTTCTTTCTCTCATTATACGAAAATTTTCTGACACCGAAAACTTTTTTATATAATAGAAAGATAGCAATTGTAGCACCACAATGGTTTGACTTATGCCAAAATTATCATTACGATCGGTCTTGGCCGCCTCGAAAATGCTGTGCCATTCGCCTCGGCTCTTCGCGCGCTGACACCAGTTAGAAACACCAAACGCGTTCAGGTTCCGAATGAAGTACCTTGTTAGCCGTAGCGTTGTTGTTCATTCGCTCAACATGACCTAGCTAGCGTATCCGCTGCGCTTTGCTAAATCAAAGTCGGCGTATGCTCATACAGCTCGCGGTTGCTTCTAATACGATACGCCTCGTTTACACAGATTGGACCAAAATGATCATTAACTACAAAAAAAGAAACTCTACAACATCGGAAACCTTAATGTCCAACTCCTTTCGTTTCTGCATGAAATGCCCCATACACAAATGTAAACATGCATATTTATCACGAACAGTTTTTCTCAGCTTCCTCCAAAAAATGTTGTTTCCATTTTACTGCTTTCATCGCATTTTATTTATTCTCTACTTTACTGATGTTTGTGTATTCACATTACCATATACACACATGTATATTTGCGTATGTGCGTATATTTTTGCTCCTATCATCTGCTTATTTTATCTTGTTTACATGCCATCTATATCATATTATTTCATTTTCAATGTTTCAATTTTAATATTCTTTGTTTGATATTAAATAACTGAGCTAATGGACAAATTATGGTATTGAAAAAAGAAATGAATAGAATTTCGAAGAGACACACAATACGATAATGATCGATTAGCAGATAAAATAGTTTAAAGAATCAACAAAACTCCAAAGGCGGATGATGTGTTCCATGTAACATTGAAAGCGTGCTAACAAACTGTCCCAACGTTAACGTTATCTCTTCAACATTTTCTTCATTTATGGCGAGGTTCTATGTGCTCATATGATTGCTTATAAGCTCCCTAGAAACGTAGTTGGATAATAATTATTTCTGTTGTTAAACGACGCACGAGTTCCGAAAAAAATATAAAAATATTTTATGAACTTAAGTTTGCGAGAAATTTTCGTCAATTTCAATAAAAAGCTGTCGAAATGATTCAAAATGGGCTTTGAAGTGAAGGAACAGCACCAATATTGACAATAAAAATTAGCTTGCGGTGTAATATATTACCGAATATGAGAAGTGGTACTTGCTGGAAAAAAGCGCCCAGCGGTGATTTATATTTTTTTGCAAGAAAATGATCCGTGAGATACTGGGAAAATATAGTAGCATAAATTTTTAGACGGATGCAGATTTACGCTCAAAACCTTTTCCAGACAACCGTGTATCGATGAAAAAAAATTTTAAATTGGAACTAAGTCATCACTAAGGACACACCTGGGTCCATAAAATAGTGTATTTGAAAAGTTTATACAGGAAACCTTTTTTATGCCCATTTCCTACATAAATTTCGATGAGAGCTTGTAGCATGCTTGCCATCACCTAATAGGATGCCTAGTGTGTTTCGTTTGAAAGTTTTTTACTTATGTAAATTGAAAGAGATCAAGCCCATAGCCAGACATAGTGCAGGAAACCCTTCCTCCCAAAATTGTGAGAAACACGCTACATGCTGTCCATTTTCATGTTCTGGTTGACGGTTTTACATCAAGCAATTAAAATCTCTACAATGCTCCTCACAATATTTACTCTGAGAAATAGCTTATGTTAAAGCAATAAACTTCTTCCATCATTATCAAAATGTTAACCACAGCAGTTCCCAATGCTTTCAACTTAATTTTAAATGAAATTTGAATGTGGTCAAATTGGGCTAGCGAATCACAAGCAAATGCAAGTAATAGATTATCTTGCCAATAAATAGCATATATCAACAGTTTTATCTGTGTTGAAGATGGCAGTGTTTTTTTTAGAGGTATAGAGCTTCGAATTGAAATAAAACACAAGAAAATCGTTTTAATGTCCATCAATTTGGCTTTATTGGAAGGATAATTTTATGCCATTAATGTTTGATTTCGGGCATGTGGCCGCCGCGGCTGGCTCGAATAAAGCCAATTCTACAGGTCCAATTTTGAACCACTTTTTCGAGCATATGGGGCCGTATGTCGGCAATAACGCCACGAATGTTGGCTTCCAAGTCCCCTAACGTTTCTGGTTTGTTGGCGTAGACGAGCGACTTCACATATCCCCAAAGAAAATAATCCAATGGTGTCAAATCACACGATCTTGGTGGCCAATTGACAGGTCCATTCCGCGAAATTATGCGCTCATCGAATGTTTCCTTCAATAAATCGATTGTGACGTGCGCTGTGTGGCATGTAGCGCCGTCTTGTTGGAACCACAACTCATCCACATTCATGCCATCCAATTCGGGAACAAAATAGTCGGTTATCATGGCTCTATACCGGTCTCCATTAACGGTAACTGACTCTCCAGCATTATTCCGGAAGAAGTATGGCCCAATGACTCCACCAGCCCATAGAGCACACCAAACAGTCAGTTTTTGTGGATGTAATGGCGTCTCAAGGGTCTCATGTGGATTCTCTTCACTCCAAATGCGGCAATTTTGCTTGTTGACGTAGCCATTCAACCAAAAATGAGCCTCATCACTGAACAAAATTTTGCGATGAAAATCAGCATCGAGATCAATCTCATTTTCGGCCCACACACCAAAATCACGACGCATTGCATGGTCTCGCGGCTTTAATTCTTGCACAAGCTGGATCTTGTAAGGTCGCAAGCCAGATCTTTGCCCAAAATCTTCCATAAAGTTGATGGACAAAGCTCCAATTGCTGTGCACGGTGGCGAATCGATTCATTCGGGTCCTCTTCAACATTTTGCTCTACAGCGGCAATTGTTTCTTCGGTGCGCACTGTTCGACGTCTCTGCGGATGCGTATTATCACATAGAGTAAACGTAGTGCGAAAACGATCCATGGTTAACCGAATTAATTGCTCTGATGGACGATTATGTCGACCATAAAATGGACGGAGCTTGCGGTAAACTTCGCGAACTGAACCATTATTTTCGAAATAAATTTGCACGATTTGCAAGCGTTGTTCTTTTGTCAACCTGTTCATGATGAAATGGCAAACTAAACTAAACATAAATGACATTAGAATTGCCAGATTTGACCATAAAACGCCAGTTTTATCTCTATTCGAAAAACAAACCTCTAAAAAAAACACCCTTTATTAAAGAATAGTGCATTGTTCGTTTGTGACAACCTGACAACGAGTATGTAAATTATTGCATTTACAAATGCATTTTGATTTGTCAAATATTCATTATAAAATAAAATTAAAAGCTCATTCATTAGAGTTAAGTCGTAGAAAGAATACTGACATTAACAAAACCACAATTACTTTTGTTTTAAAATCAAGTTGCCAACATATAACATCAATTTAAATTAATTTCATTCGAACAATTTTTCTTCAATTCATACTTAATTTTCATTACTGTCATTGCAAAAACAACAACAATGTCACTGAGCAAAACCCCTGCGGAGCTATATCTTTTCTCTCGTCATTTTTGTTTTGCTCCCACTAAATTTTCTTCACATGCAACAACTCATCATCATAATCCGCAGCACAAACAGCGAAAAGTCAAAATAAATGTCACAAATGGTTTCCGGCTGCCGTCATCATTAACACTGACACTGACACTGACACAATTGCATGCACACAAAGACGTAATAGCATAACACCCACACAAACACAAGTCACATCACTGACACTGTAAATATCAACAGAGCAGCTCAAGTGTGTGATCATGTTTGAAATAGCGGTTTTGCGAATGTATGAGGTGTGAGTATGTTAGTTATTGGAATGTAGTTGATGGTTCAATGGAGCGGTGAGGGCTAAAAAATTTGACTAGCTCAGACAAATGAAAATAACTAAAGGCACTATTAAGAACAAACACATTTGCATATGATTATGCATATACCATATGTATTTGTATGTGTGCATGCGTAGTTCATAAGCAAGACATTCAGCCAGGCTGAAGCTGAATTACGAGTATGTTGGTGCTAATGATAAAAACTTCATCATTTGTTCGTTTTGATTTTATTGGAAAAATTTTAATGCCAAGGATTATTATTCCTAGCAAGCGTCAGAAGTTTTTCGCAGACATTGTATGTATATGAATAAAGGTGGTGCTAAAAATGTGAAAAGATTTTCTGTTATTAACTCAAGTGAGTTGACCAGAAGATATACAAAACTTAACTTATTGAACGTACAGTGCTTTTAATGGTGAATTAAATAGAAAGCACCCGATATAATTTTGAAATTGCTGAATTTTCTTAAGGAATTTCTGTGTTAGAATTCTGCAATAATATTTATGCAGTAATTTTTAGTGAACTTTAATAGTTTAGTGGTTAAATATCAATAGAATTGAGGCAAAGATGTTGGCCGAAAAGTTTTCTACAAAAAAAAAATTTTCGTCATATAGTTGGAATCTTATCGAAGAGTTGAAATATACTACATTTTACAATTTTGAGTAGTGAACATATTTTGTTTATGATCTGTACAATTGTGTTCTCTATCTCATTTAAAAGATAGTTCAGAAAACTGAAACTTTTACCTAGAAAATAAGATTGTTGAGATTGGGTTGTGTACGGGAGATATTATGAAAATTCAAATTTTTAATAATTCAACCAGCAAAACGAAAATTCCACATTAACCAAAATGATGTTGTATAGAGAAGGACTTTAATTGATTAATTTCAGCTTCCCAATGTGCACAAAAAAAAACGGACCTCAAAAACGGAAAAAACTGGAATCCGGTTTTTCGAGCGGACGTAATCCGCTTTTTCGTATCCGCAACGGATCCGAATCGGACGTCATATACGGGTCCGTTTCGGATTCGTTTTTCGTGTCCGTAACGGATCCGGAACGGACATCATAAACGGAAAAAACCGGAATCCGCTTTTTCGTATCCGTAATTGATCCAAAACGGACGCCATATACGGATCAATTGTCGGCTGAAATTCCTCTCGAAAAAACGGAAGGATCGTCCGTTTTGTCGGATCCGAAACGGACGTCATAAACGGAAAAAAACGGAATCCGCTTTTTTTTTATTATTAATATAAAAGGCAGTTTTCAAGATATTTTCAATAAACAAATACAGTTCTCTACTCCGTTTTTGTTTTTTATATGGGTCATTACATCTATAATGGGCCTATAGTTACCCTCATGTTTTTAAATAGGCTGAAACTTTTTTCAGTGATTGGTCTATCACATAGAAGATATAAAAAAAATTAGAGAAAATTTTTTTGACCAGTATTATTGCTTAAAAAAAAGTTTCAAATTGTGTTAAAAAAAACTCCTAGGTAAAACCAAAAAAAATTCATTGATGAATATAAACAAACCAACACAATCCAAATTAGCTTTTATATTATTTTTAGGTAGTTGTGTACTATTGGATGACAAAAAAACTGAAAATCTGAATAAATGAAGGCCTGAACGGTTTCTATGTGGTAAAAGGAAAAAAAATTGACCTTCCAAGAAAACATCAATTTCCCAAATACTCCATCATCGATTTCAACTCTTTTAAGCTCAAAATTTTCAAAACATATAGGAGTACCATCCCTGAAAATTTTATCCTTGTTTTTTCATCCTATTTGATTTTACAATCATTTAAAACTAAGATTTATGATTTGCAATGTACATTGAAACATTGAGAATGAGTCCGAGGGAATGAAATTTGAGTTGATTTCAGCTTTTTTAAGCTCAAAATTTTTAGAACATTCAGGAGTACCATCTCTGAAAATTTCATTCATTTTCGTTCACCTTATTTCATTTTACAGGCATCTTAAGTTAAGATTTAGGATTTGCAATGTAAATTGAAATATTGAGAATGAGAGCGAGAAAATTTGAATATTCCGTTATATTTCTTTCATAAATATTCCACTGTATACACTCACTTTAGTATATATGAATTTTTTCAAATAATTGAAGGGGCTTTATTAAAACGCGACTTAGCTGGTTTTGTACAGTTGGAAAAGTCTGACATTTTCGTTTAAAATTTCATGTAATATTTGCTAACGATCTTTGAGGGGCTTAACAGGAATCAATCATTTTTATATTTTAAATAAATAAGTTAAAAAAGCAGTATTTTGGAAACAACTCTTTATAATTGTTTCTATAAGCCGATAGAATATTTTCACTAGTAATACTGCAACATACTTTCTTCTATCGATTTTTAAAGGTTACATGAGGACAGAAAAAAAAAACAGATTTTGGCTGCCAGCTTCATGCAGCGTTATGCTCTTGCGTGCTATTTTATATGCATAATCTCTCCTATTACAAATGAACATATGTACTCGTATATATATAATGCTACAACAATAAAAACAGTGCTTATACCTACAAACATATGAAATTACTGAGCAAGATGATTGCAAATTATTATCATAAACAACAACCAGGCAAAATAACAACAACAAAAAAACAGTGCCAACAACAGCAATTCAAAACAACAACAAAAAACAAGTGCCGGGTTTTTGGCGCGCTTGGCTTTTGCTATTGTTTTTATTGTTGTAGTTGTTGTTTTCTTTTTTTTTTTTTGTTGCTCCATTCATTGTTGTAGTTGTTGCTGGTTATTCACTTCCTCGTGTCTGAAGTCTCTTGACGTTGGTTTTTGCTGTGTTCTGTGTTATTGCTCGTTGATGTTAAAAGTTAAAATTCTCTAAAGCATAAAAGTTGCAGCCACCGTGTACGTAAATCTGTGATGCCCTAGCATTGCAAAAAGTTTAGTGCATATCTATGCGTACACTGAAAGATAAACTACTTAAAATTAAAGAAGAAGTTCATGTACTACATATTTGTTTGCGTGGCTATATTTCTTTAAAATTAATGAACAATTATGGAGCTAATCTTCCAATAAACTTTTATCTCTGTAAATGTGAACTACTCGAATAAATTTGTCAGAACTTAAAACGTTAGGAATTGGTTAGTCTCCTGAAAGAGATTATTTATATTCGTAAGGGTAAATAATGTTTTGAGTTTGGCTTGAACCTAAAAATTTTTACTTTTAATATCAATTTAAACAGCTTAAAAAAAATTATTAAGTCAATAGTTTTATTTTTTCAGAAATTTTGTAAAATTTTCCAAAGTAACAATGTTTTTCAAAAATTCAGAGAAATAAATTGTACAGAAATCTCATGGTAATATCATCATTGATATAATAAGCATTTCAAAAATAGTATCGAAATTTTTCAAAAATGTGTAGCCCTTAAAGAGCTTGATATCAAAAGTTTAAAAAAACATAGATGCTTAATTAAATCAGTTAAAAAAAATTTAAATTCTAATTGGTGTAAGGTTTGATGTGGAATAACCCATATAAATATATTGTAGATCCTTTTTTGATTTAGCAAGGAAAATATCGTTAGAGATATGATAATTAAGGATATAGTTTGCGTAACGAGTTAAATTTTCAACTGTAGCTTTTAGAATTGACATCCGGTGAAGTCGTTTTACGCTTACGCCCACTTTCCGTACAAATAAAACGTAAGTCGCTGCACAGTAAAAGTTATTTAAGTTACTGCAAATAAATCTCAGAAATGTATAAGAATTGGTTTGGATAGCAATTGAATGAATTTCAAGAAGAAGGCGTGGCAACTCCATTGCAAGCCAACAATTTAAAACATTGTACCAAAAAATATTTTCTTAGAAATTGCACACACATTTCACACAAATAATAAAAGAATTGTTCCAAAAAACACTAGGCAAAAATTGGGAAGATTTTGTCAATATACATCTAATATTAGCAAAGGTTATACTAGGGGACCACAATTATTGTTACAAATAAAGATATTATGTAAATTACTCAAGAATTTCGCTTTCGGTATTTTTTAAATAGACGTAAAAATGACTGCATTTGTACTTACTGCCACTAAGCCGAACATTTTTACAAAATTTTTTATTATGTCAACTTTATGGCCCTAAAAAACTACTACATAACTGAGAGTAAATTCAAAGAAAATTCAGGTTTTCAGCATATTGTTATTTCCAAGTTTATATTATCAAGTATATATCATTATTTTACTACATTTTCATTTTTCGAACACTATTCTATGGGTAGCGTTAGTAATGTTATCACTGAAATATTTTTTTAGTGCATTAAAACATTTATTCCAATATCTATCTGCCATAATGGCATATTCTAGCAGTTGCCAACAGAAATAAAAAAATTAATTTTTTTTTTGCCATAATAAAAACTCGTTCATGTGGCTGCAGATTTACAATTAATATGAAGCTATTCCTTACATTTTTGGCTCACAGTATTTTGAACAATTGAATATAGTATTCACAACTATGCTGGCAGACACACATACCTAAATACATTATGACAGTATTTATATGTCGCCATATTGGCATTCTGCAACTACTTACGTCTCTATGTATTTAATTGGCACTATAGCGTTAATGTAGAAATGATGTTTTGTATGATTAAATGATTTCCGATTGTGTGCGTGTGTATTGAATTGAATTTGCTTGTGTGGAAGTCTTACTAGATTTTTCTTATTTCTTATTTATAATAATCAATAAGTTAATTAGTTCATAGCAAATATTAACAGCTATTTCTGCAGCAAAATAATTTCTGATATTTTGTGCGAATAATCATCAAAGGAACTAAATATAATTCGTTTTTCATTCATAATAAAGAGTTAAAGTAGCGCAAGTAATGGGTGTTGGTATAGGTATTTGATGTAAAATTTTGGTAATGATATTTGTTCATACAGCTTCATTACATTGAGCCTTCGTCTCATGAATGAGTTTAAGACCTGCGACTATAACTCGGGTCAGTGTTTAACATTGCCATTTACATTTTTGTTGGGGGTCATTTCATAAGGAGTTATATCATTTATTTGTTTAAGGATTATTTTATTGCGGGTATTTCTTATTTTTTGGTCATTATTTCGGGCTTTTTCATTGGGGCCTATTTCGTTCAGTGCAATTTTGTGCAACCTTCTATTTAAAATGTAAATATTTGAATCGAAGATAAAAATGGTTTAAAAATTTATATGCAATAAATTTTCTGTAAATGGTGTATGAAGTGAATTCTTTCAGGCCAAAGTTATTTCTCTTTTTTGCCTAATATTTCACTAATTTTTTGGCGATCATTCCTTTGGCCTACATACTATATCTTAAAGAAAACATTTTTGTTAACTATAATTTAGAAACAAGGCTTGCTATGTCTAAGTTAATGCAACCCTTTTTTATTAAACACACATAGATTATAATAAAAATAACACTAAATTTCACTTCTTAGTTAAATGTCGTCAAGGCAGCTACACACCCTAAACTAAAAATATTGTCTTCTGATACATAAACACTTGAGTGCAAATACAGCTATTTCATTGAGTAGGTTGGCCAGCATTTTTATGTCACCGCTCTAATCTTAACAAATATATTTTTCATAAAATCTTACTTAAGCCGAAGAACTAAGCCATACAAATCAAATCGAAAAAACCTCTCACTGGAGACCCATAATTTTATGTTGTTCTTTGACAATGAGGCTGCTGCGTTAGGTCAACTGACAAGCGAGGTCAGCGCATATCGTCGTTACCACAAAAAAGCAAAAATAAGTGGAAACAAAACCAACATAAGCCCGAAATAATTTTTTTTTCCATACAAAAGTAAATAATTTTTCAACAAAAGAAAAGCGAAAGCAAGAACTTTTGCCAAAAGTTTGTCCTTTTTTGTTCAGTTTGTTTGTTATTTGTTGGTGTACAAAAAAAAAGGAGACTCAACATCAAACTTTCAAATGTATGCGTGCTTATGCGTATCTCTATATCCATATGTATAGCAGCCAATAAATACACGCAAAAGGAAAACGGTAACGCATTACAGAGGAAATGGGGGAAAAAGTGCGAATACCAAACACAGCATGAAAACCTAAATATTTTCACTTTATCAGATGATAGATGAAAAAATGTTTTGAAAAGTGTTTACTTTTGGCAAAAATACTAAAATATATTACGTTTGTATTGTCGATGTGTTGAAATTTTTGCTTCTTCTGAGAAGTGCGGCTATGAAGAAGAAATGATGAACTGTAGGATGCTGTTTTTGAAGCAATGACGACAGGCTATAAACAATAAACGATTTTCCATGATTACATTTTGAAACATTTCAGTTTTATTGCTTGTAAAATTTTAAAGTTACAATTTTAAAGCTTAAGGGAGCGTATTTATTGAGTGACACTTTATTAAGTGCTTTATGTGCTTGTCACTCTAACGCTTTTGTTATTTTTTTGTTTTTGTAATAACGCTGAACTAAATCAAAAAATTCATGCTTCCTTTGCTTTATTGAAATATCAATTTACGATACATCGAAAAAAAATGATATCGAGACCGAATCAGAATAATAATGCGGTCTGATTGACATAAAATTGCGGAAGTGGCTGCAGAAAAATTATGCTGCATAAAATAAGAGGTATACTGCTGCTTAATTAAAAAGCATTTTAGGTGTCAGATATCGAAATGCCGCTTAAGATTGTTTCAAAAAGCGACATTTCCACCTTAATCAAAATTGTGGTCTTTTGATTCAAAAAGAACTTCTCTTTCGTTATCATCGTCATTCAAAAATTTAGACTGCCGTTGAAAATTGGCGGAGTTCCATTAGTTATAGAAATAAACGAGGTTGATTTTCACAGACGAAGAATTTTATTTTTCCAAAATCGAAATTTAAATTTTTCTTTCAACATTGCCAAGTTACTTACGGTATTTTTTTTTCAAAGAAAATATCAAAATCTTTATTTCAAAATACTTTCTGTAAATTTTTCTTGCTTTCTGCGTATGAACATTTTGCCTTAATTTTCATAGTAACTCCTTAACATGATATATACTTTGTGAAAATATTGTACGCACATGTACATATTAAAAGTCTGCATGAGAGCACTTGAAACGACCAACAATCCACTTGCCAAGTTGCGAGTCAATCGAGTTTTTCTGCACAAAAACGTGATCGTTTCGATTGCACTCAAGCAGAAATCTATTTTATATTCTACGTCCCTAATAGGAGATTTTTTTTTTTTCAGAAAATAAAAATGACAAACGAATTTTGCTTTTATCGCTATTATATTCGATTATTGTCTATGGTAGCTATGTACTTAATTGCACACCCCTAAAATAAAGCGTAGCACTTAAAAGTACCCAGCCAACGTATGGAAAATTCCACCTTTCAGGTGATGAATTTGCAGCTCTTCTAAAAGATTATGTTGAAATTAATAGGTTTGTTTCATATTAAGAAGCGGTTTTTAGATTTTATTAAAACAATTATGGGGATGTTTGGATTGAAAAAAATCGGTTAAAAAAACTATGTTTTGTGGCTCGAAACTCATTAAAAATAATTTGAGAATTATTATTATAATATAAAAAGAACTAAGCTCATTTATGATTTTAATACTTATATATGTAGGTATAAATTAATCTTAATGCAAAAGAATTTCGGTTGTGAAGTCTAAGACAGTAGCAAAGTAAGAAAATAAAACCTTTCAATTTCATAATATGTTTGAAAAGTGGTAAGTGAGTCAAAGTGGGGACTTTCGGCCTCAGCTCAGGACTAACATCATGCAATATGTCCTCTGCCTCAGTTCTGTGCACCACCGGCTTAGCTATTCACAGTGATTTTGAATTAAAATTAAGTATAAATCAACTAGTTTGGCCTAAGAAAGACTAGTTTATCCTAAAAACTACTTCGGCCGTCAATATATATACAACCGGAATACTGGAAGCACCTTCCACGGGAAGCATTTCAGATATGTTTCTTCGGCAGCACATAATTCGAAATTCTATTTAATTATAAAAAAAAATTTACTCTGCATCAACTGTGGCCTGAACACGGGTATTCCGTAATATAATTTATATTCGCATTTTGACGAAATCAGCCAAGCTTATTTCTATCTATATTTTGTTGACTTAAAGAAAATTACATGAATTATCAAGTGATAGCTATAGAAATCAAATAAATTATCTTTTTATTTTCACAGAAGAGTAATGAAGTTTGATTACTTAGTTTCTTTTTTTTTCAGTTTCAAACTGCCCAGAATATATTGCATTTTTATGCTACCAAAAATATGCTTTTACTTAGCATTCAAGGAAGCGCATTTCATATGCTTCCAAAGATGTGCATCGCCGCAATGATTTCCTATGTTGAGAAACATAAGCAGTGAGAATGTGCATTCCAAGAATTCTGCTTCCCTTGAAGTACATTCTCTAAATTCAATAGTTAGAAATAATTTAGAAAATAATTAATTTTTCTAATACAAAAGTGTAACAGAATTGACGAGATCTCTCCCAACTAATTGTAAAAATCTTAATGAGACTTTAACAAACTCATTGAATCCAATAAGACAAAACATAGTGCAGTTGCATTCTTTATGAATAATAAATCAATTTTCAATGCTTCCTTCATATTAAAGCTTATTTAAGGACATAGTTATAAAACGGCGCCTTAATAGTCAACAAGAAATTTTCATATCATTTATCTTATCCAATATAGAACTAATAACATGCTCTATGAGCATTTTAAATGCTGAGTTCCTCACATGCATAGCCTTGGCCCAGCTCGTCTCGGCATTCAATGAAAAGACGTCACCGAGTTTTACGATCTTCCCTCGTGCCTGACCTCAACCTAGATCGACTTGGCAACTGTGCCAAGGATACAAGCCATTGCCCGGTCATGTCTAACCGGGGCCAGATAATGCGCTGGAGCAGCATAGTCTTATGTGGATGGTTATGTACATATCCGGGATTTTCTTCATCTCGGCAACCGAGCTAATCTCTTTTTGTGCCATATTTTCTCCGTTTTATGACAAATCGGAAGTGATATTATTAAAATGAATCAATATAAAAGAGCCAAATTTCCTAATGAAATACGTGATACCTGAGAGTTCTACTCTTGCCAATGATTGCCATTTATGTTTTAATTAAAGTAACATGCCGCTTGTTTTATATTCACAAAACTGTTCAATTCACATTTTTCCAGTCAATATTAAATCAAAAAGCCCAAAAAATAATCCGTCTCCAAGGCATCAAAGTGTATAAGCGCACAATTGAGTTTTTGAATTGTGTGTCATTGGTATGGGCGCATGTTGCTGCTTAACGCACAATTTGTGCGAGACATTTTTTAAAAGAATCATGAAAATGGTTAACAAAACAAAAGTGTACAGCTGAAAATTGTAAGCTGCCGATATAAATATATTTTTTTATGCAAAAGAAAGGGAAGATTACCATTTTTGTGTTTTTTTCATTACGTGTAATCCCCGGGGGGGTGTAGCTGCGTAGTCCTTTATTTTGCTTAGTGAATGAAGCGGATGTTTGTTTTTCGTTTACTTCCGCTACCGAGGTGCTGATAATCAAATTTTGTGACGTGATTTTTTTTTGTTATGTTAGAGCTACTTAAGCGCTTTTTTGGTAGGTGTTTTTTTTTTCTTCTACCACTTAAAAGCGTTGTAAATCCCTTAAAAGCGCGTGATGTTTTGTTGCTGATGATATTTTTGAAAAATTTTTTTTTTTTAACTTTAGCGGTTATTGAAGGGTGTTGATATTTTCGTTGTAGATTTATATTTAAATTTAAAAGAAAAATCGATATTTCCAACAGTGAAAGCGTTAAGAAATAACTATCACTTGTGTTAAGTGTAAATGCAATTTAATTTTGATTATTTCACTTTTTGTAACTTTTCTATTTGAGACAATTGGCAACAACTTTTCTATTTCGTGCCTTACACTGTCATGCAATTACATAAATTGCTTTGAACTTTGCTTAACTTTTGCTTAACTATTTTTGGCACCAAATGTAACAACAACTATGAATTGTGCTACAAAACTTTCAACACATCACTGTGATAGTTTTCGCTTGAATGATTTTTATTATTATTTTCTCACAATTGTGGTTTTCTTTACACCCTTTTTTTTGCTTGAGATGATTACTTTTGTTTCATAATTTTATTTCTAACTTTGCTACGGTTTTTCTTTCGTTTTATCACTTGTTTTCTACCACTGACAGCAGCATAATTTATATCATCATCAATGAGCTAAGTAGCACATCACAGTAAACAGCAACTACAAATGTTGGTAGAAAAATTTGAGATTAAAAACTTTTAATAAACTTTTACACTGAAAATAATTTAAATGCAAGTTAAGAGATGTTTTCACTTTGTTACACTGTTAGAAAGTTTATTTGTTGAGAAACTTTTGGCTGCCTCGACATCCTCTTATTAAACACAAATCACACGATTCAGCTACGCACTTTTTTGTAATTTGAAAAATTTTATTGCATACTTTTTGGCGCTTGAGAAACTAACACTACAAAGCATAAGAAAATTCTTAATAGCTTTGTTGAGCAAATTAAATACTTTTTTCCTTTCGTCTGAATATTTACACTTTTTTGTTTATATATTTTGTTGCTGTTGTTGTTGTAGGGAAGAAATCAGATAACATTTCCCTTTGAACGCTACGTCAATTGCGGCAAGGCTGCGTAATACGTACCAAACAGTCTGCAAGAGTAGCTACTACTGACCTAACTATGGCCAATCAACTGAACATTGTTTGTCTGTGTGTGTGTGTGTGTGTGTGTGAGCGTGAGCGCCGAAAAGTATGCAACACAAATCTAATGTATAACAGTTTTGTTGCACTCACTCTCAAATTGTTTTGTTTTTCTCTTTCGATTGCGCCTGTGCGATGCGTGGCGCTTATGTTTGACCTTCAGCTTCTTGGTTGTGCGTGCAGCACTCATACATTTCTTATTGCACGTACTTCGCTCTGAGTGTGTGTGCTGGTGGCAGCATCCGGTGGGGGATCAGGTTAGATGCTTTGGATGTTGTAAATGTTGCCATCTTTGTGTGTCTTGAATTTTAAATGGATTTTGCGTTTGTTTTTGTTTTGTTTATTGGTTTTTTTTTTTGGTTTTTTTATTGTTTCTGATGTTGGTGGTTGCCAAATTTTTTTTCTGTGCGCTTTAAAGCCTGCATTGCCTGCTTATTTCATATTTTATTTGCTTACGTTTTGGTGTATGCGCGAGTTCATCGCACTCTTTTGGAGGAAGTTGTGGTGTGGTAGCTGCTTTTTCGTGTCGTTCATTATTTTCCATGTGACTAAATTCGCTAAGCTGGTAAATGATAACTTTGATTGTACGCACATCTCTTCAAATAATATAATCAGCTAGCAACCGTTGTGAATGTGAATGTTGCGTGTTCTAGGAGCAAATGTTGAGTAGCAGCATGGATAGGAAATTTTGTCGGGATTAAATAGGTAAAAGGATAGCAATGTCATGATGGCACGTGTCAAATTGGGAAAGATTGCTAGGAAACATGCAGTGTGTAGGTTGTAAGATTAGTTGGATTTTGAAAAGGATCAATTTTGAATTTTTCCTCCATTCAACTGAGTGCATAGGTGAAATGGTATCTTAAGAATCGCTGCAAAATCATTTAACACAGCTGATATATTTGTGGGACTTATTAATTTATGTTATAAAATGGCTGCATGTTTTAAGGTACTTGGGATTATATTTTATCAAGTTGGCCACAAATTGCTGACTGTTCGAGTATTCTTTGGCTTAGAAAAAGGTTGATAACCAATCAACAAATGGGATGTTAAGGATAATGAAGTGGCTCAAAATATACTATGCGGTAGTTCAACGTATCAAAATCTTTAAGGTGTAAGCCAAAAGTTAAAGCAAAAAACAAACTCAACTGCATGTTTATGTTAAGAAATGTTTTAAGGCAATTTACAGACTGGATTTTTTGAAATTATTTATATCCAGTTTCAAAGATAGACTTTAATAAAGAAATTGTATAATAAACTATTGGATATATTAATTATTGATGGATACATTAATAAACTATAATATTTTGTAAAATCATGAAATAATGTGGTGGAAAGTAGATGGTAATATAATAGTAATGTTTGATAAATAAACGGATTTATAGAATTTTATATTTTAATGCAAACAAAACTGAAAAAATTAAAAAAAAAAACAGAAATTTTATTTTTTTTCAAGTTCATCAAGTGAGACTTAAATTGATTCCATAGATAATGTATTAATATTATATTCCAAAAGGAAATATTAATAAAATTAGCATAAAATTCAATTTGTTCACGGAAGTTATACAACTATTTACAAAATATTTAATGATTTCTATTTTCTTATTGCAATTGATCTAAATATTAAATTGTTTCTTTTTCTTTATACTTTCAGGTAAGTTCTAAGCTTCCACAGGCTTGTGACTTCAATTCATTATGCTCAATTGTAAGTTTTTTTAAATAACCTTTGTTCTAGAACCATGGAAATTTACTAATAAAATATGTATTTAGCATATTGGTAAAATAATAAATTAGAAAGAATGAAAAAGATTATATAAAAGGAAGAAAAATGGTAACGCTTTTTTTTAGTGAAATTAGAAGCTAAGATACAGGTCCGGATACAAGGTGAATTCTGAAAAATTTGAATTTCATGGTTCATAATGAGTAAAAAATTGCAAAGGCAGGCGGTCTATCTTGCACGCTCTATTAATCACAGGGTGTTTAACAAAGTATTTTAAAATTAAACTCAGAAACAAAGATTTCCTTATTACTTTCTAAATACAAGAGGTATAGCAATAAAAAGAGTTTATTTAGGCTATTAGCTCGCATATCATAGTATCATATTTACTGGCCATGTTTTTATTTATTTTTTTAAATTTTTTTTATTAAATTTTAGTTTTTTGAAAATGCTGTGGTAAAATGTATTTTTTTCTTAAGATTTTAGTGAACTATAATACCATCTACAAGTGCACAAGACGTAGTTGTAAAACTACATACATTTTTCAAGGTATAAGTGTTGAGTGGGCGAACTGAACGTCACATGTTCAGTTGTAAAAATTATCTGATCACATCAACTTACAATTACAATGTTCAATACTTTGAGAGGAAACAAGACAAAAAATATGGACATGTGCTCTTTTGCAAGGATTAAGTGGATATGCACCTTTTTATTTAACGCTTTACAGGACTTGAACCTTCTTCGAAGCCCTATAATAGACATTTTTGTTAACCCCTTAATGGACATGTGTCGTTTTTTTTTAACTCTTTAATGGACAGATCAATCTTTTCTATTTTTTGTACAAAACAACAATAAAATTGAAAATATACTTGTTATATATAAAGCGCGTGAGGATCGCAAACTTTGACACAAGACAAACAGATAATAACGCTATACAAACCAGTACAAAAATGAACACTTGACTTCAATCAGAAAGTACTAAAAGAGTTTAAGATTCGTTTAAATACCTCTTCACTTGTGCCATGTGTCGCTTTGAGCATTCGTTGATGAGCACAAACTTTTTTAAATGAAAAGCGTGGTCGAAATTATTATTATGATGATGAGCTGCCTGAACTTATTCTTTAACTTATAGCTATACAAGCTTTATTTAACAACCTCATTGAAATGAAATCGGATCGTTGCTTAACTACCTCAAAAGGACTAACTTTATATAGCTTTTATCGTTACCAGAGTTCTTATGGAAATCTCTTGAAAATCCTCTAACCAGTTTTGTAGGGTCACGTAAATAGTTTTATTATGGCACATTACTGCAACTTAATGGTTTCTAGCATGGATGCTAACTAACCTTAATATGACTTGACGGTACATTTTATATAAAACAATTTTTCTTCAATATAATTTAATTCATATTTCAAAGAGTAGAAAATATTGTAACATGTTTTTATAACAACTATTTATTGATATATCATATCAAAAGTTTTATAGCCAACTGCATACAAATGTCTTTTATCAACTGAGAGAAAATACAATAGCACCAGAATAAAACAGAATAATGAAATGCATTGTAATCTACACTCACTTGCAGCAAAAGTCATACAAACCAAGTTACAAACGCACAGACTTCCTTGTATTCGCAATTAATTTACAAAAAAGAAAATCCATATTTTATTTTGAAAAACATAAATACAATGCCATCTGTAGAAATTCTATTCAATTACTCGAACAAAGAGAGAAAATTTCTTAGCGCGATTGCATTAATATCCAACAACACCCAAGACCAGACAAAGCTACGATAGCATTGTTGTCTTTACAACACTATGTATATTGTTGCTGCAACATTTTTCTTCTGTGACTTTTTTCTGAAAAATTTCTTAAGTGAATTCTGCAGTTTGATGAAGGCATTCATCATCTATCATCTGCACTAAGAGTCTCGAATGTAAGCAGAAGAAGTTCGACAGAGAGCACAGTGGTTAATGTACATACGAAAAAGTGGTAAATTTGCCACGGTCAATACTTTAATATTCGACAATCATTTTGTTTAAAGTAACATCATGTTTTTAATGTAGGTGGCGTGCTTGATACCTTTGAGATATAAGATCGTTAATAAAATAAAATTAAAAAGTTTCAAATAATTTTAGTAAAATTTGTTCCACTGCACTTTGTTGCTTCATTGAAATTTCACACAGAATATAGTACGAGTAATACAACAATAGTTGGGTCTGTGGAAGCAAGCATAAGTTTGATAAGCCAACCCACATAGTTTCGAATGTTGCAACAACTATGAGACACACACACACACTACCGACCTAAATCATTTGACTAAAATATCTAGGAAGGAAGTTGCTCAACATCTTTTAAGGTTTTTCGCCAAGACAACCAGTAAACAGTAAGCCAAGGTCTACTTGCGTCATATACAATGACAGACAATGACGATGACGACAACGACGGCTTGAAAGTGGCACTAACAAAAACCCAGAAAAAAAATACAGCAAAAATTATAAATGAAAGAGGAAAACTTTCAGTGACGAAAATAAATCAACTTAGTAAAAATTAGATAGTTGTTGTTTTTTGCTTTCTGCTGTTTGAATATTCTCTGCATTTTCCATGATGTACGCAAGCAGATGAAGAAGAAACCTGTACTTTGGATAACTTGCTTAGATTTGAGGTGGTTTTCTACAACTTTTTATCCCTGTGAATGTGGACTTGTGTAACCTGTGAAGTTGGATGCAAAAAAAAAAGTTAATTTTTTTTTAAACTTTTTTTTTTGCAAAACTTAAGAAAGTGCAATTCAAAATCCTTTGTGGACATGGCTGTTACATAAGAAATTTACATTTTTGTAGTTCTTTGAAGTACATATGCAAAACAAGTTAAGATATTGCTATCAAACACTTAGAATCCAAATTGTTGGGCTGATGTTTGTGGGATTATAAAACGTTGTAAGAAAGCTTTGTGGAGTTCTTATTGCAAACAAAAAGTTGTGAAATGTATTATTTGTATACATTGCTCGGCAAATAAAAGTGGAATTTTACAAAGTCATCAAGATAGGGATAATTTTTAGAGCATTGAATAAAAACTATCCTACCATTTTGGTGTAGGTTGAGTTGAGTTCTTAAGATAACAACAAGTAACTGGGAAAAACAACTTTCTGTACGAAATATTTTTATGATCTCCGATCTTATTTGTGAGTTAAAGAAACTTGCTAAGCATCAAACGCTTACAATCATTGATTTGCTTGCTTTTAAGCAACAGCTTTTAAGGCACATAATAACAGATTTCAGCTACTATAGCTACTAGCCTTCTTAGCTATTCAGCTTGAAGCTTTAAATACTAAACTACTAAGAAAATTAACAAGGACTTTTTACGAAAAATATTCCTTATTAAATCTTAAGATGGGTATTGGGGTTTCAAATCCATTTCAAATTTAAGCTGTCAACTTAATAATCCTTTCAATCTTAAAACCTTTTCATCGTGCGGTCTTTCCGATATGATTTTCATCACGAAATAAACAATTACATACACTATTTATTTGAACAAAAAAAAATTATTTTTCTTTAAAAAATTTCTTGTCCTTCAAACACTAAGACCACATCTAATTTACGAAATAAAAATTTGTTTAGTTTTGGAATGCTTTTTTTTTCAAGGAGACATGGTCTAAGACTATTTTGATGTTCTGAGGTCCTACCTAAAATATTATAAAAAAGTTTGATCGATGATGTGTTAGGGAATAACTCTAACAATCGTAAAAGAACAAAAAAATGGGCAACCAGCTGCTTATACTAGTTTCAATAACAGCTACGTCATGTCTTCAGTAAGCTTTGTTAGCCGATGTTGAAGAGTTTGCAAACACACTATATTTAATTCTTTGCATTGACCAGTTAAGAATCATAGCGAAAAACACAAACACTGTGCGACAAGACTCTACATTCCTTCTCGCTTTACATGCAATTGCTCCTGCAACT
This sequence comes from Meiosimyza decipiens, assembly GCA_963680825.1. Lineage (NCBI taxonomy): Eukaryota > Metazoa > Arthropoda > Insecta > Diptera > Lauxaniidae > Meiosimyza > Meiosimyza decipiens. The sequence continues at coordinate 22,269,035 of OY804258.1, read as the reverse complement.
CTTTTGATATTAAACATTTCTTGACGAGCGCTCTGTTGAAAGCTTATTTGGCAATACGAACGAAGTTGCAAGTGCTATATGTAAATGGAGAAAGGATGTACCAGCGGTATGGTAACTGTATCAGTATTTGGGATCTCGAACTGGATACGTTTACCCTTTTTCAGAAGTGAAATAGATTTTTCCTGTGCTATCTTTTTGTATGGACAAAAATAAAGTGGAAATGTTTCGTTTTGTATGAAACTGCGATTTTTAATTGCGAGCATTCCTTGGAAATATGTCTTCTTTGTAATAGATTTTTAACTAGAGGTTACATCGAAGCATGATAATGGCGATAGCATTCTAAGGTTTGTTTAAGATCACAAGTGGAAATAAGCCCTTTTGAATAATCACTGCCAAACTTCATTAAATATAACCATGTAAATTTCTGTCTTTAGTCATATGCGCATCGTGAATAAATTAATATGCATTCTAAAAAGAGAAACAAAACGCTCTTATTCGATACTTGCGTCTACTCGCCTCTTCATGTTTTCATTGACATTTCTGTCAACAAAATTGTTTTAATTATAGTAATTTTTCTATTTAATTTATATTAAAAAATAACAAATTTAAACAAAGAACAACGCAATACTAATGTTGAGCCAAGCTAAAACCATAATGAAAAAGTTGCAAGGATTATTATATGTGAAGTTCATATCCTGCATCATTGGTGCTGTGAGTTTGGCAGTATTTCCTATAGCTATCAGCCCTATACTCAACCCTGAGAAGTACAAAGAGCTGCAGAAAATTACGAGAGCTGGCATTAAGCAAGAAGAGATACAGCCTGGAAATATGCGTGTTTGGAGTGATCCTTTTGATCGTACCAAGTGAACGTGAGGATTTTGTATTGAGTACATTTTTTTTGTAATAAAGTGACGTACTATTGGTTGTGAAATGTATTTTTTTTTAAAAATATGCAATTTCGAATTCAAATCGGTCAGAAACAATTTAAGTAATTTCAAACCGTACACATTTCGATGTGATATAATAAAATTTAAATATTTTATCGCTTAAAAATTTGTACTGAAGGAAGCCATCATCAACAACCACTAAAAGATAAAAAAAACTCATCACAGGATCTTAATGTGACATATAAATTAAAAAAAAGAAGAATTCACATCTGATTTAAATTTTTCTGTTTCGCAGCTGCTTAGAAGGACAACAGAAAATCGAAAACAGGACAAACAACAGAAAGAGTATGATGGCAAAACGTCAAGTGCTGGCAGTAAAATTGGGTTAAATGTTTTTTAATGCTGTTGCAGGCACGTCACATCAGCAACAGCGCGTAACGCTAATGGTGCCATCAAATTGTTGTTGCTGTTATTGTTGATGTCGTCTCAACCAACTGCATTTTGAGTGTGTCAATGTCATTACTGTTATTTCGTTTTTGTTATGGTACCATGCATGTGTGTGTGTTTTGTTTGCTTAGTAAAAAAATAAAAAAAGATCCCTCATTAAGCAGCTTTCTTTTCTCAACCTTGCTCCATTGTAAGAATGCTAAAACACTTTTAGTTAGTGAATATTTTGCATAGACATTACACTTTACTTAAAGTGGCAAATAAAGCAGAGTTATGTTTTGCTTCTGGTGATTCCGAAAAAAACATTTTTAGATTATCGTATCACCTTTTTAGACTCACATGAGAAGAGAAGTCGGTAGAAATGTAGACCTACAATGATATCGAATCGAAAGTAATAAAATCTGCTTTCAAGAGCAGGTTTTTGGGAAAGATTTTTATTATATTTGTTATGGTTCGACAAGGATCTTTGAATGAACAAATTTTTTATATAATGCTAAATAATCTCAAATATCGAGTTTTGTACACAACAACACATAATTACAGAATGCTGCTACTCTTTCTGACGCTGTGGAAATGTCCTTGTGCCAACTTATCGGTCGGTAAAATGCAACCTTTTGACATTACAATGACTTAGCGCGGAAATAGGAAGGTAACATTTTTGTGTGCAACACATATATACAAACATATGTGTGTATGTGTGTTACTGTTATGGTTCGTCTCTAACATATTGCAAATGTGTTTTTTTTAGCTCTCCTGCTGAGCATTCAATTTGAAATAAAATAAAAATATTACTGCCATACGACTTGCGTTATATGAGCAGCAAAAACCTGTCACAGCATATGTACGAACATGTTTATGAGGTATGTTTTATATGTGCGTGCTTGATGTGTCATCCTGCAATGGTGTATTGCAATTTTGTAACAAATTGTGATGTGTCAGAAAGTAAAAAAAAAAGTTTTGTGTGAGCACAAGGTCTTGTAGATTTAATAAGATGGCTAGGAAAAAAAGTGATGAGTGCAGTGCATCAGCATGTGATGTGTGAACTTAATGATATTGCATCGCGTTAGTAAAGAAAAGTATCAATTTGTGTTGAACAGTCGCACCATGTCAATTGCCACCAAAAAATATGTATGTAAATGGAAAAATCTGAAAATTCTTAAAAAAGTGGAATAATTTCGAAAAAAGTCAAGAAATGCTGAAACATTAGAAAAAATTAATACCTTCGCAGAATGGTGAAAAAATCGGAAAATGCTAAAAAGAATTACAAGTAATGTTGATTATATTGAAAAATTTAAATGTCAAAATATGTTGAAAAATTCGAATTGAATTGAAAAGATAATAACTGTTGAAAAATGTTAAAAAAAATTGAAAAGATTTTGAAATGGACGGAAATATGTAGGTATTTGAAAAGTTGAAATCATTTCGAAAAATGTTAGAACATGTTAAACTAGGTAGTCAAGGGCCTCGTCAAAGAATTAAGTATCCTACTTTGCGTTAAAGCTAAAAGTGCGCGGAAATTTTATATATATTTTTTAAGATGTTCTTCCATTCATCAGACTGCATGCTGGCCTAGTTTGACTTAACGTACCCACATTGAATTTGGCAATTTTAAAATTAATAGCTTTCTATGTGGCGCTTTGAAGTTGATGCTTTGTGGGAGTTGCCACGCCGTGTTTCCGTTGAGACAGAATTGATTTTCTTGTATACTCAGCAGTAGAGATGTTTATGTTAGGTTAAGTACGATTTCAATCCCAGTGCGATATCTATTTTAGTCTTGTAAAAAACGCTGGATTTATTAATGATTGGCATATTCTAAGCAGAAGAATATCACATCAATCTGACAAGTTCAGCTCTCCTTATGACATAGAAGAACATTGAAATCTTACACTTCAGATTCTAAACTACAAATCTGTATAAAAATTTTCTCCAAAAGCACAAGACACTACATTCTCTAATGGTATTAGAGTCAAAATACATTTTATATTCATACTAAATATACAAAAAATTTGGTATCGCAGGCAGCGCAGTTGAAAATTGTTTGAAAGCCACCGCTTAGAGCGATATTTTCATCCTTACTTCCTTATCCTCTATTGTTACAAGTAGATTTTTAATATCCAAAGTTCTTTATACGAAAAATCCTCAATTACTTATGCTGTATACTACGTCCTCACAAAGTACTAAAAAATGCTGAACCTAGCAATTACTCTATTTTTATCACCAATTTGCAACAGAAGTTGTTCCTCTGCTGAAAAAATCATAAAAAATAGAAAATGGAAATGATTTTAATAGTAACCTCTTGGTTGATGTTTGCTGCACGCGGCAAATGATGGCAACACAAAATGATGCAGAACATAGAAGTGAAAAGTTTTTATTTTCCACCACACCGAACCAATTGTGGTAAAAGTTTTGAAAGTAAAATTGGAAGAAATTTATTTGTTATTGCGATTTCAAATATGTTGAGAAACATAAAAAACAAGTTAATGAAGGTTGATCAACCACTGAGACTGCGAAGTGCCCTACTAAGATGGTATATATATTTCATTTGAGACTTGACTGACATTGTCAGCTTTGAAAGAACTTCACTACTCTTTACTATTGAACTCTTTTGGCCAATAGTGCGTGCAACTTGGAAGAAACTTTTTGCCTGCATTCAAAAAGTGTTGTAAGACATTTTACAAAAATCACCACTACAAATGCCATTTTCCTACAAAGATCTGATATTTTACACAAAATCATGCCATTCAGTGTTGAGAATTGGAACGTTATACTCATAGTAGAAACAGTATCCTAGCTAACAAGATATTTCGTACCCAAAAGTAACATAAATAAGATATCTACGAAATAATATATATTTCAGTAATATGTACTACATCCAAGCTTGTTTGGCTTGTTAATTTTTGATTAAAAAATTATTTTGATTCTCTCCGTTACATCCTGATCAATAAACTTCCGAAAGTTTCAGACAATATCTCCACTAACTAACAGCAAACGCTTGTATTAAGAGAGATTAATTCGCAAATTTTAGCAGAATTATGTTTTGACTTGAGCTGTGACCATTTCCTTGTCATTAAGCTTCTGTGTAGAGCTGCTGCAGTCACCCACTGGGCTTACAAAAAATAGAACAAATTGGTTCCAATACAAAAAATATGTCAGTAGCCAACTTTCTGATAAAGTAAACCTCAAAGATTCTGAGGAGCTGGAATCGGACATACAGCTATATCAGCTTCTCTTCACGCTCCGGCGAAAATGTCAAGAAGATCACCCGCACTTCAACGTAAATTAACACTAGCCAAAATTAAAGTAAGAAAGTCCCTCTCAGAACAGTCTAAAAGAGTATTAAAAAGCTGAGCCCACTGGAGTCATCCAACTACTCTTTATAGAAGGCCATCAGAAGTATGAAAATACTTACTGACCTATATTCCTCCATAAGACTAAGAAATGGTCACTGGACTAGAATTAATGAAAAAAAGGTTGAGCATTTGCTCACCACCTTAAACATCTATTTCAGCCAAATCTTCCGGGCAATAGCTTCGAAATACCACAAGAAACCCAAAATATGAGACAAATTTCGTTGTGCTTCACAATTAAAGGCGTTTATTCTTTCATGAAAACACGACTTAAGAACTGCTAATATGCTTATTGAATAACTTTGGTGTACAGTCAGACCCCTAACCACACTATAATCATACTAATGCTATTACTCGATTAAGCCACTACCCAAAATTTTGGAAGATGTCTTAAATCACAGTGATTTCCAAGTCTGGGAAAAATCTTACAGAAATTTCATTATATCGGCCAATAAGTTAGCTACGTGAACCAACTCAACATAATACCCCAACACCAATTTGGTTTCCACAAAAACCATGGAACATGTTCACAGGATAGTAGCACGAGTTCAATAAATAAATATCAAGTTTAAAAAAAAAGCTTCATTTGGATTCGTCTTTTGAAAAATATTGAAAAATATGCGTTTGGGAGATTTGTATGTAGAAATTATGATATATAATACATGTCCGTTTCTTTAGTTTGAACGTCTTAGTACTTTTGATTACCAGTCATACAACTTCCAAGATACTTAACAAAATCTCTCACAAACTCGAGGTACCACCATAAAACAACAGTCTTACGACAAATCGAAAAATGTTTAGTTGGTGTTGAAAGCAGCGAAGGTTGAAAGTTGAAGTAATGCTTACATTTGGCAATGATTTCGGTATGTAATAATCTTAGAAGGAAAAACAAAAAATAAACTTTTTTAATAACGCACACTAACAACAACGAGAAAAATAAAAAGTTCAGACGAAAATATGAACTAAAATAGATATTGTTTTGCATTGAAAAAAAAAGGAGCGAAAAATATTATAAAAATTTTTAATAAAATCGTTGTAAATTATTTTTTTTAAATTTGTTAATGATGACAAATAGTTTAATTGATAACAATAACACATGTTGAAAATCGATTTTTTATGCAATGGCAAGCAATATTTAATTAACAATTTTACCAACAATTAGTCGTAGCCCAGAGTTTTATGCAACATTTTTTGTTTTTTTTTTTTTTGTCTCATCATTATTCGTTTATTAATTATTTTCATCATGAGTATTTCATTATGTCAACACAAATTTACCAATTATGTAATAAAAGTTCAGTGCTTAAGTGAAAACGAGTGAGTTGTCATGGTATTAATTAAACAACTTTGCCGATAATGTCATTTGAAACTTGCAGTGCTAAAATGAAAATTAATGATAACATATGATATCAATGTTGAATTAAAAACAAAAATCATTGCATGATGTTTGAACATCCCACTCACTACAGTTACATTTTTTACAAAATGTTCTCTTAAATGTATTAAACTTTTGAAGTCAGTTGACTGAAATATTGTTTTGTAAAACTTTAAAATCCTTCAGCAAAATTGCAATCTCAAATGCACCGAAATTCAAGCAAAGTAAAGCATTCGCAATAAATGCTGCTTGACTGCTGAACGCTTTTGAAACTTTTAAGCTTCCAATATTGATTGTAGCGTTGACTCTTTGTTTGCTTTAACAGCAGTCAGTGCAAAATTCTTCGAATAATTCTTTGTTCAAACAGTCAAATATTGAAGCGTTTTCGTTTCATTTTCGAACATATCCTTGCCCGTCAGTTGTGAAAATGGTAAGTGCGAATGTGTGTGTGTGTGTGTGCATGTACTTCCAGTGGGTGGACAGTGTGCACTATCCTGAAGCACTATAGAAGACATCACATAAAAGTTTTTCTATTTTCTGCTTTGGATTTGGTATGTGTTCGGTGTGTGTTTCATTGCTTGACGCATTGTGCACTGAAATGAAACTCATGACGCTGCAGACATTAGCGTAACTATGGTGGGGCAAAAAGGGCCAACTGAGAGAAGCGGCAAAGCGCAAATTTAAATAAATATATAAGCCACTTATCATGTGCAATTTGTGTAAATTTTCAAGATTGCAAAAATGTTTTAGCGGCATATCGCCGTATCATGGGATAGAGTCAGAAAACATTCATCCTTACTTCTGGATTGATCTTAAGCTTCTATGCTGCAATATTATTTTACATTACGGTATGTTTATGTGGCTCTTTCAATTTTTTTCTAAGATTTTGCTTACCCGGATATATTTGATAATGGAAGTAAAAATGCATGATAAGTTAGAAGCTGAATTTTACGTGAAAAAAAATGAGCTTTTACCCCGGCCGCAAAAGTGACCACCCTCGCCACTAGCAGCAGCTACGATAATTTGAGTTGTCAGTCTGTGCAACAGCAGTGAAGTAGCCACAGGCTGCTTGCATGCGTGTTTTCTATGGCTGTGTAATTGTTTGTAGCCAAACTGCATGAATGTGGTCCTTTTGTTGCCTTTAGCACAGCAGCACATGTGTGTACTTTGTGCTTATATTCATTTTGTTTGACAAACCCTGTGAGAAATATGAGAGGCATTCTTGTCTAAAATACATTCGTCAAAAGTAGTAGCAATCGCATCAAGTTTTCAGAGTTTTCTGGTATTATGCATTTTCTATATTGAATTTTTCTATGTGTTTTCATGCTATGTATTTGATTTAAATTGACTATTTCGATGTTTGTTGATCTTTCCCGTGTTTCTTAATATAACTCGATGCTCTTGACCTGCTTCGATATTTGTCAACACTGAGACTTTTTTGATACGATTCGATAATCTTCGACTTTTATCAAGTATTTTGATGTTTTCGGTCACATTCAATGCTATTTGCCATGCATCGATCTTTTCAATTTATACCCATTGAGGTTATGCACGTGTTACAAGATTCGATATTGGATCATATGTTTGTTTTTGTTTCGGTCACTATTCACAAATCATTTGGGAGCAATATACACTGCTCAAAACGTATACATGTACAATATAAGAAGACATAACCCTTAATAATCTGATAACTGGGCTATTTCGCCTAGACATTATTGTCATAATTAATTACTGACAAATTGATATTTTTTCATTTTTCACGGACTACACTTTTTTGGGCGATAATGTACTTTTTGTTGGATTATAATACTTTGGATGATTTGCATATTGTTTTTGGACAGTTTAGATTTTGCCCCATGAAGTAATTTTCCTAAAATTAACGAAATACATGTAGAGGAAATAAATTTTTCCATGAAAATTTTAACTAAGCTCATATCAACTTATGACCAATTTTTTTTATAAATAGTGATTCATCTGCTTAAATTACAACTAATATTTGGTCACATAATTTGTGATTATTTTAAAATTTATAGCAACCTTTTTATGTTTTAATTCAAATTACTTTTCTATTGGGTCATTTGATATGTTCGCCTGAATACAGCTCCATGTAGCTCTGACGACATGCTAGAACACTGTAGTTACGCGGTAGTTTGAACAAAAAAAAAAATAGAACGCTCATTTTTACCGAGTAAAAGTTAGAGGAAGGAGGCACTTTGGTTTGCTGGTTCGTTAACTGCCTGCCTATTTTGTGGAGTTCCTTTACCATACACTGGTAAATGCTGACTATACTTTTAAACTTACGTTAATTTGCTGCACATTTATAGTATAAAAAACACGTTGCCATAAGCTGCATTATAAAAATTTATTTTGAAATATATTATGTACTTTTAACTATTGAAACATCAAGAAAAAGTTTCAAGATATTTAATATTAAAAGTATTACACAAATAAAAGTGGTTTGATTTTGAGTGCAATAAAATACGAAAAGGTTGATCTTCTTACGGCTCGATTTTGTTTAGCTTATGTAAGTTTTTAGTTGCAAATATTTCCACATATTAACTGTATGTAAATAAATTTAAAATTTACTTACAATGGGTCTGTTTCCATAATAAAGTTTTGAATAATTGCTAACAATTGGATTTCTATAAGTAACAAATTGCTAAATTTAAAACAAAAATGATAAACGGTGCAAGGGATAATTTTTCAAAAAATTTCTTGTGTTTTAACTCGACTTTAATAAATCGGAAAAGATCGATCTTAGCCTTTACATATATTAAAAAATTAAATTTCTAAAATTAACGCGATCTAAACTAAAACAAAATAGATAAACGGTGTTGTTGGAAAGTGCAACATAGAGTTTAGTAGGTATTGGCCAAATCACTGTTGAAGCAATTAGATTAAGCTGAGCTGGTATTGGTATGTTATGCCAATTCAATTTTGAAGCATTTTTTTATCTAAAGATAATGGAAAAGTTGGAGGTAGCAATTACATTGATTTTTGTTAAAGCTACACATTTTTCGATTCCATTATGTGCGTGTAACTTAAAATCCTGATTCATTACAACTCCTATTAAAACTTCACTGTCATTTAAAGGCCATCTATTGGAGGTACCAGCCTTCTTTTTTGGAAGACTGAGCTGGTATATCTTTGTTTTTAATATTTATATAACATAACTTTTTTCATTTCTGGGAGGTTGTGGAGAAGTCGTGCTTTGTAAAAGGTTGAATTTGAAAAAATTTCTTATTTAATATAGAAAATACACTGAAAAGTAAAACTACTGAACAACTAAAGTTTCAAGCCATGCGAGGAACAGTATGATTATAATAATAACCATTTTATAGCTATTAATAAAACATTTTTTTCTAGAAATTTTTCTTTACTTTAAAAGCAGCAAAATAAATGCAATCCACTTATGCACAGTTTACATATTCTCATAACAGTCTGCTTCAATAGATAATCAGCTTATACCAATAGTCATGATAACCATGTTACCACTACTTTCGTACGTATAGTGTACATAGCAGTGTCCTTTGTAAACACACAGAATCACTTGAGTTCTTATCGAAAGTTGAATGATTTTCATGTGGGAAACCCACATATTTTATCTGTGATGGAAACCATGCAGTTGGTGCTCAGGTGGTTGCTACGCAATAATCATCAGTATAAAGTAGGTGTCTGTTTGTATTGTGTGTTATATGTGATATATTGCAAGAACCACAAATGAAGTCTTGGTTTCAAAAGCCATTGCTTAAAGGTTATGATCTTAGTTAGAACATATGAATGCCTCAGTTGCCAAATCAATTAACTCTATAAAATAATGTAGATAAATTACAAAATCATATTGAAGCAAACGATGCATAATGTGTGTTATTTTATAGAGATATTTGATCTTATTGGTGATATTTATTTTGACAATAAAATCTTAACAAATTGTGAAAGTGGAGTTAGACGATTTGGCAAGTGAGCCGTTTATACATATATGTCAGGTTAAAAAATAATTCATTGTGGAATTTAATCAAGGCAAACTTTTATATTGAAATAGCAATTGATAATTTGCACAAGAACCGCTATAGTCAAAGTGCTTTGCGTCATATTTGAATCTGTGGAATATATGGAGTGATATTGAATAAAAAAATTTAAAGAGAAAAAGCTCTCTTTGGTGTTTACATCAAATATACTCTTAGTAGCTATTAATATGTCGCAGACTTCAGGTTTTTAGAAATCACTAAAAGGTATACAAAATTATATTAAATAAAAGTTTTGGCGCGTACGTGCTTCAGAGTAATTTTTTTTTTTCATTTTTCCCATAATCTTACTAGGTTGCCATAACGTTTCAAATCAAATCGAAAGGGAATTAACTGGAATTGATTGGAACTGAAGCATTGCGATAACCTTGCTGAAATGAAAATGAAAGATTTCTGAAACGTAACTAATTTCTGTGATCTCATCATTGCAGAAAAATGAATTGTACATTTTGTCTACATTTTATATGAATTTTAATTTGAAACAAACTATTCACGCCAAACACAGATTGCATTCTATAATATAGGCGATTCTATAATATGGGCCTATCCGCAAAAAATGTATTATTTTTGTGTATGTTGTCTGCATTTTAACACTCGAATAATGTGAGCGTGGTTTGGCAACAGTAGATGGCACCTCACATATAACAAAAATACCTTGCCTCTTAAGACATACTTTTTTTTACGGCTGAGTAAGTCGGTATTTTCATAAAAGTTGAACTATGTCGGATCCAAACTCTGTCTGTACCACTTAGAGGTTTTAGCTAGGAAGCTCGAATTTTGAGACAATTTTTATAGACCTCAACCTTAAGTGTCGGCAAAAAAATTAACACAATCAAAAGTATTTTCAAAACAAACACCCTAATGTGCACAATGTTTATTAGGGTGAATAATTTTTCTTTTTAAGCAACAGGGACTAAAATCTATTATATTTCAGTAGTCTGGCACTAATTACAATTAATTTGTTGTTGCATACTTTTATTTTCATTTGCATTTTCTACTTTGCAATTAAAGTTAATTTGAATTAGTTTTTCCTCGATTTTTTTCGCACACAACTAAATTTGAAAAGTTTTTGTGATAACACAAAGTTTTATTTGTATTTGTGAGTTTATACAGTGCTCGAATAATTTCTATTTTTACAATATTTGCATTTGAAAATGCTCTAAACTCTGCAAGTAATACAATAAAATTTTATGCATCGAGCGTGCAGTACAATAAATTTTTGCTCAGTTGCAATCAATCAACAACTCAGTTCGTTCAACAAACTCGACAAACTCTTTTGTATATCAACGTATGCGTTGCATATCGTAAAGCAAAAAAGTTTGCATTTATTTACAGCAGATTCGCTTTCAACGGCGTATGCTCAACAAGTTTGTCATGACCCACAAAACTGGAAAAAATCTCAAAAAAAAACCAAGTTATAACAACGCTAACGTTCGACACAAAGTTTAGATACCAAACAAAATAAAAGTAAAAAAGTTTAGCTGTTTCACAGCAACTCATGTTGTTTACACAGTGGCGTAGCAACATCTTTGGGTGCCCAGAGTGGCAATAACTTATGGGGCGCCCAGAATCCAAAAAATTCAATTTATATTTAAGTTTTGATTTTTTAACGATGTGTATGATTTTGGTCGTCAATTTACAGAATAGAATTTCAGTTCTTGACAGTCCTTATACGCTAAGTTCGAAGCAGCAAATAATTTGAGAGCCCTCTGCGGTCAGGGCGGTAACCTTGCTATGCTAACATTCTTACATTCTGTAGAACTTCGACCGTGGTATTTTGATGCAAAAAAAACAAGTAATTTGTACAGCGCAAATATTCAGGCTACGCAAATATACATTGCACTTTGTTGTACTACAACTTATGGGTGCCTCCCTCTAGCATTGGTACTTAGGTAGTTAGTTCTACGAATACTTAAAGTTGCTACAATTTGGAATGCTGCATGTTGTGGTAGTATGTGTGACATTCTTACGTGAGTTTATGTGAAGTATTCTTTCATTTTCAAGGAAAATCAACATACTTGATGCTCATTTTAGAGCAAAGTGTATGAAAAAGTTTGTTATACAAAACTTTCACCGTGACATCGACTAAGTTTATAAAAAAAAATTGGCAAAAAACTGAAATTATCAAAATGCCGTTCGCATATTATGGGCATAATATTTCAAAATGACAACCACTGGACTTTGAGGTAAGCAATTTTGCTGATTTTTGTGACATAGGATATATTGGTCTTTTCAGGTTACAGGTTATGTATTCGGAATAACAGAAAAACAGAAATAGTCTTTCTGTTTGCAAATATAAGATTAAAAAAAAATTCACTGTGTACTTTTATTTGTTAAAGACATGTAAGATACCATTGCATACTTTTAGTTGTTATAGAAATGTAAAAATAAGTTGTCACATATAAGAAAATTATGAATCTTAACGCAGAAATATTGTTAGAGGAATTTTGTGCCTTGAAATAGATGCTAGCATAACGTAACCAGATGTTTGTCACCAAAACGCGGAGTAAAAAATTTTATACATTAAAAAAAAGTCCTCATTTTCACATCCCTAGCAAAATGAGATTTATCAATTCTAATGAAAATGCGGACTGCACGGAGCAGCAACTCGAAAACGCGGGCTTATTCTGTCAAACGCGGATCACATGCTTACGTTATGCTAGCAGAATATGGCTTGGTGTATCCGCACTTTAGGTGTAAGGCTGACTTGCACTCAAATAGAAGTTAATACAAATCAAAACTGTCTAAGAACAATTAAATAACTTTAACATGGCCAAAAACTATCCGTATATTATTTAAAAAGTACACCTTTTTCAATCAAGCATATCATATATATATATATCAACGATGGAAATTTTAATAAAACTGAAATTTTTGCTAAAATTAAGATTTTAAATTCTGATATTCTATAAAATACTAAAAGAAAATAAGACACTTTAATCGAAAAATTCAATGAATCTACGCATAGCATAAAGTGAAGCGCAATAGCGAATACACCGCCCATACTGCTCTCATATTACCGCTCTATATCATTGCACAAATAAATTAAACATCGTTCAATGGATTTATATGTCAAGCTAAATCTGTATAACTGATAACAGCAACACAATCTCACAGCACATATCACAGTAACTGTTACTGTTGCTGCTGCTGCCGCTCACATTCATTAACGAACGCATCCTTGGTATGACATTTAAAATAATCACTCTTTATAATGAACAATTATTTTAAATAGCTACATAATCATTAGTGTCAGGTGCCAGAACAAGAGCAATAAAAACAACAATAAGGATACTATCACCAGAGTCGTGTATTATAATAGTTGCCATTTAATGGCTATAAAACAAAAGGATATGTGCCGCTTCATACTCTACGTTATTTTAAAATCCGATATATCACTCAGTGGAGCAAGCTACAAAAAACCTTTTAAATGGTCGTATGTTGTAAATTAAGAGGGTGTAAATCCAACGGAAATTGTCTCTGATGAAACATTAGTGATAGCTATTTAGAAGTTAGAAGTGCAAAATATTTATATCACACTGACGCAATTTGCATTTTGGTCGTGTAAAATAATTTGTTCATATTAACATAAAGCACTTATCATTCTAACAATAGATGTGTTGCTCAGTTTTTGAGGCGAAAAAAAGTTACATTATTGTGCACTAGAGTTTAAAATAATCAATATTGTACCGAAAATCACAGAGTTAAAATTTAACTGGCTAATGAATCCATAACTTCTATCACTGGTTTCATTATCGAAGATATCATAAATACAAAATAAAATTTTCAAAATATATTTTTACAGAGCATAGGCCCAATAAAATGTTACCCTAGCAGCAAACGGAGAACTTATCAAGGCAAAAATCAAGCATACAAAGTAATTTTGATGTTTTTAAAATAGCTTGGTATCGTGATTAAAAAGATAATTTGAACGTGTAGTGAAATTTTCCTTTATAATATATATCTTTCTAGAGCTAGATATAAAGCCATAAGTAAGCAAGCTGGGAAAATGTCTTTACTATGCACTTTTAAAGCTCAAAATATGCTGAAAAGAAAGACATTAGGAAGTATGTTTCGAGTGTGGGCTTATACTGTACATAACAAAATGCTAAAAGAGGCATGAGGTGGCCTATCTCGTGTGTGTTTTTATACTGTAGACATAAAAGTTACTGGCAAGATATGCCGCCTCATGTCGTTATACAGTCCATTCTTTGTTTTTTAAAGGGATATTTTACCAAGATATATATGTACAAATAATATGGTTCACCTTTAACGTACAACATAATATATCACATGTAGTATATAACGTGGAAGACAATGGAGCTACTATACTATTTTTCAAGATCTTTAAAAGATATCTTTAAGTCCCTCGGTCTTTCTGAAATAACACAATACAAGGCACTTTTCTGTGAACGCACACTTTTTAAAGGCTTTGTAAGCTGTATTTTGAAGACATCAGAAGCTACTTTCCCAAGTATCTTCAAATATAACAAATGGCCACATGTCTTTATAGTTAATATGACAAATAGCTCTTATGAGTCCCTTTAAAGAAATTACAAATATAAAATTTTGTATTGATAGTTGTCTTTAAAATACCTGCAAAAGATGCTATAAGACCTTAAAATGCTACTAAGGTACTTCTTTTCAACAACGTTGCTGTCGGCACTAACTTTCTTTATTGTCAGACAAGTATTTTAAACAAGTTTACAATTCTAAAATAAAAAATTAAAGTTAGTATGTAGTTAGAAGCTGCTATAGAATCCATAATATCAAGAGAGTCAACTTCATTTTGAAGATTCTAAAATATCGCGTAAAAAGTTTTTCCCGCAGGAACATCTGCCTTTTGCAAAGTTTATCTTGAAATTATTAGAGATTTGATTGAGGTGAACAGATTGTTTATTCCGGCAAATGCATTTTTGAGATTTTAAAATTCTTAAAATGTAGTTTTCGATAGTGCTGACCTTTTGTTTGGTTTTGCCTATTTCAGTAGGGTGATGTAGACAGAGGGCCATGCTTTTATTTTCGGTTGTAAAATGGTGAAAACTTCAAATTTTTCAAAAATTTTTTTTTTTAATCGCAAAGGTATCCCAAGACGCAACTTTCCATCATAGCAGATTTCTTAAATTCAGTTGTAAAGAGTTTTCCTTATTTATGTAAAAGAAAGGTGTATTTTCCGAGTTTTCACCAAAATTTTTATCTGAAAAATGCTGCCATCTGTTTTAAATTCTTCTTCTAGAGGTTTTTAGAGGCGCTGATCGCAAATCTGTTGTCAAATTCGCAAAATTCAAAATACTTGACGCGAAATGAGGGTCAAAAATTAAAAAAAACATGGACTTTAATAATGTTTATTTAATTTCTGGAAAAAGCAGTGATAAAGTAGAAATTACAAAGTTGTTGTGAAAAAACATTTCGCAGTGATAAAGCACAGATCCTACTCGCAATTGACGCACGTGAAGTCGGTGCGGTTGGTCATATCGACGCACTGTAAATGGAAGGGTCGGTCGCAGATGTCACACTCGATAGAATTTTTTTTGTGAGCTTTGTCCACATCAATTTAGTGCAAATCATACAAAAATCAATGTCTTCATCTGAAGAAACCGAGGACTTTCTTTTTTTGCCTTTTTTCACAGCTGGTTATGAACAATTGACCTCTTTTGAATCTTTTGTTGTTTTCCTTCTTTTTTTTAGGCATAATGGCTAAAATGATAAAAATGAGTAAATAAGACATTTGCATAATTAATAAAAACACTTTACTATGCAAGGAACGGCATTACTCAAGTGGCCCATATCTGTCCACAAATTGTGGCCCACTTCTACCTACAAACCCCTTTTTTTTGCATATGCATTTCACAAAAACACAACGTGAATAATGGACAAAAATCACTTTGCATTCCAAAGATAACATATTTATTTAACATATTGCACATTTACCTGAGTATTTCTCGTAAAAATTTTATCACAAATCGTATGAAAGGGTACGAGGGTAAAAACTTTCTCGCCAAAATCTACAGCACGTTTCTCTGGACGAAAGCAGGTTTATATCACCCAAATGCTTATAAGAAGTGACCTCGCATCAAAATACGATAATTAATGTGCGCGGTTTGATATAGATGTCACTAATCTTAAAATTACTTGGGTGGCCCACTCCAACCTGTGGCCCACGTCTGTCTACATCACCCTACTTTTTGCAATTTTTGTATACGCTCGGCATTAAAAGTTGGTACAAGGTAAGGAACTTTATTGAAAGACACAGGCAACAAAAAATTTTTTTTTAATCCCAGATTTTTGTTGTACACATTTGATGATACTAAGAATTGACCTAAGCATGGGCACCACAACTTATGGCCAAACTTTAGTGGCTTTCCACCAATGAGCACAAATTCCTTGTCGATACCTAGCTTTTCCTCCGAAATTTTCCTTGTAGCAGTATATCATTATTACCCATACATACGCTATCGTATACATATGTACAGCAGTTTGTTGCGCTGAATTTTGCATTACATTTTTACTAAGTTCTGAGGTACAGAAAAACGGATTTACTTTACTTTAGGCAACAAAAGCTAGCTGAGGGTATTTTTCAGTGAGGGCGACACATTCTAAAATTCAAAAATTACTGTAGAAAATTTCATAAATTGAAAACAGTAATTGGAGCAGACATCAATTATATTCAAATTTTTATTAAATTTAGAGCAAGTCGCACATTAAATTGCGCACAAATTTCAAAACAAAAGAAATGCAAAATACTCATTGTTTTCTTTGCCACCTCTTTTATTTGAATTTTTCTTGCATTGTTGTGTTGCTCTAAAATATTTACATCTAAAAAAAAGTAACAATTCCACTACCACACCGAATTCGTTTAATTAACGCCATCAGCAAACACATTAATCATTTAAGCCAGAGACAGAGGATGTAACCCTTTTCGCTTTCATAATAAATTTCAACGCCTTGCGTTAACGCCGCCAGGCACAGCCTTATGGATAGAATTACGCACTGACACCTTGCGGTCGTTAACCGAGTTGGTGCCTGTTTTCCTGCAAAGCTTTAAATGTTGCATAAATTAATGTTGAATTTGTTGTGTACTTACTCCTTTGTTTTGAAGAAAGGACGTGCTCCGACATAATTTATTTGTGTCGCAGATTTCAAACATCAGGGTTCACAATATACTCAAGCGAACAATGAAACAACAAAAGCAAAAACAAAAAATAGTGCACGAAATAAAAAATTGTTGTGACAAAGATTTTTTTGTTTTTTAATTTGATTTAAAAAAAAACTATGCGTTTCAGGATATATTTTGATGCGCGTAAATAAAGTGGAAAAGAGTTATATAGTCGGTCAAGTGAATAGCTAGGGTACGCTAATTGCTTAGCTTAAAAATTTTTAAATAATTTCGCAAAAATAATAAATGAGACATTTTCAATTTAATAAGGACATTTTTGGGATGTATAAAATCATAGATTTTTCACAATGTCCTATCATCATATTGTCCAAAACTTTTGAAAAAATGTCATTCAAGCGTATTTCTGAAGCTTTAAATTTTCTATTTTCAATACAAACTTTTTACTTTCAACTTTATTTGGCTGAAGTTTTGTAATATATAGTATGAAATAAGTTTCTAAATAGAGTTTTAAATCTTTAAAGTTTTTAAGAAACTAATTAGTATTTTGACCATCTTAAATCCATTTCAAACTTACTTTCCATACTCGTATAATATAGGAGCACTGTAACCATTAGAATGCATAGAATTCGATAAAACAACTCCTTTCCTTTTCCGAGTATATCCTCAAGAAAAAAACTTTGTTGCGACTCTTTGTTGTAACTCGTTTCTTAACTAACTTGAAATATTGTTTATCCGGTGCTAAGAAACTAAAAATTTCATTTTGTGTATGAAATTAAGAAAAAAATTTCCCTCATCTTATATCTTAACGCAATACAAAATTACACATATTGTTAGTGTACTCCCCAACATAAGGTAGGGTATAAAAAGCCATAAAACAACTTTAAATATAATACAATTATTGTTTATCTTATGACAGCAGCTTTTTTTCACATGCTCTATCCAGTAAACTACCACACTTGCTGTATGAAAATATTTTGCTACTCGTTGCCATTTTGCTTAAGGACCTTACAGTTTTTTTTCTTTATTTTGTTATTATTCGTGACCAACTTAATAAAAGATTATCTCTATTATCACGTTTGAGTGCGCGTTTGCTTTTCATAATTTTTTACCATATTTTATAGCATATCTCGTTGTAGTTGCTTAAAATATATTTATCATTTTATTAAAAATGTGGTTTAAATTTGAATGGTAATTTTTTGTGCACATAACGAATTTTTTCATATTGAAAAATAATTTTGCCATGGGAATTTAAACAAAGCCTGAACACGTGGCGTCAAAAAACTATTTATAGCAGAAAGTAGTTTCATTGGATACTTTTACCTTTGAAAAATTATTGCAAAATGTCAACGTTTTTTTGGAAATTTCTACGAAATGTATGTGGAAAATCTTGCAAAAAATTTAAGTATGTAAGTGCTTTACGGCTATTTAATAAATTACCAAAAACCTAAGAAAAATTACATCAAATCTTATAACTATTATCGTAGAACTCTTTCGGTAAACAAAAAATGGCCCTTAAATAGCGTTCAGTTTGTAAACTTTTTTTGAAACAAAGAAAGAAAAAAATTAGGAAAATATTTGGATGTTTTTATTAATTGATTTTCTGATATAATTCATTACTAGTAATGTCAACCCAATGTCTGAAACGGGCAATTTTTTGGCCATAATTTGACAAGTAGTTTTTTTAAGCTGCCAGAACTTTTAAACCTTGTCGCCTAAAGCATAATTTCACAGTAAAATTTAAATGGTTAAAACTAAACTAATTATAATACATAATAACACATTAAATATTAATAATTACAGAAATCTTTTCCTAGTGCATATAGCCATCAAATCCTTTTACTTTTTGAGGCATTCTAAGAAATTAACTCGGAAATACTTGTTGGTTTCCGTAATTCTCATGAATTATTAAGTGCTTTCTTAGCATTTTTAAGTCTGTTGTCGCACATAGCTGTGGTCTTATTGCAAGACACATGTATGTACACATGTTTGTACAGTGCAACGGCTGTCTAGATTAACTCATCTGTATTTGTGTATTCAGTATTTTAAGTAAGCAATTCCCATTTGCATTGCTCGCATAAGTAAAACGCAAACTTCATTCAGTCTAATTTACTCGTATTTGCATTCGAATTCAACTTAAGTGTTGACATCATGCAGTCCTTGACAAAGAACCGCAAAGTGTAGGTTAATGGGGTAATGTACTATGTATAGTTAGGTACATAAGTGGAATGTGGCAAGTGGTAAGAATTTCACTTTTGATAATTATTTGATAATCAAGTGACATCCACGTTCGCTAAAAGTTATGGCCTTAGATGGTAGGTACTAAATGAAAGCAACTTTACATTTAAATACGCCTTCTTGCGGTTCATTTAGTGAACTGGATGTTGAAAATGTTTATTTATTATGTGGTATATTATATGTAAGTGGTTACTTTTATTTTAAAAATATTTTAAAATTTTAATTTTAAATTTATTGCAAAGTTAACAAATAAAATTTTACAGAGGGTGATTTTTTTCTATTTGTTTTCTTCGTGTAAGTTTTATGATATTTTACGCTTGATTCGTAATAATTTTTAACATCAAAAATGCTTACTAAGATTTGCCATTTTATTATAAATTAACTAACAAACAAACAACGGTTGCGTATTATTGTATTTTATTATAAAAATTTGTGTTATGTGAGAAATGTGAAAAATCAAAAAAATTTCTTCAGCGACGAAGCTCATTTTTGGCTCAATGGATAGATCAATAAACAAAATTGTCACAGAGCAGCCAGACATAGTTCAAGTGCTGCCAACGCAATTTGAAGAATGAACTGTTTGGTGCGCTTTTTGCCCAAAATAGAAGAAGTGGACCTGGTTGACATGTGGTGGTCGTAATCAGTGACAAGCCAGTCGAATTGCAGCCCTGGAAAACAAATTACTGCTGCTGTTGGTGCGATACCGGCCTATTGGTGAGTTAAAGCCTCCATTGTTTTGCTTTAAATAAATATTTCAATCACTATTGCAAGTCTTCTATTCTTTTTTCAATTTTCAAAAACCAAACGCTTAAGAAAATCATTCATTAGAGAAATCATACTACCTTCGAAAATACCCTTTATTATGTTATTCTTTTTAATTAATTCCATTCTTTTAAAACTTCCACTTAATTTAGTTATCATAACATCGCGAAACTTAAGCCTATTTTAAAAATCATTTAACTTCGATTTTTCGCTATTTTTTCATACTCCCTACTTGAACTACCCAAAAGGCCAAGTGATGGTAAATTGAAATTTAAGCTCATTGAAAAAACAATTCTATAAAGTGGAATAATCTGTTCTTAAGGACATACTTAGACGGAGGAAAAGTTCTAGCCAGAATTCATTAGCATAATTTTACAGCCTAAAAAACACACGGTGGCAACAAAAGAAATTCAATGAAAAATAAATTATACAAAATATTGGGTAAATAAAATACAAAAATGCTCTACAAAAAAAAAATTTAAGAATAGGTGTGAAGAAATTCATTGCAAATTGGTGGTATCCGGAGCGACGCTAAATATAAGCAAAAAACAAAATTTGAATA
Organism: Meiosimyza decipiens; assembly: GCA_963680825.1. Lineage (NCBI taxonomy): Eukaryota > Metazoa > Arthropoda > Insecta > Diptera > Lauxaniidae > Meiosimyza > Meiosimyza decipiens. The sequence goes on along the minus strand of OY804258.1, from coordinate 22,248,281 downwards.
AGTTTGTTGAAACTTTTCAGTTTATATTCAACAATTGATTTATTATTAGCTATTCTTGCTGGAATCACAATTTTGTTTTTCTTTTTATTTGCTCCTTATTTTTTGGGGAAACCTTCTTCAAGAATCTTGTCACATACACACAAGCGTTCATGCACGTTTCCTCCATGCAACGTGTAACAAAATTTTCTGGTGACATCTGTTGTGTTGGTGAGATTTATTATAAATTTGCTGAAGTGGAGTAATGGAGTGTGGTATGGATGGCAAAATATCAACTCACGCTTATAGACAAATTTTAGTTTATTTCTGTGTATGCGTTTGTGTACTTGCGATATTAAATTATTAATACCTTCGAAAAACTGCCGTTAATGCGTGCTTATGTATATATTCAATACATGAAAATCATAGCAAGTGAAACAGGTTGATACATGAATTTATGATGTAGAAAGTATTTGACTTATTGAATATTTATAACAATTTTCACGGTTGGAATGTTAGTTGTTCCATATAAATAATGTAATAAATCACATGACATTACATACACACACACATACTTGGAAAAGTTATGATTTGATGCATTGCGGTGAGTAAAAAAATTTGGCTTACGCGGCGTATGAGCAACATGTAATAGAATAGCCATATTAATGTCACTCATATGCTACGTATGACTGATGTGAATTATTTACTACGTGTGATTGAAGTGAATTATTTAGATGGGAAAACTTAAGAATGTTTAGGATAAATAGTGCGCTTGTTACAAAAATAACATATTTTGTCTCTGGCAAGCCGTAGTTTTGGATTTTAATATTTTTTATAATTAATTCTTCAACCGCCTTTGATGTTTAATTATTTGTGATCAATAATGTTATACACATTGAATAGATATTTTCTCTGCGCTTTAATTAAAATGATTTATGACAGTACCTGAGGACTTAATAGGCAATTTTATGGCCCCTTGGACTATTCTTATACGTGTACGGCTTTTCATTTTAAAATTTCTATTGAATGTAAGATTAAAAAAAACGTCTGCAGTTCACATGTGGTAGAAGTGAAACCTTCAGAACACTAAACTGTAAAAGACTGAGACAAAAATGGTTTATTAAAATGCTAAAAGTTGACGGGATCTATAATAGCAACATCAAGGCTTTGGTAGTTAATCAGTGAATTACTTGAAAAAATTTTAAAAATTTTAAATCTTTCCACGCTTATATCTTAGCTTTTTAGTTAACCGATCTCAAAGCTGATAGGTTAAGAGCACTCTGCTCAAAGATACTTTAAATTGATATATCATTTACTGGTGTAACTGTTTTAGATTTTGTCAATTTTTATCATTTTAGTAAACATTTTCGTCTCATTCTATCGCAGATTAATTTTGTAAAGGGTTTTTTTTTTGTTCACTTGAATTTCGCTTATTGGTTTTTGTTCTTTCATTGCACGTCCACGAAATAAACATGAAATATGCTTATGCAACAGCATTTGATTGCGTAGGTCATGCCATTATTTAGAACACCAGCAACCAAATATCAAAACTCTTTGAACGCACGAAGTGTGTCGATTCTTGCCCAATTTCCGATCGGTATTTGGTAAAACTAATGGAGCACCGCAAAAGCGTAGTAATAGAAAGCAACAGCATATTTCTCCTCGCTATGACAAGGCTTTGGCAGTTGAGCACTGCTTGACAAAATTGTCAAACTAGAATATCACTTCTCGCATATTAGTATCTCAGTTTTTGTTCACCTCGCAGTTGATAGTTTCAGCACATTCTCCTCGATGAGTACTTTGATTTGATATATAACTTTCATACAATTTATTGCTGAATCTATTCTAGATCCTTATTTAAAAAAGCGTTTTATGTTTTAAGTTTTATTATGCACACCTAGTGTTTGAAATAACTCCTCACTTAAAAAAGTTTCACTTCAAAACTATTTAAATAATAATGTTACATCAAAAATAAACCACACATGTAGCCACATTTCAGCAAAATAAAATTTAAAGTTTTCAAGCTGATAATCCGTACACTTTTCCAAAATCGAAAATTATCAAAAATGTATGAACGAAGGTCCTCTAATAACTTCTGAACACTCAACGACTTAGAGAAACGACTACTTTTCTCTAGGCGTAGTGTTATAAAAAACTTTTCTTCAAAAAAATTTAAGTTAATTGATTTCTCTATTATATTTTTTTCTTACTCCTTTGTGGCCTTTTTCATTACACCCCACTCATTTGAAACTTTTGAAAAACTTTCCACACTCAAGTCAGCTTTAGTTAATGGGTTGTCTGCTTATTTAATTAAAACAAACCTCGTAACAAATTTTGTACTGGAAAATTTCATTCGTATGCTACTTCCTATATGTGTTTTGCATATGAATTTTGTAGAAAGCATCAAATCATTAACTTTATACCACGCAATTTAAGTTGAATATTAAGTGATTCTAAAGAGTGCTCGTTAAAACGCGCAACGTTTTGAATATTTGACGGTTTTATTCAATAAGGGTCATGAGGTGAAGTAAGGTGTGCGAACGTGTGTGAGTAAGTTGCTTGATTGCTTAATGTATACATGTGTATGTAAATTTATACACATACAACCACACATACATAAGAAAAAAAAGGAACTAAATGGATTCAAAACCAACTTCACAAGTTGACAATTATGCGACAACCTGCTGTAGCTGTAGCTCTTTTTTGAAGCTCAAACTCATCTTGTCAACGCCAACGCCAAAGCAGTTGACACACAAAACGCAACGTGACACATAATACATGAGATATCAGTAGCAGCAGTGCATTACTTGCGGTGAAAAAATTTGTGGAAATTTCAACATTGCATCATCTAAGAAAAATTTTTTAAAAAATGGGATGTTATGGAAATGATAAAAAGTTGCACTATTCTTGGGCGCTAACATTTGGTGTGATATATAATAGTTGTATGTGTGTACAGGTATAATAAATGGCCATGTGCGAAGCCTTTTTGGTGACGCAGAAGTATTAATTTTGTAACATCAAAAACACACATCTTAAAGTTAATAACTTCAGTCACAAAGTGCTTTAGGAATAAAATTTTATCTTACTTCCAGTAGAGGTAGAGCTCTGTACTAAGTTTTCACGTACACTAATTTAATTTTATTAATTTTAACTCTCGATTTTATAGTCAATCTAGCAAATTTTTCAAAATAAGTAGTATTAACAAGTTGTTTAAAAGACTTTAAAACAAACACTTAAGGTTGCACTTCATTTGCAATTGCTACTTTTGTAACAGGGATATATGTTTATAAATGTAAGAATTTCCAGTGAGTGTACAATTCAAATATACACAACACTTACACTTTCGCATACCACTATGAATTTAAATTAGCTGCAAGAGTTCTTGCCGTATTTCATCATGTCGCAGTAACTTCTTTTTTTTCTCGTTACATTAATTTTTTCTTTTCTATATTGCAAAAATCTTTTTTTGACATTTACGTGACAACAGAGTTCACTTACGTTACCTTCCTCCTAGCGGGAAAATATAAATATCTTCTTGTTCGAGTAGTGGTATAAAAAATTTTCCTCGCGACAAATTTTAAGACATTTTACTTAGAAAATTTCATGTACTCTTACATTTCATATATACCGTGTTTTGCAACTACTTAATTTTACGTTTTTTGCGTTAGGCTCAATAACACGACCTTGAAGACATCGTTATTTTGTTACCAACTTTATGCACCTAATTCAAAAGATATTTTAAGAAATTGTCTACAGTTCATATAAGAAACGTAAGGCTAGAACCTTCAAGTTACTTCTCAATTTATGATCTAAGTAGATCACTTATAAAAAGTTTAATTACTAAGAAAACTTTATTGAATGAGGTATAAAGACAAAATTTGTCTCCAAAGTCTCAGAACTAAAGACATACAGCCTGACTCACAAGCCAGACCTGGACTTTAATAACTTTTGTAGCTAGACATCTTTTGAAACTTTAGTAACAAATTTATATGGATCTTGACATTGCCTTGCTGATGATATATACTAATTATAGTAAATTTCTAAATAGTTTGAAGCAGTTTGAAACGCTTTGGCGCAAAATAACCCGAGCCGATCTTAATATTTTCTTTTTTAAATCAATAAATTTGTGCTAATAAAGATTGTTGCACACTTATTTTTAAGAATTATATATCCGCGAACCTCTCACAAAAAAATGTTGTTTGACTTTTCGTTGCTTACGCTTGAATTCTGTGTGGATATTGTTGTTGTGCAATACGAAAAAGGTTGAAAAAATTGCTTGACACTTAAAAATGGCTGTCATCGTCTAGCCTTTGACCAAATTCATTTTTCCATTAGCATTCAATGCGCTTACATGTATGTACATTATAACGATTCAAATTCAAATCCTTCTGGTTTTTTTTTTCATGACGTGTCAGTTGATTACAATAGCCTTATATGTTTAGACAAAGTTGCTCAAAAGGATTATCATCAATATTGAAAACTGGATTGGCGCCCCCTGTTTTAAGTTGCCTACACATTTCACAAATTTATTTATTTATTTTATTTATTATTGAAGTTTTTTATTATTAAATGATATACAGCAATGAAAGAACAATAATATATAGCAATACATACAATCATTTAATAATATCTATACTCTTTAGTTTAAGGAAACTAGAGGCGAATATACGTCACATGACAAATCAATAGAATAGTTGAATTATGGCAGGTCTGTTAATTAAGAAAAATTTAGTTTCAAAAATCTCAAAAACGTCAATTTTTTACGAACATTGATGTTAATTGCAACAGATAATAATTTCAAGCGACTGTTTATGTCCTCGTAACACTTATCAGCTTAAAATATACAAAAATTTTGTTTTCTGTTAGATATTGAAAAATTTTTAACACAATTTGAATTGAAAAACTTCACAATTATCGTTATTAAGTATCGGTTTTGAAATGTAAGGGCCAGCAATTTTGTAAAAATTAAATAAATATAGCAGCATTATGGTGTCATAATTACTAAAATTTTTAATCGTCTGTTGGATCTTAACATTATTATTTTTACTAAATACCGCACCTTCTGTTTTCATTTATACAACCCAAATATTTATGTTTTTCCTGTTGGGTAAGCCTGCACATGCATACTTGCACGTACACACGGCAATGTATTTACACTAGTAAACGATAGTGTAGTAGTGCATTCATAAATTATGCACATTAGTTGTTGTGCAAATATTTCTGTTGTTGTTGCTGTTGCTGTTTTTGTAGCTGCTGCGGGTGTTTCCGTGCTATTAGTATCAGTATTGTTGATATTTTTGTTGTTGTTGCTGTTGTCGTTGTTAGTGCGCTGTTGTAGTAAAATTTGCAATTGGTACGTGTTCTCTCTCCGATATTTTCCTCATGTCGCTTCTAATTTTGTGTACACACTATGGTTAGTATGTGCAGCGTAAGTGTGTGTAGTCTATGCTATGCGTGTAATTGAAACTCAACACAAACACGTGCAGTGCTTACAATGCCAATGCAATGAAATTTTGAGCTCCAATTTCATCAAGAATTGTAACAGAATTGAAATTGTAATACTGAAGACGTGAAGTTGAGATTGAAAACAATTTTAAAAATTTTTGATAAAGAAAATTACACTAAAGCTTATGTGGCAGCTTAAGTTATTTCATGCATTTTTTAAATCTCTTAAGATTTCTTTACAAAAACGGCTAAAATCGTTTTAAGTCTTAGCTCCCATGAAATTGTAGAAAGAAAAAAATAGCTTGAAACAAAAACATAGCTTTTATTCAAACTTAATTGGAATATTGCTTACAAAAATATTACAACATTATTAAAAAATCATTTTTAAGATATATATTTACTTAATTAAGTAGTACCGGAAATGATTTATCTGAGTATTAAAATTAAGTCAAAATAGGATAAGAGAAGGTAACTAGGGAAACTAAATTTGATATAAAAATGTGTCATACAAGCAAGCAAAAACACTGAAACGACATGCTATCGATACTCTACGTATACATGGAAACGTGTAATAGCACGTAAGTGTGTACAATTACGTAACTTGTGTAGAAGTTGGAATTATCAGCTTTAGTTCAGTAAGCGACCACTGAATTAAAGCTGATAGTTGTATTTAGCATTTAATTTTGTAGATGGTTCAATTTCAGTCAGATCTTATCAGTCAGTATGGGTATCAAGGAGAAAGTTTGAGCAAAACATCCACATCATGTGGGCTCTCTCGACTAAATTAAATGATATGTTTGTGTTTAATATCATGCACCGTAAGTGCTCTAAAACGTCTGCCTTCGAAAAATTAGCGCTGTAATCGTCTGCCTTCAATATTTTCATGTTTTTATATGTAAAAGAACAAGTCTACAAAAGGCAGACGTTATAAATGAATTGCATCAACAACTTAGTGGCAGAAGTGGTTTTTCTAGACTCTAATGATATAATCTTTACAAAAATTCGAATCTGCCAGACGATTAAACTCAGCAACAACATGTTTGTTCTTGCATTTATCATCGTAAGCATACAGACCCTTTTTTTAATATGAAAGGCAGACACGATCAAATTTTTTATTTCACTTTTTTACCATTTTCAAAGGCTTCACAATAAATAATGCATAGACAACGCAATGGCAGAGATTGTTCGAATTATTTCTAATACTTTGAATTTCATGATTTTCAACAAATGCCATATCATAAAAGTTTATAGAGATCCAGGCCACCAGCTTCTTTTTTAATTATAATGATTTAACCTCCACCCGAAAGTTTAGTCAGCAATTAGAATGAAATATCCCAAAGAAATTATTCATGAATTTCCTAAAAAAAAACTTTTATAAAGTTCTTATCAGGTTTTGAAAAAATGTCTCAAAGCCGCTTAAGTAGCCCAATATTTTGAGCCAGTTTTCGTTTGAACTGAAGCTTAAAAAAGTGTAAGTCCCTTACTGGCGCCTTTTTAATATATTTCTTCACAACTCAACGAAATCATATAATAAAATCCACAAAAAATATAAATAAGTCAAAAAACCTCAACAATAAGTTATTTCAGTGACAGTTATTGTTTTAAAATACCAATAAAAACGATTTATTTTCAATAAAAACCCACAAGAATGCATATTCATTCAAGCAGTCCACATTGAATTCTGACAGACACACACAAAAAACAAACCTACTACTACTGACAACAACTTCACAAATTCAGACAAATGGACATGAAAATTTGTCCTGTGGCTTTACACAAAATCCTTCGCATCATTTGACACACTTAGTACTCTTAAGCGGACTAAAGTGTAGTTGTGCATAAAAAATTTAAATTGCCTTGAGCTAAAGAGTACTGTGGTCATTTGGGTATTAACATTTCTTGCATCCGTTGGCAATTTTCAAGCAAAAACTTTCGGCAGCTATTTAAAATGAGTAAAACTTTGTTAATGTAACTACTAAATCAGCAAATATTCTGATGGTTAGTTGATTTTGTAAGGAAAATTTCTTGTATTACAAAATAAAATCATAAGTTAACGTTAAATAAAATACATCATAAAGGCGACATATGCATTTACCATTACAACTTACATTAATCATTAAAATCAAGACAGTAGTTCAACTTTTGCAAAAATGAGTCCATGCAAAAAATTTGATAAATGATAGAATTCATGCTGTCACACAAAACAGTATATGAAAAATTTTCACATTTGATATAAAAATATCAAATATTTTTTATCAACATTACGATTACCCATCGTAATCCGACTACCAATGGCGTCTGTTGATTAATGGTCGATTAGCCAGCAGCTTAAATGGTGATGATGGTACAATAAAGTCAATTAAGCTTTGACCTTTTACCAAAATCAACAAGGCCATGGTCCTAAATATTAAGACAAAACTTGGTATGGGCGTTTACTTTATATCTTTCAACTATAAATTATAAAAAATTAAATTTCTTTTCAATTGCTTTACACAAAATTTTTCAGCCATAAACACTTCCGCTCCAATGTTACACAGCTTGTGAATTCAATGCCTCATGCCGCCAACACATTTAGTGATATGGAAATCTATCGATATTTTACGCTGTATTTGATACTTTTTTTTTTTGAGAGTAATTCGATTAAGCTTAAGTTTTTACACTGCGCATTTTTTTAAAATAGAATTACCTTAAAAATCGCCAAATGGAAAACGTTTGTTTGATTTAAAGTTTTGGGTTAAAATCTTTATTCCGTTTGGTTTGCCTCTTAGATTGTACTCCTTTCATTTTTACTTTACAAAGTTTTTAGGGCGCGGATTTTGCTTAATTAATTTGAAATCTAGAACCCCTTATTGAGACGACTCTACGTATACTAAAAGTCTTAGTATGCTTGAAGAACTTAAGTATTGAAAGTATTTTTTCGAATATATATTTTGACCAAAGCTGAACTTTTTAAAGTCTAGTCTTAAAAGTTCTAAATAGCAATTCTATGTGTATGATCTTTAGGACAGTTTTCTCTTTTTTTCTTCACGTAAAATCGATACTTTAAGCAGCAATAGCTTCGAAAATTTCTTGGCATATTCCATACCCAGCCGCCCCTGAAAATATTCACATGGAAACCTTAGCCATTTATGCATGCAATAAAATTCAGTTAAGCAGTCGGCTGCTATTTACATACATTTTTTCTTGCCACACGTACGTTAGGCAGCCTATGCACTCCAGCGTATTTTCAATGAAGCGCCAGCTAACACATGACGACGAGGACACGCTGGCGTAAACGCGTCGTCATTGCCTTTTAAAGTTGCACAGGCAAGTAGCTCATTAGAATGTGTATGCAGTAGCAATAACGGCACTATCGCACACTAGTAGCTACGACAGTTGCAGGAAGTGTATGCTAAGAAGAAAGAAGGAAAAGAAAAATGAGAAAAAATAAATATTATCATAAATCGCATAAAAAAGGCAAACAAAAAGCTCGTTACGAGCACAGAGCAAACATAAGAAAAAGAGCAAATAAAAAATGGTGTACAAAAAGGTGTAGGAGTTGTTGCTCCCAAGTCGATACAAAGCGTAAAAGATGATGAATGTTTGCCGTACACAGTTGCCACCTTAAAATTTGAGTTTCCTTAACTTTGCTTCTTTAGGAAAAACTAATTTTCTCTCTATTATGGAAGACTATTTCGGATTAATTCTAATTATATTTTAGTCTACAGCATTAATATTTTGGATCATCGATCCTTTAAGTTTAGTGCTTTCAGCACAATATATGGGAAAAGAGCAAGTGCTTAACGAGGGGACTTTTTATGAGCAGAGAAATAATTTATGAAGTCTTGAGGATGTTTTGTATGGATGTGTGCGATATTGAAACGAAAACGAATGCCAAACCGGAAAAAAGTCTATAAGGTATCCTTGTTCAAGGATACCTTATTCTGTTATTCTCTTATGTAGGAGCAAACAGTTTCACTTAAGGATTTCTAGCCGATTTTTTTACATGGTGACATATGGCTGTATTCAATGTATGATCTACTGTTGCTTCTTTCTGTAATATGGTACATGTTACTAAAGCCTTCAGGTTGCATTGCCAATATTGTAGTATTCTTCTGCAGCTTTCTTATTCGATCGTATCGTATGCCCTTTTCAGCCATGCTTTCTTTTGAGAAATGGCTTATGGGACCGGAATAAGTTGTTTGATGAAGATCGACGTTGATGATTTAAATATGCCACAATTACATTACATTTTACTATTTGTCTAATTTTTTTCAAAATGCAACTAAGAATTTGGACCAAATGGCAACACCAAATGATTGTATCGTAGCAATTACAGACCTACATATATATATTTTAGGAAAAAAGCTGGGAGCCTTTGGCCAGAGCATAAGTTTTACCATACATACAAAGCAAAGTAGACTTAATGCAGGCAGCAGGCAGGATGTTTGGTTTTCTTGAATTTAATATTGAAATTATGGCGCCCATCATCGCGGCCATAACGATGGGATGATGAAAAAATCACACCAAACAATAAAGAAAGAAAAACTTTCATGAATATTAAATTGTGATTATGGCTGCAGGCTGCCAAGCATTCATTTTATGCCTGCCCGGCTCTATTCAGTATAATTTTTTCCCGATGGGTCTGATTGTATGCTACGGTGCTGTAGACTTCAATGACAGTCGACATCATCGACACCGGAACTCATTTTTCATATGAAATGTATACTCGTTTGCATTTTCACTTTTCCTGTTTTTCCCATTTGTGATTTTTTTTTTGTTGCTCTACTGCCACGACCTGTTTCGTACTTGCCATCAGCATCGTCGTCAACAGTTTTAAGCTTAAGATTGTACGCCATTTTAGAGAAAACTTAATGGACCGTGATATGTACGGCTTTTGAGCGGAAATGATGACCTTGTATTGCCAAAAAAAAAAAATAAATGTTGCGCTCCGGAAACATCGGTAAATAACGAGCATAGCTACGTAACAAAAATGAAATGCTTTATTAAATTATACAAACCTTTAAATTACTTCCGTAATGCATAACAATTTTATTTTGTGGATATTTAAGTGATGAAATATGGTCTTCAGTTGGCCAAGCTGGTTTCATTAGACCACGATATAATTAAATGGAAATTTTTCAAGGAGATCAGGAGCGAGTGTGTTGATACAAAAATTTAGCCAAATACTTTTTTTTTCACATGACACGCGTGAAAGTTGATGATTTCCCGGGTAATGGTTTTTAAATTTTTAAATTTCTAGGATGAATAGTACATGTGATAATTCTCATCTTGAAGTTGGCTTGCATAAGTGCTAGTCTGAATGTTCGTGTGAATGATTCATTTGAAAAGAAAAATTTATTTAAGTAGAAACTGCTGGAATATATTATTTGCAGCGAAACGTATTATGAAATGGGCACCTTTTTTATTTTATGATAATCTTCACCTTATTTTGAAAGAAACTGAATATCATCAAATGCAAAATCCATATTTACTGAAAATAATTTCTATTTTTTTTTTTTTTTGGGTTACTAGGTTAACTATTCCAAGATACCCGTACATAAAACAGGAAGACTGGACTTCATTCTTTTAACTGCTACAAATAAAAAAATGTGGCTGTCAGCGTTGTTGCAAAAAAAAAACAACAATAAAACCAGCTCAACCGCAAAGAAATTACAGACAATTTTGGCTAATTTTTAAAAAATAAAACTACGTTTTGAAATGAAATTGCATTGCTATTTTATACATAATAAGAGTATGTTTAAGTGTAGTTCCTTGCATACGTTAATACACTTAGAAAAAAGTACTATACAAAAAACTGTGACACCGCTTGTTGTTAGGGAATTGATGTGCATTGTAGTTCATATGTATGCGAATTAGAAAATCTAAGAGTAAAGTGCATTTTTGAAAAAACTAATTTTGCAATTACAAAAATTAAAACTCTGATAAAAACATTATCTCGTTTGCTTCTGATAGGTATATGTGCATAGTAAAGATGACGTAAATATTAAAATTATTAATATTTAATACTGACAATAATAAACTGTATTAAATAATTTTATTATTTTCTTCCAGTATTTTGTTGGCTTCAGTATTGCCTTTAGAAGCTGAATGTGCAAGAGACAGACCTGTAGGCCTCTGCTTTTAGAAAATATAAGGCATTGCATACTCGTATGTCAAAACCGTCAATTTTGGTCAAATTCATATATTAGTTTAAGGGACACCAGATTACTCTGAATATATTTGAGCATTTAGCAGAAAAGCTTAACCTTTTCCCTTCAGAGATGCCAAAGGAAAATAGTGTCCCCTTTTGACGTGAAATGCCCCATACACACTGTCAGAAAAATGCTCTTTATATTAATTTCAATACGCTGGACAATAAAATCACTTCAGTTTGAATATATCATAAAATTTTGGAAAAAAAATGTATTTACTCTTAAAAACAACAATTAATTGTTTTTGTGTATAGACACATTTTTCCAATATAAAAAGTAGACGCATTGAATGGTATCCTTTTTGGCACAATTTCTAGGGTAGTGAAGTACTTGAGACAAACAACAAAAATGCTATAACAGTGAACGGTTTGACAAAATGATGATGCGTGTTTTTTAAGCCGCCCGGAATGAACTGATTTTGAACTTGAAAACATATGATTTGCTTGAAACAAAACTTACAGATCAAAATTTTCTCTTAAAATAATGTGGTTTTTACTGGACTATCAAAGGCATGATATGAATAAACATTAAGTATTTTGACTAATAGCTTAAGGGATAACTTATTTTCTTTCGTAAAGTTTTTTTACATTGATGACCGAAAAAGCTCCGTACTCGAAGACAGTTCACAAAAAATAGAGTTGTTCACTTTCATTTAACAAAATTACCAAGCGTGGTAATTCATCAGATTTACGGGGTCCTTTTAAGACGAGGTGACCGTAGTGATTCATCTCACTGGATTTGACATCATGCGATTATTTTCGTTGGGATATATTAGAAAACACTAGCTGGAATGAATAAGCTACAAATAATTCCATAGCTAAAGGTGAACATTGAACGAGCTTACGCAACGATGTCTTCGAAAACTTTAACAATAAAGCTAGAATTCACCAGTGTAGCCATTAAGCGCACATTTCTGATATTTTTTTCTATACTTAATTGCAATATTTTAACTTAACAATGCCATTTATTAAGACAAACTTTTCAAATAAGGATTATTTTTTGAGCGGTTTGAGCATCAAACGATGGTAATAGACGTCATTGATTAGTGGGATATTGTCATACGTATGCAATTTGTATCTGAAATAAAAGTTCATAAATTATTTTTTAAAGTGTAGTTTGAAACCGATGTAAGCTTTTTCTACAATTTTTTGTATTTTTACAAGCTTACAACTCGGTGCAATATTTTTCAATTTATCATACCGTATCCCAACGGGAAAAGAATTCACTACTACGAACAATTTTGTGTGAGTAAAAAAACCAGGATTTCTTTAAAAATCTCACCAATATAGGGATTATGTCTCATAATATTTTTATTTAGTCTTTACTTGAAATCGTAGACATTAAGTTTTCAACATATGTATGTGTAAATGGTGCAATTCAATGAAGCCCTTGGGCAAAAAAAAATTACTTTTAAATTCATATGAACTTTAAAAGTTATTTAAGGACAGTTTCAACCCCTATAAATAGGCGTTTATACTATTCATCTACAGTATTTATGTTTTCAATAAAAACTTTTATTGAAATTTTATAAGGGGATGCAAAAGCAACGTTTGATCAATTCAGGGGTTGCAAAATGTATCGTTTACAACCTGCGTTCCAAAAAATGTTATTATAAATACATTTTGAAAGCATCGAGTTAGATTTTCTGCAAGGCACAACATGACTAAAATTTTATTCAAACACCACGCATTACGATAAAGAACTTTTTCTCAACTTTTATTTTTAATGTTCTGTGGAATATTTTTCTCTACAAGGATATGCTATTAGATGCATGTCTATGTTAGCATTTACCAGTGTTAGTCAACAATTTACAATTAAAATTTGTTGCGTACAAAGTGTACTAGAGAACAATGCTATATCCAACAATTAAATGAATATAAAAAACAATGTATTTATTTGAATGTTTGTCCAACTTTCATTAAAAGCTTGTTAAAATTTATCACAAATTTTTATTTATTCTATAAATTCGTAATCAAGTAGTATATATGAAGGAGTTTAAAAAAAAATTAATTAAAATTTATGAAAAAATATTCTGTTAAAAATTGAAAACAAAGAGTGACCACCTTTGACTTATGTATTAGTTGAAATGAGCTTTAGTCAATGAAATATTTTTTTACAACATTTATGAATGGAATCGAATTTCATATTTCGACAAAAATTTCCATATAATTTATAATATTAGCTTTTTATTTGTCTAATTTTTGGGTAATTATTCCCGATTCGAATGGAATTTCAACAAGTTACTATTTGTCTTACTTGTCAACTTAGCATGCAAATATCAAGATTACTCGGTAATGTGTGCTCAGATATATGTACACATGAGAAGAATTGAAGATAAGTAAATATCATGTAAATATCACCTTAAATTTAATATTAAAAGCTATCAAAATGTTGTTTAAATGTATAAAATGTCGACCCACCGCAATGTACATAAAACACAGAATAATATACAAAAATATAATTTTAAATTAACTCTGCCACTCAGATAGAGAGTGCAAAGTTGACCAACATATCAAAAGAGTATATATGTGGTCAACAAAATAAAATTATGAGCCAGATCTATTCATACAGATATGTATGTGCCAGCAACGAATATACGAAAAAGGACCGAAAATTACCAACTTTGGGGAGCTTGCGCTACTTCTATGAACGATTAAAAAAAAATTTTAGTTCACTGTGTTCAAAATGACGATATCTACGAGCCGAATGAAAAAAAATCGAACTACCCTAATAAGCATATATAATAAAACTATGTACGTACAATGGGAAGATCAACCACAACCACCAGCTCAGACGAATAGAAGATAAAAACATTAAATGTTTTTTTTTAAGTTTATCAATTTAGTTAACAAACAATTGCATTTTGCTTGTAAAAAACGAATACGAATTTAGACTCTTTCGAGTTCTTATGATATTCCATTACATAATACAAATGTATCTTATACAAATTGGGTCCGAAAGCATATTGCTCAAAATAAATTATTTATAACATTTCAAATATGGAAAAATTCATATCGAGTGCAATGAAGCTTTAATGTCGTAATTGCACTTTATACATAGTACATATTAAGTTGTTGTATAACACTAAATAGTTTTTGATCTGAGCGAAATGTCACTACACCCAAAAAACTGTCTTTAAAAATTTTTGGCATCACGATCAAAATTTATCGTTTTCTGATCATAATATCATCGTGCGATATCTTGGTTTTGTTGGAAAGATTTTAAGCCACATTGGCTTGGGTCTATGGCTAACGCTGCTATTTAAGCAACTTAACAAAAATTTACACATGAAATGCCACAGCAGGTGTTCGTAAAAGCTCATCCCTCAAATGTGGAGGGAGTAAAGATGCCCAGAGAAATTAAGTCAAAATAAATCAAAAACATCATATAAAACGGATATAAATAAATTTTGTCCAAAATTAATAGAAAAATTTAACACATTCATTTGAGTGTGGGTCAATCGAATTTCAATTGATGTAAATATCAAATGTAACAGCATGGATTGCCGCGTACTTAGAGATGTTCGTTTAAACCGGCGGAAGCGTGGTGACAAAATGTTACAAAGAGTAAATGGCAGTGTATGGCATACCCATGTACATATATAATTGTAGCTGAAACTCGTTTACAAAATATATAGCAATAAAATAAATGTGGTTCACTGCCAAAAGAACTACAAAAGAAATTAAAAACAGTCTTCATGAACAAAAAAAAAAATCTGCATAGCCTCATAGAACATGAAATCAAGAACTATATAAGAAAAAAAGTCAATTTTAAATTGAAATCTAAAAAATAAAGCAGAAAACCAACTAAAAATTACGTACCCGAGCGTCGTTAGCAAGCGTTTAATTCGAGCGCAGGCTGCAGCGTCACTGTGATCACCCCACTATCCTCTCCCGCATCCCTTTAACTCCAGTTACTCAAAACAAGAAAACGTTTGAATAACTAAATAAAAATCCACATACATAAAAGTAGCAGGGTGGGTATGTCACACCCGGTCACCCTCTCATCGGGTAAAAGCAGACTTTAAAACTTTTATACTTATATTCAAAAAGTCATGAAAATAAAAGCTTAAACATTTTGTTTTTAATGACTTTTATAACAAAAAAGATTTTACTATTTTTACTGAATAAAATTACTTACTGTTCTGTTTGGTGCTATATGCAGCGCACTTGCTAATCCTGCACTGCTTTGCCATATCTTTCAGTAAATAACGATCTTGGGACTCTTTCTGTTTTCCCAACTGGTTGCAGTTTGTGCGCGATTATGTCGTAACACAAAAAATCTTATAAAATCAAGGTTTTTGAGCACTCTAACGATAGTCATATTTGACTTTCCTACCAACTATTTCAAATTCATAACAAGTAAAGTTATTTTGGTACTCACCAAATAAAAGCGATCATACTCGTACGCACTTGTAAGTGACTCAGTGAGCCATCAAGTTGTCAAATTCTAGTATAACAGTTTCACTTAAGGACCCTATATTATATGTGTGCAAATAAATTTTTTTTTTACTAAAATGTAATGATTTTTATGTAAATCTATGCTGGATAGCGAATGTCTCAAAAACTAAACTTCATTGAGCAAATCAAACTCACCACATCAAAACCATTAAGAACCCACACTGCAATTATTTTTCAAACTTTCTCAGTTATTTCTATATTATTTTAAATAAAATATCAAAATTTTACTAAATATCTGAATATATATTATGCTGTATTATCTAGGATTTTTCAATTAAAAGTCTTGAACTTCAAGTTATTAAAAAAAAAGTTATTGAAGCATACATAAACACATACATTGTTCTGGAAAACTTTTTAGTATAAAAATAAGTTCGCAATAATACATATTTTATTAAGATCAATGAATAGGCTTAAATCATTCTTTTATGCATACTATTATAAAACAAATATCAATTCTTACAAAAAAAAATCATTAATAAAAGATTTTTTCAAAAAGCACATAAATTGACAATAATACATTTATTGAAGGTATATTAATTAAAACTTAGGTCGTATCATCATTGTGATTCTTTTTAAAGCGTGATAGGGATCTTGCAATGTAGTCCAATACATTCCCCTGAGTTTTGTGCTGTTAGTATCTTCATGTGTTCCATTTAAATATTCGCCAAATATATTACTGAAACCAAAGACTCAATAAATTGAGAAGAGCGTGCTAAATTGGTTAAAAGTAGCAAAGTAAATTCTTACCTCTTTGAACAATCATAAAACCAACCAGGAGCACCCTTCCTTCTTACGCAGTCCTGTGTATTATCTTTGTTCTTTGCAGAAAATTTTCTACCTGCATGATATTCAAAAGAGTTTCCAGCATTTCCGGAATAATTACCCAATAGATATAACAGATAAGCATTATGTCCGTCTTCAATTGCAAAAGCATCATATTGTGCTATTCTCATATTATTTCCAAAGTCCTCGAGTATAAATGCTAGTTCATGCAGCATATAGCTTGTTATATCATGGAGTTTCTCAAGACCAATAAAAAATTCTCCATTTATATTGCCAAAGCCTTTAACGCAATCATGCCAATTGCAATTAAAGTCTTGCTGACCATTGTATCTATGCAAAATAACTGTCCAGCCACCATGATCAACTGCGTGATTACACCTTACATAAAATGATTTCTTGTCCATTCTCACTTGTACCTGCACTATTTCTGGTTGTATTTGAAAAAATGATTTGATTTGATTAAGACCGTCCTTACAACTCTTTGGAAAAAATCTTTCCAATTCTGTTGCGCTGCTTTATTAAAAAAGTTAAATTTTTATAAGTTTTTTCATTACATATTTAAGTAAGCGAATTAGCAATACCTGACTTTAGTTAAATATATTGAGTTTAAAATAAAAAATATTGTTAAAATATAGTTCACTTTTAGTTCAATCATGATGAAAATTTAAGCTTATTGAAATTTTAAGTTATCGCTAATATGCACCACAAGTCGTACTGACTTTTAATGAGAAGATCGCAACTGAATTTACATAAGGACATGTTGGTACATTAAGGTGATTCAAATATTTTATTTTTTTTCGTTTACAACATGTTTAATAGTTGCAGGCAATTTACAGAATAATTCTGATGCAAGGAGAGCTCATAATAATTAATGCTATTATTAATATTTATTGATAGCTCATTGAAGTTACTTGCGAAAGTATGTTTTACTTTAGAGTATCGTCTATATCTGGTGAAAGCAAAATCTGAAACTATCGACACCAAAGTCATTGGAAAGAGCATAAAATGTTTTACAAAAAAACAGATAAAAGATAAGTGATATCTTCACGACGAAAATAATTAGAACCTATTTTATAAAAAGTTTTATGCCCATTTGAAAGAAGCTTAATCCCGTTTTTGTCATTTTATCTTTCACGACATATAGACAAAACTATATAGTAAAACATTCTTTTCCATATAATTAATGTGGAAAACTAAAAAGTTCAATGAACCAACAGCAAATACTAAGATTATGCGCTCTCCTTGCACCAGAATATTCAACTATTCAACCTGTTTGAAACAAAAAATATGTGAATCACCCTGAAGTATATTGCATATAGTAGTTGTAATTTGTCCACAATTGCTCTGTCAAGACTCTTTGTTTATATTTACAAAAACTGAAAGCTATGCTAAATGACACATGAATTCAATATTTTGAGCCTTTGGTATCTAGATGCTACTTAGATTTGCAGCGTTTGCATTAAGCGAATGCAAAATTTGTACTTAAGGGTGTCCGTTAGCAAAAACATTTTCTGAGCTACACTTTGATAGGTAATGACGTAGTATTGATGAGATAAATGTTTGTTTTTTTTTTCGTTTCGATCTTGATAAATACTGCCGAAAAATGATCAAAGTCGAAAAAAATTTCATTTTAAACAAATTTCATTATGAAATTATAAAATTCTCTATAATTCATGTTGCATGCGTTTATTCCATATAACGCACGGCTACAGCATCGCGAATGCCAAATCATTCCAAATCTTCAATAAATTTTCTATTACCTTCTGATACATTTCTAGTTAATGATTTGACGTTTTATATTGAAGTTTAGTTTGTTGTAATTACGAGATATTAGCAAAATATCAACAAGAAAAATACCCTTTTCGGACTTAACCTAACCTAACATAACCTATGGGACGAAAGTGTAGCTTCGAAATTGTTTTTTTTATCGGACACCCTAATGTACTTATTAACTATTGATGATGAAATGATATAAATATGATGTCTTAAAGTCGCGCTTAGAGTCTCTCATACCGGAACACATAAAATTAGACGAGTTTATTATAGAAGAATGCATTTTTAGTCATAGACAGAGTCATATATAGATCGTTGCGGCGATGATTTTAATTGCGCGCGTGCTCATATTCTAGTGGCAAGCGATAATTTATTTGTGTGGGAAAAATTGCCCTCTTCAAAGCGATGTGCGTATAAGCCATAAGATAGACAGACTATCTTTCAATCGATTATTGCTGGAGACGTTTTAAAACTTTATAGATTGGCATCGGACTCCGTGATATTGTTTCGTTTCATCCACTAAAATTAAATGATTTTTTGTTTTTTGTTTGTTGTGACGTTTTATTTTTTAATTAAAAAAAATCATAACTACAGTTAATACTTATAATATGAAATACTAGTATCTTCATTGCTACTAACAATACGAAAACTGTAGTGTATCATAAGACCCAACGACGAAACGTCTAAGTTCAGACAGATTATGTTGAGGAAAATATGTAACAATCCCCAATACCTGGTAATTTTTTAAGAATTTGCCATTACAACAACTTGATAGCTAAAAAACTTAAAATTTTGACTAAAAAACGAGCTTTTATTTATTAAATTTAAAATACTCGTTTTTTTTTCATTATCTCTGGGTTTTTGAAAAACAGTTTTTTGAAATAATTAATTTTTATTACTTTAACCTCAGTTCGAAAAATCGATCAGCTACAATTTAAGAAATAAAGTAGTTACTGAGCGGACTATTTGTTCAATTTGTTGAGGTCTGTTGAGAAATGAAAAGAAAGTGCTTGATAATGATGTGAAATAAATCAATATTTTAAATTAAGTGAACCCAGCAAATTGAAAACCTTTTCGGGTTGCTTGAAACGATAAATTTCACCTTGTTCTAAATTAAGCAATAAATCGTTCTATTTTTTGATTGAGTAAATGTATCAATAAATTCTTCAACTGCACGCAACATTCAACTGCTTGTTGGCAACGTATAACCAAATGATTTATTAACGTACCAATTTGTCGGAAATTTTTACTGCAGTAAAGATTTTATTTCAGCTTCGAATGTATTGGTTCATTGTTACAAATTCATCACACCTGTGACGTATTACATGATTACTGTTGCACATGATTTATTTTTATTTTGTCCTCATTTAGAAAACTCTACTCTCTTACAATTTTAAAGATATTGTTTTATGGTTGAAGAACATTGCCTATTTCACCATGGAGTATGCTCGTTTTATAAATTTTAGCGGCAGCTTATTGCTTTTTGGCCCAACCGAAACGTTTCTCGTTTAATCTCATTGGCCTTTCGAAGCAAATGCTTTTCTTTCGTTACGAGTCCAAAAAGTTCAGTTTATCTCAAAAGTCTTTTGACAGCAGTTTTTCTATTAGTTACAATGATGGTTCTGATATGGTTTTCGTCTCTGTTAGTTGTAGCTCTTGGTTTTTCAGACGGAAGCTTTATTTGAAAGCTCTCAGTTTGTCATATCGCTCATTCGTACACTGAGCAAAAGATTTGTTTGAGTATAATAAACGTAAATTTCATAGAGATCAATTAAATATTTGATTGAGTCAAACATAAAATGCTTCTCACAACTTGTAGCACTACTTGATCTAAATGCAATATGTTTGACACAAATAAATATTTATTTGCTCTATGAGAAATATACGTTTGTCATATTCAAGCAAGTATTTTTCTCTGTGTAACATGACGTTTAGGTTTCGAAATCTTTTATTGTGATGCAACCATCTTCGTACGAATAATTACACTAGTTTACAAAATTAAAAAAAAATCCTTAAGTTGTCACTGTTGTTTTCCTCAGAAAATAACTTAGAAATTTTTGATTTTGATAGGTGTTCGAGATATGAATTTTTTGATTTTTTTTATATCAATTTTTCCAGAAATTAACTTAGAAATTTTTTGTGATTTTGATAGGTGTTCGAGATATGAATTTTTTGATTTTTTTATATCAATTTTTCCAGAAGTAGTCTAATCAAAAATAAAGTTATAGCAAATTATATATAACTAAATCGCCAATAATTTTGTTTTTAAAATATTTATATCATTGCTGAAATGCAGATTTAATCGATGGGAAAATTTAAAAAAAATATTTTTTTTTTGACAAAAACTGAAATCGAAAATTGAAATAAATTTTTTTTGAAAATCGAAATCAAAAAGAATTGCCCAGTTTCTTATTTACAACGTATAGTAGATGCTTTTATGAAAAATAAAACTACTTCTGTAAAAAATCTATTGGTTAGCATAATGCCCCAGAGTCGTTGTGTTATTTGGAATGAATGTTTGTAGTTATGTTAAATATTATGAAAGCACGTAAGCTATAAGCTTTCTCAAATCTTCAAAACTTCTTAGACCTAGCTTCTTAATTCAAAAAGTAAATGCTAAGGTTAAAAATGTAATATTTATAAATATCTATTTAATTTTTGAGTAATAACAAAGATATTTCACAGCTACAAGCCATGTGTATTCTACACCAACAAGTTATCGTAATTTAATATGTCACGTTATCACTCCACAGATGTGAAAACAAACTGAACCAGCATTCTAAATATTATCTTCATGGTAGGAGGTTACTCGTCACACAGTGCTGAGCAAGAGTTATTTTTGCCGTTTGTTTATATATCACAAATAATGTACGTGGATAGAGACAAATTTTAGCGTTTGCTTGTCTGAGATATTATTTTTATAGTACAACACTACGTGTAATTTTTTTTTATTTCAGTGATTTAATATGGTTTTTATTTGCTTTTTATTCAATTTTAATTTTCTATTATGATGAAATTTTCTAAAATACATTTAGTATTAAAATTAACAATATTCTGCAGAGTTGCCAAGTATTTCATAAATTTATTTTTATATGTTCTTGTGTGCAAAATGAATATTTTCTTAAAATTTAATACACTTAAGTTTAATATTAATTTTTTATCTTAATCGATTGACAGTAGATAATGTTTGTCAACTTTATTAAAGACTTTAATAGACTTTAGGTTCCTGTTTTTCATATTTTCCATGGATAGTCCTAACAGGTGTATAAAATGCCTCGATGTTAATTTTAATGTGTAAATAAACATTCTTGCTGCACTGTTTACTCGTATTGGCTGAGCTGGTATTTGTGTAGTTTATGCTCAACCGTTGCATGATAAGTTTGTGACTGATACTTATCTTGTGTACGACAACTCTGAACTTAGTCTCAAGCTTAAGTGCTTCCATACTTCCTTTTTTCGCAATGGATGCTCAAATAGTCGCTCCAAAGCTCTGAAATTTTGTTAGAGATTGGGTTTTGTTATTAAAAAAATCTTTTATTCATAAAAAACTGTGTTGGGTCAGATATAAAAAAAAATCTGTAATAATAATAATTGAACTGTTGAACTATTTTCTGGGACAATTTTTACAGTTTTTTTTTTAAAGTATATATTTGGAAACTTAAAAGCTGGCTTTTAGAGCTATGATAAAGAAAAACTAAATTTTATGTCTAACTGCAAGAGATTTTGGACATTTACAATTCGGTTCAAGGAGTTGGCAACAACGCTTATCAGCAGAACCAGTGAAAAAATAAGATAACAGAACAAATAAATAAGTGGTTGGTTTCATTGTATTTAACCTTCATCGACCGAAATATTTCTCGTAATAGCAACGACCATAGTTGCAAAAGTGATGCATTAAAAAAACGAGGTTCTATAGGAAGATTTCAAACGTAGAGCATAGCTTAAAGGATAACTTCCTAATCCTTTCAAGCTCCAGTGAGGTGTGTGACAAGATTCGCTGTTGTCACATTTCTACTAGAAATTGATGATGCTCACAGCATAGCTGCAGATCTTATAAATCGTGGTGTTCAATTTACTCTCAGCGAGCTGCAAGACGACGCTTATGTTGATGAAAATTACTAAACAGTTCGGAATGCAACTAAAACTCATGTAGGTCTGAAAATAAACCTAAATTAAACATGTATTCATCTGTCAAACCAGTGTTTGAAATAAACTCATAATAATCATCATAATAAATCTTTTATGTAATAGAAAAGAACAAACATCATCAATATCAGGTTTCTGGAAATATTTCAAATTGAAAATGTCACTAAAAATAAACATAAATTTGATAATTTTTGCAATAGTTAAATTTTTGAACGAATTTTTTTCTTATTATATTCATATTATTATTTTCATATTATATTATATTTTTAAAATTTAAAAAAAACACATTGAACTCCATTTTACTTTTATAGAGTGTTAATCTTTAGAAACACTTTTTCGGAAAATTTATGCAAAAGTTGGCCTTGAAGAAAACTTGTTAATTTTATAAAAAGTCTTTTATTTAGTTATTGTATTGGTAATACAGTATACCGGCGAAAATATCCTCATTCACACTTCATGTAGAACATTGCTTATAAACGTCCATCGACAGCCTTTCATGTATAGTGTCAAAAGTCTTCCTTTTTTAAATGTTTTCATTGCGTCACTTAAAATTATCAATGACTGGCTGGTATAGATGTTGATAGCTCATTGAAAAGACAAATTGTGGATCCTTAATATAAATAAACAAAAATTTAATTTAATTACTTATTTCTTATCCTTTGAAACAATCTTTGTAAAAAGTGTGGATGCAATAATTTTTAATTCTGACTGACCAACTCTCAGATAGTTTTGAACTGAAAATTAAATTATCATCGATATATATCGGTCATTCTTTAAATAACTGCAAACTTTTTATAAGCTTTTTAGAAACGAAACAAAGGGCGTATAGAAGGTAAACTGGCAATAGCAGCGCTCTCCTTTCTGAAAATAATTTGAACAGCTGATTCAAAAAAAAAAAAAACAAACAAAAAGAAGAAAAGAAAGTGGGTTTGCAAATATAAAAAAATTTACCAAAAATTGTTGACTTGACCTGCAGCGGCGACGACTAAGGTCGAAGGTGTAACAGCAGCAGTGTCATCAAAAGACGTGTCTGCACCTATACCGACGCCACCACCTCAGTCTGATGCATATGGCCGAACCGAACAAACTCGTCGGTAAGATGTTCTGGTAGGTGACAACATGAAAAGATGAAGAGAAAGTCGCAGAAACAGTAGAAACAACAGTAGGAGGTCAGCATATGCTTAACATTCTTTTAAAAAATCTCACGTTTAAGAAAATTCGCCTGCGGCACAATACTTTCTCTCAATATATTTTCAAATTAAATACATAAATATGTGTTATCTATTAATTAAAGCATTTTAAACTTTTCTTAGAATTCACGCAATTTTATATTGATGTTTTAATATATTTCATTAATCGATTTTTAAATGCAATGCTTTGAATTTTTACCATTAATGTTGTTGATATGTCGTATTGATATTTTGATATCTGAGGTTGAAAGCTTAGCTCCCTAAGAAAAATCACTCGATTCGTAAGTGAGTGCAGCCAGTGAAGGCTTACGCAAATGCCATCATCCAGTTCTGATATATTATGGAGTCAAATCTAGTCTGCTATACTCCTAACAAAGTTATAGGATAATAATTGTAGCCGTGAGCTGTTAGCGGACAAACCTGCGATTCAAATGGCACAAGACATGAAGGAAAGATATTTTTCTAAATAACGGACACTCTATCGTATATATGTATGTGTGAATGGCTTTTAAGTTTTATTGAATGCTCAAAAATTTGACTTCTCACAGTTCATAGAGCAGCAGCAGGCGAGAATTTGTTTTTGTTTTTCATATTTGTCCCAAAAACAAAACAAAAAATCCAAAAAGAATCTAAAAAGCAACAACACAAATTTTATTTATACATGAGTATTTTCAGCATATTGGGCTTGAGTTGGTATACAAATACGTAAAAACATATTCATGTAAGTTGTACTTTTGGTTAGTTTATTAGTGGTCTATGTGTGGTTTTAATATGCATGCATGCATCTGTGTTTGCTTATGTCTATTAAACTAAGTGAATTTCAATAAAATTACTTAGAAATACTGTGCAACCCACTTTTTGATACTCATTTAAATATCTTTTCAAAAAAAAAAAACTTCTTTCTGAAAACAGCACGTATGTATTGATTATAATTTGTTAAGCAAACACATACATAGCAGCATACACTCATACACATAATTCACTTTAAAAATTCAAACCGCTATTATTTCAATTTGTGCAGACTTAAATTTCCTTTTCCAGTTACGTTCCTGCTATATTTCCTTTACCTCTGCGCCTTCTTTCGTATATGTATTTGTGTGCGCATCATATAATGAAGCGACTTCATTTTAGTATCCTTTTTATTTCATATTTTGTATCAACAGTCTCATTTTATTACATCACAGTAGCTATTTTTTTCTTAACTTCGAATGATTATATGGGTATTTGTGAATGTAAGTATCGATTTGTTCAGTGGTGTTGCAAGAAGATCCCTTTTTCGGCATAAAGTCCTAAATAATGTTTTTTAGGAACTTTTATGTATTGAAGTACATTAACGGCTCATTAGGCATCTCAAACCAAGTGCTTTTTAACGATACGGTAATTTTTGTAAATCACTTAAAGAAGGAAGTTGAGACAGAAGCTGGATTCTATTCGGCAGCATTACCAAAACAGTAGTTATTAAGACAAACCAACAATTGTAGTATTTAAACAAAAGTCTTGAAAATTAGTTGTGCTACTTTTCTATAATTAGTAAACATTGAACTTTTAAATCCTTTATATCTCCTCACGAGAATAGAATTGAGCTTAAAAACAGTAATACTTTTGTATCGATTGGAATAATTCACTTGAGAATGAAAACATTAGCCAACAGTTAGTCATAATTTGCCAAGTGTCCTAAGCCAAAAATTAAAAGTGTTCGATAGGGCTGAAAATTGAACTGACTATTTTCCTATTAGTTGGTAATTCCCACACAAAAAATAAATTTGCTCGGACCAATTTGGGATGCGGTGGAGGTGGTACAATTTTTGAAATTTTCTTGCAGATCAAATGAATTTAGCCACTAAGCTTTTCAGCTGTGATACAGACTAATTGTTCTAACTCTTGAATTTTCTTCATGCTTAGGTATAAAGGGTGATTTTTTTGTTTTTAGTTTTTTCAGTGCAAATTTGTTAACAATTCAATCATGATTCGTAACATATGCCAGCACCAAAAATGCTCATCAACGTTTGCCGTTTCATTATGAATTTTCTAACAAACGAACAGCTCTTGCAAGTTATTGAATTTTATTATCACAATTTGTGCTGTGTGAGAAATGTGTTTTTATCAAAAAATTATCTTCAGCGACGAAGTTCATCTTTGGCTCAATGGGTACGTCAACAAACAGAATTGTCAAATTTGGTCTGAATACCAGCTAGAGGCAGTACAAGAGCTGGCAATGCACCCTGAAAAATGCACTGCGTGGTGCGGTTTGTTGGCCGGCGGCATCATCGGACCGTACTTTTTCAAAAATAATGAAAATTGTAAGGTTACAGTCAATGGAGCAAGGTACCGTGCGATGATAACCGACTTTTTTTGCCGAAAATTAAATAATTGGACATAGCTAACATGTGGTTTCAACAAGACAGTTGCATATGTCACACGGCACGCGATACAATGGACCTATTGAGAGGCGAGTTTGGTGAGCAATTAATCTGACGTTTTGGAGCAGTCCATTGGCTGCAAATTGACCATACGAATGAACCCCACTAGACTATTTTTTGTGGAGCTACGTGAAGTCTCTCATGTACAGGGATAAACCAGCTACAATTGTAGCTCTGCAAGACAACTTTACAGCTGCCATTGGTGAGATACCGGCCGAATTGCTGGAAAAAGTATGCCAAAATTGAAGATTACAGATGAACCATCTCAGACATAGCTGCGGGCAACACTTACATGAAATAATCTCTAAACAGTAAATGGAAGTATTGCTTCAAATAACTACTTCATTGACTATTGCAAATTTTCTGTTTTTTTTTAATTTTCAATGACAAAATACTTAAAAAATCATTCTTTTAATTGCGCTTAAGCGTTTCAGCAACTTAACTTCACTTTAAATAAATCACGTAGTTTGATTAAAAACAAAATAAAATCTTTTGTGTTCATTGCTAACAAGATTTTATTGTTTCTTTCTACCCCAACACTCCTACGCCACTGTTGTCTCATCCTGTACACGTCTGTTTACATGAATTATTCATAAGGCTTTGGCAGTAGGTTTAGCAATGGGTTACAATAACAGCCGCTTTTAAAGTGATGAAAATTGCTAAATAAAAGGACACACCATCATAACTATTAATGAACAATGTAGATAAATCAAATTATGCTCATTTAATGGAGATACATTCATCTTCGGAATCTTTTATGTAGCTTTTGCTGTACATTGTAATAAGTTTATCCTTACATTTGTCTGCTAAAGACAGCAAATTAATTAGAAACAAAATTGAATCTAAACTTTTTACAAATATGTTTATGAAACTCATATATCAAGAATCTTATTTATGCTTATACAGGGTGCTCACTGAAAAATGGTATGATGTCGGACAAAACTTACTTAATCATAGCCACTTTTTTTTCATTGAGTCATAGAAGTCAGTGCACATCGTTTCCCGCCCATAACCGTTACGGAGTATTAAATGAACCAGCAGAAGATTAATTTCACTACTTTTTCTCAAAACAACATTTTTTATGTTAACATGAATTCAATATTAATTCATTTTCTAGCTAATACAATGCAAACTGTTATTGTATAAGAGCCTGTATGTAGGGACGTTGAAGCGCAAGATGAACTTGAACGTTTTTGAATAGAAAAACCCGCAATCTAAAATATCTTTGTCAGCTGCAATCATAAATTTTTTGTAACTGACCCTTGAACACGGGCGAGCCAAGACCGTAGCAAAAATTTCATTACATTGCTTACCCATGACACATTTTGTGGACATTTCCAAATTGAAAAATACTTTCCACTCAATTTTGGTGCCAGGTGAAAACTTTAACATTCTATGAGAAATAATTAAATGTTATTCATACGTCATGCAACACCGAAATACACTTACAACATTAAAAATCATTTTCAAAAGACTTTCGAATAAATTATGGCAAATGAACGTTATAGGCTATGTTTTAAACGTAAAAGCTTAAGATCAAAGTTGATTTCAAGAAACATATACTGCGGTGGCCAAGCAGTATAGGAACAGCTTGAGCATTTTCTACGAAGGCTTCACATGGGAAAAAAATTAGCAAAGTATCAAGAGTGAGGAATAAGTTACGAGGCAAAAATGTAACCATTAATCCTAACCTACTTACCGATCCATCTGAGTAGTGTTATTAACACAATGATATAGTGTATACTAAAATACACCAATAGAACACACCAACGCAAACATACTCGTATGTGTGCTAACCAAATTGCAGTTACAGTTATTTGCTTGATTTAATCAAATATTCCAGTCTTAAACGTTTTTAACTTTTTATTCCTTCATCCACATACGAACGGTATGTTTAGCATTTCGCATTAATATCCAATTCGTTTGTAAAAAGTATCAGAAATTAAATTCAAATGAAGTAAAATTCTTGAAGATATGAAATGGAAAACTTTTGCAGGAAGTTACAAAGTGTTTATAGTTCGCAAGGATATATCACAGTTATCGCTTTTGTTGTTGTTCTTGCAAATCTTTTGCTTAACTACTTTGTTGAAAGTTGTCCTTGTTGTCGTCGTCTCATGTGTGTATTTGTAAGCTTTACCCTTGTTTTTGTTTTATCATTGGAGTGTGTGTGTGTGTTTTGTCTAAGTAAAAGTTGCTTTTTGCAACTTTACATGGATTTCTGTTATGTAAATTTAATGAATTCAGTTCGCGGTACAAAATTTTCACTTTTATACACACAACTACAGTCACATTCACCTACAACTAAATGCATTAATGTTGGTTTTATGAACGCCAGCGGGGGTGGACCATAAAGAAATCTTTCGAACGTTTCTTATATATTTAATGAAAGAATATTTTAGATAACTCAATTGGTGCCTAAGCTCTTGTTTCGTAAAACTATTTGTATTTCAATTAGTATAACGCATTAAGACGCCCTATGTTCCTTACTTATTTTGATTTAAATCTGATTTTAAAGCCTTAAAATGGACCAATTATTATTTTCTAATTAATAGTCCAATGGACCAATTATTATTTTCTAAGTGGTAGTCCATAGGTTATGTCCTCAAAAGTTCTGGAATTGTAAGCCCACCTGGTTGTTCACTTATGTACGATGTTGCTACCTCCCCCACAAGAGGACGTCCACAGAGGATTGTGTTACCCCTCTGAATAAAAGTCAAGTGACATTTAAGAAGTGGGCGTGCGAAAATGGACTGACTGTCCCCCATTTACTTGCCCGCTTTTAAGAACACATTACGCACAGGCTGAACATCTTTGTATTAATTTCTTTTTTTTTTCATTTAAAATATCACAGCATATCTTCAGGCTTGTTGCTTAGACAAATATAAGTTTCTTATAAAATTTTTAGATCACCCTGGCGAATGTATGTTTTTGTGTATGTGTATAAATTAACATATAAACCAAGTTTGAAGCTATCACATTTACAAGCAATCACATCTTAAAGTTTAACGAGTTCACCAAGAAATTAGGTTTTTAGTTGACTTCTTAACCTTCTATCTAAACTGTGACACTTTGAATCTATTTAGCGCAAATTAACATTTTATTAAGAGGTATAATAAACTTCAAAGTAACAAAAAGGAAGCTATTTTTATGTTAAAACTAAAAATATCTAGAGAATACGGCTGTAATAAATATCACAAGTTAATTATTGTTTTTGATCGGAGTATATATTGGTTTTCGTATTTTTTTGAAAAATATAGTACATGATGGCTGTACTGTAATTAGAATCAGATAATACCTTTTGAAAAACGTATGTACTTTTTTCTCAACCAAAAATAATTAAAAGTTACTTTCATCAATCTTAATAAAATTTCAGAATTGTATATTTATAAAAAATTGCTGCTACATTTATCAGGGTTATAATTGACAATCCAACAGTTGACAAATGCTAAATTAATATTATTGAAGCTCAGAAATTGACTTATGTTCACGTAGATATGCAAAATATTAAATTATTTTTAGAAAAAATTCTTAGTATCAGAAATCAACTTATATAAGACATATATTTTATATATTAAAACAATAATTTTCTTCGCTAAATGGGCAAAATCATAACAAAGAACATTTATTAACTTTGAAATCTTTTTTAGAAAATCAATATTTTCCAACAGTGAACTCTTATTAGTGTAAAAAACTATTTTGGTAAATTAATTATCAATAACAGATTCTTATTAACTTTGACTGTAATGGAAAAATAATTGTTCTTACCGTAGATTATATAAATTAAAAAATATAATTCCTTGTGTAGTTATAAGTTCCAAGTTGAATTTAAAACAGCAAGTCTTAACCGAAATATCAAATTTAAATCAATTATCATACACTAAATCAATGTAATTTTAATATACCAATCATGCAAAGTATATGCAGTTGCATGTATGCAGTTGGTATCTGATATGCAAAGTACAACAAAGCCTGAATTAATAAATACACAATCGTCATATCAATAAATCACTGAGGACCACTTTTGACAGCAGCGCAGTCAGTTGACAAACCCATAAATTTGCTATAAACTGACAGTAAGGCGATAATCTGTGAAAGCAAATGCATTAACAAGACATTTCGAAGTAGTGAATGCGGAAAATGAATACAACGTAAAACAATATGGCAAGTCAATACAAAAGGCATCGCGGGAAAATATGTTATAAGAACAATAAGAAATAAAGTGTGAGAAAATCATATTAAAAAAAAAACAATGAATAAAATACTTAAATGCAAGACCTCTTTACATTGAGCGACTAAATTATTTTTGAGCCATGAGCTAAATTTGCGATTATAGGAAATTTGTGTTTACACATGAACGGAAATTGAAAACATCGATGGGCGATAGTTTAACCTCTTGATGATATACTGTTGTTCTTGTGTAGATGTTTTATTTGCAACAATTTGTGCGGAGTAGATGCCAAATTTGCTTTGGTATTCTTTCTTTAAATTATTGAATAGAATTTGTAAATTGTTTCCTGTGCCGATTTTTTGACATTTTTTGTTTAATATAGCATATAGGAAAAAGTATACATATAAATATACTATACAGTGATTCTTTATATATTTTTAATGAAACAGAAACACATTATTAAATTTCACATAGGCCCATAATATTGAAATACCGTATATCAAAGGCAGTTATCAATAGATATTTGCTACCAAAAATTCAGGATATTGGTGTAGCCGACCTCTGGTTTCAACAGAATGGCGCAACATGCCATACAGCTGGAGAAACAATCGCTTTATTGAGGGAAACGTTCGATGAAAACATCATCTCAAGAAATGGTCCTGTTAATTGGCCACCAAGATCGTGTGATTTGACGCCATTGGATTACTTTCTTTGGGGATATGTTAAATCACTTGTTTATGTCGATAAACCCGAAACTATTAACGTTTTGGAAACCAACATAACTCGTGTTATTCAAGGAATACCGGTCGATATGCTCAAAAGAGTTGTTGAATGTTGGACCCACAGAATGGATCATTTAAGAACTAGTCGTGGGCAATATTTGAACGAAATAATTTTTAAACATTGAGTTGTAGGAACCGAACTATCTTTCCAAATAAAGATTTGAACCAATACATTGATTTGTATGTATTTTATTTAGAAATCAAAGTAGGAAGCTCAGATATTTATAACATAAAATATGGAACATGAAACCTGAAACACATATCATATCATATTGAAACACAGAATATTGGAACACAGAATATTGAACAAAGAACATGGAATACAAAACATCCAATGAAACACATAAATTATATCGTTCACCACAGAATATGGAGCTTAGAGCATAAGTTTGTGGCTGTTTGGACAAATGACTTGAGTTCATTTTCTTTTTTAGAGAAATTTCAGTTCGAAAATTCGAAATAATAGCTATGCGAAAATTGACTTATGTAGTTTGTCCGCCAAAAATATCTCCGAATCATTTATGAATTTTAATAATCTGATTTGATACAAATAAGTTCATAAAAGATTTCCATCTAAAGCGGAAAA
This sequence comes from Meiosimyza decipiens, assembly GCA_963680825.1. Taxonomy (NCBI): domain Eukaryota; kingdom Metazoa; phylum Arthropoda; class Insecta; order Diptera; family Lauxaniidae; genus Meiosimyza; species Meiosimyza decipiens. The sequence goes on along the minus strand of OY804258.1, from coordinate 22,216,358 downwards.
AGCTTATGTTTGAGATATATGGACTGAAGTCGCTAGTCCGGGCAGACACAGAACTAACTAATAACCATTAGTTTCATGCATTATTGAGATTAGAGGTTAAGCACTAATACCATATCCTGTAGTTCGCTTACGAAAATGTAGATGCTGACCATAGTAGAGCGACAAAAATCAAATGATGCAAAATATATTGTGATGGGTCGGGAATAGTACAAACAAAATATACTGTGTTATGTAAAAGTAGCAAGTTTTAAAGTTCAAAAAAATTTTTAAATAAAACAAACTACACGTGTAGCTCAAAGAAAAGGATAAACGACAAATTAAACAGACACATTGAAAGTGTAAAAAGTATGTATTCATACGAGTGAATTGCAGCGTACAAACGGCAACAAACATTTTACTTTCTATTTGATTTGAAACGACCTCGGCTCAAATTTTATTCAACCGCTAAGAATTTAATGACGTAGTAGCTACGTATGTATAACAGTTGAACATTTCGAAGAGAATAACTTAAAATTGCTCTCTTGCGCCCTCGCACACTCTTTTCATTGTAAATGCTCCATCTTCAGTTCAATGGCGCATGTCCGGAAAAAATACGTTTCGAAAGGCGCTTTGTTTATTTTGCTTACATACATTTACTTTACGCGTGTTTTTTCCGCTCTTACCCGCGCCACGCCTTCGCACTCTCTCTGTCTCTGAAATGTATTTAAGAAAAAGCATTATTAAAGAACAACAACAGAAAAGTAAAATTCATACATTTGTTCGACCTTCAGAAAACACCCAGTGGTGGCAGCGGCAACAGCAGCAGCGGAAGTGCAATTTGATTTCCGTTTTTGTTTTAAATGTCGCTACTACAATACGGTTACTATGTGGTGGTATATATGAAAGCGAAAACACCCAGCAGGCAATTGAGCAAGGCCTTCCCCAGAGAAGGCCTGCTAGCACTGCTCCGATTGTAAGAGGCCTTCTCAAAACTAAATTTTCATTGAAATAACAAAACAAATTTATTTTTTTTTACTATGATTTTTGTTTTTATTTACAATCTGTCAATATTAACAATAAGTAAATTTTATAAGTAGTGAATTTTTAATTAGCAGAATAGTTACACTCCATTGAGTGTATACTCATGAAATGCTATTATGTACTGCTATAAGGCCTTCCCATAGCAGCAGTGCTATAAGGGCTTCCCACAGCAGCAGTGCTATAAGGCCTCATAATAGAAGGCAAAAAAGAAGGGCTTCATGTAATTTTTTATTTCATGTATTGCAATGTTTTATGATTCGACATTACTTTTTTGTCATTGCATTGTACTTATACGACATCAATTGTTGATACATGGTTAGCAGTAAGGAACGATGTGCATGTTGCTAGGTTGGTCTTCTGTTTCATGTTATGCTAAAGTGGTAGAGTGTTGTGTATTCAATGTGAAATTATAAATTAAGAAATCGTCACAAAAAATAAACATTAAAAATATGAACGTAAGGGAGGAGGTTGACGCAGATAAAAAAAACATTTAACTAAGAGTCTCACGACGTATTAAAATTTAATTTTTTCAAAGTACTTCTATAACCCCTTCTACGGTAAGCGGTCTTAGAAGGGCTCTTGACGCAAGCGATGTAGGAAGACCTGCTCGAAGAGTACTTCTATCAGGCCTGCTAAATGAGGCCTTACTTATCGGGATGTTTCATATAAAAAAGAAAGTAAGTTTGAAAGGAGGTGGTAAGGCCTTAATCTTACCAGGTAAGGCCTGCTAGAAGGCCTGCAAGCTCCAGCCCTTGCCTACTGGGCAGTAATCGTTAAATAATAAATAAGTTCAGCACAATACCACACAACACACTGTTCAATTGACTTGAATAATCCATTTATTTACTTTTAGCAATCAATTGTAATTTGTGTATTTGTAAAGCAAATTTATTGGTTTTTAATTGCACAATTACTTTTGAGTCGATATTCAATGGCATCAAGATGACTGCATCTTTCGTAAGACTGCAGTTGACCTGAGCTGTAGACGACCTGAAGGCGGAAAATCAAAATTTTAAAACTTAAGCCTACGAGTTTTTTTATTGAAAATTTAAAATAAACATTTGGTTTCATTTCTCATGCCGAACCGAATTTGAGCTGAGGGTAGGGAGAGAACAAAGTCTTACTACCATTACACTGAAGAAATTTTGCAAATTTTAATTCATTGCAATGCTCCTTCATATATCTAAATATATCAGAATGAATTAGTGATATTTCGATATGAATCTGGAGTATGATTATCAGCAAGACCAAGTAATTATAACAAGTCTACAATATATTAATCAAATAACTTTCACCGCTCCGAAAAGCAATAATTTTGCATTGCTAACAATCCATAAACCAAACGAAATACAAATATTTCCTTAAATAACGTTAAGAAAAATTCACATAACAAACAGCGAAAAGCTTCATATAACAACAATTTTATATGTTTTGCCAGGACATTTGCATATATATGTCAGATGTTTTTTTTTTTATTTTTACTATTATACGCGCACAAGCACATAAAATACTCACACTAACTCCAATCACATTGGTGGAAACAACAAGTTTGCGACAGTTTCCAACAAATCATTTTCCACAACATTTACAAAATGAATTGAATTTGAGTTTATGCAAAAACTGAAAAATATTTCTCCAATTTTATTCTTTTTTTTTGCAACAAAAAATTAAATTTTAAATGCCAACACAAGTTACAAACATAAACATGAGCATGTGTTGGTCGTACACATTTGTTTTTATGTGTAAGGACACCCCTACACTTTATACAACAATCCACATGTCCCAAATAGCATTAATTTGCATTTCCGTTACTTTGTCAGAAATGACATTGATTTTTGTATTTGTATTTGTTTTTGTGTTTGTGGGTTTTGGAAAATTAAAACTGAATTAATTGAAAGAACTTGGAATTGCAAAGTTGTAACATCAGCGATGTTTGTACAATTGAATATATGTACATGCAGACATAGTGAGATCCTTCATAAAACTGATTGTTAAATCTCGATATGAGCTGAAGGATTTCCATTCATATGCAGACATATAAAGACCCACCCATTCCGACAGCTATTCATTGTTTGGTTTTTAATTGATAACCACACAAAACAGTTGATGAAAGTAAGTAATGTAATTGGAAATCAAAATTCTGTGGAAATGTTCATATTTCATTACAATACAGAATGTCCTTGAGCTATGTAAATTAACATTTCATACAGAATATCAATTTAAAGTAAAGATGAAAATGTTGTTTATCTAAGAGAGATTTAAGACATTTAGCTAAAATGTTAATAAGAATATGTTTTGTTAATTTCTTATAAAATATCAACCATTTTCAACAAGACTGAAAACAAATATCCGGTGAAAAAATAAACTTTAGGTATTGCCTTACTTGAAAAATTGCGCAAAATTTAATTTGATCAATCAAATGTAGACAAAATTTACCTAGGGGTACAATACTATTGCCTACTCTAGCCTATACTCTAATTCGGTGCTGCTAAGGACCTATCATTTGAAAATTTTCAAAAAAATTGTCGAAGAAAAACTTTACAAAATATTTATCAAAAAATTTTTATAATTTAGACCTTAATTTACATTTTTAATGATTACTAAGCTATTTTGATTTGCTTCTTATCTATCTTTGGAGAAATTTCCCCAAATATAAAGAATATTAGTTTCAAAGATCTTACTTCATACATGTACTTATATAAGACTTTAAGTCATTCGGTAACCATATTGAATGTTTTTATGAGTTTTTGACGATTTTCTCCACAAAAATATGTTCCAAAAACTCAAAATAAACTCTCTCAAAAAACATTTGTTAAAGAAAAGTTCATACATTAAATCTGCAAAAAATGTGATAGCAAGCTTTGGCTTAAAACGAATATAAGGATAATAATTCTTCATGCTATAAAATTTCTGGAGAAGTTTCATTAGAATATAAAGCACAATATCGGATATTCATTTTCTTAACAAAAAAACACTCAAAATTCTAAATTTCGGCTTTGCCTACCATCATTTTGATGGCGATCTTACACTCAAGATCTTAAAATGGCTGCGAATATTTTGTTCCCATGGGAAAATGTTTGAAAAAAAATAAATAGTAACTAACCAAATGTAAGGCTACAACTAAATGCTTTCCCCAAAATTGTATCGTGTCATTGATTGCCTTAATTTAGAAAAAAAAATCAAGAGCTTTCTCCATGCTCCTTCATTCGTAACTACTTAATGTGATGAATAATATGCGCAATTATATAAAAAAAAATTCGTAAATTGACAACCATAAGCCAAATTTTCTTTTCTGTCTCCAATTTTTATTTACTTTCATTTAGTTTTTACTCACAGCATGTTCATCTACATTCCTTCAGTGCCTTCTCCGCGGTGGGGTTCAATTATTAAAGTGATGACAGATAAAAGTAATGCCGGCTAACGATTCGTAAACAGTGATTTTCCCTTTTGAGTTTTGTTTGTTACTCTTTGTGCTGTATTATTTTTATTGTGTTTTCTTTTATGTCATGTTTTTATTTATTAACAATTTATTCGCAGTTCATGTCATCATCGATTAATCTACGCCATTCACGACGACACAGTGGCAGTCAGCATCCGGATCCGTCAGGCAGCCAGACGGTGAGTGAATCAATAAAGTTTCAAAAATTATTCAGCATCATCGTTCAACTTTTGGTGCTACAGATACACACACACATGCTTACGCTGTCATACCTATACATATGTATATGTGTAAGTGTGTGTAAGTGCTATTGTATTGAACAAAAGCACAGCCAAGCCATATTTAATGCAGTCATCGCCGTCGGTCTGACAAACTTGTCAATTTTTCTTATCTCACATGGCACTGTGGGCGTTATAACTTTAGTTCGAACTTGATCGGCTACCAACCCATTGAGAGTCATGCTATGATCTAAAGAGACCTTACACCTTCTCAACACTGGGCGAGAACATTTCATTTTTGTATTCCAAGTGATCTGTTGTTAATATTTTTCTCAAACCTGGCTGTTTTGTCTTCTAAATTAATTGAGTACTGTTTTCCATTCAATCCATGGGTACGAACCAAATTATTCAACAGACTTTCGTCTATTGAACTACAGCCAAATTATTATATATCGCATTCACTTATCGCCATAATTCTACTTTCCATATATCATCCACATACAGTACAAGTGGTTTCGTAAGGAACAATTCATTGCTCTCTAAAACCATGGTTCGTCCTCCGTTTCTAAGACCGTTGCCTTCACTCCATTTCCATCTCATCGTACAGCTTATAATTTCCTAAGTATCAGCCTGAATTACTCTTGACTGTGACATACTATTTTTGATTAACTATCTCCAGCGCCTTAGTGCACCACATGATTTGCAAGCCCGCTCGTGGTGGCTCTGTATGGGTATTCTTTTACATCGCGCTCTGTGCAATGTTAATGATTGAGGAATATCTGCTGACTGATATATTTCGCTCAAAGCTGTTAAGGTTCAGCGTGTAATCCTAAGTCACATTTGATTTTGTAAATAGCTTGATCCACTGTGCATCGCTTTGTTACTAAGTTGTTTTGGTTTTTTTTTCCTTAATATCCATTTTTTATCCACTTGCCTTTTTGAAAAATGTCTGCCTTTTACTTCCGGTGTATGAGAGTCATCATGCTGTCGTCATCGTCATTGTGGCAATGCGTCAGCATACATTTGAACGTTGAGTGAGCAGCGCTGTGCTCAATGCCTTGGTCTAAAAACTGAAATGTTGGAATGAATTACGCTCCATTTACTTTCATTCCTCTCGTTGTCGTCGTCTCCACCTTGAGTTCTTACTGACTCGCATTTTTCATTGTGTGGCCTACTTTATGATTGATTAATGATTGACAGATTAATTTAGTGAACTCTTTGTTTTTCTCCTCCATTCTGTTTTCTTTAACAGAACTTTTCAATTTGTTGATGTGAGAAAAATCAACTAATTAGCGATATTTACTTAGGTTGTATGTTGAGCAGGAAAGTTAGCTTAAAGACTGTGATGCAAAAAACAATGCAGGACATCAGCACAATATTACTGTCAATATTGGACAACGATAAAATATGTAAGTTAAATAAAAAGTTTGTATTACGTATATGGCTTTTCTTTCGTAAAAGTAAAATCATTAATGGTGATCTTACTTTTAGTCAACAGGCATTAAGCGAAACTTATTTTCGAGATAGTTACAGAAATGAAATTGCATCCAAATTAGCGTTGGAAAAAACACATTTTATAAAATTGGAATTTCTGGCGCAGCTATAAGGCTTTTTATACTCTAGATAACTTACTGCGCTACCAACAAACAGATCAAGAGAAAAAAATTAATTTGGTTGAGCAATACTTTTCAACGAAAGCAAAATATTGCTTCCTACAAGCTATTAGCAAATAATCTACAGAAAAGTGTAAAGAGAAAGAGATACTTTCTTTGAAATTGGTTTTTACGAAAAAAATTTAATGTGACTCGCTAGGCAGACATTTCCATAGAGTATACGCCTTCTTAGGTTAGCTACAGAAATTTCTCGAAAATCGAAACCAAATGTTTTTTTTTGCTTTTTTCTATTATTCACTTTTTACTGCTTATTAATTGGAACTTCATTTATGTTACATTTTAAAAATATTATTGAGAAATAAAACTTTATATATTGTCTCCGACGAGATTCGAACCTATACCTCCTACGTTATGCCACTGTTGAGAGATGCGCACATCTTAACGAACTGAGCTACTCTTACAATTATATTGCGTGGAACTAAAATTACATGAGCATATCGAATGCAACAGCACGAAATGTCCAGATTCGAATCCCAATGAATGCAAGAAAAAAATGTTTTTTTTTTTAAATTAAATAGAGTTCCATAGAACAATTTATCAGGTTGATGTGTTACCTGGCGCAGGTTAGGCATTTTTGTCTGAGTGTATGTAACATAATGGAATTTGAAATTTTCAGTTTTAAAAATAATGTAGATCTTGACATTACTAGCTCTTAGTCTAATAGCTGTTTATTACCAAAATAATACAATAAATAGATAGAGTTCCAAAAGATGTTGACTTTATGACTCAATTCCATTACTGTGTGCATTGATGATCTAAAGTACTTATGTAGCTTATAATTTCAACCTCAAAAAATGCTTATTGTTCAGTGGATTATGAAATCTAGTTGACAAATCCCATTACCAAGTAAAACATTTTTCAGCTCAATCCGAATATAATAGAACACCAATTATAAAAAGCATGAAATAATATTTTTGTTAAAGCTGTAAAACTAACAAAACAATACATCCAAGATGCCATGCTACGATATCCTGGTAAAAAAAAGGGCGCTGTAAGACATACAACAATTTGTTAGTACTAAAGACACAACGAATGACTGCAGTTGCCATTTCCGCGCCAATCACACAGAAAAGTAGCAACATCCGGATATTAAGCATCTTTGTGCAGACATCGATCGACTCCACCTAAATTGTCTTCATTGCTTTTCAGCCAAATCAAAACGTTTCAATTGCTACACTCAAATCTTTGCTGTCCATTGTGATAGGGGGGAAGGGGGCTATATAGCTTATTGGCGTGTGAAAATATCGATGTAGCGTTGAATTTTAGTCTGATTTTTTTTTTTAGAAATGCTCCACCATTATGTTGCACAGTAGGGAAATCCGCTGATGATGTGCACCAGTGAAGCAATGAAAAAGTTTCTTCCGTTACCACGCAATGCAAACACTTTGTTGTTGTTGCTACGCTCACGGAATGTATTCTGCTGCACACTTAGAGTGCTTCAATGCTCCTTAGAAGGCATCCTTGTTGGTTAGTTTATTTGTCAGTTTGTCTAAAGTAAAAAGGTTTAGTCGTCGCTTTTGGGTTGAAAGTTGGTGCTAAATAGCGGTTTGTTTTTTTTTTTTTTTTTGTATTGCGCTTTCGAAATTTTTTTCATTTAATTTTCTTCATCTTCACTCAATTTTTGCGTGGCTGCATTATTAAAGCTGCACTAAGTGGAAGTGCTACTAAGCAGCTTATTTTTAGAGAATCCAAGTTGGACTCAAGTAACTGCATGGGTTGGCGGTGATGGGAAGCAAGTAATTTGTATTATTAAGTAATTGAGACAAAAAATAATAGCACGAAGCTGGTTGTAATGGCAATTAGGGAGATACATTTTGCTGGAAGCTGTGTGACAGATTGAGATGGTTTGCCATTAAATTAGTTTTTTCCTCAAGTTGGTCGTTTATTAATTTGCACGTCAAACTATGTACATTTTGCTATGAAATATATTGAAATCTGGGCTAGAAATAGCAAGTGCTACTCCGCTTTCAAAAGAAAGGTTACTGTGAAAAAAAATTATCGCATTTTGCTAACGGAATCTAATTATCTCTGCACAGCTTTTATTTGAAAAATTTAAGTTTTGTTAAGTCTCCAGAGCAGTTTGATTAAATTTTAAAACTATGTTTATTTTTGATCTCAAGAACAGTAAATGTTAACTATAAGCCATAAATGAGAACAATAGATTTCTAAACTTAGTTTTCAAAAAACTAATCAAATATTTCGGAAAACTCGTGAAAACTGTGTAAGCCTGAAAGAATTTTCTGTCAAGTCTATCAAAAATTTCGGAGAACTTAAGCTGAATTTCGAATCTGTAATTGAGGGTTTTTTATGGGTATCCCCCAATTTTATTACTTGTTTTTTCAGCTAAGCTGATTTTTATATAATATATTTTTGATTCCTTTAGCTGATTGGAATGCTTCCGCCAAAGATATGAACTCTAAGTGTCCTCATGATATGTCCACACAATGATTGCAACATGGCGCGCTCATAGCTTACGTGGAATTTTTGAATGCCGCAAATGTTTACCTTAGCACAACTTGAACGTAATCACACTCCTTGTTGACGTGCCAATAATTGAAAAGTCAGCAATGAGTGGGTGAAAACTCAAATGCCAACTTAGATGGTAGTAACGCCGTATGAACTATGTGAGAAATACATAGAATAATCAAATTCAATGCACTAGGTCAGGGGTTCTTAAGCTTATGTACTCCGAGGACCCCTTATTATTTTTTATTGTGAAGACCTCATCAAAACCCTAGACATTTGACGTCGTTCTTAAGCTCAATTTCTCGCTCAATAATGACAAAGACAGTCAGGCTTGACAATCGTTCGGCTTTCATCCGGACAGTCTGGTTTTTGAAAGCTTTGTCCGGTTGTCCAACTCAATCAGATATGAAGCGTCTGCTTGTCTGACGAGGTTAAGGAACGAAAGGATTTTCATGTAATTAAAATACAAAATGAATGAAAATTGTCCAAATCTAAAAGAGTTAAAAAAGTTAAAAGTCAAAATATGTACATTAAACTCAGACAAGTATTTCTTGATCAATAAATAATATAATAAAAATAAGGCTTATAATAAAAATTATATGTTTTGTTATTTTATAAGGGAAATTAAAGAAGACCATAGCCATGTTGAAATTGAATTTATTTGAATAAAGCGAAAACTTTGATGATATGAAATTATTTGATGTCAAAATTAAGTTTAAGAATCTCTGCACCAGATGGTATAAACGTCGCAAGATGTTCTCACTTGCAAACTGCCTTAGGCTGTCCAGTTGCAGTAAAATTTCACTTGACCAGTAATCTATGTATGCATGAAAGGCGTAGACTTAAGAGTATTGTTGACGCACGATTTAAAACTTTTACATAATTCTTATTTTTTTATGATCTATTTCTTAATATAGTAGACGTATTAATTAATTTAATTATATGTTTATTTAACAAATTTTTAATTTATATATATATATATGTATGTATATTCAGATATTTCTATATTTATTTACTTATTCATTCTTTTTATTATTTGTTAACGTTTTGCAAATGATAGCATAAATGTAATTATATAGGAATGACACCCCGCTGCAACAATATTAAAAATGGCATATAGATAAATATATATTTATGTATCTTTTTAACCAGTAACTTAATTCGTAAATTTGAAAACTGTGTGGCGTAACATTGAACGTTTCTAATGTTGTGAACAGAATACGAACGGATGTCACGAAATCGTCAACGATCACACGCTGTCAAAATTATAACACGGCGTACGACTGGTAACCTGCCGACGGGTACCCGTCGATTTAGATTTAATTCTATTTTTATCGTCGCCGGGGATGTTCAGTATATCATTTCCAATCAGCTTGTGTCAATATTTTTGTTTACGTTTGAAATGTCAATGAAAACAAAATGACAGCTGAATTTTCCGTCTATCGTCGTCCGACGCTATTGTGTTTATTCGAACGATTTTCGAACGAAGCTTTTTTTGACAGCGAGTAATCGATGCCGCTTTCACGACCCCGTCCCGATTCAGTTCAACGCATCAAGTATAAAATAAATTTTGACAGTGGGTGATCGTTCACGATTTCCCGACAACCGTTCGTATTCTGTTCACAACATGAATCGGAGCATCAGTCTGTAACATTTACAGCTATGCTGCTAATAACATTTAAATTAACGAGTTAGCCTATGCTAAGTAACGAGTAACAGAATTATGTGGCATTTCTATTATGTTGTTTACACGCTGTGTCGACTCGTAAAATCGAATCACAAGCTTGCTATTGTTTGGGCTCATACACGCCGGCACTGATATTTAGTTGATTATGTTTTCAAAACAAACAATATTAGTTTGCTACGAGGTAGTCTACGTTTAAGCAGAAAAATAAATAAAATATGTTTTCTCAAATTTTTCTTATACATTTTTATTTCAAAATTTATTAATAGTAACTTTTAAAATTAAGTTAGGCTAAATGCTAATTTAAACATTTATTTTAATAATATATCAAATTAAGCATTTTTGTCATTCGAACGCCGATGCTTAAGTCCCCAGTAACACGACAGTGAACTTGTGCATTGACTTATTACACCGAAGTAAAAATACGGAACTACTACTCCAAACTACTAGCCATACGCTGGCACTGTAAGTCGGTGTGTGTAAATAACGTATATCCATTTTTTTCATGACACAATTATTTATTATGGAAGCAGCACATCGTACAATTATTAATGTAGAATTATCTTGATATATACAAATTATGGAACCGTGAAAAGTTGCACCATCGCTGTAAAGAAGAAATAAAGCAAAATAGACAAAACATTTGACAAAGCGATTTTTTAGCTATAATATTTTGACAGATAAAGTAGCAGATATAATAGAGAAGATGAAGTGGTATTTAGAACTACTGCTACCATGTTAAGCGTACCATGTAAGCAGCATTTTTAAGCGACAGCTCTTCATTATTAGTAGTTTTGAGTGAGGCGCTAACAGCTATCATTTCATAAACAATGATTAAGAGTCATATAACACTATTTATTTATTGAAAGGCTTATTTTCTAAACGACGATATCTGAAACAAGTTAAGAAGGGCAAAAGATCAACCACATTAAAAAATACAAATTTCTATTATGCTGGATTACATTACGCGGACCAACAACAAATTTTTGTTTCTACAAATTGCACACACGATATTCAAGCTTTTAATTACAAAAACCATATAGCGTCTCTGTTATTATTTAATGAGGATGGGTCAATAGGCAAACCGTGCTGTCAAATTCATTAAAATCCAGAAACGTCAAACTTTATAACGAGTAATTTGTTTACAGCAACAGCTGTGTTTGATGTCGCATTTGTGTTGATTGTTGATTTTAAAGCGAAAATAATTGCACAAAAGCGGCGTGTAAAAGAATTGTGGAAAAAATAGATATTTTAGAGAATAAATTTTTAAATATTAATTTTGCTTGGCGGCGATTTTTGTGAAAATATGAACGGCGCTGTGGCACATGATCTCGATGCAAAGGAGCGCACGGAAGATGTGCGTATCAAAGAAGTGTCACCCTTCAGCAAAATGTTACTCACGGATGCTGTGCGTAAGGGACTGCAACAAGCCGGTTTCGTTTATCCTACTGTTATACAGGCTACAGCAATTCCCGTTGGCAAATCTGGATTGGGTATGTGAAAATAAAATATTTTGTATGAAAATTGTAATTCATTTTTCATATCACACAGATTTATTAGTTCAATCCAAATCGGGAACTGGAAAGACGCTCATCTTTAGCACCATATTGCTGGAGGCATACCGTTACGATATTCGTGAGCCACAGTCATTGATTGTTGTACCGACACGTGAAATCGCAGTGCAAATCGAAGATGTACTCAATCAAATTGGTCGTTTTTGTCAAGGTAAGGTGGCTGGTGTTGTTTTAGATTAAAATGTACAAGGATTATAAGTGCTACGGCACAAACAAGAAGTATGTGGCATTGACACAATTAGACTGAAATTTACAAACTTGTATTTTCCATGTATTGATTCAATCAAAACTCGAATTTTTTTTAGAACATTTCCTCGTGCATTTTATTCAGATTTGTACAATATTTATATTTAAATAAATCCATTGATTATTAAATCACGATATGGATATGATATATAGATAAAAAGATATATCAGCAAAATTACACAAATTGAGAAAAACTTTAATGTAGATTTGTTAAGCAGGGCAACGATATTCTAAATCTCATCTTAAGCAGAAAAAAGGTTCTTACAAAGTACTTACAGAATATCCGAACTCATACCTGAACTTGTAAATTTATCTTGCCTATTGCAAAATTGAGTATCCGTGAGCCCCTTTACCTTCAAATTGCACTTTTTATCTTGCTATTGCGGAGTTTTAGCTAGAATTTGTTGTCTTATACGAACTATGGACCGGAAATTCAGATTGATATCTACTTTATTTTCAAATAGTATAGGAAGTTTAATGAAATATGAAATCTTAACTTCTATCTGTTTTCTTAATATTGCATCAAGTTTTGAAATCAATTGAATATGTCATCTTACATGAGGGTTGATATTAATCTAGAATTTGTCCATGCACATGAAATCTAACCTTGATATTAATTTCGTACAAAAAATATGTCTCCTAGTTCATCTTCTTCTCTTAAATAAAGTATGAATGTATTCTGAATGTGATCTCGCACATTAAATTGTGACTTGTACTTAAAAGTCTTAAAACATTTAAGTTATAATTGGCCAGCTCAAAATGAAATATAACTTACTGGTTGTACTACAAAAGTTTTTACTCGAATAGTGTGACCTAAAAATACATTAATATCAAAACTGAAAAAAAGAAATTGCGTAAAATTTTTTGGATTTGATAAAATCTGATTTAGTTATGATGTTGATATTCGTGTCTTAAGTAGGTACTTAATAATAGTACTTTCAAGTATAACTATGTCAAAATTTAATTTACCACAGGCTTTCGCGCTGTTTGTGTTATCGGTGGACTTGATGTGGCCGAAGATCGTAAAAAGCTGCAGGGTGCTAAAGCTATTGTAGGCACCCCAGGGCGTTTGCTACATCTGCTACAAAATGAAGTACTCAACACATCACGTATAAAACTTCTAATACTTGACGAAGCGGACAAAATGTATACACAATCGTTTCGTCAAGACTTACAACGAATACAGAAAGCTTTGCCTTCGAAGAGACAAACAATCGCTTGTAGCGCAACATTTTATGACGGCTTAGATAAAGAAATTGCAAAAATAATGAAAAACCCATTGCTGATATCAACAGAGGAACGTGCCACATTGTTGGTGGGCATTAAACAATTTGTCTATGAATTAGAGGAACAAAAGACCAGCATTTTAGAAATGGGTGCAAAATTAGATGCGCTCAAAGAAATTTTCGGACGGATTGCCTTCAAGCAATGTTTAATATTTGCTGGTTCACAATCACGTGCTGATTCCTATCGTAATTATCTAGAAAAGGAAGGTTGGCCCTGTGAACTTATTTCAGGTGCACAAGATCAGCAAACACGCTTGGAAATGTTCCGGAAATTTCGTGAATTTAAAACACGTATACTTTTAGCAACTGATCTCATGTCGCGTGGCATTGACTCGGAAAATGTGAATTTAGTTATTAACCTAGAATTGCCCACAGACGTTGTAACTTACTTGCATCGCATAGGGCGCGCTGGACGCTTTGGATCGCACGGTATAGCTATTAGCTTTTTAGCTTCTGAAAAGGATCGCTTACTCTATCGCAGACTTATCAGTCAAGTAGGAAACGGTATGGGTGTTTTGAAATTTCCGCTCACTGGTAGTCAACTATCACATGAACGTGATTTTTGGGATTTTAGTGATTTTGAAGCTGAATGCAAACATTATGGTTGTTTTGGTGGTGCCAATTTGGTTGCACCCCTAGCCTCCGAGGATAAGGACTCGTTGGATAACTCACGTGAAAATAAAGAAAACTCTTGCCAATTAAATAATGCTGAATCAAATTCATCTATAGATATAAAAACATTTCAAGTTGACTCAACAGGTATTACGCTTAATATGCTCGATTTACTTGTAGATCGTGCGGAGTATAATTCACAAGCAGCACAGAAGTTGACCCCGGAATCACGTCATAGTTCATCACAGCAATTGCCCTCTTCAAATACAATAGATGATGCCAGCAGTATTGCAGCAGATAGTCTACGTAGCAGTCAACAGGATGTTTCTCGTTATCAGTCGATTTTAATGGAGCGTGTTGCAATACCTACCTTGGTAGAGTTTCTTGTTGATGCTGATGAAAGCGATGCAAATGGAAAGATACAAAAAATTGATCTCTTCGAAGATTACAATAAAGCAATGCAGCAGCAAGAGAGCGAGGTATGTATATTATATCATTTTGAAATGCATTGATTGTAATTTTAATATTTAAAATTCGTAAATATTTAGAGTGCCTCTGTATCTACTGCTCCAAAATCTAAACCTCAAGCACTTCCAAACAATTTTAAATCACTACTTATTGATCAACCAAAGCCAACAAAATCTGCCGCAACTGCACAAAAAGATATATACTCTGATTATGACAACTTCGATGTAGATGAGGCTTCATCTAGCATTAGCCAGGCAACTGCAGCCTCTGATAGCATTGATAAAGCCACTTTTGTACTTTCCGTAGCAACACCGCCGCAAGCTCGTGAATCCATTGAAGAGTTTCAGCAAAATTCATCGATAGACTTGAGTCAAACTAGTACTCTATCAGGAACTGGAAGCTTTTCAGAAGTAAAACATTTTCCCTCGCCAGTACATAACCAACCGTCAGCTTGTACCCAATCAATTCCCGATGTTGTGCCTCCACCAGCACGTTTGGGTCTACCAATGCGTTCACAAAAGTTGTCTGTTAATGTGGGAGAACAGGTAAGTGGCCTTTTCAATTAAAATAGTTACCATAAATTGTTTTTGCCGAGGAACACAAAAAAGAAAACAAAAATTTTTATTGTTCAGAGTATCTACTCTTCACAGAATTAAGATTGATGCGTTTTGAATTCCTGACGATAGATTTTTTCTGATTTGATTTCTTAATTTGCTTGTATCGAGGAAGTGAATAAAAAATTGGTTTTTAAAAAGTGATGCCGCAAACCAGATACTGGACTTTCAAAATCAGAACTAACATTCACAAAAATCTATAAAATTCAAAGTTGAAAATACTACGACCTTAAATATTGTGTCGTAGTATACGAAATTGACTTTTTTTATTCAAATAACTTCCTACAAAAGTTAACCGAATATTTGCTTTAAAATACAATCTTAATTTTAGAAAAATTTATAACACGAAAAAGTTATTCAGAAATGAAACTTATTTCTTATTACTGTTTTAAATATTTTAATTTTCTCAATAAAGATTGAAATAACATCGTATCAATCGCCAAACTCGCTCTCACCTGCTGCCGCTAGTGATGCCGCTGCTACTTTGCAACCATCACCAACACCCTCAATTGATGGTAGCAACGAGACGTTATCTAGCGGTGGAGGACATGAATCTGCTGCAGATAGTGCTAGATCTAGTACAGAGCGTGATGGTGGTGGTGGTGGTGGTGGTGGCGCTAGCAGTGGATTTGACGAACAACCCACATCTAGTTCATCGTCAGGCATAGAAACTTCTGAAGAAGAAATGGAAGCACCTGGTGAAGCTTATGTTGGTGAAGGATATGAAACAAGTTCCGACGATGAAAATGAAAGCGTTTCACAATACACAAATAACTACGATACAGATGATAACGCTGCTGGCGAAGCGGATGAAGAGACAGATGAAGATACTGAATTGCAAGATCAAAATATAAATGCAGCTGCTGCCGCCACTGCTGCTGCAATTGCTGCTGTGAATGCAGCTGTTAACGCTGATACTGCTGCTGACACTGCAACTGAAATAAGTGAAGCAGAAGAGGCCTGCGAAGAAGCTGCTTGTAGCAGCAAAAAACATAAATTCAAAAAGCGACAACATAAGGCGAAGCAACAAAATGCCGAAAATGATGAAGTATCCTATGAAGAAGCTTACCAACGTTGGATACAAATGTATTGGAAACAATTGCATTTTGTCAATGACTATGTGAAATATGCTAGCGCTGTGCGTAAGGAACAGTAGATACTTAACAATTTTTCTATTAATTTAAGATTTGAACTAAAGTTTCCTTTTTGCAAAATGAAAACTGACTAATTAATTTTAAAACTATTACTACATTTTCTGAACTCATCTTTTTCTGTTTATTTTTTTTTCTTTTTGTAATACTAAAATATTGAACAATAAAATCGAAAAAACTTAACTTGAAAAGTTACATTCCTATATCACTTTTTTTATAACATATGCTATTGTACTTATATATGACTCAATAAATAACTAATGTACTAAAAATATTAAAATGAACATTTCTAGTACTGTGCTTAATCATTAAAATGCTTTGTAAACAATATAAGTTGTAAGATTTAAGATTTGATTTTTTACAGTTGAATTGTTATCTTAATAACAAGATTTGCGCTTACTTTGGCTATCAACATAATAAAATGCATTAATTTGAAGTTAATTCTAGATTTAATATCAATCAATCAAGTTTCCATGTCAAGTCAAGGTAACTGGCAACACTAGTTAGTTTTGTTTATTAACTTTCATTGAAAAAAAAAAAAATTAAAATGCTAAACTAACAATAAGTTTTTTAAGCGACTCGGCGCTCGTGTGCCATAAACATATTTAAATTTATTCAAATTACATATCAGAAGTGCGATTAATATCGCGATCGGTCATACAACTCTTTTCATAAATATATTATAAGATTGGTTTTTTTCGTCTTAACCCATAGCATGACAGTTTTTTTGTTTTATTTGCTCAATTTAAGCCCCATATTTGCATAACAAAAAATGTAAGTATAGAAACAAAACAAAAATATCTTTAGTTGCAAAGCAAAATTCTTGAAAAAAAATTGCTGCAAATAAAATAAATATGTTACCAACAAATTGACATATTCATATTCAGCATGCCGTGTTAGAAGCTAAATATTTTTTTTGCATTTTATTTTTATTGTTGTTATGGTGACTGCTGCACAAATCATTTGCCTTAATCTTGTTCGCCTGCAGTACATACGCTCATGTGCCGCTTTAAATTCGTCGTATCAACGGAAATCAAAATCAATTAAATTGGTTCTTATTTTTATTTCCATCCGTATGGCCTCGTTAAAAGTGCCTAATTGGGTTTGATTTGACTTTGAATGCGGCACGGTTGCTGCTGTTGGCCCATTCGCCAACTAACAAAGATTGTGCTAAAATTCGATGTTTGTTTCAACGATTTATGATTTTATATTTTTTTTTACTAATAACGCAACATAAAGGGTTACACACAAACAATAGAAAAAATGGGCCCGTCTCGTTAAAACGTATGATTGTAGGCATATTTTTGCTTTGCAAAAAAACTTAAATAGACTCGCCCGTTGGTATTTGTATTGTTGACCAATCAAATCGACATCTTACTAAATAGTTACTTGCAATATAATGAAATACTTTTTTATGTCTGAGCTTAGATAGCATTTTTATTAAATGGTTCCCAGCACCATAGAGCGCAGTTTAATAGTAAAATGATATGAAAATGATGTTGCGTAATTATATGGAACTTAGTTTTAGTTTGCCGTCTTTATATTAAAGCAATAAAATTTTGTCCATTTGACAACTCGTGAAATATTTATTTCCAACAGTTTACGACAAAATTAGTTTTATACGAGTACTATTATAAAAACTTTAACTTTATTACTCGTTTATACGAGTAAATTTATATGCGAAAAAATTATGTTGAAACGGAGTCTTCGGTTATATATTCGTCCAACAAAAATAGACAAAAAAAAAGTGAAGTTTCGTTGTGAAATTTAATAAATGCAATTTTTATTCACGAAATGATAAATGTGCTGCCCCTAAGTCTTAATTTAGTAAGAACTTGCACTTTGAATTTAAATACTTATTGTTTCCTATGTTATTAATTTTTTAGATTTTTTTAACAACACTTACTTTGTTACATTTTATTCTACTTCTACTGCATCGAAGATGCTCTGAATGTAACACCGCCTTAAATTTAATACGGCTCATCTTGTAAATTGTCCAAAAGTATTTGAAGAATTTGCCGATAACGAATATAATTTTCTGTACCAAAAGTGGTCGAGACTTTTTTCAATAATCGAAAGTATTATTCAGTCTTAGCTAAAAACGGCCTTAGCGATTTCGATGAACATTAAGATAGTACCCCCAGAGGTCACTATATTGTTGAAATTGTTGAAGGCGTAGAACAACTTTTAATGCGTTTGATATGAGAACTGATAAAGTAATCGTTATGTAATTTAACAGACAGATTAACTTACTATATGGTATTTTTAACATAAAGTGGGCTTGTGACCTACCACAAATGCTCTCATTTTTGCACGTCGTATAAATGAAATGAGCTATTTTAATGCAGTTTCTGAAACTGATGATGTATTAAATATTTTTCTTGTGCGAAAAGCTTATCTAGCGATCGGGGGAGAGAGTATATAAGATGATGACATCACGGTAACGCTAACTCTTCACAGCTCTTAAGTGATTTTCACGCTAACGCTTAGTGCCATAGAGATCATTCGGAATTTATAAACATTATTCAGCGGTGCCACTACAAATTTTTAAGTTAATTCAATGCCCATGCATTTGTCTTTATGATTTTTGCATAACGCCATCTATTGGAGAATTGTCAGATATTTGAGTGCACAATTTTTGATTTTTTCTTACATACATACATACATACATGTTCTAAAGTCTTATGGAAATTTTATTACAAGTTGGTTAGCCAGTTTTCTTGTATTTAATTAATACTAATTGTAGGTTACCATTAGCCATGTAATAAAAGTATATAAAAGCATTAAAAAACAGCATACTATATTTAATTGCTCCCGAAAACAATAGTGAAATAGAAAAGAAAAAATAGTATGTTTCGTTAGTATGCAATTGTAAAATAAAATCGAAAACAAGTTTGTTTCTTAAGTCTTTTGTTTTGTATTGCTAATAAAAGTGGCGGGCAAAAATGCAGATTAGCATAGACAAGCCTTATGAACGTGACAGTTAATAAAATGGTTTTCTCAAATCAAAATCTAACTTATACTACACATAAAAAATAATGATCGTATGGATAATAAAGTAATATTTTAATTAAAAACTGATTTTGCAATCCTTATCCAAGGGCACAAACGAATTCTTATATCTTACACACATGTTTATTCATATCATCATACCGTTTGCAGCGTAAAGAAGGAGGCGCATTAAGTATAGAAAAGTATCAATATACTCATCCAACGATTATCAATATACTAAGCCAAATCCGTCTATTTGCTTGTCTCTTTGACATAAGGGATAAGCTGTTGAAAAAAAAAAAAAAAAAAAAAAACTGAAAGTTTGAATAAATAAAACTATTGCAACAAAATAATAAAATTGTAAGAATATTTCTTTTTTCCAGTGTAATCAAAGTTATTTTCGGCAGCCCACTAAGCAGCCGCAAGGTCTGCACTACAAGTGCTGCGCGCAAGCGCAAAGTGCAAACCCAAAGCTTGTAACCATATCAATAACAACAACACACCACATGTTTTGCATTCAAACGATGCACAGTTGTTTGTTTTTGCCTGCACAATTTTTATGTTCTGATTGCTGCTGCTGCTGCTGCTACTTGCAACCAAAAACTGTTGCAACGATTGATTTTCTCACGCTCTTCATTGAATTTGGAACACGAAAGCATGCGATTTGTTTACACGCTTAGATATGCTTAAATATAAACATTTGTACGGCCAACAAGAGGATGTTTTTAATTTTAAGCTTACGATGTTTTTTTTCATGCTGCTGCTGCTGTCTATTTGTAACGCTCGTAGGTAAACAAGCAAACAACAGCAAAAAATTTCCGTTTCAGCAGCAATAGGAAGAGTCCCCGCAGAGTAACAAATTAAAGAGTTTGTTTAGCAGCTGCCCGACAAATACACAGATGTACTCATTACTACTGACCGCATATTCGTAATATTTGCAAATTTCCTGTAGAGCAACAACAACGGCAGTAAATAAATATAACAACTGCAGCATCCAACATTGTTGCGGCCATCCACTTACCGTGTTGTTGGCATTGTCTTACAAGCTCAGTGCTGGTATTGCACGTGAATTTAATGCTGTCACTCGAGTATTATAGATATAGATATACGTTTTTGAAAATTTGATATGCGCATAGAAGTAGTGCCAAGCCACAATGCGTTAAATGCACTTATTTTTCTTTGCTGCATTGCATTTTGCTGTTGAGTGGCTTAAGCCTACGTATATTCGTATCGGGAGTGCTTGGCTTATGATAATTTTTTGTTCAGCTTTAAATTTAATTAAAACTGTGAAATACAAATTATACATTTTTGAATTACCTTGTTTTTTTTATTATTTTTGCTTATTAAGGCTGAATTTGTAATGTACAATGACGCAGAGTTTTAAGAAACCCCCATGTATGTTAATTGGAACTCGCTTACATAGAATTGTAAACTGCGAGAAATGCTAATGGCACAGAGAAAAAAATAAAAGTCCGTAAATTTCAGGATTGTACGAGAATATCTGTGGGTTTTATATCATCCAGCATTGGGCTTAGTAAAAATGCAACTCCCTTCAGACTGAAAACCCGTTCACCCATCCACAAATGCAGTTTGTCGTTAATCTAAATCAGAGTTCCATTAATTTAGCAACGCAACATTTCCCTATTAATTCAAAGGTCCAGCAGTCCATTAACGTATTGGTACCTTAGTGAAAAGTCAATAAGTTAATGTCCACAAAAATGACTATCTAAAATTATGGCATTTTCAAATAAGATGCCGCAAATATTGTGGCGATACATTTTAAATAAGTTGCCAACATTGCTGAAATTGTGTAGAAAGTATCGACATGAGTTGTTGTTTTTGTTGTTGTTACTTACTAATGGCAATGCGCAAGGTGCGCTCATGCGCAATTTTGCATAGACTCCTAGAGCACGCAATGTTATGTTGGCTGGAAACAACCTTTCGAACCCGGTGGCAACGACTTACGCCAACTTAATGTCAATTGACAAAATTTGCAAAAGTTATTTAGCGACTACCAAAAGTACCATCTTACTATGTACCAAGCGATACCAAACTACTAGACCAACAAGCAACGGCAGCTGTTTAACGAGATGCAGCAATAAAATGAATGCAAATTTTTGAAATCGCAGTACCAAATCTGGGACTTGCTACTTGCTAGTATGTACCATTGCGTTTTTATTTAGATTTAGTATAGATTGTGTTAAACATGTCTTATCTTCTTGTTATTTAACATGCGATATTGTTGTGTAAAAATGACATCTCAAGTGAATGGCTGTTAAGTGATTGGAATTTAATTGGATTTAATTTGGGAAATTTTTTTGGCAAAACTTAATAATATAGGGGCCATTGGGTAATGGCTTTCATTTAAGGTATTCAGTTCAATAAAAGACATTGCAATTTATTCGATGCCAAAAGAAAACATGTCAGAAGTTCAAAATTTAAGCAACAGGTGGCCTAATATACAAATACAGTATATATAAGCTTAGGATATACGAACATCATGTTTCGATTTCTAATTTAAATATGGATTTTTTTAGCACAAGGCTAATGATTTTTGGGTAGTCTGGAGGAAAGTTCTCGTAAGTAAGTCTATATTTAAACAACAAGACAGGCTTTAATGACTCATGTTTCCTAATATCACAGGCAGTCCAAGAATAACATTATCAGAAATGCTGCATAAATACTATACTGCGTATGCTGTCCATCAATCTTTTTGCAAAAGGAGTAGCTCATAATACTACGATCAGACCTAAAGAGGAGATAACTTCAAATAGCAGAAATCCGGCCACAGTAATATAAAATATACATACCTGCAATGAATTTACAATTGACTGTAAGCCAAGTTGATTTTAACGGCAACACATTGACGACTCCAAGCGAAATCCTAGGACGGAAGCTGTAGCTTATATTCTTACCCCTAATGTCAAATTAAATTATAAGGTATTTACTTCCTTCAAAAAGCACGTTCAGAAACTTCGCAGCCCTACGGATTTTCAGAGGTGCTTTCAAAAACCTACTATACTGACCTCAAAATGCAAATTAACTTTGCAACAACATCTAAAACCGCCACGATTAAATTCAATGTGTACTAGCTATTAATAGTAAGGGTGATTCTTTAAGCAACACATCAAGTCCTTGCATTTTTTTATTAAAGATAAAAGTCGAATCGCATAATCTTGGCGGCCAATAGACTGCTCCAAAACGTGAGATTAATTTCTCACCAAACTTACCTCTCAATAGGTCCATGGTATCGCGTGCCGTGTGGCATGTATCGCCGTCTTGTTGACACATTGACACATCGCAACCAAGTCCAATTCTTTCATTTTGGGCAAAAAAAAAAGCCGAGGTCCATACGTGAAATCTTCCAGCTGGTCGAATAACATAAGCCCAGTTGTAAGTAGACAATGGCGAAGAATTGACATATTGCGATCTTCATTAACACTGGTCGATACAGCAGCAATATTTCCCCCGGTACGCACTCTCTGCAAACGGGTTGGTGGTTTAATATCCCATGATACTGGTGCGAAATTTGGTCACCAAAGCTTGAATAGTCTGTTCGGTGGGTCGATTATGACGACCATAAAATGAACGTAATTCGCGAAACACTTTTCTCACAGAGCATGAATTTTTATAATAAAATTCAATGATTTGCAAGCGCTGTTCGTTTGTTAGTCTATTTATAGTAAAATGGCAAGCTTTATTGAGCATTTTGGCATTGACACATGTAAATCAGGCGTGATTTGTCGAATAATTTACACTGAAAAATCAAATAGCAAAAGAATCACCCATTATGAAGTCAAAACTTGTACAGAAGAAAGAGGTAGTTGCATGGGAAGTATGTAAACTTTAACTCAGAATAATATATTATGAACTTTTTGCAGTACGGAACTAAGCGCCTTATATGTAACTTCCATGTTCGAGAAAAGCACATAATTTCTTGCTCAATGAGCATTAAATATATCCGTAATATCAGCGATATTTATTATGTCAATGAAAAACAATTTAAGATTCAAAATCCTACAATTTCCTGTACAAAAGCAAAAAGAACTTCTTTCACAAGTGAGTACCACATGAAAAATCCATATAAATACTAACACATATCCACACATGCACAAAGTGAAGGAGCCCCTGTGCTCTCAGTTACCTTGATCTCATTCTTTAATTTTACAGCAAATGACTTAGAATTTTCAAATTAACAAAACGAAAAAGATGAAAGAACGAAGAAAAAAAGTGAACCACTCACACAAGATAACTTCATGGTAAGCAAAGAACAACTGCTGCTTGAAAACTCTTGACAGTTTCAAGGTTATTTCGTTTCTGATCGTTTTGTAAATCAAATGTTTTCCAGAAGGTCGTCGTCGTCAGAGCGGCTGGAAAGTTCTTTAATGCAGAAACAGCCACAACAGCAGCAGCAGCAGCAGCAGCAGTAGAAACTTTGACGATGCCACCATCGATCATGCTGGCGCAAACTGTTGAAGGTTCTTACACGTACGACAAGATTTGGTTGTATCATTGAGAGAATGAACGATTGTACTGGCTGCAGCATATTGTTATTAAAGCCTTTAGAATGTTTTGTTACAATTAGCCATTTGCTCACATGCTATGCTGCTAGTTACATACAGACATTGCACCTACCGATTACTTTGTATGTATGTGGATATTTTTTTTTTGTATCTGCATCTAAACTTGAGCGATAGATAAGTGTGACTGAATGCCTTGTGGTATCCAAAGATATAAATCAATCAAGTTGTATAGCACTCATGCATAAATCCGCCATTAGTGATATCGGCGGAAGGTAGAATTAATTGCATTACCTTGAGATATTAAAAAGTCACAGTTACGAAAAATGAGGGAGTATTTTGTTTAAGATGTTTACCATAACTCCAAGAAATAATAAAGAAATATTTTTATATGACTTCCTTTCTAAGCGTCATGACTTATTTATTTATCAACTTAAACTTGAAGAAAATAAGCTAGAACAATAATGTCTCCAATAGAAACAAATCACTGGTAATACAAAATGCTCAAAGAACTTGCCCGTATCTGAAGTGAAAGGAAATACTTATTAATCTAAAGGAAGGAAGGAAAGGAGAAAGTTCCAATTATTAGATAATATTCAGAGATAGGATCTAAAGATATGACCAGCAGATTGAATGTTCAAACATGAAGAAAATCTTTAAATATGTATTTTACAGTTTAATATTTAATCTTATTAGAGGCGGGTGGTCACAAAGGATGATTTTGCTACGTGACCTTTGAGTATCAAAAATAACCTTTATTTTACCCGTAGGGTCTATTTTTCAATAATTACAGTTCTCGCTTCTAAAATGCCTGTTTTGGTAACATTGTGGTGTAATTTTGAAGAAATTAGCAAGCCAATTTTCTCCATCCCGTGTTCTTAACATGTAAAGAATCATACAAAAAACAAAACCCCAAAACAGAAAAGTGCACAAAAGACAAATTAAGGACTGTCCCAAAAAAAACTTACGCTTTGCTTTATAGTTATAGAAAAATAACCATTAATTTTTTTGGTCTTTTTTCGTTTTTTATCAATAATGGCTAGTGTTCAGAATATAAATATCTAAAAACTAAGTAACAATTATTTTTTTTTTATAAAAATTTCCTAATTTTTTCGTAAGGCCCTTCATTAAATTTTGTCCAGTCGTTTCATCGACAGTATGGTACGATTTTTTTCACTTAAGTCTGAAGTCTTTTGAATTTTTTGCAGTCTTACCACTCCTTCGAAAATCTCTTTTCATTAGAGCCCAATATCTTTCAATTGGGCGAAGATCAGGACCGTTGGGCGGATCTGCTATGTTTGGTACGAAATTAATCTTTTTTACTTGCATACCATTCCATCGTAGCTTAAGAGTAATGAGAGGTCTCTAAATCTAGCCAGAATATCACGGTACCCCCATGTGCACGAATAAATGGTAGAAGACGTTTTTTGAGGCACTCGTCTACATGAACTTTGGAATTGTTTGTGCCTTGCGTAACAAAAAATCTGCTTCTGAGACCACAGGTGCCTGCCAAACCATATATTGCTTCGGAAATTTTCAAATTTTTTTTCTTTGAATTTACTAAACACATGCCCCTTTTTCGGTGATGTATAATATTTGTGCCCAGGTAGCTGCTTAAAATCTGCTTTGCCGTAAGTTTCGTCGTTCATATCACAGCAATCAGATTTAGTCAGGTACTTTTCATACAATTTTCGGGCTCGCATCTGAGCCATCAAATGCTTTTCATCAGAACAGTCTGGTACTTTTTGAACTCTGTATGTCTTTAGCTTACTTTTCTCCTTTATCTTTTCCACAGTAGATTTTGATGTATCTGCTCTAGCCGCCAGCCATATCTCGCACTGAGGTGTTTATTCTCTCGCTTTCATTCTCAATGTTTCAATTTACATTGCAAATCATAAATCTTAACTTTAAATGCTTTTAAAATCAAATGGGGTGGAAAAACATAGATAAAATTTTCAGGGATCATACTCCCGTATAGTCTTAAAATTTTGAGCCTATAAAAGCTGAAATCGGTGATGGAGTATTTGGAAAATTGATGGTTTTTGAAAAAGTCAATTTTTTTATCTTTTACCACATAGAAACAGTTCAGACCTTAATTTATTCAGATTTGCAGTTTTTTTGCCATCTACTAGTACACATCTACCTAAAAATAATATAAAAGCTCATTTAGATTGTGTTGGTTTTTTTATATTCATCAATGAATTTTTTTTGTTTTACTTACGAGTTTTTTGAACATAATTTGAAACTTTTTTTTAAGCAATAATATTGGTTAAAAAAATTTTATCTAATTTTTTTATATCTTCTACATGATAGACCAATCACGGAAAAAAGTTTCAGCCTAATTAGAAAACATGAGGGTAATGATAGGCCCATTATAGATGGAATGACCCATATATGAAATTTCAAACAACATGATTTTGATACATACTACTTTGGCATTAGCTACATTCAAATTAACGTCGTGTAGTAACCAAATTTAAGTTTTATAATAACGGTTAACACCCACAATACATTTTTTAATGAAAAAAAAAAATTTTAAAAATTCCGCGGAATTAATTTTATTTGACACAGAATAGAAAATTTTCCAAATTTTTGCATCGGTCATAATTCAATGAGTAGATACTGTACATATATACATATGTGCATACGTTCATATCTAAATTTTAATATTTCACTATTTCCAATCGATTAATTCATAAATATTTCTATCGATAACTATGACATAGTGGACTCTGAGACGTTTCCTATTTTTAAATTAATTTTCAGTGCATTTCCCATCAATTGATTTGAACGGAATTTAATTACGTAAAAAGTTTTTTCGTTTATGGTGCAAAATAAATCCGGCTAACGAATTTTTCGTATTATACGAAAAAGTAAAATAATACTTAAGCATTTGACTGATTCATTCTCTTTTGTGACCTAGCGATTTCTGTCTGCCAAGTAATTGATATTTTTAATAAAGTGCATGCATACAAAATGAAGCAATTTCTCAAACAACTTTCAGGCTGCTAAAGTGCAAAATATTTCCATACCATGCTAAAAAATAATTCCTAAGTATAAAGAATATATTTAATCGAATTAAAGAATTTTTGTCATCAAATAATTGTTGCTTGCACTTTCAACAACAAAATTAATGATACCAAAGGAAACTTCTACTAAAAACATTTTAAAATGTTTAAATGTTACAATACAAGGACAAGTAAGATATTCTCTTGAAGATATTGGTTTTATCGGTGTTTACAGAGCTATAATCATTCAAACAAAAATTTCCTAAGAAAAAAAACTACCCAAAATTAAGAAAAAATATAAAAAAATTGTAACAACATATTTTTTTAAAAGAAACAACTTAATCGGATTTATCTTTGAAAACATATCAAATCAAAATAATACATCCGCTCTGTTCATAATTCAATTACAGTCATTTCCCGGATCTGTGGCTACTAAGCTCTGATATAAATTTATTTGCCAACACTTGGCCAAAAGCAACAAAACGTTCACTCATATCGATATCGGTTTTCATTCTGCTCACGGTTGCAATCAAAACTCATAAAATGCAATTTCCTTATGCAATTGCAGCAACCGTTGCTGCTGGCTGGTGCAGGTTGTTTAGCTTCTTGCGCGAATTATTAGCGCTAAAAATCAAAATTTTAAATTTTATCAATAAAAATAGAGAAATAGAAAACTATAAGCTTTAAACAAAACCAAAGAAAAAATAGGATTCCAGTGGTGCAATAACATTCGAAAACGGTTCCGTTGAACTCAGTTGATGCAACTAAGACGTAACGTAACTAACCACTGGTATTATGACTTGGCAAACATTTTACTCCACTGTATCTCTGCAACAATGACGGGCCACATTAAAATCATTATTTGTTTTTACATTTTGCATTCATATCTTGTGCTTCAACATAAGTTTTTGCTGCTGTTGTTTTTGTTTTCTGGCTCTTGTTGCCAATATGCACAGGAACAATAAACATTGATTTCAATGCAGCGCGTGATCTTGCAAGGAATCAGCCTAGTCGCCTGGTCAACAATCGCCTAACTTTGACGGCTTCAAACGATGTGTCTCCGCCTTCCTGCCAAATGCAGCAGCAATAGGCAGCATTTCGGCCATGAGCTAAATGAGTGAAAAGTGATTGTGCCAGTGTTGGGATTGTAGCAAATCTGTAGATTAAAAACGAGCGTTAAGTCTCCCTATTGCAGTTGCATCATAAATAGCAAGTGCAAAAATTATTAAACGTGAGGCTATTTCACACCAGCTGCCGTTCTTCGGGATGCATGGTGGATAAAGGCTTAGATAACTTATAGCGTTAATCGTACAATCTGAATGAGAGTGCTCTTGTTCATTCGCATCTCCTTTTTATCAAATGCATATTTGTATCAACAAACCTTTCTGTAATGAGTTTGGTGAATTGTACATAACATTGGTATAGTAGTAGTTGGTAGTTTTTCGTGTGTGCAAGTTGCCACACCTGTTATATAATCCCGCCCATTCATTTTTCAACGCATGCTTCTAACAACAAACGCACCGAGCTTAATAGCAATTCCTTGAATAAATTTATTTAATATACAGGTAAACCTCCTATAACGCGGTTTCCTATAACGCGGTTTCGCTACAACACGGTTCACAAAATGCGGACATTTTCTTACAACGCTACTCTTACAACGCGATTTTTACGAAAATTTTTTCAAATATTTACTATTTTAATTTGAAAAGGGTTTTCTTGCCCAAATAAAATTCTTTGCATTTTGTCCATACTTACGACAAAATTAAAAAAAGGGGTTTCCCCGACAAATGAAGAATCACTTGGAGATAGCTCTGATGATCTTTCCGATGTTAAAAATGAAAACTTTTCACTAAAAAATATCGAGAAAGTTTTAAATATGGCAAAGCAGTTGGAAGAATACATTTTGGAGAACGACCCTTTAAGTGACAGAGCAGAAATATTTAAACGAAACTTCAAAACAATTTAGCTCCCTATCAAGAAATTTATAAAGATTTGCGAAATAAGAGCAAACAAACTTCAATGCACGATTTTTTCAAACCAATAATCGTCGAAAGGATGCCCGAACCTGATAGTGGATCAAGGTCAGATTTTGAGCTAGTATATACGAACAAAACGTTCGAAACAAATCATACTAAGTGATGAGGAGTAGAAAGTTATCGTTCTATTTTGACTTCAATTTATTAAATCGTTCATCTTGAATATTTTACGTAGAATTGAAATTTTATTTTGTTTTGTTTTTGTTTAAATAAATGGAGTGTTATTAAATTACACAATATGTATGTTCTTCTGACTCAACAAATAAATACACAAAATTATATTAAGCACATATTTTTACTAAACAAATTCCAAAATTTTATTGAACATTTTTTTACTTTGGAACCAAACTCTGATTTTTGTATGGAGTTAGAGTCTCCTACAACGCGATTTCCTACAACGCGGAGTTTTTCAGGAACTTATTCACCGCGTTGTAGGAGGCTTAACTGTACTTGTAGCATTTCAAAGTTTTTATTTGCATGACCCACATTTTTTCTAGCGATAGTTTCAGCGCATATTTCTGTGTCAATAGTGGTACATTTCGCTAAATTTTGTGAGCCTTTCCAAGTGATTACGTACGAGTACAATTCAATTTACGTTTTGTCTTAAGCTAATTTCACCAAAATTTTCAATACCAAGTATTGTTACATTGGCTTTAATATGGAGATGCCATGGTCCTTATTATAATATTACTTCGATAAGCTTTCCAATGATGTGCATTTATTGCAATTGATCCCAGACAAAATAGCCAAAATATATAGACAAAATTTCTCCATCCGGTATGGTACTGGAAGAAAAAAGAGCTTTTTACGATTTTGAATTGGGTGACCTGAGAGATAGATACTCTAAAATAGAAGGTATTAACATTCATTTCAATAACTTTTTTACTACATATTAAAAAAAAATACATTCTGAATTTGAAATATTGAATTTTCAAGCATAACTCAAAACAGATTCGCAGTATGGAAGTTTAATTGTGCGAATACTTAAATATTTACCTTAATACGGCAATTATGGAGCGTATTTTTATTGCATATTACCAAGAAGCGTTGAATTTTTTCATATATCAAAAAATATTCATTACATTCCAACTTAAAGGTAGTAGGAAACATAAAAGAAGTTCTTTAGCACTCATGGCGTGAAGAAATATTTCCACTTTAATAATTCGCATATTTTTTAATAAAAAAAAAAACAAAAGAAAAAAAGTTCCAGTGAAACAACTGTGAAGCTTACAAGGCTTAAAATACCACACACGTGCAGTTTTTCTCCTTCCATTTTTATGAGTAACATCACTGCAACATTTTAGTTCTTGAAGCAACTTGGCCATTTTTCATGCTGCAGTGTTGGTGTTACCTGATTGCTGGCGACTTTGTTGTTTGTTGTATCTATTGTTTCTGCTACAAAAAAACATTGTATTTATAATTAATGAGAAATTTATTTATTAGGCATTTGTGTGTGTTCAGTTGTAAATCATTATAAAAAATAAATGCGGCACAGTTGATTTATAACATCATTTGTACATATGACTTGCTGTAATTAAACACCTTCTTCTAGAGTATGTGGTAACATTGATAAAATTACAATTTGTATGGTATGTTAGCGATAGAAACGACTTTATTTCATGCTAGAAATATGTTATTTTTGACGGAAATAAATTGTTTTTGGAAAAGTATTTCCCTTTTCGTATGTCCTTTATTTCCTTAAAAAATCATTCCATCGTGCATGGTCGTTGGCGACTACCTTCCGATCGAGGTACTTTTTGTTCTATAAATCGTTTTCACTAGAAAAATTTCGGAAAAGATTATTGTTGGTGGACACTTGTTTGTGCCGCAGAGCGCAGGTAGCTCAAATTCGCTTGAAAGTAGCAAAAACTTATAGATTTTACGAAGCTCTTTCTCTCAGCTTGCTTGCCCAAATAAACGAAGTTATCTACTTGGATTGAATGAAAATTCCACTAGCTTTTGCTTTACTAGTGTGGGATTTTAAACAAACCATTTGTGAAATATGTGTGGCGTCTGGGATTTTTAATTTCATAGAGTCTAGAGCTCTGCTGACAAAATAATTCAGTACTGTTGGAAACAAGATTGTGACAGTAAATAATCTTGTCATACGCAATATCGGATAATGCTATCAAAAGCGTATGTATGGTTGATGAAAGATTAATGTAACAAGGCCGGTCACGCATTTATTTTTTTCACAATAGAGTGTAGGGTACTTATTTGATTAAAAAACGATCAACTCAAACGAATAACTTGCTTTGATGAATGATACTGAGAGTATGATACTGTCATCTATGTAGTTCTGGCATAGCAATAAGTTCCCTTATAATTGAAATTTTAAA
The DNA here is from genome assembly GCA_963680825.1 of Meiosimyza decipiens. Lineage (NCBI taxonomy): Eukaryota > Metazoa > Arthropoda > Insecta > Diptera > Lauxaniidae > Meiosimyza > Meiosimyza decipiens. The sequence continues at coordinate 22,185,013 of OY804258.1, read as the reverse complement.
CAAAATTCCATGAGTCAGTTTTCAAGTAAGCACTTTCTCTCCAAATTTAGATAAGAACAAGATACACACCCACTTTGAAATCTTCACATGAAGTTTTACAAGCTTTCAGCTACGTTTTGGAGATCTTTCATTTCCATTTCGGCAATATGTCAGTGTTCGCCACTTGATTTCATTTGAACGTTCCTAAAACGTTGCATAGACCTTGTTACATTAAGGGAGAGGAACTTAAATATTTTTTATTACGTCGATTACAGAACTTTTTTGTGATTTTGTTCCATATCATACTAAGTAATTATATGCTGCTATTTTTGTAATGGTTTTTTGATTTATAATTAACAAGGATTACACAAATCCATACTTTAGAGAGAAACAGCTTAACGTACCTGCCGTTTGTATACAATGCAGATGACAAAAAAGTTAAATCTTATCATAAATCATTATTTAGATTTCATTAAAAAAAAATTAACTAATCTAATAAATCTGGAAACTTTCTGCAACACTTCAGAATGATTATATGTTAAAGATTTCGTTTACAGTTTGTCAGAAAGGTTGAAAGGTTGAGGAAACGTTGAATCTGGAACGTTTCCGAAATATTTGAAAATGTTTATATGTGAAAATTACACTTGAAATATATATAATAAAGATTTCTGTAACATTAACGTATGTCACGTACTATTTCTGAAACTTTATGAAACGTTACATGCCAAGTGGTTGTTGAGCGATAAGCTCCACGGATGCTTTCAACTTTTTGGATACTATGCAACCTGTGCCCACTGAATTGCACTTTTAAGAGACTGCCATAGCCATTATTATCTCCGTTAATCGAGACGGGCACGAGGAAAGTATCTACGATCTACCCTGAGGCAACGCCTTATGGTGAACACTAAAGGATTTAGTTGAAAAGTTGATGGCCTAAGCAAAATGTTATTTTTCCCACAGATCAGCTGGAATTTTGTTTGGATTATCCTGCGTGTTATTTCATAAGCCAGTCATAGGCAAACGTCTCTTATTTCTGACTATTACTGATGTTTATACCATTTCGATTTAATTGAGCTGTAAAGATTGCTGTTACTGATGTTTTGGCCTATTTGATTTATTAAATATCCTAAGCTATATAAAAGTTATAAAAAGGTGATGATCAGAGCCAATGTTGGCTCTTCTTCTCACACACAGGCAAGGAAACCTATTAATATTGATATGAAAATTTGTGATTTTTCTATACGAACCCCCGGAGGCGAACCGTAATTGACGGTAAGTGCTGAACGCCATAAAAGTTGAATAAAATTGTGATTTTTATATACGAACCCCTGAGGTAAACCGTAATTTACGGTTAATGTTGATTGTTGTAAAAAAATATTCATAAGATTGCGAATTTTAATGCAGTAAAATCTAATGCTACATAAGTATGTTCATTAAAAAAGAACAACAAATTTTATTGGATTTCAAAATTGAATCGCGGAAGACACTAAGCGATAGCTGGGCAATGTGCGTATGTTAGAGTGTAGCATATTTGCAAAAGAGAGACCACTTAAATCTGCAGAAAAAGTCATTGAAACTGTGCAAGTTCAAAATATGTGTAAGGGCCAAAGTTCAGAAATTTTTAGTTAACGAAAATATTTCGTAAGACATTGGTTCTTATCATTTCGGAAACTTAAAGCAATTTATGTTTGGAGTGGTATTTGAAGCCTCCTCTCGAAACTATAGTAACAAAATCAAAAACCCATTGGCAACAAACTTTTCATAGTTCTAGAAACTCTCAGACAAATAAATATGCAAAGAATTAAGATAAGCCATACTATACCATGTCATTCAACGCGCCTCAAAATTATCTGATATATTAAAAGAATATGAGTTTTATTAAACACATCAATATTGAAATTGAAGGATACGAGTACCTTCATGAGCCAATCGATAATTTTTTAACACAATATTGTTCGATTTCAAACCAATGCTACCTAAATCGTTTGCTATTTGGATGTTGTGCCCGATTCTATGCGACATCTTCTGTTGATGCCATCTGATGATTAAATTCGGGGACTATATTTCTAGATAGCTTGTTTCCACTTTTGATCCACCTTAGCAAATACTGACCCAAAGCTCTGCAATCTTTTATATCACGTCAAAAGCAAAAAACAAAAGAATCAACTGCGAAATAAAACGAATTGTAGCAAACTAAAAATTTAAAATATGCGCATGCGTAGAATTGTGGCAACTGAATGGATTTTTTTTGTAATAATGCCGACAACAAATACCGGCAACAGGCAACTAGCAACAGCAGCTATGACGACCGCCTTGAATTAAATGAGTGTAAATTGCACGATACCGCTTACACGTAATAACATATGGTCGTTGTTCCAATGATGTTGCTGAGACCTTGATGCAGCGGTCGTTAATGTTGCTGCTACTTTTCCAAGTTCTAGCTGTTCTGTACACTTAGCGTTGTATCGTAATGTAAAATGGTTAGGGTATTATCCATGGCCTGAACAAAAACTAAATACCCTACACCATATTAACAGTGAAAATGGACGTGCAAATCTTGAATTTTTGTTACATGGGTATTTTTTCCGCCAAGCTATATGCTGGTTGGTAATGTTCTCACATCGAATTCAGCAACAGTATTGAAAAAGCCAACGAAACTATTTTAAACTTTGGTTTGTATGGGAGCTCCAACGCTTTTCTATCAAAATCTACACACTATTTTTTCGAATTATTCTATTTATTTATGTGAAGCTCGGTTGCATTATCCTTTTTTAGTAGTCGTAATTTCCTTATATCACCAGACAAACATATGAACATGACTCCACTGACTCTGATCAAGAATATATATATACTTTTCTATACCCATCACTCCCCTTTTTAAGCATTGCAAACAAATTGATAAAGTCGATATACCTTGTGTGTAGGGTATAAAAAGAAAATCAACAGGTAGCCACTAGGGAGTAGCAACAGTAACTTTGCTGGAGTCATCATCTCTTTTTCTTTTCCATGTACTTTAACTGCAGTTTCTTTAGGACAGGTACCCGCATTCAGTTAGATTTCCAATGTAATACAAAGGTTATTATCATCAACTTTAGCAGAAGCAGCTACATCATCATCGTCGTTACCACCGTCGTCTTTAACAAAACGCTTCATTTGCTATTGCACATGCGTAACATTATCATCGTCATCGTTCTTACCGCAGCATTTTTTTTTTGTTTGTGAAAATTGCTGTATAGCAGCACAAAAATCAAACTGAGAAATTTAAGACATGGGACTAATAAACGCGGAGGCCGCAACTAACTAACAGACCAACATAATCTTGACAATTTATTAGCATTACTAATGCTTTGCCTCGATGTTTATCATCGCGGTCATGAACGTTGTTGTTGCTGTTGTTTATAAACCCTTTGGGGGCAACTCTGTGCAAGCAACCTCAACCTCAAGCGCGACCTACGCGCAATGATGCTACTTCTTTTTTTTACATCTTTCTTTTGACAATTTACACCTTTTATTCGCTTGCATTGTATGTATGCGGCTAAAGCCATTATAGCAATGAAATAATTTTTGTTTTTGTTTTTCCTTACTGCATTTTTTCAATGACATGCGAGAGTTTAGCCTCTCGACTGGTACCGATAAGTTGGAAAAACACAGAATTAATACGTTAATTGTATCAAATTCAATGGAAGAACCTTTTTGTGCCGCATCAACTGCAGTCGCCTAGCGACACCTTAACAGTAATGTAAAAAGCCATGATTATTTTAAATTTTTTGACCTTGGAATATCCTGTTTTTGTTATTAATTTTATTTATTTGTGACCAATGGCGGCTTTAAGGTTTGCCTATAATGGGATTTTCAAACTAAATAGTGAACTTTCCATACATTTTAACGATTAGAGCATTGCTTATATTCATCAAATTGTGTAGAAGTATAGTCCTTATGGTCCTTCATCTCATCTCCGATTCATCTCAAATACTTCCATAGGTACTTACGCCACTACTTGTATCATTCTTTACTTCAATTTTATTTATGTAACATAAATGTATAGGAGTATGCCTTAAAAGTTAGTGCTGAACATCGGCAAGAGTAAACAATTTTAATAAAACTTCTAAGTTATTGTGAACAACAAATAAAGAAGTCATTTTGATTTATTATAATGTGTCAAATTTGATTACAACGTAATTCAGTGTCGGACTTGTAAAATATATGGAATGTAGACATAAATAATCTGGAGAATTTAATAAGCAGTGACAGACCTATGGTTTGTTTTCGGGCTAGCACCCAAGAAAGACTAAACTGTTACTAAATTCAATGAAGATCAGGATGTTAGCACACAGAGAAAACTTAAAAACAAAAGCTATGAAAGTATGAGGTTTTGCAGGTCTATGTGGTTGTTTAGGTAAGGTTTCCCTGAGGGAACGAGACTTAATCAAAAGAGCTGTATTCAATGTATATATTTTGTTTCATAACGAAAGCAAAAAGGTTGACACTCAAAATTAATATATGTTGCGTTAATATATTCGTCACTTTTCAACTTTTTCGTTACTTTCCAAATGTTGTGATACTTTTTAATATAATTCGATAAAATCCATCATCCAACAACTTTGTTTTTTAACAACTTCATCAACACTTTCATATTTTTCCAAAAAATACCACAGACTGCTTACATAAAACATAAAAGTTTTCAACTATAGACTTTTATCTTATTGACCTAGGTAACTCCCTACTTTTTTCTTTTTTCTCTAGAAATCTCAAGTATTTTTATAAGAATGTTATTAAATGTCGCAACTACCATAAAAGTTATAATTTTCTGAAGAAAGACAAACCAACTGAAATAAAACTTTTTTCAAAATACAAAATTAAACAAAATAAAAGAAAGTGTAATGAAAGCTTAATGATTCAGTTGCTCTCGGTTTTTCAGCTATTTTTCACCAATTAAAAACGGATTCTTCGCGTTTTAAGTCGCTTCCATTGAAGTTGAAGCGAAAAATGCAATTTGCAATGAAGTTGGTTGCGGTTAATTCTGGAAAGGCAACAAAGTATTTTAATTGTTTGTTTTTAATGTTTGTGAAAGTGAAGTCATGCAACAAGCTACATAAATAAAATAAAACTATAACAGTGAACTTATAGCCAGTTTGATATTCATATATGTTAATTGATAGATGTTAACATAAATCGATTGCTGCTAAGCTACAAAAAAAAAAAAAAAAAACTTTGTAACTTTTTATATATCCTTTTCATTGCTATTTTGAAAGCGATGTATTTATTGTAAATACTATAGTCAAATATCGTAAATTATAAGCAAAACTCTGTAAATATTTATATGAATAATTTTCAAAAGTATTCGCCAACGATGACGTTGACGTTGCTACTTATTAATCATATTTAAAATGCAATAAAATGCATTTTATGTCGACAGCAACACCGCATAAATCTCCATTTGAAATGACAAAAAAGCCCATTAAGTGCCAAAATGTCTAAAGTCCCATAATTCATTATAATTGCAAGTACAACAGTGTCTTGGTGGTGCTCAGCACTCGTCCATATGTATGATTTTGTTCTAAATTTGAGTATTAAAAAAATTAATATACGAAATTTATGATCACTAAAAGTCATTATTCATATCTGTAATGTGTGTAAAATGTATTTCTTATGAAGATATTAAATGTTGTTTTTTTATTGTTTAAACATTATAGCACTTAAAACTTACTTATGGCATTTGAAAACTTTTTTTGAATCTCAAATTTGCAGTTTGGAATATCAACTCAGTCAAAGTTGAGCGCATTGAGTTTTTATTTTGAAAAACGCAGAGATAATCACAAAAACTAGAAGTTCCCATGAGATATCATTCACAAACCCAGTCTTTCCCTCATATCATATCATCTGTGTCGTATTCGGTGGGAAGTCTTTTAAAAATTAAAAAAACAAAGATCTGTGATATATTGGTCCAATAGATCAGTTGGGCGGTAACTTTAACTTAGATAATATTTAAACATTTATTTGGAAACTTTTATTTATCGAAGAATATTATATTAGCTATCTACTTGTTTAGTAGGGATATTACGTCATTTCGCTTTGAATTTGTAATATAAAAGACAGTACTTTGATCAACAGTGATATATCTTGCTATGTAGTCAGAAATATCTTGTTTAGTATATCAGCTCTAACTCATTTTAGTGATACTCAAAGGTGCATCCAAGTACATGAGACTTTGAAGCTAAGGCCCCTACATCCTGAAAACTGCCATTTACCTCTTACTATCTATTGTGTACTTAGAACAACAATAGAATATCGGAATTTGTAAGTGTAAGTTTTTTTTCAGAACTTTAGATTTCGTCACTTGCCGTCTTCACATTCGAAAAAAATTGAAAAATAGGAGGATATAGCAAACATTTTTCGGAAAGTATGCCGGTAGTATCTCATGTTCAAAACTAAAACGAAATTGCCGATCGTTCGATTCGGGTGGCAATCTCCTGACTTGGGTATTTAAAGACCCAACCGAGAGCAGTGCCGGATTTACATAAGGGCACTACGGGCATGTGCCCCTGGGCCCCCGATAGGGTCGATTCGGTTACTTCGGTTTCCTTTTTTTCAGTCCGTATAGGCCCCCACCACTCTTGTGCCCATGGGCCTCTTGATTTGTAAATCCGGCTGTGACCGAGAGACTCATGAAAATCGTTAAATAAAAAAATCAAATTATGTAGTTTAAAAAATAGCTTTTGCAACTTTAATTGCAAGTTCTACGTTCAATAACAACATGTATTATATTCGTGTATTAGCATCGGTAAAAAATAAGTCTCGAAATTGACTTTTAACTGAATTGCATAAAGTTTGTTGTAAAGTACCCATTCGAATTCAAAATACACATTAGCTTCAAGCTCTTAAAATATTATTACTTAGATGTGACGTTCTACTCGTAGTTGGAACAACAGTTGTTGTACCAGTCAGTGATGTTTGATGTAATAAGTATTAGTCTTAGAAAGTAATTGAGTGATTTCAAAATTGAATTAAATAAAAAAATTTCTGGAATTGACCTTTTTATCTGAAAGTGTTATATATAGATATTATTTCTTATTAACATGTTATATGAATATTCAAATTCCAAGTTTTGATAATAAAAGTTTTCTTAATTTTATACAATTACAAATGGAAACATTGTAATACATTGTAAGTCAGTATACCGTATAACAATTCTTGATTTAACTACAATGACTACTGCTCCCTTTCCAAATGTGTCATTCCAACGAATTATACTGTAATTTATGGTTCATTATTTTCGCCTTCACCAACCTACGATATGTTGTTACAATTTTAAAGATACCAGAATAGTGCAAGAAAACTTTGCTGCAACACTGCTGTCAGTTGTAATGGGGTATAATTGATAAATTATGCATTTCGTATTTATACTTGTCTTATACGAGTAGTAATTATATAGTGTCTCTTTTTTTCGATTCGCAAATCTTTTGTCAACACCTTATTTTCCGTTTTACAGACAAAACTGACAGATATTGCAGCTAATTTCAATATAGTAGTAAGCAAAAAAGCTTAAGATTGTGTACAGAAACATCAGGTATATTGTGCCCGAGCTGCAAATTGAGATTCAGCTAAAAGTTTATAGAATATAATTCATATAAGAAAAAAAAAACAACTTATCAAAAGTTATATATTGGCTTTCAAAAACTGTAGATTATTTTGAGAGAACCAAATTAAAAGATATCGATACATACCATTACGTTCGAAATTGATGTGCTAGAACAGCCTTTACTGGGAAGCCTTGCTCTGGGAAGATGAGGTTATTTTTACTAAAAAGCATCACAATTGGCATATTAAAAGGACTTAGACCTAGAGCTTTCCGGATTGGCTGATATTTGGTAATTATTTGACTAGTTGATGTTGTACTTTAAATCTTTTCTCCAAGAGTAAAACAATTCTTCAGCTACAATTCTGCAAAGCTGGTGAAAATTAATAAAATATTTATTATCTGTTTGTTGTTTTTTAGCGTAGCTTTTATATTATACATTGAACGAATGAACTCATATTAAAAAAATTGTTAAGAAAATATGACGATGACGTAATATGGACGTTTTTTTTGTTTTGTTTCTTTCGCGTATAAATCGTATAGAAAACTAAAAACCCCGATGAACCACTGTTATCAATTTTATATGCTTTTCGACAAGTTTTGGCTTCTTTGTAGATCTTGAATAAGCCAAATTCAACAAAAAAAAAAAAACGGCTATCTTCGATTTCACGGAAACCATTGAGAAAATTAAAACATGTCCTGCCTCATTGACATAAACAATATGAACCGTTGATATGATATATAATAGCATCGAAAAAGTCACTAGTGGACAAACACTATCGTAAAACATCGAAAGAAGTCGATTAGAGTCGAGACTTATTAACATCTATCGATTTTTCCATATTTTTTTGATAAGTTTACATTAGAAAATGAAAAAAGCTATCGAAAACGTCAAAAATCGAAACATCTGAAAAATCAAAGCATAATCCGCCTTATCGAAAAATATCGATATAAACGATAAAAACTCAGAGCATAAATTGATAATCGAGAAAAACCAAGAGAGTTGATAAGCATTGAATAACATCGAAAATGTCATCCATAGACAAAAACTACTATAAAACATTGAAAGAAGGCGAAGCTGCTATCGATTTTTTGATAATCGAAATAATATCAAAATAATCGTTAATAAACATTTATTTTTATTGTAACATTACATCTATTCTAAAACATCGAAAAAGTGGAAACTCATCGAAAAACAGCAAAAATATCAAGGAAAGTCAAATCTAAGTAATCGAAGAAGTCGAAATTTAAGGATCTTGTCGAGCCAAGAAACTGCGTTGAGTCCAAAATTGCTTTAATTTTTGATGAAACAAAAAAAACAAAAATACAAAGATATCCAAAACATTGATTTCTTATATAAAAACCATGTCATATTTCTATACTTCGCGTTAAAAATAAATGAACTCACATTTTGCCGTTGCCTTTATTTCAGTTGATCTTCTTCAATTTTTGTGTATATCAATGGCATTTTCAGGCGCATGATGTCTCTAGACCAGCGGTGGGCATGGCAATCGGGCCATAAGGGCACAATTTCCACTACGTGCCTATCGCTGCTCTAGACTTAAAGTTATGTTAAAATTAAAACAGTCTTAGTGCAAAGTTTTCCTACACCACTTAATTTACTGCTATTGTAACGATTTCAATTGACTATTCCAATAATTATGGCAAATTGACATTTTTCTTCCAAATATTTTCTATATGTAAACATTTTTAAAAGGTATCTTGGCAAATTGCACGATATACTACATACACAGTTGATTAAATATGAAAACCTGCCGACAAGTTGCTTAAACCAAAGACGACGATGGCGTTGTCAATGCCAATGCCGATCAGAATGATGATGTTGTCGTTGGTGATGATGATGGATAATGTGTGGCAAAGTAATATGATGCGATGGTGACAACAACATTGCTGCCAACCATTTTGGGTGAAGTGGAATAATTTATTGAAACAATTTTTGCAGCAACGCCATCAACCTTTTTATTACTTATGGTTTGATAGGTGAAGTAAAGTTGTAGTCAGTTTGTCTGGTTTGAACTCCTTTTGGTTAATCCAGTGGGAATATGGCAATCAGTTTATCAGGAAAACTCTATGCATTTATGGTAAAATTACACATTTTTGTATTAATTTGGCTGTATAGAGAAATGTAGCTATTTACAGTTAAATAAAAATTAGAGCTTAAATAAAATTCCTTTAAAGTTATTTTTCCTTTAACATTCTCTTTGTCTTTCAAAATGAAGAATACAAGGTGGCGCAAATGTTTGCAGCTTCTAAGGCCGTTAGTTTGTTTGTAAATTAAATGAATTGGAACTTTTATTGCTATTTAGATCTTTAAATTTTGTTTTCATTAAGTTGCGAAAATAATATTGTTCACGGTATAGGCCTCAGAGTTCCCACGACTTTTCTATGGCAATAAACTCTTCTTTTCACGTTAGTCTGCTATGGATTTCGGTTAATTTACGAATGTATTTGTATGTAAATAGCTTAGATAATGCTCGATGAGGGTAATTTGCATCTTCCGTCCCCTCTTTGAGGCAGAGTTTTCAATGAATTTAATTTCCACAAGCTTCGCCGTAATCAGAAAGCTTGAAGTGTGATTATCGCTTGCACACATCCTACTGAAGACTTAGTCATCGCTGGATGTTTGTTATTAACTTCGTTGTTGCATAAGTATAGCTAAATGTCACAAAGTACACGATACAGATCAAAGAAAAAATGTATCTTACATACTGATAAGCATCTGATAGACACTTGCATAACTTTCATAAACTCAAACATTTGATTTTCCTCTTTAAAAAAAAAGAAGCCAATGATGTTGGCCACATTTTGTTCAACTTAACTTGAGCCATTAGTTACAACAAGTTAACGCTGCACTTTGACGCTACAAACATTTTGATCGCATTGATATCATATCGATCTACTACTGATCAATCGATAGATAGCCATCGATCGATCAATGTTGTTTGTTTACTTTGTTGTTGTTATTGCGTTTTACCGAGATTAAGTGGTGTACATAACCTTAGTCGCGTTTTCCATGCTGTTTTATTTAAAATTTGTTGCATGTTTATTTTTTTTGGTATTTTTTGGCATATAACGATTTTTGTTTTTTTTTTTTATTTAAAAAAAAAGTTGTTATTTTTTGTGTGTTTGAAGTTTTTAAAAGTAATAAAAATTCATGGTTAAAAAGCAACATCGTAGGCATTTTGCTTAAATGTTACAATTTCGAAAAGTCTTGTGGGCATGTGAATATGCAACACTGCAGTGCTCTGAAACTTTGTGCTACGAGAACATGATCAGTAGGTTGCAGTTGGGGTTTTTCTCTTTTTTTACACGTAATAAATACATTTTTTTCTTCTTGCGATTTAGTAATCGAATGTACTAAAAATCAAAAAAAAATTTTAACTTTCATAAATCACAATAACACACCAGAAAATTGGTGCCAAGTAACATACGTGTTTGTTAGAATCGTGCACTAATCAATGTTCAAACAACACTGTGCTCGATGGATGCCGTTGTGCTAAATGCGCGATTGCGCAGGATTACACTTTGAGAAAGCAATTTAAGATTTTTTTTTTTACCAGAAAGCAAGTAGCTTCATAATTTATCTTTAAAATCCTGACATCCTTGTCATATGCTTGAGGTAATAAGTCCATCATTTAGTACGCAAAAGTTTTTGCTTACAGTGTACTTACATAAGAGCATATTAACTTTTCCCACAATTAAATAACACGATCAGTCCTTAGTGCAGGACTAGCAATAACCTACAAAATCTGACTGAGCAAATACTTGCTACAATCGATTTGATTTCAAGCTAAAGTTAATCAACACCGGCATATGACGTGGCATTTTGAATGATCGACATGACCACTAGCAGTAACCAATAATTTTTGTTTGTGCAAAATATACGGGCAGACTATATTAAGGACAAAATCGAGACACAAATAGCAAGTGACCCACATAGGTGTATGTACGATATGTTGAATGCAACAATGATTAAAGTTGCACACGTTCTATAATGCCAATCAATTTGCACAACGAAATCCCAATTGGATCGATGAAAAACGAAAACATCAAACGCACTGACATGTACCAACATTTCGGGCGACAGTTGGGACAAACAGAGTGCGATCAGTTGGTGAACGTCAACAATGATGACAACAATGACAGCAACAGATTTGAACATGCCTATTGCAATTTTTAGTAGTATTTAACTTTTTTTATTTTAATAACAAATGCAACTCTGGCAGTGTCGAACAAACTGGCTGACAGTCTGACATTTGTTTCCACATATGATCATTGCGTGCACAAGATCGTCGATACGCTCTTATACCGATTAATTTGCGATTAGATTTAGAGTGTTTTGAAAATTAGAAAAAATACAAAACTTACAATTTGTAGGAATGGTAAAATGTGAATAGCCGAAAAACATTAAGTCAACTATGATTCTAGAGTTCTATTTTCTGTGTCAAAAATTCTATCAAAATTCATTGATTTTTGTCGATGAACTCTCTTTAAAGTGGAGTCAGTAAATCCAACACTAATTAATATAATATTAGTTAGGTTTTACTCAACACAGCATTAATTGGCGGCATATCGGCTCATAAAGTGTTGTCAAATAGGCTTAAAGCCTATATAACAGTTGGTCATTCTTACCAATCGTCAGCTTATAGCAATGTTCTCAAATTCCATGATAAAACCTGTGTGCAAGCATGAACCATGCTCCTCAATCGTTTTGTGATTATAAATTTTGTCCCGCTTAGTCCTTAGCTAATGGAATATTCTCTTACGTAAATGTTGCCTTTATGGTCGCTAGTCGTACGTCTTGTCTTTGCCAATAATGGCTTATCTTATTGTGCGGTAATTTTTATTCACAAACTTCTTTTGCATAGAAATTATGGTACATTGTGCTGATGAATATCGATGATTAGCTTTTGAAAATATTATTCGATCTATGATATCGCAACATTTGCTGGTTGATCATCATTGGTTGGCTGTTTGCATGTACATCATGTGCCAAATCCAAAATGCTCACACATTATATTTTGAGGTTTTTTTTTTTCTCTATTGAAACTCATTAGTTCCATTTGACCTCTTGTACTCGATTATGTGGTAATGTGAATGTTTTGTATTTCGTAAATTACAATCATTTGATTGAATTAGACACGCCGCATAGATTTGATTATTTGACCATTAGGTGGTACAACATTCTCTACTTGTATTTGTAATGTGCGCGCCGCGTACGTTTTGTTTGTTTTGGATGTAATTCATTAGTGCTGGTTGTCATCGTTAATGGATTTGGTTTGTGAAAGTGAGAGGTTTCGGTTATTTGTTGTGTTGTTAAAGAAGTTCATATGCTCAAAACTGTTCCATGAAAAATTTATAATCTGCAAAATTAATGTGGAAAAGAGAAAAAATACATATTTTTAGTTTAAAAAATTAATCGGGAAACTGTGCCATTTTAGTGTCAGTCATAGCCTATTTTGGATTTGAGAAGACAATCACGGGAATAACTCAGCAGTATTTTCAATTTGTGTAACTATGTTTATGGGAGCAAATACAGCAGAAGAAGTGCATCAATTTAGTTATATCAGTAGCGTAATAACACCTGATGGCTGTACCACAATGACCATCCATGCTAGAATTAGTAAAGCCGACAACGAAACTCAAAATCTATGAGCCAAACGTGAAGCCAATTTCTTTGTGTGGCTGTGAATTTTTTTTAATCAACACCACTTTGTTGCACAATTTATAACCAACAACAATCGTCTTCACCGAATTCTACAAAATTTGGTAGCATAGGATCATTCCCAACATGGAATTGCTCACCAGATGCTGTCAAGATACGACTTCCATTCAAATCAAATTGCGAAAGTGGAAGTGGATTGCGCACACGTTATAGAAATCACCAACTGAAGTTTGCCAGCAAGCATTGGAACTGTTCGTTAGATCAGAAAATACTTGATTCGGGGAAATGTTGTAGAAAATTGATAGCATTCGATACTGATCGTGTACGTTGGAAGATTTCTGTGGAGGTCCTATGCTCCGTTTTTAAGAAGCTTTTTACTATGCTTAAAAGCTTCAAGCTAGATAGCTATGAAAGTTGGGAGATGTCGTAGCTTATCTCTATTATAACAAGTGTGAATGTATAAAGGACACAAGAAGAATGTTTAAGGCAAATCGAAATCGTTCAAACCATTTTAATATCATAACTGGCTGATCAAAAGTACAGATAACGGATGAAGCAAGAACACTCGATGACTTTAAAGTTGGGTAAGCCCCTCTGTCAAGGGCTTTGCTGATTTGACTAAAGCCAACTGACCTGCAAAAGATTTGTGGTTTTTTCTGGCTTAAATTCGGCAAAAACGGAATTCTCTGCAATTATCATTAAGCCGCCTACATACTTTAAGTACAGAATGTAGTAGGAAACAATACTTTTCGATTACATTTTCTTGGTGGAATCCATTCCAAGAGTTTCAATTTGAAATAAAAAGTTGCAATTTCACTCGAAAAAATAGAAACTTGGAATTGACTTGTAGAAATTGAATTTCTGAACTAATTTTTTAATACCATGGCAAATTGAATTGATTCCTTGGTGAACTCCATTCTAGAAGCTAAAGCTTGAAGTTGAAATAAGTCGACAAATGTATCAATTCCTTCTGCCTTGAAATCAAAGTAGTCAATTTCAAATTTCAATTTAAGGAAGTTGGAATTATTGGTGAATTCGGTACCAAAAGGAATAATTCCTACCCAACCCTGCTCAGGCACAATAAGCATCAATGTCAGTTCAAATTTCCTACTTAGGATATATAGCTCCATATTGTAAATGCGGTTTAAAAATTATAGCAAAAACTACCTAAAGAAACTTCTCGTGAAAAGATTTAAAACTTTGGCTGGATACTCCGCTCGAATGCACAACAATACATAAGATAACAACATCCATAAGTCATAGATGGGAAACTCAGCAAGATCAAGTGATCGCTAATAGAAAATTTCTTGGTTTTGAAAACTGTAAAGAAAGTTATCGCAGCAATAGCTCAAATGACGAATAACTAGGAACCGAATAAGTTGGTAGCCAAGTAAATGCTGAATGATAGCAATTCAGTCGTTCAGTTTATTAAAAGTACAAAATCATTACAACACTCCCAACCCATACTAACAAGGCATGTAGAACGAACCAGGTCATAACATAACAGTACCATCACGACCAAAATTTCCTCAGCTATATATTCTTTTTCCATTATCTGTTTGCGCTTTTAAGCCGCACGTTTAATACATAAAAATACCAAAATCAAGAAGCAGAAAAAAAGATCACTTTTAGCCACTGAGGTGTCAGTAGCCTGTTTCACGCCGCACTAAATGTTCTTTTAAATTTCTCACACTTTAATTTTTATTTTCAATATCACTGGTTTTATTTCTGTATTTCTTTCATCTTTCACGAGTCATGAAAAGTTTTAGATCTATTTGCCATTCATTTACAGCGCTTGGCGTCACTAGATGTCGTTACGCTTCAATCGACAACGGTAGATGGCGGACGACGGCAACGTCAGCGACAACGACACCGACTTGGCCGTATCAAAACATAAATTTTGCCCCTCCGGCTTAAATATGCTAATCCATGCGATCGATTCGATCAGCGATCAGAGTGATCAACACTCAAATGCAAATCTGCACATGAATAAATTAACACCAATCGATACGCTTGCCATACGACCAAGTCATACTACCAAACCATGGCATATGATGCCAATGCCAATGTGATGCGATTAAATTGGTGGATCGGTGTACGGCGCTGAGTAAGTACTTACATTGGTGTGAACGGTATGTAGAAGTAAAGTGTTAGATTCGTCGTGTGTGCTGCGCTGCGCTGCGCCGTGCTGTAAGGAATTTCACAAGACAACACTTTGACAACGATTGCGACCGGTGTTGATTTGACACCTTTGATGCGGTGTTGCCAACTTGTAATTTCACGTATGAGATTTATTTGCCAATTTGTTTTGGTGAATGGCAAGTAAAAATGTTGTTTAGTTTTCATCAACTTGTCTCTGTTGTTGTTGTTGTTGTTGACATTTATCTAGGAATTATTATCTTTGCTGTTGTTTTTAATTCTCCGATCTTTATTGTTTTTTAAAAAAGCAAAAAATTACATAGTAAACGATTTGATGAATGCAAAAACAACAATCGCATGACGAATTCTTTTTGTGTTTTTTTTTTCGCTTACAGTTGCTCTCTGCTAAGATCATAAGTCAAAAGTTGGTCAAAGCATTTTATGATTCAATCGGTAATATCATAGTGAAGTATCCATCAAAATCTGCAGTTTATTTTGAAAAAACAGGACGTAACTGCCATTTGTTTTTATACAGCAGATGTATGTGTTATGAAACCACACAGTGCATACATGACCAAGAGCCAAAAAAGTGTTTTGTTAGCCAATGGGAATATGCCTTTCTAATACAAATTTAATCTTATTTCCATCTTAGTACTTCCAAAGTAACACTATGTTGTTAAAGAAACGGAAAAGGGAATGCGTAGCTTGCAAATGGGTTAGTTGATTGAGTTAGCGTGCTCAAGGCTGTGAGTAATCTTTTTGTTTTACTAAAATTACCAATTATTGGTAGTTTTCAAGTCAATCTTTCAATTTATGCAATCATGGCCTTTGCTGATTTGCAATGGGCGACACATACGAGAAATCCCAAAAATGCTTAGGTTCTATATCCCAATTTTGAGGAAGTTAAAAGCACAGTCTATGCGTCTTTATCACATTGAAGGTGACCAGATGAATCACTCATTTCAAAATAAATTCAATTTACTCCAAAGAATTTTGTTATATTAGCCCAAAAGTTGAGTGTATAAGATTACAGGATAAGATATGCGGGAACGATAGTAATTCATTTTGGTGAAACTAACCAACCAGGGTTGCCAAATGCCCGAAAATTTAAAAAAAATTGCCCAATTTTGTTGTTTTAATTAAAACTGTTTAATATTACATCTCGAAATGTATGCCTAATTATAGAACTCGAAGAGGCTTCATATAATATATAAGGTTGCATTATCGACACCTGTCCCACAGATGGGAATTAACAAGACGAGAGTACTTCGCTCGACTTCGTAATGTCCGGTAGACTTCGTATCTGTCATCGACTGACGTGAAGCCAGTATTTTTATACGGCTGTGAAATTTGGCGTGCCAAGAGTGGCGTCTTCGCCGAATTCTGAAAATTTGGTGGCCTAGGACTAACTGTATTGTTGAATTTTTCACAAAATGCCGTCAAGAAACGTGTTTCATTCAAATAAATAGGCGAAACGGAAAATGGACAGGGCACATGTAGGTAGCCCAAAATTGTGCATTACTAAACTATAGCGGAGCCGATCGCTAGACTAGGGAATATGTAAAAATTGGAAGGAATAGAAGAATACAAGAGCAGACAAGGGTATAGTTGAGAGTGCTTATTTTATCAGAGTATCACTGCCAAATGGGAGAGGTGTAGGGAATCTGAGTGCCCGTTGTTATGTTGTACGCTTTCCTATCTATTGGTGTCTTTTCAAAAATCCCATAGGGGAGAAAAGTTTGTGTTGCCTTGATTTACCTTTGAATTTTTTCTATCAATTAGTGAATTCAATTTTGATCTGAAAAAGGTAGCAAAGCATTGCTTTAGAGAGATGGATGGCATCTTGCCTACAGTGAAGATTCTTTTCTAATGTTAATTATTGCGCAAACAAGTTTTTTTATAATAGATAATCTCCAAAGTAAAAAGTTTGTTGTCTTTAAGTATGGACCTCAAAGATGGAGTAAGCATTTTCTTCCTGTTAAAATAACAAAAGTGGAATTATAATACCCGTTTTTTTACAACCGCTTAAAATGACATTTGAAAATACTCGTACCATTTCTTCGAAAAAATAATAAAAAAAGCCCATTTACAAAATGATTGGCATGACTACAGTAATTAAATGGGTGTGCCAACTTTATTATTATACTCTTAAATGGACGACGGTGTTTGATTTTAAGATTTTCAATTAAAACGTTCGTACATGCGCACGCGCGCACCGTTGACACTACGTTGACAATTATTGAGCTGAAGAAAAATGGCGTTAAATTTTATTGAGTTGTATTGTGCGCGGTGGTGCATTGCTATACTGTGCTGTGTGCCGCATGTTGAAATTTTGCATTCGATTGGCTAAATTGTACGTGTTACACCTTTAATCAATCAGTTATCAGCAGTGCTGGAGAACTATTTACATAGCGAACAACTAAAACTAATTGATTAAGATTTCATGTTTTGTTTCAACTAAGCAAATGATTCAATAGCCATTTTTGATGACAAATTTTTATTTATGACACCTTTAGCTAAGCATTGATAAATTGAGATTTTTAATTAAAACTTTTCTAAGTGATTGTTTGTATCAAAATCTTCGAAATCTGAACATCTTATCTTTACTGGCTGCTATGAGATAAAATCTCTAATCGAGTGAAGTGGCGAAGAAGAAACGTTAACTATCTTTACCTCTTCAAAACTATACGATTTTTTGGACATTTATTTATAACTTGTTGAAGTCTTCAAAATTTTACAACTTTTACTGAATATTTAATTGAACAAACACGTAAATTTACAAATTAGTCAACGCTCTTTTTCTTAAACAAACATATCTCAATTCACACAATGGGTATTACACTCTTCTACTACAGGGTCAATGGGCTATTACAGAGACGTAATTTTCTGCGGGAAAAACTAAAACAATGTAATACAATTTCGAAGGTCTTAATATAGTTTGACGGAGATCGAACACAGCCCTCCAAAAGAAAATTATAATACCAACTGTGAAGTGTAGAATTTTGGTTTATTCATATAAAAAGGTCTTGATCCAAATTAGTTTTTTTCCCGAATTCGGCATCAGAATGTGCCGTTTATTTCAGAATTTTAAAATATTTGAGGTTAAGTATTTGAAAGATGTTTTTTTTTCCTAGTTTCGAAGTTATGTGATTATAGTTTAGTATCTATGGTGCTTCCTCACAAAGTTTTAGCTATTTTAAGATAACTTGAATTTGAAATCATGATCCCTTGCAATTCAACAATCTTAACCAAACAGTCTCATCAGACCAGTTTTGATTTGTACCATGTGAGACTTATGCCCCGGCTATTCGATGCATTATACTGACAGCCGCTCTAACACTTAAGATGTTGAGTTACGTTCAGCTGTACGAAGTAAACTTTTTCATTAAGCGCAATGCACCATCTGTCATCTATTTGCCATTTCTCGTTTGATGCGATAGCTGTCACAATTTCTGCCTAAAGCCATGCAATTTTTTCTTCAAACTATGAAGTTTCGCCTCAGATTTTGAAAATAAAAATACATTAAAGAGTTCTCAATAATTTTCCATAATCATAAATGAAATTATCCGACCCGACTTCTTAAAAATTTTTTTTCGACTTATTCAAAATTAATGCAGCTATTCAATAACTTTTTCAATAACATTTTTAATGTTTTTCGACTTTTTCAACATATTTGGACTTTCAACTCACTAAACATGTTCAACTCTTGCAATGGTTTTGAACTTTTTCAAAGTTTTCGACTTCATCAAGTGTTTTTGAGCTTAAAAGGTTTTTCAACATTTCCAAAATTTTTGAACTTTATTTTTCAAGCTATTTTTCGACATTTGCTTAATTTTTCAATATTTTTAAATTTTTCAACAATTTTTCAACTTCTTGAGCATAAAAGCTAATCTGTCAAAGCAGTGACGTAGCCTGGATTTTATTTTGGGGGGAAGGGGGGCCGGGGGGTTGTGGATTTGAGATTTTTCCTACGTAGTGTATATTCTTTGCAAAATCGTTTCTCTATAGTGTTTGTCAAAATATTTCGGGGGGTTCTATCCCCAAGCATCCCCCCCTAGATACGGCCCTGTGTCAAAGGAAATTAGTTGCTAGCAAATAAATAAAAAGATTTATTGATTTCAACATTTGATAATTGTAGCAGCGGGTTTTGATTTCTTAGGCTCATTGGAACACCATCTGAAATAGGTTGAGTTGAAAGGTTGTGCAAGTAGAATTGAAACTTAATTATGCTGAAATGATCCAATTAATTCATATCAAAGAAATAGCGGCGCCGTATAAAAAGTCAATTTAAAAACAAAAATAAAAATAATTTATAGATATTGATAGTTGGAACTTCTGTGATTTTTTTAAAAATCGTATTTTTAGACTTCATTTACAAAAATTACACCCAAAAATTATGTTACCTTTTTAAAAATCACTAAAACTAATTTGAATTCTGACACACTTTTTTTGTATGTGTGCTTTTCAATCAAAGTCAAACAAGTTGCCCCACATTTGTTAACTAAAAACGAACTGAACGAAACGAACAAAGTGGCTTGAAATGAAAAAAATCTGCAACACTTTTTGTATGGTACGTGTAATTTTTGAAAAACACATATATTTTAGTGCAGGAAAAACAAATAACTGACTCGGCACCTTCAATATTGTACTCGTACAATTCGCAGCGTTCAAATTGCAATTCAAAGGTGGTCGTTCATGCACGCCCTCATCCGCATGCGCGGCGGCTACTGCCGCAGTTTCGACGTTTTGTTTCAATTTAATGTTTTCTGTTGCTGTTATTTATCTGCCCGCCAAAATCGCCTGAAAACACAACAAAGATGAATGACGTCGAACTGTAAGTTGAGTCTTAAATGTGACTGGCAGGCGTCCAGTGATTCAATTCGATTTGGTTCGATAGTAATTTTGTGCGCATGGAATAGCAAAAAATTAAAAAACAACAAAAACTTTAAGAATAGTAAAAATAGCAAAAGAACTATCTATGTATTTCTTTGTATTCTACAATTTCGGATTCAAATTAGCCCATATTGTTCTATTATTGCTTTTAAGGTGACGTATAAACTTACAATTAAAGGATTCAGGAAGAGAATTTGAATTTAAAATAGAAATTTTTTTGTTGGATATCGTTAAGAATAACAAAATATATGTATATATCCATATATGTATATTTATGTATGTGGTAATAGCCGAAATTTTCATATTCACTTATTCTTAGACACACAACTGTTCTTGATGTTCCTCTCCATCACAGCAACCTTTTGTACGATTTTCATCACATGAAAGCGTATTTTAGAAGCAGCTCCAACCATATTGTGACTAAATATAGGAGTTTAGTCCTCAAAATAAATTCTTTTGGAAAAACCTTTTGCACTCTGTTATCGAGGTATGCAGTCTATTTCGCGGTATGAGCATAATATGTTGTTGTAACGAAACTACATAGAAGTGAATAAAACGCTCACATATATACGAAATAAGTGCACATTTGCACCAACACAGAATAAAATAAAACTTGTAAATTATTTTGAACAATAAATAATGCACACATATGAAAATTTGATTTTGATTGTAATAAAATCCAGCGTTCCAACTCGTCAAAAGAAAAACAACTAAGCTATGTACCCAAATGGAATTTGGCTAATAATATTGATGACCTTGGTCTACTAAGAAGAAACACTCCATTTTATACTCTACATTTAGTGCATATGCACTTTGTCATTCCGTTTGCAATGCAAATAATTGCGTACGGCAGGCGTGATCCCCTGAGTCGACATAGCATTGTCCGTCTAAAAATAACTTGGACAAACTCTTGAGAAAAAGGGTAAACATCGACAGTAGAACCTCCGTAGAAACATACACTGTATCATGCTTTACTAAAAAAATCATTTCCAGTAATGATTCCAAATTTCATATAATTGCAAGAAATGGTTCGATCAGCATCTGACAAAAAGTTGACAAATTTCGACAGGAGGGCGCAGCACTTTCCATACTGCTGCATAGAGGACTATTTAAGTATATATTTATATTAGTTGCCAAATTCAGTGAGGATATGATTAACCAAATCAGTCAGCACGTAGTGTAATGGAAGAAAGTTACTTTTTCTTTTAATGTAGGGTGTAGGGTATCTAATTTTTGGCAAGGCCAAAAATATCGCCTTTACTCATTTTATTTAGAATAACACAGTCAATAGATCTGCTTTCGCATTGAAAACGAAAGCAAAGTCTTCGTTCCGGACTAGCGAAACAGCTGTTTCAGTTCAGAGTTCAACGTTCAGGCCGATAAAAAGGATTCAGAGACTTTAAAGTCTATCCTGGGCCATAGCCCAGGGAATATTTTTCAAGTATTAGTCACCTGAAAGCGATACAAAATTTTTATTAAATTTTAATTGTTGAATGTTTTATTTATATTTTTAATTATAATTTAACAGAGTCATATTCAAGTGATGTAATCAAAATGGGTTAATTTTAGTTTGATCTTTTGCCACTCCATTTTTTTTTTCAAGATTATGTTATTTCTCCCTCTGCAATATGTTTTTCAGTTTATTTGGGGCACGTGCCACATGAAGTAAATTGATTTCGCCAGTAGGCTTAAAATGAAAATTAAAACCTCAACTTACACAGAGAAGGCGCACCAATCCTGGGAGGGCACGAGTACAAATACGAGTGGCGACTACTGACAGGCCGGACGCGGCATTACCAACTAAACGTGAAAATCGCGTCTGACATTCAACAATTTTTACTTTTGATTTGTTGCAATATACATACAATGTTATGTATCTTGAAATTAGATTTAAATTAGCATTTGATTTGACCAAATAAAATGGCTGTAGATCACAAGCTGCCTGCGTATCGAATTGTTGCTGTCTAAGAGCAAAAAAAAAAAAAAACAAAAATATAAAACCATAAATTACCTGAGGGCACAGCTCTTAAATAAAGTGGTTCACTGGAACAGATGTAGGTACTTTGATTTGAAGTTTTCAATTACACCCAGAAAATATTTGCAATAGTAAAAGTTTGGAAAATCCATCAATATCGGTAGTTTCACAAAAAACTTTACCAAATAAAATTCGAAGTATTTATAAACTTAGATTTAAGGCTTAAAGCAGAATACCTTCTTTGCCATTAATTCATACTCCAAGGATTGAAATGTCATATTCATTAATGTATCAAAAACTCACTTCGACGAATTTAAATATTTATCTTCCAATTTGAACAATATTTCAGTGATTTCGAAGAATTTGGGTATTGGGAAGGAAAGTACCAAAACAAGAAGCCCTAAATTTTTCTCAGTGATGAAACGAAAAACCCTCGCAACCGCAGACACTTCATTTACTTGAATAGTATAATTTGCAGTTGCTCCAAATTGCAGTTCATTTGCGCGTGCCTACAAACACCGCATTTTACCGATCAATCAGTGAGCTGATAGACGGACAGACCAAAAGACAGATAACAAATCGCAATACGGACTGATGCACTACAGCTGACCCTTTAATTTGTAGTTGCTATTGCGCAAGTTAAATGATTCATTAAAATCCAACAAATAAAAATTGCACTGGCGTTGGTATAGCACTGGCTGGTTCCAGCACCATTTCAATTGATTCAATCGAATTTACAACAGCACTTCAGCTCAAGTCACTTGTAGCAAGATCGATTACGTGATCAGTGCAAAAAAAAAAAAATTAAAAAAAATAAAAAAAAGTGAAAGATATTCGTCGTATTTACTTGAACAGAACACTTAAGTTTTGCTTCCTGCACCGCATTCTCTGTCATGGCAATAAAAAAAAAAAAAAAAACTACGATGACGACGACTACGACGATAAGGCACCAAAGCTAAAACTAGACCAATGATGCCGGCCGCCAGTCGTCTGTCTGTGCTGTCTTTGAGTCAGTAAGTTAGTGTGTTCAAATCGTAGGGATGGAAATTAAAAAAATTGTAGTCAATTATATTTTTTTAAGTACTAAAAATCGCCGATGATATTTTACAATTCCCTGATTGTAGTTTGAAGGAATCGATTTAAGCTTTCTTCTATATAGTAACAGAAATCTGAAATAAATCTCTTTATCATTCTAAGGGAATAACAACTCGTCCTTTAGCTAATGAATCTTTGCTTGCTTATTGTCATAAACCTAAGATGATTCCAAAGGAAGAATTCCAAGTTTGTCAAATCGAGCGGTCTTGATGGTCAACTGAAATTGCACTTTGGCGAAATAACGATTGCCAGGAAATTTTCCTGCAATAAAGTTATTGTTGCATTGGCTGTGTGGCATGTGGCACAGTCTTGGTTAAATCACAAATTATTCACATCCATATCATCCAATTACGATAGCGTTCATCATTCTTAGTAACAACAGTAACGATTATATTCTGCTACCTAGCTCCAGAAAATAAACAGTTTGAGGCCATGTAAGGAAATGGCTGAAAACCAGATCCTGTACTCGCATAATTGTCGTTTTTAAACTGTTCCCACTTTACTGAGTACTTTAAAAATTATTTAACACATTTTAAATGCTTAAAAATCAAATGATACAACCAAAAAATTCTAACGTTCCATCACTGAAAAATTACTTTTGTTTAAAGTAACCAACGCTAACTAACTAAGCAGGCGCCTACAGTGCCTTAACTGCTTTCTTCATGATGATGCTGATGACCACCACCATTGGAAGCAACAAAACCATTTTGTTTTCGTTAAATCGAAGTATTGATGTAGTCACTATATGAGCGTTTGAGTATGGATCAGTCGGCATGTTCAGTGTCTTTCGTTGGATCGCTTGATTGTTATATGGTGGTGCTTGTTGGAACGTAGGCGTCAGTAATTGGTTTTTTGGTTGCACAATATTCATGTTTGAACTTTTTTCTTCATAATTTCGTACACCATATTTATTTTAGTCACTTGAAACTCCATTATAGACTGAATTGTGTTTGTTTTATTTTTTGAAAAAGAAAAATAATGCTTTTATGCTTACGGTTTCTAATATGCTGACTTGAAGTTCAGTTAATTGTATTGACCTTCCTTAGATATTATTATTTTTATTTTTTTTTTTATTTGAATTTGTCATAAATTTTTGATTGTGTGAGAAAAAAATATACAATGGATAATTGATGTTTAATGAAAAAAGAATTGTACTTTAAAAAATAATGGCGTCTCCCATATGCGCGGGATTTCATATTTTTTTTAATTTGCGATTTAATGCAAGTTTGATAATTTATTAGTGAAAATAAGGTGGCACATGAGAGCAGGTAACCGGCCTAGGTAAGAACGAGCAACTTCCTCATGATGATCATGATTCTGATATTTTAATGTCATTTATATAATTCGAAATGTTTAGGTCCTTAAAGAGAACCTAATTTCGCTAATGAGTGAAATCACAGAAGGGATCATTAAATCAAAAAAGTTGCTAAATTTTAGGTTTGTGCCAACTATTCTTTTGAGAATCTCTGTAAGTCTATGCTTGCATTACATAAGCTAGTTGGCTAAATGATAACATCTCTCTGTAAATGCTTAAAGATTCTCTTTCACAAATTTATATCGAAATTTTGGAAAATAATTGTTTTTCTAAAGTTAATCCTCTATGATTAGTTGTAATTTATTTTTAAGCCAAGAACACTAATTTCAATTGTTGTGCAGCCCACCTGCTAAGCTCAACGATGACTTTTACCGATAACTGAGATGTAGGTACGGGTATGCTTTGGGCCAAGTCATCATCATCAACATCATCAGCAGCATACACCATATAACAATGACAACAAGAACAACATCAACAACTACAACAGCAGTTACAACCTGTTACCTATTTTAAGTGTCACAACATTTGTTGTTGTCGTTTGGCTAAAAAAAAAAATAAAAACCAAAAACAAAAACACAATTCAGGTGTCTGAAAATAGGCAAAGCAACCAACTGACTGACAAACTTTACCAACAACAACAACAAACCCAGCGCAATTTTGCTCCACAATCAACATACGTGACAAGTGACACCAATTTTATCACCTTTACAAAAATATTGTTGTGAATGTTGGTTGGCATAGAGTCGCTTCAAGTCGCATCGCGTCGCGTGTTGCAGATGCACGTTCGCCGATTGTGTGCGCAGTTTTGTAAGTTAATGGAGACGATTTGTTAGCCTTATTATAGAGCACCTACTTTAGGAATGAATTGTATTGCAACCAAGCAGCAAACTATGATTACTTATTATGTCAATATGCAATATGACCAAATGGAAATTGGTTCACCTCAGTGATACCTAATTTGTAAAAGCTTGCGTTTGTATTTTATTTGCAGTGGCCTAATGCAGAAATATTGTTATTATTAATATTTTCTGTTGACATATGCAACTTTTTTGCACACCATTTGTATTTGAAAATGGTCTCTCTCCGGACCATCAGCAGATGAATAGAATTTTGTTTTGTCTCACTAACAAGAAAAAAAAAAAACTTAAAAAAGGGTGAGAGCTATGGTTTCGATATCGTCAGAAATACTTTCATGGAAATTGTTGATTTAAAGTATCATGTATATATATATACATAAAATTACATTTTCATCATTCATTTCTAAGACGAACTTTAACTTACATTTGAGTTAAAAAAAAAAAATAATCATAATCCGCGATATTTTCACTTTTATAGTTAGGAAAAATCTTATGAAGACAGGAAACAAACTCTAACCCATGCAACATCGTAAGTATGAGATATTTCATCACGCACTCTGAAACACTTTTCTATACCAATTTTGTTTTCGAGAGACGTTTTTAGTCCCATGACGTCTAGGATGTAGCTTTAGTTCAGGCTCAGGAACACTTTGAACTCTTCGTTAAGTTACTTGGCCATTAGATTAATTTTCAGTTTATCAGGTATATTCTAATCAGATAACAATATTCCTTTAGTAAGGCAACATAATAGTAATGCTTTTTATATATATAAGATATATACTTCAAAATGCTCTTGTCTATATAAAAAAATTACGTAATTTGTATGAGCTTAAACCTTTAATGAGTTAATCAAATAGATCAGTCGTTTTTCTTAAGAATCAAAAAGCACATTTTGAGAATTACAATCCATTAGACGAACTTATGAGAACAAATTCATTAGTTTGCGAACTAATATACGAAACTATTTGGG
Organism: Meiosimyza decipiens; assembly: GCA_963680825.1. Classification (NCBI taxonomy): domain Eukaryota; kingdom Metazoa; phylum Arthropoda; class Insecta; order Diptera; family Lauxaniidae; genus Meiosimyza; species Meiosimyza decipiens. The sequence continues at coordinate 22,158,528 of OY804258.1, read as the reverse complement.
CTTTTTGCGACACTCGTGATCAGTAGTGTCAAGAGATCGAGCAGGCGCTCACAGAGCGTAAAAATGCAAATGAGCTGACGCTTGAAGAGCACATATACAAAATTGATAAACAAATCATCAACACATACTGATCGTGAGAGCGTTCGCTAGTGGTAGTGGGCACCACTGCTCGTGATTAAGGAAGAAATAATTTTATAAACATCTGAATGAAAACACATGGATTTTTTATAATAAGCTAGTAGTAACCACGGCATCGCACGCTCACTCCGTTTTTTTTTTTTTTCATAATGAAATTACTCCCTTAACATCTCATTCTATATTCTTTTTTAAAAAGTAAGCAAAAATAATAACTGAAAGAGAGCTTAAAATTTGTAGCCGAATAGAACAATACAATATCCTTTCTTAGCACAAATTTGTCAATTTAAAAAAGACATTATTAGAAACGGTTTCGTATATTTTGCTCCAAAGCGTTACAAGCCATTTCCATATAAGCAATTTTATATAAATAGTATAGAAAAGCAAGAGACGTAAAGCAAGAAAGCAACAACTAATGAAAAGACAACAGATGCAGAACTGTAATTAAAAATTCGCCTTCACACAATTAGTCATATCACTTTTATTTTTTGGCTTATAGGGTTAACATAAGTACATATATTCAAATTCAAAAGTATTGTAATTAAAATAGTACAAGTTTTATCTAGACCAGATTGAGATCAAAATTGTAAAAAACTAAAGTTTAAAATCTAATTAATTAAAAATACTTTACTGGCCAAGACTTTAGCAAACTTTTTAAGAATTCTATAAACAGGCATTTCTTATGTAAAATATTTGAAGTTTTCAATGAATTCCAGAACAAAGTCGAACATTAGCATATGTAATTCCAACTGACTAAATATAAGTAGATAATGTCGTTTCTCTGATTTTCTGAGATGATGAAAATTTGAGTTGTTTTTCCTTTTAGGCCGCCATATATAAATAATTTTTTTGTTTTTATTTCTCTTCCAATCACCGACTTTATGATGACAATGAAGCTGATGTCTCTTCTATTGGCATAGCCGAGTCGGTTCTGATGGCAGCAAAAACCACCACGTATTAAATAACGCATGTGTTGTTGCATTCGAAAAGAGCCAAAAAAGAAGAAGTTAGACAAATACGAAGCATACATTTGGTTGATGTTGTTACTGGGCCATTTGTGCTCGATGCACACAAATAATATCGCACATGCAGCGTGAATTATGGCACTGACAAATTGTGCTTAAAATACAGATGACCCAATGTTGATGAACTGTGTGTTGAGTAGAGAGCAAACCCAGTGATTTGTACATATGAAAGTCCATATGTTGGCAATGAGCCAACATCTTCCCAGCCAGTGAATAGACAACTAGAAATTGCTTAGAAATACAAACTTTCAAATTCGTAATTACAGTTGACCCTTTGGTTATGATTGACATAGCGAGCCATGCTGGGAAATTGCACGGTACTTTAAAAAAAAAACTTAATTTTTATTTAGTTGTTTCCCAGAATTATATCGTTAGAAAAGAAAAACCGCTTGTTGGACAACCTAAAAACCCATATATGTCTCTTTATTGCAATCACAAGAAAATGTGAAAAATCAAATCCTTTCGGAATATCATTACAAAGCAAAACGAAAAAAAAAAACTTGGCTTACATCTGAGTCCAAATGTCTGTCATGCGCTGTCAGTCACTTAAGTGACTTTTGTTTTTGTGTTACCAAAATTGGTCCATGTTTTTGTGTTTTTTTTTCTTTGTTTCCTTAGTGGAACGTTATTCAAATGAACTGCCGCCACATGTGTTGACAGCACATTTGGCTGTCGGTAACGTGGTCCATGTTCGAGTAATACCATTTGGCTGCATTCCCTTTTCATTCACACGATATCGCTATTTTATAGTGCCCAAAAATGACAAAGGCAGCAGCTGTTGTTGGTTGGTAACTTACTGTTGGCCCAACATGTTGCTACACTGTTAACTTTATTACGGTTTTCTTTTTTTAGTCGACTATTGGCATTGGCAACTTTACTACCGAATTTGTTTGTAGCGCATGCGGGCATCTTACATTTCTTACGTTCTATTTTAAGGTGCAGTTTTTAGTCTACTCCCAATTTTGGTCTAATGAGATCAGAGGGGATGTAACATGTATGGAATGATGATCGTGTATCATTTGTTTGTTATTGGCAGCATGTGGCTTAAAGCAAAAGTACTATTATTTTGTTGATCTTTTGTAGAAGGTTGCTCATTTAGGGGGGGAGGGACTATATATCAGTATCATAGGATGATGAAATTATACAATTAGTGGCTTTCCTATGATGATTTATATAGAGAATTAGTCAAAGAAACTCCACCGATTCATGTTTTTTTTTGTCCCAGTAAAAGTTTATATTGTAAGGACGGCTGCGTGAAGGTTGTCCGAAAAGCGCTTCTTCTGAAAAAATGGCTAACAATGATAATGGAAGAGCGCCGATCAGCTTATGATGATTTAACTGGGTCCACATTAATTGTACTACATGAGATCTTGACTAATGTTTTTGAGTATGAGAAAGCTAATGGCAGCTAGGTGCTGCATTTCATAACTTTGGAACAAAAACACATTGGACTGAAACTTTTTCACGAATATTTGTAGCATTTCGCATGGAATAAAATTTATTTTGTTTGTCGGTTTGTTCGTACTAATGAGATTTGGGCCGACGACGACAAATATCTGAGTGCACTGAACCCGATCGTTTTGCTCCGAAACAGCAAAGGGGTCAAAGCTTTCTAAAAAGGTAACGGTAGGATGCCAATGGAATCTTGTTGATCGACTTCCTCCAAACTGGTAGACAACACTACTGCAACCACTTAGACCAGCTGAATGTCAAAACGCATGGGGCAATCCTTGCTTTAGCGAAGAAAAATAGTCATCTATCATCTTGACAATGCACCTGCTCACAAATGTGCTTTAATCGGCTTTAAATTGACCGACTTGAACATTATTTGTTGGAACATGCACCCTTTTCACCATATCTGACTCCATTTGACTTCTATCGATTCACTTATCTGAAGATATTTCTGCGTAAAAAATGCTTATCAACGAATGAAGAAGCAATTGTAGCCATAGAGGGTTATTTTGAAAACCTTGAAAACAAATCCTCGTTTGAGATGCATTAATTGGAGTATTGCTGGAAAAGGTGTATTAAAGTTGATAAATATTTCATTAAAAAATAAAACGTATTTCAAAACCAAACTCATAGTCTTACATTTGTAGTCCTGAAATTTACAAATCAGCCGCATTTCTGTTAGTGACTTGAGCAAAATGCGTCGAATTTATTTCCTTTTTTAACGTTCGATTGGATAAATGTTTGATCTTGTCGGCATCTGATGAGCAATTCGACAACGAAGATAGTCTTATACCTTATGCCAAAAAAGCACCTGCCTTTGAGATATTCAAAGGCCACTTCGAAAAACAATGCTCATACGCAATTTTACATATTATTACTATAGAAAAAAAAAACCCAAAAACATTTTCGATGCGTTCAGGAATTCGTTGTACATTAAACATTCTTAGTTGTGTGCAACATCATTCTAATCGCCAAATGTCAAATTGGCAAATAAAACATTAAAATGAAAGTAATCGAACATGTTGTACAGATGTCACTGTCAGCAAAAAACATCGTACATACCACCTCATGTACAATGTGTGCGAACATCAGTCTCAAGGCGTAAGCTTTTGTGGGCCAAAAAAAAAAAAAAAAAAAACAGCCATAAGTATTTACCAATTTTAAGCGTCATTTCGAAAAAAACAAAAACAACCAACAGTCAACATGTAACAGCCAGTAAATTTTCCATTAGCAATACCTATGTACGTGCGAATCTCTAGAGTCGCACTTCAATATAACAGCTGGATGTCTGTCTGCTATGCCATAATCATAGAGACTGCATGTATCTCCCAAAATGTTATTGACTCTGGGTGATTGCTGCTGATGTGTTTGTTTTAACGATCGCTTTGAGAACTCACACGCAAACCAGCAACAGTGCAGCGAGTTGCAGCAAAACGTCGTGATGCCTTTTATTTTCCAATTAATGCTTCAAAACTGAGCGTTGAATTCAATGTCCCCACTATGTGGTTAATTGAAGAAAATCTTATCTGCAAAAGCTTTTACTGGTATCAACATAGTGTTGATAGTTCGTTTTATAATTACGTTGTTGCAAAGAATCACAAGTGAAGGTAACACCTACCTGCAATTTTTGATATGCTTAAAAGTACCATAGTTCGAAAATAGTCTCTTAAAATCCTTTTTTTGCAGGATTATCCCATCGCAAAGCTGATAGATTTTTGACTCTCATTAAGTTGATTGAACAAATAATTATCAATTCAATTTCAAATAATCTTTATTAATGATTCTTTTATATTTAAATACATGATTAAGTTAACAAGTTAGAGACTTAGCTAATAAGCTATTACAACTATGGTAAATATTTTTAGTATTAACAGTATTAATTTTTAATTTCTTGGAATAAAACATATTCTTTAGAATAGATAGGCTTATTAGAAAAACTTACATTTCATATTAACAAAGAACAAAAATATTTACAAAGAACAAAATTTTTATAGTCTAGAGACAAAGCGAGTACTTATGTTTGAAAAATAATCGCTTAAACGCTCAATTTCAGTATCTCTGTGAGCAGCTTCAGTAGACGACCACCAGGCACGATTTAAACACATTTTAAGCATTTTGTTTTGTGCAATTTGCAGTTTTTTTATGTGTTTGTTTTTGCTATGTTTTGAAATATTGGACATCCATAGCATAAAATTGGCCTAAATGCAACTTTGTACAACAGTATTTTATTTTTTTTAATTAAACTAGAATTCTTATTAATTAAACTATATAGCATTTTAATGGATTTGTTAATTTTTTCCAGCGTGTATTCTACATGGCCTTTGAAAGTTAGTTTTTTGTCAAAAACAATACCCAGATATTTGACTTCAGTCTCCCAATTTATTAATATGTTGTTGATGCGAAGAGGCCTTTTAGGGATTTCAATAGTTTTTCGACGCGTAAAAAAAATTGCTTTGGTCTTAGAGACATTTATTTTGATTTTCCATTTTAAATAATACTTCATGTAGGTAGACAATGCATTTCGAAGTGTATCAACAATTGGGACTCGAAAACTCACTTACCCACATACTGTGCCTTACAAACTGAGCTTATATTCGCTGTTTACTTGAGCAACTTAAGAATATAACTTTTATAAGTGTTTTAAGTTCCAAGAGCCCAGCTTGCTACTTGTTTTGGCCTTAGGTAAATGCATAAAAATAAAATAATAATAAAAATTAGTTAGTAAAAAAACATTAAAAAAATCCCATTTAATGTTGAATGCATAAGATCATTGTTAGTTTTACAACACCTCAATTCTATTGCAGTGCACCCTACTCGCCATCTTTAAACGCGAGAGTATTTAACTCATAACGAGCCAACCACGGCTGCATGACAATGAAGATTTTAAATTGTAAATTTAGCAAATTGCAAGTTGTGGCAAAGCCACTTCAAGTATGGAATGGTACATTAAAATGACGCCCCTTAAGACCCAGCGGCATATTAAATGTAGTAGTTAAAGGTGAGGTCTTCTACTCAAAGTCCATTCGTTCTTTAAAATATTGTTATGAGTTGTAAACGCTTTGCGTCATTGTTCTTGCTGTAGCTTGTGTATTCTAGCTGTATCGACAAACTGCAACTGCTGCAAGCAGATCAAAATGCATACGTGATTTAGGTGCCAAGCTTATAAAGACCATTCGGTGCAGTCAAGAATTGTGAACATTGAAATTGAAGCCGCAGCGTGTTGGCATTTAGAAATCAGTTACAAAAAGAGACAAACTAAATAGAACAATAGTGCGGCGACATTGACGTCGCCGCCTTACAATGTCTTATAAATGAAATCATCCTGATCGGAAAAAAGTGTACTAGTGACTACTAGTGATGATTTTAATTTGGTATGAAAGAATCAGTAATTGATGAAAGCTCATATATGAGCCACAGAGACACCGCAAGGAGACAGGCGTATTTACCTCCAGACATGAAGTTATGTATATACTTCGAGGAACTTATCAAGCTTTCGATGTAAGTTTCTTGAAATCGTGAAAATGCCCTAATATTTTGTAAGTTTTAATTTTCACTGAATTTTTCTTAACGACGAACACGCCTACCACACAAACAAATAAAAGATTTGAAACGCTATGTTGAGAGAGTTACTTGATGCATTGAAGCCAAATTCTTAAGAAATAATAACTAGTAAAAGTGTTATCTTCGGCCAGGCCGTTACTCACATACCCTACACTGCATTGAAAGTACTTTTTAAATAAATGTTTCAAAAAACAAAGAGGTTGAATAAGTCGAAAATATTGTAAAAAGGTTCAAAAATGTTGAAAAGTGTTGGAAAAAACTGCAAATGTCAAAAGAATATGGGAAATATTGAAAAAAATAGAATAGAAATGAAAAACACGAAATATTTCACACCCACTTCTCCAATTCCGCCCACTTTTGTTTCAATTAATGACATTCGTGATTGACATGCACAAACCAAATTTTAGCACAAAAGCTAGTATAGTTTGCGATATATGCCGTAATTACTCTTTTAATTTAGGGCGGTGAAACACCCACTCGTACAATCCAGTCAGATTTTGATCCAAAAATAGCCTTAAATAAACAAACCTCTTACACTAAATTTCAGTATGATTGGTCATATATTTCGATAGTTATGCCACTTAAGGTATTTTAATTACATGGGAGGTGCCACGCCCACTGTTTCTATTTCAGAAGCTTTTGATTAATATCTACCTAATACTCAGTAAACCACTTACATCAAATTTCAGATCAATTGCTCCAATAGTTCACTTAAAATTGCACTAACAACTTTATGTTAATGAAGGAGGTGCCACGCCCACTGATGCAATCTTCTCAAGTTTCATTGAATTTCAAAGATTATAGTAACCGGCACCTCTACACAAAATTTTATGAAGATTAATCTCATAGCACACTATCTATAGCATTAAACGTATTTTGCTTATATGGGAGGTGCCACACCCACCAGCACTATTGTTCCAAAATTTTGCAAGAAGACACCTTTTAGCAAGTATACCTGCCATATTAAATTTCATAGCGATTGCGTTGTTAGTTCTCTTTTTATAACGTTTATAAATATTGTAGGCTGTGCCACGCCCTTCAACAAAATATTCCAGTATATTCACAAAACTTCTATTGATAACTACTTTCAGTGGTGTCATCCCTAAAATTTTTATGAAAATCGTATTTGCAAATTTCAAGATATACGAAATCCGAATTTTCAATTGCTAAAAAGTGCCACGCCCACTTTTACAATTCCGCCCACTTTATGAGCAATTCAAGATTTATAAGATCTGTATTTGTGTACCAAATTTCATCACAACATCTTGTTTACGAGCTAAGGCGTTATAAAAGTTAAAATTTAGGGCTGTGCCACGCCCTTTTAAGAGCTCTTGCAAACCTACCCTGATCTTAATTTTGTGTTCATCTTCAACAAATCACCAAATTTCATCAAAATCGCAGCATCTTTTTTTCAAAATGGGCTTTGGTATATTTACATAGAGTATGGGAGGAAGGCGTGCCCGTGAATCAATTTTGCCCATTTTTATATGCTAGCAGCTTGCAAGAAGGTTTGACCTGTGTGCCACATTTCATTGAGTTAGCTTGCTTAGTTTACTCGTAAACGTGATTTCAACAGACAGACAGACACACGGACAGACAGACAGACGGACATAGCTATATCGACTCAGGTGGTGACGCTGATCAAGAATATATGTACTTTTCCATACCTGCCACGCCCCCTTCTATGAGTTACAAACGGAATGACAAAGTGAATATACCCTCTGAGTAGGGTATAAAAATAGCTTGATCTAGCTTTGTACTAAAAGTAAACGAATTTCGACAAGAGGGCGTGGTTCCTACCATACAAGCAATAGTTAATTTTGTATAGCAGCCTTATTAGATGGTGATAATTTGGTAATATTTTTCACATATTAAGTTTTGGACCGTGCTCCTCCTCTTCTAAAAATATTGTTAGAAAAAATTTATTTTTTATTTATTCATACAAAATTTTGCACAACTCCGATGACCATGTTCCCTATCGGGTATAGCATTAGCGTTTGTAATAATGGTGTTGACGGTGATGGTAATGGTGACGGTAAGGTTCCATCATTCGCTCGTTATTAAGACTGAAATTGTAATTTACTAAAAACTATAGCCTACACCACCAGCGCCATTGTTGTTACTAAGGTACAAAAACAAAGTTTTTCTCGTTTTTTCTTCCATTTCAATTGCTATTGTTGTTGCCTCGATTCTATAAGGTTGGTGGTACACCACCTAATCATTAAAAAACATTTATTTTAGCTTTAAGGTGTTTTTAATGGATAATGGAAGTTTAATGCCGGCAATTTCAATTATTCAAGCAAATTTGTTCGATATGTTGATCGCGTATGTGGTTGGTTGGTTCAGTGATTCGTTGCTTGGTAGTAGCAATCGTTATGGGTTCAGTCGGTTGCTCCTTAGTTCAGTTCGAAGCCAAGTAATTCGGCTAGTTGAGGTTGGTGTGAGGTTTTTTTTTCGTTGGCGCAAAATTAATTGTACCACACTTTTTGTCTGATCAAATGTTTTTCTGGGGGTCAGTTTTGTCATGTTTAAGTGCATGTTATTTTATTTTGTTTTAGTCTTGCTTGTTTTTTGGCTAATTTTAGTCATGCTTAGAGAAAAAATTTGAGTCTGTGACATTTTTAAATTGATTTTTTTTTTCATGGTGACTAAGTATAAAGAAAAACACTCCATATAATGGCAAGAATAGTTCTGCAGCTATACAGAAACTTATGGGTTCTTTTGAACACCCTGTTAATAGCCAATGCGCGTATCATTTCAATCTTAAGTTAAAGAGACTTTTAAAACACAACAGCAGCGTGCAAGCTACTTAAATTTTATTACAGAAAAGATGCACCTTACTTGATCTTCTAGCCTCCGGACGTTAATGCACCATTGTTATTTCACGAATTTACTACTTTTTGCCAGATTATTTCATTGTGGTTTCTTCTCTTTAGTTACTTTGTCTATTGAAAAATGCACTTTTTGTATTTATTTGTTGTGTTTTTGGTGGCGTCTAAGTCGTTAGTAGACCTACCCTCGACCTTTTCATGTAGCATTTGATGTAAGAAAAAAAATAAAAAAATTGAAAGAAAAAACTATACTATTCGCTATATACCATTATCGTGACTTTTGATCGCGTTTTTGATCGATGTTATTGCAAGCGAACTTGGCGCTTGTGTTCTCTCAGTTTTTTATACCCTACACAGAGGGTATATTCACTTTGTCATTCAGTTTGCAACGCATAGAAGGGGGCGTGGCAGGTATGGAAAAGTGTATATATTCTTGATCAGCGTCACCAC